>JAKFHU010000160.1:17911677-19400855 GCA_023783475.1 Daubentonia madagascariensis
TGGCCATTTAGAATGCTTTCAGATGAATTAATACTGGTTTGCATTCAAATGAATCCACCTTACATCAACCACAAAAGGTGTAATTCACGCCTATGATCATAGTACTTTGGGAGGCCCTGGCTGGAGGACTGCTTGAAGCCAGAAGTTAAAAAACAACATGAGCAAGAGCTCCTCTACAAAAAATAGAAAAATTAACTGGGCATGGTGGGTGCCTGTAGTCCCAGCTACTCGGAAGGCTGAGGCAGGAGGCTCGCTTGAGCTCAGGAGTTTGAGGTAGCAGTGAGCTATGATGACACCACTGCACTGTAGCCCCAGCAACAGAGTGAGACGCTGTCTCATAGAAAAAAATAAAACAAAACAAAAATAACCAGTAAAACATCTCCTTTTATGAAGTATGATTCCTACATACTCAAGAATACTTTAGTTCCACAATTTATTAGTTAATCACTGTTCCAGAATCTTAAAACACTTTCATTAAAAAAAACCCATATTTTGCTGGCCGGGTGCGATGGTTCACACCTGTAATCCTAGCACTCTGGGAGGCTGAGGAAGGAGGATTGCTTGAGTTCAGGAGTTTCAGACCAGCCTGAGCAACAGTGAGACCCCACCCCATCTCTACTAAAAATAGAAAAATTAGCCAGGCTCGTGGAGTGTGCCTGTAGTCCCAGCTACTTAAGGAGGCTGAGGCAGGAGGATTGCTTGAGCCCAAGAGTTTGAGGCTGCAGTGAGCTGTGATTGTACCACTGTAGTCCAGCCTACGCGACTTAGTGAGACCCCATCTCAAAAAGAAAAAAAAAGTGGGCAAAAGAACTTGAATAGATATTCTTCTCCAACAAAGATATACAAACGGCCAATAAGCACATGAAAAGACACTCAACATCATTAGTCATTAGGGAAATGCAAACCCAAACCACGAGATGCTACTTCACATCCATTAGGATGGGTATAAAAATGAGGAGTAACAGGTATTGGTGAGGACTTGGAAAAAATAAAATCCTCATGCACTGCTAGTGAGAATGTAAAATGGTACAACCTCTGTAGAAAACTGTTTGGCTTGTTTCTTAAATAGTTAAACACAGAACTACCAAGTCCCAGCAATTCCACTCCTAGAGGGAGGTGAAAACAGGAACTCAAACAAATACTTAGTACTCCAACGTCCATAGCAACACTGCTCACAATAGGCAAAAGGTAGAAAGGAAACAAACCCAACTGTTTATCAAAAGATGAATGGATTTTAAAAATGTGGTATGTACCTAAAATGGATTATTATTCAGTCATAAAAAAGACTTAAGTTCTAATACATGCTTTAAACATGGAGGAACCTTGAAAATGTTATGCTAAGTGAAATAAGCCAGACACAAAAGGACAAATATATGACTCCATTTATATGAGATACCTAGAACAGGCAAATTCATAGAGACAGAAAGTAAAATATAGGTTTACCCACAGGCTGGGGAGAAGGGGAAATGGGGAGCTTTTGGTTAATGGCTATAGTTTGTTTTGGGTAAGATGATGAAGTAGTTTTGAAACAAACACTGGTGATGATTATAAAACATTGTGGATGTACTTAATGCTACTGAACTGTACACTGAAGAATTGTTATAATGATAAATTTCATGTCATATATATTTTACCACACTTTTTTGAAAAGTAAAAAGTTATGTACATAAAGATATTCTTTAAATTTATCAAAAACTGGGAACAAGCTAAGGTATAAATGGGAGAATAGTCAATAAGACTGAAAATTGCTTATAATAAAGTAGAAAATACAAAATTACATTCCCTAGGAGCCTAACTACTAAAAATATACCCATAAAGACTGAAAGGTAATATACGAAATTATTATGATAATTACTCTCATTTCCTTCTTCTACTCATTACAAAAGTTAGATTCTTTTCAATCTACCAATGACAAAAATTTCCCCCATCAACATACTTATCTGAATTGCTATGCTGGTGGGTTGAGATGGGTCTGTCTTAATACTATCCCCAAAGCAGTTTCAGTAAAAGCCAAAACAATTACTGCAGAGCAAAGGCTACAAAGGCAGCCCCAAGAAACAAGACAGAAAAGCAAGTAGCAATCCCCCTTTGTAACCCTTTTCACTTTCACATTGAGAGCTTTTATTCTTCTCCATGACTTACCTGCAGGCACGGTCAGGGGAATTAAGAATTTCATAGTAGAATACAGAAAAATTGAGAGCAAGACCTAAGCGAATGGGATGCGTTGGTGGAAGTTCTGTCATTGCAATATCACTAGCAGCTTTATAAGCCACTAGGCTGTTCTCCGCAGCCTCCTTCCTGTCATTTCCTGTGGCAAATTCTGCCAGATACCTGTGGTAGTCCCCTTTCCTAAAACAAAACCAGATCAAAAATAAAAATTTTAAAATACCAGGAACAGTAACTTTTAAAGGAAAATAAAGTGTTCTATACCATTAAATTTTTTTCTATACTATATAAAATAAAATGTGACAAAAATATATGTAACTATTAACAGATGTACTTCAATAATTTTTTAAAACTCTCTTTCAGGAATGATTGGCTTGTCTATTTAATTTTTTTTCCTTAGAGATTTCATACTGCTGAGTATAAGCAAAATCCCAGAAATTAACTGAAGAGGCCTCAAAATTCAACAGAAATATCACTTGATAGACCAGAATTAAACAAGAAAAGCAAGTGGGTCCAAAGAATGAGTCAACAGTTTAATAATCATAAAATAAAACTTGTATGGCTGGTGGGGGGGGCGCGCCACAGGACAGCACCCACAAAAGCAAAATATAAATGGGTAAAGCAAAGGCAAATACATTTTTATAATAGTCTGAGCATCTTAAATGCAATATTAATTCGATATTAATTAGCAGTGGATTTGCAAATAAATACAAAGAAATTTTTAAGTTCTGAGAATCACTCCTCCCATGTTTTTATACTTCCAACATTAACTGTCCTTCCAATATTAAACTAGTCTTAAATAAAAACTGAAGACCTATATACAAAAAGTCATGATTCTAAGAAGGCCAACTTTTAGTCTTACATTTTCCCTTCTAGTATAGAACCTACATTTTATAATAGAAAACCTTGGACTCGCCAGTGTTAGCTGCTGGAATGAGGTGTTTGTCCAGTACATCCAGAATGTCACAACAGATTAACTTTAGCTCAGTCTCAACCTGAAAAATAAATAAAATAAAAAATCACAGATTATTTAAGTCTACAAATTCTATAAATTATTACACTTTCTACCTACCTCTGGTTTTGAGGAAGACAGCCCAGTATTGAACAAAACATGTATCCCTCCCCAAACTCCCTTCTGACACAAAAGTAAAGAAAATGTTTCCAGGTTATGAAAAGTATCTTTTCCTTTTTGCATGCTACAGGTTAAGTGCTTTTAAAATACAAAACAAAACATAACATAACACAACAAACACAACACAGGGTTCAACTACAGAATTGCCAATGAGTTACACTGTGCACTCACAACTAAGTGCTGGGCATTTACATGAATTAACTTCTTTAAAGAAGTAGCAACTACTGTCTCCATTTACATGAAAAAACAGAGCAGAGGTTAAGGTACTGAAGATCATCAACTTAAAAAAAACTGGCAGGGCTAGGATTTGAGTCCAGGCAGGGACTCAAAATTCAAACCAAAGCAGTTTGCCTCCAGTACTCACATTCCTAACATTCCTATTAGGTCATTAAATATGAAATGTCTGATTTCGAATCAAAAATGTAGTTTATTATATTTCAAACAAGCGGTACAATTAATCTAAGTATGTGCCTAACCTATCGACACAGTTTTGGCATCATAATGGTAGCTTGTTTATGCCAGCAGCAAAGAAGCCTGGAGAGCCAGTGGCAATCAAATCACTTTCCACAGCTTGTTGAGAACTGAATATCTTTCCCTGTAAGAAGTGGAATCCCAAAGCTTGGAAGAAGTGGTAGTCAGTTGGTGCAAGGTCTTGGTGAATACGGTGGATGACAGAGAGTTTCCAAGTCCAGCCTCTGTAGTTTGAGCAGCATTGTTTGTGTGTGACGTGCAGTCAAGCATTGTCTTGCAAGAGAATTGGCCTGTCTCTATTGACCAATCTCAGCTGCTTAATTGCAAGCATGCTCATCTTTTCATCCAATTGGTTGCAGTAGACATCTGCTGTAATCAATTGACCAGGTTTCATGAAGCTATAGTGGATAATACCAGCATTGGACCACCAAACAGACACCATTAGCTTTTTTTGATGAATGTTCAGTTTTGGACTGTGTTTCGGCACTTCATCTTTATCCGACCATTGTGCTGAACACTTGCGATGGTCAGAAAGAATCAATTTTTCATCACATCTAACAATACGATGTAGAAACGGTTCGCCTTTATGTCATGACAGCAAAGACAGACAAGCTTCAAGACTATTTCTCTTCTGACGCTCATTTAATTCATGGGGAACCCATCTATCCAGCTTCTTTATTTTGCCGATTTGTTTCAAATGGTCCAATATTGTTGGAATGGTAACAGCAAGCCTGGCTGCTAATTCACGCATAGGTTGAGATGAATTCACTTCCACTACAGCTTTCAGCTCATCATTATCCACCTTGGTGTCAGGTTGCCCATGTGGCTCATTTTCAAGATTATAATCACCAGAACGGAACTTCTCAAACCATCGACATACTGTACATTCATTAGCCACATCCTTCCCAAACACTTTGTTGGTATTTCGAGATGTATGCAATGCGTTGATTCCACAATGGAACTCATATTCAAAAATAACATGAATTTCTGGTTTCACAGAAATTGCTTTAAAAAAAATTTTGAAAGATAATCATAAGCCAAGCCATGCGTTTGAAAGACTGAGGATGTAACTTCACAATAAACATAAAACAAGAAGTGTCCAAGTGAAATGTCAGAGAAACCAACCGTCAAACTTAGTACTTAAGGAAATCAGACATTTCATACTTAATACCTATGCTCAACACCAATCACCTTAGTGATAGAGATCCATAACCAGTTAAAGGCAACAAAAATCTGTACCAAAGTAAATACTGCCACTCACTTCTATCATTTTATACCGCTGAAAATGCATACCACCTGTGAACACACATACCCATCTTGCTCCCCATTTTCTAGTTAACTCATGGTGATATAGTCAAACCTTTTTAGGTTCCTCTCATGCCTCTGGAGTCTCCTATAATTTTTTCCTTATCCTAAGTAAAACAAGCTGTAATAAACTACCTCCCCCTGGTGGCTTTTCAAGTAGAGATTGCTCTAGAAGGTCTCCTAGCGCCTCACATACTTGATAGACTGCTCCATTACTCCAAACCCCTCCTCCTCAGAAGTTCATACTCTGCCTTCTATTTCTCAATTTCGGTCATCAATAGAGCTCTAGGCCCTTCTCCCAGATTCACTGAGTATGTACAGCCTACCTCTCCAATTACCTGATATCATGCCAAGGTATTATCATCCCCTTTCCATTCAACACAGTTCTTTGATCTCTACTCCAAGACTTTCACTTGTCAATACCCCTAAGTGTGCTGCTCCACACCAGAAGTCTTAAATTCTAATATTCCACTCTTGGCCTACAACTTCATTTTTTATTAATATTTTTAGTTCCCTTACTCTTATTTCTACTTGGGGACTCATCAAGACATCCAGACTCTTGAACCTTTCATCTTCTCCCAATTTATCAGTCACTCTGTTTCCTGCTTCCCTTTCCTAATTAGCCCAAATCCTACAATCTACCTCATGGACTGCTCTCTTCAGCACTTTCAACTTTCTCATTTCCTTATTCCTCTGGGACACCAAACTTCTCTATTGACAATCCATACATATTCTTTGTCCCAACATATTTGAGGGCACAATAGTAACATCAAGCCCAACTCACCACAGGTATGTATGACCTCAGGTATGTTACTTAACCACTCAAAACCACAGTTTTTCCACATATAAATTAGGATAACGCCCCTTCCAGAGTCATTTTAAAGATCAAATACCATGTAATACCTTGCACAAATATATATAACAAAAACATTTCCTTATTCAGGACAGTTATGCTCTCCAATCCCCACCTACCAAGCTCACTTAGCACCTATCCTGTAATTCCCTTCACTTTTCTCTTACATGTGTTTACGTGCCTGTCTCCAGGATCAGTTTCTCAACAACAGCACTACTGACATTTTGGGCAGGATAATTCTTTGTTGTGGGGACTGTTCCATGCATAGTGGGATGTTTAGCAGCAACCTGGTCTCTACCCACTAGATGCCAATAACACCCTCCAAATTGAGACAATCAAAAATGTTTCTATTGAGCACCTACTACATGCCCAAACCCTTTGATACATTTGGGACTCATCAGTGAAGAAAACAGATAAAGATCCCTACCCTTCTAAGTTTACATTCAAGCAGAGGAAACTGACAGGAAATAATAAACATAATGAAGAATAATTGTATAGTATGTGAGACGGTGATAACTGCCGTGACAAAAAAAATTTTTTTTTAAAAAATGGGCTACAGGCTGGGCACAGTGGCTCACGCCTGTAATCCTAGCACTCTGGGACGCTGAGGTGGGAGGATCACTTCAGCTCAGGAACTCAAGACCAGCCTGGGCAAGAGCAAGACCATGTCTCTACAAAAAAACAGAAATATTAGCCTGGCGTACTGCTGTGTGCCTGTAGTCCCAGTTACTCAGGATGCTGAGGCAGGAGGACTGCTTGAGTCCAGGAGTTTGAGGTTGCAGTGAGTTACGATGATGCCACTGTATTCTATCTGGGGTGACAGAGAAAGACTTTGTCTTCCCAAAAAAAAAAAGGTCCCAGATATTGCCAAATGTCCTCTGAAGTACAAAATCACCTCTGGTTGAAAATCCCTGCACTAGAGGAATGGCTATCAAACTTTTTTGAACAAGATCTAGAGTAAGGAAAATATTTTATACATGTATATACACATACATAATATCTGTAATAGTTTTATAAAATAATTCTTACCCTTAACAGTGTCCGCTTCTGATATTGTCTATTCTGTTTAAAAAACAATGACTAGACTGAGCCTCCTTAAGGATAGTAACTATTATTGTCTGCTTCACTTTTGCACCCACAGTACCTAGCAAATTGTGTGGCACACAAGAGGAATGCAAATATTAGTTAAATTGGCCTGATGTTAATTTCAAGTAGTCAACAAAATGTTTTAGTTACCACCATAAAAACAAAAATTAAATGTGTTCTCTACTATGCAATGCTGAAAAATGAACACCACCCTCTGCAGCTTCCAGGGAAAGAAGTTCTTTGCCTCTATCCTAAAATACTCTGTAGCCTGTAATTTCTAATCCAGGTGAATAAAAGATAAAAATCCATTAAGATATGAAATGTACACTATATATAAAAGTGTATGTTAAGCCGTGACCTAAAATGTCCACTAGTTAAGGCCAAATTACTGACAGCTGTAAGTCTGAGACTTAAGGCAGACACTCATAAGAAACAAGTCTCCTTTCCCTTGGACAAAAAAAAATTTTTAACTCTAAAAATAAAAGAACAAAAATTAGGATATATTCAGGTAACAAACCCTCCCAACACACAATAACCTCCCCTTCTGTTGTATAAAATCCAAAGATAAAAATCACAACATTGGACATAAAAATTCTTTCAATGAAAAGATGAATGGTACCAAACTCTACAAAGTAACCCAACATCAACACCTATATTTAAGAAACACTAATCAATTTTCTTTAAAAATACAATATATCCAAGGGGGATACATTCTGAAACCCCCCGTGGATGCTGAAACCACAGATGGTATGTCTTTCTCTCTCTCAAAATATCTTACTCTACTGTACCACAGGTAACAAACTGTGGATAAGGAAGGACTTCTGTACAATAATCTCACCATTTGCCGATATTCCCGAATCATTTTTAGTTTGTCTTCTCCTCCCTTGTTTTCTTCTTTCTGTTCAATGCTGCTGATTATTCTCCAGGAGGCTCTTCTAGCTCCAATCACATTTTTATATGCAACAGATAGGAGGTTTCTTTCTTCAACTGTCAGCTCCACATCCATCCCTGCTACTTTCTTCATTGATTCCACCATTTCTATAAGGGAAAGCAAAATCGGAGACCATACAAACTTAAAAGTTTTGTTAACACATCCCTTTCAAAATAGTTCTTTTTCCTGCCAAGCTAATGGAAAACAAAAGAATTGTGACAAAAATAACTTCACAATCATCAAAACTAATGTGAGTAAAAACCCAAAAAATGTAAAAGAAACTAAGAGCCAACACAAGAAAAACTGGAATGTAAGTTATATGGAATCAGAAAGACTTCATATAATATCTAGTATAATTTAGTATGGTTCCGGCATCTCATTAAATAAAGGAACTAGGAATACACACATTTTTTAGTAAAAATAACTCAGCAGTTTAACACAAAGATTAAAAATTTACAGGCTCTAACATGTATTACCTTACAAATAAACTGCATGTCCCAAAAACCAAAGTCATGGGAGGAAAGGGAATTCATTCATACAGCAAAAATATACTGAGCATATGATGAGTCACAAACACAAACTTCAGATGTTTCTATCCTTCCTCCTACAAATTCATTCACCGGTAAAACTTCCAATGGTTCCTATTTGTTACCACTAGGTGGCGAGCAAAGAAAAGGGGCCCAGATAAACCTTGGGTATGATACCCCTAAGTATAGGAAAATATAGATAATGCAACAGTGTGTGAATGCAAAGGAAGAGCTAAAAACAGCTCAATAAATACTAACTGAATAAATATTTTAACAAGTGAGACCCAAGAATCTGCATTTTAACAAGCACCCTTAACATACATTAACATTCTACGCATAAGCATACCTTAACAGACATGATGCAGATGATGATTTTATTAAATACTACCTAACGGTATGCTAAATTAAGGGGAGTCTTCCTAATGTGTAACCACAGGAAAATATGTTTTGAAAATTATCCTTTCAGGAATATCAGAAAATTAAGAAAAATATTAAGATGTTGTAAACTCTCTTTGGCAAACAATCTGGCAGTTTCTTTTATAGTTAAACATTTACCATATGATTCAGCGATCCCAGTTCTAAGTATTATCAAAGACTTTTTTACACAAATGTTCACAACAACTTTATCCGTAACAGCCAAGAAGCGGAAATAACTCAAATGTGCACCAAGTGGGGGAAAGAATAAGCAAATTGTGGTACACATCTATATGATGGAATACTACTCAAACATAAAAAAAGAATTGGCTGAAACAAGCAACATGGATGAATCTCAAAAACATCATGTTAAGTTATATATATTAAAAAAAGCCAGATTAAAAAGACTATAATGGGCCAGGCATGGTGGTTCATGCCTGTAATCCTAGCACTTTGGGAGGCCTCGGCAGGAGGAGCAATCACTACAGGCCAGGAATTCGAAACCAGACTGACCAACAGCAAGACCACCTGTAATCCTAGCACTTTGGGAGGCTGAGGCAGGAAAATCGTGTGAACCCAGGAGTTGGAGGCTGCAGCTGGCAATGATGACACCACTGCACTCTAGCTTGTGCGACAGCAAGACTCTGTCTCAAAACAAACAAAAAGACTATATGCTTCAATTTATATCAAATTATAGAAAATGAAAAACTGAAAAGACCAAAAGCAAACAGTAATTACCAAGGTGTGGGGGTAAAATGTGTGGCAAAAGAGTTCAATGGAAATTTGTGGGGTGAGGTAATGCAAACTGTTCTGTGGTGGTTGCACAACTGACTATATACATTATTCAAAACTCACTGGACTGTGTACGTAAAAGTGGTACATTTTATTGTATAAAGTTCATCTCAAGCCCATTTTAAAAATGCAATTCTAAAGCATTTAAAAAAGAAGTTTTAGGGTATGGTAGTAAGACCATTCATTGATTCATCTGTTGTAGTCTAGAAGCACTGATATGACACATGTCCAATTTTGTTCTCTAAACTATGGCTATCAAACAGGCTAAATTTATAGGCAGTAAAGTAACCTCATTTTCGTATTAGTTTATTCTCAAAACCCAACAAGTCAAAAATACCTCAGAGATGAACCAGTAATTCAACTTAAACTGGTCCCAACAGAGCAATTCATAAGTTACCCAGCTATACCAAAAACAGAACCATTAATTCTTTTAAATTGTAGGGCTCTGCAACATTATATATGGAAAAACTATACAAAGTCATCTAATACTACCAAAAATTTAACAGTTATGTATCTCTGGATACCACTGCAAATGATTTAGATTTTCTTTTTTTGGAGACAGAGTCTCGCTCCCTCACCCTGGGTAGAATGCAGTGGCATCATCATAGCTCACTGCAACCTCCAACTCCTGGGGCTCAAGCAATCCTCCTGCCTCAGCCTCCTGAAGTAGCTGGGAATACAAGCACACGCCATGATGTCCAGCTAATTTTTCTATTTTTACTAGAGATGGGGTCTTGCTCTTACTCAGGCTGGTCTCCAACTCTAAGCTCAAGTGATCCTCCTGCCTCAGCCTCCCAGAGTGCTAGGATTATAGGCACGAGCCACCGCACACAGCCTTCTTCACTTTTCTGTGCTTTTCAGTAATGAACATTTAACATTTTTATAACGCAAGGGGAAATATATTTAGTGGTTCAACTAAGTGTAACTGCCTTCACTTAGACATCCACAAAATAACACACAGCACTGTGTGGTAAAATTACAGAAGCAGCAGTTATCTTCTTTTATTAAATAATAGCCTTATTGATATATAACAAATCACCCACTTTAAGTGTACCATTCAATGGTTTTTAGTATAGTCACAGAATTCTGCAACCATCACTACAGTTTTAGAATATCTTCATCACTTCAAAAAGAAAAGGCCCAGGCCGAGCACAATGCCTCACACCTGTAATCCTAGCACTTTGGGAGACCGAGACAGGAGGATCACTTGAGGCCAGAAATTCAAGACCAGCCTGACCAAGAGCAAGACCCCATCTCTACAAAAAACAGAAAAATAAGCTGGGCTTGGTGGTGGGTGCCTGTAGTCCCAGCTACTCAGGAGTCTGAACCAGGAGGATCGCTTGAACCCAGGAGTTCCAGGCTGCAGTGAGCTATGATCATGCCACTGCCCTCCAGCCTGGGCCACAGAGCAAGACTTTTCCAGAAGAAAAGGGAAGGGGAGGGGAGGAGGGGAGGGGGGAATGGGGGAAGGGGGGAAGGGAGGAAGGGGGGGAAGGGAAGGGAAGGGAAGAGGAGGCCCAAACCCATTAGCGGTCAGTTCTCATTTACCTCCAACCCTTACCCCCAGCCCAAGCCAACTGCCAATCTACTTTCTGTCTCTATAGATTTGCCTATTCTGGACATTTCACATACAGGCATACCTTGGAAATATTGCAGGTTTGGTTCCAGACCACTGCAATAAAGCAAGTCATAAATTTTGGTTTCCCAGTGCATATAAAAGTTATGTTTACACTATAGTCTATTAAGTGTGCGGTAAGTATTATGTATAAAAAACATACACATCTTAATTTTAAAAAGTTATTGATAAAAAAAATGGTATCATCTGAGCCTTCAGCAAGTCATGATCTTTTTGCTAGTAGAGGGTCTTGCACCTCAATGTTGATAGCTGCTGATACACCAAGGTGGTAGTTGCTTAAGGCTGGGATGGCTGTGACAAATTTCTTAAAATAAAACGGTGAAGTTTGTGGTACTGATTAAGTCATCCTTTCATGAAGTATTTCTCTGTAGCATGCAATGTTGTTTGACAGCATTTTACCCACAGTAGAACTTCTTTCAAAATTAGAGTCAGTCCTCTCAAACTCTGCCACTGCTTTAGCAACTAAGTTTATGTAATAGTCTAAATCTTTTGTTGTCATTTCAACAATGTTCATAGCATCACCAGGAGTAGATTCCATCTCAAGAAACCACTTTCTTTGCACATCCGTAAGAAACAACTCCTCAACCGTTCAAGTTTGATCATGAGATTGCAGCAACTCAGTCATGTCTTCAGGTTCTACTTCTAATTCTAGTTCTCTTGCTATTTCTAGCACATCCATACTTACCTCCTCCAGTGAAGTCTTGAACCCCTCGAAGCCACCTATGAGGGTTAGAACTAACTTTTTCCCAACTCCTGTTAATGTTGATATTCTGACCCCCTCCTCCTCACGAATGTTCTTACTTATAGCATCTAGAATGGTGAATCCGTTCCAGAAGGTTTTCAACTGACTTTGCCCAGACCCATCAAAGGAATCATTATCTATGGCAGCTATAGCCTTATGAAATGTATTTCTTAAATAGTAAGACTTAAGTCAAAATTACTTCTTAATCCATGGGTTACAGAATGGATGCTGTGCTAGCAGACTTGAAAACAACATGAATCTCCTTGTACACCTCCATCAGAGCTCTTGGGTGACCAGGTGCACTGTCAATATTTTGAAAGCAATCTTTTTTTCTGAGCAGTGGGTCTCAACAGTGGGCTTAAAATATTCAGCAAACTATGCTGTAAACAGATGTGCTGTCATCCAGGCTTTGTTGTTCCATTTATAGAGCATAGGCAGAGTAGATTAAGCATAGTTCTTAAGGGCCCTATGTCTTTTGAGATGGTAAATGAGAACTGGCTTCAACTTAGACTCTAGCTGCATCAGTCCCTAACAAGAGAATAAGCCTGTCCTTTGATACTTTAAAGCCAGGCACTGACTTCTCTCTAGCTATGAAAGTCCTAGATGACAACATCTTCTTCCAATACAAGACTGTTTTGCTTATATTGAAAACCTGTCATTTAGCGTAGCCACCTTCATCAATGATCTTGACCAGATCTTTCTGGATAACCTGCTGTAGCTTCTACATCAGCATCTGCTGCTTCATCTTGCATGTTTATGTTATGGAGATGGCATCTTTCCTTAAACTTCATGAACCAACTTCTGCTAGCTTCAACTTTTCTTCTAAACCTTCCTCGCCTCTCTAAGCCTTCACAGAATTGAAGAGAGTTAGGGCCTTGTTCTGCATTAGGCTTTGGCCGAAGGAATGTTGTGGCTGGTTTGATCTTTTATCCACATTATCAATAAGTCAAAACTTTCTCCACATCATCAAAACTTTCTCCACATCATCAGTAAGAGTGTTTTCTTTCTGATCATTCATGTGTTGGACAGAGTAGCACATTTATTAATTTCCTTCAAGAACTTTTCCTTTGCATTCACAACTTTGGCTTTCAACATGCCTTCCTTACTAAGCTTAATCATTCCTACTTTTTGATTTAAAGTGAGAGACCTGTGACTTTTCCTTTCACTTGAACACTTACAGGCCATTCTGGGGTTTTTATTTGGCCTAATTTCAATATTGTTCTGTGTCAGGGAATAGGGAAGCCTGGGAGGGAGAAAGATGGGGGAACAGTCAGAACACACACAACATTTATTGATTAGTTCCCTGGTTTGTGGTGCCCCAAAACAATTACAATAGTAACATCAAAGATCATTGATCACAGTTTACCATAACAGATATGTAACAAAAAAATTTGAAATACTGCAAGAATTACCAAAATGTGTACAGAGGCATGAAGTAAGCACATGCTGTTGGAAAAATGGTGCCTATAAGCAGGGTTGCCAAAAACCTTCAGTTTGTTAAAAGAAAAAAAACCCCACATTATCTGCAGAAGCACAATAAAATGAAGTATGTCTGTAAATGAAACCTTACAATATGTGGCCTCTTGTAACTGGCTTCTTTCACGTAGCATGTTTTCAGGGTTCACCCAGAGCACAGCATGTATCAATCTACTGTATGGATATACCACACTTTTAAAATCCATTCATCAGTAAATGGACATTTGGGGTTTTGCCACTTCAGAGCTATTAAGCACAATGCTGCTATGATAGTCTTGTAAAAGTTTTTGTATAAATATATGCTTTCAGTCCTTTTGAGTATGTAACTAAGAGGAACTTCAGGGTCATATGGTAACTCTAGCTTTTTGAGGAAGGACATGCCAAACTTTTTTCTACAGGGGCTGCATCATCTTTACATTCCAACCACCAGCAATACAGGAGGATTCTCATCTCTCCACGTCCTCACGAACAAGTGTTTCTTTAAACTTGTCATCCTAGCAGGTGTAAAGTGGTTTTGATTTGCATTTCCTTGATGGCTAATGACATTAAGCCTATCTTCCATGTGCTTATTAGCTATTTGTGTGTATGTTCTTTGGAGAAATAGCTATTCAGATACTCTGCCAATTATTTGAGTTATTTGTCTTTTATTACTGATGTGTAGAAGTTGTTCGTTTTTAAAATCCCAACTGACTCCTCTTAGTCCCTCATCTTCAGGAATTTCTCTAATATTTAAGGTAGTAGGTTAAGGGATAGCAGTAACAAGTCAGGGGATAGCTTCTCAATCCCTCTAAACCTGTGCCTTGTACCAATTTGTACGAATTATGACTATAATGAGGCACTCTCGTAACATTGGTGTCATCCTTATCCTTTTACTACCAGCAACAGAAACCTAATGCTAACTATGATGACCCCGTAACATTACAGGAAGGCTCTGATTTACCCAAACTCTAGACTAACCACACCCTTAAAACCTCTATCAGTAGAGTATTAACAACCAACTAGTATGTTCACATAAAATTCCTCAACACAACTAGTATTTCGTGAAGTAGTCTTTGCAGCAAGGTTTTTTTTTTTCTTTTTTGGGAAAAAGAGTCTCGCTCTGCCGCCCAGGCTAGAGTGCAGTGGCATCATCACAGCTCACCCACAACCTCAAATGATCCTCCTGCCTCAGCCTCCCAAGTAGCTGGGACCTCAGGTGCGCCACTACACCCGGCTAATTTTTCTATTTTTTTGTGGAGATGGGGTCTTGCTCTTGCTCAGGCTGGTGTCAAACTCCTGAGCTCTAGCGATCCTCCTGCCTTGGCCTCCCAAAGTGCTAGGATTACAGGCGCGAGGCACCGCACCGCCCGGACTGCAGCAAGTATTTTATTCATGTGATTTAAGTCTTTCTGGGGTGGAGGAAGGCTGTCATGTGTTTACAGCACTTACGATCATAACTTATGAACCAGAAAACTTCAATCGTTGAAACACTACTTTTGGATGCACAGGCAGTTTGGCACATAAAAGCTGGGTAATGAAATACAATTTCTGGGACTTTCGATAGTTTGGGGACAATGGGTAGCTGATTAAAAATCACCCGTGTTGTATAAACTCTGAAATATATAATCCCTACAAGTCAAAGGGCATATTAGCCGTTAGCACGCACCCATAGTCCCAGCTACTCAGGAGGATGGCTTGAGCCCAGGAGTTGGAGGCTAGCCTGGGCAACAAAACAAGATCCCGTCTCTTTAAAAAAGGAGGGAGCATATTAATCAAACACTAAGTCTGTTTGGTTCCAGGTCATTTCCTTTGTTTGGTAACAGCCTAGAGTTAGACATCCATTACATGGAACGAGCTTGCATCTGGGACACCTCTATTTGTTACTGCCAGGAGAGTCAAAGATTTCCACCTTGACTTTAATTTAGCGTTGGTTCTTGGTTGTGCTCTTTGAAGTACTAACTCATTCATTCACAAAATACCCCATGTGCTAGGCATTATTCCAAATGGTTTGCATGTATTTAATCTTCTCAACAGACCTCTGAAGTAGTTACCATACTATCCCATTTTATATGAGGAAACTAAAGAACATGGAGGTCAAACTTGCTCAAGATCACAAAGTCAGTGGATTACAACCCAGGCAACATGACTCCACAGTTGTGTTTTGGTTTAATCACATTGCCTCGGATTTGAATATTTACTTGAATTCATCTGTACGGGGATCTTTTTCTTTGCTTCGATAAGAACAGATGAGAAATAACTGATATCAATGACCCTATCAGAGAGGCAAGTTTAATATATTAAAATGTGGTTTATTTCTGCTTAAAACACATTTTTTTCACTTAGAGGTTAACCTCTCCAGAACATTATCTCCAAAAAGCTTACTTTCATGCCCCTAATATCTCTGTAACAATATCCCAGTAAGGTTCATTATCCCAAGATTGTCCTTGCCAACTGATTTAATAAAACAAGTCTCTACTGAGTTTCAATAATCTCTTACAAAAAGTACAACATCTAAAAAGGGGACAGGTCTCCACCCATCAGACTGACAAGTCACCACAAGGCTCAATTCTACAGTTCCTAATGAGATTCGGGGTCAGGAAGGAACAAACTGTTCAGAATCAGTCATGGAGAAAATGAGCAGGCTCTGTACCGGCTGACAGGATTACTGTACCTTGTACCAAAGCATACAGGATCATAACCTGAACTTTTCCCAACGTGGGGAAAAAAATGTTTGCAAGCTGTTATACCATCTAATCCTGATTTTAAAGACAGAAAACTGAAGCTAAGAGCAATTTGTCTACAGTCACACAATGGTTAAAACCCAAATTCAAACCCACACAATCTAACTTAAGAGCATGAACTCTTAACCACCCCACTTGACTTGATTTCCCAAGGACAGTGCTCACAGAAACAAATTCTTCAGTCTAAGAACACTGAAGATAATTACACAAAGAAAAGGTCACAGCATCAGACATGGCCTCAAAATGGTTCTGTCACTTAAAGTTCTGGAAAGGTCCTGGCTTGCTTTACATAAGGCTTAGTCAATTAGCCAATTACCTTTCCTCTTTGCCTAGGAATCTATTCTTCCTCTGGATCAAATCCAAATGTCTTACTATGTAAAGCCTTCTTGTGTTCTCCCATCCATGTTCATATTTCTCTGCACTGAGTATCAATGTTCATCTTCCTATCAAATATTACCTTCCTAAAAGGGCACGAACTATATCTTCATCCCTATATTCCCAGAAGAGCCCAGTATCTAATGCCATGAAAGGCACACAAATATTTGATGAAAGAACGAACGGGCTAAGGTGAACAGTGCTAGACAATGAAATATATTTTTCAGTGGGCATGACTAACTATGTCCTAGGTAAATGAAACCCGTTTAAGGGCCCTCTAGATTCTGTAATCATTTCTGGGCAATTTCAACAGGCCTTGTTTCTGAAGCCCATTTTATTTAGTGGGAAATTTAGTAATATCTATCCCTAAAGAAGTCTCTGAAACCCAAAGAATCATTTTTGAAGGGCTAGGATCTGTTTATCAAGTATGTAATTAAAAGGAATATTAGTTTAGGTGTCCCCTATGTTGCCACAGTTTAGCAAAGTGTCTACACAGTCAGATAATATTTTCAATTAACAAGATTATGGCATCTAGAGGGACTTATGAAGTGTCTAATATTATATACAGTTGGCACTCGAACAATGCAGGGATTGGGGTGCTGACCCCCATGCAGTCCAAAATCCACATATAACTTTTGACTCCCCTAAAACGTAACTACTAGTAACATACTGTTGGCCAGAAGCCTTACCAATAATATAAACAGTTGAATAACACATAGACTAGTATCTACACGTATTTTATGCATCCATGACATCCCTTTTTGTTAATTTGGTATTTCTAGGCTTCATGGTTCATCTTCAAGTTTTTTCAAATTATCACAAATCTCCAAAAACTTTTCCCATATATTTACTGAAAAAAATCTGCATATAAGTGAAACCACACAGTCCAAATCAGTATTGTTCAAGGATCAACTGTAATCTAATCTTGACTCCTGTACACGAAATGACTAAAAGGAGAACCAACAATATTTCCTAATGCAAAAAGTCAAAGCATTTTGGGAATATGCTGAGAACCTGATACACTATAATCTAGAAAGCCTTACTGGTTTGTCTGCTATAGATTATCATGAATAGGCAGACTATGTAGGGTTGTGACTTGTCTTTATATGGAAAAGTGACTAGTTGGTGTAAAAGGGGGGAAGGGGAGAAATAAGCCCACCAAAGCAATCTAAGAGAGAAAGAAAAGTGCAACTTTATACAATAAACAGATCTGATTCCCAATCAAGAGCCCCTAGGACTCATACAGAGCTGGACAGTTAAAACCTAGCTCTTTTCTTTACCTACTTAAAAGACTAAGATGATCCAAGTAGCTCTGCCCTAAACTCCGTAGTCCCCTTCTCAATGAAAATAATCCAGATGACAGACGTGACGATGATGTGACAGAATTTTCAGTTGACTGAGGAGGAATTGTTGGAAAGAAATAATCTCCCTCAAAGATCCAAGATGAGAAGAGATCTAAAACAGTAAATTTACTTTTGGCTTACTCAAAGGCAAGCTTCCTAAAATACTATGTCAAATGGAAAGAACTCAAAAGTTATCTTAGGGGTGACTCAGAGTTATCATGGGAAAAGTTGGGGGAAAAGTAGAGTACCTCTGTAAATTGTAAAACTCTGTAAAACTCACCTCTGTCACTATAAAAATCGCCTCAGTAAAAATCTCCCTGGACCACTTACTGGTTATCAGGCATGGCTGTTCAAAATTGTTAGTTTGGAATCTGTAAGAATATATTTTATATGCATAAGATTGGAATGACATATGGAGGAGTCTTTATTCCCGAGATAAACTAATATTATTATAATAATTCTATTAAATAAGAGCACTTCTTCAAAAAGGGAAGTAGATCCATTGCTGAATTAGAAGTGGCAATGTAAGAGCTGCACTTTTCAATAAAAAGCCACCATCCTTCCCTCACACTGAGCTTTATCTCATGATGATTGCTACTTTATAGATGCTTCACAAAATATCTAAAAACCTGAAAATACGGGTAAGTATAATAAAGAGAAAAAATTCACCATTAGAGTCATTCTGCACTAGAAGAGAACAGCAAGGGTAAGAGAACAAATTATCTTGAAGCACCTCTCCAGTTGTTGGGTAATTAGGAAAAAAATCTTTTTATACGTTGATAGTAATGAAAGGTGAACTTGTGGGGGAGGAGAGTATCAGTAGTCTAAGTCCACCTTATGATTATCAGAGAAACCCTGTTAACATGGAAAGTTGGGATCCCTGAAGAAAAATAGGCTCTTAAATTGCATATAGAAAACTGTTTCTGGAACATAAGAAAGAAAAGGCACAATATAGCCAAGAAAAACATGACGGGTGCATGACTTTGTTTTGGAGAGGCTGGTGTTCTCAAATGAATTAAAAATACCATACCAGATTAGCGAAACTGAGGACCAAAGGGAATATCAAAACATTTAAGATAAAAGAGCTCAGGATGGTCAAAGAAATCAATGTAATCAGTGTCTCCCTTAAAATCTCAATACTTAGTTCTGAAGAAATGTGATTTAGAAATTAAGGGGTGAAAGGAGGAAACTCCACCAGAGAATGAGGCTGCATGAAGGGTTAGAGTGTTATGCCCTTTTATGATTTGCTCATATTATGAAGCATGCTATGAAATAAAAATGTTCTTCACACAGCATGTATGTATTTAACATACCAGCCAAAGGATGATTTTATTCATCTTCAGAGAAACTGGCACATAATTTTGGAACAGCTCTGGCTCCCCTAAGGTTCTGGAAGGCAGGGAAGCCTGAATGTATTTTATTTAGCATCTCAGAATTGAAAGCACAAGAGACAGTAAACATGTTTCAAACCTTTTCTGAAGAATTGATAGTCCTGAATTGCAAATGACAATTCTATATTCCCAAAGAACAGGACAGGTGTGCTTAGGAACCAAATTACTCCCAAAACCTCAGTGGCTTGAGACAATAAAGTAAATTCCTCTCTCATGTGTTTAAGCAAGGGTCCACCACCTTGTACTTGAGGCTTCTTTAGTCAAAGAAGCAAGAAGAGATAAGAATAAGGAAAAGGCTTTTCATGACCTCTGCCCAGTTACACATACAATTCCTGCTCACATTTTATTGGCCAAAAAAGCTCACATGATCCTGCTGCCTAAGTACAAGAGGATGGGAAAGAGGGGAGGCACTATAACGTCTCAATATGGCCCCCCAAAAGCCAAGGAAACCTCACCAAAAAAGGCTGTCAAATCAGAAGTCACTTTAAAGGGCATATAGATAGATACAAATTATGAGCAATTAGTTAATGCAAACCACAGATCTAATTTCGTCCGTGGTAAATGTTAATCAAAGGAACAATTTAAACAATCTCAAGTTGAACTGTTTTCATTGTATTGGGGGAGGAGTATGCAAGTTTGGTGGGGAAAAATACTTCCAAGGTCCTAAAGTCTAAGGAATTTACCATGTGGGCCTTTACTTAAACAGAAATGAGTCACACAAAATGTTTGACTAGATTTACACAAGAGAACCAATCTTCAAATGGATACTTCTGATCTCATGAAATCATTGAGGACATTTCTGCAAAAAATCAACACATGTGAGTGTCCAGGTGTTTTGTTACTTTCAATAATCTGATGAAGTTTAGACAACCTCCAAAGAATGAATGAATTTTATCAGCTAGGCAAAATTTTAACAATCACTAAACATAGTCAACTCACAGATGTCTAAGTACTTGTAAGTTTTTAAAAATTTTTGTAAGGTCAGTAGATATGTCCCTACTTTCATATCTCATTTTACTAATTTGAGTCTTGTTTTTTCTTTTTCTTTCTTCTTCTTCTTCTTCTTTTTTTTTTTAAGACAGTCTCATTCTGTTGCCCAGGCTAGAGTGCAGTGGCATCACGTCATCTTAGCTCATTGTAACCTCAAACTCCTGGGCTCAAACAATCCTCCTGCCTCAGCCTCCTGAGTAACTGGGACTACAAGCCTATGCCACAACTCCCGGCTAACTCTTCTATTTTTAGTGGGTGGGGGGGCTTGTCTCACTCTTGCTCAGGCTGGTCTCAGAACTGCTGAACTCAAGCAATCCTCCAGCCTCAACCTCCCAGCGTGCTAGGATTATAGGCATGAGCCACCACACCAGAGCCCACCTTATCAATTTCTGAAAGGCCCCAATATCTTGGTAGTGAAGAGAGCACTCTGCTGTTAATATTTAGGAATACACACATAGGGGTGAAATTTTTTCTAAAATAAGTACCATGCACCTTTCTCTATCGCACTGTGAAATACTCCATGGGAGGCATCACTTCTGTGCCATAAAGCATGTCAAAGAAATCTGACCTGGACAATTGTAAGAGCAGATACTATCAGTTAACCACAAAAGAAATTCACTATGATTGCTATGGAACTTTTTTTTTTTAAGGCAGGGTCTTGCCCTGTCACCTGGGCTAGAATGCAATGACATCATCATAGCTCATTGCAACCTCAAACTCCTGGGCTCAAACGATCCTCCCGCCTCAGCGTCCTGAGTAACTGGGACTACAGGAGTATGCCACCACACCCAGCTAATTTTTCTATTTTTTGTAGAGACAGGGTCTCACTCTTGCTCAGGCTGGTCTCAGAACTCCTGAGCTCAAGTGATCCTCCCCCATCTAGGCCTCCCAGAACGCTAGGACTACAGGTGTGAGCCACCGTGCTCAGCCTCCCATGGAACATTTGATTGTTGATCTGCACTCTAATAAGCCCATCAGCTTAAGTTAGTTACAAAACATTCTCTGAAGGTGAAACTAACTTATACTGGTTTTTAAACATTAAATTCCTGCCCAAACTCGACAGTTTTAGTTTTATAAGTAAATCTGCTGCTTAAGCCTGCAGAAAGTTTGTGATGTCATCTCGTTCAGATTAACTATTTGTAGTCATATGAGTGTGCTTCCAAATCACTTAAGAGCACTATGGAATGCTAAGACACACTTAAGATTTTACATTACTCAAAATTTAATTTATGAAAAACATTCTTACCTAATTCTAATTTTTAAGTCTAAAAAATTTTAAGTCTTCTTTAGAATTCTTAACTAATTCTAAGTAAATAACATGGAAAGAACCTAAGAATGCAATAAAAATCTTGAAATCTGTAGCCTGAGGAGTCTTACATCACATATATTTAGGGAGATAAAATGCTACAGTAGTAATCACTACTTGTATTTAATTAAAACTAGCAAAATATTATGAGATGTATCCCAGCATGTGTTACAAAGAGTTATAAAGGAATAATTTGACGTAAACAGTTGGACAAGATTTAAGAACCACTCTCTTGGGATGTTTTTCTTTAAGCAAAAATTTGAAATTGTTTAAAGTGAACGGGATTAATAAATTGACATGTAAATTACTTTGTCGAGTACTATTAAAGAAACAGGATGCTGTAAACAAAATAATGGACAGTCTGGGAAGCTTCTCTAAAGAGGTCTTATTCGAATCCACTAATACTTTCACTATTCTTGTAATAACTACATACCACTTGTACTCTCATTAGACCAAATGACACACACGCTGGGAAACACAGCACAGAAAGATAATACCGCAGCATATAAAACACTACCTTTATAGCCAGAAAGATTCAGACTAGATTTTCATTCTGGCCTAAGTGTTCATTTACATGCTATTTGACCTCAAGTATGTCACCTAACCTCTAATAGCTTTTTTCCTCATCTATAACATGGAGGATGATAACCACACCTCGCTGGGTTATGAGAATTAAAATGAGATTGCACACTAAATTGCCTGGCACATAATATGAATTCAATTATATTTTTAATTCCTTTTCTTTGCTTGCCTCACTTCCACGATCAAAAAACAAAACAGGACTCCAGATGGATATAAGCACTTAGGAGCGTTAATGTGCTTGATGCAGTAAAGAACTAAATAAAGAACACAGAGTTTAGAATCTAAGTCTAATAAAGCTTTTTGTATAATCTGGCTCCGTGTTTTCTAACCCAGATATTCCATTCTTATGTCTCATATGCTTAATCCCATATCTATGCTTGTAATTAACATATGCAAAAGAACCTACCTCTCCCACCATCCAAATCTTACCCATTCCAATGAATGTCTCACTACTACTCAAGTGTTCCCAGACAACTATAACCTACAATGCCCTTGTGTTCCCCTTCTCTAAAATTCCTACATCATAGAAGTTGGCAATTATTCTTGTTTTCAGCCACAATTCTCCTAATTAGACTGTAAATTCCTCCACAGTAGGTGTATTTTTTTGCATGAGCTACCTGGCCCAGCACAATGGTAGGTATTTTAAGAAATTACTTTATTACTCACAAGGATGAAGTTGTTCCCAAGACATGCCAAATAAATACCTATTGATTAAAAAGCCCAACAAGGAAAAATTCTTAGGAATGCATTTTAAGGGGGGAGGGAATTCATAACTATCAACTAATCATAATGTAAAAAAAGTACAAAGACACAGAGAAGAGTGATGGATATCAACAAGCTACAAAGCTACAATGAATGAAGGGAAGAAAACACTAAATCCATTAAGATACACAGTGCAACCCTAAAACAATATAGCTAACTTATGATATTTTAAAACTCAGGTTAAGATGGGCACAGTGACCCACACCTGTAATCCCAGCACTTTGGGAGGGTGAGGCAGGAGGATCACTGGAGGCCAGGAGTTCAAGACCAACCTGGGCAACATAGGGAGACCCTGTCTCTAGAAAAACAAAATAAAACAAAACAAAAATTAGCCAGGTGTGGTGGTGTGGGCCTGCAGTCCCAGCTACTCAGGAGGATCCCTTGGAATTTGAGGTTACAGTGAACTGCGATAACGCCACTGCACTCCAGCCTGGTAACGCAGCAAAACCCTGTCTCTTTTTAAAAAAAAAAAAAGAAAAAGAAAATCAGGTTAAATATGATTAGCATTTATAGATTAGAACTTTAAAGTTATGTTAAAGCCAGGCACAGTGGCTCACACCTGTAATCTCAGCACTTTGGGAGGCTGAGAAGGAGGATCCTCGAGGCCAAGAGTTTGGAACCAGACTGAGCAACACAGAAAGAACCTGTCTCTACAAAAATAAAATTTAAATTAAAAAAAACTTTATGTTAAATATTTCATCACCTGCATTGCATTAGTAACCTCTACTGTACTTGAGCAAATACAGCCAAATATAACCATTGTAAAATTTAACAGAAAAAAAGCTATGCATTATTGCCATATAGCCTCCAATAACCTCAAACTCAGTACACCTCTGACAGTATGTATCTGCTGAAAAAATTGCTGACACACCTCTAGAAGGGAGCTTTAAAAGGTCGTCTGGTTGAACCAGCTGCATATCCAGAGATATCCATTAAATTTGGAGTGCAGAGCAAAAGTCCAAATTTTAATAATCACCCAAGTGATTCTAATTCAGTCAGATATTTGAGAAACAATGATCTACTCCAGTGGTTCTCAACCCTGGCTGTACATTAAAATTCCCTGGGAAGGTCTTCTTGCTTAAAGGTGACCTAGGTGAACAAACAAAACATTTTTAAAGTTTTCGTGATAATCTGACTATAATCGTCCAATTTTTGTTTTTTGTTCTTTTTTTTTTCTTTGAGACAGAGTCTCACTTTGTCGCCCTGGGTAGAGTGCAGTGGCATCATCCTAGCTCACTGCAAGCTCCAACTCCTGGGCTAAACAATCCTCTGCCTCAGCCTCCCGAGTAGCTGGGAATACAGATGTGCGCCACAACACCCAGCTAATTTTTCTAGTTTTAGTAGAGACGGGGTCTCACTCTTGCTCAGGCTGGTCTCCAACTCCTGAGCTCAAGCAATCCTCCTGTCTTGGCCTCCCAGAGTGCTAGGATTACAGGCGTGAGCCACCGCGCCTGGCCCCAATTTTTGTTTTTAAAGTTTTTTGTTTTAACAAGACAGGGTCTTACTCTGTTGCCAAGGCTAGAGTGCAGTGGCGCCATCATAGCTCACTGCAACCTTGAACTCCTGGGCTCAAGCTAATCTCCCACCTCAACCTCCCAAAGCAGTGGGATTATAGGCATGAGCCACCACGTCCAGCCTGAAGTGTTTTTTCTTATGTTCACATTTTGATGAGGGAAAAGGGTAAGCTGCTGAATAATATATGTTATTTCTACGAAAGAAGCGTATAAATGTGGATCACTTATACAAATGAGTATGTTAGGAAACCTTTTTTCAAACCAAAATCTCTGAAATCCAAATTTTTCTTAGTAAATGGTGTTTCATAATACAATTAGCATTTTTATCAATGTTATGTAAAGTGATGCACTGATGGCATATTGTAGTCAATATAAATAAGGTATGTTTTTATGTTTAAACACGAATAGGCACTTGAGCAAAGAAAAAATTCTGAAAGATTCAAACCACTAACAACAGTTACTTCTATCAGCATGTAGTAGTTTTCCTTATTTACTTGATATGGTTGTACTGTTTGATTTTTACCTTTAATTTTATTTTTTATAGTAAGATAATCAAAACAAAAGTGGGGAAATTGCATTTCATATTTTAATTAAAGTTTAAAATTTAAATGTGCAAGTTTTGTAGCTAAAAAATTTTTGCACTGCACATTCTTAAATTACTGGTACTATCAACTGATCAAACTCTTTCAGAAAAAAAGAGCCTGTGTAGTGGCTCACACACCTGTAATCCCAGCACTTTAGGAAGCCAATGTGGGAGGATCACTTGAGGCCAGGAATTCACCAACCTGGGCAACATAACGAGACCAAATCTCTACAAAAAATTAAAAATTAGGCAGGTTTGGTGGTTCCTGCCTGTAGTCCTAGCTACTTAGGAGGCTGAGGCAGAAGGATCACTCGCACTCAGGAGTGTGAGGCTGCAGTGAGCTATGATGATGCCACTGCACTCTGGGAGGGGGTGCGGGGGGGGGGCCTCTGTCTCAAAAAGAAAGCAAACAATTATATATGTCAAAAGATTTATATTCATTTACTTTGACTAGTAAACCCCACTTCTCAGAATTCTCCCAAATAACTCAAATTACAGAAAATTGTATTTTAGATATAAATGTTTTATTGCAGTATTACATATACTAGCCAAAAACTCAAATCATATTACTGGATATGATTTATAGCCATTAAAGACATTAACAAGCAATTCATGATGTAAAAAAAGTCCATGTTACAAAATTCAGTCAGATTTAAAGATGTATCTATACTGTAATGAAATGGTACAACAAAAAAACCTTCAAAAAAGATACCAAGTATTATGCATTTTCTTCCCAGTATATCCCAGAATATGTACATTTATATCGAAAAAACACAGAAAAAATAGTGGATAAATATTTGAGGTGGAAAACATCCAAGTCGCCCACGTTGATTTTAATGCAACTTAATCAGCTCTTTTCAGTAACAACTGTCCTCCAAATAAAGGGTAAATAAAGAAAAAGAAGAATTCTCTGCTTCATAAAAATTTTTTAAAATCCATTTCAGATGTTTTCTTTTATTTTTTAAGACACAGAGTCTCACTATGCTGCCCAGGCAGGAGTACAGTAGCTATTCACAGGTGTGATTACAGTACTCTACAGCCTAGAACTCCTGGTCTTAACCAGTCCTCCCACCTCAGTCTCCCAAGTAGTTGGGACTGGAGGTGCAGGCAGCGCCCAGCAGTTTCAGATTCCTTAAGTTCAAAAAACCTGAATAATGCTAAATAAGGATATGAGAGAAAAAAGTGTATTTTGATAGTCTAAATTACATCGTCTTGATTACTCTACTTGCTCATCTATCCAGACTTGACCTGAGGGCCTTCAAAATAGTTGCAAACCAAACATTCTCCTAATGTATCTTCAAAGTCATACATCGTAAAATACACTGCTGAACAGAATACTAGTAAGGTCCCAAAATTCTTTTAGCTTTTAAAATGGAGAAAAGAAAACTGGAAAACAATACTTATATAGTATGATAAACAAGGATAAAAGGTAAAGACAAAATGAATAAAGAAATGTTGGAAGCATTCTGAAATGAGAAAAGGTAAAGGTTAAGAAGCTGCAGCAGTAAGATGAAAGCATAGAGACCATATTGATGATATACATTTATTAACTGTTGAGATAAGGAAAAAATTTAACAGCAGCTGCTCTAAAGGAAAAAGCCAAGCTCCCTGTGATCATTCCCCCATACCTCCAAAGTACATGCCTGAAAAGTGATCTACTGAAAAGGTACATAAAGAGAAAGTACTGGGCCATACTGCTATCAGTAAGTTCCTAGAGCTTCTTATTCAGTCCTTTATAAAACCTTAGTCCCATATATCAAGGACTTACAGTGGTCTTTTTCTTAAGCTCAACATTGTTTAACTTCTCTATTCCTTGATTAAAAAGAATAACATTTGAACATATTCAATGGTCATGTGAAAAAGCTAGGGGGGGTTGAGAAGTCACGGCCTACTCTGATCTCAAAGGTAGAAACAAAGAATCTCACAATGGAGGAGGGGAAAGGAGGACAGCAGTTATTTAAAATAAATATAGAATGGTATGAAAAATTCCACATTAATGTATAAGATCCTACTGGGTAAAGCATATTACTATTGCATAACCAAATAAATCCAAACATTTTCTTATAACTGTATTTACCAACTGTGAAGAAAACCACTGAAGCCAATCCTCTTCTGAAAACAGAGGCAGTGGCCCTTTCCATTCTCCTTATCCTGACAACTAGCAAAAAATGGTAAATTCCATTCATTTTGTTTGAAAACAAATTAGTATTTTAATGTACTACCTTTTCTCCAAAATGAATGAAGTACTTGGAGTCCCAATATTGCACAGTTCCAGAGGAAGTTGTACAAGTGACCCTGAAAGTGCCACATTAAAAGAATTATGAACATAGCAAATCTCAAAGTGGGGGGAGGGAGGGAGCAGGAAGGACATAAGGAAGGGGAAAACTTAGAAAGTGAAACTTGGCAAAATCAATTTAGGTAAATACAAAAAACAAAACCAACCTTGAAGAAAGTATGTGCAGCCCCTCAATAATCCTGGCACTTCCTAAAAAGCCTTAATGCCCTTTCGGGTATGTGGAGGCCTCCTCTCACCTTCTAGGCCTCCCAATCACCTTTTAACATCAGGTTGAGCCATATGAAACCACCATTTTTGAAGGTAAAAAATACTGACATTGGCCAGGCATGGTAGCTACTAAGGAGGCTGAGGCCAGGAGTTGGAGGCTGTGGTGTGCTACAATTGCCTCTGTGAATAGCTACTGCATTCCAACCTGGGTAACATAGTGAGACTGCATCTCTACTGATATTGGCAATTTCACATAGTAGTTCGACCTTATAATTCATTAAACACAAGTAGAAATATAAACGCAAATTTGAAGAATAAAAGGTTTCTCTAGCAAATTGACCAGTAGCTGAGTTGACTGGAGTGGAACCTAAAGCTGTAGACTCAATCCACTGCTGAACTTGCATGTTTCATAGCCCTCCACCCTGCTGGTCACAGGGCAAGTATAAAAAATGTGGGGGGAGGGGGTCTGGATGGGGCCTGAAAAAATGTTCTGGCCTGTAAACTCAACATATAAAATCACTTTCAGAAAAGAAACCCCTGGCTCATGCCTGTAATCCTAGCACTTTGGGAGGCTAAGGCAAGAGGTGGGAGGATCGTTTGAGGTTAGGAGTTTGAGACCAGCTTGAACAACATAGCGAGACCTTGTCTCTACAAAAAATAAAAAATTAGCCGGGCATCATGGCATGCACGTGTAGTCCCAGCTACTCAGAAGGCTGAGGCAGGAGGACTGCCTGAGCCCAGGAGTTTGAGGTTACAGTGAGCTACGATGGCACCACTGCACTCCAGCCTTGGCAACAGAGTGAGACCCTGTCTCCAAAAAAAAAATAAATAAATAAATAGAAAGAAATACCTCATTACACAGGTGATAAAACAAGCCCTGAGACAAAGTGACATGTCTAAAATGGACAGTAGTCAAGAGATAAAACTTAGGCTAGGCAGACCACCCCCTCCTAATTAATGACTCCTGGTCCTGTGCTACTTCCATCGGATGATCTCTCGTTGCCTGTCTACTGGAAAATATTCTCAACCCACATACCATTCTGTCTTCTTCATATATCAAAAATAATAGTGAGAAATTAAGCCAAAAGACTGTTCAAAGCAACTTTTAAATGATAAAATTAAAATCTACGGTACAGAAACAGAGCCTCAAGCAGTTTGGACTGATGTCCACACACAACAAATACTGAAGTGGAAAGTGATCAGCTTTGCTGTGAAACAGACTTGGCTGAATACCAGTGAAGTTACCTTTCCTCAAGTACTTAATCCTTATCTGTAAAATGGGTGGAAGCAACTGTGCAGGGTTGTTCAGATGACTGAGACAATGGTAAGCACTTAGCATAGCAGTCAATAAACAATAGATGATATTGTTATAGGGTTTTATTATCAGCCAATGAAAATAGTTCTTTTTAAGAGATTTTTCAATTTTTCAGTACTGCTTTACACCAGTTGTCAATGAATTAAGTAGCTTTCTACAGTCTTTAATATGGGACAGGGACCAGCACCTGGTATTAGTACCCTTCATATAGCAGACACCATTGTTGTTACTAATTCAAATTAACTCTTACACATACTAACAGAGTAATAATTCTGAAAGCATTTATACATTCACTAGAATATAAGCTCCCCGAAGAGATCTTTTGTATATTTTGTTCAATTATGAATCCCAAGTGTCTACAACCGTGCCTGGTACATAGCTGACACTCAATATAATTTGCCAAGTGAGTTTAAAACTTACTTTTAATACTTTGAATATTAAGGTTTTTCAAAACACAATTATCTTGATACTCAAGTATGTATAATTTTTCTTCCTCATGTACCAGTATAAACAAAGGAGCTTCTCCTCCCTCAAAAATTAACTCACACATTCTCCATAAAGAGGAAAACACAAATTGTTTAGGCTTCTTTCCCAATTAGCTACTGCTACATAAAAAAAAAAAAAAAAAAGACAATCTTTTACCCAGATTCTACAATTTTGACTGCAGAAAGGAATTTCTTCCATCAGTCTCAATATTGAGTGGGGAAAAATCCCTTACTCCAGCAAAATAGATTTCTCCTCTCAGAATTTAAAAGAACACCTCCTCAGGCAGCCAAATGTGTTTGGCTATAGTAAAACCAAAAAAGTGAAGCTCCAATGAAAGGAGAGGTGGAAAATAAGAGGCTGGAGAGATAAGTGAACTAAAACACTGAAGCAGGGAAAAAGAGGGAGATCAAAGTCTAAATCTCTTTTCACAATTTTTATAGAATTAGAAAAGACACTGAACAAAAAATCTTAAAATTCTGTTTTGAAATACTCAGGAAGAAAACGACCAGAAATAACCCTTGCACTGATAGTTTAGTGTAAGGGTTATACTACACATTCAGATTTATTAATCTGACTTGTTTTCTAAAGTCTTTCATGAGCCAAGAAACCCTCATCAAAATTTCAGCACTTTTACAGTATATTTTAACGCTTTTAAAAGTAGTGTATTTTACGTAGAATATTTCATATTCATGCATGAATGGCTTTTGAAAAACCTAGAGTTTTAACTGTCACGATAGTGATGATATTCTCTGGTCAAAGAACACACAATGTTCTTGAAAATTTCATGGTAATCCTATTATAAATTTTTACTACCTAATTTAATTTACAATTGATTGTATTATGATCAAATATAATTCATTAATCCCACAAATTCTTAAGTATAACACTTAACATTTCAACACAAAGGTGATCACAACAACCACTCCAAGGTTCTACAAAGTCCTCCAACAACTAGCCACTAGTATTAATTGGTAGCTTTCTATTAATCAGAACCCATTCACTGCCCAAGGCTTACGCTAAGCCTTTAGGATCACATTTCACAAAACTGATCACATGTAATACCATTATTTTCACAGTAATCTGAGACTGCTACTATGAAAATATTTTAACACTGATTTACATTTTCATACTAGGGAAATTTCATCCCAAATCCACAAAGTGTTACAGTTGCTAAGGAGAAACAGTCTCTTCATTAGTAATCAGAAATTAATACCAAAAGAATTATGTATCAGCTCAACATAACAAAAGTATTGCTTGAGAATAAATAATTTAGACAACCTTCACTTTCTAGATATGCAAATCTTCAGATATAAGATTAAGAATTTCATTTTGAGATTATTTCTTTGTGTAGGTGTTACTTAAGGACTAAGCCCAGAAGAGCACACTTGCTAAGAATAACTCAAAAAGGTAGGTTATCTTCTCTTAATATGATACTAGTAGATCAGCAGCAAAAACAATTATTTGACCTTTCGCACTGGATAAGAATGTTTTGCAATAAATAATACTGATGAATACTACACTCTGCAATTTACAGAAGCCTACAATTTCATAACACTGTAATTAGTAGGCAAGAAAGACATCATTAATCCCCATTCTATACATGAGGAACCCAATGTACCTATAAATTCTGTGGTATCAGATACACCACCTCTGCCAAAGTATAAAATAATGTCATAACTCTTCTTACAGTGTAATGTGTCTCCCTCAAATTTTAGATATAAATGAAGAAAATAATTAAACACATTTCATATTGCCTTAGCTCAATAACATCCTGACCTGATCACAAATCAAGCCTAGCAATGACAGATCTGCTCAGCTACTGTGATAGATCATTGGAAGAAGGGCAATAAATTCAAGATTAAATTTCAAAAAAGATAAACCAAGATCACTGTCATGTTTTCTGAACTATACAAGATTTGGTGTTCTACACAGAACGGTCATAACAAGGTGTGGGTGAGACTTTAAAAATTTATGTGGGGGCTGGGCATGCACCACTCCTGTAGTCCTAGCTACTTGGGAGGCTAAGGCAAGAATACTGCCTGAGCCCAGGAATTTGAGGCTGTCCAGTGAGTGATGGCACCACTGCACTCCAGTCCAGGCGACAGAGGGAGATCCCATCTAAAAAAAAAATTTATGTGGGGATTAGATGGGCATGTTGGTGCACACCTGTAGTCCCTAGCTACTTGGGAAGCTGAGGCAAGAGGCTGCAGTGAGCTATAATCATGCCACTGCGCTCCAGCCCAGGTAACAGAGCAAGACCCCATCTCTTAAAAATAAAAATTAAGTGTTGTTTTTTTTTTTTTTTACTTATGTGGGGAAAAATTGCAAGCTTAGGACACTGTTGCAAACACCTAAGTCTACCACATTTTTAAACAATTAACTCAAGGTAGACATAAGCAAAACCAACACACTTCACTTTGACACTATCAGTCAGATTGAGTACTCGGTATGCCAGCAAGCTCTGTTTCCAGCAACCACGATATCCTTGACTTTTCCCATTCAGTTTTAGGGGGTGGGGGGCTGGGAGGAGGAAATATTTTTCATACTATGGAAAAATAAGAAGTATCATACTTGTCCTTTGATTTATCTTATGTTTTGCCAAATGCTAACTTCATTTGAGAAAGAAGAAAACCAATCTTCTAGGGATTAGATCTAAGATATCTCTGTGACAGAGGGATGGACAAAGTTTAGGAAACTTTTGTTTGAATCTAAATGAGAAAACTAGTAACAAACGGCTTTAAGTAGAATAACCATAAGGCAAATCTGTTACCCAAGACAATCCCATTTATGCCTGCTGTTCCAGTTTCATTATAAATTAGTACATCTTTTCAGGGTGTCTTCATTGGGATGATAAATTATGATGACCCTTTTTATTTGCTACAATCTAGTAAATTTCAATGGACTTCTGAAATTGTTCTTAGGGCCATGACTAGCATGGACACTTAGCTAATGAGCTCAAACCATAAAGTTACACTGGCAACCTAATTTGTAAATTTCAATGTATCAGTATTCAACTATATCAAACTGCAAACTGACCACTTCAAAAACAGTAAAAAGAACTACTTTTTGTTGCTGCTCCTCACTATCCCTTAATGCTGCAGTCCCCAGTCCCCAATCCCCAGGGTGCGGACTGGTACCATTAAGAACTGGGCCACAAAGCAGGAGGCAACCGAGCAAAGAAGCTTCATCTGTATTTACAGATGCTCCCCACTGGCTCACATCACCACCTGAACTCCGCCTCCTGTCAGATCAGCAGCAGCATTAGATTCTCAAAGGAGCTCGAACCCTACATGTAAACTGTGCATGGGAGGGATCTAGGATGCACGTTCCTCATGAGAATCTAATGCCTGATGATCTCAGATGGAGCTGAGGCAGTGATGCTAGCACTGGGGACTGGCTGCAAACACAGATTACCATTAGCACAGAGGTTTGCACAATAAATGTAATGTGCTTGAATGATCCTGAAGCCATCCTCATCCCCATCCCCATCTGTGGAAAGACTGTCTTCCATGAAACAGGTCCCTGGTGCCAAAAAGGTTGGGGACCACTGCCTTAATGGATTCCACTTGACATCTATCTAAGCAACTATGTGGAACAACATTTGTGAATCATTTGCCAACCTTTGCCCCACCCCCCCCAAAGTTTTATGACTACATCATTAACTTAACAGTGTTCGTTAAGACAAAAGTGAGGGGGGGAACATTTGAAAAGTACTTTACAGAAATGCATGGCATCAGCCATATCTCAGTACAGACACTACAATAAGCCATGGTTTTTAAGCAAGAACCTGTATGTGAACACACATTCTGAGATTACCTAAAATTCCCCATTTTAACTTCATTTGCTGTGCCTTTAGATGGGATTTTGTTTTTGAAAAAAAGCACCAGGTTTCTTCAAAAAGTGAGAAGATATTTTATCTACTATTCACAATAGATATGTCATTATAAACATCAAGATATTACTATTTGAAGCAATTGCTAAGGAAACAAGTATACCTACTCTTAGCCCCCACCCATGCACCCAAAAGGTACCACCTTATTTAGTTACACATAGGTCTTTTTCGAGTAGCAGAGGAGAAAAAGTACTGGTCAGCAGACAGATAAGTTCTGGCTTTACCATTAAATAGCTGACTAGTCACGTGTTCGCAGAAGAATCACTGTATCTTCTCAAATTCACATTCTTGAACCATAAAATGGAAACAACACTCTACCTACTTCAATATTGTCATATTAAGCAAAAATTTTTGTAAAAGTGGTCTGTGACTTGTGAATCTCTACATAAACGTTGCAATATATAAATATGTATAATATAAAGCTTAAAAATTTAGCTTTCACCCTATGCCCATCATTACTGTTTGTATACATACACAAAAGTTTTCTTGAAATACAAGGTTAAAAAATTCCTGCAAAAATCAACCTTGAAACCCTCCATTTAAAAAAAAAATCATGCTTTCAGATCACCTTCTTGAAGTATTTAAAACATGCTTGTAAAATTAGATACATTAATCTACTGGGCTGAAATTTCACTTGATATACCAGGTTAAAGGCAAGAAATTTTGAAAATACTTCCTATTCCCTTGACCAAGCTATAAAACAATTATGAAAAGCCTGTTTGTATGGAATTTCAATGTGTCTGCTTGTATTTACGGACTTCAAAATTGGCTCAGTTTTAATAGTTGCCATAAGTGTTCTTTCCTATACCATAGAGTTCGAGTTGAGGCCTTTTCATATAAAGGTGAAAAAGGTGCCTAGGAATGTCTACAGTAGCAAGAATTTACCCATCACCTCAAATTGCAGTAATTCATGATTTCATTATATCCCAAAGTTGTGTAAGAACAGAACAGAATATGCCCAATACTGTACAAAAGTTCAAAGTATACTCAAAAGAGCATCTGCTTCAAATACATAGGCTAAAAGCTATCTGCAGAAGGGCTTTTTAACATCATATTACCCAATTCTGCTTATGCATTTAGGTGGGAGAAAAAAAAAATTTATTCTGGCCTATAATCAAAGAATTGGTGGTTAATGTAAATGTTTTTAAATTCATTAATAAAGTTAATTTACTATTACCTATTTTTTCCATAACAAGACATGTATTAAGGAGTTAATACAGCAAGCTAGAGGTGAGGCTCTGGTGTTTTAAAAGGACTGCTCTCAAGTGACTCAGAAGAGATGCATTCCTGGTGTTGATGCATTCAGAGTGAACCAAAAGTGACCATCAAAACTTTACCCCCACCTCCCATGGAGCCAAGACAAATAACAGCAAAGGACAAAACCAGCAACTACCCACAAGCCCAAATGTAGTTTATGTTGCCCCTCTGCTCCCCCCAAGAATAGGGAAAGTATTCATTTTCCCCATCTATATTCCCCACTTTTCTGTATAAACTCATATATATGGCACAATAAGACTTGGTTCAGGAATGCTAAAAGATGAGGGACTTGCTTAATATGGCTACAAATAATATAAAAACTATTCCTTAGACTACTGGCTTGTTAAAAGTGATGAGATGCTAGATTTAATCTTCAAGGCTCAGCCCCAAGGTTCAGTATTTCCTACCTGCAAGCCAAAATTGTCCTTTTCCTAAATATAGATTAGCTCTTCCTCCAGAACCATTATAATCCATATAAATTGATTCCAATTCCCCAGGATAGAGTTAAATGAGAATACCAAGTTTAGGAACTAGGTTCAACACAGCATGCAAAATAAAAGATAATCTACTGCAGTAACACAGAGAAAAGAGAAAAGGGTAGCTGGAAAGCCAACATTTATATCCAAGTACCCAAAAAACAAATCATGCCAATGCATTCTCACCTTCTTCCACTCCCTACATCTGATCAATTTTATTTGGTGACTAGAACTATGGGATCACTTTTTGTCACCACAAACAAAACAGAATTACTGCACCCAAAAGAGGAGTGGACACAGGTAGAGGCTGATTCCTGGTGACTGTCTTCCTCCTCTCCCTCTCCACTGAATCCCCACCTTATGCCCCAAGAGTCACAGGAGTACCTCCTCACCTTGTAGATCCTATTTCCTTCCCCCTTTGGATCCTGAAGGGGACACCCAACATTAAAAACTGTAATGAGGTGTTCTATTTAAAGAGTTCTATGTTCAATAACCAACAAGGGCTTCACTTTGGTCAAAAATCCTCAGCACTCAAATGCAAAACATGATTATCACTAACCTGTCATTTATTTGGAAGCTACAATCATAAGCTTCCAAATCGGTTTTAAAAATGAATTTAAAAATAAAAGGCCTTCCCTCACATCCTTTTTCATTATCACAGCAAGTTTACTCAGAGCCTAAATCCCCACAAAACAGAAAGCATTCAAATAACAATTTGTTTACTCCCAAGGGCACTAGATGATTAAGAGGGGAACCTATTTGGGGCACAGGGGGAAGGGGAGATTTCCATTACAAGCACACCTACATTTGTTTGATTTTTAAACACTCAAATAAAGACAAAGCTGACCTTGAGCTGTACTTCCCCATCTTACTCCCTTCCCCCCCACAACGGGAACACTGTTCAATACAAACAACAATTTAAGAATTTACAAGACGAAATTTAGTTCAGTATCTTTCCTACATTTGAGTTCTAGAAGTCTTTTCTCATAATTTTCAAATCCCTGAATCCTAATTTCTGATGATACACTGGGACTAGCCCTGAGGTTATTCACATGACCAAACTGGCATTTCAAGGAAAGCAAGGGCCGTACATAACATTTTAAAATATAAATGGCTTAAGTAATTAAGAAAATCTAAGGTCCAACAGCACTCGACTCCCACCATGTCTCACCCCACCCTACCTGACCCCACAAAAACATTAAAACTACAGGAACCACATATATGATTTTTCGTTTTTTTATAATACTACAGGTAGTATATGTGAGCGTAACTCAACTACACAGGTCCAAAATGTGGTGGAGGAAAGAGGATTAAAAAATAAACTGCTCGGGACTGACTAGACAGACACAATGGACATTTCAATAAAGTTCTGGAAAATGAAGAACCTTTAAGGGCAAAGGAGCAATGAACAAAGAGGAACTACTAAAATTTATACATAAAACCATTTATAAAATGCAAAAAAGAAAATAGGATCTCTCCTACATTCATAATCCAAACACCCCAAGCGTCAGCTGAGTGCCTGGAATAGGTTAAAATCTCCAAAAAAGTACGAACACACATTCCAAGGCTGTGGAGTCAACCAAAATACAGATGCTAAACACTATTTGAAATAACTTTAATTTTCAACAGGTCTTTCCATTTGTCAAGATGGTGCGTGTACACAGGAAAGTCATCATTTTTACAAACTGGTAGACCGAGGCACGGCCACTGCAAATGCTAAAACTAAGAATCATGGTCCCCTTGTCTCCTGTTCAACGTACTATCTACCAGAGCCCACTGCTTATGTAGCTAGAAAAAGACTACAGGAACTTCGAGCTCTCTGGGATAAGTCCGAGGAAAGGGAGCGTGAGTGAGGTTTTTCTGGACCTTCCCAGAAAAAAGCGAGGTTGAAAAGCCCAAAAAGCCTCACTACAAGGTGTGCCGGCCCACGGGAAAGAAATCCCATCGCAGCATCTCAGCTTGCCTCCGCCCAAAGACAAATTGCAGTGATTCCCTCTCCCCCCTTCGCCACCATCCTCCAAGACTGCCCCCCACCACAAGCCCAAAGAAGCCCTCCACTTGCAAGTGTTCTCCTTTGTGAGACTCCACAGCCGCCGCCCCACACTGGGCCTCCGGGGAAAAGCCACCGCCCCCACCCGCCATATTTCCCTGAAAGGCGCCCGCGATACACCTCCGGTCTCCACTCTTTCCATGTGGCGGGTATTTCTTCCCCCTTCAACCACCCAATTGTTCCCCACATCCCAAGACTGTCCCAAAAGCTCCCCTGGGGATTGCTCACCCGGAGACAGCACCCGCCATCTCCTCCCCCTCCCCCGCCCCGGGACTCGCCCTCCCCCCCAGCCGCCATTTTACAACCAACTCCTCCACCCTATCGCCTTGGCCTCCCGGCTAGCGGGTGTCTGCAGCTAAGGACAGCAAAGGGCTCAAATGCCTGGGCCTGGAACCTCCCATCGCTCCAAGAGCTCACAGGCCATTTCCTGCTTTCCGAATCCAAGTCCCCAGGCCAGGCTCGGAGACGATGCCGCCATTTTGTCTCCTGTTCCCGGCCTCTGTGGGCGGCGGCAGAGGGTCCGAGAATTCCAGCCCCCCGATGCCCCCCCAACTCACCGTCGTATCGCTCAGCCTGCTCGGCCAGCTTCGCCTGGTACACCAGATCCTCCCGATCATCCATAGCGGCAGCGGCTCCGGCAGGGTCTGCGCGACGGATGGAAGCGGATAGCGTCTCGACTCTCTCAGCCTCTCTCGCTCCGCGACCGGGCAGCAAAAATGGCGGCGCCTCAATCCGGGACTTCCGCCTGCGCACGCGGACAACTGCTCAGCTCTATGGCAACCGCTCCCTGGCAACTGGCGCGGGGGGCGGGTCCTGGAGCTCAGCGCCCGAAGAGGCTGGAAGAAGCGAGAGGCCCCTCCTCCCTCGGTTCAGCAGGCGCCGGAGCGCCGAGGCGGGAACTGCGACTGCGGAGGACAGCGGCCCCGAGGGAGCGACTGCGCCTGAAGAGAGCGAGCGAGCGAGAGCCTGGGCCGCGACGGAGGGCCGAGGCCTGGCCTGAGGGAAAAGAAAGCGGGAGGCTGTAACGGTTTTTGTGATGGCAGGTCTTCCTCACTGAAATCAACTTGTTCTCCTGCCTTGCCCCAGTGTTCTTGGCCAAGCCCGTTCCTGGGCCTTTTTCAGACCCTTTTAACCCCGGGGTAAAGAACTGGGCCCCGCTATAGTTGCCAGGAAAAAGGGGGCAACAGTTTTCACGCCTCAACTTTACGGTCGCACACTGTGATCTTCTTCTCCTCCTCCCCTGTAGCCTCTTTCTCCCCTTAGGCCCACCGTGGATAGAAGCAGGGAGATTGTTGGAAGAGCCTGGTCTGGAGTACAGGATACAGAGGAGTTGGACCAAGATCAAATTGAGATTGAGGAGGCAGGAATAACTCAATGGAAATTGCTTCAGGAGGGCAAGGACCTTATGTGTTTTGCTTCCCGATGGATTCCCAGCGCCTTATACTCAGTGAATACTGTTGCAAGACGGAAGCTTAGGTAACTGGAATATAAATGGTGGCGTCTGCGTTAGATGTGGAATAAAAAGGTCAGAAACAAATTATGAAGGGCCTTGAATGGCAAGAAAGTTTGCCTCTTTTTTCTTGCTGTTTTCCAAGAGATGGGGGTCTTGCTGTGTTTCTCAGGCTGGCCTCAAATTCCTGAATTCCTGGGCTCAAGGGATCCTTCTACCTCAGCCTCCCTAGTAGCTGGGACTACAGGTGTGGGCCACCTCCCTGGCTTTGCATCTTCTTATTTTGTGGCCCAAAAGAGAGCTGTTTTTTGATGGTTTTGCGCAGAGGATGACATCATCATACTTTTACTTTAGAAAGATGAATACTTGTTAAAATTTAAAAAAAAAATTTTTTTGAAACAACGTATTGCTTGCTCTGTCACCCCGGGTGAAGTGCGGTGGCGTCATCATAGCTCACTGCAACCTCAAACTCCTGGGCTCAAGCGATCCTCCTGCCTCTGCCTCCTGAGTAGCTGGGACTACATGCGTGTGCCACCACGCCTGGCTAATTTTTCTATTTTTTGTAGAGATGGGGTCTTGCTTTTGGTCAGGCTGGTCTCGAACGCCTGAGCTCTAGCGATCCTCCCTCCTCAGACTCCCAGAGTGCTAGGACTACAGGCGTGAGCCACCACGCCCAGCCTAGAAAGATAAGTATTGCATAGCAATGATTTAAAAGGAAGATAAGTTACAGGCTATTTCTGTAATCTAGGCAAAAAAGTAATAGATGGTAGCAGTGAGAATAAAAAGAAAAGGACAAATAGGAATAGCACCATAGAGAGCAGCCGCAAGAGTTTGTAGCTGATCAGATGTGGAGATCTTATGACCGGGGAAAACATAAAAATTGACTTTCCATCTTCCGCCTGAGTGCTGGGTGAGTGGCGGCCTCCAAAAATTCAGATGTAAGAAGTGCTGATGGACTGCCGAAGACATGAATTCCTTTTAGCACTTGTTGCTTCTGAGGTATCTAAGGATCACCCAGATAGAGATAACCACCATGGAGTTGGAAAAGGGGACTGGCATTCCAAAAAGAAGGGAGAGTGCCATAGAAGTAGCTAGGGGGCCGGGCGGGTGGCTCATGTCTGTAAATCCTAGCAGTTTGGGAGGCCAAGGTGAGAGGATTGCTTGAGGCCGGGAGTCCGAGACCAGCCTGAGCAAAATCAAGACCCTGTCTCTACAAAAAAATAGAAAAGTTAGCTGGGCATGTTGGCACACACCTGTAGTCCCAGCTACATGGAAGGCTGAGACAAGAGGATCACTTGAGCTCAGGAGTTGGAGGCTGCAGTGAGCTATGATGATGCCGCTGCACTGTAGCCCAGGCAACAGAGCAATACCCTGTCACAAAAAAAAAAATAGAAAAGCAGCAGCTAGGGAATGTATTGAGGTAGAAGACCAAAAACAAAACGTCAGGAAAAAACCTACTTTTAAGAGGTAGGTAAAAGCAGATAAGCCAGCAAAGGAGACTGGGTGGCTCCCTATTGCATTCCAAATTAAGCCCCTTCACAATCTTACTATGACTTCTCAAATTTCAGTGGTAAAAGACTAAGAGTCAAAAGGCCGGAGTTCCGAGGGTATTGTGGCTCACACCTGTAGTCCAGCTACTCAGGAGCTTGAGCCCAGGAGTTCAAGGCTACAGTGAGCTATAATCACACCATTGCACTCCAGCCTGGGCAACAGAGCAAGACCCTATCTCTAAAGAAAAGAAAATTAAAAAAAAAAAAAGGCTAGGTTCTAGTCCTGAATAAATGTGTGACCTTCAGCAAGTCACTTCACCTTTATGAGCTTCATGTTCAACTGTCAAGTGAAGGAACTGGAGACCATATGTTAGGCCACAAAACAAGTCTTTAATAGAGTTAAAAAAAGTGGAAATCATACAAAGTATCATTTCCTATCACTACAAAATGAAACTAAAAATCAACAGAGGAAAAAGTGAAAAATTCCCAAATATGTGGAAATTAAATAGGACACTCTTAACCAATAGGTCAAAGAAGAAATCATAAGAGAAATTAGAAAATATCTGGAGAAGAATTTAAAAACACAACATAGCATACCTTATGGGATGCAGTAAAAGTAGTGCTAAGAGGAAAATTTATAGTTGTAAATGTCTACATTTAAAAAGAAGGGACAATGTTACAGTTAGAAGGAATAAGTTCTGGTACTCTATTGCACAGTAGGGTGACTATAGCTAACAATAGTGTGTTGTATATTTCAAATAGCTAGAAAAGAGGATTTTCAGTGTTCATACAACAAAGAATTGATAAATGTTTAAGGTGATGGATATTGCTAATTAACATGATTTGATCATTACACAATGTATATATATATCAAAATATCACATTCTACCCCATAAATACATACAATAATTATGTCAATAAAATAATAAAGTAAAAAGGAAGAAGAGAGATTTCAAATTAATAACCTGTTTATCTTAAAAAACTAGAAAAAGAAGAGCATATTAAGCCCAAAGCTAGCAGAAGGAAATAAATAATATAGAGCACAGATAAACAAAATAAAGGAGAAAAACAATACAGAAGATCAACAAAACCAAAAGTTGATTATTTGAAAAGATCAACAGAACAGAAAAACCTTTAGCTAGATTAACTAAGAAAAAAAGAAGACTCAGCCAGGCGCAGTGGCTACGCCTGTAATCCTAACACTCTGGGAGGCCAAGGTAGGAGGATCGCTCGAGGTCTGGAGTTTGGGACCAGCCTGAGCAACAGCAAGACCCCATCTCTACTAAAAATACAAAAATTAGCCGGGTGTGGTGGCGCACCTGTAGTCCCAGCTACTTGGGGACTGTAGTATCCCTTGAGCCCAGGAGTTTGAGGCAGGAAGTATCCCTTCAGTCCAGGAATTTGAGGTGGCAGTGAGCTATGATGATGCCACTGCACTCTACCGAGGGTGACAGAAGTAGACTGCATCTCAAAAAAAAAAAGAAGACTCAAATTACTAAAATCAGAAACGAAAGTAGCAGCATTACTACTGACCTTACAAAAATTTTTTTAAAAATTTGTAAGACAGTACTTAGAGTTCTCCAGAGAAACAGAAACAATAGGATATATAAAAATATGTACAAGAGGAGATTTATTATGGGAATTGGCTTGTGTGATTATGGAGGCCAAGTACTCCCATGACATACCGTATGTAAGCTGCAGACAGGAAAACTGGTGGTGTAATTCAGTCTGAGTACAAAGGCCTGAGAACCAGGAGCTGTCATGTCCAATAGCAGAAGGTGGACATCTCAGCTGGAAAACAGAAATTTCACCATTCCTCCGCTTTCTTGTTCCATCTCGGCCCTCAACAGATTGGATGATGCCCACCTACTTTGGTGAAGGTGGATCTTCTTGACTCAGTTTACTAACTCAAATGCTAATCTCTTCCAGAAACACTATCACAGATATACCAGAAATAATGTTTTATCAACTATTTTGGCATCCTTTAAACTAGTCAAGTTGACACATAAAATTAACCATCACAAATGGTATGCCAACAAATTGGATAGCAAATTAAATGGACAAATCCCTAGAAACACATAAACTATTGAAGCTGACTCAAGAAGAGAAATAGACTTATCACAAGTAAGGAAATTAAATCAAGTGGTCAAAAACCTCCCAACAGCTACAGCCATACCACCCTGAACAAGCCCAATCTCATCAAAAACCTCCCAACTGCACAACGGGAATGTATTTAATGCCACTGAACTGCACTCTAAAAAAATGGTTAAAATCATAGATTCTATATTATGTATATTTTACCATGATTATACAAGAAAAGAATTAAGCAGGAAAACAAAAACAACAATGAAAATTCCAGGACCAGATGGCTTCATCGGTGAGTTCTACCAAATATTTAAAGAAGAATCAGCACAATCCTCAAACTCTTCCACAAAAAAATAGAAGAGGAGGAGCCTGGGCAACATATTGAGAAGCTGTCTTTACGAAAAGTAAAAAAATTAGCCAGGGACAGCAGCTCACACTTGTAGTCCTAGCTATTAATGTTTGGGAGGCTGAGGCAGGAGGATCGCTTGAGCCTAGGAGATCAAGGCTGCAGTGAGCTATGATCCAGCCACTGCACTCCAGCCTGGCCAACAAAGTGAGACCCTGTCTCTCTTTTTTTTTTTTTTTTAATACAAAGGCAGGGGAGTGAGGAAGGAGTGTTGAATTTCCTCTTTTTTTTTTTTTTTTTTTGAGACAGTGTCTCACTCTGTTGCCCGGGTATAGTGCAGTGGCGTCATCATAACTCACTGCAACCTCAAACTCCTGGGCTCAAGCAATCCTCCTGCCTCAGCCTCCCAAGTAGCTGAGACTACAGGTGTGCACCACCACACCTGGCTAATTTTTCTATTTTTAGTAGAGACGGGGTATCACTCTTGCTCAGGCTGGTCTCTGACTCCTGAGCTCAAGCGATCCTCCCACCTCGGCCTCCCAGAGTGCTAGGACTACAGGCATGAGCCACCAAGCCCGGCCAAGACCCTCTCTCTTAAAGAAAAAAAATAAAGAAGAGGAGAGATCCCTTTCTAACTCATTCTGTTAGGTCAGCATACCTGGCCTTTAATACCAAAGCAAGACAAAGACAGTACAAGAAAAGAAAATTACAGGCCAATATCCTTTATAAATATAAGTGCAAAAATCTTCAACAAAATACTATCAAACTGAATTCAACAACATATTAAAAGAATTATACACCATGACCAAGTGGGGAATGAAAGGGTAGTTCAACATAAGAAAATCAATAAATGTAATTAATACCGTATATTAGTAGAATGAAGGAAAGAAAAAACACGATCAGTTCAACTGATACAAAAAAAAGCATTTAACAAAATCCAACACTTTTTCATAATAAAAATAATAAACTAGGAATGGAAGAGCACTTCCACAACATGAAAAACCCACAGCTATTAGGTTATTAAGTATGAAATGTCCAATTTCCCTAAGTATAAGTTTGACAGTTGACATCTCTGACATTTCACTTTGACACTTCTTGTTTTATTTTTATGTGAAGGTACATCCTCAGTCTTGCAAACACACATGTTGGCTTGTGATTACCTTTCAAATCTTTTTTTAGACCAATTTTTGTGAAACCATGGATAAGTAGAAAATTCATATTATTTTCGAATATGAGTTCTGTCGTGAAACCAATGCGTAGACAGTTCAAAATAGCAACAAAATGCTTGGGAAGGATGTGGCTAATGAACGCACAGTACGTTGATGGTTTGAGAAGTTCCATTCTGGTGATTTTAATCTTGAAAATGAGCCACATGGACGACCTGACACCAAGGTGGATAATGATGAGCCGAAAGCTGTCGTGGAAGTAAATCCATCTCAAGCTATGCGTGAATTAGCAGCAAGGTTTGATGTTACTATTCCAATGATATTGGACCATTTGAAACAAATCGGCAAGGTAAAGAAGCTGGATAGGTGGGTTCTGCATGAATTAAATGAGCGTCAGAAGAGACATCATCTCAAACCTTGCCTTTCTTTGCTGTCACAACATAAAGGTGAAACATTTCTACGCAGTATTGTTACATGTGATGAAAAATGGTTCTTTTTGACAATCGTAAGCGTTTGGCACAATGGTCACATAAAGATGAAGTGCCGAAACACAGTCCAAAACCGAATATTCATCAAAAAAAGCTAATGGTGTCTGTTTGGTGGTCCAGCGCTGGTATTATCCACTACAGTTTCATGAAACCTGGTCAATAGCTCACAGCAGATGTCTACTGCAACCAATTAGACGAAATGATGAGGATACTTGAGATTAAGCAGCCAAGATTGGTCAATAGAGATAGGCCAATCCTCTTGCAAGACAATGCTCGACCACATGGCACACAAACCATGCTGCTCAAACTACAGAAACTGGACTTGGAAACTCTCTGTCATCCACTGTATTCACCATACCTTGCACCAACTGACTACCACTTCTTCCAGGCTTTGGACCACTTCTTGCAAGGAAAATATTCAATTCTCACCAAGCTGTGGAAAGTGATTTCATTGCCACTGGCTCTCCAGGCTTCTTTGTTGCTGGCATAAACAAGCTACCGTTAAGATGGCAAAACTGTGTCGACAGTTTAGGCACATACTTTGATTAATTGTACTGCTTCTTGTTTGAAATATAATAAACTACACTTTTGATTTGAAATTGGACATTTTATATTTAATGAATTTAATATCATATTCAGTGGTGAAAGACTGAAAGCTTTTCCCCTAAGATCATGTACAAGACAAGATGCTCTCCTTTGCCACTTCTATTCAACATAGTACTAGAAATTCTAGCCAGAGCAGTTAGGCAAGAAAAAGAAATTAAAGGCAACTAAATTGTAAAGGAAGCAGCAAAATTATTTCAGTTCACAGACATGATCTGATATGTAGAAAATCCTAAAGAGTTCACACAAAAAAACTGTTAGAACTAATAAATTCAGCAAAGTTGAAGGATACAAAATCTACACACAAAAACCAGTGGTATTTCTATATACTAGCAAACGAACAGTACAAAAGGAAATTAAGAAAACAATTCTGGCCAGGTGCAGTGGCTCATGTAATCCTAGCACTCTGAAAGGCTGAGGCGGGAGGATCACGTCAGGTCAGGAGTTTGAGACCAGCCTGAGCTAGAGCAAGACCCCATCTCTACTAAAAATAGAAAAAATTAGCTGGGCATGGTGGCGCATGCCTGTACTCCCAGCTACCGGAGAGGCTGAGGCAGGAGGATCACTTGAGCCCGGGAGTCTGAGGTTGCAGTGAGCTATGATGACACCACCGCACTCTAGCCTGGACAACAGAAGGAAACCTTACCCCCCCCAAAAAAAAAAAACAAACAGAAAAGAAAGTAATTCTATTTACAATAGTTTCAAAAGAATAATATAGGAATAAATTTAACCAAGGAAGCAAAAGACTTGTACACTGAAACCTACAAAACATTCCTGAAAGAAATTAAACAAGACCTGGAAATGGAAAGACTTCATGCACCTTATAGATTGGAAAATTTAATATTGTTAAGATAACAGTACTACCCAAAGTGATCTGCAGATAATACAATCCCTATCAAAATTCCCATGGCACTTTTTGCAGAAATAAAGTGAAGGAACTAGATTTGCTGACCTCTAGAAATCCTTTCCACCTCTACAGGACACATCACAGCAGTTAAAATCATGGTTTGGGTTCAATGACAACTTATCTCCTGTACAATGGGGGAAAATCACTGAACTCCTTTATGCCTCAGTTTTCTCACCTGTAAGATGGGAATGATATTTTCCCTGTATCAATGCGAATTAAGAGGGCGATTACATGAAAAGTCCCTGCAACCCAATTGGTATTAGCTATGATTACTAGTGTTTCCGTGGTCTAAGCTTGAGTGAGAATCAGGAGAAGTAAGTGTCGTAAAATATAAGCAAGAAGAGTTTCGAAAATAAGGGGAGTGTCAGTCGTATTAAATTCTGCAGAGACATAAGTAAGATTAGCACTGAGGAAAAGCCATTGGATATAGCAATTAGGTCATCAGTGACCTTCAAGAGGAGTTTCAAAAGCGTGTTGGAAGCCAGACTGCATTTGGTTGAAGCACAAGAGAAGGCAAGAAAGTGGAAATGGTAAGTGTAGGGGTCTTGAGAATAGTAGTGAGGAGATAGAGGGTGGTAATTCGAGAGAAATGCGTGGCCAGTAGAGGTGGCCAACTAATGCATTTGGTCCACACGTTCACAAAACAGACCCTACCCTACAAAGACAGCTCTGTTGCCAAGTTGATTACAGGGCTGTTACGGACATGCAGAAATTAAGAGTAACTGCCTTTTGTCTACTGGATCTTCTCTTTCTTGAAGGAGCTCCTGAACAGAGTCTCCCAAGACTAGCTGAAGTCTATCCAAAGGTTCCTCTTCCTAAGAAACTGCTGAGAAGGCAGAAATCTTAAACCTACATTGGTTCTTTGACTGTACTGCCTGTTCTCTCAATAAACAGAAGTAGAAGGGGCAGAAATTGTTGATAGGGCACCAAAAATATAAAGAGAAACATTTTTGATATAGCATCTGAGATTATAAAGAAATATAAAAAATCGTGTTGCTGTGCTAAGGTGGCTGTCAGGATATGGTAATGCCTGCATTTCCACCGCTGCAGTGTTAATGGATACTTCACATTCTATTAAAAATTCTTTACAACAATCTCCAGGTCATTAGGACACACCCTCAAGTATAAGTCTCGCAACTTTATTGAAGAATTAGCTTTAATAGAAACAAGAACTCATTTGACCTGTCTTGAGTAGAGTGTCCATGGATACATGGCAGTGTACTAAACACGAGAAGGAAATAAGATGTTAAAAAATATATGATTAGTCATTGCCTCAAGGAATTTGCAGTTTAGTGCTTTTTTAAAATAATTGTCATCATTACTGTGTTTTAATTTGTAAAAACTGGCTAATTATTTTCTTATACCTTTTAAACTTGTTTTATTTTTTAACCATGTATATATACTGCCTTTATAATTTAAATATGTATTCAGTCACATGAAAATTTCTCACAACATATATTTAAAAGTCAAGAAATAAAATTATATATTCAGTATTATTGCATTGTTAAAAATACAATTATACTTAGAAAAAAGACCCAAAAAATATATCAAAAGGAGGTTATAATGAGTTCAGTTTAGGAATTATAGGTGTGTTTTCAACTGTTTCCGTATTTTCATAAATGTTTTTATGTATTATTAATACTTTTAGAGGATAAGAAGGTGAACTAAAAGAAATAAAAATGGCCTTATACAACAATATTATTCTTCAGATTGCTTTTTCCACTTAATATATCATGAATACCTTTCCAATAGTACCTATAACACTATTTTATTCTTTTTAATAACTTTATGGTATTCTCTTCTGTGAGTGTTACATCATTTAATGAATTCTCTATTGATAAACATTTAGGCTTTTTTAAGTGTTTTGCTATTACAAACAATACTTGAACAAATCCCTTCATATCTTTATATGTGTATAAAAGAATTTCTAGATGGGAAAATTATTTTATAAAAGGGAAATTGTTAAGTCAAAGAGTAGGCACACTTTTTTGGTAAATTGCACACAAGCCCCAGAAGCCACCTGTGGATGCATACTGTAATTTTTATGATCACGCCTGTAATCCCAGCACTTTGAGAGGCTGAGGCGGGAGGATTGCTTGAGGCCAGGAGTTTGAGGCCAGTCTGAGCAACATAGTGAGACCCTCATCTCTACAAAAATTAGAAAAATTAGCCAGGCATGGTGGCGTGCACCTGAGAAATTAAAATTTCTCTAATTTAAAAGTCACCATAGGCCGGGCGCGGTGGCTCACGCCTGTAATCCTAGCACTCTGGGAGGCCGAGGCGGGAGGATAGCTGAAGCTCAAGAGTTCAAGACCAGCCTGAGCAAGAGCGAGACCCCGTCTCTATAAAAAAGAAAAAAATATTAAAAGTAGAATATAAAAAAATAAAATAAAAGTCACCATAAAGTTTTTTTTTCTTTCCCCCGCCAAAAGTCACCGTAAAGTTTAAAATGCACCATATATAACAGTCAGAGTTAACATTCATAAAACAAAAAAAAATTCCTATAAAACAATAAGAAAACCCAGCAGAAAAATGAATAGACAAATTACAGAAAAACACAAATGACTGATAAAATCCATAGCCTTATTAAAACCAAACAAATGCAAATTAATGAGACATCATTCTTACCTTACCTATCAAATTGTTAAAATTTTTAAATACTGATAATATCCTGTTGGAGAGGATGTGGGAAACTGGCATTCTTGAATACTATTGAATTATGGGTAATTCAGTATAACTTTTTTTTCTTTTTGAGACAGAGTCTCACTTTGTTGCCTGGGCTAGAGTGCAGTGGCATCATCATTGCTCACTGCAACCTCCAACTCCTGGACTAAAGGGATTCTCCTGCCTCAGCCTCCCACGTAGCTGGGATTACAGGCACATGCCACCATACCTGGATAATTAAAAAAAAATTTTTTTTTAGAGATGGGGTCTCACTACGTTGCCCAGGCTGGTCTTGAACTCCTGGCCTCAAGTGATCCTCCCGACTCAGCCTCCCAAAGTACTAGGATTACAGGTGTGAGCCACTGCACCTGGCCCTATATAATTTTAAATACATTTGTATAGTTAGATTTATAGAGGTCTTACATATTTCTAGTTAATTTTGTTCCCAAGTATTTAGGAGGCTATTGATGTTGTAAATGGGATCCCCCCTATTTTATATTTCTGATTGATTTATAGTTCTGCTGATATATATGAAAATCAATGATTTTTAATAGTTATCTTGCATCCAACTGCCTTACTGAACTTATTAGTTCTAATAGTTTTTTAGTTAATTGGCTTTGATTTTAAGAGTGAACTAATGATAATTTTACCTCTCCTTTATAATATATATACTTCTTATTTACTTCTAATTTCTTATTGCATAGACTTGGACCTTCAGAGAAATATTGAATAAGAGAGAGAAAAATAAACATTACTGTTGAATTCTTGATTTTAATGGGGATGTCCTCAATATTTGACCATTGAAGTTGACATTACTTTCTGATAAATAGTTTTTATCAAGTTAAGGAGATCCTTCTATTTCTAATCTGGTAAGAGTGTTTATTAAAAATGAGTGCTGACTTTTATTGGATGTTTTTCAGGCTTTAGTTTTAAAAACTATGGTTTCTTCTTTAATTAGTAAGTGTAGTTAATTAATACATAGATTTCCTAATATTGAACCATATTTGCATTTCTGGAGTAACTTTTCCTTAGTTTTTATTTATTTATTATTTAGAGACAAGTTCTTGCTATGTTGCTCAGACTGGTCTCAAACTCCTGGGCTCAAGTGATCCTCCCACCTCAGCCATTTGAGTAGCTACGACTACAGGTGCCTTGCCACTGCTCCTGGCTTAGTTTTTTATATATTTGTACCAGTATAAAATAGAATCAAATTCTGTCAGATCTGTGGAAGAATGTTTTTCAGCACTGAAAGTAAAAATTGACTATTTGAATAAACAGTAAAACCAATAAAAAAATGCAAATAATAATTCATACATGAGGAAATTCAAGTGGTAAATGAATAGAAATACATTTATTCTCACTGATAATAAAAATATACCAATAAGGAATAAAGTTTTCATGCTCATGGATCAGCAGAATCAACATTGTTAAAATGTCTATACTGCCTAAAGTGATTTACAGATTCAATGCAATCCCCATTAAAATACCAATGTCATTTTTCACAGATCTAGAAAAAATTATTTTACACTTCATACAGAACCAGAAAAGACCCCATGTAGCCAAAGCAACCTTAAGCAAAAAAAAAAAAAAAAAATCAGGAGGTATCAATTTGCCAGACTTCAAGCTATACTACAAGGATATACTAACCCAAACAGCATGGTACTGGCACAAGAAGCGAGACATAGACCAATGGATCAGAACAGAGAACCCAGATCCTGTTCATCTCCTCATATTGCCATCTGATCTTTGACAAAGCAGACAAAAACATACACTGGGGGAAAGAATCCCTATTCAATAAATGGTGCTGGGAAAATGGAATAGCCACATGTAGAAGACTGAAATGGGATCCGCACTTCTCGCCACTCACAAAAATTAATTCATGATGGCTAGCAGACTTAAACCTAAGGCATGAAACTGTAAGAATTCTATAAGAAAATGTTGGAAAAATGTATAGACATCAGCCTAGGCAAAGAATTTATGAAGAAGACCCCAAAAGCAATCACAGCAACAACAAAAATAAATAAATGGGACCTGATCAAATTAAAAACTTCTGCACAGCCAAGGAAACAATCATTAGAGCAAATAGCCTACAGAATGGGAGAAAATATTTGCATGCTATATATCCAATAAAGGGCTAATAACCAGAATCTATAAAGAACTCAAGCAAAACAGCAAGAAAAAAATCAAACCACCCCATTAAAAAGTGGGCAAAAGACATGAATAGAAGCTTTTCAAAAGAATAAAGACTAATGGCCTATGAACATATGAAAAAATGCTCAACATTTCCAATCATCAGGGAAATGCAAATCAAAACCACAAGGAGATATCACCTAACTCCAGTGAGAATGGCTTTTATCAAAAAGTCCCAAAACAACAGATGCTGGTGTGGATGTGGAGAGATAGGAACACTTATACACTGTTGGTGGGACTGCAAACTAGTACAACCTCTATGGGAAGTAGTATGGAGATACTACTTTGTATACTAGTATCTTTGAGATAACTCAAAGAACTAAAAGTAGACCTACCATTTGATCCAGCAATCCCTCTTTTGGGCATTTACCCAAAGGAAAAACAGTCATTTTATAAAAAAGACACTTGCACTAGAATGTTTATTGCAGCACGATTCACAATTGCAAAGATGTGGAATCAACCCAAGTGTGCATCAATACATGAGTGGATTAATAAAGTGTGGTGTATGTATACCATGGAGTACCACTCAGCCATAAAAAAAAAAGGGGGAACTAATACCTTTTGTAACAACCTGGATGGTACTGGAGACTATTCTTCTAAATGAAGTAGCACAAGAATGGAAAAATGAACACCACATGTACTCACTATTAAACTAATCGATCAACACTTATTACACATATGGAAGTAAAACTCAACAGAAATTAAGTTGGTGGGAGGGGGTGGAGGGGTTGGGTAAATTTACACCTAATGGGTACAATGTTATAAGTGGGCACATTTATAGCATTGACTTAAACTGTACAAAAGCAATACATGTAACCAAAACATTTGTACCCCAGTAATATTCTGAAATTTAAAAAAATTTTTAAAAAGAATAAAGTGAGATATACTTTAAAAATTTTTTACTTCATTTTTTAAATTAAAAATTTTTTTGTTATTTTTAAGTGTGGTAAAATATACATAAAGTTTACTTTATGTAAACCATAAAGTAAACCATTCATAACCATTTTTAAGTGTACAGTTGAAAAATGTTAAGTACATTCACATTGTTAAGTAAGATATACAGGTACTTTTTGTTTTTTTGTTTGTTTTGTTTTGTTTTAAGCCACCCAGTCTACAGTATGTATAGGTACTTTTCAACCTACTAAATTCTCTTTTAAAAAGTTGAATGATGGGCCAGGTGCGGTGGCTCATGCCCATAATCCTAGCACTTTGGGAAACTGAGGCAGGAGGATCACTTGAGCCCACAAGTTAGAGACCAGCTTGAGCTACATAGTGAGACCCCATCTCTACAAAAAATACAAAAATTAGCCATGCACGCCTGTAGTCCCAGCTACTTGGGAGACTGAGGCAGGAGGATCGCTTGAGCCCAGGAGTTTGAGGTTGCAGTGAGCTATGACGATGCCACTGCACTCCAGCCCAGGCAACAGATCGAGACCCTGTGTCATCAAAAAAAAAAAAAAAGTTGAATGATGGTTTGTGCTTTCCAGCTTACTCTACTGGTAATGTTGACAACAGTAAAACAAAACAAAACAAAAAAAGACCCACTAATCCTACTCCTGGGAATCTGTGCTAAAAATAATTCATTTGAACCAAAAGGTTTATGAAGATATTTGCAATATTTTCCTGTTGCTGCTGTACCAAATTACCAGAAACTTTGTGGCTTAAAACCACCCAAATTGGGCCGGGCATGGTGGCTCACGCCTGTAATCCCAGCACTCTGTGAGGCCGAGGCGGGAGATTTGCTTGCGGTGAGGAGTTCGAGACCAGCCCGGGCAAGAGCGAGACCCCCATCTCTATTAAAAAAAAAAAAAAAAAATTTAAAAAACAACCCAAATTTATCTTATAGTTCTAGGGGAAAAGGAGTCCTAAAATCAAGGCATCAGCAGGACTATATTCCTTCTGGAGGCTCTAGAAGAGCTCCATTTCCTTGCCTTTTTTCCAACTTCTAGAGTCGGTGTGCATTCCTTGGCTTGTGGCCCCTTCTTCCACCTTCAAAGTCCCTTACTGCAACCTCTGGCTCCATTGTTTCACCTCCTTTTTATGACTCTGACACCTCCTGTGTCCCTCATATAAAGACACTTGTGCCTGGCACAGTGTTGTGTGCCTGTAGTCTACTGAGGCGGGATGACTGCTTGAGTCCAGGAGCTCTGGGCTGTAATGCACTATGCCTCAGAGCAGGGGGACCACCCGCTTGTCTAAGGAGGGGTAACGCAGCCCGGGTCAGAAATGGAGCAGGTCAAAACTCCTGTGCTGATCAGTAAGTAGTGAGATAGGGCCTGTGAATAGCCACTGCACTCCAGCTGGGGCAACATAGTGAGACCCCATCTCTTAAAAAAAGAAAAAAAAAAAACACTTGTGATTACTTTGGGCCCACCAGGACAATCTCCCCACGTCAAGGCCATTTAAACTTAACCACAACCACAAAATCCCTTCTGCCATATTAGGTAACATATTTGCAAGTTCCAGGGATTAGGACTTCTTTGGGAGACCATTATCATCTACCTCAGTATCACTAACAGATTTTGTTACTATAGCCACGATATAATCATCCCATCCAACCAGATTAGCATTTATTTTTAATATCATTTAATATCCAGTCCACGTTCAATTTCCCATGACTGTCTCAAGTGTTTTTTTCCACGGAGGATACAAATGAGTTTATCAGTTGAGAGGTCTTAAGTCTCTTTTAACCATAACAGAGCTTTCCTGTCCTTTTTCATTTTCATGCCATATATTTGAGAAGACTCTGTGCTATTCACCTTGTAAAATATCTCACATTCTGGATTTGTTTCTTTGCTTCTTTGTGGTGCTATTTAACTTGTTCCCTGTTCCTCACATTTCCTGTAAACTGACAGTTGGATTAGAGTCAGCTTCAATTTTTGGGGGCCAGAATGCCTCAGAGGTGGTGCTTGCTGCAAGCTTCCTGTGGCCTCACATTAGAGGCACAAAATGTTTTGCTCACTTTTAGAGATGCTGAGACTGACAAGTGACAAACAGTATTCTAAAAATAGGTTCGTTAAGATATAATTTATACACCTTCAAATACAGCCAGTTTTAGCATACATTTCAATGAATTTTAGTATTAATATATTTACAGAGTTGTGCAACCATCACCACAATCTAATTTTAGAGCATTTCCATCATACTAAAATGAAGCTTCGTGCCCATTTACAATCAACCCCCATTCCTACTCTCAGCCCTACGTAACCACTAATCTATTTTCTACTTCTATAGATTTGCCTTTTATAGGAACAAATCACGTTTTGCGTGATTCACTGTTCTTGTGTCTCTGTTAACTCTCAATGGGCTTCTGAATCCTGTCTTTGACTTTTTTACTTGCACGCATTTCTCTCAATGCCTCATTCGTTTATTTCGATCCATTTATAATAACTGTGTCTTGATGCTCCAGCCTTTATTGCTCTCTCTCTTCTTTCACAGTTCTTCAGCTCTCAGTATGAAAAAAAAAAGAACTGTCTCTAATTCTGTGCTTACTTTATATTCTTGCTTTATGCATTCTGTGCCCTCTCAAATGCCTTAGTAATTAGTTCTGTGCTAGCTTGAGATTGAGTATCAGGGCCCTGCCCTGACAGGGAGCTTTGGTGAGACTCATAAAAAAAGGTACCCCTTCCAAACAAATGCAGCCCTGCGGGCTTGCTGCTTGTCAAGCAAAATGTGCCCTTGTTTGAATTAAAAATGATGACCCTCTAGGCAGACAAAGCCAGGGACCAGGCCCACCTCTGGAGAGCAGAGTGCAGGCTGGATTTCAGCTCCATCCTCCCTGCCCTATGTGCCCTTGGGTAAGTACCACCTGCATATCCACAAGCAGCAGCAATGCTAGCCAAAATACTCACTCAGTTCTCCTTTACAATCTCTCTCACAATAGTAAATAGAGGTTCGCTATTATTCTTGCCTTCCGTCAAGAGATGTTCTCTATGTGCTAATCAAGTGTGACAGTGCAGATAGAAGCCCTCATGAAGTTTATTGTCAGTCTTTGCATTCACAGTGGTCTTGTCCCATGTGCCTTCCTTCTCCAATAGTCCCCATGGCCAGTTCCAAACATCTACTTTGATAGGGACTAAAAATCATGCTTACACATGCAAACTTTTCAAGTTCAAAATAAAATGAAGACAAACTACGACCATGTGGGTATTGACTCATCCAATGATGACAGTTCTCAGTTATCTGTGCTTCTTTACACATTTAGTCAAACAGTTTCTTTACTTATTATGGGGTATCTGTGTAGATTGCTAAAATGGCCACAATCTTACTCTTCCTATATCCACACCCCTTTGCAATATGATTTTAAAGCCCCTTCCATCAAGAGGTGGAGTCTATTTCCTCACTCCTTGAATCTGGACTGGCCTTGTGACTTGCTTTGATCAATAGAATGCAGTGGAATTGACATTGTGTCAGTTCCAAAGCTAGGCGTTAAGAGACCTTGTGTGATACTGCCTGCTCTCTTGGAACCCTGCCGATAGCTATGAGCATCAGTTACCCTGCTGGAGGAAGGGAGACCACATGAAGCAGAGATAAATTGTGTCAGCTGAGGGCCATCCAAAACTAGCCAGCCTCCAGCCAACCAGCAGTTGACCTCATATGTATGAAACTAGTCAAGACCAGCAGAACTGCCCAGCTGAGCGCAACCCAAATTGCTGACCTGTGGAATTATAAGATAATTAAATGATTATTGTTTTAAGCCACTAAGGATTGGCATGGTTTGTTTTGCAACAAAAATTAACTGATATTGTAACTTTCTTAAGTCCCTAGGACCATCCACTACTATCCACTACTCCCACTTGACTTTTGTTTTTTGGGGACAGGGTCTTGCTCTGTCTCCCAGGCTAGAGTGCAGTGGTGTGATCATAGCTCCCTGCAACCTCAAACTCCTGGGCTCAAGTGATCCTTCTGCCTCAGCCTTCTGAGTAGCTGGAACTACAGACTTGTGTCAGTCACTATGTTTGGCTAATCTTTCTCTTTTTTTTTTTTTTCCTTTTTTCAGATGCCAAACCCAGGGCAATCAGTTTTCTATTTTTTGTAGAGATGGGGTCTCACTCGTGCTCAGGCTGGTCTCAAACTCCTGCGCTCAAGCAATCCACCCAACTCATCCTCCCAGAGTGCTAGGATTAGAGCCATGAGCCACAGTGCCTGGTCCCCACTTGACTTTTGATGATGACCTCTAGTCCACGTATCTGGTTTTTCATTCTATTTTTTTTTTTTTTTTTTTAGAGATGGGATCTTGCTCTGTCGCCCAGGCTGGAGTGCAGTGGCACAATCATAGTTCACTGTAACCTCAAACTCCTGGCCTCACATGATCCTCCTGCCTCAGCCTCCTGAGTAGCTGGGATTATAGGCACATGCCACCACGCCCAGCTGTTTTTCATTCTTCTGTTCAAAATACTTACCCGGGATATCTGCTGTGTGTTAAGCAGGGCTAGGTGTTAGAAATACAATGAACAGTCTTGGTCTCATGACAGACACATGCCTGGGCGATTTCAGTTCAGTGTGATATTACAACAGTAAGTATGTATTAGCAAGAAAGGACGTAGGACAGGCACCTAACCCAAATTAGGGCATCAGATAAGACTGATCTTTGAAAATGAGGTGAAGTGTTACATCTCTTTTAGAATTTGTCCAGCAGGTTTTCCGGTCCTCATCGGAAGACCCCCCCCCAAAATAAATAAATAAAATTTAAAAAAAGAAAATGAGGTGAGCCAGACAGAGTGTACAAGAGCCTGGAGAGGACAGCAGGTGGGTCAGGCAGAGAGAGGGCAAGAAATTTGGTCTGGCTGGAGCCCAGAGCACAGAAGGGATAATGAAGGAAGACGAGGCTGGAGAGGTAAGCAGGAGCTAGAACATAAAGAGCTCCATATCCCTCTGCAGGGAGTTTAGGTGTCTGCTGAGGGAGAATATAATCTAACACAATGTGAATTATAGAAAGCGAATGGGGGCTGCCATGTGGAGGATGGACTGGAGGGGCCAAACCTAGAGGCAAGAAACCAGTTAGGTGACTGTCGAGGTTGCCCAGATGAGCGACACCGGCCATTTGAACTAAGGTGGGAGCTGTGGGAACGGAGAGAAGTGAACTGATTTTATTTCATTTTATTTTATTATTTATTATTATTATTATTTTTGTTTTGAGACAGAGTCTTGCTCTTTCTGCCCAGGCTAGAGTGCTGTGGCGTCAGCCTAGCTCACAGCAACCTCAAACTCCTGAGCTCAGGCGATCCTCCTGCCTCAGCCTCCCGAGTAGCTGGGACTACAGGCGCGTGCCACCACACCTGGCTAATTTTTCTATTTTTTGTAGAGATGGGGTCTCCTTCTTGCTCAGGCTGGTTTTGAACTCCTGGCCTCAAGCAATCTTCCCGCCTTGACCTCCCCAATTGCTGAGATTACAGGCATGAGCCACCACGCCCAGCCAGATTTAAGGATTTTAAGGTCCAAGAAATAGAGAGGCCAATGTGATGGATGGATCACGGATGACAGCAGGCTTTGGGGTGAGGAAAGACTGTGAGCCAGATATCACAATCTTTAATAAATGAGGAAGGTTGTTTGACGACAGTAAAGAGGGTAGGTAGTGGGCATAACAGGATGGCAAGAGGTTCAAAGATGGAGTAAAGCCCAAAAATGGGGGTATGTATGGTCAGGGAGGAGAAAATCTAGAATAGCTTGAGGATGACAGAAACAAGATGAAAGGTGACTGGAAGGACTTACACTTGGGGCAGTTGGCAAAGATGACAGGAATGTGAGCTATAGAATGAGCTTGTTGGCCCCAGCTGTCCTGGTGTGGACTGCTTATGCTTTGGAAGGAATATAGTTCCTCTGCAGGAAAGAGCAGCAGCCCTGGTGCAGGGTTTCTCTAAAGGGCAGGCCAGGATAGAGTTGCCAGATTTACCAAATAAAAATACAGGATGACTAGTTAGATCTAAATTTTAGATACTACATGGGAAATGTTTTTTTTTTAGAGACAGGGTCTCGCTGTGTTACCCAGGCTGACCTCGAACTCCTGGGCTCACGTGATCCTCCCGCCTCGGCCTCACAAGTAGCTGGGCTACAGACCTTCTAGCCTTCCAGTTCTCTCACGGTCCTTGTTCAATCTCAGGGAGCCTGTAGTCCCTAGACCCCTCAACTATCAGCCACTTCCTGTCCTTCCTTTTTGCAAGTTAGATAACAGTAAGCAGATGTATAAAATGTTGGCCGCTCCACCTGGCTAACATGGGACATGCACACAAAAAATTATTTATTGGGTATTTGAGGTGCCTGAAGCATCTTACCGATTTCTACAAAGCTTTGACATCAGTGTGTTCATAACAACCTGCCAGCTAACTTCTCACCTATCCAATTCAACTCCCTTGTATCAGTCAGAATGGGTTAACTGCTGTAACTATTAGACCTTAAAACCTATAATGGTCGAACAGAAGTTTATTTCTTGATAACTTAGCCAGTCACTAAGCCCTTCTCCATATAGTCATTTTGGGCTCAAGTGGATGAAGACTCTGCCCTTGGTGTCATCTCCCTTCCAGCCTGATGGAAGGGAGGTTTCCATAGGCCAGGCCTGAAAGTGGTGCAGGCACTTCTGCACACAGCCCGTGCCTGGAACTCAGTCACATGTTGTACGCAGTGTCAAGGGAGGCTGGGAAATAGAGTTAAGCAGAGTGCACAGAAAGAAGAGAACATGGATTTGAGTGAGTAACCTCTGCCAATCCCTTATGAGGTCTATCTGTGCATCTCTTAGGGGTCAAAAGATTCTGGATTAATAACCTTTGCTTTAGAAGACCAGACACACACACAAACCAACCTCACATTCTAATTGTTACTGGAAATGTGATCAAGGACAGAATTTAAAAAACATGACGTTCATTTTTTTTTTCCTAGGTATAGCAGTTTATTTTTTATTTTTTGAGAAAGTCTCAGAAACTTGTCTAAATTGCAGTTTTTTGATGGCCAAAAGTGGTACCTATTAATCAATCTCACCAAAAGAAATAGAAAAAGTTCATCCTGTTGTTCCAAATTCTAGTTGCTAGCCCATCAAGTTGGTGTTTTATCTTTCTATTAAGATGAAATTTACCGCAAGTCATTCCAAACAACAAATGTTTTCCCCCTAGTTCTTGCTTATGTAAATATTGGTCACCATGACAACAAAAAAAGACTGCCCTTGATCATGTGTCAGGGCTTGCTGAGGAACAAGAAGCAACTAGCTGGTTCAGAGATAAACCTAATCCCACGGGCATGCCTAACAAGGGAAATGAGAAACTGCGGCAATTTTTTATTCAAAAGAAAAAGCGAGAGAGGAAGCACTGATTCTACTGGGAGAAAATATGGGGCCAAAGAATTTAAATAAACCACTTTCTCTTACTACATGTTTTGGGGATAGGATTCTGGCTTTCTCCTTTTTTCTTGTTGTATCACAAGGCTTGTAAAAGGATTTGGGCCTCAGACTCAGGCCAATTCTCTTTACCTCCTACCCACCTTGACATTAGGATGGGTCATGACTTTAGTCAGTATGCAGAGAGAATTCACAAGGACCCTGCTCCTGCTAGTTGCTGTCTTGAGTTGCTGCCTTTGGGGTCTGTAATACTAAGAGACCTAAATGGTAACAGGATAAGAGGTAATTACTTTGAAGTGTTTGGGATATATTAAGCTACTTCCATTACAGTAACATTTTAGAACAAAATAATTTGGACATAATCTTGCTATTTTAGGTAATGGGATTCAGCCTTTTTAACAGTATGGCTAAAGCTAGAAACTCAAAATAAGATACAACCAGTGAATAACTGTCACTGTACGAATATAGTTCCCCTCTATGAGTTCAGGAGGGGCATGGCCCCAGGGCTCATCACAATACTGGCAAGCACCCCATCTTGAGACTGGTCTTTGAAAAGCATTTCATGCTTCTGCAACAGAAAGACCTTCTTAAATGGGTTGTACTCTGATCAATATTAAAATGAACCTTGTCTTTGAGCATATACAAGACCAGGGATGCTAGGGAAAGCAGCCGGGCGGTGACTGCCTGGGTCCCTGTTCCCCAGTATCACATCCTGTTGAGGAAAATATTCAACAAATATTTCTTGTCTGCTGTGAGCCAGGTTCTGTGCTGGGCTCTGGAGATGTAATGATGAGTAAAATCAGCTGTTCCTCCTGCCCTGCTGGAGTTGATTTATATAGTCTAGTGGAGGAGATGGAATTGAGTAATCCCAATCTGGCCAGGAGCTGTATGGCACACGCCTGGAGTCCCAGCTACTCAGCAGGCTGCAGCAGGAGGATCCCTTGAGCCCAGGAGTTTGGGGCTGCAGTGAGCTATGACCGTATCACTGCACTCCAGCCTGGGTGACAGAGCAAGACCCTGTCTCTAAAAAAAATTAAAAGTTAAAAAAGCAGAATCTGAGAACACTTTAGGTAAATGATGTGATAGTTGTAAATGGAATTTAGAGATTCAGGGAAGGCATCTCTGAGAAAGTGATATTTAAGCTGGAAGTAAGAGAATAAGAGTTGAGGGGATGGGAGAGGGAATCCTGGAATAAGAGCTTGCCCACCTGAATTGCTGAAGGGAAAGGCTGCCAGGAGCACATAGAACAAGATCGGCCTGTGTGGGCTATTTTAAGGGATGCAGACTGTATCTTATGATCAAAAGGAAGCCATTCAAGGGTTTTAAGCAAGGGAGTGCCATGATCAAGTTTGCCTTGTGGAAAGATCACCCTGGTTGCTCTGTAATGAATATATTGGGGAAAGTGGATGACTAGGAAGGAGGTTGCTGCAGTGGTCCACAGGAGAGATGTTGGCTGCTTGGGTGGTGGTGGGAGAGGCATAAAAATGTGTAATGGGCTGGGCACGATGGCTCACTCCTGTTGTCCTAGCACTTTGGAAAGCCGAGGCAGGAGGATCGCTTGAGACCAGGAGTTCCAGACCAGCCTGAGCAACATAGTAAGACCCCGTCTCTACAAAAAAATTTTTAAAAATTAGCCGGGCATGGTGGTGTGTGCCTGTAATCCCAGCTACTTGGGAGGCTGAGGCAGTAGGGTCATTTGAACTCAGGAGTTCCGAGGCTGCAGTGAGCTATGATCACAATACTGCACTCCAGCCTGGATGACAAAGACTGTGTCTAAAAAAACAAACAAAAAACATGTAGTGGAATATTTTGGAGATAGAGCTGACAAAATGATTACCTGGACGTGGGGGAAGAGGGAAACCTATGAACTGGCAGCCAACCAGAACATTAAAGGCAATAATCAAAGCTAATATTTTCTGAGAGCCATGTATAACTGTTTACTATACAAGGGTACTAAACTGAGGCAGCAAAGAGGGACTGAAATCCAAACCACACTCTCACCTGTACTTGTGATGCTGTGAGCCTAGCCACTTACCTTCAAGAAGCCAGCAGGGACCTCAGTGGCAGTTACGGCTGTGTTCTTGTCATTACTCCTAGAATGTAAGATTCACAAGGGCAGAGTCTATTCCAGAGGAGCTACCACACTTAGAACTGCTGTAATTTGATAGAAATTCCTAGTTGCTGAAGCTAAACAGCAAACAAATGTGGAGTCAAACCACCCTTTAGTGATAATGAATGAGTACTTTATATTTAAAGCACCCCTTTCTGTGGCACTAGAGTTACCCTTGGGTTCATGTGATACTCTCCCAACATAGTTACAAAAAGGTGACGAACGAGGTTAAGGTTGCTATAACCCCACTGTAGGCAACCTGTGGACACGGGGGTAATCCCAGCCAAGGCAGCCGAGGCTTTGTGTTAGGGCCCACAGCTATGAGGGGCACTTGGGAAGCTATGGTCAGGCAGGAGGCCTAGGAGAGAGGCAGCACTGAATCAGTATAGGAACCCACATCTTGCACTACAGAAAACCCTAGGGTAGCCCAGAGGTACCCAACAAACAGTATTACTATATCCTTACATAGCACCAAATTCACTTTCACCACTCCGTAGACACTTTCCCAGCTTAAAGGGGAAAAGAGGAGCCCATCTTAGACCTCACCTCAGGACTCCACTTTTCTAGTTCCCTTGCTAGTACTTAGAGCTTTGGAGTAGCTCACCTGCCCTGTCAGCTTGAAATGAGGCTAGAAACTCCATGAAGTTAGGGCTGGGTGCCATGGCTCACACCTGTAATCCTAGCACTCTGGGTTACAGCCCAGACAGGAGGATCGCTCGAGGTAAGGATGTTCGAGACAAGCCTGAGCAATAGTGAGACCCCATCTCTGCTAAAAACAGGAAAAAATTAGAAAAACAAAAAACCCTAAGCAAATCAGGCCAACCACAAAAACACCGGAAGCATCCCCCTGACCATGAGCCAGCTGGGCATGCATTTATTTCTGCTTGCTTTCTGCCTGTATCCCTGGAGGATCTTCAAGCACTGCTCTTTTTTGAGACAAGTTCTCACTATGTTGCCCACGCTGGACACGAAATTGCTTTTTGAACCTTTTTTCTTTTTGTTTTTTTTTGAAGACAGGGTCTCACTCTGTCGCCCAGGCTGCACTGCAGTGGTGTCGTCATAGCTCACTGCAACCTCACACTCCTGGGCTCAAGTGATCCTCCTGCCTCAGTCTCCTGAGTAGCTGGGACTACAGGCGCCCGCTACCACACCTGTCTAATTTTTTCTATTTTTGGTAGAGACGGGGGTCTCACTCTTGCTCAGGCTGGTCTTGAACTCCTGGCCTCAAGCACTCCTCTCATCTTGGCCTCCCAGAGTGCTCGGATTACAGGCGTGCGCCACCACGCCCGCCTGAGTCCCACTTCTTGATGGCTAGTTCTTTTTTGCCCTCCACCACATCTCCCCATTTCATTTTCTTCAGGACGTGAATGGCAGCAGAGCTCCGAATTCTTAGCCTCCCCCCCGCCAAACTTTAGGAGGATTATTTGCCCACATATATCCATTTCTGGATGTTCTGATGTTCTCTGTCTATATCATTTCAGCTTCCAGATCTTTATATGATGATTCTTCTTCGATGATCCCCTTAAATCAATACTTCATGACTTGTGGAGACCTTTAAAAATATCACCAATGGTTAATCTGATCTTTAATAAGCACCCAGAGAGTGTGAATAATTACTTCTTTATCTTACTATATGATTGGTCACAGGCTGTTGAGGGCACACACTTCCTATTCCCTAGGCATAAAGATCTAGCTCTTTTGTGAAAAATATTCAAAGATTACTTTCTCTAAAAGATCACCAAGCCAAACATTTGGCCATATTTTTATTTACTACATATACTATAAACATATACAATACATGCTACAAAAAAACATTTTTTTAAAATTTAACTGTCAAGAAAGTGTATAGTGTTATAATACAATGGCACATGTTCATATTTTATTTCAAATTGGTTTGCTTATCACCCATTTCAAACCATTAATAGTGAAATGTTACTTGTGGATAATTAAAAATTATCTATTTGCATTATTAACAATAAACAATTCCAACAAATTAATAAGAATTAACCATGTCAAATATTAGTATCCAAAAAAATGGGCTTTTGCAGAAATGATTATATAAAATATAGCAGCCAATTTCAGTTTACTTTGTTTTGTGACAATGTACATACACACTTGAATAGGAGTCTAGCATTTGCTATTTTTGGAAGATATTTATAAGAAGTCCTTTGATTTCTTGAGGTCCAATAACTGCCACACCCAGCCAAATCCAACCCAACAGTACATGTAATGTCTCTGGACAACCGATCATTGAGAAATTCTTAGGATTTGGGTAGAGTTGCACGTTCCACTAACATTGTGCAAAGAGACATTACAAGCCAATATCAAAGTTAAAGGCAAATGAAAATACAAACGTTCAAATCAGCTGTGACAAGGTTTTTCTACAAATACTTCAGATGCCATACTTTCAGGAAAACAAGATTTAATGTGTATTTGGATTTTACAGTATCTATGCTCTAACTGAAAATTTAACAAAGTAGTCAGATGGAATTAAGTCTAGTACTGCAAATCTGTTCATTCAACATTACTGAGCACCCACTATGTGCATAGCACTGTGCTAATATTTTGAAAGTTGAGTATTAATGTCTTTATCAAGCATTACCTTAGTGTGAGGTAAAAATATATTAAATTAGCGTCAACTCATTAGTTTGCTTGTGTAATGTGTGTAATCCCATGCCAGCTGGCTTCCCTGTGCCATGTACTAAGCCTCTGCACTCCTCTCATTTGCTCATACAGACATCTGCACGCCAACTGTAGCAATGTGCTAGTCACTGGGATACCATGACTTGGTATGTGTTCAAAGAATGCAAATTTATCATATTAACCTACGTGGGACAATTAGGAAGGTACATTATTTTTCTACAATGAGGTCCAAAGCAAAGTATAAGGTGTTTCTATTGGTCATACCACACCATAGACCAGTAAGTGCCTTTATAGACTGGGAACTAACTTTGAAAGTTTCATGTTGTAGTCTAAATAGCCTAGATCATTTTTGGTCTCGTAGGTCTATTCTTTGGAGCACCTGACCCCATATAAATCATTCCATACTTAAAAGGGTTTGTAAACTAAACCTGAACATAAACAAAAAGAGCCAAAAATGAAGGCAGTTTATACTGTAATGTACTTCAAGCACTATTCTGCCCCTGTGAAATGAATACATAAGTAATTCATGATTGGTTCAAACATTTTTCAAAGCTCTAACCCTACCCCCAAACTCATGTAGTTCTAACTTGACTTTTATACAAGTTGAACGTAATGCAGAGGGCAGAATTTGGCCCCAAAACCTTCCACGGAATATTATAAGTGATTGGTCCTTCCACTCCAAGTAGAATCTAAGAATTCCAAGAGTCTCCTATTAAGATACTGACACTTAGGAGAAATGGCCCTGCTGGATCCCATTAGCCAGGAGTCTATTTAGTTGTAGCAGGGTAACCCACTATGATCCCTTGGGGGAAGGCAGAGAGCTGGGAGTTTGGCTGTCCACTTAGTGAATCCAATACTGGCTTAAAGCTATGCACTGAATAAAGTGCTCTGCACATCCTGCTTCTTACCTGGAATGAAAATATACACTTATCTTAGGAATAAACCTATTTGTAGGTTTGGGGAAAAAGAATGACAAGGGTTGAAAGAATCCCAAGAAAAAGTATGAAGCATTGACTAGGAAGGAAGACAAATGCCTCTAGTAGTGTTCTCAGAATTCCCAGGATTGGAAATGTCAGAATGAGTCATACAATGGTCATGTTCTATAAATGAAAAAGCAGTCCCACTGGGTACTATTCACACGGTGTGTGATTACTTCATGGGGGTGGAAGGGAACAGTCAATTGCCATTTGATAGTATAGTTTCAGAATAAAAACAAAACCACTGAATAAATCAGGGTAAGCAGTGTGTACACTCCTCTCCTGGCCCTCAGTTTTCCACAGGTTGATTTGCACTGCCTGAGAGAAGAGGCAAGACACCTACTCCTTCTGATACACACAGGCATGGCCGCTACCACCTAGAATTGCCAATTCAGAAGTTAACACACAAGCCCTCCAGTTTCGTACCCTGAATATGGTAAATAAAGACTAGGAATGGAGTAGTTCAGTCTAAAAAAGATCACAGGTAACAGAATGCTTATATAAACTAGACTGCTTTTGACATCTGTAAGAAAATTGTATAGATGGCAGTTGGAAAAAAAAGATTGTTCCCAGCTGTCAGCAAAACTGTTGAGCTATACTCAGCTGAAGTCCTCATCGGGATTCTGTTGATCCAGCAGACGGACATGTGTGAATGGGAAGTGACCTCGTTTGCCATTACACTCCCCTTCCCACTGACCACTCACATTAATCTTCGTAACCTTTACCAGCTCACCGACCTGCAGGAGGAGAATAAGGACAGCACTTTATTTCCAGTTAAGAATGCAAGCTGAAAAACTCCATTCTCTGGTTAGGCATACCCTGCCCACGTGATTGCTCTAGGGCTGATGTTAATAGAAATGGCTATTTGCTGCCTCCCCAGCCCCAGCCACCAAACTGATTACTTGTGGTTAATGCAGGCAGAAGAAGTGTTTTTAGCAGTGCAGAAAAATATAGAGAATATAGAAACTTGAAGGGATCCTAGAAAACGACACTTTTTAGAAAAAAAGAAAAAGAAAATGATACTTTTCGGAAATCTCAAATGTCTCTCTGGATGAGCAATCCCCACGTAAGTGAGCTAGTATTCCCTTTCTTTGTACCCACTACCCTCAACTTCCCACCTGTTCCACAGACCCTGGCCTAGGGGAAGAGGCCTGCTCCCCCCTTGGCATCAGCAGCAGGACAATCCCCCAGCCCACTCTCATACACACATCCTGGCCTACTACTGCTTACACAGCAGAAGGCGATCACGGGAAGCACACTTCACTTGGTCCCAGAAAACTAAGTGTTTCCATTACCTCCCAACTAAGGCAAGCCTTTTACCACTTGCGCAGGGATAGGTCAAAACTCCAACTCCTACCAGCTCCCTGCAAAGCCCCCACCTTCTTCATTCTTCAGCAAGCTCTACTTGGCAAGCCACTGCCTGCCAGCCCCTCAATCCCACCATCTACCAACAGACCTTGCTGCTCCCTCAATGCCACCTGGCACCTGATCATTACTCAATGAAGGGACAAAACAAAACAACAAAAAAAGTCAACTATCATGTTTTTGCGTCTATTTATAAAAAGTCTCTTGTTGTAACATCAAACATAAAAAGTTTTAATAATCTAGGATATATCTCCATCCTGCTGTGAGACTTAACACAAGGTAGGTCTGATGAATGGATTCACCCTGTGGCAAAATATTGATGTCACTGGACTAAAGAACTTTATGACCATCCTTTAATTAACAACATCAGAGTTCTGAGCATACTCTGTTCATTTGGTTTTATTCAATTAATAACTACCATTTATCAAACTATTATATAGTACAGAAGGCATTTTATATAAATTATTTTCTAATCCTCGTAATAACCCTGTCAAGACAGAACTGTTTTCATTTTATGGATGAGAAAATGGAGGTTCAGAGAAATTACGTGATATACCCGAGGTCAAACAGCTAGTGTGGCAGGGCTGGGATTTGAGCCCAGAACTATCTGGCCCATTTGTTTTTTCTACTGTATGAGGAACTTCCAAATTATGCTCCCAGGGCCAGAGGGATTCCCTAAGAATGTCTCTAGGCTAACTCTGGCCAAAGCTAACTCAAGTCCAGGTGCAGGGCCTCCTCTTGACCTCACTAACAGACAAAACAACTTGCCTATTGGCCCGTCTATTTCCTGAAGAACTATCTGAAAACCACAGAGGCCTAAAGTGGTTGTATGAGTCATAGGATGCTGAGAAAAGGAGGACAGAAAAAAGGGAGTAACAGAGAGACAAGAGATAAGATACAGAGGGTGAGAAAAAGCAGCAGCTTTAATCTGCCATGTTGGGAAGATTAAGTCTACAGCATGAAGGGAGGAGAGGAAAGGATGATATGGTATGCCCATCCTTGCAAACACATCCATTCCCTGTAGGCTGGTAGCACCAGGGTTCTGTTCATTCCCAGCAATTTTCCAATTCAAAGTTCCTGACATTCAAATAGATCAACTGTGACAAGCAAAGATTTTCATACAGTTTTTGAGGAGAAGAAGATCAGAACATCAAAGTGAAGTTTCACTTGCTAGTAAGATTTATTCCTTTATCCCCAACCCTAGTTCTCAGACTTCATCTCACTTGTTCCCTTTTTTTTTTTCCCAGCCTCCAGCTCCTGGGCTCAAGCAATTCCCCTGCCTCAGCCTCCCTAGTAGCTAGGACTACAGGTGCACACCACCATGCCTGCCTAATTTTTAAATTTTTTGTAGAGATGGGGGTCTCGCTATGTTGCCCAGGCTGGTCTCAAACCCCTGATCTCAAGCAATCCTCCCGCCTTGGCCTCCCAAAGTGCTCGGATTACAGGTGTGAGCCACTGTGCCTGGCCTATTCCCTTCTTTTTAAAAATCTTGCAGTGTTGCAAGAAGCTAGGCTTAACACCAGCCCCATAACATTTGAGTATTCCTTAGTGAATTTTCCTTGTTTATGACCTGTCAACTACCCTTGACTCCTCACCCTTCACACACATACATGTGTGCATACATGCACACGTCACTAAATTAATGTCTCTGTGCTGCTAGTCACTTGCTATGTTAAGGTCAATTATATCAAGTGCAGCACTTCTTCCTCCCATTTTTAGTATTTATTTGTACTGTCTGTTAAGCACTCATGTCATATAAAGTGCTATTCTGGTGGCCAGACCCAAAATAATACAAGTCTCTGACTTTAATAAAGAAAAAAATGTTTGAGGGGATATATGTGCTCTTATCAAAAATTTTAACTGCCACTCAGGTTAGGCTCCCCTCTAGATGGGGACTAAAGGGTCAGGATCTTTCAAGGAGCTGGTCTGATGACATCAGGCCTTTCTTCCCTGCTAACACCCCTCAATGTCTGCTGTATCTGAATCCATTATTTTACTGATATTAAAAACACACACAAGAATCATGAGGGAACACTCTGGAATGCTGGAAATGTTCTATACTTTCCCTTGGGTGATTATCACACAGTTGTACATGCATGTAAACTCATCAAACTGTATACCTGAGATTAATATATTTTGCTAAATGATTTCATACCCCAATAAAAAAGTGAAAAGAAAAGGATGTTTGTTATATTGTACTCAGCTTTTCTAGGTGTTTTGTAGAAGATGGTTCTTTAGGATATAGCCTTAAGTCCACCAATCTACTCTGACACTAAAATCTAGGTTTAAACACCTCTCTTTTCTCTCCTTGTGGTATTGTCTTTATTCTTAAGCATTCAGTGTATAGTTTCAAACTGCATCCCACAGAGCTCTAGGAAGTGAAAGGCAGGTTGAAATGTGGACCAGCCCCTTGCTGTTACCAGTACCACAGAACCACACCAGCTTCTCAAGAAATAGAGCAAAACCTGATTTTCCCCCAAACCTTTTCTTTCAGACTTCTAAGGGAGAAATGGGTATGGTTCCTGAAAGGCAAGATATTACTGGGGGAAGAAACTACGCGTAAATTAGACCATTGGACCACATCAGAGTCATCTTTAACAGATAGATTCTCTTGATTCTACCCTACAGAGGAACACTCAGGAAAACCACATCATATTCTAAAATCTAAAATCTTTTTTTATGCTGGGCATGGGCATGTGCCTGTGGCCCCAGCTACTTGGTAGGCTGAGGCGGGAGAATTGCATGAGCCCAGAGTTTGAGGCCAGCCTGGGCAACATAGCAAGACACTATCTCTTTAAAAAAAAAAAAAAAAGAGAAAGAGCACAACAAAATTTTTTCTTACAGTTGATTACATTCTTGGCAGATAAGTCCAAATGTCAGGGGATGAAAGAAAGGCTATGCCATGACTGAAATGATTCTGATTTTTATCTTTTACCATGCTGATGTTGTTAACAGGTGTGAGGGAGGCACATTTCACACACAAATGTGAAAGCCCGATCATCATGCTTATGAACTACAAAAGGATCAAATGATTCTTTTTTTTTTTTTTGAGACAGAGTCTCGCTCTGTTGCCCTGGGTAGAGTGCAGTGGCATCATCGTAGCTCACAGCAACCTCACATTCCTGGGCTCAAGCAATCCTCCTGCCTCAGCCTTCCGAGTAGCTGGGACTACAGGCATGGGACACCATGCCTGGCTAATTTTTTTCTATTTTTGGTAGAGACGGGGTCTTGCTCCTGCTCACACTGAATGATTCTAATTTTTAAATGGGTAAGAGAGAAAAGATGAAAGCAGCCAATTGGGCTAATTAACCTGCCAAAAATAGCCTTGAAGTACAAATACTTAAAGGAAGACTTTATGGAAATTAAATAACCCTTTGTACTATATGGGGTCTTTCTCCTGACATGTTTAAAGCACATGGGGACTCTCCTGGAGTAAAGAACAGACAAGTCCCAAAGGCAACATGACTATACTTAGAGACCAAGGTTTCCTGTGATACCACATGAGGCCCTAGCTCTTCAACAGTTTGGAAAAAGGGGTGGTTGTCAACCCTGGGGGAGGTAGGTAGAGGAAGAGAGCTGGAGGGGATAGGGCAGTCTAAGAACACCTTGCTCCACTAAGTGCAGTTCTTTTTCTAATTCAGAAACAAAGCCAGAATTGTGCCCCTCCTCCTATTAGGCACCAACTCCCTAAAGCATAATTCTGGAAGACCAGACCAAGGAAGGTGAGGGGGATGCATACAGGTTTGAAAATAGGTGTACTACTCCAAAGACAAAGAAAGTAAAACTGAATACTTGCCCAAGAAATGTTACAATCTTAAGACATAAAGGAATGTACTAATCAGTGAATATAGTAATAACAGTAGTTCTAACACTCATTTCAAAATTCTAGCTATAAATAGGAAAGAAAAATCCTAATTGCATTAGCAATAAACAAGACTTTACAAAGGACTTGAAGTACTACAAGGCAGTTAACCTTTCTTTTCATGAGGTAGACCTCACTAGCGAAGAAAGAGACTAATGAGTCTTTCACCACTGAGGATGTTTTATTGTCCAGTCTGGTCCTCAGCCTCCTGCTCCTATAACACATTCTTAGGAGCAAATCTGAGCATAAATCATTGAGTCATTTTTAAAGAGGACTGAATGTAGTTACTCCAGTTTCTCTGCTCCCAGGGAACTTAATGAACACTGGTTTATTCCCTAGCTCTGTGTAATTTTCAAGGTCAATCATGATCCTGGTGCAGATATAATCAAATCTAAAATTGGTCCAGGAGCAAAAGATTACCCTGCTGATCTTCACCAATGAGTTCCAGTGATAATGAGAAAGAAACTGGAATCCAAATGGCATTAATTTTTGGAATTCACTATATAGGAGACATCAGGGAACTGTGTGACCTCCACTGCCAGTGCAACCCCAGGTGACTGCTTTTCTAGTTTCTGTCCCTACTATCTGACCAGCAGACATCAACATCTGCTAGCATTCCTTGGATCCAGACTTGCTGTAAGATTTCAGTGAGCTCAGGGCAGGAAGCACACACGAATTCATATAAATAAAACCAGGGAAAAGCAAGTACATAGAAGCAATACAGGGGCCTTATCTTTAAATGTTTTCAAACACACCAAAAACACATTTAGTAAATATTTCAAGATTTAGCTGGAGGGGGAAAAAAAAGTTAAGGAAACTACAGCAATCTAAGGCAGGGGTCAGCAAATTAGGACCCATGAGCCAAAGCCTGCTTGCTGTTTTTATAAATAGTTTTTGGAACAAAGCAAGCTCATTTGTTTTGTCTATGACTGCCTTCTTGCTACAATGGCAGAGTTGAATGGTTGTGACAAAGATCTTATGGCCCTCAAAGGTCTTTACAGAAAGTCTGCAGACCCTGATCTAAGAATAGGTAATTATTTAGGGTCCATCCATCCACAGTATTTCAAATCAATGGAAACAAATGAGGACAATTTAGCCTTAATGATTCACTTGCCTCAGAGATGGACTGAAAGGGGCACAAGTTGTATTGGTGGAAGCTGCAGGTCTTTCAGATTTAAGCATCCCACAAGATCCTGGGAGATAGACCTTAGCCTGGTTATAGTCCAAGTCAGAAATGATCTTCTGTAGCTCAACAGCTGATAATGCCTGATACTAAGCTCTCCATCCTCTTGGTGAGAAGTGAGGAGGTATACGTACCATACATAATACGTACATTTTAGTTCAACGTTAATACAATAAATTTGACTTAAGGTTCCCAAACAGCAGTATCAGAGGCACTGTAGTAAACTCACAGGGATGCCATGAAGTAATTTAAATGTTTGAGGGAAACACAGCAATACTTGACATCTGTGATGCCACGTGAACTACTTATTCAAGGCAGTTCCCAGTTTCGACATTATATCACAATACATTCCTTTCAAAGATGTCATATCTTAACAAAGCTGGTTATTAGAAATTGTTATAATAAAAAAGTGCTTCATGAAAATAAATGTAAAATAGGAGAGTGGCAATGTTTAATATGATCCCAAGATTTGAGAAACTATGCAGTGTCTGAGAGATGTACATATCTCATTAGTTAAGTAATTGCAGTTACTTAATACCAAAATAAAAATATTTTCTTTTAATTATGTTTATTATCTTTTAAAATAGCTACTAAGTTATTAGGATATAAATACCTAAGTTGTTTAGACCTAGCAACTTAATAAAGGGAACCATTACAGGTATTTATTTTGGCCTAGGGGCACTGTGAAATAATACTGAGACACTAAAGGCACTGTGAACCAAGAAAGTTTAGAACTTCTGAATTACACTGTTGTGGTTGATAGTGAGTTCTCCAAAAGTAGAGATATTCAAACAGATGTTAAAAAATCATCTGTGAAGATACCAGAGGGCCTGCCTTCAATGTTTGAGAGCTGGATCTGTTACTTCCAAAGTTCCTTCCCATTGAGATTCTATGATTAGAAATGAAGGAGATGCCCAAAGAGGATGGAAGGGAGAGAGAAAGTGGACATCTGTCTCAATGAACACTACAGAAATCTACAGCTACAGTTCCAGAAAAAGACAAACTGGATACATCAAGAACTTGCCCCCACTCATATTCTCATCTCTTTTTCTAACAAAGGGATATACCAGAGAGGCATTTTCTCCAATTTTCCATATACAGGTCAAAAGGCCTTAACAATTTAGGTTTCATGGAGTTCTGTGTGAGAAAATAAGGAATGATGTAGTCAATGCTGCGTGTCACCAAGGACCCAAAGCACTTTACACCTTCCCTATCTACACCCTGAAGAATAGGTCCAAGCCTGAGAATACCCGAGATGCTCCCCGGTTACTCTTAAGTATTATCATCTATCACAGGCAAAATGGCAGATTGAATGAGAGAATGGAAGTTACACAATTAGTACATTTAAAGAAAAGGTGGCTGGGAGCAATGGCTCATGCCTGTAATCCTGGCACTTTGGGAGGCCAAGGCAGGAGGATCACTTGAAGCCAGGAGTTCAAGACGAGCCTGGTCAACAGCAAGACCCTGTCTCTACAAAAAATCTGTAGAAACTAGCCAGGCGTGGTGATGTGCCCCTGTAGTCCCAGCTGCTTGGGAGGCTGAGGCAGGAGGATTGCTGAAGCCCAGTAGTTGGAGGCTGCAGTGATGCTGCTGCACTCCAGCCTGCCAACAGAGCAAGACCCTGTCTCAACCAAAAAAAAAAGGTGATTGTTTTTGGACAAGTCTACAGAGGCATACAATAAACTTTTAACACCTGCATTTACAAGATGAGATATATCACAATCCTAGCTCCCAAGGAGCCACGAAACAAAAAATTGGAATCTTCTAAGATCAAAAAATGAAAGATGCCTCTGCACTGTTCTAGTGTTACTTCCAGTATTTCTCCTTCAAAACACAGTATATCTGCATTTCTTTAATATCTGTCTTCATCAGGAGCTCCAGGATGGAACAGAGGGTGTCTGTCTTGTGCACTGCTACAGTCCCCCAGAATATATCTGACTGATTGACCCAGAGAACTACACTGGGCAGAGGAATATCCCTACTTTGGGGAAAGAAGAAAAATCTAATAACTTATTATCTAGTGAGGGACTCTGGTCACAGCAAATATACTACACAGGAAACATCCATCTGTAAGATATGGGGAGGTGGTTCTTGGAATAGTTTTTTACATTTTTTTTTTTTTTTAAAGCACAGAAACCCTTTCTTCAAAGAAAATCTAACACAGACCTCAATATATAACACAATTAAAAACAGAGTTGCTTTGGTTAAAGCAAGAGGGGAAACCCACAGCTTTGCATCCTTAGCTTTCTCCTCTCCCTAGGCACCTCCTGGGAACTCTTAGGGCACTGAAGAGGCAGTCTGAAGACTGCTGGTCTAATATATTATATCCTGGACCTGCCCAATTATGAAATTAAATTATTTAAAACTACACTAAAATGTACCTAGCTGGTTTACAGATCTGGATTCTTCATTTATATGAGATATATATACAAATACTGGTCAATTGATTGATTAATCTATCTCAATGCATGTTTTTCTTATCAAAATGTTAAGGTAGAAAAGCCAGCGTCTCCTACCCTTACCTCCCAGACTCATCACAATAGGGAGTAGGCATCAACTCCTATGAAAAACCAGAGACAGGAAAAGGAGAAATGTGCCTCCCTGCAAAGACAGTACAACTGAGGATATGCTGTCAATGAAACCACACAAAACCTGCACTGAGGAGGACAGCAGCACTGATATAAAAGAGAAAGAACCACAGATTGAATTTGGGTTTGGTAGAAAGGCGCTAAGGTAGATGTGGGTTTGTCACATCTCCATTTCCAACTAGCTTAAACGACCCATTCAATCTGTCTAAACATCAATTTTTTCCAAATATCGAATGAGGATATCTTAAGGTTCTTTCCAGGTCTAGAATTCTGATGTTAAACAACATTTTTTTTCAAGTGCATAAGAAATGGTTTTAAAGCTACTACTTGCAGTATTTGTTCTAACTTAAAAGAGGCCATTTTTAGGAATAAACATATGCAGCTCAGGACTAATATCCAAACCAAAAAAGAACACTTACTGAAATCATAAACTAGTTTTCAACTCAAATCTCTTTTTTATTAAAAGGAATTTAAATTTTTTATTAAATTTTAATAAAATTTTATTAAAAGGAATAATTACCAGAGGTGGAGAAAAAACGGCCAAACAAAATACTGATAAACAAGTAATAACCTAATGTCTGGTACTGAAGTGATTTTCAAAACATATTTTTACAAAAGACATCTGGCAGACCAAGCCCACTGATTGTTTCCTAGTCCAGCCTGTATCACTGGGTAAATAGTGGTGTGTATTCTCCCCACCTCCCCATTTCACAATCTGAGCCTTTTTCAAATGTTAATTTTGATGGCTGAGCCTCTTGGTCTACAAGTCTTGATTGTCACCCTTAGTAGTTCAATAACCATTGGAGTATTGATTGCAACATGAGGGAGCATTTGTAACTTGTCATAAATACAAAGGAAGTCCCTTTGTAGCTTTGGGACTAGGGTTGCTAGTAATTTACCAAAGTGGGACATTAATGCCCAAAGCATGGGTAAGTAAGTACTAAGCACCACACCAGGGCATGACAAAGAGAGGAATTTATTGAGAATATGGCATTGTCACCATAGCCAGGGTACCAAGCCCAAGTCAGATCTATATACAAGTTAGCCTGCCAGTTCAGGAGAAGGGTCCCAAAATAATTCCATTAAGGAGAACAGGATACCCCTCATTCCATCAAAAGTTTTGCTTTCCTGTTCAGGCATGGGCAGACTAGGGCCCAGGATCCAGCCCTTTTCTCCCCTTCCCTCAATTTTCACTCCAGAATATGATGGTCTGATTTCTGAAATACAAGTAAGGAATTAGCTCACACATTTTGTGGGAGCTGGCAGCCTGGAAGTTTTTTTGTTTTTAAGTATTTATTTAATTGAGACAGGGTCTCACTATGTTGCCCAGGCTGGTGTCCTGGGCTCAAGCCATTCTCCTGCATCAGCCTCCCCAGTAGCTAGGATCAGAAACACGCCTGGCTGCCTAGACCTGGAAGTATTTGTAGAGTGGGCCGGCAGGTTTACTCAAATTTTTATTTCACAAGATTTATATTTCACAGCAGGGAGAGTAGCGCAACAATTTTTGAGCATTAAAGCCTCTAATCAAGGCAGGTATCATTAAAAATAATTCCGTTTGGGAAATGCAAATGGAAGCAAAATTAATGTGATAACTATTCTCTTGGGTATTAGCTGGCTTGTTCCATGAATGCTGTTTTCATACTTCAGCGCAGTGCTAACAAGGTCTGCAATAAATGTCAAGAGTCACATCCATCACATGCATAGCACCGTGTTGGATGTTAACATCATCTGAACTTAAATGAAAACATGAGGCTACAAATTTATTTTCCTTATCCTCCAAACTCTAAGTGGAAAAAAGAAGTGATGTGACCTAAACAACGCACATTTCATTTCTCATCAAAGCAGAGACGTGATACTTTTTTTTTTTTTAAGGGTGGGGTCCTGCTGTGTTGCCCAGTCTGGCCTAGAACTCCTGGGCTCAAATGATTCTTCTGTCTCAGCTTCCTGAGGAGCTGGGACTATAAGCATGTGCCACTGCACACAGCTAGACATGATACGTTTAAGTTACAACACGATTTCAAAAAATACAAACTAAAAATACCCATCTTTTTTCAGTCAAACCTAGAAGACTCAACTAACCTTCCTTTGCATCTACTAGATCAGAACCTAAAGGAAAAATTTCAAATCCAGTAATATCAGAGACTGGTTCAAATAAATTCTAGCTTATTTGGTAGGCTAACACTCCCACTTAGACAGAGGGCAGCTCCTACTCTTCAGTGTATGAACATGACCCAAACAAAATAAAACTTAGAGAAGATTTCAGCTTATAAAAATACACTTTTACCCCTTCTCTGCTAATTTGTGCTCACAGAACTTCAGTCTGTGCTTACAAAAGTTAGCTACCTGCTTACATTTAAGCCACCATATCGGTAGGCTCTGAAAGATGGGAATGCATACCACTTCCATACTAGTTTTTATACCAAACCACTAGCTCTGCATAACTCAGAAAGGAAGGGGGAGAGAGAGAGGGAGGGAGAGAGGGAGGAAGAAAGAAAGGGGGTAAGAGACAAAGCTGTGAGTGCTAAAGAGAGGAATAAAGGAATCAAGACAATGTAAGGGTTGGCCAGAAGGAGACAGGCTGCCAAGGATATTTCACCAGTAAAAGGCAAAAATCAACTCCTCAGGAAGAACTGGTTTCTTGCCTGTAAAATGCATTAAAACAACAAAGACCAAGTAAATCTGCAGCTCCTTAGAATTAATACTTTTGGGTATGGAATCTCTTCACATTTGTACTATGCTATGCCTCACTGTTCCCTTCTAATTCTTACTTGATGAATACAATTAATGGTAAGGAATCTTGTGTACCCTAAAGTAAAAACATGTTTTTGTGGGAAAACTTCATTTAAGTGCTTTCATAAAGACCACTTATTACACTCAAATCTGTGTGAACCCACTTTCTTTTAGACAACGAGAAACAGAAAGCAAGAAACAGATTAGGATGTAGATGAGAAAAAATATTTTAGGTTAATTCCTGTGAATTCAGGTGGTGTTATTAAAGTAGTCAAAGTATGTTTAGTAGATCAATCAGAACATTCAGTTACATAGTTTTAAGCTTACTCATTCCAAAATAGGTTTCTATGAAAAAGAGAAAACCCAACATTAAATGCCAAAATCAGTACTTAATGGTTTGACATCTACAACAACATCACAATGCTGGTGCTTGTATTCAGCATTCCTACAAAGCTCTAAGAGGTCTGAAAGGGAGACCCTGTAGCAGATCTCTTCTTTCTACATTTTGCACATTATGTACCTCCAAAGCCAAGGCTGTCTTGTCGTAGGCATTAGGGACTCGCTTCTGGATAACCCTGGCATAAATGGGCCCATTCTGGAGGTTAGGGAGCGGAGTGTTGACGCTGGGTTGGGCATAGGGCCCGGGCTCCGGCCCACCCAGTGGCTGTGGGTGGGAACCCTCCTGGTTACCTCCAATCAGAGCCGATACTGAGGCGGAGGCAGGTCTATACTTCTCGACGTAAGGGACTGGAATCATCCCCCTCTTGCCTTCGCTGTCCTCTGCATTCCACCACTGCTCTTCAGGCTTATCCCGGATTCTCAGGATGTCTCCTTTCTTAAAGGGAAGATCTTCTTCATCATTCCCATTAAAGTCAAAGAGGGCTCGCACATACTCTGCCTCTTCCTGCCTGAGAATCACTCCACTACCCTGCCTGGATCTGGAAACTGGTTCTATCAACGTTGTAGTGTCCAAATAGTGTATTTTGTAGAATTCCAGTAAAGCAGGCAATGAATCAAACTCTTGATCTCCTATTCGGAGTCTGGAGGGGCTCACTGCTGGAAAAAACAGAACAGGGTATTATTTAAAGATGTACTATACCAGAGATGAAATGAAGATTTTATTCTTATTTTATTTTTTAGAGCCAGGTCTCACTATGTTGCCCAGGCTGGACTCAAACTCCTGCACTCAAGCAATCCTCCCACCTCAGCTTCCTGAGTAGCTGGGACTACAGGTACATACCACCACGCCCAGCTGAAATGCAGATTTAAAGCATTTTCCACACACATTAGTCAATATTTAATCAGCAAAAAAACAAAAACAAAAAAAACTATCTTAGAAGAAAATAACCCCTTCTCTTCACAGTATACCAACATCATACTTCGAAGCGGAAATATCCTCTACGAAGAAAGATGTCCATCAACACCGACCCCAGAGAGGAAGAGAAGGCCAGGACAGTGGGCTCTCATACTACAAAGACAGTGTGGAACACGGGGACTTTTTGTTCATTCTCCCAATATGTCTGTTGCTACCCCATTTACAGAGTAGCATAAAGTTCAAGGTTGTGTTGCAATCTTCTTTTCAACCTTAGGTAATGCAGCAAGCTCTCTTTTTTCAAAGGTCCCAGCAGCTGTTCCAGGAAGAGGTAAGAAGAGATTATACTGAGCTTATACACCTGTTCTCTTCATATCTACAATGTACAATTCCAAAGAAGAAAAACATTTTAAAACTATCTGTTTGATCTAAGATTGCTGATCTCAATTTCATCTCCGACAGCTAAAAGAGCTTAATTAGGCAAAAGAACCAAGGAGCCAAAAAAGAGAAAATAAGAAGCTAACTGCTTAAAAATCAATTCCTAAGGTCTTTACTTAAATAAAACATGGAAACCAGATTGTTCCCTATGAAGCAAACAGGTTATAAAAAAAGAAAAACAAGGATGGTTGGGGAAATAAAGAAATGTTAAAATACTCAAGCTGTGATAACATATTGAGGATCCAAGACAAAGGACTTATTAGGAACACTTAAAATTCAAAAGACACAAATATGTATGTATATAGCTCTAGACATACATACTTCTGAAGGGCATACTTCAGAACATATTCCCTCTCTATCCCGAGATTCTAGAATTCAAGGATAATAAATGAACATATATCAGTTCAAATAAGAAACAAAGTTTCTATTGAGGAATACAAACCTTTAACTTGCACTTTACTAAGCATCTGAAATATCAAATCATCTTTGTTGAACGTTTTACCTTTCGGTTTCCTGATTAAGTAATAAAAATCTCTACAGAATATTTGGGTTTTGTGTTTTTTGTTGGTTTTTTTTTTAAATCAGCCTTAGCCTTGCCATAGGACCACTCTTAGCATTTTGGGTTATTACCTACCTGAGAGATATATATAATATATAGTTATTAAGTATGAAATGTCCGATTTCCTTAAGTACTAAGTTTGACAGTTGATATCTCTGACATTTCACTTTGACACTTCTTGTTTTATTTTTATTGTGAAGGTACGTCATCATTTTTTCAAACACACAGTTTGACTTCTGATTATCTTTCAAATCTTTTTTTGGAGCAATTTTTGTGAAACCATGGATAAGTCAAAAGTCAAAAATTCATGTTATTTTCAAATATGAGTTCCATCGTGGAACCAATGCAGCACAGACAGCTAAAAATATCAACAAAGTGTTTGGCAAAGATGTGGCTAATGAACGCACAGTACATCAATGGTTTGAGAAGTTCCATTTTGGGGATTTTATTTTATTTTTCCTATTTTTAGTAGGGGCAGGGTCTCACTCTTGCTTAGGCTGGTCGCAAACTCCTGAGCTCAAGCAATTCTTCTGCCTCAGCCTCCCAGAGTGCTAGGATTACAGATGTGAGCCACTGTACCTGGCCCGTTCTACTGATTTTAATCTTGAAAATGAGCCACGTGGGCAACCTGAGACCAAGTAGATAATGATGAACTAAAAGTTTTAGCGGAAGCAAATCTCATCCTACGCGTGAATTAGCAGCAAGGTTTGACGTTATTATTCCAACAATATTGGACCATTTGAAACAAATCAGCAAGGTAAAGAAGCTGGATAGATGGGTACCGCATGAATTAAACAAGCCTCAGAAGAGAAATCATCTCGTAGCTTGCCTTTCTTTGCTGTCACAACATAAAGGCGAGCTATTTCTACACTCTATTGTTACATGTGATGAAAAAAGGATTCTTTTTGACAATCACAAGCGTTCAGCACAATGATCGGATAAAGATGAAGTGCGAAACACAGTCCAAAACTGAATATTCATCAAAAAAAGCTAATGGTGTCTATCTGGTGGTCCAACGCTGGTACTATCCACTACAGCTTCATGGAACCTGGTCAATCGATTACAGTGGATGTCTATTGCAACCAATTGGATGAAAAAATGAGCGTGCTTGCGATTAAGCAACTGAGATTGGTCAATAGAGACAGGCCAATCCTCTTGCAAGATAATGCTTGACCGCACATCACACACAAACAATGCTGCTCAAACTACAGAGGCTGGACTTGGAAACTCTCTGTCATCCACCGTATTCACCAAGACCTTGCACCAACTGACTACCACTTCTTGTAAGCTTTGGGATTCCACTTCTTACAAGGAAAAATATTCAATTCTCAACAAGCTGTGGAAAGTGATTTGATCGCCACTGGCTCTCCAGGCTTCTTTGCTGCTGGCACCGTTACGATGCCAAAACTGTGTTGACAGTTTAGGTGTGTACTTTGATTAACTGTACTGCTTCTTGTTTGAGATATAAGAAACTAAACGTTTGATTCGAAATTGGACATTTCATATTTAATGACCTAAAACATATATATATATTTTTATACATGTGTGCATGTACATAATACATACACATCTTTTTTTTTTTTTTTTTGAGACAGGGTCTCGCTGTGTAGCCCGGGCTATGGTAGCATGATCATAGTCGACTGCAACCTCAAACTCCTGGGCTCAAGTGATCTTCCTGCTTCAGCCTCCCAAGTAGTTGGGACTACAGGTACATGCTACCACATCCAGCTATTTTATTTTTTGTAGAGATGAGGTCTCCCTCCATTGCCCAGGCTGGTCTCAAATTCCTGGGCTCAAGCGATCCTCCCACCTTGGCCTCCCAAACTGCTGGGATTATAGGTGTGAGCCACCATACCCAGCATATATGTCTTTTATAAACTAGATTACTATACATAGTTTTGTATCTTGCCTTCTTTTCCTATTACACTTCAAGAACGTGACTTTATTTTTTAATTTTTTTCTTAGATAAGGTCTCACTATGTTGGCCAGGCTAGAGTGCAGTAGCTATTCACAGGTGCAATCATAGGGCACTACAGCCCTGAATTCCTGCCCTCAAGAGATTCTCTCACCTCAGCCTTCCAAGTAGTGCTACAGGTACATGCCACTACGCCCGCCCAGCTCCAGAACATGACTTTTGCCATTAGGCTATAGAGTATATAGTCCTGGCCAGTAAAATATTCCTAAATTGTCACTAGTACAAGCAATGCTGTTATGAGCATTTATCTATTAATGAATTTTTAAAAATTACTTCCTTAGGATAAACTCCTTGAAATGTAATCATGGAATCAAAGGATGAGGAACATTAAGGCCCATGTTGCCAAACTGCCTTCCAAAAAGTTTGTGCAATTTTATACTCTCATCAGTAGTTGATGAGTTCCCATTTCCCTCATCTCCTTGTCAAAACGGTATTTTAAAAATCATTGCCAATTTAATAAGGAGAAATGTTATCTCTTTTTAAATATTACTCTTGATCATTTGATGTTTTTCATATTTATTGACTATTTGTACTTCTTTGAAACAAGTACTTTGAAAATTACTTGTTCAAGTCCTTTGTTAATGGAAAATGGCCTATCCGTATTTCTAACTCTATTCCTATAAACAAGATGGCACTGCCCCAACGAAAAGCCATAGTGATTACTATTGTGAACACTGTGGTACTTCAAATGTTTAAAATAATTTGCCACTCTTAAAAAAAAAAGAGACCATCATTATACATTCTATGCATGTATCAAAATATCACATGTACCTCAAAAATATGTACAACTATCACATATTAATAAAAAAGAGACCTAATTTTTTCTATTTTTATTTTTTCTTTTAGAGATGGGGTCTTGCTATGTTGCCCCGGCTAAAGTGCTGGGGTTAGTCACACGTGTAATCACAGCACACCATGGCTTTGAACTCATGACCTCAAGTGATCCTCCTGCCTCAGCCTCACATGTAGCTAGGACTACAGGCGTGTAGTACCTCGCCTAAGTAGAGACCTACTTATTTTCTTCACTGTTAGAAAATAGTTCTTCCAGAATGACTAGAAAAAGTACATTTAAAATTCAGTCTAGGCCAGGCACAGTGGCTCACACCTGTAATACCTGCACTTTGGGAGGCCAAAGCGGGAGGATCACTTGAGGCCACGAGTTCAAGACCAGCGTGGGCAATGGAGTGAGACCCAGTTTCCACAAAAAAATAGAAAAATTAGCTGGGTGTGGTGGCGTATGCCTGTAGTCCCAGCTACTTGGGAGGCTGAGGCAGGAAGACTGTGAGCCTAGGAATTTAAGGTTACAGTAAGCTATGATGATGCCACTGCCCTCTAGCCCAGGCAACAGACCAAGACCCTGTCTCAAAAAACAACAACAAAAAATTAAATAAAATTCAGTCTACTACTGAGGAGAGGTAAAAAGATAAAATATTAACTTTGGAAGTTAACCATAAGTCCTCAATGCAGAATGAGTACTGATGAGTACCTTCTCTTTTCATCCACATGAATGATGAGACCAAGACACAATTTAAAGGACAGTTGCACATTTCTTATATTCCACAAAGTCTAGCTGTAGAATTCATGGCTGTAAGCTAAAACAACTTAATAGCCTGAATTCAGGAATGCTGGCTGTCTCTCCAATTTAAGACACTAAAGGAGATGCCCAGACCCAGGACTGTCCAAATGGCAAATATTCCTCAGGCACCAGCAGAACGTGGTCCCAATAGTTCCAAGTACAGGACTGGAGCAATGATTTCGGTTATGACCATACCAGAGCATGGTGGTATGCTACGTTCTGGAGCTTCTCTTCACTGAGGTAGATCACTGATGGAGAACTATTCCTATTCAAGTCTGGTAGGCAAGGAAATACATGGCCACCTCGCCTATCATCACTAGGCTAATTCAGGATGATATTTTAGGCCTGAGGAACAATTATGTTGATAGGGTCAGTGTGAACATGGAAATCTATTTGGTACTGCCTAGTCAAGAAAGCTCCAGGGCAGAGTGGTAGGGAAGCCATCTCACACCAGTAAAACACCAGCTTAGAAAACGGTCCTGATTACACCTGGAGAGAAAAGCTTCCTTGCTAAAATTTATCCAACTACATGCCAAGGTACAATGGCCAAAATGGTTTTTACTAGCTGCCCTTTTGGGACAGTGATTGGCAGATAGTAAGTGCTCAGTGTTAGATATTATTCTTTTTTGTTTTTTAGGGGTTTTTTTTTGAGACAGGGTCTCACTCTGTCACCCAGGCTGGAGTGCAATGGCATGATCATAGCTAACTATAACCTCAAGCTCCTGGGCTTGAGCCATCCTCCTTCCTCATACTCCAGAGTAGCTGGGACTACAGGTATACATACCATGCCAGGCTAATTTATTTTAATTTTTTGTAGAGATGGCATCTAGCTATGTTGCCCAGTCTGGTCTCAAACTCCTAGCCGCAAACAATCTTCCTACCTCAGCCTCCCAAAGAGATATTATTCTTAATGAACATAGCTCTGAAATGAGAGAAAGAAGCTAAATGAAAATCTGCCCCCAGCTTTGAGAAGCTCACAGCACAGCTGGAGATACAAAGGCATGCACAGTGTGGTTGGTGAGCAAGGAAAAATATAGCCATGTCTTAGAAAGACACCCCCCCCACCACTTTCACTTTTAACTGGAGGCATGCCTGCAAAAAATAGTAGCAACAACAAACTGTGTCCCGAGATACAACAAAATCACAATGGAAGAGCAACTCTGACCATCCCTGAACATTCCCAAGGTACTCTTTTCACTCTAAGGAAGGCAACCACTCCCTATCATCCATTGTTATGGTTCCTCTGTAACTGTACTAGGCCAAGTGAAATGTGTTTTTTGGGGGGAGAACAAATAAGACTACTAAGCCAAGTCCCTTTGAAAGATCAGTGCAAGAAAAATTGGCAGCTCATCTGGCACAATTGTAGGAAGCAGGTTTAATTCATTTCTTGTTCAAATGCCGCATGGTGTGAACTGGGCTCACCATGACTTTTTTTGCTTGGCAATCCCAACAGACACAGAAATACAGGCAAAACACTATGGGATGCCTTTGATATGCTTCACCTATAAATTATTTTTCTAGTCTACTGACACTATAGTAATTCCACAGAGAAATGCCTGCTTTTGTACTGGTGGGGCAGTTAGATACATGGGGCAATCAACCTTCATTGATCCAAATTCCAGAAGGAAAAGGAGAACAGAATATACTAAGTCCCAGATAAGCCCAAACTTCACCACAGCTACGTGTTCCAGCTCTTTTTCCCTCCTTCGTCTCCTTCCAACCACAAACAGCTAAAGGCAGGAAACAGAAGGGCGGGAAAGGAAAGAGATACAGTCAGTCAGTCTAGAGAACAGAACCAGCGACAGAATTCCCACAGATGTGTGGGACTTGGAAAACCTCACCGACTTGTTCTACATCAACCCTGTGCTGGATGGATTCTGAATGTGCAGTTATGAATTAACACATTCAGAAATCAAAATCAATGCCAGCAGTGGATATTCTCTCAGTTTCTCTGTACCTGCTCAACCCCTTACTTTTAAGCATTTCAACCCTTAGGTTATATCAGTTTTTACAATATCACTCCCTAAAGGTTTCATGAAGAACATCTGTGGGCTAAAATGGGCCAGGTCACCTGTGGCATGGGTACCGCGCAGCGCCGTCACCACCCCTCTCCCCGATCTCACAGCACTTCTTCTTTTTCCCTTCATCTTTCCTAATTCCTGCTCTCGCTCTTCCTTCTCCTCCGCCTATAACATTTACAGAGGTTGCTTAGATAAATACCCACCACTTGTCCAATATAAAGGGCTAAAAAGGCTGTTGACTTCACCTGAGACGGTATCCTAAAGAGGTATCAAGATGTATGGTCTCCTAAACAAAGAGAGTTTTCTAATAAACGGCAGATATCAGGATGGCACCTTCCAGATTTAGACTGACCGGGCTAGATGCATTCTGGTTCTCATTTACTAGCTGCATGTGCCTCAGCCCCTGAATCTGTAAAACAGGGCCAAATATCTATCCAATAAGGAAGATCATTACATATTACTACAATGTAGCCATTTTTAGGAACATCACATTACAGTGGCTGTATTACAGATGCTCCATAAAAAGCAAACTCAGTACCTTCCCCGGGAAGCTTAAAAAAAAAAAAAAAAAAAGGCAAATTCAGCTTAACCCACCCCTTCAACCCTCTGAATTCCTTCACAAATTTTCAATTCATCTCCAAATCCAGAGTCTACTGCACTATTTCCCAGAGAAGATTCCACAGAATCTCAAGGTGCTTCTCAAAAGTGCTGTGGCCTTTGAATGCTTCTGTTCTTTAAAAAAAAAAAAGTTCTGTGGCCAAATAGGTCTGAAAAACTCAGTACCTTCTCTTGGAAAGTCATAATTCACATGAGCATAGTAAAGACTTGGAGAAGTCCTGCAATAAACCTACCTACTTCCTTTTACTATGGAATTATTTCTTTGGTATAAAACCTATAAGTAACTCACTGAAGAACTTCTTTAGAACCACTGAATGGAGGGATACTCTGACACCGAAGAGTAAGACACGAGAACCAGGTCTGTGAACTGCCAAGATGAGGTAAACAAATGAAATACAGAAGCTGAAGGTGCAAAAAGGTGGCAAGGGGTAATTAGTAGTCCCATACTATCTCCAAAGAAGTGGTTTGGCCCAGCACTACTTTGAAGAGGCATCACAATTACCAGCCTAGCTTCTGCCCCCAACCTCCAAAATGAGACAATAGTCAGAAGGCTTTGGGTTGAGCAGGTAACAGCAGGCACCATCCTATTTCCATGTACTAGACCCAGGGTTCTTTCACACTGATGCACCCCATCCCTCTCCACTCCAACACTTACTCCCTAAGACGAGCTGTTTCACCAGTTCTTACCAACCCCACCACGCACACCTGTGTGCCTCTCAAAGCTGAGAATGGTTTTCCATCTTGCTTCAACTCCCTCCCCACACCTCATAGTTATGTTCTTAAGATTAACATATATACAGGTGCAACATATATAGCAGCTGCCTGTAATCCCAGCTACTTAGGAGACTGAGGAGGGAGGACTGCTTAAGCCCAGGAGTTCTAATCCAAGCTGGGCAACATAGCAAGATCCCATCTCTTAAAAAAAAAAGTTAAATTAAAATTTTAAGAAAGACTAATCTATATCATACTTAATGAGCACTTACTCAATATGCCAGCCACATTCCTAAGTATTTGATACATTTAAACTCATTTAATCCTTACAATAATGAAGTCAGTATTACTATTTTCCCTCTTTCATGGATGGATGAGGAAACTGAGGCAGAGAGAAGTTAAATAATTTGCCCAAAGTTACACAAGTAATGACAGGTAAATAAGACTCAAACCCAGGCTCCAGAGCTCAAGCTTGTAACTACTCTTCTAACTCATACTCATTCAGTTTTGTCAACTGTCTACTGGTCAAGTTCTAGTAGTCCCTCCCTCATTGTTTCAAGAGGGAAAAACTAATGGACCGATTATTGTAAGCATTCCCAAGAGGTTCATTTTGAAGCCCAACCTGACAGAATTTGACCAGTAGACTTGACCATGACGCTGGGGCACGGCCAGGGCACTCCCAAGCTATGGCAGCATAGGAAGCCTATGGGAGCTGAAGACCTACTATAAGTTAAAATAGGTTCACTGGAAAAGGTTGAAATCCTTGGCCTACGGGCATGGTGGCTCACACCTATAATCCTAGCACTCTGGGAGGCCGAGGTGGGAGGATAGCTTGAGCTCAGGAGTTGGAGGCCAGCCTGAGCAAGAGTGAGACCCTGTCTCTACAAAAAACAGAAAAATTAGCCAAGCATGGTGGCACATGCCTGTAGTCCCAGCTACTTGGGAGGCTGAGGCAGGAGGATTGCTGGAGCCCAGGACTTTAAGGTTACAGTGAGCTGTGATGACACTGCTGCACTCTAGCCGGGGCGACACAGTGAGATTCTGTCTCCAAAAAAAAAAAAAAAAAAAAAGAATTGCTAGCCCATTCTGTCCCTATGCCTCTTAGCCAAACCATACCTAAGCCTTTCCATACAAATTTTACCTATGTATTGTGTACACAAAATACACTACGTAACCTGACAAATATATACAACTATTATGTACCCATAATTAAAAATAAAATATTGAAGGCTGGGCGTGGTGACTCACACCTGTAATCCTAGCACTCTGGGAGGCCTAGATGGGAGGATCCCTTGAGCCCAGGAGTTTGAGGATGCAGTGAGCTATGATCATGCCACTGCACTCTACCGGGGCGACAGAGAGAGATTCTGTCTCAATAAATAAATAAATAAATATTAAAATTAAAAATTGAAAAAAAATATACTATGTAATCCTAATCAAAAAGCTCATCTTCCATGTGCCAAATAAGGTTTTAAGCCATCATCACTGGCTTTAGATAGCAGACATGTATTATCAGAAAAGAATATAGTGTAAAAGGGTCAGCTCTCAGGTCAAAATGCCTAGATTCAAATTCCAGCTCATTTACTAGCTGTGTGACCTTAGGCAAGTTACTGAATCTGTGATTCTCAGTATCCCCCTCTATAAAATGGAAATATCTAATAAATGGGGATCATAGTACTTACCTCACTAGACTGTTACAGACAGTAAATGAGATAAGACACATAAGTACTCACTAAAGTACCTGGCATAGAATAAATCAGTCAGTAAACGTTAGCTATTAATATTGTACACACCTCTCTAAAATTAAAGAAATTCCTCTATGTGGCTTCAAAACAAAAAGGGCTTGATGGGGAGGGGGATAACAAAGATTATACAATCTTTATAAAGACAGCAACTGAATTGATTGTCCTGTACAGAAAACAGGGCACATGACATGTGGGAAACAGGGTACATGGCAGAATTACCACAGTGCCCATGAACTTTCCACACCACATCCACAAACTTTGGTAATCTTCACCTTCTCTCCTGGGACAAGGATCTGAACTCTTATCTGTTTTGAAAAGGTGGAGCTCAATATCTAGGTAAGTGTTGAGATATAAAATCATAATGCTGAGGTATAGAAAAATATCAAGCTAACAAACCTGCCTACTGCCATTTCCAAAGTTTGCAACCAACTAAATGCATACACAAACAAAAGGCTGAAAACTGAACTTCAATGACAGTTTGCCACTGTGTTACTGAATGTAATGCAAAACCATAGATTCCATGCAGGTGACATCAAAGTAGAACATATCTGGTTTAGGGCAAATATATATACATCAATATTCCCATTTCACATAATACTATTAAACCGACCAGACTGAGAAAGACCTAGGACAATTTGTGAACTTAAAGACCCTATACTCGTTTTTAAAAATTGGTATGTGTTAACAACAATCTTTCCATTTCTGGCCAGAGTGAGTAAATCTAAATTAGTGCTCTCCTAAAAGGGCAAGTCTGCAAAGGCTGGCTCAGGAGCCTCCTAATTCATTACACTGGCCTGGATCTAGTTTCAGCTGGTCAGGAGGAAACTGCTTCAACTTGGGAACAGTGAGAAGGCACTTGGACTCTTGATGCTGTTACACAGATACAGGTAACCTTAGAATTACTCTGTACCTCACAAATCTCAAGTACTAAGTGTGTATATTTCCTTAACATTCCCAAAACAACTCCAATGGCATGGGTGAGACAGTCACATCTCATTGATCCTTGAAAAAGAAAACCCAGTGCAGGTAATTTACATTCTTGGAGGATCTGCCCAGGTGGTCTGTTCCCAATATCCAGGAAGACTCAGGCCACAGCCTCAACTTAAAGAGCAAGGCCCTGCGGTACAGATTGACAACGTTTAATTCCAAGGAAAATGAAGTTCTATTCACTTTCAGGGAAAGGATTGTTTCCATTGGTTTATATTGGTTTATTTTCTGAAAAAAATCTTTCCTCCACTAAACACTTTGAAAATTAGGACCCCCTAACTGTGGAGAGCAGTCTTCTGGACACTAAGATCTGTTGGACACAGGCAGTCAACTTATTCTGGGCTGGTCATAGAAGGCTTTCTTCTATCACCAAGGCATTTTGTTCACTACCTTCGTTCTCCACGGGGGAAGAGCATGGTAAAAGTATTTTGGAAAAATGCCCAAGAAAGGAAAAAGCTGACCAGTTTCCTGAGGGTGTCTCCATCCCTCCCGGCCAGTATGTGGTGACTTCCTACCAAAGGCCAAACCCGGCTCTCCAACACCGCAGGAAATGTTTCAAGCCTAAAAGCCACTTGTAGGATCATCGGATTCATTCTGGGCACGGCTGCCAAGTGATGCCCCCGCAGTGCCATCATCTTCCTCAGCTCTTTGTCCCCACGTTGCCTTGCCTTGCCCTGCCCTACGCTTGTGCCTGGGCCCGGCGCTAGCCCCACCCTGGGGCCGAAGCAGTTCCCCTTCCCCTGGGCTGTCCTCCCAAGGCACACCCAGAGGCCTCGGTCAGCAGCTCCTCCTCCCCCACACACTCCTGCTCATCGGTGGGAACAAGCCCGAGCAGCAGGCTGCCCCTCGGCCATGGTCACTCCAGCCCTCTGCCCACGTCCCTCGTGGTGGTCAGCTCTCGAGGAGCAGCCGGCCAGGCTGGGAGTTCCGCGGCCCTCACCCCGCCCAGGGCCTCCCGTCCCGTCCGTCCCTCACCGGGCGGAGGCTGGGCGGGCGACGGTGGCACCGGCGGGCGCGGGCCGCTGCTGTTGATGATGTAGTGGGAGACACGCGAGTTCTCGGAGACGCTGAGCACATAGTCCCCGGGGCTGGTGCTCGAGTCCCGCACCAGGAACACCCCGTGCCGCTGGCCCTGCAACAGCGCCACCGCCTCCTGCCGGCTCAACCGACCCCAGTACCAGCTACTCCGCTCCTCCGAATCGAAGTTGCCCGCCATGGCCGCCTCTGCGCCTACACGCTGGGCCGCCGCCGCCGCCGCGCGCGCCCCTCCAGCCCCGGCGCCCGCCGCCCAGCGGACCGGCTCCGGTCTCAGCCTCACAGCAGTGCCCGAAATGGCGGCGGCGGCCCCGGGCCTTCCCCACCGGAAATGACGCACTCCCTGCCCGAGGGAGGCTGCCGGGAAGGGGACCACAGCCCGCCATTGGGAGAAGGGCAAAGTAGCCCTGCGCGCGCACTGCGCATGCGGCCTCATGGGCGTCGCCGCCTGGCCCTGACTGGGACTGCAGAGGATGGAGAGGCGGAGTCTAGGGCCGAGGGGCAGGGCCTCAACCTGCAGTCCGCAGAGATTTGTGTCTGTTGTACCCCTGGCCCTGGGCTACTTCTCTCCACCAGGCTTCAGGTTCTTGGAAGACCCAGAACTTCTAGGCAGCGGACTCCCAGACAGAATTGGAATAGAAAAGATGGATGTGGCCCCAGGGCCTGAGTTCTCAGCACGGTTCCCTGAGATGTCATTCTTTTTCTGCTCCTTCCTCCCGCTTCTCCATAGGCCAGCTACAGTTCTTGTTTTCACTGATTCATTCAGCAAGCAGTTATTAACACCTCACTTGCCTTGTGAGTGCAAAGATGATCAAGGCTGGGCCCTGCTCTCACTGCAGTCACAGACCAGTGGGAGGAACCAGGAAACAGTCAATGACAAAGGAACGACAAGTACTATGATGGGAAATGGACAAGAACACATAGTAGAGCCCCCTAATCCAGTCTGTAGAAGAATCTGAGAGGGCTTGGGTTGAATAATGAATGGCATGCGGGAAAGGGCATTCAAGACAAAGGGAACAGAGTGTGCCCAGCCGGGTAGGAGTATGGAGTTCTTTCCTCTCTATTGAGGCTCTCAGGTCACCTGCTAAACCCTAAATGTGGCCACGGGTATCTCCTACTCTCACTGCCTTCGTGATCATCTCTTGACTGTATTCCTGTGAACAGTCTGCTTGCTGGTGCTCTAGTCTGGCTGCCCCTAATTGCACTGCAAACAGCTGCCACTGTGAGTTTTCTAAAATACAAATCTGAGTCTGTTGCAATGCTGTGTAAAATTTTTAACAGTCTTCAGGTGTTAGAACTCCCAGTTTAGCTCACAGCATAAAACTGGGCCACAGTCTCTCTCTTTTTCTTTTTTTTAATTAAAAAAAAACTTTTCCAGGCTTGACTCTAACTCCTGGGCTCAAGGGATCCTCCCACCTCAGCCTCCCAGGAGTAGCTGGGTCTACAAGCACAAGCCACTGCACCTGGCTCCACAGTCTCATCCTGTATTTCTTCCTCCTGGAATGCTCTTCCTCCCCTTTGGGGATCCCAAACTCAAATGTCTTCCCTTTCCTGACCACCCCATCACCTCTCTGCATCAACAGCACTGTGTCCATATTATTCCCATTATAGCTCTTTCCATTGTACTATAATTTTTCATTTACAGGTCTGTGTCCCATGCTAGAGTTTCTCAAAGGCCAAACCTGTAGCCTAGGGGGTACTCCACATGCCAGGGGCAGCCAGACAAGAGCATAACAAGAGCTGATATTTATTCAGGGATTGCTACCTGCCAGGCATGGTGCTGACTGGCTTTATATGGATAATCTCATTTAATCCTCTCAACAACCTTATGAGCCAGTATATTACAACTATACCCGTTTTACAGAGGAGGAAACTAAAGCTCAGAGAGTTTAAGTAACTTGTCCAGAGATAGTCAGCTGCTGAATGAGGAGCTGGGATTCAAATCCAGGAAGGAGAGAGCTATGGTCACTCAGCTATGTCCTCAAATTTCTGGGATAGGAATTGGGAGGGGAGATGGTAGAAATCTGCATTTTAAAAAATCATTCAGCCCTGGATTATGGTCTAATGAATAACACAGCTCTTTGAACCCACCTCACACATCCTTGGGCTGCTCTGGGAAGGGGGGGGTGGGGACAAGGGCACCTTCCCTCCTGTGAGTGACTCATCATGACCCTGGCTTAGTCACTGCATGTCACCAAGAGCCAGCAGCAGCAGAAGCCATCCCAGTGTGAATTCTGGCTCTTTGGGAAAGAGGAGTGCCTGCTCTTCATGTCCCAGCATGGCAGGGCTTTGAGACAGGACCTCACCCAGAGACTGCCTGTGAGGTTCCGAAGCCGAACCTCCAACCCCTCTCCCTAGGGCACGTGGAAATGACATGAAAAAATATTGTGGAAGAAGAATAAGGAGCCAGGCGTGGTGGCTGGCGCCTGTGATACAGCTGCTGGGGGGGTGAGGGGGAGGCTGAGGCAGGAGGATCGCTTAAGCCCAGGAGTTCAACACCCGCCTGGGCAACATAGTGAGACCGCGTCTCTTTATTTTTTATTTTTTCTCGTCAGAGCAGACTTCACTGGGGCGACGCCGGCCGCTCCCCACTCGGCCCCGGCGCCCACGGCCCCCCTCTCGCTCCGCCCAGTCCCCGCCCCCGCGGCTCCCAGGCAGCGGCGGCAAGGGCGATGCCCCTTCCCAGCCCTCCCCCGTCTCTTTAAAATAAAAAATAAAAAGAAGAAGAAAAAGAAAGAAGAAATCACGACTGAGCTGGCAAATAAGCAAGGAGACCGGCAGGAACGGGAGACCCAGCCGCAGGCGGCCGCTCAAGTGTGTCCTTCCTCAGAGCACCGGGAATCTACAAATCCGGAGGCCACCAGCGTAGGAGCAGGGGAGAAGTTAGCAGCCCCACCGTGCCCCTCCCGCCTTTCTTTTCTGCTCCTCCTCCCTTCCCCTTCTATGTAGGCTTTGCAGCTATAATGGTGGCTTTGGCACCCTGTTAAGCCTCAGCCTGCCCTACAAAGAAAGTGACCTCCAGTCTTAGGGAAGGCTCCTGGTGTGGTGGGGATGGGGGTGGGAGGGAGGGGAGAGAGAAGGGAGGTACCTGAACGAGAGGCAGATATGAAAGAGGAAAAGAATGGAAGGCTGCCCTGTCTAGGAGGAAAATACACCACTCCCTACTCCCTACTCTCCTGAGCAAAGAAGGCGTTTCTTATTTTAGCAATGGAGAAGCCGGAGGTCAATAACCCGCTTGCCTGCCTATTCTGTGTCCCCTAAAGTGACCAGAGCTGCATCACACAGCTATGTACTACATATCATCAGGGTACTATGTAAATGGAACGTTCTGGAATTGGGCTACTTATTCCCACTTTTCCTTTAAACCACAAAGCAAGCAGAAAGAATATTATTTGTATCAAGATGGCAAAAATTGCTATTTAAAGAGAAAACTGACAGTGTCACCTTCCAAAGTGTGTGTGAGAGAGAAAGAGGAGAGGTGGTGAGTGTCTGCAGGCACAATTTGTCTTAGTGGGAAGATACCTTCTGCCCTGTTCTCATCCTTGTGTGGAGGCAGGGAAATGTCCAAGTCTCTGATGGAGTTTCTGGACTATGAAAAAGGGATGTCCCAGCCCACGTCGGGTATCCCTTCGTTTTGCAGAGACAAGGGCCAGTCCAAAGGTAGGGTCTGGAAGCAGATGCCAGGGGAAAGCTGGGGGTGGGGGAATGTGAGGGGTCTCCAAGGAGGGTCTTGGTGGGGAGAGAGGGCTGGGAACGCAGGCAGAAGTGTGGACCTTCCCAGACAGGCCAGCGAGATGTTCCCACTGGTGACATGGCTGTTGGACTGAGAACGGGTTATTTGCTTTGCTGCAGTGTACACCGCCCTCATTTCCTCATTGCCCTCATCTTTTAGGAAAACTGCTCATACAAATGCCTTTTGGGGGGTGGAATCAGGGCAAAAGTGCCAATTTCCTTGTCTCTGTCCTCATGGAGCTGAGAAAATCAGGGACATCTGAAGAAGGTAAGAGGCAAGTGCACCATCTTCTCCTCCCCACCTGCTCACTCACCTCCAGCCCCACTGGCCTTCCTACTTGTCCTTTAACAAGACCCCACGTTCCTCAAGGGCTGCGGGCTTCCTGTGCCCTGTGCCTGGACTAGTCTTGTTCCAGAGGTTCTGTGGTCACCTCCTCTCCTCCTTCAGGTCTCTGTCCCAATGTTGCCTCCTCAGTGAGGCCTTCCCTGACCAGCCCATTTGAAACTGCAAACTATACACCAACATGCCCTCTCCTCTTCTCTGCTTTATTGTTTCCTAGCACTTATCTTCTTCTAATATATTATATATTGTGTTTATTTATGTATTGTCTCTCTTCCTCTCTGGAATGTAAGCTCCATGAGTGTTGTTCCTGCTATATCCCAAATGCCTAGCAGAGATCTGGGAACATAGTAGGCATTCAATTCAATAAATATTGGTTGAATGAAGGAATAAATGAATGGAGAGTCTGGGGGAAGCTCTTGTCCAGAGCCAAAATTAACTTCCTACAATTGGCAGATACGTCCTGGAGGGTACTGGACTTCCATCAGGATGTGAGCTCGGGGTGCAAACCATTCTTGGTTACCTCTCAAAAGGACAAAGTGTACTCAGCTGACATCTGGGTTATGTCTAGGGTGACATCACTCTCACACATGTTCCAATGTGCTAGAGAGAGGAGTGTTGTTACAGTTAGAAAGCTGGTAATTGCACCTAACTCAATGCTTATCTTATCTATGAGCTTCTTGGAGCCAGTATTATGACTGATAGCTGGACAAATTATTGTGGTGCTTTCATCCTTCTGTAAATTAATCTTGGGGGGAGGTATCAAAATCTAGGGGTTCTCATAGAATGATGTCAAGCCCAAGACAGTCATACATTGCATGGTGTCTCATTGTTTGAGAACTTCTGCCCTGGGTGACAAATCTAAACTCCTCAGACAGGTAGCCTGACCCCACACTAAACCTTTTCTTGCCTCTAAGCCCCGCATGCATCATTCCTTCCTTCCACAGCGCACCTCCCTATTGGGCAATGCCCAGCCACCTGGGACGAGCTCTGTGGTTGCAGAAGTCATCCTTCTTCTTCTGGAGGCAACACTCTGATTTTCTTTTGGGGAGTCGTCCTACTCTCACTCCTGGTCCTTGTGGTTTCCGGTGTGGTTCGCGTAGCTTCTGTCTGCAGGGGCAGGCACGTGGCTTAGGCCTGGCCAGTCAGACCATACCCTTTTCCACAACAACGATTGGGTCAGGGCTGAGCACCTCATTCAAATCAGTCCACAGAGAGTCTCAACTCAAACTTTCAAATTATTGGGAAAGAGGCACTCTCTCTTTCTGCCTCCAATGCTAACTTGTAGAATGAAAGCCTGGAGTGGCTGGTGGCTGTTGCTGCCACCTCACCACAAAGTGAGAACATGCTTAAGAAAGCAGCCACCATGGAAGAAGGCTGAGCCGAGAGATGGTTCCAGACACATTCCTGACAATGTCATCTGAGCATCTGGAAGCAGCCCTACCCTTAATTGGGACTATTAAGTTGCCAATGCTAATAAACGCCCCACATACCTAAGCCTTTCCAAGCCAGTTTGGACTGAGTTTGTCACTTGCAACAGAATTTGGACTAGGGGACAATCCTTGGAGACTCACCTCAATTGTCATCTTCTCTGTGAAATGCTTACATCCCTTCTCCACCTGAGCCAATCTCTTTATCAGTGTGCCCTGGTGCCTGAACTACTTGCACTGGGCTGTGTTCCTGCCCACCAGCTCTGCTTGCCCAGCTGAGGAACATGTGGCCAAGGTCTTTGTGTGACGCTTCTTTCTCCCCAGCCCACACAGACCATCAACGAGAGAGGGAGTCTGTAGTGCAGCTGCTGGTCACTCCTGCTCTTTCCCCCTGGGTAGGCGTCCTGCCTCCTTCCTTCTGGGGACACAGCAAAGGTTGCAATACAAGGCCCCTGGTTGCCTTCTAGGGACCTTCTTCCTTTCCTAACATTCACAAGGAGACAATGTTGGCAAACACATATTGCTTTATTTAGTGTTTCTCTGGATTGCAGAAGTGTCAGCAGTGGGCTGAGACCCCTGCAGGGCACAGAGGCAGGTGGGCAGCCCCCAGGCCCTCTAGGGGTAGGGGTGGGGGGAAGCAGCAGAAAGAGGTGATGCTCTTACAGCTCCTCCCAAGGCCAGCCCCTTGCCCAGGCTCCCAGGCCAGGGAGGGGTCAGAGGCCAGTAAAAGCCCTACATCCTTGAATGGGGCCAAAGTGTGTAGGCAGGGTATTTGTCATCCTAAGGCATGGACTCAGGCAGAAGTGCTTCTCCCACCTGGTGGCCCCCGAGTGTGATTGCTGGTCAGGGAGCCAGATGCACACGTAAGATATGACCTGTGTTTTTATGGAGCTCCCGGTCTCTGGGAGTGGCAGTGAGGCACGCTGAGCACAGGGCTGTAGTCCTGGTTTTGCCACAGCCTTCTGTATGACCTGGGGCAAGTCCCCTCTTAGGGCATCTGTCTTCTGCGCTATAACATCAGGAGGCTGCACTAGATGATCTCTCAGAGTCTACCAAGTTCTATGGCCTAAGACCCCCTTCCCCACTCCAGTACTGGGATGATCTCAGACTGGGATGATGATACTAAAAGGGCATTCTTAAGGCAGGAAGAAGGGGGCAGGCAAGGGTGTTCTCAGCCCCCAGGTGGAGGCCAGAGTGGGCTGCAAAAGGTACAGGTGGGTGGACAGGCAGGCAGACAGACAGACAAGCTGCTAAGGGAACGAGGAGAAGGTGGCCTGGCCAGGGAAGAGGGCACCAGAGCCTAGCCCACCCAACCTCTCGGCTACATTCCTTGCCCTGTTGGAGTTAGGGAGAACACATCCAGTGTGTCTTGGGGTGGGAAAATGGCTTTTTTAAAAAATAGTTTCCTAGGAAGCATCAAAAAATTGCAGAGAAAACCTCAGCAAAAGTTCCCTTCTCTCAAATATTTGGCATTGACAGCGGGGCTGGCATGGCTTGCTCTGGCCCCAGCTTTCCTATTGCTGTGGCCCGGCCTGGCCCACTCCTGGGGTAGCTCCCTGGCCCCTGCTGCTCCCTCAAAGAGGGGTGGGTAGGAGGCAGGAGTTTGCAGGTGGGCTTTGAGGTGTCCCTGGGTCCCTGTCTGGAAGCTCGAGTCTTTGGTAATTGGGAAGAGGAGGAGGAGAGAAGCAAAGCAATGGGAGTTGAGACAGGTCCAGTGGTGCCTTCATCACCGAGAATTCAGCCGTGGGGCCACCTGTGAGGGCAGAGGGAGAAGCCCAAGTGGTGAGGGGCAAGCAGACAGAGGTGCTCTGGGTACTTGCATTCATGGGTTAGATATAGGCAGTGGCAGGCTGGGGCCTAGTGGCCCTGTACTGGAGACTCTGCTCCTGCTCCCATAGGAATGTTTGCTGCCCTACCAGAGTGGGCCTCTCCACCCACCTGGCACACCCCCAATCACCCCGCATTGCCCCCACATTCCCATGCTACCTTCTTTATGACCTCTGCACCATGGGGCTCAAACGGCCCCTCTCTCTGGCCCTCACAGGTGGGCAATGGGATGAAGCGGGTGGTATGGTGCCCTCTGGATTGGGATGCATGGATGAGGTGCCCAGGCTCTGCCAAGCACAGCCAAGGAAGGCTTGGCTGTGGGAGGCTCCAGCCTGGCCCCTGGGCCGTCAGTGGGGAGCCTAGGTGCTGCCCACGGGCCCCACTCACCACAGCCAGGTGCCCGTTCTTGGCCTTGGTGATAAGCAGCTCTGAGCCGGGTGTGAAGTCGATGATGCCATCCCTGCCGGGCCCCCCTGCAAATGTGATGCTGGAGGGAAAGGAGTGCATGAGGACTTCCTCACAGAGATAGACCCCCAGGGTGGGCCCCTGCCCTGTCCCTATGTGCCCACACCTGCCTCACCTGCCCTGGTGGATGTTGATGTTGTTCACACAGTCAGCGCTGAGGGCTGTCTTAGTCAGTGTCTCAATCACGTGGTCACTTTGCAGCACCACATCCCCCTGGGGGGCCCAGACAGGAGGAAGAGGGGTCAGGCCCTGCCCAGAGCTAGAGGACCTCTGCCAACCTCCCAGTCCCCAAGGGGTACCTTCTGCTTATTGTCCTCACGCTGCACGTGGAGCACAAACAGGCTGTCACTCAGGCTGCTGACAGAGATTCCTGAGGGGCAAGGGCAGAGGTCAGAGATCAAGGGTCAGAACAGGGGCCCACCTTGCTCCCCATGCAGGCCTGGACTCTGGCTGACCAGTCAGATTGGAGTAGTCAATCCTTTGCTTGACTTTGGCGTCCTCCACAATGACCACGGCATTGGGCGTGAGCAATAACTGCCGGGAGCGGGGTTTGTAGCCCTTGCGGTCGTACTTCACTACAGGCACGGCATACTGGGGACAGAGCACAGGATGAAGTGGCTCCAGGGGTAAACTCCTCATCCTCTGCCTGTGCCCTCACCCCCTCCAGGCCCTGGGCAGCAGAACTCTGCTGGAGTCAGGGCTGCAGATGGGTCTCACCTGGATGGGCTCAGAGCCCAGGGCCTGCAGCACTCTGGGATTGATCTCATCTGCACCTGCAACCCAGATGGGGCAGAGGGAAGTCAGAGGAGGGAGTAGCAGCACAAGGAAGGTTTGAGTGCTGGGAGGTTAGGGGCTCACCGAGCCGTGTGCTGATGAAGAGCCTGGGGACACTCTGGGGGTAATTATCCTTCTTGCCCTTGAAGATCTCACTAGCCACCGCCTTTTGCTGCAGCTGAGGAGACGAGGGGAGTGGGGAGAACGTCGTGAGGGGTGGGCACCATCCCAGGAGCTGAGATAGCTGCCCGTACCCAGTCTTTGGTCCCAGCACCAGCAGGCTGAGCCCTGCCACCAACACTCCCTCAGCCCCTTCTCTTCCTCACTCCCTGACTCCCCAGCCAAGGCAGAGAGCTACCCAGAGGGGCCATGACAGCATGTCACGTTGCTGGCCTGACTTTGGGAATGATGCCCAGCTATCAGTCCCTGATGCCCTGAGATCCAGCTCCAACTTGGGATCTTGCAGGAGGCTGATCACCGATACTCAAAGCTACTATAGGTTATCTGAGCTGGGGTGTCCTTCAGCACCATCCAACACTGAGTTGGCAAACACAAGGCACATCAACCACCAACGTCAGTCTCTGTAACCGTGGTGGATATTACCAATCAATCAGGGTGAAGATGCAGCCTTTTCAACACAGGGTCCTAGGTAGTCTCTACCAATCACAAGATGAACCCTATTTGCCACCCAAAATCTACTCCAGCTTCCACTTCCTATACAAGGCCCAAGAGAGGCTGGCATCCAGTTGAAGTCACACGGTAAACAGGGTAAGATACTCCCTGGGCAGCACCCTTTGTGCCATGCCTGTGCTCCCCTACCCCACTGCCTAGTCCCTACCAGCCTCCTGCTCTCCTTACCTGCTGCTTCCACTCAGGGCTGATGCTCCGGCAGTACTTCCACACCATGTTCTTCATGCACAACTCCCGCAGAAGCTCTGAGGCCTGTGGGGAAGAGCGAGGTCAGAGCACCTAGGCAGCCTGGCCCCTTCCCTCTGAAGACATCAAATATACACCCACCCCTAGGCCTCTGGTTAACACCTGGACAACACTTCCATTCCTGAGTTGTTTCTCTCAAGAGAACTCATTCTTCATGGTGGCCCAGCTCCAGCACCCGCCGACACACCCCTGCACTGCTCTTCTGGCCACATGATAATCAGACCCCTCTGCCGAGTGCTTGGATGATCCCTAACTCAGCAGGGAGGGCCCACAGACCTCACGCAGGGCAGGCGGAGGTGTGGGCCAGGAGGTGTCCAGGATATTCCGGGGCAGCTGCTGCCGCAGGTTAAGCAAAAAGGAGGTGCGCACATGGTCCAGGAAGAAGGCGTTCTCAGGGCAATGGGGGGCATGGCGCAGGATGAAGCCACGGATGAGCCTGGGGGTAGGGGGCAGGACAGGGTAGGGGATGAGAAGCCTGGCAATGAACCCCCCACACACCTTGCTCTGCAGCCCCCTCATGGAGCCTAAGCACTCACCGCCGGATGGTCTGTGCTGCCCACTTCCTCTTGGCTGCCCTCCTCCGGCCCAGTGTTCCCCGCCACCACGACTGGATGCAGATGGCTGTGGAGACCACAGATGGCTGAGCTTTATCTCCTCGCCATGGTGGCCCACCCTAGCCCCAGACCCCACCCCTCCTGAAGACCCGTGGGACCCCCGAACCTGATTGCTTCACCCGGAGGAATTTCTGCCGCCAGTGAAAGCCCCTCCACGTGGCCTGGATCTTCGTGGCTGTGGATGGAAAAGAAAGTCACTAGCCACTGCTCAGGGAGCCAGCTGGGAGCCTGGCACTGCCCAAGATCAGCGAGTGGCATGCATGAGGGAGTGGCTGAACAAGCCGAGTGACAGGGTGAATGAGTTAAAGGACAGTAAGTGAAAGACAGCAAACGAATGTAGGAAGATGCCCAGAGTTTGCCTCCAGCAGGCAGGCAGCATGGCGCGTGTGGGGCTCAGGCTAGAGCTGGTAAGGAGGAGGGGAGCTGAATGTGGGCCTGTGGACTTCCTGGAGAAGGATCCCCAGAGGAGCCACTTCTTCCTGCTTCCCAGAGTGGACCCCCAATGGGACAGGAAGGGTGGGTCTCTCTCTCACCCAGGCTCTGCCGCCGGACCTCCAGGGCATCCTCCGTGGCAAACAGGGTCTTGGGGAAGCGGATGAAGATCTTGGTCCTGAGGGCAGCAGTGATCAGCCCTGGGTTGCCAATCCCTTCCCCAGGCATGGGCACCTGGGGCACCAGGTATGGGCACCACTCACCTGCCCATCTTGTACTCTTCTGGCTTATAGCCCAGGTGTCTGACCAGCACAGCCACCCCATCCTGGGGCCGACCTGCCCATGTGGGCCACGTCTCTGGGCACAGCGACTTGTACCTGGGGACAGGTGAAGCAGGAATGCACCCAGCCCCCACCTCAGCCAGCACCCTCCTCTGGGGGCCCAAATCATCTTTCCCTGGATTTCCTGGTGGGTGCTCCCCCTGACTTGCTCACAGTTCACAGAAAGCCCAGGAGGTTGCTCTGTCACTGACCCCATTTTAAAGATGAGGACTGGCCAGGCACAGTGGCTCACGCCTGTAATCCTGGCACTCTGGGAGGCCATGGCAGGAGGATCACTTGAGCTCAGGGGTTTGAGACCAGCCTGAGCAAGAGCAAGACCCTGTCTCTACCAAAAATAGAAAAAATTAGCTGGGCGTGGTGGCGCATGCCTGTAGTCCTAGCTACTCAGGAGGCGGAGGCAGGAGGATCACTCGAGCCCAGGCGTTTGAGGTTGCAGTGAGCTGTGATGACACCACTGCATTCTACCCCGGGTGAAAGAGCGAGACTCTGTCTCAAAAAAAAAAAAAAAAGAAAAAAGATGAGGACTAAGGCCAAGGGATAGAAAGTGGCAGAGACAGAATTCATACCCTAATTAACTCCCCTAACTCAGAATAACCACAAAACTGCTCTATCCTCCCTGAGCTCTTCAGAAACCCTGCCCTCCTTGTAGGCTTGCTACCATCTGCTCTGGTGACAGGCAAGCAGATGCATGCCTCATGTCCCCCTGACCAGGTGCTCCAGGAGGACAGAGCCCACAGAGAGCCTGGTATTCTTCCTATCAAGCTTGGCATTAGGTCTACAGCATAGAGGGGTCCCTAGCGTGGGTCCCACAGCAGCTCAGAGCCTTGGCATCCTCATCTCTAAAATGGGGCTAACAGCTGGGTTTGGTGGCACCTGTCTATAGTCCCAGCTACTTGGGAGGCTGAGGGGGGAGGATCGCTCCCCTGGAGTTTCCAGAGCAGCCTGAGCAACACAAGGAAACCCAGCCTCAAAAAAAAAAAAAAAAAAAATTAAAATGGGGTGGAGAATCCTTGTCCTCCCTTGTGGGACTTAGGGGGCTGCTATCCTTCCACTCCCCTCCCCTGGCGGGGTGCCGGGTGCCCCACCTCTGCAGGAAAGCTTCGTATTTGCGGCGATAGGCAAAGCCGGCTCTGCGCACACGCAGGTTCTCCATCAGCCCCAGGTATTTCACCTGGTGCCGGATCAGCACCTCATCAAAGCGGCCTGGGGAGGGTGTAACGGGGTGGTCAGCAGCCTTGGCCGACAGCTGGCCCTGCAGGGGAGGCCCAGACCCCAAGCCCCATGGGGTGGGAGGGGCTACCGGGCTGTTTGGAGTCATTAGGCTTGATGCAACGGATGTAAGCAGGCTCCTTAGACTTTAGGATCTCTACCAGCTGCAGGAGGCTCATCTTGAACTGGGTGGCCACCTGGCAAGCCAAGGGGGAATGTTAGGTTGGCCGGAGCAGGGCTGAAGTTACTGACCCCTGCACCCCCAGCTGTTGACCCATCAGCAGCCCCAGGCCTCTTCTGGGCCCTTACTTCCTCCCACACCCCACCCTCACAATAGAGGAGGGCCCAGACTCCTTCCTATCCTCAGGCTGGGCTAGAGACCTCAGCTTAGGAACCTCACTCCAGCCTAAAAATCCTGCTCAGGTCTCCCAGCAACTTTGATCCTACATCCCCCTTTAGCAACCATTCTTTTTCTTTCTAGAACTTCAGGGATATATTCCTAAACAGTGTGCCCTACACTACGCATTCAACTATTATCTCTGTACATTGCTTTGCAGGGCCTTCAGGGCTCTCAGGCCTGTGGGAGAAGCAGTCTCCTTGGCAAAGATTTACAATCCCTTGTGGTCCCAATAACAACAAGGGTATATGCCTGGGGGTTCTGGGAGCACCAAGAAGGGACAACTAATCTAGTCTGTGGGGTAGGGAGCATTAGGAAAGACCTTCTGGAAATGACCCTTTGGTGAGATTTAAAGGATAAGCAGGAAATGGCCAGAAGGACATTCCAGGCAGGACAGGCTGAGCAAAGGCTTGATGTAAATAGGGAGCTCCAAGCAGTGTAAGAGTCCAGGTGGGGAATAAAAAAGTGGGGTTAGAGAGACAGGCAAAGGGAGTATCATGGGAGAGTCACAATGCGGAGACTGGATTTTATCCTGAGGGAAATAGGGAGCCAGTGAGGAATTTGTAGTAAGAGAGTGACAGAAACAGACCTACATTTTGGAGTATCTCCACAGCAGATGTGTGGAGGATGGGCCAGTAGGGGCAGATGGGAAGACCAGGGAGGAGACTGGCCAGTTCAGAGGAAAGATAACAAGGCCAGAGCTGGAGCAGTGGTTGCAGGGAAGGAGCCAAAGAGAAGAAGCTGAGAAGTACTCAGGTAATAGAAACAGGCAAGATCCAGTGGTTGGATGAGGGAGGTGGGGGACAGTGAAGAACCAGGGATGATGCCAGGTTTCTGGCCTGGGGGACTGGTGGAGGGTGATCCCTGTCCTGAGTTAGCCACGCAGAAGGAGAAAGCCTGGAAGGGAGGTTGCTGGGCAACCAAGGGCCCATTGGTTACAGACCAGTGGAGTCTGGGGGCCCCTGGGGGGAGATCATTAGATAGGTGAATCTGTGGCTTCCTGGAGAGATCTGGGCAGGAGTGGGTGTGCAAGCAAGCGTCCTCAGCAGGGAGATGCTGAGGCCAGAAGGATGAGGGTGCTCAGGGAGAGGGTGAGGGCAGCAGCAGAGGGCAGACCCTGGGCAACACACTGCCTTCTTGCCCTCCCTGGTGAGCATGTATCAGCCTGGCTTCCACCTCCCTACTGACCTTACTCTTCCTGGGGCAGCCCTGACCCTCCTCTTGCCAAGCCCAACAGCCGTACCTCACCGGAGTGCTCCCTGCATCTGCCACAGCTGGCTGCCTTTCCCAGCCCCTCTCCTCAATGATGTCACTCCCCTGCAGACCTCCTGGCCTTTTTTGGACTCTCTGTGTGTCTGTGTTGGGCTCTCTTGCTGCCCACAGTGCCCTCCTGCAGGTCCCTCTGACAAGCACTTACTCCTTCCCATGTTATCCTAAATGTTTCCTCCTCCAGGGAGCCTTCCCTGACCCCCTCACTCCTTCCACTCCCTCAGGAAGTTTGCTGCTCCTTCTTCTAAGTTTCCAAAGCACTCTGCACACATTTCTGTGAGTGCACCTCTTCCTTTTTGTATACTCAGTGCTTGGCAAGGTCTGCTACAGATGTCTGCTGAGTGGGTGAATGCACAGAAGTGCCCACAGAGACAGGTATAAACGTATGGACACCCACACAGCGTACACACATGGATTCCCTTATAGACACACACACAGACACACATGGGCCCACACTTGGAGCCAGGTGTACACACAGGCACACATACCACACAGAAGTAGGCAGCCCCCTGCAGACACACACAGAAGTGCACACCAGCACCAACACACACACATGCTCAAACACACACTGCTGGCTCTGGGGACCATGCGGGCACTCATTCATGCTTGGGCACACACGCCCCCCAGGGCCCATGTCCTCTGTACCGTCTCCGGCCGCTTCTTGTCACTGAGCTCGCTGCGGTCGAAGCACTGGCTCATGATGGGATTCTTTGAGCTGCACATGGTCTGTGCGGGCAGAGCAGGGGTCAGGGTGGGGGCACAGGGCAGGCAGGGCAGGTTCCTGCGCAGAGTTGTGCACTCCCCCAGCCCCCATCCTGACCCTCCCCCACCCCCATGTCCTCCTCACTTCCTTCAGGTTCCGGAAGAGAAGGTCATTGTTTTTGTCCAGAAACCCTGGGAGGGGAGAGCAGATGTGAGGTGAGAGAGAGCTCCCCTTCCCTGGCCCTGTGGGGACCCAGTCCCAGGATCCTCACCAGTCACACTGTAGGTCACCTCCCCAGCATAGTGCAGAAGGCGGAACTCCCCTCGGCCCAGAGATTTTCTGGTCTGCTGGTCAGCCAGCTTGTGCCTGGGGGTGATGGGGAGAGGAAGCTACAGATTGCTGACCTAAGCTGTCACCCCTGCCTGCTGCAGAGACCTAATGAGCAGGAACCAGCCATCTAGTAGGGAGCAGGCATGCCCAGGGCTGTCCTATAACCCACCTGCCACATGGCAGGCAAGGTGGGGCCAGCAGCCCCCTGCACAGCGGAGAGCACTGAGGCTCAGGGAGGTCGATGGCCTTGCCCAGGGTCACAGAGTGCCGGCACTGGGATCTAGGCCTGTGGACTGCCAGGGCTTGCAGGGCAGAGGGCTACTTTTATTGCCTCTGGCTGCTGCATGACTGCTCAGAAGGTGGTGAGTTGCCCACTACATTTTCAGAACAGAATCTGCCCTAAGAGAGTACTTACGTCGTAAGCATGTTAAACCCTTTAGCTCATTTACTACTTTTAAGAACTATTCCAAGCAACTAACCAGAGATACAGACAAAGATTTGAGGCATAGAGATGTCTGTGGCAGCATTATTAATTCCAGGAGAAACCTGGGGGCTGGCCAGGGGCCCACAAAGGCTGGGTGAGAGCCCTGGAGTATCCGTGGGTTGCAGCCATTGGAGGAAGTGTTTTGAGGAAAATTTTCTGTTTGATGATACAGGAAAACACTCAGGATATAACATTATCCTGAGCCTTATACACGATAAGTTCTCGACTGTGAAAAAAAAATGTATAGAAAAAGGCAGGAAGGAAATGCCTCACATTGTTAACAGTGATGACCTCTGGGTGACAGGATTACAAGTGGCTTTTGCACACATTCCAACTTTTCTCTAATGAGCAGTATTATTTTTGTAATCAGAAACAAGTTTTTATTATACTAATAAGCAAAAAATACTCAGGGCTTTGGCATTTGAAAGCTCTGGGACTGAGCCCTAGAGCTCTGCAACCTAGATGTGAGATAACTTTGGGCAAATGCCTTCACCTCTTTGCGTCTCAGTAAAATGGAGAAAACACCAAGAACACCTCCTTAAAGGGTCACTGCAGGTTAAGAGATGATGTGCATAAACTATCCTGTGATATTTTATGCAGGACCAAGCTGGGACAGAGGTGCTTGTTTCTACCTCTCCCTACTTTAGGAGATTCCTTAAATAAAAAGCAATCTCCAAATAAGGAAGCTAAAAAATCTTAGCAAGTTTCATTTTCAAAAAAGCATAAGAAAGAAGCCATGCTGCTAACTTCTTACCTTCTGAATGCAGAAGAGCTGTACTTAACTTAGCACCTCCCCTGGTCATCTCCTGTGGCTGGTGTTTTGTGATTGTGGAGGGGCCCCACCTTCCACCGGCTCTGCCCCAAGCAAGCTCCCACCCTGCGCAGCCCTACAGCCCCACTCACGTCAGGAAGTGCGGATGGTGCTTGATTGTGTCCTCCAGCTTCTCCAGGAAGGTCAGATCTGTGGCCTCCCCAGGGCGCAGACACTCCTCATCCTGGGGGTGTGGCACAGGGGGTGGGATGTATGGGGGAGGGGCCGGAGAACAGAGAAGGCTGGGGCACTGTGCAGGGAGGCACAGGCACAGGGGACAGGGGTAGGTCACTGGGAGCCTCCCACGGAAAGCTTCCAGACTGGGCCAGCACCTCACCCCACCCTCCGCACACAGCCCTGCCCTGTCCCTGCTCATCCCCAAACTCTGGCCCTCTGTGGACCAGCCTGGAGAGAAAGGGGATGTGGGGACATCCTCCCAGCCAGCCCCCAGCCCCAAGGCCTTGGAGGAGTAGAGGACTCACCAAAATGGAGATGATGCCCTTGAACTTCTCCTCTACCAGGTCACAGATAATCTTGTTGTTGAAATACTGAACAGGCTCCCACTGAGGGGGAAAAGGGAGGGGAGGCATCATCGTGGGGTCCTAGCACCCTCTCCCAGGGGTCCCTGATGCCTGGGTTCCCCATGGTACATGTGGGGGGGACCCGCAGGCTTGCACGCACCGCGATGCCCTCTGCCTCGTATTCCTCCTGCTCTGACTTGAGCGTCAACTCGATGAAGAGCTGCTGCAGCTTCTCGTTGCAGTAATTGATGCAGAATTGCTCAAAGCTGTGCAGGAAAGAGAAAAGCCCTTGGTAGCTCAAGGGGACACAGGACCAGGAGAGGGAAAAGATAGGATGAGACCCCTCAGCAGATAAGGTAAGAACACAGAGCAGGATCCAGGCTGGCTGGGGGAGTCATTGGGCAGGAATGATTGAGGCTGGGGGACAGTAGAGAGGGACCAGGATGGGGGTACGGGAGGAGAGACAGGCAGGGGGTAAGGGTGGCACTGACCTGTTGTGCTGAAACACTTCAAAGCCATAAATATCTAGAAGCCCAAGAACCGTGGTGCTCCGCCAGCTGGGGCTCTCAGTGTCCTAGGGCCAGGCATTCAACCGAGAGCATGGGTCCCACTGTTCACCAACCCCCAGCTCCAGCCCCAGGCCTCCCTGGACCACCCTCCCTGCCTGCTTTGGGAGCAGCGTGGACTGAGTCTCACCTTGGAGGCCAGTGACCTGTTGATCTTCCCAACCAGCCAGGTGAAAGTGCGACTGTATACAGCCTTTGCAAGAGCGTCTCGCGCATATGCGGCCTGTTCCAGGTTCAGTGGGCTCAGGAGCTTTGGCGGGGGTGGGGGGCGGGGCGAGAGCCAAAGACAGTTCTGCGAGATAAGGAGATGAATGCCAAAGACAGTTCTGTATCTCACCTCCCCTTCTGGCTCGGGCAGAAGACCAGGAAACTGTGACCACCCTGCCCTCCCAGCTCCAGTGAGCCTGGGGGCTGGGGTCGGTGGTGGTAGAGGGATGCCAGGGGAGCGCAGAGTAGCCACACCAGAGGGAAGATGGTGTAGGGACGAGAGGCCTCATTCCTGAGGTGAGAGTCTGGTTCCAGCCTGACTCTGTAACTCTTCCTGTGTGACCTTGGGCAGCTTGCTGTGCCTCTCTGAGCCCCCCAGGGAAGGGAGAATGATGGGAGCAGGGGCTGCCTTGGAACACGTGGTGCCCCACCAGCTGGAGAGGCAAAAGCTTGGCCTCACCTCTTCACCCTTGGCGATGATCTTCCTGTGTGTCAGGGCTTCCCGCAACGTTGAGCCTTCCACTCCAAGGAGCTGCCAAGGGTGGGGCGTGGGTGTGGTGAGGGTGTGTCCCCCTTGCCACTGCTACCTGCCCCTCGCCCTCCGCCCACCCCACTCACCCTGGTTAGGTACTTGAGCTGGTTCTCATTGGTGACCTGGGCATTGCTCTCCTCGTCGGCAGCAAAGTGGATGTTGCCCAAATGTAGGACACTGGCCACGATGCTCAGCAGGTCCTGGGGGAGCAGGTGGAGACAAGTGAGGGTTTGGGGGGGCAGAGAGCCAGAAGTGGAAATGGGTTTTAAAAGTAAAAAGAGACCTTTGGGTTATGACAGGAGGAAAGGGAAGGTCCCCAGAAGAGGCCTCACCTCCACTTCGTCCTCAGTGAAGTCGATGACTGTCAGAGCCTTCCTGACAACCTTCCAGTCACTCTTGTCATTGATGGAGGACACTTTGGCACACTGGCCCTGGAGGAAGGGCACAGCTGGGTTGCCAGCCCTGGCACCGGGCCCCCTGGGTGGCACCTCCCCTACCTGCCAGCCACTCACCTTCACCAGGTATAGGTAGCTCTGGGCGTTCCGTTCCAAGCCCAGCCTGCGCAGAGTCTCCTCTTCACCCCCCTCCAGAAGCTGGTAGAAGACGTGGAAGTTCCGCTCCCCGTGATTCTGGTGTACCACTCGAGACTTCTCCAGGAGGTAACTGAGGATGTGGCCACCCACGGGGGCACCCTGTGGGCAGGGCAGGGGAGGGCACAGGGACTGGTCAGGGGCTAGGGAGTAGAGCCCATCTTCCCCTTTCTCCTCTGCACTCCTGAGCTTTGGAATCAGCCAGACATGGGCTCTAATTCCAGCCCTTCCACTAGCTGCGTGGGCTCAGGCATGGCACCCCCTATGGCCTCAGTTTCTTCATCTAAGAAATGGGGAGATTCAACTCCATCTACTTGGCATCTCCACTTGGGTGCCTGACAGACATCTCAAATTCAAGTGTCCTGAAATTGAACTCCTAATCTTCCCTCTTCTCAAACTAGCTCTTGTTAGTGTCTTCCCATCTTGGTCAATGTAAAAACATCCTCCTAGTTGTTCAGGCCAAGAAGCTGGCGGTCCTCCTGGAAGCCTCTGTTTCTTCCCCACCCTACATCCAATCAGACAGCCAATCCTGCTGCCTTAACTTTCAAAACATCCAGAATCCAATCACTGCCACCGCACTGGTCTGAGCCCCTGTCATCTGTCACCTGCACTATTACATCAGCCTCCTAACCGGTTTCCCTGCTTGGCCTGGCTCTCCTACCATCTATTCCCAATAAAGCAGCCAGAGCGATCTTTTTAAAAGGAGAGTCAGATCACGACACACTTCTGTTCAAACCCTCGGATGACTCCCCTTCTACTCAGAGTTTGAAAAAATATTCTTGCAAAGACCCAAAAGGGCCTGCACCATCTGGCCTCACTTCCCGTTCCTCAGCCCCTTGCTCTTTTCTTTCTTCTTTTTTTTCTTTTTTTTAAGGAGGGGGCAGTGAGGAGGGGGATTCAGTTTCCTTTTTTTTTTTTGAGACAGAGTCTTGCTCTGTTGCCCCAGGTGGAGTGCAGTGGCATCATCATAGCTCACCGCAACCTCTCCTGGGCTCAAGTGATCCTCCTGCCTCAGCCTCCCAAGTAGCTGGGACTACAGGCATGCGCCACCACTCTCGGCTAATTTTTTCTATTTTTAGTAGAGACGGGGTCTCACTCTAGCTCAGGCTGGTCTGGAACTCCTGACTTCAAGTGATCCTCCCGTCTCAGCCTTCCAGAGTGTTAGGGTTACAGGCGTGAGCCACTGTGCCCGGCCCCCCTTGCTCTTTTCTCCACCACTGTGGCCTCCTTGCTGTCCTTGAACACATTGAGCGCCGTCCCATCTCAGGGCCTTTGCACTGGCTATTCCTGCTGCCTGGATTCTCTCCCCCACGTATGTGCACAGCTTGCTTCTCTGTCTCCCACAAGCCTTTACTGAAATGCCACCTTCTCAGTGAGGCCAACCCTATCTGCCTTATTTAAAATTGCAATAGTCCCCAGCCCTTACGTCATTTTATTTTCTGCCATGACCTAAATTATTATTTTTCTGTTTATTGTCTGTCACCTTGGGAGGCAGGATTTTTGTCTGCTTCCCTGCTATACCACCGGCACCTGGAATTAGGGCCTGGCACATAGCAGGTGCTCAACACATACTGAGCCTACTGATTGGGAACACCCCTTCCCCCACTCGGACACACCCACAGGTACCTTGAAGTCAAACTGTACGTCCATGTACTTCCCAAACCTGCTGGAGTTATCGTTCCGGAGGGTCTTGGCATTTCCAAAGGCCTAGGAGTGGACAGGGGTATGAGGAATGCCTGGCATTCTCCCCCTGCCCCTCCCTCCCCTCAGATGCTGCTATCCTCTCACCTCTAGCACCGGGTTGCTCTGCAGTAGCCTGTCCCGCACAGCACCACCTCGCTCGGGGGCTGGGCAGGTCTCTGCATAGAACTGCAGCAGCCGCTTGGTGGCCTCCGTCTTGCCTGCCCCGCTCTCCCCAGAGATCATCACCGCCTGGTCCCGGCGCTCCGTGCGCAGTGCTCGGTACACAGTGTCAGCCACCGCGAACCTGGGGCAGAGGCTCATCAGGGAGTTGGTGGGTAGAGGGCTGAGTGGCTGCAGGTGGCAGAGTCCCATAGATAGGACTGGGGGGCCACTCCCATATCTGGTTGGAGTTCCCCTGTGGGGCTTACCCTGGAGGGTGGGGATGGGGGTCCCTGGTAGGTGTGGATCAAGGGAGATCCTTCACAGAGGGGGCCATGCTCAGATGGAGGACTGACAGGGTCACTCGCAGGTGGGGGTGTTGGAGGTCACTTAGGTGGAGGCTGGGGTCACTCATAGGTAGGGTTGGGAGGTCTCTGTAGCTGGGGGTCAGGGGTCATGAAGGTTGGGGGGCCATGCCCAGGTACAGTTGGGGAATAAGTCATGGGTGTGAGAGAGGGGAGGAGCAGGGAGTCCCATCCAGATGGAGTTGAGAGATTCATCTCTGGTGGAGACTAAGGTCATGCTAGGATGAGAGACTGTGGGACTCCTCACAGATGTGAACAGTGACTCACCCAAGTGCGAGGTCAGGGGTCATGTTAGAGTGAGGGTCAGGTGGGGCCATCTCAGAAGGAGATGGGGGAGTCACTCTCGGAAGGGCTGGGGGTCACTCACAGGTGGGGTGGCACTTTGTAGAAGCTGACACCACGGTAACGCTCCATATGCTGCCGGCTATAAATCTGTAGGTCGCGGTAGGGGTTGACAGAGACCAGGACGGGGCCAATGTAGGTCTGGGAGTTGGGGGAGGAGGGTCGAAAGTTTATCCCAGAAGCCCCTGGTACCTCAGAGTACCCCTCGGCCCTGTGTCTGTGACCCCCCCCCCAGCACCCATCCCCACCTCCCCACTCAGGCCTCACGTAAATGAGGTTCTCCCGGAAGCGCCGCCGCAGGTTCTCGATGAAGGCTGCCTCACTGGTGAAGTTCTCCAGCAGCACGAAATCCTGTACCCCCACCCGGTCACGGGCGGTCAGTGCACTCTCCATGGTCACCCGCACCCCGTCACTGCCGAGAGCCTGCAGGGAATGGGCCACGGAAGAGGGTCAGAGCCATTGGGGTAAGGTAGGGCCACTACTTGTCCTCCCCTATGCCTGCAGAGCTGAGAGGGGAAGCAGGGGCACGTGGCACAGGACCTAGACACGAGACATGGAACATGCTGGGTACACAGGGCCTGGGTCTCAGTATGCCGGCACATGGACACTGACGACACAGATACACAGAATAGAGGCCACATGAGGCACATGGGACCTGGGCACAAGATTCTGGCGCCTACAGGACCCAGAGGACACAGGGGCACGGCCACAGATCCAGAGAGGCACTGGTTTTGTGTGGAGAAAGGAGGTCACGGGAAGGAACACCTTGGAATAGCAGAAAGAATGCTCTGTTGACCTTGGACAAATCCCCTCCTCTCTGGGTGGCTTCCTCCTCAAGGAGGAGGAGTTGAGTTAGGCCAGGTGATCTCAGGTCTCTTAGCTCTGGGCCACGTGTGACAAGTGCTTTGGAGGACAAATGTCTCAGTGAATTCTGCAGGCAGGGTGGGGCCAGCTCTCCTGCCCCCACCCACCAAAATATCCAGGTTTAGTGTTTAGCACCAAGGAAGAGGCCATCCCCAGACTACAGGAGAGGGATCCCCCAGAGGGCCTCCCACCCCAGCTGGGCTCAACACCCACTCCAGAAGGGGGTGGCCCGTCCCCCCTGTAGTTGGGGCCACTCCCTCCCCTCCAGCTGCTGGGCTCCCCAGACACCTCCTCCCCTGAGAGTTCTGAGAAGCCTCAAGGGGCGGGGGTTTTACCACACAAAGCCCAGCTGCCGCTGGGTTCCCCAGGCTCCGCAGGGCCCTCACCGCACTCAGAGCTGAGATTCCCTCTTCAAAAAGGGTCTGGGGGCTCTAGAAAATTGGCACTAAGAGTGTCAAGGGTCAGAGAGGAGCAAAGTGGTGGTGGTGGGGGGGTGTGGATCCCAAACAGGCCACCAGGTATCCTCTGACCACAGACGGCCCCAGATCTCTGGCCTGGGGCACCCCTCCGGGCTGGGGGCCTGCCTCTCCCGGGCTTGTCCCTCATCCCCGCCCCCCCTCCAACCCCGCCCCAAAGCTGCTGCCAAATCTGGCGACAGTCCCCGCCCCCGTGCCCTCGGGTGAGGGGTCTTGGTGTTCTCAGCAGTCCCCAGGAGCTAATCGCCCAGCCCTGGGTCCGAGCGTCCGGCGGCCGTCCCCGACTCGGCCTCCTCCCCCTGCAACTTTCCGGGACGTTTTTCCACCCGAAATTCCTGGGCCGCGCCCGCTTCCTGGCCGGGCCAAGGCGACGCCGCGAGGCAGGGAGGGACACCCAGGACCCCCGCCCTGCCCGCCACCCCGGCTCACCGACGCCCGATAGCGCATCCTGCCCGGCCGGCCTGGCGCCCCGCTCCGCTGCCCGCGCTCTCGGTCCGGGGCTCGGCGGTGGCGGCGGCGGCGTCAGCGAGGGAGGGGCCGGCCCGCCCCCCGCGCCGCCCCCTCCGCAGGCCACAGAAGCGCGGGACTCCCCGACCTCCCCCTCCTTCCGCGGGGCCAGGACGCCGGGTCCCTCTCCAGCGGGCGGGGGTGGGGTAGGGGGTACGGGGGCCCTTGGGCCGGGGGCTGGCGGGGGCGGGGCTCCCCGCCGGGCCGGGCTCGCCTGAGTCAGGTTTTCCAGGAGGGACGTCGTTGGTTCCAGGGTGGAGCCCGGAACCCGCGCGGCCGCCGCGTCTATACGGACCCGGAACCCACTTCCGGGCTTGTGTCTACACTTCTCGGCCAGGCCAGGCGCGGGACATGGGCTGAGGCCCGCGGATCCCAGAGGAAGCAGGATTTCCCTCCCCCCCAACCTAGAGTCCCGGGAAAGTTAAAAATAGAACGAAATGTCCAAATACGGCCGGCGCGCCAGGGCAGGCGGGCGGAGCCTCAGTGCGCGACACTGTCCACCCCCAAACACACTCTGGGGGGCGGGCCCCGAGACTTGAAGCCCCAAGAAAATCTCTTTCGGTTCCCTCGTCAGCTCGGAGCACGCGCCCCAGGAACAGGGACGGCCACATGGTGCCCTTGCCGAGTGCACCTGGAGGTCTCAGTTACCCATCTGGAAATTCGTATACGACCTACGGCATATGGGGCCAACACCCTTCTCCCCCATCCCGCACACCCCACTCGGGCCTCTGTGCCCTAGGGGCTCCAGCTCTCTCTCCTTCCTCTGGAGGGCGCCTTCCTCTCTTATCCCTCTGGATCCCTCCACACTGTTTGCCCAGGACGCCCACCATCTCCCCAAACGAGCCTCCAGCAGCCCCACCCTCTCTGGGCTCCCTGGAGGCACCAAGCCCTCCTTTGGCCTGGGGGCGAACTCTAGCTCAGATCCCACTGCTGGTGGGGATGGTGATGTCTAGTGCTTGCAAAAGGCTTGGCTTTTTCTTACTAGCAGCATGACTGAGCAAGTCACTTAACTTTTCAGAGCCTGTGAGGCTGATAACCTGCCTAAAAGTGTGGTTGGGTAGCCTAAGATAATGCACTAAGGTACCTCTCCGGCCTCTGTAAACACCACTACCCTCTCGCCTCCCTTCTCTCCGCCAGGCACTCATTCCACACGTGCTTGGAGGCATACCTACTAAGAGCCAGGTCCAGGGTCGGGCGGGTCACACTTCTTATCTAGTGGGGAAAGCCCCTCAGGCAGGCGTGTCTGCCAGTTACGTAGAGCACTAAGGCACTTTACCTGTCCCCCACTGGACAGATAAGGAACGGGAGGCAAACAAAGGCGGATACTGACTTGTCCTAGGGGTAAAAGGCAGAGCAGGGACCCAAAGCCCCAACACCTCGGACCTGGGCTCCCTGGGGAGGGTGTGAGGCCGCGGCAGGTGCGGGCTGCATCCTCGCGGGGAAGGATCATTACTTCAAGTACAACAGCCTAGCCGGAGCCGCGGCCCGGGGGACTCCGCGGGGGGGCGCCAGCTGGGAGATGGGGCCCTCTGGAGAGGGCGAGGGGACTGGGTGCGGAAACGCGCAGCTGGGAGATGGGCGGGAGCGGAGAGAGGGTGTGTTCAACGCCGCCGGCAAAAGCGGGCTCACGGCGGGAGGGGGTATCCTGCGCGGTGCCCCCAGGTTTAAAATCCAGGAGGGAGCCGGGAGGGGACCCAGCCCGGCCTAGCCAGGAATGAGGAGTGCCTTAGAAGACTGGAGGCAGAGGGTCCACAGAGGCCCCACCAGAAGCTCGGCTTTCTCTCCACCCGCTGCGGTTGGGGGCGCCGGGCTACGACTCCAGCCCGTCGGGGGCCGAGGGGAGGGGCTGGGGGCGGGGCTCGGCGACCGCAGTGCCCGCCCCGCTGCCGCGTCAAGCGGCTGGAATGAGGGGAATCCGCGTGCGGAGGGGTCGGGCCGGCTTCCCCGCCATCCTGAGCCGCGCCGCCGCATTCCCGGGATGCCCGCTGGCGCCCCCGCAGCCACCGCCCGGCGGCGGAAGGAAGGGGCGTCTCCGCCGCCGGCGGGCCTCGGGGCGGGCCACAGCCCCCGGCAGCCCCCAGGCCTGCCCCGCCTCCCTGGAGGGAAGCGCGAGCCCGAGGGCAGGGATCCGAGAGTGTGGAGACGTCGGGACTAAGGCTGCAGTGCCGGGTGCTTCCTGCGTTCTCAGCTCTTTCTTACGTTACTCCCTTCAATACCCCCAGGCAAGCCACGAGGTCTGTATTATTAATCCATTTTAGAAGGGGAAACTGAGGCTGGGCAGTTGAAGTGACTTGTTCAAGGTCTCAGGACGAGTAAAAGGAGGGGTGGGATTGGAACCCAGCAACCCTACTGGTCATTACCTCTGCAGGGCTACCCTGACCTCCCAGCCTTTCTGTACAGTTAACAGGGCTACTCTGCCAGGCTGTGACCTTCCTCAGTGACCCAGTACAAACCCCCGTCGGTTTTGTGTGATTCTGTTCATGTGTTGGCCTTAGGGGTAGCAGAAAAGGAGTGGGCCATGGCCTCTGGCCCCTCCAGCATGGCCCTGGGCCTAAGAGCTGGCTGCAGGTTAGGGTGCAGCCATGGCCCCTAAGTGACCCTGTATTTCCCAAGGCCGCCTCTGGGTCTCCTCCCACCTGGGGAGGTGTTTACTGGAACCACTGGGGATGGGGCAGCCCAGCAGACCAGGGTCATCCAGTGCCCTTCAGCTAGTGTAGGCCAGGTATCTCCAAGCCTGACCTCTGGGGGCAGTGGGAAGCCTCAAATGTTCCTGCAGCCCAGGGGCACATAGGTTTGAAGGGGGTGCTCTGAGGAACCCTAGACTGCTGCTATAAACTAATTTCCACTGAGGCAGCCTCACTGTCCTAGCTGCCCCACCAAGGACTGTTAAAGGCTTCAGGGAATTCTTATGAGGGGAAATGGGGAGAAGGTGGGGACTAAGGGTCTCTACCCTGATTGCTCACAGGGCCCCAATCAAGGGATGTACACTCTAGCTCCAGAACCATGGGCCTTTGGCCTGCCAGACACCTCTGCCTGAGGGTCTAGCAAAAGTAAACAGAGCCCCTTGCTTCCTAACCCATTCTCCTTGTTCAGTGTACTTTATGTAGAGAGGTCATCACAGCTGGTCATCACAGCCTGGCATTAAAAGTCCTGCTCTCCTTTTCCCACTGCTCACTCTAAGCAGTCACCACTTGCTGAACCTTGCCTCTGCTCCTCCATCACTGCTCCTTTCCTGGCCAGGACAGCAACCTCCTAACCGGCCTCCTCACCTTCCTCCTACCAATCCATTTCCTGCCCGTTTCCCACAGCCATTGCAAATCAAATCAATTAACATCTCAGGTTAATAGAGTGAAGGTTTATAGGGCACCCTCCATGTGCCAGGCCCGTGATTCACACCCACTGCTTCTTGTCAGGACCCTGCAAATAGACTCCTGTGGCCCCCACTGTCCTCAGTTTACCTCACTGCTCCTGCAAACCAGTGCAACTGCAGAGGTGGCCATCTCCTGTTCCCACCCCTCCCCTACCACCCACCCAGGACACACAGCCAGGAGGAGCCTCTTGCACCCTGCCACCAGCCACCCCATGTGGTTCCCTGAGCTTCTGTACTTTTTGCACCTGCAGCTTCCTTAGCCCAGCCCACTCTCCCTCCCCACCTCACTGATTCTTACTGATCCCTGGAGATTCAGTTGAGGCATCACCTCCTCCAGAACCCCTTCCTGAGTCTCCTCAACACACAGCCTCTCCTTATCCCACCCAGCACTAATCGCCTGTTTCATTGTTGGCCTTTCCCAGGAGACTGCTTCCACGCCAGGCGTAGGACCAGCTAGGCACACAGCGGGGGCTCAATAACCCCCTTGCGGAGGCCTGGATGAATGGATGAATGAATGAATCTCAGAGCCCGGGAGTGGAGCGACTGGAGTGAATAAGGCCTTGGGCCAGCCATTCATTCTCCCATTCACTTAGGAGCCCCTCACCCGTCACACTCACGCGCGCCGAGGCACGCAGGGGCCACTGGGTGGCTGGGCCCCAGGGGCGGAGAACGGGAAGAGGCGGCGCTCAGGCGGCTTCTCCGGAACCCAGAGGCAGAGCAGGGCAGCGGGAGGGGCCCGAAGGGCGCGCCGTGTGCCTGAGTCCCGCAACCCAAGCCGCTCTTCTCTGCCCTCACGTTACCCGCTAGTAATCTAAGTCCCCACCAGGCTGAGTCTCCGCACCTCCCGGTCCTGGGACCGCTTACCGGCCGGGCTGGGTGATGCTCGGCCCCAGAGATCCCCGGCCGGCGACCCCCGCCACCCTCACCGTAGCTCCGAGCCCGGCTCGGCGCCCGGCCGCCTGCTCTTTCCCCCAACCCGCCGGCCAGCGGAAGCCTCCCGGGGCCACGCGGCCGCTGCCCGCCCCGCGCCTGTGCCCCACATACCCACCGGCTCGGCTCTTCGGGCGCGTGGGCGGGGGCCGGGCTGGGCGGCGTGGCGGGCTCGGGAGTCTGCGGCCCGGGCACACTCTCCCCGCCCAGGGCCCACTAGGGGCCGGGCTGCTGCCTGTCGTCATCCCGGGCAGGGCCCAGGCCCGGGCACGCGCGCGCGCGCCCTCCGGCCCCGCCCCGCCCCAGCCCGCCTTGGCCTAGGCCCCCGCCCTGGTCCGCGTCCACCGAGACTTGGTGCGGCACAGTCCCCAACCAATTCCCGGGACTAGGCGCGTCACAGTCACGCACAAATACACACGCGTGGGCGCGCACACTCTCCCGAAGACCGGCCTATTAACTGCAGTGCTGGCGGGTGGGTGCGCCTGATGGGGAGTTCTCCTTTCTCATCCTAGGGCCCTTTTGCATCTCCAGGGCAAACCAGACCTTCCCCGCCCTGCCAGGCAAGGGCAGTTCTTTCCCATTTCTAACTACCTCTCCCTTCACCCATCTCCCACACCCACGCTGCTGCCCTAAGCCGTGGGGCAGTCGCAGTTCCGCGGAGCAGACAAGAAAGGGGTAGGGGTATTAACTGAGCCTGTATTATGCACCTGGAGCTTTACATGCACTAGTCCTTTGACCTCAGAGCAGCCCTGTCACCAGCTTGTGCCCAGTTCATAGCCCAGCCCACTGAGGTTCAGGGAGTTGGAGAAGGCATTCCAATCCAGACCTCAGCTTTGAAAAATCCTGCTTCTAGTGGCCTTTAAAGGCTTACTCCTTCCTTCCACTTACTCCTTCTTGTCTAGTCTGTTCCTGTTCCCAAGGATCAGAACCCCTCCTCACTGCTCACCTCTTTCCAGAGGGGTTTGCTTGAGAGGGGGCTGCCAGGCCCCAGGGAGACACTGCCACCCTTCCAGCCCAGAGAATCCCAGCTTACAAGCTTGCAGGGCCTGTGGGGATGAACCACGCGGATGATTTCCCCAGTGGGTATCAGCTCCACTTGCAGCGCCATTCCTGTGGAGAGCCAGTGTGCTGAGCACTGGGGCCTGTGTGCAAAGCTGCCTGCCCGCTCACTGGCTCTGGCCGCTCCCGGAGCCAGGAACCTATGGTCTATCGCCGGGATGGCCACTTGGTTCTGCTTCAACTCCAGCCCCAGGGGATGTGGCTGGTCCAGCTCCTCAGGACACAGCTGGAGTAGTCCAGGTCTGATTGGGAGGCCTCTTGGCTGGGAGGGTTGGGGCAGGAAGAGGAGGGGCTGAAGAATGGAGGAAATGCCTGTTGTCCCAGGTAACCAGAGGAGCTGATGCAGCCACTCACCGGGGACCCTGGCCTCCAGGTCAAAGGATAGGAGGCCTTTCCCCTTTACCCCTGCAACTTTATGGCTGGGCCTCTCCTGCCACCCACTCTCTCATATAAGCTAGAGAGCATAGTGACCACTCCCCAAACCAGAAGGCACATCCTCCCCTAAGCCAAGAGGATCCCTCAATAGGCACTGCCTCTCCTGCACATCCCCCCAGCTTGGCTGTCTCCCACAGCAGCAGATGAGCCCCTTGAGTTTTAGAGGCCAGGGCTGCTGAGGGCTGGTCATGCTGGGCAGAGGGAGTTGTCAGGAGAGGCAGGAGGACACTGTGAGGAAGCCCCTGTCCTACCCTCCTCCAGAGCTTCAAACACTTGGGGAGTGGGCTCCTTGGGTATAGGCAATCTCTAGCCCTGTTTGCTCCTTACATTTCAACAGTACCCCCAAGTTCTCCCCCACCCTTAATGTTCCTGTTTTCCATATTGTTGCTAAATCACAGCTGACATTTTCCTGGCCTGAGACTGAGCCCTTTGGTCTCCAGCCATTCCTTATAGGAAGTGAGGATGGGGAAGTGGATGGGGGAAACAGACCTTTCCAGAGGCAGAGGCTGGCAAGGGAGGAGCTGGAGTCCAGTGGGCCTGCGCTGGCACTGACAGCCCCATGGGCAGGGACCTTCCCCCAGGCACCCTTCCCTTCCCTGCCCACGGGGCTTCCTCCGCCCAGGAAAGGCCAGCAAAGCTTCCTTCCTTCCTCCGGGAAGCACATCTATCCAGGGCAGGCTCATCCCCTACAGCCACACAATGGCTCTTATCAGCCATGGAGCCAGGCGCAGAGACCCAGTGCACACCAAGTCTCACATATTTCCTGTTTCCACCCAGTGGGTTGGGGTGGGCCCAGAGCAGCCATATCCTGACTGGGGCCAAGAGGACGGAGAGCACTCCCCCTTCCCCTTTCCGCCTCTCAATCACTGCTGGGCTCACCCTTCCCGGGCGAGGGGGCCTGCAACAGGAGGCAGGGGCAGGGGTGTGTGAGGAAGTACAGAGGTGAGCATGTAGAGGAAAAACAGGGGACCCCTGGAATCAAGCCGTGAGGATACATTAATCAGAATAGGGAGGTGGGCATAGTGTTTTTTTCAATTGCTCTCGCAATAATCTTGTGAACAGGTGTATCATGTGTATTTTACAGACAATTGAGACTCTTATGTGGGTGGGTCTACACCCCATTCCTGTATTTCTGGTCCTACATGACACCACAGCTGCCTGTGTAACTTTGAAGGGGTCACACTTCTCTGAACTTTGGTTTTCCCATCTGCCAAATGAAGGGTGCTGTGTGGCAGCACTCATGATGGTTGCACATGGGCAAAGGAACAGGTGGGCAAGTGAGGGGGTTCATAGCTCCCTAGGTGTATGTGTTGGCAGCAGGGATAGGTTACTATGGGGGGAGATTCAGCAGGAAGGATCAGGGGAGAAGGGGGGCAGAGAGAAAAGATGGTGACATTTTGGCAGCTTTACCCGGGAACAGGCTCAAGACTAGGGTGTGAGTGTGGGTGAGGAAGGATGAACCACTAAGAGCACCTTTCCCACAAGTTGTCAGTTCCAAGAAACCCATTCTACCTGGAGTAAACTCCAATAACACAGATGACATAATCCACCTGGGCCAGGGACCCAAAGGGTCACCACTCCAGAACCTCATCCTAGTCCCACCCTGGCCACATCTGCTGATCTCAACACAGAAAGTCTAGTCTGGATCTACAGGGCCCTTGTCCTTGAAGTTCAGCAAGGAGTCCTGGGCCCATCACCATGTGCCCCCCCATCATCAAGGAGTCACACACAAGTGTAAAAGCCATGTTTCTTATTATCCCCCAGTGTAACAGACACAGAACATAGATAGCCATGGCCTGCCAGAAGCCAGCAGACAGTTCTTGATACACATAGCTCTCTGGGTGGAGTATGGAACACAGAGCAACTGGAGTGACCCTCAATCTCAGGTCATAGGATGGCATGATAATCACTGAGCAGACTCCCTGAGGTGGCTTCTCCTGAGAAGGGCCATTGAGTCTCCACTGGCAGGAGGCAAGTGGTGGGAGTGGGGACAAGCCATGTCTACAACGTACCTGGAGAATGCTCTCTGAAGACCCCCAGGGCCAGATCCTCCAAAATATCTTGATCCAGCTCTCCCTTCTGCCTGCCCCCATCTCTACATCCCAGGGGTGTGCAGGGAGAGTAGCAGTTTCTGGCCGAAGTCCTGACAAGGGTGGGGCAGATGAGTTTGATCTGGCAAGGACCACCCCAGAAAAGTCTGTGGCTGAAGCTCCTCTACTACCTGTCAACCCTTCCTAAGAGGGCAGCAGCTAACCTGGGTCCTTTCCAATTCTCCCTGTTCAGGCCCTGGAACTTCCTTGGTTGGACTCCAGGTAGGGGGCAGTGGGGAAAGGTTGTGTTAGCAGAAAGACCCTCACCAACCTGTTCACACTACTATATAAGAGCCTGGCTAGAGGGCCTCCTCTATCCTACCCACTTAGTCACACTGTTTCTGCTGAAAGCAGGGATCCCAGATTCTCTGTCCATCTCTCATGGGGATAGGCTATGAGATGCCAAGACTCCTGGAACCCAATGCTGCTTGCGCCAACCAGTCTATGGAGCCTGTACAAATGTGAGCATCCCTTCCTCCCAGGCAGCCTGGGGCCCAGGATGGCATGACAAGAATGCAGGCCTGTGCCAGATGGGGCATGTGCCTGGCAGGACTAGAAGTGTGTAGGGGGGAAATCAAGAAATGAGATTGAGGCTGCAGGGTCCTTCCCACATCTGGTGAATTGTCCCCAGGTCTTCACTGTTGACAAATGCTTGTTTTACTCACATCTCAGCAACAAACACCTGTATTTAAGCAGCCAATTCCAGAGATCTGTACTGGAGAGAGCAAAGGAGGCTGGCTAGAGCTCAAAGGTGGTGGGTACGTGGCAGATACTTGGCTGTCTCCTCGGGGGGCTGGACTGGGCCCCCAGCACTCCTGGCAGTGGTAAGGCAGAGCTGGCTGCCAGCTCTGGCCTCTGCTCTGGTTTCATTCCCATCCTGCTCAGATCTGTGGTTGGGCTTCACCCAGTGGGTCCTCCCTCAAAAAGAAGCGAGGTGGGATCTGCAAGGATAAAACAGGTGGTAGAAGGGGGAAGAGCAGGCCTTCCTCTGTGCTTCCCATCACTCCCACTCCCCACCTGAGGCAGCTCCACAGGGAACCAGTGATGGGCTCAAGTCCTCTGTGACACCCCTCCCCTTCCCCAACCAGCATTCCTTACCTGGAAAGGTTTGCTTATCCCTACCACAGAATGCAGATTGTTGCTGTAATAACAGAGGAGAAACTGATCTGCAGTCTTAGGGATGGTGCTGATGTCGATGTATACCTGGAGGGGAGGGTAGATAGGAATGGGGTCAGCTCCAGGGCTCTGGGCTCCACCCAGCTCTCAGTGACAAGTTATCCAGTGCTCTGTTCCTTCCAGAAGACAGAGGAGTGTTCAGGCTAGCCCACCTGTTAGAGATGTACCTGGTTCACGTTGTCAGTGAAGGAGATCTGGTTGTCTCCGACCCAGACATAGGACACATAGTCATTAATGTGCCGCATCCCCACCTGCGGGAAAGGGGATTGGGCAATCAGTAGTCAAGAGAACATGGGACCTATGGTAAGTCCTTAAGGAGAGGATGGTCCGTCGCAGGGGCCATCATACTGTATGCCTCCCTGCTCCCTTTATTGCCAGCCTCTAGGTAGGCAAGGACCCTGGGGTGGACGAAGGTGAGTTCTTCAGTGCCTTCCCAGTTCCCATAAACCCTCGGGAAGGATAAACCAGGGAGCTGTTGCTGGTGGACTTCCCACCTTGCCTGTCACATCACCTTATACAGTCCAATCCAGTCCCAGGGGCTGCTGGGGAAGTCTGGGGCTGAGGAACAGCTGACCACCATGTTGTTCTCCATGGTCCACAGGCTCTCGGGCATCAGGGTGATCAGTGGGGCAGATACCAATGGCTTCAGCTAGACACAAGGGTGGGAAGGGGATTGAATTCCCATAGCATCATTCCCTCCTGGGAGGCAACTGTTCCTCACTGTGCCCTGCTGACAGCAGGGTAGGGGTCCTCCAGAGGGGTGGGCATAGACCTGCACTAGGCTGCTCCAGCTGACCTTGGCTGGCCAGCAGGAAAGAGAAAGGGCCAAAGGCTTGTCAGGGTGGGGGCTGGTCCTGCCAAGGAGATGGGGGCTGAGAGCCAGGTAGGTAACACAAGGAGCCAAGTGCAGAGGGTGAGGGAGGGAGGACAATGTGGGAGCTGCTGAGAAGTTTCAGAAAGAAGCTAGGCAGCTGCTCTCAGGCCTCCAGGGTATCTGACCCAAAGCCCTGAATCCAATTTTGTGTGTGGAGGGAGATGCTGCTCTCACGAAAAAAGCTGTGAGAGTGTGGCAAGGCACCACGGTGTAAGGACAGAGAAACCAGTATGAAAATGTGAAGACTGAGGGCCAGCCTGCAGCTTGAAGGAGGTCAACACTGCCTTGGTCATGAGATGGCAAGATGTGAGGATGAAGGGAGCTCCCTTTGCAACTTGATCCCTGTAGGTTTAGGACAAATAAAAGGAAGTCCCACTTCACACAGCAGGTAATAAGCATAATGGAGCTCATTAGCCCCAAGGGAGAGTACCAAGAGGAAATGGAAACCTATTCACAAAGGGTTTGAGCACATTTTTGACAGAGCCATCAACAGCTCCTAAGAGCTGGGATACCTGACCTGGGAGGAAAGGCAATCATGGCTTCCTACAGGTCTTCCCTGGAGGATTGGCTGACATGAGAATCCAGGCCTCGAGAGCTGGGGGGTGTGGCCCAGTATAGCTGTTTCCTCTGTCAAGTGTCAGGCAGCCTGGAAATTCACCTCCAAGTCAAAGGTGCCAGTGACAGGCTTATGGTCACTGATGCTGTATATCATGTGGCTGACGTAGCTCCTCAGAGACAGGGAGAAGTAGGGGGCTGGCAGCCTGGGGGCGTGGGGGCAGGCCTGGGACTGCCGCTTCAACCTCCACAGGATGCGGTCAGTCCAAGCGGGCTTGCGTTGTTTCTCACTGGGGGTGGGGGAAGAGGAAGAATGGGGAGAGAAGAAAGGGTCAGCATGAGAGAAGGGATGTGCCCCCATGAGCCTGCTGGAGCCCCTAACTCCAGTGTCTACAGGGCCATAAGACCCCTGGGCCAGGGCTGGAGGGAGCATGGCAGCAGGCAGGAGGGTGCTGGCCTCTGTCAGACTTAGCCAAGGACCCTCTGCCTAGCCCACATTTTTATGAATCAAGCTGTGACTCAGAAACATTCCATTTCAAAGCTTTTCTTTCTTCTTGAACAAAAGCAGCAGTAGATCAAAGAAGCTGAGGTTTGGATTTTGGAGTTAGACAGACCTGACCTTGAATTTGGCTTCCCTGCTTACTAATAGTCTACATGCCTGTGGTCAGCACCGTTATCATTCACTCTTTACGAGTGGGGAAACTGAGTCTTAGGAGGGAAGTAACCTTCCCAAAGTCACACAGCTAATAAGTGGTGGAGCCAGGATTCAGAGCCAGGCAGTATGACCACAGAGCTGTGCTCTTAACCACCAGGCCAAGCCTTCTTAGGCCTCAGCTTCCTCATCTGTAAAACGGAGATACCTATCCTGCCCTGGTGACTCTCTCAAGCCTTTGGACCTTTGCTCTTACAGTTTTTGCTGCCTGGAACACCCTTCTTCACCAGGAAGAGGCCCAGGTCCAACGTTGCCTTTGTCATAATGCCATCCCTGACTTCACCTTTCTGCTTCCAAAGCATTTTATACCAGTACTTATACAATTACATTATATCGTAATTTTCTGTTTCCCAGTCAGCTTATCAGGTGGTGTGTGAACTCTGAAGGCAAGGACTGGTTCTTGGAGTCTTCTGTGTATCCTTAGCATTAGTATAGGTCCTGGCACATAGGTACTCAATAACTGACCAAACTAACTAAAAAACCCAAGCTCAATCACTCGTCTTGGCAACATAGCAAGACCTTGTCTCTATGAGGAAAAAAAAAAGCCCATCTAATCTTAATGTATACAGCTCCATATACTTGTAATCAGTTGGAAACAGTATTTTTGTCTCCTGCTTTATTCAGTTACTATTTTAAATAAATATTTCCCATGTACTGTTGGCACATCAACAGTAATACCGTAAGTATTCCAGCAATTGAGGAGAATGATGTCATGGTGGTGAACTCAGAGACCAGTTGGGGGCAGGTTCTGTCCTGTTAATTAAGAGCTATGTGCCCTTAGGCCAAGTGACTTCACCTCTCTAAGCCTCAGTTTCTTCAACTCTAAGATGGGGTGATAACAGTACTTACTTCAAAGAGCAACTGTGAGGATTAAAGAAATTAACGCATCAAGGGAGTGGTCAAGCGGTAACTCTGGCTAGTCCATGCTCTACTTGTTGGCGACCTGGGTTGTTTCCAACCTGTCACTCTTCTGAGGAGAGTTCAGAGGACCTCGGAATGTGGTATTCCCATCCCAGAGATTACAGACACTGAATCCTTGAATCCACCTTGGATATTAGGTGCTTAGCAATGCTTAAAGCCTGGCAATAAACTACACTAATGCACCTTCTCTTTTTCAAAGCATTCTGCCACCCCAACTTCCCTATGATGGTTAAGAGCCATCATACTTGCTGTCACGTCAGGATCCTCCCTGAGGCCTAACCACAGCCTGTATCTCCTTCCTCCTCACGACCTCTCAGCCTGCCACCCTTTCTCCTTCTCCATGCACTGGTCAGGCTCATCACTGGGCTCCTGTATTATTCATTCTTTCAACCAAGATTTACTTAGCCCTTATTATATGCCAGGCAACTGGGGATATGATAAATAGGATGGACAAGATTCTTGAGGAGCTTGTTTGACAAACAAAAGCCAAGAAACAAATAAGCGAAATAAATGTGTACAAATTAAATATTCCATGTAGTCTCCCAGTTCCCTATTTCTAATAATAGTAATACCTAAAAATTGGGTCCTTCTGTGCACTAGGCACCGTGATAGGGGTCTCACGGACTGTCCTAATCGTTCCAACAATCCTGAGTTGCAGGTCACATTTTTCTCCTTTTACCGCAGGGCACTGAAGTTCAGAGGCTACCTGTCCAGGTGGAAACCGGATGCTTGCCCAGGTCTGCTGACTGCAAAGTCTGTGTTCCTTCCACTGAGCTCCGTCTCTTCCAACTAGCCCTGTTGTAATCTACTCACGGTGGCAGGAACTATCTTCCAATGTGCACTACAGGGCAGAGCCTTGCCCATGCTGTTTGGCTGAATGGTTATGACTGAGTATGCGAATTGTTTCTGGTGATGAATTCGTGTGCCTTTACTTTAGAAAAACTAAAACCAAGTTTTAATCACTGTAAGATTCTTTTGACTTAACAGTCTAAAAAACTGAGCCAATTTACTGACCCCAAAGCAGTGAGATACTCAATTTCGGGGTCCAAAAGCACGTTTCATTTCAGCTACCTATAGATGGCTTTTATTTTAAGTGTTTCATAGAACTCTGGGCCATGGTTAACCCATCAAGGTAGTTTAAGGCTCTAGACACCAGTACTGAATAGATTTGGTCATAATATCCTCTGCTCGTTGCCTACATAGAGGTTGTCTGGGTTCATAATGGCAATTGTAACAAAACCCTAGTGCAATCCCTGATTTTAACAGGATTTCTTGCCTTGCCCTCAGCCCTTTCACCCTCCCTTGCAATGGAGCTGACCTCGTTTCTTATTACATCTTGGCCCAGGGACACTGCAGTGGCTGGCCAAAGCTGCATACCATGCCTGGCACACAAATCACTCATAGTCACTTTGTAAAGCTGGGACCTGCAGGGCCTCTGCTGGGTCAGACTCCCCTCTAGATGCCTCTCATCAGTGCTGATGACTGATTGCAACGCCTGTCCTCCTCCTTTCTGCCAAACTCTGCTACCTCCTTCAAGATACTCTCTTATCAAGAAGTCTGATTGATGTCTCCTGGTTTCAGCTGCCTGCCTCCTTACCATTCACTCCAACATTCCACAGAGAGTTCTGGAAACCTTCTACTGGCTAACTCCTGGGCTTGATAATGTTTATTTAGATCTCTTTGCCATGGGTGGGTCCCTCTGCTGGACTGGCTGCTCCCTAAATACCATGTCTTACCCTTTTGTCCTCTCTGGCTCCCAATTCAAAAATATGCCAGGCACTGTGCTACATACTAGGGATGGTCCTACATCAGATCCAGTCTCTGCTCTCTGGGCATTCAGAGTACAGCAAGAAGGGCACACTGTGCCATAAAAGCAATATTGAAAGCATGGTGTGTGCAGGCTTGGTGGCAGCACAGGGCAGGAGAGGAACTCTCAGTGAGATGGGGAAGGGTCAGGGAAGGCTTCCTAGGAGAGATGAAGTCTGAACTGGGTTTTCAAGGATAAATAACAGTTTGAATAGACAGGAACACCTCTGTTCCCCAGGTGGGCTTAGGCCCTGCCCACCTCAGGAACTCCCAGCTGCCTCTGGACCCTGGCTCCAGCCAGGAATATTTCATGTCCTCTGTTCCTGCCCAGACATTCCTTCATTTCCTGGGCTCCAGGCAAGGGGAGGGAGACTTATGGGTCTAAAGACATACTGATGAGTTCAAATCCTTGCTCGATCACTAAGTCTGCTACTACTTTACTTAGATATTCCTTGAAACTCAGTTTCCTTATTTGTAAAAAGTCAATTATAACAGTGTCTACCTAATGAGGGTATGGTAAGAAATAAGTAAGGTGATACAGACAAAGCCCTTTGCACAAGGCCTGGCACATGGTAAGTGCTCAATATTGTCAAACATGATGAGCTATTATATGGAAATAAGTCTCTGCCTCCTCCTTAGCCAAGTGTCTGCCACTCTGAGCCTGCCCTCCCTTTTGCTGCTGGCAAGACTGGCTGTGAGTTCTGAGGCACTTGGCTGAGGAAAGCACTGTGGGCTAAAGAGTCCAGAGACTCAGTCTGAGCCCCAGCTCTGCCACTCACTAGCTGAGCCACCTGGAGAAGCCTCTTTACCCTGTCAGAATCTGTTAACTCCAGTCCAGACCCAGGAGACTGCAACAACTTTCAATCTCCTGCAGGTCTCCCTACCATAACCTGGGGGAAAGGGACACCTAGCAATACGGTCTGTCAGCAGCTTTTCCTGCTGGCAAGTCTTTAAAGAGGTTGTAAAGTCAATTGGTAGAATTCCCAGCCCCTAAGGTCCCAACCTGTCCCTCGAAGGCCTTATAGCTTCCACCATGACTCTCATTTCCAATGGATGGTTGTAGGGACTGACAATTTCCCTGCAGCTGTGGACCCATCCACCCAGCCTGCCACAGCCTGCCCTCTTACCTCCTTTCCTGCCTGCTCTGTTGCCCAGCCTGGGCTCTGTCCCCAGTGTTCACTGCGTCTTCTGTGGGCTGCCCTGGCCATGACCCTACCCTGTCTTGCCCCACACTCCTGAAATGACTTGCCCTCTCCCCCTTTCCTTGGCAAGGATGTTTTGGCTCTGTCATACCACTTCCAGAGCCAAGCTTGCCATTCTACCTCTTGCCCTGGCCTAGCTTGAAGACATCTATTTACTCCCCAAATCCCAAAGGCCTGGGCTGTCCTGTAGGCACCTTCTGCCTTATAAGACAGCCCTGCTAGGAGGAATGAAGGAGCTGCTTCAGGTGAAACATAACATGTAAGGGGCTCTTCTTTTCTTCAAAGAGATTAGGGTCCTTGCCCTAAATTGGGTCAGGGACCTGTTGCCAGTGGTGCTTTTGCTCCTCTGCCTAAGCCCTTAAGCCTTAAGTTTTGGTGGTTATCCGGCCCCTCTCAGCTTCTTAGGTTGTTTTTCTTTTCTTTTTTTTTTCACTTTTTACTTTTTTTTTAATTTTTAGAGATAGGGTCTCACTCTGTTGCCCAGGCTAGAGTGCAGTGGTGTGAGCATAGCTCACTGCAGCCTCCAACTCCTGGGCTCACCAGATCCTCCTGCCTTGGCCTCCCAAGTAGCTGGAACTACAGGCACAGCTAATTTTTAAAAAATTTTTTTCAGAGATATGGTCTTGCTTTGTTGTCCAGGCTGGTCTCAAACTTCTGGCCTCAAGTGATCCTCCTGCCTTGGCTTCCCAAAGTGCTAGGATTATAGGTGTGAGCCACCACACCCAGCATAGAAAGGTTTTTAGTAAAACTACCACCTGAAGACACAAATCAAAAAATAACTATAGCAGTTATCTCCCATGCTTACTGGGTACGTGGCACTGGGCTAAGCATAAGTAAGGTCTCATTCAATCTTCAACCTCATGAGGTATGAATTGTTATTACCCACATTTTATAGATGACAAAATGGAGGCTTAAACACCTTGTCTAATGTCATATATTTGATGAGGGGCAGAGCTGTGCCTCTAACTACCAGATGTACTATCTCTGTATTGTTGCCCATGAAATTCTCCAGTAACTACTACTTCATCTTCTCACATAGTACCTGACTCACTCACAGGCTGGGGCAGGAATAATTAATACCAGTAACTGGCTGAGCCAAGGTTTATGCCCTCTATCTGGGGACCAGAAGGTCCTGGGAAGTAGGGGTAAGGGTTTCCAGAATGCTGAAGTATAGTTCCTCCTAAGTCAGGAGTCAGCTGCCTCCACCCTATCCTCTAGCCCTATCTGCTTCCCCACCTCGTCTGTCCTTGCCAGCACCAGTTTTCCCTCCCATTCTCTCTGAGGACAATCGCGGACAGCTCCCATAGTCAGTGCCTCATGAGGTACTGACTCATGAGGTGCCACTCCTGAGAGGTGATGGCTAGATCTATTCCTGCCTCCCTAACACTGTCACTAGGGCTAGCACAACCTGACTTCCTAGACTTCCTGGGCCCCCAATTTCTCCTCACCTGGTGTCATAGTCATTGGAGTTCCTATCAAACTTGTAGGTGGGTGGGAAGAGCAGAGGGCCCTCTTGGAACTCCCGGAGCAGTGGGTCGTGTCTCTTGGCAATGCTGAGCTGTAGATAAAGGCACAGTTTCCATCTCCTAATAGTCCTTACCCAGTGGCCCAGCACATGCCATCCTAAGTTGGGCAAGAGTCAAGCAATGCCACTCCACTTCCTCACTGCCCCATTGGCTGTGCCTCAGCAGCCCACCCTCACCCCGAAGAGAGCAGCTGAATCCTTTTGGAAACACTGCCCCACAGGCCCAAGGGAGGCAGCTGCCTGTCATTTCCCAGTCCTTGGACTAAAGGGACCAGGCTTTGAATGCCATCTCTGGGGGCGGGGGTCACTAGCAGACATGTGTCAGAGGGGAACCTGGGGTAGCCGGAGTTCTCCAAAGGGGTGGTATCTTGTCCTCCAGGAGGCAAGAAAGGCTGGGGACAGGGAAGATGACAGGGACACAAGTGGGTTGATGCATGGTGCAGGGTGTGGCAGGCTAAAGCCCTCTGGCTCCCTATTCTAAAGCACACCCAGTGGCCGTACCCTAGCTCCTCCTTGAGAAGATCAGGCGCTGACAGGAGTGCTTAGCCCTGCCAGACAGCTCCCCAACCCCCACCACTGGGAAAAGGAGAGCAGCTGCGAGGGAATCTGAGCAATGTTTGCACATTTCACCACTGTGGGCTCAGATCACCCCTTGGTACCCTCCTTTCACTTGATACCTGATCCTTCTCCCACAGGTGATTGTAGCAGTGATTTTTTATGGATTCTCGAACAAAGTGCAACCCAAAGTCCTCGATCCGAAAGTTCATGTCTCCAAACCAGAGAATAAGGCTTCAGAAAAAAAGGAGGGCAGCCTGAGGGTCTGTGATGAGTCAGAGAAGGGAGAGCAACAGGTGGCTCAGGCCTGCTCAATCCAAGGGCTGCTGGACAGCGGGAAGCTCAAGGGGGGAGGTGAGGAGCCAGATGCCAGGAGAGGATCAGGTGAAGACAAAGGCATGCATGGGTCCAATGGAACAGTTCTCATGGCTCCTAAAGCACCATTTGAGCCAAGAGACCAGCCCAGAGGGGCACATGACAAATAAAGAGCAGTTCCAGCCCTCCCTTTCTCTCCCTCACTGGCCACAGCCCTCTGGTGACCTCAGGAACCACAGGGTTCTTGACCTGGGATGTTGAGATGTGTTCAGGGTCTCTAGGTAAGACAGAGGGGCTTCAGAAAGGACAGCCCGGGCAGGCAATGCTGGGGGGGGACAGCAGATGGGGCACAGGGACAGGGCTGGAGAGGGCAGGAGATGGAGTAGTGGCTGGGCAGAGGATGCTAGCCTCGGCTGGCACAGGGGAGAGGGCAGGGATAACAGTTTGCAGCTCCAGGCTCACTCATGGTCCAGGATGTTGGGGATATCATGTCCCTCAAAATTCTGCATCTCCAGGATCCGGTCAAAGTGCTCCAGCCGCTGGTCATTGTTGGACATGTGGGGAGGCAGGTGGCAGTTGATAATGCTGACATAGTAGCCATAAAGCTTCAGGCAGATGTTGACTCCTCCTTTGTTCCCCTGGTAGGACAGGTAGACAGAAGACTGGGAAGCTACTCTGGGCTGGACACGCCCCTCTTTTCACATTCTAGGCCTGTGGGGAGATAGTCTCACCTCCCCCAGGGTCTCCCAGGGACAGACGCCAAATTTCCCAGGATAATCTCTCCATGCACGAGCCCAGCTCACCCAGCCTGGGGTCTCAGAGACAACAAGCCCCCTCTGAGACAGGAGAACGAGTATGCAGGACACTGGGCTGGACAGAGTACCAAGATTCATTCCACACCCTTGTTCTTGTGCCCAGCTCTAAAGTTCCCAGCCCTTCCAGCTCATGACTCAGACAACAGCTCAGTCCTTACCCAGTACCCGAAGAGACCCGTGGGGGTAGAGTTTGTGAAGAGAATCTGGATATAGGGCAAATGCTGATACTTGGCAAAGACCAGTAAGAGGATCCCCTGCATGCGGACATGGGAGACCTGCAGAAGAGTGAGGGCAAAGGTCACTCATTAAATAGTACCGGTCAAGGACACCCCTACCAGGCTCTGTGCTCTACAGAGCCCTGAGCCACACACAGTGCCCTGCCCCAGGGTCTGTGGTGTCCCAGTTTGAGTCTCAGAGTTTCACTCCTTTCCTTTCTTCCCCTGGGCTGCCAAATGGTGCATCCTGGGAACTGAGGTTTCAGTTTCTGCTCCTAGTCCTGGGGTTGGAGGGGAGAGCAGGTGACCCTGCCAGGCTGCCCTGCCATCAGGAGGGCACTAACTCTTCAGTCCCACCCCCATACACACCTGGGTGCTCCTCTCACTGACGCCATCTGAGATGCTCTGGGTGCTCTCAGCTGCAGCCCTTGCTGGCTAGGGCCTCAGAGAGGAATGTGGCTACATAGGATTGCGGCTAAGGATACTGGCTTTCAAGTTAGCCAGATCTGGGTTCAATTCTTAGTATTTGATGATACCCGGCCAGTCTCTCAGTGTATTTTTTCATTCACCAGGCAGGAATAATACTATCTCATAGATGCTGTAAGGATTACCTGACAGCTATTATTTTTTGGTTTAAGAATTCTTTTTTTTTTTTTTTAAGACAGGGTCTCACTATGTTGCTCAGGCTGGAGCGCAGTGGCTGTTCATAGGTGTGATCATAGTGCAGTATAGCCTCGAAAACCTGGACTCGAGTGACCCTCCCACCTCAGCCTCCTGAGTACCTAGGAATACAGGTGTGCGCCACTGCACCCAGCTGTTAAAGGATTCTTTTTTTTTTTTGAGACAGGGTTTCACTTTGTCACCTACACTAGAGTGCAGTGTCGTCTTCATAGCTTACTGCAACCTCAAACTCCTGGGCCCAAGTGATTCTCCTGCTTCGGCCTCCCAAGTAGCTAGGACTATAGGTGCACTACCATGCCCAGCTAATTTTTCTATTTTTTGTAGACACAGGGTCTCACTCTTGCTCAGGCTGGTCTTGAACTCCTGGCCTCAAGCGATCCTCCTGCCTCTGCCTCCCAGAGTCCTAGGATTACAGGCGTGAGTGACTGGACCCAGCCTATTTAAGGATTCTTAAAAGTAAATGCAGGGAAGGAACATGAGAGAGGCTTCTAAGGTGCTGAAAATATTCTGTTTCTTGATTTGGCTGATGGTAACACGGGTATGTGTATATATATATGTAAAGATCCATCAGACTGTACACTTAATTTCTGCATACTTTTCTGTACATGTTATAACTCAGTGAAAAAAAATTAAGAAAATATTCCCTATAACTATAGACTGTGTGCAATGAGTATGGAGGACACATGCTCACAGGTTGGGGAGAACAGCTAACACCTACTGAAGTGCTTCATGTCTCACTTACTCCTCATGCCAATCCTGTAAGGAATCACTGTTCCTGTTTTGCAGATAAGGGACTGAGATTCAAGGAGGCTAAGGAACCAGCAGGACTACACGTATAACAACATCAAAGTACTAGAACTGACAAAAACCCCTACTGTCTGTAGCTGCAAAAGGTGGGGTGGGAATGGGCCGTAGCCAGTGACCCTCTCTCTCAGGTTCAGGCCGTCTATACACAGCACCCGAGTAGCTGTTTCCGGAGCATGAGGTATAGAGGCCAAGGAGGAAATCCCCGGGTGGGGAGCGTGTACTGCGGCCTTCCAGGAATTATGAAACTTGATACTACAGGCCAGGAGTACTAGCGCAGTGGAGAAGTCAAAGCAGGGGGAACCCCAAACCCAAGACTGAGCGAGGGAGGCGTTAGAACCTGAGGTTGGCCAGAGGTTGCTACTAATGTGTCCTCAACCCCACCCCCCATCCCCAGTCTTCTCTCTCTCATCCACCAGCATATATGGTAACAGAAGTGGGGGAAGGGCAGGACTATGAGAGACTGGTTCCCAGGGTCTGGACCGGAGCCAGGGAGCTGATAAAGACTCAAGAATAGTTCCAAGCTTAATCCTGACCCACAGAGCAGGTTTAGGCCACTGGGCTCCACCACAAAGACACCAGTTCACTTTGTGACCGAGCAGCAGGGAAGTGGGGGGAGGGCAATATGGGATAGGGGAAGGACAGAGAGACAGGGAGAAAGGGTGGGGCTGTAGGGAAAAGCAGTAGATTTCCAGGGGAAGTTCCAGTTGGAGGACATGAAATAGGAGGAGCTAAAGAAAGAACTAGCAGGAGGTGGCTGGGAGCCCTGGAGCAGTCAGAGGGGGTCAGCCCCAAGCTTCTCAACCGATGGCTGCAAATCCCCATGCAAAGAGCAGGCTGTGACAAGGGCTCACGAGTCTATCGTGATTCTCAGCTGGGGGAGGCAGGGGCATCTGTTTTGAGTGCCAGGCCCTCAGGCTGGCCCTCTAACCTCAGGAGGCCACATGTGTAGAATAGGTTGTGTCCCTGCCACAAACCAAGCTAATTTCCTTGGCTCGATTCCATCCTACCAATCCCTTGCCAGGCAGCCAAGGTGCAAGAAGGTCTGTAGTCTTGAGAAGGGAGTTGGTGGTGAGAGAGAAGTGGTTCTGCCCTTTGTGAGGACCTAGCTCCAGGTCTGTAGGAAGAGGCCTCTGGGTTTGAGTTGGAGGGAGCCAAGGACTCAGGGACTGGCATTTTCTAGCCTTAGCAGAAGACTAAACCTTGTATTCCCTCCTACCCATTCTGCTCTCCTCTGAAGGACACATAGCTCTTGCCCCAGTACCCTCAGGCAAACTAGAGTAACAACTAATTCTGAGGAACAATAGCCACCCAGGTTAGGAAATAGAGTAAATTCTGGTATTTCCAACAGCTGTGTACTAAGTGCTTTGAATGGGAGTGTGTTTCATCCCTCAGATGTGCAGGGCAGAAACAAGGTGAACTAGCAATGCAGAGCCTTCCTGTGGATTCTCCCATGGTCTAAAGATTCCCCAAAGTATACTAGTCCCTCAGACTATGAACCTTTCCGCACCCAACCTATCTCCTCTCTCCTAACCTCTGGGCCCCTAGAAGGTGCATATTCCCTGTGATCTGAGGATACCCTCTGATACCACCAGGCTAGCCATGCAATACCTGTCAGTCTTAGTGCTCACCAGTTTAGCAATAAAGTATAGTAGTAAGAAACATGGGTTATGAAGTTTGAAAGACTTTGATTCAAATCCCAGATAGACTGTGTGACTTCTGAGCCTTGGTTTTTTATCTGTAAAATACCGCTAGTTGAAGAGAGTTAAGATTTTAGAATTACATATATAAAGAGCTATTTATAATGCTTAACACTAAGTAAGCACTTGATAAATCATAACAATCATTGTTATACTTTAGGCTGGGCATGTGCATAGAGACTGGCAGCTGGGGCAGGGGCAGGTACTGAGGTGTTGACAAGCCCTGCGGCACCTCCCCCAGGAATCTTCCCAAACTGAAAAATCTCTAGGTGTTAACTTAACCCCTGGAGACCCAGCTCAGCTCTAGCTACCTCAGAAAGGCACACGGCAGGAGGCAGAAACCCCAGGGAGCCAGGTGAGAGTGAGGTTTAAGCCTTTCAATAAATGGGAAACAACATGAAAGGCTGAATCGGAGGAGGAGGAACACGTTAGACCAAACGAAGGGAGGTAAATGGAGGTTAAGACATAGTTCTCAATTGCCCATGAATTCATAAGTTACCTTTATGAGGCTCAGAGGGGAAAGCACATCCATGAAGAAACTGCTCCATGGGTCTTCAAAGGCAGCGTCAGAAAGGCGGTTTATGATCCCAGAGTTCATTTCCTGCAAACTGACCATCCCAGGTCAGAGGCTTGTCCCCTGGCCTGGAGGGCACTCCCTGTGCCATAGACACTTAGTACTGTCCTCACAGACCTTCAGGCCCTGGGTTCTGATGACTTCATCCTCCCCTGGCTGCTGAGCTCCAGTCCCTTGCCATTGCTGACCCAGGACAAGAGACGTGAGATTGGCTCCAATGCAGGCTGAAAGCACCTAGCCTGCACACTACAGACCAAGTGGGGAAAGGTTTCAGCAGTTCCCCACGGGGACAATTTGTGACTAGTCAAGGATGGGTGAAGGGGCCCTGCAGACACCTACCCAATGACATACATGTCCAGATTCAAGTCCTGGTTGTTCAGCTGAAGCAGGTCATTGAGATCTAGAGGGGGTGCTGCCGAGGCCACGTTCCATGTCACGACATGTATGCTGTAGAAGGGATGCAAAGGGAAATCACGGAGGAAGGAGATAAGACCTTGTCCAGATAATGGACAGGGGTCTAGCCTGCTAATAGTTGCACCACAATCCCCTGCAGTTGTGATGGGAAATGCAAGTTTCTGCATCTGGTGGTGGGAATAGGACACTGAATTACAAGCCCTTCGTCTTCGCCTTAGTTCCCTGAAGCAGGAAATCCCCACCCTGGTCTGGCCCCTTCATGCAGGCCCACAGCTGCGCACACCTGGAAGCACTGGTGCTGCTGACACTAGCAGAGCTGCCAAAGGGAGCCCAAAGGCTTTGAGGTTAGGCAAGGGAAGGGATAGACGGACTGGATAGCCAGGAATTTATTAATCCCATCAGTTCCTCCGGCCATCCACACCTCGGTGATCATCTGTGGCTCCGTCAGCAACTTCCCACCCCCACTTACCAACCCAGGGGTTCCTAGGACCATCAGGAAGATCCTGGGGGGTTCAGATTTTACCTTGTGAGAGGCCTCGGCACTAAGAGGATAGGGAAATTTAAAAAATAACAGAGATAGCAACTCCACATTCCCTTCCCCACTCCTTCCTAGCAGATCCCTGGAGCACAACCAATTCTGCCAAGTACTTCAGGGAGCCTAAGGAGACGCTTCTAAGTAACAGGTTTCTCAACATCTCTCTCAAGAGTCTACCCTCTCTTGGGAAAAATCATCAGTTGGATAACATTTTCCACCTCAGCTTCATACAAGTCCTAGGGAAACAAAAGAACTAGACCAAGGGCTCTCAATAACACTGGGTCCCGTCAGAGGCTCAGAGGAAGGAGAGACTTGCAGAGCTCTTTGACTGAATAGCAACAGCAACACTCCAAGGAAGCCCCAGACTGTGCTGAGTACAGAGCAGACAGGAGCTGCAGACCCTGCAGAGATGCAGAGCAGTCACAGAGCCTCATGTGAGTCCTAGGTACACTATGAGGAGAACCCGCAGCAGCTGAAGATTTAGAACCACAGAGGGTGGGGGGTGGGGAGAAAGGGGTAGTTTGCCCCAAAACATCTCTTCTCCAACAGACCCTGTTCTTAGAGGTCCATGTTCTCAAAAGCACTTGAAGAAATTCTTGGCCAGCTTAAAGCAACTTCCTGCCCCTTCATATGAATATAAACAAAACAATACAAAAACCACCTTCCCAGGCACTCGGGCTCAGATTCCGGGCTTCATTTGTTTACGATCTCCCCCTGCTGTCCAACAGAGGATTAAGGAACGCAGACCTTTTACTCAAAGGCTTCTTGTTTTCCCTGGGACCTGCTCTACGTGGATGGAGAGCAAAAGTCGGGATTTCTTGTCCCCACTCTCAGGTCCGACGATTAGCAGCAAATCCATGCATTGTGACTTACACTAAGTTAGTGATTAGCGTTGTTCCTCGTGAAAGAGCAGGCAAAAGACCAGGTTATGCCACTTCACTAAAGGATCTTATCTAAATCTGATTTTGGATTTCCGGAGGTCACAACGGGATCAGGCAGACCTCATGATGCATGTGCTGAATCAAAAGTAGGAACGAGATTTCTATTCTAGAGCTGAGGGGCGAATGCCTTGTTATGTCTTTAACTCCAAACAGCCCAACACGGCTGTCTCCTTCAGAAAGCAACTAAGACACTTGCTTGGGGTGCCCCTGTGGGAACAAGCTTGGCGGCCTAGGTTGAGAGGAGGCGCGAGGCTCGGGCCCAACATAGAGCACTCGACAAAGGCCTGGGAGAATTTGGGACAGCCTGTGTACCAGCGGCAGTACTGTGAGCCTGGCCCCTTCTCTCCCAGTCTGGTTCCGCCCCCAGGCCCGCAGCCCCGACTGGGTAGGAGGCAGCGATCCTCCCGGAGCAGACCGGCCTGCCCGCGGGGTCTTCCTCACCTGAGCTTCCTGCTTTTCAGCCCAGCTGGCTTCCGCGAGTTCACGGCCGCCATCGTCCCCACGCGGTGGCCCGGCAGGCTAGCGTCTCGCCGCCCCAGCTGGTCCCGGCCGGAGCAGCCCTCGGGCGGCAAGTCTCGGACACCAGGTCTTAAGACACCTCACTCGCGCCCGATTGTTTTTCTTCCGGATTCCGACCGTCCGCCTCGGCTTCCGTAAGAGGCGGATCTCCAGCGCACCAGGGCCTCAGGGTGGTGCGGCTCGGCGGAAGAGGTGGGGCTCTCCGACGAGCGCGAAGCGGCGAGAGGCTGAGTGAATAGGCGCTTGGGCGACGCGTGGACGTCAAAGGGGCGTGCCTGGCCTGTCATCGGAGCACGACGCAACACTGCCCCGGCCGGCGTGTGCGTGCGGCCGTCCGGCTCCCAGCGCACCCCGCGCCAGCCCGCGGGCGGGGCCGTGCCCCGCCGGAGGTCGCCGCTGGGCCCGCCACGGCCTCTGCCCCACCCGCGACCGGGCCGAGGGCCCTGGCCTGTGTGCTGTCTTCGCTCCAGCTGCCCGTCGCCGAGACCAGAGGGCAAGCGGGGCTCGGGGGTTGGGGACACGCAGCCTAGCCACTGTCCTGCCTCTGACCCGGTCTCTCCCCTGCCCCGCAACTGCAGGTAATTTCCCCAGTTCCCACGGCACTCTCTCACGTTGGTCCTGGAGCGCCTCCATTCATAGTTCTTCTCCACTCCCACTTTCAAGTGGCTTTCGCTTTTCAAACTCATTGGATTACCTATTACACATGGGACGTTTGGGGGTTCCTGGACGCTTAGAAAATTGGCCACCAATGAACGAAAAATAAGTCACTGCTTCATTTGGTCTATATTCAAGACCAAACATGAAATGAAGATTACTTACTTTGCCAAAGATTCACTGTGATTTCCTTCAAGTCATTGGTTCTTAATTTTTTAGGGGTAGGGTGGGGGGAAATGTATGGGATTCCTTTGAGAGCCATGACTTCTAGAAAAATGCACACACAGTTTTACAAACAAGCTTCATGAGGTTCACAGACCTGGAAGCCAGGTTAAGAACTCCTACTTTAAATAAATGTTTTGCTTGGTAGGGTGGACAAAGAGGAAGATGTGTAGAGGAGGGGAGACAAATGCCAAAGGAAATACTGCCAGTAGAAAATGGCCAAATTACATTCAGATATGCAACGTTTGCATAAGTAAATTGCCAAGGGAATGTTTTGATTTACAGAAATTCACCTGCAAAAATTTTCAGAGAAAAACTGTACCTTTTCTTAATCCTGCCCTGGTAAAATGGAGGACATCAGTATGAGTTTGAGAATATCTAAGCTGGAAAATGGACATAAGGACATCAGTAAGTTGGACTCCAGAAAGCTCTGTTTAGGATTTTATTAGACTGCTTTTTTCCCAATATACCTGTATTGGAAGATTGAGACAAAAAGGCACAAACTCACATTAAATAAACAAGGTAATCTAATCAATTCTACAAAGTGTAGTTTGTAAAAGAAGTAGCACTACGAACCAACCAAAATAAGTCAGGGAGTCCCAGTAGGGATTGTAAAAGGAGAACTTGGGAAGATACACATGTGCCCACGATACTGACCCTGTCCCTGACCTCTCTTCATAAGAAGGCCAGAGCCCAGCACCCCTCCTACAGAGGCACTGCTGCTTCCAGTTCGGACCATGACCCTGGAAATCTAATGGAAGCAGCTGGTCTGAAGGGGCATGGCACACGCTCAGGTACTACCCCTGGAGCTGAGCCTTTATCATAAGTCCCTTGAGTGCCAGTCAGTTTGGGGGTGGGTAAGGAGGGAACGGGGTACTTAAAAGAAGCCAACACTGTTGCCCAGCAGCAACACCATCCATGGGGATGGAACAGACCAGGGACATCCCTCCTTTATGTTTATGTGGGCAAGAGCTTCAGCTCTTTCAAACTGGGGCAACAGGTGGAGGTAGAGGAACCCCCCACTAGAGCTGAAGTGATATGTGTGGATCTCAGAAGAGCTGAAGGAAGTAGACTAACATCTGCTGACCCTCAAACCACATAAACAACTGTTTAGAATATCACAGTTTGTTTCTCCCAAGATAACCCACATCTGGACATCACCTAATTGATGAATGAAGGGAACTCTTTAAGCACAAATACAATTAATAGCTTATACAGAGCTTGTAGGAAAACATTTACATTTTTCTCCAGTAGGAATGCCTCTTCTCCAACTTTCCCAGTCAAATAAATGCTACCAGCAGTTGAGAAGCTAATAACCAACTGAAATGCCCCAGATGCATTACTAAAGACCCCTCAAGATGAGGAGACTAATACAGAGGAAGGTGTCTGTAGCAGGACATCTCCCTGGTCCCAAAGGGACCTCGATGAAGGTCAGAGCTAACAATGCTGAGGGGTCTGAATCTGTCCACCCTTGCCCCAGGAGGGCCACAGGGCCGCATCCATTAGGATGTCACAGGTACAATCCTGTAAGAGACACTCCCTTATTGCACTTAGAAATGAGTAAGGCAAACAAACTGACAAAAACATAAGGATAAATTATCTCATCCCACTTCTCGCTCCCCCCAACAGAGATTTGGTCTCTCTCATTAGCAGATGCACCCAGGCTAGCATGGACTTGGATCAAGCCAACATGCTTCACAAAGTTGAAGGAACGTCAGGTGACACCACAGCTATCTCAGATCCTCCCGCTATGAAGGCGTACTTGCGTTCTGCCAAGTTGTAGGAAACTATGAAGCACTCAGCAGCTTCTCTTCCCCTGCAGCCTGGACTCCTTTGCCAGCTTACTTTGGTAGAGTTCTATATTATGATCACTACTTGCTTTTGATTGTCCAGGACAGAACTCAGCATAGGGGCAGGATGGGCTGAGTTCTTGATCCCCAAATTCCTTTCCAGCAACTGGAGACAAGAGGGAACATGTTCTGCTGGAAGAAAGCTTTTTGCATGCTCATTTTGTGCAGCATGAAAAGATCAGGACTCTTATGTCCTAACCAGCCTCAAAGACAGAGGACAGGGATCTAAGAAAGCACAGAGAAAAGAGGATTATTGCTGAGTGGCAGCACCAACCCAAAAGGGAAGAGGAGCACGGACGTACAGAGCTCCTCAGGGGTCACACTGAACTGTATCTACGGGGCAGACTCACTTCTGAGGGCCACACTGGACAATTCCCTCCAGGTGGAGAGTTGATTGGGGTGTTTTGTAGGCTCTGCAGAGACAGTCAGATAGAGTGGGCAACAGGAGGGCTGAGAAACCACAGGTATTTCTAAAAATAGTGACCAGAGATGCAATGACAGGGCAAGGGTTATTTGTATTTGTTAAATTTTCTTAAACAGAGACTGGCTAGGCCTTGGGTACCTCCATGGTGCTTAGAGCACTCTAACAGTGGGTTACTGGGAGCAGAAGTCAGAGTTACAAAGCCACACTGCTATTCTGTGGAACTGGGGGGAAAAACTCTGTATTTCTAACTCATCTCCTCTCCCCAGGTGAGCACTCAAAATTGCAAAGATCTGCCCAGGAAGAAAAATACCTCAGTTTATCCCAAGGTTGAAAACAAACGAATATAAATCATTTAAATCACCACATCACAAAAGGCAGCTATTTTGAAAGACTAAAAATGTCACTTGGAAATAAAGGTGGGGGCACACACAGAAATGGGTCAGAACACAATGGAGGGAGAGGGAGGAGCTGTAAATACAGCAACCTACACATATCTCAGAGGAGCAGGCTCCCGCACACACGGGCTTTGTAATACCAGACGGTCTATTTGTTCACAATATTAAAGGGCATCTAGAATTAGCTACAGTAAGGGATCAAAAGTTGCCTGAAGAATGGGCAAGAAAGGCTGCGTCCGAAGATGGCCTGTCACTTGGGAGGGTGGAGCTGCTGGGCCTTCCTGTTGACCACTGTCTTGCAAAACTAGAAGAGAAATGCAATTATTAAGGAGGCAACAGGGGAAAATAGAAACACACTGTAAATCATCTTGAATGGGGGAATTTCAAAAGGAGGAAGGATGCCAGTCGATGGGGAGGGGAGTAGGAGGAGAGAGGGCACTAAGCCTGAGTAGTAACTGAGGAGCTGGCATCGCAACAGTCCACTTAATCCGACCCCTCTATTTCTCAGAGCTGTCTTAAGGACATGGGGCAGGGAGGGAGAGCAGAGGTTTGTATCACTGCTGGTGAGACCCTAGGATTCCTTAGCCTCTTAGTGCTAGAGGATAGCCAGTTTTTATTTAATAAACTAATGTTCTCTCAGAGCCTAACTGGGAGCAGGGCAGGTTTTTTATCCCATGACTAAGACTACTTTGAGCTGTTAGAATAACATGAGTGCAGGGCACTGAGGAACCAGCACTGGGAGCTAATAGAAGGAAGGGGTTTGGGGAAGAGTAACAACATAAAACAAGGGATGCCCCATTCTGGCCGTATGACCTGGACAGAAATACTCTCCCAACATCTGAAAGGTGCCACCTCTGATGAGAACTTAGTATGGGATTGAGGGTACAAAGAGGAAGAAAATGAAGCACCAGACACAACAAAGGATGCTAAGAAAAGCTGTCTGGCCAGCAAGTTTTTTAAGGGAAGGGCAGGGAATGCCAGCGTTTGGGAGCTAGGAACTGGCTCTGGCATGGGAGGTGCAGGTTGTCCCCTGGCATGATGATGGCTCAAGCTGTGAGAGGGGAAGAGTGATCAGCAGATGAACTCCGCTTCCTCGCCCACCGCCCCCACCTCCACTTCTTACCACCCTGTCCGTGTGTCTATCTGGGCAGTTCTTTATACAACATGTCCCTGAAATGTCCTAATAGCCATAATCTCTTTCAACGGAAGCCTGAGAGCTGTTTAGCATGGCAGTCATCATCATTACTAGAGGGAAGGACGAAGAATAAAGTAGGTTTTCTGATTCCATCGTGAACTGCTGAGGCCTTGAGAACGCAAACTGATTTTAGCTTCTATGACATGCACACTGAGAAATTTGGTACATACAGTGCAGAAGGGGAAGGGGTGGCTTTAGTCATCTGCTGTCATTCCTTTCACTGGGTCCTTTTGTCTCATCTGGAACAGAAAAAGCAAGAAAAATTAAAGGCTCCTGCTGCTGATGGAACTCCACCACAAGTACATCCCGCCTTCTCAGTCCTGCCAATAGAGAGGGTGGAGCATTTTTTGTGCACAAAGTAAATATTCAGGGTAGAATTCTGCATACATACAGCCAAAGCCATACCATTTATAGCTGTATGTCACTGGTCTCACCATCCACGATTTCTGTTTCTCTCCCCTGCATCACGCTGTTGAGGTTAGTTCTTAAGCACCTCTCTGTTTCATTCACTCACTCATTCAACAAATATTTACGAAGCATCTCTTTTGTGCTAGGAACTTCTATAGGGCTGGGGATATTTATCAGTGAACCAAAACAGACCAACTCTCTCCTCAGGGCAGGATGGGAGGACAAACACATGAATACAAGTCAGGTGGAACTAAGGGCTGCTGGGACAGAGAGTGACTCTGGGAAAGTGCTGTTTTATAAGGTGGTTATGGAAGCTTACATTCAAGGTTTGAGGAGAGACGTGAAAGAAGAGAGGGAGCAAATCCTCTGGCACTCTGGGGGAAGAGCATTCCAGGCAGAGGGAACAGTGATTTCCTCTCCTGAGCTCTGCTTAAAGGTGCGAACAATGTGGCGTCAGAGTTGGGCATAAGGATACAAGGATGGAAAGTGTGTGGGGGGGCATGGCACATTTAGTCAACAAATTCAAGATTTTTTTAACACGACAATCTGTTAAGAATAGAGCACTGTCATATTTGTAAAAGACAACCCTGTGGTGTTAGACTGGAATTAGAAGCATTTGTGCAAACTTTATATAAGATGGATATAGAAATAACAATAGATGTAAAAGTTCCCTAGCTCTATCCTATGACAAGGCCTGGAAGCAGTAATCCACCAATAGTAATAAGCACACCTAGCACCCAGATCTTGGTTTCCAAACGCTACTCTTCACTAAACAGAACCAGGGCTCTTTGAAGATAATGGGAAATTACAGGGTTGGGTCAAGGAAAAAACAAGACAAGCCTGGAACACCTTGTTGTGCGTCAAGTGAGTAACAGTAACCTCACCAGTAACTGGACGGAAAGATAGAACACAATGAAAAGAACACCACATCTGTGACATTCTGGCCTAAAATACATAAACTTGGTCTAATTGTACAGAAACATCAGACAAACCCAAATTGAAAGACATTCTAGGCTGGGCACAGCGGCTCAGGCCTGTAATCCTAGCACTTTAGGAGGCCAAGGTGGGAGGATTGCTTGAGGCCGGAGTTTGAGAGACCAGCCTGAGCAACATAGTGAGACCCTGTCTCTACAAAAAATAGAAAAATTAGCTGGGCATAGTGGCATGTGCCTGCAGTCCCAGCTACTCGGGAGGCTGAGGCAGGAGGATTGCTTGAGCCCAGGAGTGTGAGGTTGCAGTGAGCTATGATGACACCACTGCAGTGCAGCCTGGGCGACAGAGTGAGACCCTGTCTTCAAAAAGAAAAAAAGTCATTCTACAAAATGATTAGCCTATACCTTCAAAAATGTCAAGGTCATGGAAGTCCAGAAAAAACTGAGGAAGTACACCAGATTGGAAGAGACTGGAGAGCTGTGATGACTAGATGCAGCATGCGATCCTGGGTTGTATCCTTTGCTGTACAGGAATGGAGTCTCTGGACAAAAGAAGTTCTTTGTTATCTTCTTGCCAATTTTCTGTAAGTTTGAAGCTTTTCCAAAATAGAATTTTAAAAAAAGACAGAAACTTGCTCACTAAATGTCTGCTCATAATGACCATTTACATAAATTTTCAATAATCAGAGAATTTAATGTCATGGAGCAAAGCTCCTTGGGCCTCAACCAGATCCTTATATACTCTGAGAATTCACTGCCTTGTTTTAATTTACTAATGCAAAGCCAGGTCCTGTTTTCCCACTGCTTGAAATAAGATGTAACTTCCTCCCAAGAAACATGATAGTGTCCACTACTGTCAGAGACAAGGTCCCCCCACAGAGGGTACCATTGAAATTGCTTATTTCAATCTTATAATGACATGCTCTAAGAATGCTTTCTTTCCTATTTCCTGGGGCCTATATGATATGAGAGATTTATCTGATGTTTGTGGTATTCCTCAGATCCAGACAATGTAGGCTATATATATATATATATACACACACACACACACACACACACACATATAGTTGAAGAAAATATGTATATATGAAAATAGGAAAATAGAAACTTCAATCCTGGTTTTTGTTTATTTGTTTAACAGTGGTTTCCTCGGGATGAGGCCAGCGGTTGGAACAAAGGGACTTTTTATTTATTTATTCATCTATTAATCTATTTGGACGTCTATTTTTAAATATTTTTCTATGTCTTTTGAAAATAATTTTTAACCTTTAAGTATGAAATACTCCTTTGATAAAAAAATAGTAAAAGTATTAATGTTAATATCCTGATTATGATATTGTACTATAGTTTTGCAAGAAGTTATTATTGGTAGAAACTGGGTAAAGGGTACATGGATCTTTCTGCATTATTTCTTATAACTGCATGTGAATCTTACAATCATATCAAAATAAGCTGTTCAATAAAAAATAAGCTGGTAAAAAACATCAGTTTAAAGCACTGAAAAGTAGTCACAAACCAATTAGCATTTCTGAAGGAACATAGGTATGAAGTACGTGGAATTCTTTTTACAACCTTGTTAGGAAACCACTCTCATTATAAATAGGTACAGCCCTTTTGGAAAGAAATCTGGCAATAAGTAACAAGAGCTTCTCATCACCACAAAATAGAGGCAAAAAAATAATAATAACAACACAACAAAACCAAAAGCCTTAAATTCTTTAATTCCATTTGTGGGAATTTATCCTAAGGAAATAATCCTAATTACCAAGAAAACAAAACAAAACCCAAAAAACAAAAACCTGAGTGCACAAAGATTTTCATCACTGTGAGAACCTAGAAACAAGATTAAGGAAAATCCAACATAGGGTAATGATAGAGTACAGAGCAACACATGTTGCAGTCATACACATGTATGTAAAGAAATGTTTTTAGTGGGAAATACTTTGTTATAATGTTCATAGAAAAAAGTAAGATAACCACCCGGTACATGCAATATGATCATAGCTAAGTAAAAGTGTGTAGACAGACTTAGAAAATGTACAAAAAAATTTCTCATCCAAACTGAAAAAAAAAAAAAAAAAAGAAAATGTACAAAAATGGCTGGGCGTGGTGGCTCATGCCTGTAATCCCAGCGCTTTGGGAGACTGAGGCAGGAGGATCACCTGAGCCCAGGAGTTTGTGGTTACAGTGAGCTATGATGATGCCACTGAACTGTAGCCTGGGTGGCAGAGCAAGACCCTGTCTCAAAAATTAAGAAGTGATGAGAAAGGGTCAGGCACATTTACATCCAAGCATATGGACAGGGAAACCAGCTATGAAGAGGCTCAGAGACAGCCCCTAAGGTGGGCCAGCTAAGCAAGGGTGTCACATAGTCTCTCAGCTCCATCACAAACAGCCAAGTCCAGAAGGGATAGGCTGTGGAGGGACGAGGGAAATCATGGACCTAACAAGGACTTAGAAAGGAAGACCCAAAAGGGAAGCATGGGCAAGAAAATTCTGTAGAATCCCAGCCTGAGCAACATAGCAAGACCCCATCTCTTAAAAAAAAAAAAATTGAGCTGGGTGTGGTGGTGTGTGCTTGTAGTCCCAGCTACTTGGGAGGCTGAGGCAGGAGGATTGCTTGAGCCCAGGAGTTTTTTTTTTTTTTTTTTTTTTTTTTTTTTTATGTATTATTATCTTTATTATGCCATAAGGCAGTATTTTATACATTAACTCATCTTACTGTAAAAACATTTTATGTACAATTGTAGAGTAACTGCTGCAGATTAGCCCAGGAGTTTTGAGGTTGCAGCAAGCTGTGATGATACCACTGAACTCTAGTCCCAGCAACAGAGCAAGACACTCTCTCCAAGAAAGAAAAGAAAATTCTGCAGACTCTTAATCGCGCACTCCAACACACAGAATCTTTGCTGTTTTTAAACAAATGTTTCAGACTCCAGTGAATAGGAAAACAAGTTTTCTTAAAAAAAAAAATTTTTTTTTTGAGACAGAATCTTGCTCTATTGCCCAAGCTGGAGTGCAGTGGCCTCATCATAGCTGACTGCAACCTCCAACTCCAGGGCTCAAGTGATCCTCCTGCCTCAGCCTCCCAAGTAGCTGGGACTCCAGGTGTGCCACCATGCCTGGCTAATTTTTTCTATTTTTTTCTTGCTCAGGCTGGTTTCAAACTCCTGGCCTTAAGAGATCCTCCCGCCTCAGCCTCCCAGAGTGCTAGGATTACAGGCGTGAGCTACTGTGCTGGCCAAATTTTCTTAAAATTTAAAAAATGAATTCTCTTTTCCCATTCTTATTATCTACAGAGTTAATGGCCAACGGCCCAGGAGGTACTTGTTCAGTAAACTACAAAGTAGCCTTAATTTTTCTGAGCCTCAGTTTCTGTATCTATAAAATTAATACCTATATTATAGGTTGCCGTGAGGATTGATGACATAATTATGTGTAAAACTTTTACTACGTATTATGACAGGCCTACAGTAAGACCTCAATAAATGTTAGCTTCTATTAATAATAAAGATATTTTTATTACCACATATTCAGGAATAGTGAATTCCCCATCACAGGTGGTAATCAAGCATAGACTAGTAGGGAAGCTGCATAGAGGATTCAAGCACTGAATGTATAATAGGATCAAATGACCTTTAAGGTACTTCCTTCCATTTTTGAGATTATGAGCCTCCTAAAAGAGCAAGCGCATGGAAGAGAGAGAAAAAAGGGAGGAGAGGGGAAGACAGAGAAAGAGAAACTGCTCTCCTACAGGCACATATTTCCTGACATTTTTCTTTTTAGGGCAAAGAACTAATCTCTTGATCCCCTGTTTCTCAAATCTTTGAGCTTCATCCAAGAACGGTGGGTCTACCCCCTACAGAGACTAGAGTTACAGCAGTGGTCACTGTAGCCTTATAGTGACCCCTTATAACTCACAAAAAATCTGCTGGCACTTGACTACCATGTATTGGTTTAAATAGTAGCAATCGTAATTCCTGTTGCAAACTTGCAGTTAATCATGGCAGACTGAATACATGCATTTATCACTATTCCTCCTTAAAATCCACTACAATGACAGGAAAGGAATAATAAAAGATATAAAACCATAAGATAACAGCAGATAAAAGATGGTAACAACATTCTGGAAGATGGAAAAGGGGAGAAGAGTTAGTAACTAATTTACAGAGCAGCAGAAGCTGAAACCTAAGTGCCCATGTGGATAGGAAGCCAAGCAGGAGCAGACCAATTCCTGCTGCAGGTTCTCCAAAGGCTCAGGAACTAGAAGCACCAGTACCTCTGAAGGTGGGAGTGCCAGCTAGGGTTGAAAACTGGTGACTTATTTCAAAGTCCAAATAGAGAACATTTAAGCCCTGCCATTCCCTCCTGCTGCTCTGGAAGTCAAGCAACCACCCTGTTTCCTGCCACAGCAAAAGCCAGAAAGTTCATCCTCTGAAGGTGCTGACGGAAGCCTGCCTGAACTCAGGACCCCAGGCCTGGCTAGAAGCAAGGTGGGCACGATGCAGAATATGAGGGAATTAAGTCAAAGCCAACCCATGGCATGGTGATCCCACCAGGACCCTTCCCCAATTTGGCCCCCAGAATGCTGGCTGCCTATCCCCCCAAGCAAGAGACTGGGGAGTCCTCTCTAGGCAAAAGGAGCAGCACCCCCCAAAAAGACTTAGAGTCCTGAAGCAGGGGTTCCCCATTATAATCACCTGATATCCTGCAATGACGCCCACCTACTGATTTGAGGAAAGCCCCTGACATGGAACACAGAGTCCAACACAAACTGGACAAAGGAGCTCAGAGGAAACAGATTATTCAGGGAGCAGAGAGAAACCTCAAAAAACAAAAACTGTGGCTTCAGAAAAGGAAGATAATGTATGTAGAAAAAGGAAAAAGACGTATTAATAAAGAACACAGAATAAGAAATGCTTAAAAAAATTAACATAAGAGAGAGAAGTTAACATTGGAAAAAATCTCCCAGAAAGCAGACGAAAAAGGAAAGAAAATGTAAGAAAATTGGAGGGTCAATTCATGGAGTCCAACTGCTGACTAATAAAAATTCTAGAAAGAGAACAAAGAAAACAGAGGGGAGAAAATGATCAAATAAATAATACAAAAACATTTTTCCAGACCTGAAGAGATCTTTTGATTCAAAGTACCCAACGAGTGGGAGCAAAACGACTGAGAAAGGAGCAACACCAATCGCATTATTATGCAACGCGCTGCACCCCAACCAAAACTGTCCCTGTGAAGACTCCTCCCTGTAAAGAACTGCAAGGGCCTGCTTCTGGGGCTGGGACTGAAGAGGGCAGCTTCTTTCTCATAAGCCAGGGATGCCAAGTTTTACAACTACAAAAGTAAAATTTTGATAGATAGATTTTTAGACAGAGGGGAAAAAAAAAAAAAGTAAGCCATGGGTACAGTTAGCATACAAAGGTCCTGTTCAGTTGCTAAAGAGGTCAAAACATATGCCACAATGACATGGATTTGGTTTTGTTTTCTCTTCCCACTGCAAATTAGTTTTAAAATTCTAACTGCAAAGTTTCTTGCATTTGCAGTTGTCCTGGAGGACAGCAGTCATCTAAGCTTTTGGCACAATCCTCTGTGGAATGGAGAAACATTAAAAAGGGGGGGATTAAAAAAGAACTCTACCCAAAGAGCAAAATGTGGCCAGCAAATACTTCCATGAACCCCAATATACTTTATGATGGTCTTTGTTAGGCAGTGGGTGGGTGAAACCCCAGGCTTCTCCATGTTCCTCCATTTGGTAACTTTTTTCCTTTCTTTTTGTCGGGACTAGGGTGACCAAAAGATTCAGGTCTCTCTCTTATACAGTCAGAATCATTAGAGCCCTGGACATTGAGGTCTCCTGCTTCCTAAGGATCCTTAGCAGAAGAATCAGGGATTGTGCCCCAAATCCTGCCACTTCACTGCCAAATGTAGCTGAATGAATAACCCAAACATCTGCCTTCAACAGGAACTAACTCAGTACACCACTTCCCAGTGAGTTATCCCAGGATGAGTGTCATCCTGGATGATAAAAACAGTTCCGAGCAGGGCTCCACAGGAAGGAAGAGCTTCTGGGCCCAGTTTCCACCCTAGACCAGCACAGTGCAGCAGGGAGGATCTATGTAGCATGGGCCACTATAGGCACGCAGGCCTGGCTCTTACCTCAGCCCTGCAGGAGAGCTGGGCAAGGCTACCGCAAAGCAGTGCCTCTGCTGGACACCCAGGCTCCATGCCAAACCCCACCCGGGGCAGGAGGGAGAAATGGATGGCAGTTCTTATGAAACAGAGCTTCCTGCCTTACTTTATTTTTAGCCCCAAGAGGGCAGAAGGGCTCCAAATGGCATTTAGAGGGAGGAGTAGAGATGAGTAAGAGATATGGGGCCATAGAGCCCTAGGCTCTTACCCTCACTCTATCACCTAGGCACAGCAGCCATGGCTCTCAGAGCCGCCTCTTCCTCATCTGAGGGTGGGGATAACAACAATACCTCCTCACAGCGTGTTGTGAAGATTGCACTGAGATTGTGTATGTAAAAGCCCTCAGAATGGTGCCTGGCACACAGTGAATGCCTGAATGTTATTTACTGACAATCTCCTCTGAGTAGTCCTCTCAGGGAAGCACCTCCAAATGAGGCAGAAGGAGTGCTGGGTCTTCAGGCGCCCATAGGGCAGATAGCCTTCCTTCTGGGATCCATGCCAAGGCCAAAAAAAAACAAAAAACAAAAAACAAAAGCTCCAAGCTCTAAAAATAGCTCAAAACCACCATATAGAGCAGTCAGCTCCTACGTGTGCTGTTGCTATCCTCTGTGGGTGATGTGCATGGTATTCACAGATCAGCCCAGCCTGCCTCCTCCCGGGGTCACCTCCAACTCTGCAGGCCAGCACAATCCCCCCAAATGGCTCTGAAGAATCACAGCAGCAGCTGTGTTACTCACTTGGCATTTGGCATATACTGCCACATTTGTCTCTGGATATACTAAGACTTCTACGAAATGACAAATTCAAGAGTACAGGCTATTTCCTTCCTTATGGTTCCCATATTGCCTAGTATTATACATTATCCATAGCAAACACTGACATGTGCCTAGAACTATGGGACGGTGGTCTCAGCGAAGTGTCCCAGCATGACAGTCTCTTTAATATTCACATGGGAGCCCCAGAGCCTCCTGTGGGATCCCACTTACCTCATCCAGCTGTCTCTTCGTCTCTTCTTCCATCCTCCGAATGTCGTCCATGGTCAGGTCAACCCACTTATCAAGCCAACAGAACAGCTGCCTGTGAAAGTTTGTAAACAGACGCTTCTCTTGCTATAAAAAGGAGGGAACCAAGTTAGAACCCAGACGGTGAAGGCCACTGCTACAGCCCTCCCCTCCGTGATCTCTGTGCTAACACCCACTTTACTGGGGAAGTGGGGAGTAGTGATGCCTGGCTGGCTTCTCTGGATCAGCCATAGGTCACTGACCTTTGCCTGCACGTGTATGGCTTCAAGTAGGAGAGAGCCCCCGAGAAAGGATGGGTGCCTACCTCACAGCTAGGCCCTTTGCCCAAAATACTACCAGGGCAGGCAGCCCACAAGCTCCTATGCAAGCCAAGGCCCCAAAACAACTGCCAAATTTCATCCTTGTCTCTGGAGCCTAATGCCAGATTAAAACTGGCCAGTAGCTATGAAATGTGGCCCACGAGTGAGGTTCTAACACATCAGAGAATTAAAAGGCTATAAAACTCCTTAGGTCTGCCCAGTGGAGTAATTCAGGATACTAGGGAATTTGGCTCACAGTACCTCTTGCCTTTTGGCTTCAAGAAAAGAAAGACTGAGTTTTATTTGTAGTTCAGTCATAGCAAGTCCCTTCCTGTTTCCTTCTTTGCCTCGGTTTCCTTCCCTGTCACATGTGGTGTCCCTGGATGGACAGCATTAAACTGTAAGACAGTCAAGTGCAAGGGGAAGTGGGGGTCTGGGAAACCAAATTGTGAAGTATTCTAATGTTGGCAAACCTACAATACAGGTCACATGGGTTGTATGATCTTCTCTTGTTGGGCAAAACACCCCCCCACCAACACACACAAACAAACACACACACACACACACACACACACACACACACACACGGAGGTCACTGGGAAGGCCTCACCCTGGTTACTTACCTTATGTATAAAATTTTCCACTTTGTTCTGCAGGCCCCACCACTTGAACTTGACAGTAACCAGTTTGTATGCACACATATATGGGCAGTCTTTCTGATTTACAAGTTCTTGCTGCATTAGAAACATACCCACAGGTAGGCAGGTAACTAAGAGGGCAGATCTCAGGCTGTCCCTTATCCCAGCCCCAGCCATTCCCCTCCTCCACCGGGTAAGGCCCACCCACACCATGCCCCGCCCCCTGGTGGTGAGGGTATGAACTGCACCTTCCAATTTGGGCCCAAGGGTCCTCGGCCTGTTTTGATAGATTTAAATTTTGCTGGGTCTTCCTCTGACTTGTAATCCTGAGAAATGTTGTGGAATTAGGGTTGGAGGAGAGAGGTAGGGGCAGAGAGAAGGGGAGAACAGATTTGTCATTAGCATACACTTCATACTAGTTCTTGATGCTGCAGGCATACAGCAAATATGGGAAAACGTTATAAACAAGATGTAGAACTGTTTACATTTGCCTCAGAGGAGAGTTCTATGTGATTTTCTCTGCCAGGGTTTGTTTTCAGTTTTACCAGTATGAAAGTATCACCAGACTGTCTGAGCAGACACACATTTCCAGTGTTTAAGACATAGATTTTCAACCTGGGGTGAGCACTGAAATTGCCAGAGAAGATTTTTTCAAAATTTCTGGGCCATCTCACCTAAAATTCAGTGAATAAGAATATCTTCAGGTGAAGGCAGAATGGATTTTTTTTTTTTTAAATCTCTGCAGGTGATCTAAAATACTGCCAGAGCTGAGAATAACTGGCTGTTGCTCCAGAAATCTAGTATAATCTCCCTCTGGCTTGTTTTAATAAAATCATTATTAGAAATGTTCAATGTATAGAACCTATCCACTACTGGGCAGTCTCACTTCACTGATTTATAATGCAGTCAATTCTCCCTGTTAATTAACCACAACAAAAGTTTAATTTTCAGCTGGCCCTCTGCATTGACTAACGTAAGCTCAGGAAAACCAAACTCATTATAGCATGTACTTAACAAACATAACGAAGATAATAAATCTCTTTCTCTCTTTCTCTCTCTCGCTCTCTCTCTCTCTCTGTCTCTCAAGTATTTCCCAAAGCTAAGGAGATTATTTCTGTGTGGTTTAAAAAAATAAATCTTCCCCAGCATTGCTTCCCTTCCACTCACATGTAACAACCAGAGTTGACAAAATACTTAAAGAACCATACTTTTTGCTAGTATTCTGTTGAAGAAATAGTTGGGTATGTTCAGTTTGAGAAAATTCATCAAGCTGCACACTTATGATATATTCACTTTGCTGTATGTTATATACTTCAGTAAAAAGTTTTTTTGAAAAATCCACCAACCTTTTGAGGTTGGGGGTAGGGATATTAGGCAAGGAAGCCCAAGATGGTTTTCTTATCTTTTTGGAAATGCACAAATCAAAATATTAATATCTTAAGTGTACAGACTGACCACAGGAAAGAGGTATCACACCCATGAGATACAAAGAGCAAATACTTATTCCCTATCAATGGGCAGAGTTTTAAATTCCTGTCTCCTAATCCCAGCAAGGCCTCTGTCTAATAAGAATAGTAATGAATGAGGGGGAATCTAATCCTTTTATTCCTTGAACAGATAATTCCTGGGAGTATAACAGTGAGCAAGCAAGTCAGATCTGGTCCCTGTTCTCACCCAGCTTCTGGTCTAGTTGTGGACTGTCCTCTTCCAGGTGCCTGCTGCAATGTTTGTTACTGTAAAAAGCCACCATCAAATTCTTGAAGGCAGAGGACCTGTCTTTACATATATTCTCACCTGGAACCCAGAGAACCTAAGAAAGTATTCCAAACACAGCAGGCAGGCAATAAATGTTTTTTAAATACTGGGTTGGAAAAATAAATTTGGGAACTAGTGCTCTGATTTTTCAGGCTAAGCATCCTTTCAGCAGGGCAAAATACCCTACTCACTGCACTTACATTGTCCAGTAATAATTTCCAGAGGCCAAAGAGGAGACACAAATTTAGGCCACTGTTTTCATGGCAGTATCCCCACCTCAAGACAAGGGAACTCCTAATACTAACTTTAAAAATAAAACAAACAATACACACCAGAGAGAACTTCCTTTTGAGCCAAACTGGGTATGGTTCCCAGGTTTCTCTAATACTTAGAAGTCATTTCTGCATCTCGAAGGCCACCCACATCTTTAAATAGTTCCTACCTTGCTAAGTACTTGGCTTCGATCTGCAATATCTATATATATGGCTTCCACATGTTTCCATGTCTCAGGCTCCAGTTTATGCACCTGCAGGAAGAAGGGGGACCACTGTGCAGTTTTTTGTAAGCTACAAAGCACCCTTTACCCAGAATGGACACTTAGGAACAGCCATTCCCATAGCCATACACATGAGATTCCTACTGGTAAAGAATTACATGCAAAATTATCCAAAGGAATGGGAGAACGGATTTTTTTTTAAAAAGACAGGCTCTCACTATATTGCCCAAGCTAAAGTGTAATTCACAGGTATGACTGTAGTACACTATAGCCTCGAACTTCTGGGCTCAAGCAATCCTCCTGTCTCAGCCTCCCGAATAGCTGGGACTACAGGCATGTGCCATTGCACCCAGCTGGATCTTAAGTAGACACAAATTTAAGAACAAATGCTCTGATTTTTCAGGCAAAGTACCACTTCTACAGGTCAAAACACCCTCAGGGCTATGTATAGCACTTACATTGTTTCCATATTTTCCGCTTTGTAAAGACTATGAACGCTTCTGGAGATGCTGCCTGCTTAGCTGTATATTGCTTATTTTGAACAGGTTGTACATGCACATAATACAAAATTATGACACATTCAAAATGTACAAAAGGATACAATAAAGAGTAACTCTTCCTTTTGCTTGTTCCTCAGTCCCCACTCTAGTAACAGCCACTGCTACCAGATTCTATACACATACGAACACCCATATGCATAGATTTTTTAAAAAATACAAATAGTAGCACATACATATACTGTTTCATATCTCGCTTTTTCCACCAAACAATGTATCTTGAAGATTGTTCCCTATTGGTTCTTTCTAATGGCTGCAAGTATACCATTTGCCTGCCCCACAATTTATTTAATGCTGTCCTACTGATGGGCTCTTATGTTGTAATTTTGTTTTGTTTTGTTTTATTTTTTTAGAGACAGAGTCTTGCTCTGTCGCCCAGGCTACAGTGCAGTGGTACAATCAGCTCACTGCAGCCTCAAACTTCTGGGCTCAAGTGATCCTCCCACTTCAGCCTCCCAAGTAGCTAGAACTACAGGCGTGCAGCACCATGCCTGGCTATTTTTTTTATTTTTTGTAGAGATGGGGTCTTGCCATGTTGTCCAGGCTGGTCTCAAACTCCTGGCCTCAAGCGATCCTCCTGCCTCGGCTTTCCAAAGTGCTGGGATTACAAATGTAAGCCACCAGGCCCAGCCCTTATGTTGTTTTTAATCTTGGCTACACAAAGAATGCTGCAATAAATCTCCTTGTATATATGTTATTTCATACACGTGTGAAAATATCTATCTAATAAATTCCTGGGCATGGAATTGCTGGGATAAAGGACAGATATATTCTAAATGTGGGGAGTTATTGTAAATTGTGCACTACAGAAACTGTAATTTTGATGTTTGTAAAATACCTTGTACAGTTCCTGTCTCTAAAAAAATTTTTAAAAAACCCCACCATGTTAAAGGAATATATACACCTTTTTTAAAAACAAAATTGGGGCCAGGTGAGGTGGCTAATCCCTGTAATCCTAGCACTTTGACTTTGGGAGGCTGAGGAGGGAGAATCGCTTACGGCCAGGAGTTTGGGACTAGCCTGGACAACATAACGAGACCTGGTCTCTACAAAAAATTTTTTAAAATATCAGCTGGGTGTGGTGGCACGTGCCTGTAGTCCTAACTACTCGGGAGGCTGAGGCAGGAGGATCACTTGAGCCCAGGAGTTCAAAGACGCAGTGAGCTATGATCAGTCCACTGTACTCCAGCCTGGCCAAAATAGTGAGACCCTATTTCTAAGGAAGAAAAAAAAAAAAAAAAAGAAAGAAAGAAATACAGCTCCTCTGTGCCAGGAACTGCATTTTAGACCAATTCAAGCACTATAAGAAATGTCCTGGAGATCACATTTTGCAAATCAGAGACAGAGCAATCCTATGCTGATAGGACAGGTCTAAGCAGAGGCCACTGCCTTCCTGGCCAGGGAAAGGGGACCACAGAGAGGACCCTATGGCAGGGATGGAGAAGCTACAGGGCAAAGCCTTAAGTCCCCACCCTGGGACCTGGAAGTCCTTGGGGTTCTTGGGAAGTACTACTCACATTCTCCTGGGTGCCAAGATCAGGTTTGTGCCAGGTTTCAATTTTAATCAGAAAGTCTTCTTTCATGTATTCATTCTGAAAGAGGGAAAAAAAATACCTTTAAGTCACCAGGCTCACAGTTAGGAAGTAACCATCTCCCATTACTGGACCATAGGCAGTCAAGAGACTCCAGCCTCTGCCTTATAATTACAGCTAACTTGACTGGGAGCCCACAATATGCAAGACATGCATTATCCCATTTAATCCACATCCCCACCTGTGAGGTCTATACAATCACCCTCATTTTACAGGTGAGGACAGTGAAGTTCAAAGAGGTTAGGTGACTTGTCCAAAGCCACAGAGATCATGACAGAGCCGGGTCTCAAAAACAGGTTTGTCCAACTTAAAAATTCACGAATTTAACCATTCTACCATACTTTTATGTGCAGCATGCTAATGGTTAATTAGTAGTGTGGAAAGAGCACAGGGAAGACTTCATAACCTACCAAAAATAGTCACCACAGCCCCTTTCCCCCCAACTAGCCTTTTGCATAGGCCTGAAGTTCTCTTCTCAGCAACTCAACCCTGCATGCTAATTATTGTCTCCCTTCCTTCCTGCTTCTTAAAAATTGGAACTACTGGCCAGGCATGGTGGCTCACACCTGTAATCCTAGCACTCTGGGAGGCTGAGGCGGGAGGACTGCTTGAGCTCAGGAGCTCGAGACCGGCCTGAGCAAGTGAGCAAGACCCTGTCTCTACTAAAAATAGAAAAATTAGCAGGATGTGGTGGTGCATGCCTGTAGTCCCAGCTACTCGGGAGGCTGAGGCAGGAGGATCGTTTGAGCCCAGGAGTTTGAGGTTGCAGTGAGCTGTGATGATGCCACTGCACTCTACCCCAGGCCACAGAGCAAGACTGTCTCAAAAAAAAAAAATTGAAACTACTCAAGGAGGAACACATTAACCTATCAGCTTCTCAGTAGGAATTAGTATCCCAGAAACTGCCTACATTTACCATCAGGGACAAGGCATTAGGATGAGTATGCTGAAGGGTTGCGGGGGTGTGCATTGATAGAGGGATGGCCATGGGAGAGAAACCCTGTTCATGTCACAATTTTGCCAAGGGTCAGTGCTCACTCTGGTCAACAGATGCCCAAACAGGGAAGGGATGTCAGTCAGGTCAGCTGAACTGAAATTTCTGTACAACCCTGAGAAGGCATGACCTGGGGAGGGGAGGGAGAGCCTTGAGCCATTCTGTACACGTAAGACCCACAGGATACACCTGATAAAGCCACATGCCAATGCAGCTTAAAGCAGGAGGTCACCATGCCAATTAATAAGTTCCTCATTAAGAGTGAAAGGACTTAGCCTCAACAACTCCAAACATCACCCAAGGCAAAGAGGAGAATGCCCAGGACCACCAGTGCAGTTACACTTTTATTTCTCCTTTTCTTTTTTTTCTTTTTTAAGACAGACTCTCACTCTGTCGCCTGGGCTACAGTGCCATGGTGTCATCATAGCTCACCGCAACCTCAAACTCCTGGGTTCGAGTGATCCTCCTGCCTCAACCTCCCAAGTAGCTGGGACTACAGGTGTGTGCCACCACACCCAGCTAATTTTTTCTATGTTTAGTAGAGACAGGATCTCACTCTTGCTCGGGCTGGTCTCCAACTCCTGAGCTCAAGCAATCCTCCTGCCTCGGCCTCCCAGAGTGCTAGGATTACCGGCGTGAGCCACTGCTCCTGGCCTCCTTTTCTTATGAATCATCTACAATTCCAACCCCCTCCCCCTGAGAATACTTACTGTAATAACTGCTCCAAGGCAAGGACATGGAAAGAAGAGAGAAAAACATTAATGAGGATGAAGAAATATCAGCCCCCCAACCCCAGGGACCATGAATGGCAGAGTTCTCCACTCCCAGTGGCTTAATCCATAGTCACTTCCAAGCCCCAGTGAGTCAGAAACACCTCCATGCACCAACCCTCAAGTTTCACTCACATAAACATCCCAAAAGACCAAATATGAAATTTAACTAAAGCAATGCCACTATGGGCCTCTTGGGATTCTCTCCAGTGGGGCAAGGAAAGGGAGAGGCTCTGATCAGCTAAGGCACTGGCACCCATCACTCTGTCATCAGAGCATCACCAGGGTGCCCCATCCCCCACCCCTCAGGGCACAGAGCAGGACACTTTAGGCCGGGTACAGTCTATCTGTCCTCTGCATCCTTCCTCTCACTGTAACCAAACCTCTCACAGTCCACACTCCTGTTCATTGTAATGGGAACCCCTCGGAAAGCACGGTTCAATTATTTATCGGAGAAAATGACTGCAGCTCTCATGTCACTGGGGAATGTACTAGCTCTTCTCCTGACAAAGGCCTTGGTTCACACTGTACCCTCTGAACTTAGGAGCTATCTCAATTTCTGATGGATGCCACACTGCCATGTTTGGAGAGTATACAGGGCTAACAAACTCTATAACTCAAAACTGAAACTATGTTTACCTCTGAGACTGAAATGAGGAAAAGTTGAAATATAAGGAATAAGATCTACCATGTACAGAAATAACCCAAAAGACTATCAGTAATTTCCCCAAACCCAATGAAAGATACTCGGAAGGAAGCCTGAGATTAAGAGTACAACTAAAAGGCCTATATTGAAAAAATTGTCCTGCTATCAGCTTGAAGAAAATTATGTTAAAAAAGGAAATGATGGGCATAATATCCATCAAAGGAAAGTCCAAGGACTTTGGCAGAAGTTCTCCAGCACTGTCCTGGAAGCAGGAGCCCGGGCCTGTGTATGTGGCACGTCTAGCAGCTCCATCCCTAGAGTGGAGACAGCAGTATCAGGCTGGTCTGTTTGATGACACTAGCCATTAAGCTTCCCCAATTAAACACCTTATTCTGAATCCATGTTCTCTAAAAATCCCTCTCCTTCTAGTTTGGCCTCTGTCAGGACAGAATGTGTTGATCAATGCACACAAGAATCTGTCACTAAATCAAATGGACATTTTTCACTACATGTTGGTATTCTGATTATAATTTGGTTTCCCATGTAGAAGAATGCACAAGAATGCTCTGATCAGCAAACAGGCATATCTGGTTTCATTAGTAATGTTGTATTTCAGTATAACTTCATAGACTATCTTTTGGGGTTTTTATACATTAGTCTTTGTGAGAAAGAGATCCGCTCGGTTCTGACAAATTTGGTTTCTGAACCCATGAAGGTCATGACCCTCTCTGACCTTTAATGCCAACTTAGGAGACCAAAAATCATCCCCAAACCTTCTCTAGCCTTCTCTGCCCCTCCAAGCACCTCTGCATTCATAGCATTCCCCTGTCTTCAAACTGCAACCTTGGGTACATGGGAAAAAGCCTCATGAAACCCTCTGCAGTTGGAAAATACAGCTTTCCAAATAAGACTAGTAAGGTATTTTAAAAGCATGGGTTAGTGTTACTGTATCCAGCAGAAGGTTAAGGTTTGAGGGAGAGGTGGAAGGAGAAACGGAAACACTGCTTTTCGTCTTCCCAGTTTCATTCACAGACCAACTCCTATCTTACCCGCTCTTCATGCCCCAACCCATCAGCTTCAAGGGAAAAAGAGACAGAGAGAGAAATAAACTAAGAGAACAGAAAGATCCAATAATGAGTAGGGTATTCCAAATCTGTTTTTATCCCACTCAGAATAAGGTTAGAGCCTTACAAAAGGTGGGGGGAATGTTACTCCATGCTCCTTTATCCATCTCACCTCAAACTTTGACCTACTTAGGCCAAGCTAAGATATTTGAACTAATACTTTCTCTCCCATCAACCCCCAGAGGGAACTGGAAAGTAGCCTTCCTTGCCTGTTCACATTTCTTATTTTAAAAAAGCAAGTGTCTAACTGAACAGATCTAAGATTCTATATATTCATTCTGTATGAAGGTGGATCCTGACTATAAGGTCAGCACCCACCAAAGAAAGCAACCTTCCTTCCCTCCCCCCACTCCCTGTCTCTCCTCTTCATGAAGTATTTAGAAATTGTATTTTTCTTTTTTTTTCTTTTGGTTAAGGATCGATATATGAACTAACATTTAATGTGTAGAAAAATGCTCACATCAGCTGCAACACACTCTCCCCAGAATTACACAAAGGACAGTGGCATCTTTCAGTTGGCACAAGCTGTGTACCCAGAACCCTGCCCCAGGCATGGAGAAGTCCATCCTATCTGTTTGCTTCCTTTATGCCAACTTGGCTGAGGTTTTTACAACACATGCTCAGTGCAACTCTTTTAGACATCAAGAAAATTCACCTTTGGCCCTAGACCAGACACACCCAGCCACACTACACTGTCTTTTAAGAATGTATGTGCACACCGCATTTCCAAGAATTTAACAGCTTCCTGCCTAATGCTTAGGGAGTAGTGAAGTTTGCATTTTCAGTTACAGTAATAAAACGCTTAAAAGCTATATATCCCAGGTCCTACCAATAAATGTGTATCTCCTGATAGAAGGTTCTTGAACCTGTGTAAGGCCACTGAGGACTGGAAAGAGCAATGACCCTGTGTTCTGGACTTTAGTCATTCCTAAAGTCCATAGGATAAGGATCACATGGGTCACATAAGGATTGTATCTTCATCAGATACAAACTAGGGAGTGCCAGGTCCCAACAAGCAAAGCAAGTGAAGCAGTACAGATAAGCACAGGCTAGAAGGAGGACCTCAGAGCCAAGATTGAGCCAACAAATGGAGGCTGGCTGGAGGAAAGGTCACCCACCGCACAGACAAGTTCCAGGGGACCTCTAGGGACCCCCTGGGGTATGAATCAGTACCAGTGTGAGCCCTCAAAGGGGTCTACCCCTAGATGGCCCTCAAAACCTAGGAATCTTAGAAACCTAAAAGTCTGAAATACTCTAAAGGAATCCCAGAATGTCTAGACTAGAATAAAAAGTTCTCTGTGGAGGTTCAAATCTTTCCTTTCCTTTCCAGAAACTCTGGACAGGAGACTGGCCAAGATAAGAAATTAATTCTACCCCTAACCTCAACTTTAGAACATGCTGGTTCAGCATAAGCTCTTAGCAGTGTCACCCCCAAACCCCCACCAAAGATTCTGCCATGCATATTCCATGTGTACATAACATATCTGGGGGAGAGCTAGCTCTAAATCCTTTGTCATCAAAAACTGGGCTTATTTCAACTTTTCCCCAACAACATCAGTGTTTCATTTGCCACCTTTTCTTGGTGTCCAGGCCTGGTCCTACCCCAAGGCAGGGAGGTCACTCTATAGGCCCTTTCCCATGACTGCCTTTCTCAAGAGCCCTGGACCTCAACGCTGCTTTTCAAGCATTTTCAAATATGTCACATTAAAATGGGAAATTTCAGTATCTAACAGTAAGAGAATGGTTTTAAAAGCTCACAGTAAATTCACATGATGGAATACTATGCAGCCATTATTAATTTTAAAAAGTAGTACACTACCAGTGACAGAGAAAATGTTCTCCATTTACTGAAGAAAAATGAACACTTTAAAAATCAGTAATCATATGATCTAAAATTTTGCCTAGAAAACGTGCCTGGAGATGGTGTGTGTGTATGCATTAAAAAAGGACTAGGAAAAATATACTAAAATGTTAGAATAATGGGTGATTATTTTCTTCTGTTTTTATTTATTTTCCAAAATGTATACAGAGAACATTACTTTTGTAATCAGTAAAAACAATCAAAATTATTACACCATCCCTGAATAAAAGGGCTGGTTCTGTGCTACCTCAGGCTGTGACTGCTTGGTGGTTCCCACCCCATTGAGTGACATGTGCTGGACAACACCAATTCTCACCACCAGCCCGAAGGGAGCCCTTAACTTAACTTTATCCTCTCACCACTTAATCTGGAAAATGAATGTGGGACACAAAGCCCAGAAGCATCCCCACCCCTGGGCCTACTTGACCACACCTTCATCCACCTAGGGGTCCAAACTCTGGCTTCTAGACAAGTCTGCACTCACCAGTTCTGCAATAAGGGTAGGCATTCCATGCTTTTTCATGTATATTCAGGGCTCCCTCAGGGGCCAGCATTCGAACAAATGTGGGTACTTTGCTATAGTGAAAAAAAAAAGGGGTTATGAAGGGAAATGGAAGACAGAGGAAGAAGACAAAAGACTTTTACATCACATTCTTCAGGTCATAGATCCAGCTTCTTCACCGGGGAGTTGACAAGCAAGTTTCCATGAGATAAGCAGGTTACTACTGTGTGTGAGAAGCCACCTGTCAGAGCCTGACACCCCAGCTTGGCTGGCTATTAACATCCACCCACGATGTGCCCCTACCACCCACCAGGAACAGGACAGCATATGAGACCCTGGGCTACCTGCTGTGGCTTAGCAGCCATTACATTAGCATTACACATTTTTCTAGAGCTCACTGGGCTCAAGGCACTATACTACACAGTGCAAGGATAATAGACGAAGGAGATACCTGTGATCACGTACCAGTCTAGGCTTATGGGCCAGGGTGACTGGCTGACTACCTTGGAATATAGGATCCAAGATGATCTAATCCGTTTTTGTCAGTTCTGAGAGGCCAAGAGGGCCTCAGAGCCATCTGCTTCCCAGGACAAAATATTTTCTTCTACTCAATTCTTCTTATTTCAAGTTATAGAACAATATGTACAGAATGAGCCCAATTTTTTTTTTTTTTTTTTGGTAGAGACAGGATCTGCCTATGTTGCCCAGGCTGGTCTGAAACTCCTGGCTTCAAGTGATCCTCCTGCCTCGGCCTCCCAAAGTGCTGGAATGATAGACTAAAGCTACTATGCCCAGCCCTTCCTTGGTTATTAACTCATAATCTATATGGTCTTTAGCAGGCTCCAGTAATCTCATCAGCTTTAGTGCCTCAAGCCTAAGAAAAAAGAGCTAACTTCAATAGACTTAACTCAGAGCACTCAGAGCAATCCTCTAAGATTCACTCACTGTCACACTCATTCAGACAAGTATTTCTAAGTGCCAGGCATGGGGACACATATAGAAAGCAAACAGATGTGGCTCCTACCCTCAAGGGTTTACAGTCTAGTCGGGAGTATAAGTAACCAGGAAAGGACAACACTGTAAGTATGTGCCACGATGGGGTGGGCGTGGAGCCCTGGAGGGCAGAGCACTGTGAGAGCATGGTGGGGGGCGCACGATGCACCAGGCAGCCACCTCGGGGAAAGTCGGGATGAAACGAACATATGGAGTAGAGAGTGGGACTAAGCTAGAAAAAAGGATGGGAGTAGGGTGGGAAAAGCTGAGAGAGCGAGGGAGAGGTTCATAGCAGCTGGTGTTAGTTATAAGGCAGGGAATAGAAGACACGTAGAAGCTGGGTCCTAAAAGATCTTGTAAAGTATGTCAGAGAATATGGACTTCATCCCAAGGGCAAAGGGAAGCCATCCACTATTTTAAAGCTGGGGAGCAACAGACCTTCCAGACAGAACACTCAAAGCTGTGCAGAGAACTGCAAGGTGGGGAGACCAGTTAGGAGCTGCTGTAGTAGTCCTGGCCAGAAATGGACATGTTAGAGATACTAAGGCAATGGAGTTAACAGAACTTGATTTGATATGAGGGTCAAGGAAGAGTGTGGTGGTGAGCTCATGTTTCTGACTTAGACAACTAGATGGCTAACACATTTAGGCTTCTTTTGTACTCATAAGGAAAGGTGGTGGTGGCAGTCACTCTTGGCTTTTGTTTTGTTTTGTTTTTTGCAGTTGGGTATTTTGGTGTTACAGAGAGTAACAGTAGCAGCTCAAAGTTTATACTCTTTCTTGCAAGAAAGACAGTAAGACAGGTCCCACCTTCCATATGCACAAACCTCCTCTCTGACATTTTGGTTGGACCAACTGAGTCTTGAGGAACCACTTGGCCCCTTCTGCCTAAAATACCAACTCCATCAGCTCTTCTCAAAATTTTCTTTAAAAAATACAAATACCAAAGCTGGGTGTGGTAGCTCGCACCTGCAATCCCAGCTACTCAGGAGGCTGAGGTGGGAGGATCCCTTGAACCCAGGAGTTCGAGGCTGCAGTGAGCTATGAGCATGTTACTGCACTTCAGCGTGGGCAAGAGACTCAGATACTACCTCTAAAAAATATTTTTTAAAAATTAAAAAAGATACAAATGTCAGAAGAAGAACAAGAGGAGGCATGGAGGAAAAAGAGCGCACTGACAGGGAAATGGGATCACAGTAAACTTTCCTCCACTTCGCAGTGTTGCTCTTCTCCTGGCTCCAGCACTGCAAAATCCTGGATCCTTCTGGGTTAGCACTTTTGTAACACCAGAGCGAGACTTCAATAAATCAGGGATTTTACCAAATGAAAATTATATTGGTATCAGTCCAGTTTAGTGATTAAAAGAAATTAAGATTCAGGTTTAAGTTGCACAGCAGTGTGGATGTACTTAATGCCACTGAATTGTATTTAACCACTTAAAAATGGTTAAAATAGTAAATTTTATGTTATATATACTTTATCACAATTTAAAAAAAGGATCAGGTTTATTTTTTCTAGTCATGGATAGTTTCTAAAACTAGCCTGGTTTGACTTCCATTCAAGCTGGTGTATGTTTACTATGGCTTTCAACATCCTTTGGTTCTACTCATAGTTTACTGAAATCTTACTGTATTGGTTAGGGATTCAGCAAATTTGTGTGGTTTGCTATGGATTTTGGTACACAAATCAGTTCAAAATTCATTTAAAAATATTTATGCCTTTGGTCCAAAAAGAGGTACCAAAATTTCTCTGGCAGCTGATTTCACAGCATCAGAATTTAAAATATTACCTGACCCAGCAATTCTACTTTTAGGAACATTTACTATAGACTTACAAGTACATCAAAAGATTCATGCAGAAGTTTTACTGGAGTAGTAGACATCTGGAAGTGACTATAAATATACATCAAGAGAGGACTGGCTAAACAACTTGTAGCCCATCTATATACAACATAATACTATGAATACTATGTGTACTTTAAAGACTGAGGCAGATCTTGCTGACAGTGAAAGGCAGCCATGACATGATAAGCAAAAAAGAGAAAAGAACAGTACGTATAGTATGATCCCAGCTATATAAAATAATAAAGACAGCTGGCTGCAGTGGCTCATGCCTGCAATCCTAGCACTTTGGGAGGTCGAGGCAGGAAGATCACTTGAACCCAGTGAGCTATGAAGATGCCACTGCACCCTAGCCTGGGTAACAGAGCGAGACCCTGTCTCAAAAAAATAAAAATTAAAAAAAAAAAGGAAATGTACAACCATTTTTACACACACACACTTCTATAGTCACGGACAATGGAAGGGCCCACAAGAAACTAAACACTATATCACTTCTGAGGACTGGGAGTAAAGCAAGAATTTTATTTTTTTAAAAAACTAATCTTTAAATAAACAAAGTACCGCCTACATCCACTCTCACAGGTGAAGCAACTTGAGCAACGAGCTAATAACCTGGAAACACCCTCAATTAACCATTATCTTCACCTCCAAACCAGGGCACCATCTGGCCTTGCTGCGGCAGTCACATACCTCTGTAAGTGGTAGATCTTGTGTGTGTACTGGCCTTTCTCACCATCCTTCTCATAGGGCTCGTTCACCAGGACCTCCACGCCTTCACCACCACCTGTTTCATTTTTACTGGCCTCAGCCACAGAATACAGCTGCCCTACTTGATACTAAAGGAACAGAGAGACAGGCATTATCCCCAACACAGAATCTTCTTAACAGTTACATATAGTCCAGCTGCCAGTAACTGTTCAATTAAATCACCCTGGGGTGCCCTTATCCAGGAGCTCATTCTGGAGTTTCCCATTGGGCCTTGCTCAAATCCACCCAAAGCAACTGAGAATGCTGCTCCACGGCCTCTCTTTAGCCATTAGGTGTGTTTAATTTCCTCCCTCCCATTTTCACATCATGCATCAGGGTTTAAAAAGGCAGGTGGATATACTTAACCTCACACCACCATCCAGAAAACAGATTATAGAGTCCAAGGTAGCATCTGGTATTAAGACCCCAAAACAAGATCTGGGTTGGTTGCTAGAAATCTCTTTATTCCATTCATTTAAACAGATCCTAAGACACAACTTCTTGTCAAAGAAAGTCGCTCAGTGCTCTGTGAAATCCACAACCTTTGCTGTAAAACTGGCTCATCTACTTGCTTTTTCTCCAGTGTTGGGCCCCTCCTCACCCCGCAAGTGGCTCAAAGAGTCTTTCAGACAACTATACCTCCTGAAGTTTTCTGGATTCCTGGTAGGGCTAAAGCCAGTACTCCTGCTCCCATATTACATAGTACAGATTCCTACCCCACAGTTTGTGCCAGCTGGGTGCACCCTGTATTGGCACTTACTAGATGGCAAAAGCCTGCTTTTCCTTTATTTGGGTCACATGTCACCCTATCAAATCACCAGTCAAGATCATTGGCCTCCTCTGACCCTATCAGGACAGCTCAATGTTAGGGCCAAAGACCTGGAGTCCTGGGCAGTGCCCAGGCCTGGCCCTTCTGCTCCCTTCTCTCTGAGGGAAGCTGTCTGGAGGGAAAAATAAGATGAAAAGAGAATGAACAGCAAGAGTTAATGCAGGAAGTTATGTCTGTACCAAAGGATGCAACTTCCCTATCTCCGCCAGTGCCAACCAGGCACAACAATTTAGGGAATATGAGAAAAAGCAAAGAAGGTACTTGATTACCCAACATGTTAGGGGAGTCGGAGGGAGATAAAAGTTTTCCTCACCCTCTCTGCCCCCTCCCCAAACTCCTGGTACTCCCAGGGGTGAAAGACAAGGGTTTTTCTCTCTTTGAGATTGACACAGAGAGGCTTATTCTCTGGGCAGCTGCCACTTAAATCACTGCCTGCTACAGCAAGGAGCAGATGCAGTGTCCAGTGCTGCTTCACCTCAAACTTGGAAGCCTGCTCTACCAGTCAGCTTCCTAAGCACCACAGGGAAATTTCTGGGCAAAGTCTGGAAGGTGCAGGAGAGGACCAGGTCAATTCACTGTTCACCACAAAGCTGAAAGAGCCCTAACTTCCAAAGCAAAAACCCCATACAAAGTGCCAAGAAAAGGCCCAGGCAAATAAACAATCCGGGCTCAGTTAATCCCATAAAAGAAGAACATCTGGTGAGAGCCAGTCACCTTGACTTTGCTAATCCTAAGCAACATCAGTGCTGCCTCAATACCCCCCAGAACCCCAAATTGTCCCTGTGTGTTTCCAAGTCTACCACCTAGCCGAGGCACACATGAAAGCCCCAACCAAGCATGTTCGGTTTGGCTGAGCCAGGGGTTCCTAAGAAGGAGCAGGAACTCTGTTTCAGAGAAGAGTCATAAGAACGTCTAACCACTGACTCAGCAATCCTGAAGGGCAGGCTAGGGAGAGCGCCTGGCAGAGGGGACCAGGTTTCTGGCTAGTGGTGCTGGTTGGGGAGGGGGTCCCCAGACACAGACTAATCGCCTTCATTTGCTTTCTCTTCAGCTGCAGGAATCAGAGGGCAGGTTCTAAGAGGATCAGCCTGTTGGCTGGCATCTTTCCCCTTTAATCTCTCTTGATATTCTGATCCTTTAATCCCAATGAGACAACTGAAGACAGTTTTGTTAAGCCAAAGGGGTAAGTAAGACTGGCCTGCACAAGCTACAAGTGAGGGAAACTTTTCATGTCAGGGAGTCCCCTTTGGCATAGTTGCTCTGCACCCTGGGAAAGCACTCAGACTCAGATGGGGTAGAGGTGGGGGTCAAACCATTGAATCAGATAAAGAACCCTAAGAAGACTGGGATTCCAGCCTACTTGGGCCTAGGACAATGCTTCTTGCCCTTGAGATTTGTTCTCTTGTCCCAAAGAACTAAGACATTCAGCTAAGAAAAACAAAGACCCCACTACTTTGGCAATCTGGGAGTGGGAGCTCAGGTAGATGTAGTGGGTGGGCCTGAAACACTGACATGAAACAAGTCATGAAACAACAGTACAGTTGCTGGTCCCACCCACATGGCTCTGTCAGGCCAGGTACCATAGAGGGGAGAACGGCACCATTCATTTACTTCTCTGGAAACAAGAAGTAAAACAGCCCTGCCCACAGTAGCGGGTGGGCCGACCTGAGCCAGGAACTAGTGGTGGACACATCCATGTCAAACAGCCAGTGCTTTCTGGCTCTGCTGCACAACACCTAGAAACCCCACGCAGTGTTAGGCCAAAGGCTCTAGCCAGCCAGAAGCTAATTCTGTCCCCAAAATATTGATTCAAGCCATCAGAATGATTATAAAGACACGATCTTCCCTTCTCTTTCTTTTCTTATCCCCCCAAATTAGAAAACTCCAAGGGCCTCAAGTCACGGCCTCCAATTTAGGAAGTGAATCCACCAGTCACATGATGCTGGACTATTCTCATGGAAACCGTGTCAGGATGGGGTTACTGACAAAGACTCTGAGACGGTTGATGGTTACTTGTTTCTTCTTCAGCCTCCCCATTCAAGATTTTTCTGATCTTCTACAACTAAGCTTCAGACTTTCAAAAGAGCAGCTTTTGCTTCAGCTCTACCTAGGCCATGTGTTGCTTTCTTGTCAGTTGTTCCTTGCTGAGAATGAGCTGACCAGCACCAGGCAGACAGATGAATCCTAACCAGAGCTCACTTCCCAGGCTTCTGCTTAGACCTTAGGCTTTACCCCACCCCACCCCACCACTTCCGCAATGCTGCAAAGAAAACCATCACAAGCTAAAAACCACCAACTGTGGACACTCTCAAGGTGGGAGTTCCCCTTTCCTTCCGTTCTTGGCCCCACCATAAGCAATCAGTGTTCTGGCTCCTCCAGCCTTACTGCAGAGCAGCCAAGAGGTGCTCCAGGACAGTTCTGGCCCTCCTTGGTCTGCAGCACCTCTCAGAGACATTCCCACCCTTCATTTCATTAATAAACTCCCTGTAAAAAGATCCACTTCAAGACCCCTAAACACCACACTGAGGAGTGGTGAGGAAATCCTGAGTTCCTGGGGGACATCTTCCTGACTGGAGCGGGGAGATCATCCTGTACAGCACAGAAGATGTTACTGGGCCCCCATGAGCTACGTTTCAGGGCAAGGGACATGCTGGGCCTTCCTGCTTGGCCTTCCAGTTTGGAAAATCATCACTTGCTATTTTTAATAAAGACAGCAAGGCCCCCAAAAGAGATGAGTCAACTGACCCCTCCAAGCCAACACTTGTGAGCCCAGGCACCTGGTTCCCAGGCCCTAGGTACATCTCCAGTGCCTCCACGGATCACAGCATCTATCCAACCATCCCCTCTTTTTCCCAGGTTCCCCAGTCTCATTTTCTTATCTCTCCTTCCCAGAACCCCCAGATCATGGTCAAGGCCCACCTCTGGTCCCCTCTCCCAGGTCCCCACAGCTCTTATCAGACATGCAGCCCACCAGTGGAGACCATCCTCTAGGGGGCCAATGTCTGCCCACCCCACTTGGGGGCCCACAAGCTTGGATATTTGTCTCAGCTAAAGAGTGCTGCAGGCTCTGTTGGCCTGATTTCATTTTTCAAAGGTCCAGTTCATATTTGGAACAGAGTGGAAGTTATCACAAGAGCTTCATGCCAACACTGCAGGAAAGAGAGACGAAGCCCAGTGACTGGGGATACTATACTGGCTGACAAACTTCACCCAAACTTGAGTTTAACTGGAAGCTAGGGTGGGGAGGGGCTATGAATTCAGAAGGAAGCAAAGAACAGGAGAGGAAAGTAGAGGAAGTTCATAGAAAGGGTGAGACAAGGGAGGCCCCATGACAGTTTTCTGTTGTCCAAGACACCAACTCTGAGTCAGCACAGCCTATGGACCTTCCTACAGCAAATCCTGCTGTCAGATACCCATATACAGGGACATCAGACCCAGGAACCATGAAAGGACAGAGGGCAAGCCAAGCCCATTTGTTATTCCCTGTTCTCCGTAAAAGGAGGGTTCTGTGTCTTGGTCTTTCTAACAGTCACCTAGCGTGGCTAGGGAGGGCCTCAGAGACTTCCTGCCCTGTTGGTTTGTTGCACAACCAGAGAGAGCCATGCACACTTCCTAGCCGAGTCATAGAGGTCCCAGAAATGCACACACTTAATTCTATCAATAACATGCCCCCAAACAGGCACGGTCTCAGGCTGGTCTAGTCTCCATTCAAAGGTATCCAGCATGCCAAAAGCTTGGGGCAGGTGGACACCATCGCCTTCCCACAACTGAAAGTGGCAACAGGAAAATTCACATTGAGCACTGGTTATCTCTACATTGGAACAAATATGAAAACTATATGAAGAATATGGCCACTCAGACCCCAACTTAGCCAATGGTCACACGCTTTTATGTACAACTATGGAAAAGAAAGAAAAAGGACTTACCTCATCTACAGACACAGGTAGGATGACTCGACTATAAGAAAGGGAAAAGATAGTATCAACTTCAGGTTCTGCAACCTGCCCGAGGCTCTTAAAGCATCATCTTAGAACTGTATTCAATGTTCTGTTGTATACGACACTATACGCACTGAAAAAAACCCAGCAGAGAAAAAAAAAAAAAAAACCCAGCAGAGAAGGCCCTCTGAGTGCTTTGAGGCTAGGACCCTCTGTACCCTTCTGCAATCCCATTTAGAACTCTGTGATTCAGCCCAAACCTGTCCCCTCACCGGCTACTTCCCAGGCCTCTGACTCACATTTGGAGTTGTCTTCTTTTCCTGCTCCCTCACCCATATCTTCTCCAACAAGACTTGCCAATGGGTCCAGTAAAACAGAGAGGTTAACACAGGAGGGCCTACCATCATGAGGATTCAAACCCAAAGAATCAGGCCCTGGGGATTTACATCTCTGTGGACCTAGCCTCCCAATAATAGCCCTCTAGGTGAAAGGCTAGGAAGGGGCCAAGCCCCTTGGTGGCTTAATCACCCTAACAGTACATATCAACCACCTCTGTTCTAGGGCAGGATATTATAACACAAGCTAATACTACAAAGCCACCAAAAGAGGACACCCAACTTGTGTCCTGACCTCCAGAAACTGTCCAAAGGCACCCAAACTGATCATTTTCTTCTCCAACTCAATTGCTAGAGGTACCACCAGTAACCTGATGAAGAAGCCATGGCCAGAAAAATCCCCACGAGGGTCTGAATCCCAGAGGTGCTAGGGCTAGCAGCACTTCTCCGGGTGGCTTGCATTTGTAATGCAGACCAATGGCCAACCCCTGTTCAAAGCTGTGAGGTCAGAGAGCTGAGACAAAAACCCTTGGTTGTACTCGTACAAGTCAAGCCAGTTCCCAAGCTTAGATTCTCAGTCCCTGGATCCTTGCTGGAATCCTCTGGCCCTTCTGTGTCTTGCATGCTTAGCGAAGCGTGAGCTGCCATGCCCTCCTTCTTATGCAATGGGTTCGTCATTCCGGCTTCTTGCTCCAGACTGGTAAATAGCTCACTATTTTCTAGTTCCACAAAAGTCCCCCAGGAAGCAAGCACACAGAGGGGACTAAGGAAAACATCACAATAAAGGCAAGGCACCAAGCAGAAAAGTTGCAGGAAAAACAAAATGGGATCCAGGTCTTTACTGGCTGCTTACAACTCCCTTCCTCTAGAAAGACTCAAATAACGTAAATCCTCCAGTTTATTGGATGCTGCCACTAACGCTCTCCTTCCATTAGAGAAAGCCAATAGTGCAGAAAAATACTCCCAACTTGGAGGCCAGAATTTCTGCACCCTCAGAAGAAACTTCCTAGAAAACAATAAGCCTTTTATCTTTAAGAACGGCAGCGAGAATCACATTCAAGTATTTGCAGAAATCATATCAAGGAGAATCCTGTTAGAGGAAGTGTCAGAAAGATCAACAAGGACAACTTTAAAACCCTGGGTGGGCTCCAAGTCTCCCCCCAAAACAGACTGGCATTGGCCAACTCCTGACAGGATGCTCTGAGGCTGCTTACGTTACAGCTGTACACCAGACAGTTCTCCCTCGCTCTTGGGAACAAAACCACTTCAGCAGCAATAGGGTACAATTCCAAAGGATAGGGCCACAGAATCACTGCTGGGCTGAGGCTGGAGCAGTGCTCACTGCAACATGACCTTCACTCGCACTCTTCCCAGAGCTGCAGCGCTGCAGCCACAGCCAAGTGTCTCAAATGCCCCCCCCGGCCCCTGCCCAGGGATGTACACACACAGCACAAGTTGGGCAGGAAGGAAATGCAGATGCCAGGCAGGCTCTGCATCCCCACACCTTGGACTTTCCCCTGGCAGGCTTCAAGGGGAGGAGAACAAAGAATGGGAAGGGAGCACCTTTTTTCAAAACTCACTCAGATCTCTTCTGAAGGTCCCTTCCTTTCCCTGCCTGACCTTCCTTTCAAAACTACGGATTACTACAGAGTCTAAGACTCATCTGGGAATAGGAAAAAGGATCAGAAGAATAGAAAAAGCCTATTAGTCTGGACATTCAAGATTAAAATCCGAAGTGCACCATGTTCTCCTCCTGTTGGCATCCTAAGGGTCTTCCTCCTCACCACATAAAGCTCTGAGTTCTGGCTGCATTAACATCAGACTGGATGCCAAGAAGTAGAGGTGTGGGGCCTCAAAATAACGCTGTTCAGATGAGGTGCCAAGCTGGGATGACATCTTGACATCTGGGTCTCTGCTCCCTTTGTTATCCAAACTCCACACTATGTCGTAAATGTCCTAGACACCTCCAAGGAGCAAGCCTGGTGGGGATGGACAAAGTGTCTTCACTGACAAAATGGAAAGAGCCCTCTGTACACTGGCCTAGCCACCAAAAGAGTTCCACAAGTCGCTCTCTGCTTGGACATCTCCCACTTCCAGACTTCCAGGGCTTCTGGCCCAATGCTGCTACTTGCCCTCCCTCCAGGGAAGCAGTTTCACTGTACATTCTGTACATACACCCAGTCTCTCCTCTTTGGGGGGAAAAAAGTCCTGTGATATTTACTTGGAACCATGAACTTCAGCAATGGGCCATCTTATACTTCAAAGATTTAGCAATCCAAACATCTCCACCTGTCACCCGATCCCCTGGATTACAGGAGCAAACCCATCTTCCTGTAACTCCTACCAGAAGTCACCAGTTTCCCAGCCTCCCAAGTCACTACTCAAGAACTCCCCTACTCTTCACTGCCTTTCCTCAATTAATGGCTTTATGGACACCGCAATTCCTCAAAGCAACGTCCCCATCTCTTTGCACCAAGACTGAGAATCCCCTGAGACAAGCCAGCCCTGCCCTTGTGCCCCCACCTCCAGTAAGAGGTATATTCATTCATAAACATACTCTCTTTCTGGACTGTCCTCTACCGTGTTAACTTCTTAGTCCCTCATATCACTTCAGACCCTGCCCAATATCTTCTGGACTCCTCACCCAAATGTCCCCAAATCCCAAGTTTTTTTCCAAATGCCTCCTCTTCTGCACCTACTGCTTGGGCACCTTGTCACTCCAGGGACAGCCCTCTCTGCTTTATCTCTTCAGACCCTTCCCCTGTCACCCAAGCCTGGCCCTGACTCTGAAGTCCTTTTCCTGTGTCCACTTACTACAATCCTTCCCCTGATGCCTAGGGCGGCCACTCCTCATACTCCAGGTTCCCCTCAGCACTCCTCCCCATCATCTCAACTCCGTTCTGGAGCTGTCTTATCTGATCATCCCTGCTCAGCCCTCGAACCCCTCCCCACCACCTGCCTGCCCTGCCTGCCCTTGTCCGACAGTCCTCAGCCCCTCAGACAACTCCTCCGTGTCCCGACGGTCCTTTCAGGCCCGCCTGCAGTTCTGGCTGGCCCCTTCATCCCCCAGCTCCCACTGTAGGACCACCCCACATCGCGTGCTCTCTGTCCCCTCAGCCCCTCCTCATGCCCTGTCCGGTTCTCACTGTCCCCTTGACCCCACATCAGGCCCTGTCTTGCCCTCATTGTCCCCTCGCCTCCCCTCAGGCCCGTTCGGCCCTCACTCCCCTTGGGCCCCACCTCAGGTGCTGTCTGGCCCTCTCTATCCCCCCTGGCTCCACCTCAGGCCCTGTCCGGCCCTCACTGTCCCCTCAGCCCCTACTGGGCCGCCCATCCAGCGCTCTCCGTCCCCTCCGCCGGGCCATCAGCCTTCCTGTTCGTCATCCCCGACCCTCCCTTCCTCCTCCCTTCCGCACAGCCGGCTGGACACTCACTACTCCTTGAGCAGCACCATGTCGCTTCGCGGCTCGGTGGCTGCCCGCTGCCCGCCCGGCCTCCCGCCCGCTTCCCGGCGGCCGCTCTCCCCGTGGCCCGGCCCGGCCCGGCTGCCTGTGCGCCTTCGTCGTGGTCTGCTCCGTCCCCGCCGCTCTCGCTGCGGTCGCCGCGCCGGCTCCTGCCGCCCCGGCCTCGCCGCCTCCCGCGCCGCTGCCGACGCCGCCCGGAGCTCCGGTTCCGCAGCGCCGCGCGGGGGCGGGGCGTCTCTGCGGCAACCAGAGCGTCACACGCAGCGGTGCGCGCTGACCTCAGGGCGGAGGCGGGGCCTTCCCGGGCCCGCCCCATCCCGTCCTTAAACGGGCCGCAGCGCTGGCCTCGGCATGGAAGGTGGGTCCGCAGCGTGCGCGAGACCCGGGCAGTAGGCGGAGCAGACACTGAGGTGTCTGGCAGGGTCCAGCGTGTAAACGCTGTCCTGGTGCGGGAGCGGGATGCACCTGTATGCTGGGGCCTCCTTGGTGGGGTGGATTGAGATCCAGGAAAAGGTTGTCTCAAAAGATACTAATAAGAGCCAAATTTATGTGCAAGCGCTCCTCTAAGTGCTTGACCTCTCACAACAACTCTACCAGAAAGGTACTATTACTCTTCCCTTTTTACAGGTGAGGGGAAGGAGAAGGACTTGCGGAAGTCCACAGCTAGTACGTGATGGAGCTGGGATTTTAACCCAGCAGTTTTAGTGTAATGTCGTTAATCCAGTAAGTATTTGCTGAGTGTCTGTTGTGTACCAAAGCCTGTATTTTTATTGAGAGCGTGAACACGGCAGATACTATCTGGCCCTTTAGGGAACTCAGGGTCAATTGGGGAGGGGGTAGGTGGGTAGCTGGGGGAGACAGAGCCAGGCAATTAGAACGAATAGGGCTGTGAGACGTGAAACACAGCCTTGGTGGGATACACCAGAGGGTCACCCAATTGAGTGTGAGGGGTGTAATCAGGGAAGGCATCCTGGAGGAAGAAATTCTCAGCTGAGATCTGGAGGGAGCGGGCTGGGGAGAAAAGCATAGCAGACAGAGTGCATGCAAAGGCTGGAGGCAAGAGGGAGATCGAGGTGCAATTGGGGAACTGACAGAAGTGACTAGAGCATAAAGGTTGGGGGCTGAGGAGCTGGGAGGGGGGTTGGGTGCCTGGTGGGTGATGATAAAGTGTTTGGAGTTTATGCTAAGGGCCATGGGAAGGCATTTAAGGGTGAGCAGTGATGTAGCAGGAGTCCTGTGTGAAGGCTCACTCTGGTGGCTGGGTGGAGGAGAGGATACAGAGGGGGCCAGAGCAGAGGCAGGGAGACCGGTTGGGAGGGGGCTGCTGCAGAAGTCCAGGTGAAGGTGGACTAGGACAGTGGTTGGAGGGAAGAAAAGGAAGGGATGGATTCTGGAACAACTCAGAGGTGAACTCTGCAAGACTTTAGGACTCATTGACTGAGAGGATGAGAATGAGGGAGGAGGAGAGAAACCACCCAGGTTTCTGGCCTGGGAGCCTGGGTGGACACTACTGCCCTCGCTGAGAACACAGGAAAGGCAGGCTGGTATGGGGGCAGATGATGACTCCAGTGTTGGACTCATTGAGTCCAGGGTGCTCGAGGGGCATCCAGGTGAGATGGTGAGCAGGCTGCGCAAGAAGGGAGGGTGGAGCAGGTGGCCACATTGCTATCAAGCTGTGACTGATGCCCCAGGACCACCCTGAGTATTGTACTCATTCATCAAATCCTAGAGTGGGACCATGGACAGCCCCAGAAATCCAAGCCCAAGCCCGGAGGGATGGCCAAGAAAGACATTATGACCTGAAGTCCAAGATTAAATAAGTGGCCTGGACACTGGTCCCCTAAAGGCCTAGCCTAATATCAGTGAATAATTATTTTACAAATGCCACATGCTGGTTCTCTCCAGGAAGCAACCAAAGCCTGCTCTGTGGGAGCTTGCAATCTAGTTGGAAAAATTACATTTATTCATTTACTCCATAAATATTCATTGAGCACCTGGCCCTGTCCTACAGCTTTTTCTAGGCACTTAGGATACAGGGGTGACCAAAAAAACATGAGGTCCTTTCTTTGCTGAGTGGGGAGGAAGTAGAATGTAAACGAATACAGAAATCACTTCCAGTAGTGATAAATGTTATGAAGAATAGGCAACTTTGGCCTTGGTGGGTGGCCTTAGTCGGGTGGTCAGAGAAGACTCTTGGAGGAGGCAGTATTTAGACTGAGACTTGAATGACTAGAGGAATTATTGCTAAGCTAGCTCCTTAGCTGATAAGAGTTGAGGCAAGGTGAGATTGGAGGGCTGTGCCAGGTGATGGTGGGAAATAAAAACCCAGAATGACAATCAAAATGCCTGAGAAACAGCCTCTTCCCTCCAGGAGCTCATGGAGTGGAGACCTGGCACTTGCAGAAAACTGTAACTAGCCACTGGAGGTAGCTATGAAGGTGAACATGTGTGACACAAGGAACAGTGCAAGAGAAGGTTCAAGGAGGCGTGGGAAGCATCCCAGGATGTGGGGGGATGTGGCTAGGAAGAAGGAATGGCATCTCGAGAAGGAAACTTGCATAGACAAAGGTGCAGAGGGAAGATTCCACACCAGTGGAATTTGGGGGCAGGGAGACCAAAGCAGAGCATGCTGGTCAGAGCATGAGTGGGAAATGGGGTGGGGTGGGGTGGGCCCACAGGCAGGACTGACTGTGTACTCTTGAGTGCCGAGCTAGAGAACTGTACCTCTGTTCCATGGGTCGGGGGAGCTGTCCAACAGCTGGAACCCCCTCCCCCATCACCCAGATTCTTACCTCATCTCTTTTCCTTTCTGAAGCATTTTAAAGCTGACCTCAGACATCATGTCATCTCACCCCTCCATGTTTCAGTGTGCATTCTAGAAATGTGAATATTTTCTTACAAATCCACCATGCCATTATGCCGTTATCATACTTAACAAAATGAACAACAATTTCCTGATATTATCTCATCCCCAGTTCATATTCAAATTTCCCTAATTATCTAAAAAATGTTATATTATAGTTTCTTTTATAGAGAAGTTCAATATCCAATCAAGGTCCATGCGGTTTTTTTTTGTTTTTTTGGTTTTTTTTTCCAAGCATGAAAATGAGGTTTATTGAGGAGAGAAAGATAGGGTTATAGAGCAAGAGAAAGCTATAGGTTTACAGAGCAAGATACATATACCACAGGTGACGACTGGACCGACTGTTGTAGCAAAAAGAGAGAGCATTTTTTTCTTTTTGGTCATATTTTATTTTGAGTTCTGTTTCTTACATCTCTTTTACTCTGGCAAGTTTGCTTCAGGTATGCATAGAGGTTAGCCTTTAGACGCAGGGGCCACACCACTCTCTAACTGTGCCCTACTGTGAACCCACAGCCCCACTCTGGGAATAGACCCCCTGATGCCTTGGAGTCCCAGCTCTACCACTTCCTACCTGTGTGACCTAGGGCAAGTTACTTAACCTCTCTGTGCCTCAGCTTCTTCATTTGTAAAATGGGGACCATGCTAGTGCCTGCCTCATGGGATTGCTGGGACACACTAGAGGAGGCAATGTACATAAAGCAATTTTGTGCGATGCATGGCACATTTCCTCATTATTATTATTGGGAAAAGGGTGTAATGAAGGAGAAGGGATGGACACTGCTGCCTCTCAAAACTACTTCTGCGTGCTCCAGGCTTAAAAGAGGAATGAGGCCAGGTGTGGTGGCTCATGCCTGTAATCCTAGCACTTTGGGAGGCCGAGGCAGGAGGATCGCTCGAGGCCGGGGTTTGAGGCTACAGTGAGCTATGATGACGCCACTGCATTCCAGCCTGGGCAACAGAGTGAGACCCTGTCTCTACAAAAAACCAAAAAAACCCCAAAAAAACAAAAGAAAAAAAGAAAAAAAAGAGGGAGAGAAAGAAGCGAGTGTCACAGTTATCTGTGTCTCTTTCTATCTTTTTTTCAGAGCCAGGATCTGGCTCTGTTGCTCTGGCTGGAGTGCAGTGGCGTCATCATAGCTCACTGCAGCCTCAAACTCCTGGGCTCAAGCGATCCTCCCACCTCAGCCTCCTGCTGTGTCTCTTTCGGTGCCTTGCTGCCTCTCTCTGGCTTCTCTCCGTTTCTCTGGCTCTCTTTCTGGCTCTCCTCTCTGTCTCTTTTGCATGTCTCTCCTTTCTGTCTCTCCCTGTGCCCCTCTCTATCTCGCTCTCTCTATTTCTGTTCTCTCTGTCTCTCCACTCCTCATGTCTCTCTGTCTCTGTTTCTCTCTCTTTTGTTGTCTCCACTCTGGGCAATGCACCTTCAGCCTGTGTTTCTTTCATCGTCTCTTTGCAGCTGTCTCCTTTCCCCCATCTGTCTGCGCTCTCTGATCTGTCTCAGTCTTTCTCTCTCTCTCTCAATTCCTCCCTCCCCTTCGTCTTTGTGTCTGTGGCTCTCATGGTTCCAGACCCCCCTCTCCCCACTACTCCCCCCCACAAACATGGCTTCTCCTCACTGGCCCTTGTTACTGCCTTGGTTACAGCCACTCCTGTAACCCATCTCTCGGGGAGACTGTGTTTCACTGTTTCCATCTTCTGCTCTGTCCCTTCCAGGCTGGTGAGAGCATGCTCTTCTCCCAGCCTCTGTCTCGGTGTGCAACCTCTTTTCTGTTTATTTCTGTCTGTCGATCTCTTTTTAAATTTCATCCCCAAATATTTATTGAGCAGCTATTCCATGCCAGGCACCATTCTAGGCACTTGGGGCTAAGTGGTGACCAAGGCAGAGCACATGCCAGCTTTTGAAGAATGTTCCTTCTGGGGAAGAGACAGACACTAGACAAAAGGACAGACAAACAGGTGACCCTGCTGTCCGGCTCATCCCACTGGGCAGAGGAGTGTTGGCCAGGCCAGGCTGTGGGTGGGGACTCAGGCCTGTGAGGGTGAGCTGGCTCTGCTCTGAGCTTTGCCTGACAATTCCCCGTCCCTAAATAGCGACTGTGAGCCACTCAAGAAACTAGATTAGAGTGTTTAACCCATTTGCTCACTCAACAACATTCATTATGAGCCAGGCTGGGGGAGACCAAAGTAAAAAGAAAAAGGTCCCAGCCCACATAGGGCCACAATCTAATGCAGAAGGGAGACAAATGTCATATCTGCTGGAGCAGAGGACATAAATAGCAGATGCTTTGGGCACCCAAAAGAGACAAGGAGGCCCTTTACCGCCGCCTCTTCTCTCCCTGCCTCTGGCAGTGTTTGGCCTACATAGGGTTAAAAATGATTTGAGCAGCTGTGATTTTTTTTTTTAATTCTTTTGAGCCAACATTTGAAAATGGGGATACTTTATATAAAACTCAGGATTTCCAATAGGAAAAAATCAGATCTGGTAGCACTGGGCCCTTTTCACATGACAGTCATTGGTTGGAGCTGTGTCGGGCTGTCCCTTGAGATGGGGGCCGCAGCCTCCAGGTCCCCCCAGTCCCCACTAAGTCCTTTTGTGTCCCAACATGGAGGTCGAGGCCCAGCTGCTCCTGTGGCACAGTAGATCATGTGCTGTAGTCCTGCTCGTTCTGGGGAAGTACTTCTCTGTGCTGTCTCCACCGTGAGTGGGAAAATGAGAGGCAGCAACAAAGGTGCACGGCAGAGCCCAGTGCTCGCATCTGCAGTCTCGACGGGCACCTCCACCTAGCGTGTCTCTGCCTTGGCTGCTGTGCAGGGGCCCCCAGAGGCCACCTACACCCTCCCCTGGGCCTCCAGCTCCCTCCACTCCAGCAGGGTCGGGGGCCAGGCCTCGGACAGTCAAGCAGCCCACTCCCCTCCCTGGCTAGGTGGGCAACTCCCTGGGGCTTCTCTGGGGAGGCCTCAAGACAAAAGAAAAGGGGCCCCACTTAGAACCAGAACTCACCAGCAGTCTCGGTCTTCCTACCCAAGAGGCCCCTTCCTTGCCCTGTCCCTCCCACACTTCTTCAAGTAGCAGTACAGAAGGCCACACCAGCAAACACAGCCTAAGGGAGGGGTGGGGGCCAAGATACAGGGAATCTGGGCAAGAGACAGAGGCAAGGGATGTGTGACATAGGGAGAAAGAGATAGGAGCCAAGGAGAGAGCAGTTCTTAGTCATTCTCAGCATACATTTATTGACTGCTTACTGTGTGCCAGGAAGTAAGCCAGGTACTAGAAACAGCAAAGAGGCAGGGAAGAGTCGGGGTCAGCTGCTGAGTTGTCAGGGACACTGTATTGACCCTGGTTAATACAGGCAATGGATTAACCCTTCAGGTACCACTTAGAGGGCCTGGGCTGGGTCCTTGGGCTGGGCCTGCCTAGATGATCTTTCCAGCAATGGAAAGGGATTCAGCAAGGCAAGACCCTCCCCTTCTGTCCCATCCAGGCAGAGAGGCACACAGACAAGCTCCTCCACGCTCCTCCACACGTACACACCCCGACATACCCAGAACACACCTCATACTGACACACACACACACACACAGAGTTAGAGGCACAGCCAAGCAGTTTTACAAGGAGGAAGTGTAGAGATGCTACCTATGTGACCGTGATCTGAGTCACCCCACTCAACATAAACGTGTCACCATTCAGAGATTATCTTGAGAAGCTTTTTGGCCAAGTCTTACCAAAATGTGAAAGCCAGAAAAGACAAGTGAACAAGGGAATCATTTCTTAAGGCTTCTGCTTAGAGAGGGGTTGTGGGAAGGGTAGGGGTCAGCAGATACAGACCTCACTTTCTCAACTTGGCTACAAGTCTGTCCTGGTCAGAGCAGCCTAAGGCGGGTATCCTGTTATGTGGGCTGGGTGAAGGGGGAGTGCCTTGTTCCCTGTGCTAGCTGCCTTCTTCCAGGGTCCTAAAAGTAAAGATACTGTTAAGTGCCTGTTAAGTGCCAGGTATACTACTGGGCAGGTGCTGGCCTACATGTTCACTTAGCCGCACTGCGAAGGTCTTATTACATCCATTTTACAGATGAGAAACTGAAGCCCAAGACTTGCCTAAGGCCACACAGCATGTGGGGGGCCCCCAACCTTTGCCCTTTCCTCATTGCCTCCTTGGCATGGGGCGATGGATGGAGCCTCACTCTGAGAAGGGTCCCGGCCTTGGAGCTGCCAGTGGCCCTGGTTCAGTCTCGGATCTGCCAGGAGGGTGAAAATGACTAACTGCAGACACCAGGGGACATGGATGGTGGCTCCGTGCTGGCAGGGAGAGGCCTGAGCCGTGGCAGGCCACCCACGTGGAGGATGCTGCACCTCCTTCATGACACTCGGGAAGCTCCATCCTCACCCCAGGGCTTGGGGTGAGTCAGGGCATGGGGGGAACAGGCTCCCAGAGCCCACCTGCTCACCCTGACCCCCCACCCAATGGGAGGGCTGCAGCCTGTGGCTAACCCACTCACTTTGGGGGTTCTAGGCTCCCAACCCTCATAATCCCATGGTCTATATTCAGGGACTGTGGGCTACCACCCTTGAGTTGGGGCTCTAGTAATTGGCACAGATGAGGTACCTCCCTGTCCCAAGAGCCCATAAGAACCTGTCCTGTTACCCTTCAGAGGGAGGGGAGCTGCTGCTTAAACGGCCCTGAAGGCCAGTTCTATGGAGAAGCCTCCTCAGAGCTCCCGGCAGGAGCCCTCCACCATGGAATGGCCACAGTTGTCCCCACCCCCACTCCTGGTCGTTATCTGCTCACATTCATACAGGCAGACACGCAAGGGCATTAGAAACCCCAAGTGGCTGAATGTGTCTGTGCTACTGTCTGGGACAGTCCTGCACACATAAGCCCAATACTGGATGTCCTATCGTTTTCAGTGTCCTTGGGGCCTAAGCCAATGTGTCGCTGTCCTCAGACTGCATAGCACAGGGCCATGACAAGGAGGGTTAGAGTAGAAGTTTTTTGGCCAGGACGATACTGGGTACAAGAGGGGAAGGCAGATGGAGCAAAACAGAATCCATAGGGGCCTGCGACCACATCGTTGGCCTCTGTGAGGGTTGGAACCTTCCCTATGTGTGGGCCCAGGCAGTGGGAGCTGCAGTCAGAGGCCTAGAGGGTTTGGAGGAAGCCAACCACAAAGGAATGCCTAGACCCCAGAGCCTGGTGAGGACAGGGGCTCCGGGCAGTGGTCCTGAGGCTGGCCCAGCCCCCTTCCTCACTCCGATTGAAAGCACAGGGCCAGGCATCACTTCCTGCTCCTTCCCACCAAGAGCTTGGACGACAAGGGAGAAGATGGGAGGGCTGTGGCCACTTGGTGCCCACTGCCTTTGATCAGCCATGGTCCCACCCCATCTCAGGGCACTCCTCTCGGGGGCTAGAGTCACCAGGGAATTTCTCCCCCAAGTACCCCTCAGGCTCCAGGGCCAACATGACTGTACAGAACCCACCGCCTCCTCTGAGGAAGCTCTTGGCCCCAGGAAACAGAGACTAGGCCTGGGCTGGCTCCCCTTCCTCAGGCAGTTGCCTCCCTCCTGCAGAGGCTGGTGGCTCCTGGGGCTGCTGCTCCAAATGGAATGTCCCTGTCTAGAGGGCTGTGGCTACTGCAATGACTTAAGATCTATATATGAGTCCTGGTTCTAACCTTGAGCAAGTTACTGTACCTGCCTGGGCCTCAATTTTTTCAGCTATAAAATAAGGATGATAGTTATCTATTTACTCCTAGATTGTCATCATGATTCAGTGGTAATAGGGAAACATGTAACCTGCCAACTCTGTACAAAGTCAGGGTAGAACGACTGGCCCCTGACTAGGGCATGGGGGTGCAGTTGGCACCCAAACCCTCTGGCTAGCCACAACCTTTGTACCCTGCGACTATCTTCATGCCTCAAATCCACAAGCACTGTTAGCCCTGAACCGTTGTCTACCCTCAATTCTAGTTTCTCAGTGCCTGCTTCTTCCCACCAAGCACCATACCCTGCGGGAGGGTGGGAGAATGAGGCAGCAGGTCCCATTTTGTCTGGGCCTGGGCTCCACTGGGGACAGCACAGGCCATATCTGCCCAACGTCAATACTACATCTTCCCAGCTGGAAGGGCCCTTGCTAATTTGTTTTCCCAGTCTGCACTCCTTTTCCACGGTGGGTCTCAAACTCGGGGAGGCACCAGAATCACCAGTCAGAGGCAAGACCTAGAGTCTACATTTTTAACCAGCACCCAGGAGCTTCTGCTGTGGGTGGTCACTGGCCGCAGCTGGAGGCAGATGGCTCTGGTTGTCAGAACCGCTCCTCAGCAGGAAACCTCCCACACTCTCAGAGGGCCACAAAGTTCCTGAGTGTGCAGAAAGTGCTACAAGTGCTTCGTTGTAACAGGCTTGACTTTAACTCAGCCTTTCCTAAATTTGACTATTGAACTTTTTAAAAAATTAGAATGACTATTAACTTACCACAGAACAGGTGTTCTAAGGAGCTGTTTGATAAACGTTGATCTAGTTCTCTCTTCTCAGTCTTGTTTTCCGGAGGGGGGGGGAGTTGGATTTTTAATATTTGAGTGGACTAAAGCCTAGGAGATCGGGTGTGTTATCGGGTGTGTTCGAGGTGCCCTGGTGTTAATGCAAAGCTTGAATTCGGGCCTGGCCTGCCCTGTCCTGCTCTCCTTTGTCCTCCCCCCAACATCCTGACTCTGCTCCCTCTGAGCCTGGGGCTCTCCTGGGCTAACCCCATGTCCTGAACTCAGGAGAAACCCTCAAAGTTGTGGAAGGGTGACAGGAAATCTGTGTAGGGGATGGAAAGGGGTTGGGATTAGCCGGTTTGGCTGGGAGAAACAGCACAGGAAGAGGTGGCCCACACTTCTAAGATGTCTGCACAAGCCCCATGTGTTTGGGGGTGGGGGAGTAAGGTTTTTCCTGGCCCACTGCCCCTCCCAAGACGGCAGTCCCCCAGAGAGATGGTAAGCAGCTGGGAACGGCTGGGGCTGGTCAGTGGAAGAAATTCCTGTCCTGCCTTTTCTTCTCAAGGTCAAAACAGGCACATGCAGCTATTAACTGGTATGCTAGAAGGGGCATCCCTTACCCAGGAGGAAAATGGATTTATTGCTTTATAAAAAGAAGTCTGATAAAACTTAAAAAGAGAAAAACAACAACTAAAAACCTACGAATCAACTCACCCCTCTCAGCACTCCCAGGAGGTCTCAGACACATTTCTGGGGGCAGTCAAGGTGGGTGGGTGGGTGGATGAGCCAGGCAGGCCTGGCCTCTCCCCGGTAAACAGCGCCAGGGCCCTGGCGGAGTCCGCCAGCAGGGGGCGCTGTGGCCCTGCAGCCTCGCGGGCTCCTGGCCGTGAGCCAGGCTGGCTCCTCCCGCTGGGCCTGTTGCAGGCCTGGCTGGCTTCTGGTCTGGCGGGTGGGGACAGTTACAGACCCCCAGAGCCCACCCACAGCCCCAGCTCACACACACCACATGCACACACACACCCCTGGGCCCAGGCCTGGACCTCCATGTCTGTGAGCTGCAGCCTTACTTCCACCCCCACAGAAACAGCTGTGGATGGGGAGGGCACCCTGGTGGTGGCCCTTTAATCCCCTTCAGGTGGCAGACTGGCCTGAGGGTGGCAGTGAAAACATGCTGCCTCCCGTAGGCCCTGAGGGAGAAGTCTCAGGACCTCTGGTCAGCCTTGTCCAGGGCTCTTGAGGCTTTGTGTGACCACCAGGCCCTCCATTCCCTCCCCAGGCTGGAAGCCAGGGGGGCTTCTCTACAGGCCTCAAATGGGAGGACAGGCCATGGACAGGCCATGGGGGGCTGGAATTACAAAGGAGTTAGCACCAACAACAGGAAGCGGGTCCTTCCTTCCTCAGGCAGCCTCAGACTGGCCAGAGGAGGAGGTGAGGGGCCAGGCGAGGGGGTGCAGACAGTGCGAGCCTTTGTCCTTGGGCAGGCGTGGCTGGTGGGCATGCAGCCAAGAGGCAGGTGGCGGCAGGGGATGGCAGACCCCTCTGCTTTGGCAAGAGGCAGAATCCAGACACTCGAGAGAGAGAGCCTCCTCCTGCAGGCACCATGGAGACCTAGGGCCCCAGCGTCCCTTGGGGGCAGCCAGCAGAGCAAAGCCAGGGCAGCCCCTGCTTTCAGCAGTAGAAACTGGCCCATCCTGGGCCCTCTCCTGTCCTTCTACCACAGAGCTCTGAGGCAGAACCAGGGCCCTGGAAGGGAGCATGGACTCCAACATGGTGAAGGAGAGGATCCTGGGGGTGCTTGGGGTCCTCTGAGGTGGGGAGGAGGACACGGGTCAGTCACTGAAGCACAGGCAGGAGGCCACAGTTCTGAGGTGGTAGGCGCTACACGAAAGCCTCCCGGTTGGATGAACCGTTGATCTTGAGGAAAAGCTTGTCATCCTCCCGCTTCTGCTGCAGCTGCCTCTCCAGCTGGCGCCGGTAGCAAACCAGGTAGAGGGGGAGGCAGAATCCCAGCATGCTCACGGCAAGCAGCCCCACGTTCACCTGCGGGCAGGGAGGGGCCAGGCCGTCACAAGCGGGCAGGGGCTGAGGCTCCAGACCCTTACACTCAGGTTCGGGAAAGCAGAGGGCACAGGAGAGGAGAGGGAAAAATGAAACAGGGAGGTCCAAAAGGTCCGAGGGCCGGTCCTTCCACATTCCAGCATCCAAATTCCCCAGTTCTCCACAGGCCGCCCAGCAGCCCTCCAGGCCTGAGCCCCCATCTCAGACCTACTGATCTGAATCTCCAGGGGTGGGGCCGGGGCTGGGACAGGCCCATGGTACCTGGTCAAGAATCCCTGCCCTCACAGGAGGAGCTGGGATGGAAATGCTGTTCTGTTTACCCCAAAATCAGGTCCAGACAGGATTTCTCTCGTGCCTGGCCACCATTCACAAGGGGACCCTGAATTGATCCTAACCCAAGTTCCCAAACTGCCTGTCCTCAGGGCTCTGAAGCCTCCTGAGGGATGCCCCCCAGCTCCCAGCCAGCAGGTGCCCAGGGCCCACTGCCCTCCAAGCTTTCTTACCCACAGAGGGTCTCCTTGGAGGGGACCCATCATGGCCAGAAACAGTGGCTGCTGCAGGAGAGCAAAGAGTGCGCTGACCAGCGACTGCAGTCCTGTGAGGCTGCCAAATTGGGTGGAGGGGTACCTGTCGGGGCAACCAACACTTGTCACAGCCAGTGCCGTCCTCGCAGGCTCAGCCTGGCCCCAGGTGTCTGGTGACCCCAAAGGTGCCAGAGAAGAGTAGGGTGATGGCCCTTGGATTACTTTCTGCTGAGCAGTTCTGCAAAGTATTTCTCTTTCCAACCAGCCTGAGGCCCCAGACTCTGGGAAGGGCCACCCAATCTAGATGTGCCCCAGGCCTATGGGTATCTGGCCGAGCTGAATGGAAAGTGTGGTGCTGGTGGGAGTCCGCAGCTTGGGAAACAGGCCCAGGGAGCAGGTTGGAGGCTGGGCCTGGCTCTGCTTTACCCTCATCCAGGGGAGCATTGTGTAATCACGGAAACTCAGCATCACAGTTCTTGTCTGACTCCCTCAGACCCTGCCAGGGCAACCACAACTTCCTCCAGGCCTGGCACAGGCAAGGCAGAGAACAAGCAGACCTGGAATGACCCCATGGGATGATGTAGGAAGGGGAGAGAGTTCTGGGTTAAATCTTAACACACATCAGGCTTTGCTGCCCCAGAAGCAGGAAGGGGCTCCCAGCAAGGAATGAGCTGGTTTCACAGAGACAGGAGATGATGGTATTCAGATTCCAGTTTTTGGGCCATGCCCCAGGCCAGAGAATGAGGAAGAACTGTGGTTTCTTGTGGAGGTATAGCCTCTTGGAAAGAGATGCACATTTCATTTTAGCCAGGGCCCAAGAAGATTATGGCCAGAACTGAGCCCTTTGAGGCTCTAGGTGAGGACTGTCTGGTACAATCTGGGCTCACTACCCAAGTTGCTGCCCCTGGTGAAGGCCATTTGAACTTCAGCATTTAGCTTCGGGCAGCCAGAACCACCCCTGCCCTTCCCACTGAGTAGCCAGGGCCAGCCCCACGACTCAGCTGAGCAGCAGCCCTGAGGCTATAATGAGCTAGCTGCACAGGGGCACTGACCCTGGCTGAGGGAACTGACTTCGTGTTAAATGCCAAGGCTCGTGGGCACCCAGCTGTCTGCCCACTGGCCCACCTCCCACCAGGTATGGCCTTCCCCTGACACACCCAGCAGAAACCCTGCTACCTGTCCCCTTATGAAAGCAGATGAACCCTGCAAGGGCAGGTGTCCCAGCCTTAGGGTCTCAGTCCCACTAGCAACCTCCCTCAGGCCATTCCCACACCCTTGTCCGCCAGACCACCTGCAGTTTCCAGGACTTACACGGCGGCATACAGGCCCCCGACGGCAGAGTGGATGAATCCTCGAACAATTGTGTGCAGGATGAAGGAGATGATCTGAGGGAGGGGGAGCAAAGCGTGAGCAGAAGACCTCGAGGGGCCCTCACCTTGTCCCGCGCCCTCCAGCAGTGGCAACCTACAGGCAGCTTGTACCAGCTCTCCAGAGCCAACTGTTGAATTTTCAGAAATTTTGCAAGCCAGTTGTTAAACACAGTCATTATTGAAAATTAAATTATATAAACTTACAATTAAATAAACAAATTATATTAAAGGTAACGAATACTCAAAACTCATCACTTCCCAATTATTTTACTGTTTCACTTCTATCTGTGCTCTTCAGGTTTCTTACACCTATTGTACATGTGTGGTAGAAATACGATGTGATGGTGTGTTACTGGGAATCTCTTTCCAACCCCACAATCAGTGACATCACACTGGTAGCTTGAAATCAACCGTGATGACAGCATTTACACCATGGACATCTGCAAATGTTGCAAATCAGGGCTCTGTTGTTAAATATGTATCAAGCACAAGCACTATTGGGTAGGAGGTCACTAACCATGACCTTGATCTCCTGCCTTTGCCCATCTGAGGACTGTGCAGAGGTCTCCCTGCCTGGTCACCCAGGCCCTCCCGGCAGGTGGCTGCCCTTCTCACTCCCTAGCAAAGTTCTATCGCAGCCTGTGGGAGGCCCCTTCCCAGGCAGGCTGCTGCCAGCAGGCTCAGCAAGCTCTGAGAGGCGCTTGTTAATGATTCCTGAGAGGCACAAGAGCTGTTCACATTGCCACCAGGACCCTGTGTTTGCCCTTTTTGTCTTTTGTACACAGCCCTGCCATCTTGCTCAGCAGCCAGGACCTGTTCCCAGGAATGTGGATGGTAGAGGGGGCAGGGGCTGCTCTTTGCAGTGTTGAAAGAGGGCTGCACCTGAATGTGCACACACACGCACACACACACACTTGTACAGGCTCCCCCTCCCCACTTCAAATGCCTTGTTGCCTTTTCACAACTTTTCTTTCAATGAGAACTAAATAAAACAAAAAGCAGATGACTGTCCCCACTGAGAATTGTCCCTCAATTGGAAAAGGTGGTAAGAGCAAGAGTCTGACACTCTTGCAGAGAGAACAACCCAGGAAGCCAGGGAGGGCATGAGGGATGCAACAACATTCCCCACTGGAACTGGCACAAGGTTTCAATGGCTTACTCTGGTCTGCATGCTCAGCGTCAGCACATACACAAGAGAGTACTGATGGGTGGGGTACTTAATGTACCTTAACACCTGGCCACTTGTAAATAGGAAGGTACTCTTGCTTTCCTCCTGGACCTGGCCCAAGATACCATCTGGACTTGGCCTACACCCATCTGGAAGCAAAGCCGTCACTCATATCCCTCCAAAGTCTGTAGACTTGGGGATTGGGCCAAAACCTCTGCTAGACCACTTTCATAGATCTGTGGGTAGAGCCAGGCAGGTGACAAAGTCTACCTGGCTCATAATCTCTGGCAAAAGTCAATTTTCAAGAGCCTCAGAAAGCTTGTGCAAAGGCATTAAGCTTTTGAACCCAGATGTCAAGCCATCATCACGGTCTTTCGCTATGCTCTCCAGCATAGAGACCCTGCGGGCACTCTCGTACTCAGGGCGTTCCCACCAATACCACGGATTGGCCAGACCTCTTTGGACATCAAATTCTAGCTGTTTGAGCAAATGCAAAACTAACCACACAACTACCCCATAGGGTTCCTGGAAATGGCATGATGATGGTTTTCATAGTAAACAAAATGCCTCAAAGACCAAGAACAATATGCCTTCATAGAGAAGAGTTCCCCTGTGAAACAACCCAAGTTTCCCTTACAGCTCACCCTCAGCCTCAAGCACAGAGCCTGGCGGGTAACAGGCCCTCAGTAAATAATGGTGGGCTGGTGGGCTGAATGGAATGAATGAAAGTCACCATTTGTTTTGTTGATGGCGTCCATGACGTAGCACACACCTTTTAGTCTCTAAACAACATCCCTTCTCGTTGTCCCATATCCCACCTGGCCTCTCCTTCTCCCCACACCCACCTGTAGAGGCAAGCTGGGAACGAGGCAGGTGACCCCAAAGCCCACCAGCAGCAGGTTTGTGAAGGCAAAGGCCCGCATGGCATTGGTGACCTTCTGGATCTGCCGGTCCCGCTTCTTCTTCTTCTTCTCACCTCTGTGGAGACACAGGGCACACAGGTGCTGGGGGGCTCCCGGGAGGAAGCCGGGTCCTCCCAAGAATTCAGGCCTCAGGAGTCACAGTACATGAACCAACACTAGACTCAGAGGCTACCCAAGCACGTTTTAGGGACTGTGTCGGGGCTAGACTGACACTAGGGATACTCCCCGGTCCTCCTTCTCGATGGAGCACTCGGTGAACCTCAGTGGAGGGTCTCAGATACAAGAAAGTGGTCATCGGCATGCTGCACCACTCCAGTGAAGACTGAGCTCAAGCGATGGGGAGAGAAGGAGTAGAGTGTGCCCAAGTTAGGATGTGGCAGAGCCTTACTGCACCATTGGCTTCAAGTTCATCTAAATCTTGCAGGAAAGCTGATAATAAGCCAGGCAATAAGCCAAATAAAGGAGTGAGTGGATTTCCCCTTGGGGAGCAGGAGAGGGTGAAGGAGAAATAAACACGCAGAAGATGGAACTGGAATGGGCACAAATAACCTCTTGGCTGCAGGACCTGACCTAGATAACAGAGCATTCTCTGTAATTATTTCTTTGTGAATTAGCTATTACCAATCCCAGCCTCACCACCCACACAGACACCCCATGGACAATCACACAACATCCAAGAATGAACCCCAAGTGCTCAGAGATGTGCAGGGAGTCCCAGGCCCACCACCTCCTAACTATGCAACCTCAGGTAGACTACTCTAACTCCTAGCTTCAGTTACCTCATCTGCAAAATAGGTATAACACTAGTACCCACTTCATCATGGTGTCGTGAGCTTAACTGAAATACTGTGCATTAAGTGCTTGGCACAGGGCCTGACACAACAAATAGTAGCTTATTATATTAAGGTGGAGTCACAGAAGACAGCATTTAATGCATCCTCTGATCTTAGAGCCCAACCCTTACATGAAGTAGGGCTCCAGAACCTTGTCTGATCTTCACAATCATGAACAACTCTAGTCACACATATGGTTATAGCGACCTACTACTCAGAGTGGAGTCAGCCTTGTGGGCAAGTGGGCTGGCTCCTAGGGGGTCTGCTTGCTGTGCTGCCCCTGCCAAGGGTCGGAGGGAGGGCAGTCCTAGGGGCAGAATGAATGGTTTGCGATCCAGTTGTCTGCACAAACTTTCCCCTGGTTTTTCTCCTCCTTTTGTCTAGCTCAGTGCTTCCTAAACTTTATTGTGCCAAGGAATTTCCATAAAGAGCCGAGAGATCTGAACGTATGCTGAGCTGAACGAGTGAGTGTCTTAAAGGACTCATGAGAAGAACTTTGAGTGCCCCCCTTTATCACCTTTCCCGCTGACTAAAAACCTAACCCACCCGCCCTGCGCCTGCCTGACATGCTACTCCGTGGTCTTTCTGCAGGGGCTGGGTGCTGGGAGCCAGGGCACCGGCCCTGCCTACGCACTGGTTGGCGTCTTTCTCCTCGGGCTCCTCAGAGGCATCCTCGCACTCCTTCAGCCTCCAGTCCATGATGTAGCCGATGACGGGGGCCGTCAGGAGGCAGAGCAGCTGGAGCACGCCGAAGATGGAGGTGTACAGGGCGACTGGGGAGGAAGATGGTGTGTCATGGGGGTTCCTGGCAGAGAGCCCTGGGGCAGGCACTGGTACCCACAGGCCCTTCGGGGATCTCCCCAGAACCCCCTTGTCACTGTGGGTCTTGAGGGGAGCCCAGAGACCCTAACCTCTGAAATCAAAGCTGGAGCAAGGGGCAGGTCACTCTATTCTCTGCTCTAAATCCCCTGCTTGTTTCCAAGAATCAGCTAACGAAACCCAGTATGTCACAATGACCTCCTCCAGAAGCTCTGGGAAGTCGCTGATTTGGGAACCACACAATTACTGATGCCCGTGACTGAGGTTTTGTGTATGACTGGCCATTGCTTTCTGCCTCTAGAAATATACCAGGAAGGCACCACTCACAGGGCTCTGACGTAATGTGAGATTTTTCAGAGAAACAGAAGCTGAAAGTTGACTGCCCCACCTCTACCCTCACAGTTCTAGCCAAGAGGGATGTCAGGAGCTCAAGGCGAGGAGATTCTGGGTCAAATGGAGACTGGCTGGGAGGGGATGTCTTAATACTCCCTGACAAGCCCCCTGCTTACCCGTGGCCATCACTGCATCAAGAAAGCAAAGGCAAAAGGGCAGAAAGGAGAGAGGTTAGCACAGAAATCTCAAGAGCTGTTCTAGAGAGGTGGGGAGAGGAAGAAGGCCAGCTCTGGGCCCAGCACATACTCTAATGTCCCCCGAGACCCGACTCAGAGCACTCAGGGGAGGCCGAGCTCAAGCCAGGCTTCTGGGAGTGGGTTCAGGAGAGGGCCCAGCCCAGGTGCCTGCCGACGTTTTCCTGACTGCTGGTGCCACAGTCATGTGCAGCTGGTGCTGGTGAATCAGGCCCGTGGTGCTGGCTGTGGCAGTAACCGTGATGGGGAAGTGGCTTGCATGTGGAGGCAGAATCAGAGCCCCTCCCCCACTACCATGTGGGCCCTTGGGGCACTGCTTTGTCAGTTACCTCCTGCTGCACTCAGGGAGAGGAGAAGGTCAAAGAATCCTCCCCAACACCCTGCGAAAGTATCTGACACCATGGGTCTCCCCTAGACAGCCAGAGCTGGTCTCCCTCCCAGCCCCCAGACTCCCCAGCTCCCTAACCCTGCAGCAGCCCCTCTGGTTAGAGCCAGGGCTGTGGGTGTTGGGTGCAACAGGTCGCAGGAGCAGGATGGGGAAAACCAATGCCATGTCCACCACAGACCAAACTTCCTGGCCTGACTTCCTCTATTTCTTGAAATTGACTTTTTGAATGTAGGAAATAGCTGGAAAAATTCCTCTTGGGCAGCAGCGGATTTGTCAGAGAACTTGAGTAAAAGACTATGACTCAGCAACAGGGAGATTTGCCTTCTGAGGGCCAGGGCCGGGCTCTCCCTACACACCTTAGGGTCTCCACCACTTGGCCCGAGTGTTCATAGCAGAGGGTGCGTACACATGATAGATCAGCTTTCCCCAAAGAGCGTTCCAAAGATTTTAATGAGCGCTACACAAAACAAGGTTTACCCGTGGTAGCAATTTGGGGGAACATCGCTGCACTAAACAAAGCTAAGTAGGTTATTTTTTCCTATCGGGCTCTTTAGGGCCTTTACCGTGTTAGTGTTCATTCTGGATTTTTGCAAGGGCACAGGACATACAGTGTTCCTCCACTTTGCTTCCCCACCAGACTCCCATTTTCACAGTAGAACCGGTTATATTATCTGATTCCCTTTGCTGTTAGCAACTTTTGTTAAAGCTGGATTTCTTGTCCCCTTTAAACACTGATAATTGATTCTTTACAATGCCTAGGGTATCTTCCCTTTGATAAAAACACGTAAACCAACAAAAAAAGTTGCACACCAGCCAGAGTGCCAATAAAAAGGATTTTCCAAATGTGTTTATCCTGCTCAGGGATGACTAAAGCTGACTCAGCTCAGGCCCTGGGGAAGTACCGACTTTCTTTATAGGATCAAAACCTCTAATCAGCTGAAGACGTTCTGTGCTGTTTTGGAAAAGTGGCGTGTAGGTTATCAGTGCTGTTTACTGGAGTTAGCAAGCCTCAACTGGATTATACACCTTGAGGAAGCCTCTGCCTTGCCCTGTCTCGCAGTTTAAGATGCAGATCCCAGTGCGGGCCAAATTGCCCCCCAGTCTCCAGTCATGACACCCATCCTCCCCTCGACACCCAGGGTCTCCACGTGCTAACCCTGCCATTTTCCAGGGGGATTCTTGGCATTGGGTTTGACCTGCTGTCATTCAGCGGCACCCAGGTGGAGCACTCTGTTCTGTGCCATGTTTTCATTTACAGACACACACGTCAACCGTCCCCCTCGGGCACTGGAAAACATACCCCCCCACACACCCCAAACACATGTAGCTATTTTGGTCCTTCTCTCCCTCCTAAACTGGGAAACCCTGACAGGGACATGAAAGAACAGTTGGGGCTGGCTGTGATGAAATAGCTCTGACACGCAAACAGTGCCTTGGATGCTGCCGATTCACAGCCCTGCTGGTCTGACTCAGCCCAACACATGCCAGCCGGTGGCCGGCGGGCTCAACTCAGGCCAGGGGGTGGGGGGAGCGACCAGCACTCTCTAGGTCTGGGCCGCCTACCTGTCTTCTGGTCGCCGCTGACCAGGAACTTGAGCATGTTGTTCATGGCCCCCATGTAGAAGATGAGCCGCAGCTGAGTGACGCACATGGTGACCAGGCTGAGCAACAGGATGGGGCTGAACACGCTGTGCATGAACGAGGGGGCCGCTGTGGGGAGAAGGCACAGGGCTCAGGGCCGTGGTGCATAGCCCACCTGCCATCCAGGGGCCAGGTGTGTGGGGACAGGGGGCTCAATTTGCTGAGCAAATCAGCCCATGCTGGAGGCGAGGAGGGGGACCTCTGGAATGGGCCTGGTGAGGGTCATGGTGCTAGTGCTGCAGTGGGGTCAGCCCGACTGAAACCAGAGCTGGGCAGATACCTTTACCTCCGAGCCTTAGTGTGCTCATTGGTAGAGCAGGGCAGGCGGCTGCCTCCCCTTGGGGAGGAAGTGGGAATTGAGTGAGAGGATACCCACCAAGCCCCCTGCCAGGGGCGGCCCCCTGATCTGGATGACCCCTGTCGCCCGGGTGTGGATGTGGATGCCCCGGTGATGTCACGGGGCCATGAGGTAGGTACCTGCAGTGTCTGGCTGGCACTTCACCTCCAGGTCAACAGTGGACAGGCACAGCTTGTGGCCCTCCTGCAGTGCTGCTTGCTCCTTGGCGCTCCTCATGGAGCTGCCCACGCTGAGGCGGCGCCCCACCGTGGTCACCTGCTTGTAGAACTGCTTCCCTGTGATCTTGTGGTCAAAGCCCAGCCAGCTGAACTTGATCTTCACTCTGTGGGCCCCAGGAGAGTGTCTGTTGGCACTGCCAGGGACCCTGGCTGGGGTGAGGCTGGGGCAGAGAGCACGTTTACTTACGAGTAGTCCATGTCCTCTGGCCCCGGGAAGGGCTCCAGAGGCCAGTTAAAGAAGCAGTTGAGGAAAACCAGCCCGGAGCAGCCAGCCCAAACCACAAGGATGACGATGAAGGAGACGCCAGAGTCATAGATGAGCTGCCAGGCACAGTGGGGTAGGGTGGGGACAGGGGGCAGGGTTAGCAGAGGGAAGCCAGAGTGGGCAGCAGGTAGGGTGCATCTGCAGCCCCTGCTGTCCCTGTGCTGAGCAGCATGAAGAGGCACAGCCCTGTTGGCCTGGGTGTTTGGGGCATCAGATACCCTGCCTTCCAATAATCCCAATTCACCTGCACTTGCTAGTTATCTGGCCCTGGCATGTCATTAACCCCTTGTGCCTCCAATTTGGACCAAATGTCACCACCTTGGAGAGGCCTTTCCTGGCCACCCCTACCACATCACTGTCTCTCAGGCTCACAGTGAACAGCGCTGGCCGAGATGACTGTGCTTCTTGATTCATTTTATCGTCTAGTGTTAGTCAAGCTCCCTGAAAACAGAAACCTGCTAGGCTTGTCCACTGATGATTCTCTAGCACCTTGAAGAATACACATGGTAGATGCCAGAAAAAATACTCAAGGAATGGACAGAGGGATGTGCCTCCCTTTGATGCTCTGTGAAATGGGTGTACACTGGGTGTACACTGTCCCCACGGTATTGGGGGGTTAGCTGGTGTGACTCTGGCAGAGTGGTCAGCACAGGGCCTGGCAGATGGGCAGCCCGCTGAGCGTGTTAGCTGTTATTGTCATGAATACCATTTATTTCCAGCAGCTACACCAAAGTCACTAAAGTACTGGCAGACAGCTGCCCAGCTCACCAGGAAGACAGCAGCAATTAGACACTGGGAAGAGGAAGAGGGGGAACTTGTAGGGTCCTAGGGGCATAAGAATCCCTGGATGGAATCACAGGATGGCTGGCCCCAGATTCCCACCTCCTACCCTTTTGATTCCCAGGTAACCAGCCCACACTCACCTGAGGAAAGGGGCTTTTACTTAGTGCTGGTGCCAGAGGAGGGAGACGCCCCTGTGGAAGCCCTGGCAGAGCAGCAGGATTTGTGGTAGGAGCTGGGGCACAAGGACAGTGAGGTATTTGCTTCATCCTGACCCTGTGTGACTTCCACAGGCTCAGAATCAGCCTGGGAGGGAAACAGCTGAACCAACTTGGCTAATGGGGAGCAGCAGCGCCACGACAACAGGCTGGGGGCAGGGGAGGCTGGAGCTAGACTCAGGACTTCAGACAAACTCACTCGCTGCCCTTTCCCTACCCCAGCCCAGAAATGCACAGGCAGCCTGCAGTACCGCCCTGCAGTGATGCGCTTGAACCTTCCATCCCCCATGGCCCAGTGGTTTTCTTTTCTCACTCCTGTGAAGCCCAGGTGCATCCTGCCCAGGTGAGAGTGGTGGAGAGGGGCCACCCCCAGTGCCCACAATTACTTCTCTCTTCAGAGAGAGGAAGGAGCCTTGGGGGAGGCCTCTGCACAGACACTAGTACAAAACAAACGGTGCTGGAAACCTGCCGGCCACACCCTCACCTTGATTCCTGGGAAGGTGACAGCCGAGGAGGCATAGGAGCCAATCATCAAGGCAATAAATGTGGACCGAAGGTCACCGAACATGTTGGGCAGCTGAAAGATAAGAAACAAGGAAACTTCAGCAGAGAGATTCACAGAGGACAGGTGAAGGAGGGGAACAAAGAATCAGGGCATTGTCAGGCCCCTGTCTTACTTGCCCCTCTTCCTGTGTGAGTCACAGGGGCTTAGTTCAGGGGTGGTTACTGCTAATTGAAGTTCTTCCTTCCTGGAGGGAGGTTGATGAGGGAAGGAAGGAAGATAATGCAGAAATTGGACTCCAGATATACAAAGTTGTTTGACTTTCTGGCATAGGCCAGGGGCCTTCTTGTCTTTGCAGGGTTACAATGAGATGCCAGAGAGCAATGTTATGAGCCTCAGGCATCCCTCAAAGGGAGAAAGCCTGTTAAAAATAAGAATCTATTTGGGGATAATAGCGTCATTTTATAAATAAAAATATCAGCGTCCCAGAAGGACCAGATGTCAGCAAAAGCTGCTTTTGGTTTTGAGAGGGTAGGTTTCTGGAAGGTGCCAATCAGAATCCTACAGTGCCCTTGGGGCTGAGAAGGAAGCCATCCTAGGATTCCTGCTCCTGAATTTCTAAGCGCAAGTAGGAGATTCTCTTCCCACCAGACGTTTTGCCCCAGTGATCAGCACCTGAGAAGGCCAGTGGTAGGAAAGGCTCAGGCCCTCTTCCCAGCGAGGCCACTCTCGGCATCTCACAGCAGCTCATTCTGGGTGCAGGGCCAGAAAGGACCCATCTAGATATGACTTCAAGGCTAAACCCTCAGTGATTCCACAAAAATTCACACCTGGTAAACTATTACAACAGGGTTCTGGATTCAAACAGATATGAGGCAAAACACATCCTCCCAAACAACCAGCTATAGCTTCTCTGACTTCAAGAGCGACTGCACCGCATGTTGCGAAGGTTTCCCATCCACACACATAATGTCCCTGGTGTTGGGAGCTGTGCCCTGGATAGCTATGCCAATCTATCTCATTGAATTCAGGCTGCTTATAAGGACCTAGTCAATGTTTCCCTCTCCCATTTGTCTTGAGTCATTTTTGTTTTATCAGACATGGGTACCTACAAGCAAATTCACTGTTGCTGAATGGAGGCAGTTTGAACTTGACTGCATACCTGTTCCTCATCATTTCTGCCTGTTTCATCCACAATTAAAAATGAGTAAGGGACATTGTCAAAATTAAAAACTTCTGTGCTTCAAAGGACACCATCAAGAAAGTGAAAAGAATGCACAGAATGAGAGAACATTTTTATAAATCACATATCTGATAAGGAGCTTGTATTTAGAATATATAAAGAACCCCTACAACTCAATAATAAAATGATAAATAATCCATTTTGAAAATGGGCAAAGGATCTGAATAGATATTTCTGCAAAGAAGATATACAAGTGGCTAACAAACATATGAAAGATGCTCAACATCATTAATCATAGGGAAATGCAAATCAAAACCACAATGAGATACCACTTGGTACCCACTAGGGTGGCTATAATCAAAGTCAGACAATAACACATGTTGGTGAGAATGTAGAGGAATCAGAACCCTCATACACTATTGGTGGGAATGGAAAATGGTACAGCCACTTTGAAAAACAGTCTGAAAATTCTTTAAACAGTTAAACACAGAGTAACCATATGACACAGAAATTCCACTCCTAGGTATAGACTCAAAAGAAATAAAAACATATGTCTACACAAAAACTTATACATGAATGTTTATAGCAGCATTCTTCATAATAACCAAAAAGTGGAGACAACCTAAATGTCCACGAATGGATGAATGGATAAACAATATGTGATATATTCATACAATGTAACATTATTTGGCCATAGAAAAGAATGAAGTACTGACACATGCTACAACATGGACAAACCTTGAAAATACAATGCTAAGTAAAGGAAGCCAGTCACAAAAGACCACATATTATATGATTTCATTTATATGAAATGTCCAGAATGGGCAAATCTATAGAGACAATAGATTAGTGGTTGCCGAGGGCTGGAAGTAAATACGGAGGAACTGCTAATGGGTGTAGGGTTTCTATTTGGGGTGACATAATTGATTGTGGTGATGATTATATGACTCTGAATACACTAAAAACCAATGAATTGTACACTTTAAGTGAACTGTATGGTATGTGAATTATATCTCAACAATGCTGTTAAAAAAACATGAGTAAGAGACTTTAGATGTTTTAGGATCCCAGGATTAAAAAGGAACATGAACAAATCTATAGTGTATAGCCAACTAGGCCACCTTCTGGAATTAGGATGGAGTGGCCAGCCAAGCTCCCCAAAGAATTCCCAGCACACAAAGAGCTCTTCTCCTAGTCCCCAGGCAGAGTGTGCCCTTTGTCCTTCCAGACTTCTCAGTGAGGGTCAGAGGGGGACCAGGGGCAAACAGAAATTCCTTCCATCAGGAGACAAAAGAAATGTGATGTGCTCATGTGTGGCAGGGCACACCCAGGTGAGCACTACAGGTGCCCAATCTTACTCTTTGAGCACCTGCTTCTCAGGTATGCTGCAGTTCAAAGGACATGCCTCAGTTCCCAAGCTCACATATTCAGGCTGTTCCATGAGGGTTACTCCAGCAAGGCAGCCTTGTAGGGATGGCATCTCTGGGGCCATATCCACCCCAGGGGGATTCCAAAGATTAGTTCTGCTTATGTGAAAGGAGGAAATTGTTCCTGCCTGGGATGCTACTCCAGACAGGGCAGATAAAGAAAGAAAAGCACAAAAGAAGGCTTAGAACCCAACCAGAAGAGCAGATGGAGGGCAAGAGCCTGGCCTTCTTGGTGCAAGGGCAAGTAAGACAGACCCTTTTGTTGCTGCAGTCACCTCTGGGCACAGTGTTTCAAACTTTCCAATAGGATTAGGGAATGCTCCAGAAAAGCAGACAGCTTCCTAGCTAGGCCTTTTCTTCCTACCTTCTTAATCTCAAGACTGCCTTAACCCTAACCCAGGCTAGAGGCCAAGAGAACCACAGGAGTTTGGGGCAAGCACATGGCTCTGCCTGACCTTCTGGAGTCTTCTCCCCAGCGCTAGATCCAGGACAGGAAAGAACAGAGCCTGGGAGAAGAGGCTGACTTTCACCTGTGCATGGGTAAGACCTTTGCCCTTAGGCCTGGACAAGGGCAGTAGCCTTCAGCTGCCCTCCTTCCTGCCCTGCCTCTCCCCTCCTGGAACATTCTTAACATCACAAAAAAAATTCTTCTCCCTAACACGTTATCTTGGTCAGCAGGGCCATTGCTAGGGGAGGACAGAGCCTCTGGGCAAACCACACTATGCAGCTTTCCTTGTATTTTACAATTATTGGATTTTTTCCTGATTAGAAAAACAATGTATGTCCATTGTAAAACATTTGGAAAACCATTCCAATATAGCCATGTTACCGTTTCCATATATTTCCCTTTAATCTTTTTCTTGTAAACACCTACAACTTTTTAACATAACTAAGAACATACAGTACATACTGTTTTATAAACCTTTTCTTTTTTACTTTATGTATTATACATGTTTTCTAATATCATTTACTATTCTTCTTCAACATAATTTGTAACGACTACCTAGTATTTCCTTATTTGGATGGTCTATAATATATGCAATTATTTCTCTGATGTTAAACCTCAGGTCTTTAAAATTTTTATTATAAATAATATTTCAATGAACATTCTTGAGGATAAACATATGTGCACACAGCTATTATTTCTTTAAGGTAAATTCTTAAAAGTAGAATCATCAGGCAAAACTTTTAAGGCTTTGTGATACTGTGCCAAATTGCCTCCCAGAAAACTTATACCAATTGATACTCCCACCAGCAGTACAGAGTCTGCTTCATGGAAGCCTCTCCAACATTGTGTGTTATCACCATTTTAATATTTGCCACCAATATCCTCGTTTTAAAATCTACTTTTTTGGCCAGGTGCAGTGGGTCACACCTGTAATCCTAGAATTTTGGGAGGCCAAGGTGGAAGGATCATTTAAGGCCAGGAGTTCCAGACCAGCCTGAGCAAGAGCAAGACTTTGTCTTTATACAAAATAGAAAAATTAACCAGACATGGTGGCATGCACCTGTAGTCCCAGCTATTCAGGAGGCTGAGGCAGGAGGATCACTTGAGCCCAGGAGTTGGAGGTTGCAGTGAGCTATGATGATGCCACTGCACTCTAGCCTGCGTGACAGAGTGAGACCCTGTCTAAAAAAAAAAAAAAAAATCTACTTTTTTGTATACATGGATGAAACGAATCAAAGACTGATATCTGCTTCAAAATAATCTGGATGGTGGGTGGAGGCAGAAGTGAAACTGCCGCCAGTTTTCATTTCAATGAAATGATATTTCAATGAGTTGATAACTTGAAGTTGCAAGGTGGGTACATGATTCATTCTAGTTCATTATACTATTCTCTCTAACACCATGTATACTTAAATTTTTCCATAATTAAAAAAAGAAGTGTTAAAAAACTTAACATTTTTCAAAACTCCCTGTGGAAAAAAACCAAAAAACCAAAAAACCAAAAAAACCAAAAAAATAAAAAAACACTTAACATTTATTTGATTGCTTATGACTTTGAACATTTTTCTACAATTTTAAAAATCAGTCATTTATGTTCTTCATTTGTCCTTTTTATCTATGGGGATGTTACTCTTTCTATATAGATTTTGTGAAGGTGCTTTATATATTAAAGACATTCACAGTTTATAAATATACTATAAGTATGTTTTCCTAGTTTGTCCTTTAACTTCTTTTTTGACCAACAGAAGTTTTAAAATAAGTAGTCAAAAGTGTGTTTCAGTTTTTAGGGACTACTTAGCATTTGTGTCAGATGAAATCTCTCTGGAAAGAACATTAAGGATGACCTTGAGCAGTGAAACCCAAAGCATAAACATCCTGACAATAGTCAACGTGTGGTCACAGAAGAGTAACAAGCACAGGAGAAGAAAGGGTTTTCCTGTGGACACTAATTATTTTGTAAATGGTAATACTAATACTAATTTGTGTTTTATCCTTTAGGCTGCTTCCTTCTCTTCCTCCCAAAGCAGTCAGGCCTGCCAGGGGAGACTCCCCTCACTTGCTGTGCCCAGGAGCAGCTTGCTCAGATTTTGCTTATTGTTAAGTAGTAATATGTATAATAATAGCAACTCTTTCTAACACCTACCCTGTATATGATCTTTAAAACCCTCAAAGCGACCGTATGAGGTAGGTGTCACTTATTATACTCTCTTAATGGGTACAAAACTTAAGGATTAGAAAAGTCAAGGGACTCTCCCAAGTTAGTAATGGTCAAATTTGGGATTCAAACCAGGTCAAGCCTGTGTGCGTAGCCCCCAGACTACACTGACTCTTGGGAGCCTCACGTGGCCCTGGTCAAAACACACATCAGTTTAGGCCCCAAGGCCATCATCCTCATGTCTCACACCTCTTACATGTTCCTTCTTGAGCACCCTGCCTGCTCCCCCCATGGAGGTTCTTACGTCCCTTCCGATGCTCCTTTTAGACCCATCTGCCCCTGCCCTCACCCACCCATGGCTTCCTTGGTTGACCTCCCCACAGTCCATGGCCATACCGAGTGGATGTGCATCTGCCGTTGGACTCTCCCCGTGTCATCTTTACGTCTGGGTCTCCTCCCCCTCTGGCCTGGACGCCCCTCCTCGCTCACCCTCTCTCCTGTCTTCTGCCTCTGCCCAGCCTCAGCTGCATATAATGGCCACTCAGAAGCCATAGTGATGGAGTAGTGGCTGAGTGCTGAGCAGGGTGCCCTGGTGCAGGCCTCAAGGGCCTGGTGGAGGGGGACCAACAAGCTCTGTGGCCAAGTAGGAAGCCGGTGCTGTGCTGCATGGCAGGTGCTGGCGTAAACACTCAGCAGAGGCTGTTTCCTGAATCACAGCTGCACTCGCAGGTGGGGAGCACACCCCTCTCCCAGATCTTGGGTGCTTCCCATAGTCACCCTGCTGTTTCTTGGGCAGGGTTGTCTCTCCCAAGGATTGGGGCTGGAGTGGGCAAAACCCGCCCTGCTGGCCTGGGCTGCTTGGCCTCACTCACAGGGGACGCCTGTGACTCATTCCCTCTCAGCCCCTTAGCTGCACCGTAAACAGGCCGGCTGTGTGACCTTCCCGGAGGGGAAAACAGCAGCTGCAGGCTCCTCCCCTGGCATTCTGGCCACAGAGAACAGCCGGTCACTGGACAAGAGTCCCCAGAGGCCAAGGCCCTGTGACCATGAGGATGGGCTGTTCCCCTTGGAGGACCCTCTCTGCCCAGAAGCCCCCAGGGCAGGCTGTGGGACTGTTGGCAGGCAGGGACCGAGGGCCACTGTGAAATGCCCCTGGCACTGACTTTCCAAATCCGTGGCCTCCTGCATCCTGGGACACACCCTGGCCCTTGGGGAGATGCCACTGCAACCTGGGTAGGCTGGGGAGCTAAGTAGTGGGTGGGAGCTGGCATTCTGGCCCTCACACCCCTTCCAGAGGGGAGCCTTGTCCTCAGGTGGCTGGTGTACACGCCCAGAGATCTGTACAGTCTGTATACGTCAGGATCCAGGTACCAGTCTGGACAAGTGGACTTAGAAAAGCTGGGCTATGTCTTAAGCCCAAACAACCAAGCACCTCCCAGCACACGCTGCTGAGGAGAAGATCCCTGTGGTCACCTTTTTGCTTCACTGCTGAAGGGTTGGAGAAGGGAGTAGTCCCCTCCCACGGCCACCTCCCCAGCCTTCCCAGCCAGGTCTAGCCCTACTGATGCCACTGCACTTTTTGTCCACCCCAAATGTGTCACGTGCTGGAACAAATTCATGAGGCAGAACCCTCGGATGGGCAAATTCTTCCCAAGCCGATGGCAATCAGCTGACTGCTTTGGGTTCCCAAGACCAAGGACAGAAACAGAGGGAGGTGGAGAGGCAGAACCAGCACTGGGCACCGTGACAGTCCTGTTCACCTGGCACCTGGACTCTGCAGAGCTGGCTGGGAAGCACCATGGGACCCTCTCCTGGCTGTAGACATGGGGTCTATTGAGCAAGAATGGTAAACCCCTCTCCCCTCACTGGGGGCATTTGCTCCCCTGCCCTTCTGTCAGGTGTTTGAAGAGGAGTGTGTATTCTGTTTGCTTCAAACTCAGACCCCATCTCCCACAGGACCATTTCTTCCTCAGGTTTAAAGTCAGACTTCATATGAATCAAATGGGAGAAGTCCACAGGGAAATTTTTCATTAAGGAGCCTGGCAACTTGTGTAACCCCTTTTCTGTGAGGGTTTCAGCTCAGAACTCCCTGTCCCGCCCACGCTGACAGGGGTCAGAGTAATGAAGTGGAAAAGATATGTTCACAATTTTGGCTGCATCTGCTCCCATCTCTAAGCAACCCAGGCCCCGGATCGTGGGGTGATGGCCCAAAGACGCCGCCTTAGTCGCCGGCCAGTGTTTGTGCTCTAGCCAATGAAGCGAGTTAAATGGTTGTACAAACGCAAGGCATTGGGCAAACAGACCAGAGTGTGCTGTCCAGATGTCCAGGGGAGAGGCTGCGGCTCCATACCATGGGGAGGGCTCTGCACCCATGGAGTGACCTGGCACCTGCCCTGCAAGGATGCCACATGCTGGCCCAAGTCACCTGGCATGGGATCCACCCTTGCCCCTCTGAGCCTCCACTCTGGAGGAAGAAGTCACCTGTGAGCGCCTCTCAGGCTCTGGAGGGAGGGCTAACAGCCATCTCCTCCCAGACTGTGAGGAAATGGCATTTTGCCAACTTGGGGCCCCCTCTCCACCAAGGGAGCAACAACTCACAGCCCCTGCTAGTCTTTATTTAGACCATAGCCCATGCAACACAAAACCCCTTGGGACTGAGAAAGTCCCCAAGTTAAGGCTTCCATGGCAACGCATTCCCCCAGATTCCTAGGCTATCAGGGAGCAATTATCCATAGCCCCAGAGCAGTAGTAGGAGATTAGATTTATGAAGCTCCTAAAGGGAATCCTGAAGACTCCTTTGTCCCCAAAATTAGAACATGGGTGGGAGACACAAACAGAAAGTGCCATTGTGCTGATAGCTCAGCATCTCTGGAAGCTGATCCCGACAGTTCTGCTTTTTAAAGGCCTGGGCTGTGTCAGAACAAGATTCAGCTCTGCTCAGCAGAAGCTTTGGTCAGCCCAAGAACATTGCCCAACTGCTCCGGCTCTGTCCTCGCTGACCTGCATCTCATTCCTCTCTCAGAGTCTGTTCTCGAGAAGAGGAGGTGCTAGAGCCTTCATTAGAGGCCTCATGGAACAGGGGAATATCTAAGGAGACCTCTCCAGGCTGGGGGTGTGGAGGGAGAAAGAGATGACTTGGAAAGTATGTAAAGAGCTGGCCTGTGCAACTAGATGGGGTGGGGTGAGGGGGGTGTCAGCCCCTGCCCTCAGGTAGGGAATGGTGACTTTGCAGCTTCTTGGAGTCTCTAGACCAAGGGCTGGCAATTTTTTTTATGTGAAGGGCCAGATAGTAGATATTTTAGGTTTTGCAAGCCATATGGTCTCTGTCACAATGACTTAAATCTGCTCTTAGAGCACAATACGTAAGTAAATGGGTGAGGCTTGCTCTGATAAAACTTTGTTTACAAAAACAGGCAGTGTGCCTGGCATGGTGGAACATGCAGGTAATTCTCAGCTACTCAGGAGGCTGAAGCAAGAGGATCGCTTGCGCCCAGGAGTTCAAGACCAGTCTGGGCAACACAGCAAGATCCCACCTCAAAATATATTTGAAAAATTAAATTAAAAACAACAACAACAGGTGTGTTCTGGATTTGGCCTGGGGGCGGTGGTTTGCTGACCCCTGCTCTAGATCCAAGAATGGGCTGGGGAGGACAAGCCACCAGACTCTCTTAGACAGATCCCTGGTAACCAAACACTTTAAATGGTGATCAGGCGATTCTCCTGCCTGGTCACTGCCGGGCCTGTGTAGCCTTTTGCCTCCCAGTGGGAGAGCAAGGAGCTAATAGAAATGCTCCTGCCATGTGGTTTTTAGCCTTCCCACAGACCTGTTGGAAGCTGATGAAAGCAATGGACCGTCCCCACAGAAAGACACAACTGAGCAACACATATACATGACTTGTTTGCATGTCACTCCAAGGGGGCATGCAGCCCTCCTGGAGCCTATTCATGGACCATGTAGAGACCTAACAACCCCAGGGTAAGATCCCTTGCTCACTTAGAAAGAGAACTAGTTTCTTTGTATTTGAAAGAGCTCTTCCAAATCACTTAAAAAAAAAAAAGATAAAGAACCCTGTAGAAAAATAGACAAATGATACAAAGAAGCAACTCACAGAAGAAACACAAATGACCAATAAAGAGGTGAAAGGATGCTCTGTCTCACTAGTAATTAAAGAAATTTTTAAAATCACAGTATATCTTTTTTTAACAGATCAGACTGACTAATGTTTAAAAGGTGAATGATATGGTATTAGAGGGGTAGGTAGAAAAAGGCACTCTCCTACATACTGGTAGGCTTGTATCAGCAGGTAACCTTTTTAGACTATTTAACAGTACATCTTAAATTTTAAAACATGCTCATCCTGCAGCCCATCAATTCCACTTCCAGGAATTTATTTTACAGAAATACATGTACAGGGATGTTCACTTCAACAGCATTCATAAATTGTAAAAACTGGAAACCAACCCAAATATCCATTAGTAGGAAACTGGTTGAATAAATTATGACGCATCTATATTAAAGAATAATATGGAACTGTTTAATAATGAGGTAGATCTCTAGAGTTTAAAATAATAAGGCAGATCTCTAAGTACTGACAGGAAAAGATATAAAAGATACATTAAGTGAAATAGGCAAGTTATAACAATTCTTTAAAAAAAAGAAAAACATTGTTTTATGCAGATTAAAAAAATATACTGAATAAATATATTCTGAACTGATGAAGGTAGGCTTATAGAATTTTAGTCCACAATTTATATTTCTCTAATGTTGAATTTTTAAAACAAAAATCTTTTTATTTTATAATCATAAAAAATAAGAAAAGGAGTATTCTGAATCTCTGATCCTAAGCACTGCCCAATCAAAAAAAAAAAAAGAAAAGACAAAGAAGGCTTTACAGGCCTATTAGTCTCTCCTAAAAGTTTCTTGGGCAATAACTGCACAGTTCATTTTAAAGACTTTCTTAAAGGGGATTCACAGTACCGTGGTTTTTACCCATTTATCTTATACTTTATTACAACAAAGCATCTTTTTGCATTTCGGAGCATAAACTCCTCAAGTTCAAGGACCATCTCATTCTCTCATTCCTGAAATTCAGACCTGCCGTGACAGAGGCATAGCGTGACTAAAATAATGGGGGTGATACCAGGCTTTTATTTATCATCATGATGAAAGCATTGGTGGTTTTCACGCTGTAAAGAACAAACAGAACCAGGACTCCCTGTTTCCCAATTTACACAACTTAATAGAATTTGTGTACTTTTGACAGTCTGAACATATTTTTCACAGTTTCAAAATTTGTTTTCCTCTGGGAATTTGAGAGAGGAAGAATGTATGCATTTTTCTTTTAAATCTACCTGGTTAAAAAAAATAAAACTAAAAATGCCCCAAAGAGTACAAAGTAAATCTCCCTGGCACCAGAAGCAGCAAAGCAACTGGAGCTCCCAGATTTATGTGTGTCATCCACACCCTGTGGACACCTACCCCGTGAGCATACCAGACATACCACCCTGTGCCATGCTTTTCTCACCTAACACAGATGTCATTGACTTTCCATTTCCATAGATCTAGACCCAGACAGTTAATCCTTTCTGCCAGGACAAAGCTAACAAGGCAAAGCATAGGAAAGGTGAACAGAAAAGACACCAGGCCTGGCCTCTGGCTCACTGCCTACAGGCGGGGTTGTGGAGATTCCAGCACCTCTTCAAGCTCCTTAGAAGAGGACCAGAAATCCCCAGAGCTCCCTCAAAGCTAAACAAGGGCTCCCCGCCACCAACAGTGTGACTCCTGACTCCTTAGCAGAAAGAAAAATCAGAAACAGAGTGCACTGCAAATAGTTATGGTAGGTATTATGTCTTTAAAACCTTTTTCTTTTTCACAGGTAAACTGAGGCAGGCAAGATTTTCCCCGTTGGACAGAAGTCTCTCTGCAGAGCATACTATTACTTCTTTCCCAATGGCCAACTCTGAATGGCACCTTTGCCCGACCTCCCTTCTTCCCTCTGGGGAAGACTTTTTGGTTCCTTTGACTTTCCTTCTTTCTTTCAACCTGTAACTTCCTTCAGCCTCCCCACCTCAAAAAGAAGCACATTTTGTGATGTCCTGGTGCTCCAGATAAGGGGGTGCTCAGTATCCCAAGGAAACATCTCCCTCCCCAGAAGGGCTATCTGCACCCTGGCATTTAGGAAACCAAGAAGACAGGCAGTTTTTCATTCAGTTCTAGACAAAGGTAATGGCTGGGGCTGGGGTGATTCCAAGGGAGGTTTGTTTTTAGGCTGCATTGTTAACCAAAGCACCTGGAGACCCTGGTGACAGCTGCCATGGAAAACAAGAAAAGAAAGTAGGCGGCAGCTTTCTGTCTCCCTGCTCATGTCTTCTCTGGGCACATGGCTACTGAGCTGCTTCCTCAGTGCCAAAGCCTGTGTCAGAAGGCAGGAACCAGGTCACTCTGAGAACCATGCCCTGCTGCCTACAGGACCTGCCAGCTTGGGAGGCTACAACTGGCTGTGCTGCCCAGCCGCTTTACCAGCAACCCCTCTACCGCCCGGGACATCCAGGCACATGCAGGCAAATGGAAGGCAAGGAAATGGAAACCAATGGAAGCTGCCTCAAATTCACAAGCACAGTACTGAACTAGAGATCTTTTTAAAAAAATCGATACTTACTGTTAACGAGGTGAAGGTCATGCACATCCCACCAAAGCCATTCAGCGCCAGGGCGATGAAGATGAGAACTGAGAGAGCTGTAGGGAAACAGAAAGGTCCTAAGTGGGAACCACAGCTGAGCTGCAGGGAGGCCAGGGCCCAAGGCCTGCACGGTGCAGGCTCCCAGGAAGTGTAGGCTTAATGAATGACAAGCCATCGGGGTGAGGGGGTTAGTGCCTGACACCTGGGGAGCTGGAAAAGCCTCTTCCTCACCCTCCTCTTGCCTATTTCACAGAGCTTGAGCTCTTGCAGAAGGTGCATACCTGTCCTCCTTTCCCCATTAACATCAGCAGCAAGCAAGAGGCCTAACGAAGCTGCTTCACTGAAACCAAAAATACAGTTCCTGAAAATCAGCAGATGAGCCTGCCTGAGATTTTGGTGAAACTCAAGTCTTATTTTGGTGTTTGTTCTAAAAGTCCTTGAAGCAACAGCTCCACCTGAACAGGGTGGTGGACCAGGTGGCTTCTCATCCATCCTTAAAGTACTGGCCGGGGCTGCCTTGTGAGGTCAGCTCACAACTTCTGCAACACACGAAGAACCACACCCATGCTCCTGCAGCTGGCCTGGTTCCTTTTCATTTTTTTATATTTTTTGCTTTTTTTTTTTAAGAGAGAGAGTCTCACTATGTTGCCCAGGCTGGTCTTGAACTCTTGGGCTCAAACAATCCTCCTACCTTGGTCTCCCAAAGTGCTGGGATTACCACTTAGGCGTGAGCCACCACACCCGGCCTTGGCCTGGTTGTTAGAACTTGTCTCTCAGGTTGGCATCAGTGAGGCCATGAGGGACTGACTTGGTTTGGCAATGAGAGTTTCACACACCCTGGGAGCTTCTTCCAGACTTCTGGGGCAGTTGCTCTCTGATTGAGCCATCCATTTCAGATAAGTAACTAAGTAAAGGCCTAATAGGTGTCCCCTCTAACTTGAACAGCGAGCACCAGGCCTAGTATAGCATCTAAGAGCAGGTGAACCTGGGAGCACCTATGGGCAATCTCTCCCCAGTCCCTGACAAAAGGATGGAGGAAAAGTATACTCACAGTTTGGGTTACTTGCTCCATATGCAATCAGCAAGCAGGAGACAGCAAAGCAGGCACTAAAACCAAGTAGAAATAGTGCATTATTTATTATTTACATTATTCATTGTTATTGTTAATATTGTTATCATTTTCAGAACATTTACAAGCATTCTTTCATTTAATTTAACAATTCTAAGGAAAATAATTGGCCCCAATTTACTGATGAGAAAAATAAATCTCATAAAAAAACTAAAACTAAAACTAATTTCTCCAAGATCTCTTACCTAGTAAGTGGTTAAGCTGGAATTCAAGCCCCAAAACCAGATCTTATAAACACCACACTGCACTGCCTTTTCCTACCCCCAGACCAGACAGAACCAAGGCTCTGAAGCAAAAAAGGGAACCACTCATTCCTCAGCTTCCCGTGCCCACTTAGCCAGGGGATGGACAGAACCCCACTGGGCACAGGGGGAATGAGTGGCTGTTCCTGAATCCCTTCCACTTGGCTCTGCCCAAGGAACCAAGGCCTCTTCAGCTCCAAAGAATGAATTGGAACTAATCCCTCACTCACTCCCTTCACAGGCACAGGTCTCACTCAGTATACACCACTGCCCTGCAAGGTGACCATTCCCACTGGGAACAGGGCTGGGGAGGACCCTGGCCTGAGAGGGCCAGCTACTTGGAGAACTGACCCTAAGTTTGGCAGACTAGAGCTTTTGGGTTTTTGTTTTGTTTTGTTTTTTGTATTTTAAGAGACAGGATCTCGCTCTGTAACCCAGGCTGGAGTGCAGTGGCACAATCATGGCACACTGCAGCCTTGAACTCCTGGACTTAAGCGATCCTCCTGCCTCAGCCTCCTGAGTAGCTGGGACTACAGGAGCGTACCACCATGCCTGGCTAATTTTTTCTGAATTTTTGGTGAGATGGGGTCTCACTCTTGCTCAGGCTGGTCTCAAACTCCTGGGCTCAAGTGATCCTCCCATCTTGGCCTCCCAGAGTGCTGGGATTACAGGCATGAGCCACCTCACCCAGCCGAGACTAGAGCTTTATAGACCGAGGGACACACAACCCAGGGGGGTGCACATGATGCCAATATATTAGGACTTCTATGTTGTAATTTTTAATCTCATCCATTTTCATTTATATTTTTGTATATGTATCATAAAGCACATAAAACATAAAAAATGTCCTGGAAAATATTATGGGATAATAAAAAAACATTAAAAATACATACATGGATATCATTTACAATTCCATGTGCTTATATTGGAGGTACATGTTGAAAATCTTTTTTTCTAGTGGAGGTATAAGGTCAAACAGACTTTGGAAACCAGTGTTCTTAAAGAAAAGCAACTCTAGATCCTCCCAGGTAAGCCTGAGGTCCTGTGCTTTTTCCACGCAGTATTGGTACATTGCAAGGATCACAGTAACTACTGATTCAGGGGCAGGTGGGGTAGGAACCCCACTCTGGACAGGCATTTAGGGAGCTGATAGCAGGTACCAGGATTCCATACAGCAGGGAACTCAGCCCAGGGGGCCCACCTGCCCACCCCCTGATGCCCCAGGAACCACACTGACCTGCCCAGCAGCCTAAGCTTCCTCGGGCCATACTTGTCCATGACGATGCCCAGGGGCAGGGTGATGGCGCTGAGCAGAAAGGAGCCCACAGTGAAGGCCAAATTTAGCATCTCATCCTGGGCCTGGCAGCTGAGCCAGCCATTCATCCAGCTCACCTCCTCGTGCTCCGGCTCTGCTGTGTCCCACACTGTGCTGTTGGTGACATTCTCTGTGTGGAAAGGGAGGGAAACCTGGCCTCAGGGTCATGGCAGAGATTCCCAAAGATCAGAGGGCCAGGTGCACATTCAGAGCCACCCCACTGGGAATGCCAGGGCTGGCTCTGGACCCCTCGGGTGTCAGGCCACCCCACAGCAGGCTTGGACGTCCATTTGGCTCAAGCCCCCTGGAACAAAAATGCAGAGGTTCTTAACTTTTGTGGGAGTCACGGACCCTTTGGAGAATCCAATAAGGAAAAGCTGTGTTCCTGCTCTCCAGAAAATGCGCACAAAGTCTTGTCCACAGTTTCAGGGGCTTTGTGTGTCCCTTGAAGCACTGATGAACCCCAGGTTGGGATTCCCATTCTAGAGTATCCTACACCCTAGAATAGTAGACCTCAGGACCCAGCCTTGGCTGTGGGGCCCCAGGCTGGCTAGAACCTTTTCAGTAGCTTTGTCCATGGGAACAGACTGCAGCCAGTATGGAGACAGACCTAGACCACCTGGGAAGGACAAGTTGCTGGTCTCACTACAACACCCTGGTTCTCCTCGGGTGGTTTGGAAAGGCTGAGTGGGCATCCTTGCCTCCTTCACTGGTAGGTACAGTTACCTTCTCAAACATAGAAGGCCATATGCCACTTTCTCCCCTGACATTTTCATAGCATCAACTGCCACATATACTGTGTCTTAGAACCTCTTTGGAAAGGTTTTTTTTTTTAATCATCCCAAGTTACTTACTTTCACACATGGAGGTGCACCTTTCTTATTTTTCTCACTGGGGTCATTGTGTTGCTGTCCCCTATGACCACACTCAGACCCCACTGGGTGCTGAGCCTCCCAGCCTGGTGTGTCAGCCACACCTGCGTTGGAATCCCAGCCCTTAAGGGCTCCCTCCAAAGTCCACCCAGCACCAAAACAACACAAAAAAGGAGGGAAAAGTGCTGTGGCAGCTGAGGGCGGGAGGGGGGAGGATGGGCTGAGAAGGCAGCTGAGGAACTCCTCTCACTGGGACTGCTAGTTAAGAGATGCTGACTAATCCTGCAGAAACAGGAGCAGACTTTGATTAGATGCGAGGTCACACTGGGAGAGTCAAGAAATATTTTCCTCCAGATAACTGCCTGCCTCCCAATTGCAGCCCTCTGGCGCCAGGGCTGTAAAGCTGAGGTCTGCAAAGGCTTGCCCAGGCCTCTCAGGGCTGCCCCAAGGTCACTGAAAATGATGCCCGTGGGGTGAAATCATGCCGTATGCCAACCTCTGACCAACAAGCCCTGCTGGGGGCATGCTGACTGAGAGTGTGGTGCTGGGACCTGGCCTCTGGGTCCCAATTTTGGTTCCTCCACTTCCAACTTGTATAACCTGTCTCTATCTCAGTTTCTTTATCTGTAAAATGGGCATAATATAATAATAATAATATCCATCTCCTGGAATTTGGGGGAAGATAAATGAGAAAATCCAGATAACATTCTAGAGGTCACACAGGCATAAAATCCACTCAATAAATAATAGTTAAAAGTTACTATTATTATTACTGTTGTTGGAGGCTCAGGACAGAGGTAATGGTGCAACCAGCTGGCAGCAGAGCCGGGCACAGGAACTGGAAGCCCAATCCTGTGTGTGTGCTAGTGTGAAGACACGTCTAGTCTCCCACTGGGCAGTGAGGCCTGAAGGGCAGGGACTGTCCCTTCTGTGTCTCCAGCATCTCACCCAGGTCCTGGCCCATAGTAGTTGTTTACTGAATAAATAAAAAAATGGAAGCAGATGATAATGGCCAAAAGGATCAAGAGAGAGGAATGAAAATAGAACTCACAGAACCAAGTTGAATATAGAGGGGATTTAAGGAGATTACAGCCACAAGGTTAAGCACCTGAAGCCACAGAAATAAACCTAACCAGCCAGATTCCTGCCCCCACCTCTTTCTCTGCTTTCCAAAAGAGGCCCCACCATGCTGGCAGCCAAAACACATGGCCTGTGCCCCTTAGCATCCAGCTCAGAATTGTCACACATACTGCCCCAGCCAGCAGGCCTGAGCTGCTCATCAACTGTGGGGTGGCTTCTGGAAAGGCAGAGCTGCTTCACGGGTTGGTGCTGGTTCAGATGTCAACTCTGCCAATAGCAACAGGAACTGGATCTGAGGTGGGAGGAACAGGGTCTCCACCTAGCAATGGCCATTTCCAGGTCAACATGCAGATATGAGCAAACAAGCCCATATGTGTGCTATGGACAGGTGGAAAGGGCACTCCAGGGCCCAGGATGGCCGGCCTGTGAGACCTGATCATGGCCATGCATCGTCTGGAGCCAGTTATTGCACAAGGGGACGTGGAATAACTCAGGGATTGTGGTGCAGCAGGCCTTGCTGCAAGCAGGGAGCTGTAGCGGGGTGAGGAAGGGAGTGAGTGAGGCAGCACTGCCTACGAATAGAGACACCAGCACCACCCCCCTCAAGTCACCCCAGAGAGGAACCACAGGTACATCTCTAAACTCATGACTCTTCTCACTGAGAAACAGAAGATAAAATCCCAAGGCATTGTACCCAAGGCAGTCTCCCTGATTTTCTAGAAGTGGGGATAGGGGTAGAAACCTCTTAAATTGTTTATAGATCTGATCACCCCTATAACTAGACGGGGGGCTCTCGAGGAGAGATGTCAGGGTAGAGGCAAGGGTATCTGTCCTTCCCGTCTTTCACCTGGAGCTGCTACACACAGGAAAAGGGACCTTGCACTTTAGGCCACCAGCTTTTTTCCCTTTTATTTTTGTTAAGGCAAGCAGGTGAAATTTATTGAGTGGGAGCAAGATAGGATTATAGAGCAAGAGCAAGATATAGGTTTACAGAGCAAGATACATACATCACAGATGACGACTGGACCCCTTGTTGTAGCATAAGAGACCTTGGTTATGGTCTGGGTCTTGTTTTATAGTGTCCAGATAGGGACCTCCCCGTGGTTCAGTTGTCATTATGGAACCACTTTGATGGACAGTTGGGAGTTACGTGACCTGAGTTACTGCGCATGCGGATCTCCCATGAGCCTCTCTGGAAGCCCATTTGGGAGCGTGAATGGCAATGTAGATTTAAGCTAATGACATAATTAACCTTAGGTTGTCCTAAGTCACGTTCCAGACTCTATTATACCTATGCCGCTTGGCCCATGGGCTAGAGAGTCCTCTGCATTCTTTTGCAGTTGGCATGTTAAGTCCTTCTTTCCTTAAACAAATCCCTGCCAATGGGGCCACCTGGCCCTCTGCCCTCCTGCCTTCAGGCAGTGATGTACAGCAACAGATGAGCCTGGAGGTTGGGGGAGATTGAGTGGCTTCTCTCGTCTGCTTATGGAGCAATTTGAGTCTCCCTTGCTCCTGCGGGAACGAAAACTTTGGTGAGCCCAGAAGCTCTGTTGGCAGTAAACAGCCCACACGAATAATCACAGACCCAGCAGATGCCCAAACACACTCACACCCAGGCTGCTTCTCTCCCTCGGCTCCCACCTGGGCTGCTGTGGGCCAGGAGAGAGACAAACAGATAGGCATCCAGGAAGTGCTGCTCTGCTCCCAGCCTAGAGCTCAGCCCTCACCTGGCCCAGCCTGCTCTGTTCCCACCTGCACCTGCTTATTAAACAGATGCCTCCTCAGTGGGCGGCCGGAGTGGCCCAGCCCAGCCAGGGAAGGTGAACCAAGAAGACAGGCAAGTAGTTGGTGTGGCCAGAGTGTGCCGGGAACAGGAATAAGGCTGCTTCGGAGGAGACCCAGGGCCAGGGAAGAGAGAACAATGCCCTGCACTGTTCGGCCCCACTTACAGAAGACTCACAAACAAAAAAATCTTTACAGAGAAAGCAGGGGAGAGCAAAGAGGGTTCTGTGACCCCACTCGGGCTCCCCTGAGCCTCCCCAGGTCAAAGAGGGGCCTCCCCCACCCCAGGGAAACAAAGGGAGCAGGGATTTTTCAGGACAGCTGGCTGGGTGATGCTTGAGGGGGCCAAGTGGTGCATAGCTTGAGGTCCCTTTTAAATTTCTGAGCAGCCCTACCTCCAACAGCCTGCTCTCCAAGCCCCCCGAGTTCAGGGTGCAGGCCCCTGGACAGCCCTGCTGATGGGCCCTGCCCCAGGATCTCCTGTCTCTCTCAAATCCTTAGTCTATCCGGCAACAGGAAGCAGCATCTCAGTCCAGCAGGGGAGATGTGGGTGAGAGGTCGGCTCAGACACAGAGCAAACAGGAGACAGGACACAGACAGTCAGAGGCCGTCCTGGGCCGACCAGGGCCTAGCCCCCTGGTTGTGGTCACAGCAACAGCTGCCATTTGCTGAGTACCTGTGTGTGCTGGCCACTGTGCTCAATGCTTTCCGTTTCCTGTGGCATTTAGCATCCTCCTCCCTCCACCCCATATTCCCCACAAGGATACGGGGAGTGTCGGAACAGCCAAGTCCCTTGCCAAAGGTCTCATAGATGATCCACGGGGAAGCTGGACTTGAATCCAGACTGTCAGACCCTGAAGCTCCTGTTCTTAACCTTCAGGCTGTGCTGACGCTGTCCTACCTGGGTTAGAGGCATGTGGCATCTCAGAGAGAAAATGCTGAGAGAATGGAGCTGGGAAAAGGTGTCACACAGTGGCGGGGGCAACACCAGGTGGCCCTTATTATCGTCGTGGGAATGCAACTGTGCCAAGACCGTCCCACAAGGCTCCTGAAAGCCAACCCAAGCTGGACAGGACCTTCATGGGACACCAAGAAGCTGGGGAGGGCCAACGGATGTGTGTGAGGGAAATTAGGTCACGAAATGAGAAGGAGGAAGGCTGGGTTGGTGGGGAGAGCCAAGGGCGCCAGCTCTTCTCTGAGACACATCCTGAGGCTGTCCGCACCAGCCTTCAGACCCTCTTATTCATTGCTATGAATTTTTTTTAAATTCCAAATAAACTGAGGGGAAAAATTTAAAGCAGTCATATTCATACCAATAAAAGTGAAACGCTGGATTTTAAAAAGCTGTCAACCACTGGCCTGTGGGTATGGGACACACCATAAGAAGGGAGGTCCTTACAGCAGCAGGGAACTCTCCTGTCCACATCTGTAGCCGGGCCTGGCCCTGCTTCCCCAGGGATGGCAGTCTCTCTGCCCTTTCAGGGACCCCGGGGGCCAGCTCCCTCCTTTGTGCCAGGTGAGAGGTATGCTCCTGCTGCCACAGGCAGAGTGACCACAGTGGTCAAGAGCACAGAACTGGGGTCTGCCTTCATGTTCATGGCTGGACTGTGGCCTCCTCAGGCAGAGGCCATGACGACTTCCACCTTCATAGCTGCCACCCCACCCAATGCCCAGCTTGTGACAAGCCCTCAACAATTCACAGGTGTCTAATAGGTGCATCTGATCATGGCTCTTCTCCGCCTCCATGGCTTCTTCCTGCCTTGAGAATAAAATCCAGTCTCCCCAAGTGGCCTCCTGGGCCCTGCAGGCCCCAGCCCCTTCCTACCTGTCCAGTCATTTCCCACTTCTGAGTCAGCCCCTTCTCTCTTCTCCTCCACGCAGCACCCCTCCTCTCCTGCCTCACTCCTTCTCACCCTCCAGGCTTTGGCCTAAACCCCAGAGAGGCCCGTCTACCCGGTCAGAAACACATCCCCGCTGTTGTTCGCTCCTCGCACCCTACTCTCTGTGGAGTCCCCACTGCCACTTGAAATCATACAGGTCTGTGTGTGATGACTTGTTTGCTCTGCAGCCCAGCACAGCACCCCAATCAACATTTACTGAATGTGTAGGTTAGATCAAAGAGGACATTGAGCATCCACAGGTAGTTCCATCCCCCTGAGCTGACACTGCCTGTCAAGGTGAGCCACTGGAGAGCAGAGAAAATGAAGAAAGAGGTCAGGCGTGGGTGGTTACAGTGGCCATCCCAGAGGCCAAAAGGACACAGCTTCACCAGGGGAACCAGGGAGGCATACAGCAACCAACACCTGGTGGACATTGTGCAAAGTCCGCAAGTACCCGCCCCCAGCTTCCTAGCCCCAGACTTTCCCCCCTCCCCACCGTCCGGTGGGCAAGACCAGACAAACTGAGGGGCACCAGAGAAACAGGCTGTTCCTTTCCTTCTCCCACCTCACCAAGCTGGACCCCAACCCCATGTCTTTGGCCAGATTCTGGCTGGAATCTCGAGAAAGAGTTCTGAGAACCTTTCAACAGGTTCAGGCAAATTTTCTTTACAGAACAAGCTAAAGCATCAGTCCTAAAAGCAACAGAAAGCTGACAAATTTGCAAGTCAATCAGCTGTAGACTGCTCAACTTTTCACAAGTCTAATTCAATAAATTCAATAAATGGCCTAACTGCTTCTCTGCAATTTAGCCATCCCCCAAGTTTGAAAATGTTAGGCCTAAGCAGAAACCTTGATCCTGACTTTGCCAGGCATTCCCAGACAGGGGGAGTGGGGATTTCTGGCCCCGAAAGACAACAGGTTATGCAAAGACAACAGGTTATGCACACTCCAAGAAGCAAGGAGCAAGGAGGCCAGAGAGATAAACTGTGTGGAATCAGCAGGCCTTCCCACAAGGATGCTGGGTCAGCGGGTTTCCCAGATGATTGGAAAAGCCAAAATCAGAGGGAGGAGCAAAGGCACAGGATAAGAAGTTGATGTTCAACTCACAATCCTGACCTTGCACCTTCACTCTGGTTTAGAGGAGTGACCCGTCAAGTCTCCCAAGGGCTTCAATACCAACTCAGCACCACATTGGCACAATCTGTGGGACTCCTACTTCAACAAAGGAAGAAGCCAAGGTTGAGACAGGAATAAAGCGACCACCCCCGATGCTGCCAATACCATAAAATAAATTAAATCAGTGGACAATCTGTGGGGGGAAAAAAAACCCCTAGAATATGAGCTTCCTGACACCACAGTGAGTCAAAAAAAAAAAAAAATCTGACCACACAACAGTCCTCTGGTCTGGATGAGATACTAACAGCTTTGTCTGGGGATGGTGATTTTTTTTTCTGTTTTTCAAACCCTCTGTGCAGCCTGAAGGCACCCATCAGGGAGGCAAGCAGGAAGGGGCATGATCTAAAAGGGAGGAGAGAGGAAAGGAGAGAAAAAGCCAAACACTCCAACCTGTTCCTTCCAGAAGAGTCACTAATATCCTAACATCCTTGGGCAAAGCAGAAAGCTTGTTCAGGGAACAAGGTCTGACTCTTCTCATCTCCCAAGATTTCTTGCTGATGTGGGGAAAAGCCTGCCAAGAACCCTTAGGCTATTAGGAAATATTTTTGAGTGGCTAAAGGCTAAAGGTTGGTTATAAATGATATATTTTCTGCCTTCTCCCAGGTGGCTTCTGAATTCCCTCCCTTTCTCCTGCCCTTAACCTCTCCAGATAAGCCTCCCTAGAGACTCGGACACTCAGGAATCTCCCAAGCACATCAAAAAAGGCAAACAGGGAGGCTTCTACACAGGGTTACAGACAGCACGAGCTGGTCCAAAGCTTTCTCTTTCTACAGTAAGACCTCTAGAAAAAAAAGCATGCTGGTGGTGGTTCAGGGAGTCAAACCTGGTATCTTCATCTAAGGGGACTAAGCACTGGGGAGAGAGATTATGTGAGTTCAATTATTATGCAGCTACTGCTGGGAGCAGGAAGAGAGAAGGCAGAGGGAAATATTTCCTATCAAGGTTGCTTAAGAAGAAGGGTAGAAAGGTAGAGGCTGGGAGTTGCTTTGACTCTACTGTTGGGCTGAACCTACTGACCTGAAGCAATTAGGGCCCTCAAAAGGGGAGAGAAGGAGGGAAGCGGGGGCAGATTTCATGTAGACGAGCATCCTCAGCCTGTTTTCAGCAACACCAATGGTGTGGCAAAGAGAAGGGAACAAACCTAGCATCATTTCATAAATGCTCCCTTCTCCCCTAGTCCTTCCTTGCCATGGGGTTGAAGGCCACTGAGATGTTCTCACAGCCCATGGGAGGAAAAGGCCTTTGCAGAATCATAAAGCAGCAAAAATAGACAAGAAATTGTATCTGGCGAGCCCTTAGGAGACTCCATAATGGCCTGACTAAAAAATATCTAGATTCTAGATGTATCCTCCTTGGGGCGGAGGAAAAGCCACTTCCTCTCTCTAGCTGCACCCCAGCCTCTGAATCAGTAGTTCCTCTTTCTCACAATCAGAGAGCAATATGTTTACTACAAGGCAAGCTATGAAGCTATGTTCCAGGAACTGGGAAGAGAGGAGTCGGGCAATGTTCCTAGGTGGTGGAAAGAACACCCTGGACATCGGGTGGGGTTCTGGGTTTATCACAGTCCCTAGCTGTGTCGTCTTGCGCAAGACAGAAGATCGGTCTGAGCCTCAATTTCTTCATTCACAAAACATGACAATAATTACCCAGCACAGCTGGGTGAGGATCAAATGGGTCTTTTGCTACCTGGGAGGCGCTGTGCAGTGAGGTGCCATTGCTTGCTGTGTCTTCACCCCCATCCCACCCTCTCCCAAAGCCCCGACTCCAGAACCACCCCAGCCCGAGGACCTGTCTCACCTGGCTCAGTACACAGGTAGGAGTAAAAGCCCTCCGACTTGAGCATGATGAGCAGCGAGCCCCAGCCCAGGAGGACTGCCGAGAAGAGGAGGTTTTCCAACACGGCCGTGCAGGCCATCCACCAGCGGCGCCGATGGGCAGTGGCCAGGGTGGGCGCCATGGTGCAGCAAGGCGCGGCGGCCCGGCTTCGGCTCTGCAGCCACCTGCGCACAGACCTCAGCGTCAGCCTCTGGCCCTGCCCAGCTCGTGAGGCCGCCCCTGGCCGCTGCCGCAGGGCGCGGGACTTGTCACCCCTCCGAGGCTCCGGCTGTGGGTGCGCGCAGCGAAGGTAGCAAGCCCCAGCCCTGCCCGGGACCTCGGCCACCCTAGAACCCGCGGCTGGCTCGCACCGCTGCCCCCAGCTACGATTAAGCTGCCCTGGCCAGCCAGGGAGACTTCTCCCTCAGCTCACTCCGAGGTAAACTGAGGCATGGAAGCAGCAAAGGACTAACGCATGCTCAGGGACGTGGAACTAGTCCTGGCCGCCGGCAGGACTGACATAGCTTGGGGGCCGTAAGGGGAAGCAGCTTGCGGTCCTGCTACCTGGGCAGGGGCATACCTGAGGGCTGCCACTCCCGGAGACCCTGATAGGAGCCCTCCCGCCCGCACTTAAGACCCTTCCCCAGAGCGGGTTCCTTCAACCACGAGATCAGCGCACCGAGCTCCGGAACGGCCCGCCCACGGCCCGCTCATTGGCCTGACGGCACAGGAACTGCAGCGCAATTGGCCACAGTTTAGGTCGCTAGGCGCTGCGGCCACGCGAACCCGGCATGGGAAAGGCGAAGCCGGTTCAAACCGGCGGCGCGAGCCGGCCGCGCGACCCCCATCCCAGGCCGTTACCTCGCCAATTAGCCCGTTTCCATGGAAGCGGACCCCGTGCCTCCATCCCCCAGCTCCCTTCTCTATTCGTCATCTTTTCCCTGGCGGCTCCTCATCCGCCCAGGCTCTTTCCTCTTTTATGCACACATCTTCTCCCTACGCTCTTTCTCGTGCAGCTTCTGCCCCCAGCACCCCTCGCCCCGGCCCGGATCCCCGGGGTCCAGCTCACCCGGCTCCCACTGGTGTGTATCGGGCCCGCCCGACGTCTTTTCTGTCCCCTTTTATTCCAGCCCTTTTATTCCGACCCCAAGATGAAAACACTGCCGCCCGCTGATTGGCTGAATCGGGGCTGGAAACAGGCGTTGACCAATCAGCAGCCACCCGCCCGCCCCGCCGTGAGCAGAAGCCGGTTCCGGCCGGACTTGGAGACAAACAAGAGGGATGGGGGGGTCCGGGGGTAGCTGCGGGCTGTGCCGCGGCTCTGCTGCCTTAAACTGGGATCGCAGCTCGGCTGGGAACCCACGGGGCATTGCCCCATTGCCTCTCCGGGGCCCTGACCCTGGGCTGGGTCACCGGCTTGGCGTTCCGGCGCCCCCAGGACTTCCCCAGATGCACGCCGATCCCGCTAGCGCACCCTCTGCGGCTCTCCTGCGGCCTTCTACGTAGTCCCTAACTTCCCCTCCGCTCTGGGCACCACGCCCGGATGCTCTGGCTTAGCACAGGTCGGGTCGTTCTACTCTCGAAGCCCCCATTGCCTCCTCCCCACGCAGGCACGGGCTTTGTGTTCTGATTCCTTCTCGCTCTCGTGTCCGCAGTGGCCCCCTTCCAGGCACAGTCTGCCCATCTCGGACCCCGGACCCCTGTCCAGGCGTGGTGTACCTCTTGCCTGCTCTCCTGACTAACCAACCCCTTCCCCTCTCCTAGGTGGCATCTGCCCGGTCCCTGGAAGGTGCCCCTTAGAGAGATCTTCAGGCGGGTGTTTGGGGCTTGTCTGTCCCGTCCTAGGATGGTGTCTTCTCTGGTCCCCCATCCAGACTCTGATCTCCTCACCCCCGTTCCCGCTGTCCTCGGCCCCTTGGGGACCCCCACCCAGACCGGTCAACTTGGTGCTCCCTGCCCTGGTTGTCCACCTCTGCTACTCGTTGCCCTGAGCCACCCCGACCCCTTCTACTCTGTTCTTTCTGGTTCCTTTCAGGTAAGGGCCCTCTCTGCAGGGTGTCGCCGTGGGCAACGTGAAGCTGCTAGCACAAGTCCGGCCTCTGGGAGAGCTCGAGGGGTCCCAGAGGGTTCCAGGCTCCCAATCTATCAGCCAAGCTGGACCTGCCTCAAGGAACAGCCAGGGCAGGGGGATGAAGCCCGGGCTCTGAAGGTTCAGCTGCCTGGCTGCGTCTCCTCGATCCGAGGCACTAGCCTGACCTCGGAAGACCCTTGGTCTCCCCCAGATTCGGCTAGGTCTCCCTGGCACGCTCCGGGAGGGAGCTGGCTTAACACCCCAGGGCTGTGGGAGTCCCAGCAGCCTCCTGCTCCACCTCCCCCAGTCCGAGTGCGCCCCCTACCGCTGTGAACCCGCCGCTGGCCACCTGGCGAGGGCAACTTCTCCCAGACAGTACCTGGTGCTGTAAGCTTGGGAAGTCTCAGCTGGTTACCTATGCTACCTATCCAGTTACCCACCCTGCAGAGTCTCAGGCACTCACAAGGTTTCCACTGCCACCTGACAAAATCTCCAGTCCTTCCCCACCTCCTCTTTGAGCCACTTGCCTGAGGGCCCTCTCCAGGCCTCAAACGCATCTCAAATATCTCTAAAATAATTCACTTTCTCCCCCAAAACTTTCCCCCCATTTTCTCTCAGATAATAGCACACTTACATACTGATGTTAGATACTGAGAACCATCCTTTCAACAGATACTTGCTAGGCTGTGATTCTCCCTCTCCTTCGCCCCACCCTCACCACACCAATACAGCCATACGGTCTAAATATTAATATTTATCTAATCTGTCCATCTGTGTCCCTAGGACTTCAACTGCTGTTCATCTAGCCTTGAATCTCAGCTCCTCAAATCCATCCCCCACCCCAATCTGACCTTGGTAAATCTGATCTCTGCTAAACTCCTTCAGAAACTCTTTTATCATTTGTCCTGCAGGATAAAGATCAAGTTCCCCAACTTATCCTACACAGGCTCCTCCCTCTTTCTTCCTCTGAAGGCTCTTTGACCTGCCCGATCCTAGATGCTCCCATCACATGGAATTGCTTGTGGTTCCTGCACCTGCTGGCTCTCAACATAGTCCCTTCTTGGACAGCACCTCCTCTGGGAAGCCTTCCCTAACCACTCCCCATAATACCCTTCACTATCTTTGTGTATTGATTGCATTCATTTTGTTTTGTTTTTTTTGAGACAGGGTCTCGCTCTGTTGCCCAGGCTAGAGTACAGTGGTGTCATTAATAGCTCACTGCAAACTCCAACTCCTGGCCTCTCGCCTTGGCCTCCCAAAGTGCTGGGATTACAGGCATGAGCCACTGCACCCAGCAGATTGCATTGTTTTATAATTATCTATTCATCTGTTTGTCTCCCCCTCCCATTGACTATGAACTCTTTGGGGGCAGGACTGGTGTCTTATTCAACTTTGTATGTATATAACCATCCCTTAAAATACAGAAATAAGCACAAAGCAGGCACACAATATGAGTTTGTGGAATGAAAACATGAATGACAGAAAAGGGGTGAAAGGTACCAGGTTCTAGGACAAAGGATTCAAAGCTGAGAGAATGATGGCAATGCCAATAATAATTACCTTTTATTGACATTTACTTGGTGCTTTACTCCTTTGTGTCATTTAATTCCCAAAACAATCCTGGGAGAAGGGCATTCTTGTCATTTTTCAGATGAAAAAACTGAAGCTTTACATAACTTTTCCAAAGTCAAAAAACAAGATATCAGAGCTGGGATTTGAACCCAGGCCTATTTGAATGAAATTGTGTTTTAATTTTTTTTTCAGTCTTTTTGTCAAGGAAAAAAAAAAAAAGCCCCAACCCCAGCATTGTTGGCAAATCATAAAGAAATAAAACTATTAAAGTACTAGAAGAAAATGTAGAAGATTATTTCACTGATTTTAGGGCAGAGAAGACCTTTCCACTAAGCACAACATTAAACCCAGAAATCATAAAGAAAAAACTGTCCAAATTAAAATTTTAAACTTTAGAGAAAAAAAGAAGAAAGAAATTATAAACAGCATTAAAAGACCAGCATTAAAAGACAAACAGGGCAAAGAATTAATATTCTTGATATATAAAAGGCACTTATAAATCAATCAGAAAAAGATGACTACCTCAATTGAAAATAGGTAAAAGAATATAATCAGATAATCTATAGGGAAAATACAAATAGCTATTACCTTAGAATAATCATAGAAATGCAAATTATGAGATATTTTTGATGGTTCAAAAAAACAACATTTTTATTTGTATAGGATTTTAACTTTTTAAGGTTTAACATATATTACTTTATTTTTGTTGTACTAAAATAATGAGATACCATTTTAACCTACCAAATTGGGTGTGGGGAAATGGATACCCCCCTAATTTGTGAGAACACACATCCATGCAACTTTTTTTTTTTTTTTTTTAATATGGAACACTTCACGAATTTGCGTGTCATCCTTGCGCAGGGGCCATGCTAATCTTCTCTGTATCATTCCAATTTTAGTATATGTGCTGCCGAAGCGAGCACCCATGCAACTTTTTTGGAAGGCAATTTGGAGTAAGTACAGAAATGTCTAATGTTCCTACCCTATAACTCAACAATTTCACTTCTAGGAATCTATTCTATAGAAAAACTTGCACAAATGCAAAATGAAATATAGACAAGATTGTACACTGCATCATTGTTTATTGTATCAAAACAATTAGAAACAACCCAACTGTCCATTGGCAGGGGGAATGATTTAAATAACCTGTTATTTCTACAGGATGGATTCCCATGTAGTAATTTTTTATAAAAAGAGGTAGCTTTATATTTACTAACATCGAATGATATCCAGGATATATTGTTAAGCAAAAAAGCAAGTTGCTTAGTATGCTTTTTTGTTTTTGTTTAAAATATTTGTTTACAGGTGCACAGAAAAATATCTGAGAGGAAGCACCACAAATGTTAATGAGATTCTCTGAGCAGTAGGATAGAAGGGAAGCCTTTTTTTTTTTTTCTGATTAGGTAATACAATATGTGAACAAAGAATTCAAACAAGAACAAAAGGCATTCAGTGAAAAGTCAGTCCTGCCTCTCCCTTGCCTCCCAGACTGCCTCTGGAGAGAAGGGAAATCTAGATTTTACTTTATACATGTCTGTAATGTTAGTACTTTTTATTTTTAACAAAGAACATTGCTTTTTATAATTTTTTTTTTTTTAAGAGATGGGGGTCTTACTCTGTCACCCAGGCTGGAGTACAGTGGTGCAATCATAGCTCACTGCGGCCTTGAACTTCTGGGCTCAAGGGATCCTCCCACCTCAGCCTCCACCCCCACCACCCCAGTACCTGAGACTACAGGCGAGAGCCACTGCCCCTGGCTCTTTTTATAATTTTTTATAAAATTCAATGTAGTGAGAAAAGTAAAAAGGAATGTTCACTGTAGAAAATTTGCAAATTACACAAAAATTTAAGAGAAAATAAATATCACCCACAATCTCATCTTCCAGAGAAAAATATCATTTGATGACTTTCTCTCTAGTCTTTCTTTTATGCACATACATCCTTTTATTTATTTATTTACTTACGTATTTATTTAATTTTTTTTTTTGAGACAGAGTCTTGCTCTGCACCTGTGCTGTGCATCAGCCTAACTCAGAGCAACCTCAAACTCCTGGGCTCAAGCGATCCTCCTGCCTCAGCCTCCCGAGTGGCTGGGACTACAGGTGCGCACCACCACACCCAGCTAATTTTTTCTCTTTTTTTTAGTAGAGATGGGGCCTTGCTCTTGCTCAGGCTGGTCTGGAACTCCTGAGCTCAAGCAATCCTCCCGTCTCGGCCTCCCATACATCCTTTTAAAAAAAAAGTTCATAAGACAATCACAAAGTATACACAAAAAGGAAGAATTCTAAACATGTATCCTGAGGCAAAAAGAAATAGTTTATAAGAAGAAAACAATGGAACTGTCCTTTCTACCCTAACTTGTAACTTACTTTTTACACACTTAACAGCATAGCATGAACATTCTCCCATATCTCCCATATTAAATATTCTTGTACAACATGATCTTTAGTGGTTGTGTAGTAATATATCATAAGAAATATTTATTTAACCAATCTTTTATCATCAAACATTTAGGTGGTTTCCCAAAATGTTTTGCAAATGAAAAAAAGAACAGCCCTTTGGGGCTAACAGAATCCAGGACAACAGAGGAAAAGTCTCTGCAGCCATCTCTTCCCCTTTCCTGACCCCATCCTGCAGGGTCTCTGCCCAGGCCTTCCAGACCCACTACCGGAGTACCGCCAGAGCCCAGAGCCAACTGGCCTCCAACCCTTGCCTTTTCCCTGTGGAAGGGCAGAGGCTCTGGGATGTCTGTTCTGGCCCTGGGATCATTTTCCAGCACAAGTCACAATCTGATCCATCGGCAGTTCCCCCGGCCCCATCCATAGTCTTCCCACTTCTCAAATTCAAGGTCCTCAGGGCTCTGGTGGCCCAGAGATGGGTACAACATTCTCATACTGGGGCTCTTCCTGCCCTTCCTCTTCAGCCTGCTTCTGGGGATCCTGTTCTGGGGGGCTAACCCCAGAGACCAGCTCCTGGGCCCTCCCTGAGATCTCAATGCCAGCCCCCAAACCCCTGGCCACTTCCTCTGGTCTGACTGCTGTTGACTCCGTGGCCCCAGCGAGCTCGGCATTTGGGGCTGAGTTGAGGCTCTGGCCAGGAGAACCAGAGGCTAGCCCAGAGCTGCCCTTGTTCCGACTCAGGGCCCGGCGTGGAGGCTTAGGGATGGCACTCTTGACCTTGGGCTCTGCCTGGCCTTTCTGGAAGCTACCAAAACGGCGGAGGACAGACCGGACAGGGCCCTCAGGTCCCCGGGGCGTCCCTGCCAGCATGTAGATGGTGGTCACAGGGCCTGAGTTCTCATGAACACTGCCCTCGATGGCTTCCACACGCTCAGCCACTGTCCGGCCACCTAGTGGGAGCCACCAGCGGCCAATGGCTGAATCCCTGGGGCTGGTAGCAGCAGGAGGGGCCTCGTCTGTTTCTGCTTGCTCCGGGCCTGTGAACTCCTCGGCCTCCTGGTCCTCAGGACCTGTCTGGGCTCCCCGGGAAAGCCGCTTGGGCTTTCGGAGTGGGCTGGAGAGGTCCCCTGAGCTTCGACAACTCTGTGGTGCAAACTTGGTGCCTTCAGCAAAGGAGACTGACGGCCGCTTGGCCCGGGCTAGGCTGGAGGTGCGCGGGATGGCAAATGGCGTGGAGGCATCCTCGGTGGGAGGGAAGGGGCCTTCAGCCAGGCTGGCCTCTGATGACGCTGCTTGGGCCACAGGGGCCATCCCTGGCAGAGGAGACGGAAGAGCTTGGCTGGAGCTGGGCTGGCCACTCACCAGTTCACCCCACCTACAGCTCAGCATCTTCCAGAAGGCCTCAAAAATGGGGCAAGGAACAGAGTGTGAATGCAGAGAGGGAGGGAAAAGGCCAATTCAGGCCGACACTACCTCTCCTACACTCTTTTCTCACCACCCCTCCCTACCTTGGACTGCTGCCACACTCTAACCAACCTAAAACTCTTCCAGTGTCACAGAGCCATGTCCCTCTCACCTGTGGGCCTTTGTGTAGTGTATGGTGTTCCCTCTTCCTGAAACACCATTTCTACTTCTCCCTAACTTCCAGTTGGCTAACTCCTACTGATTCTGCTACACTCAACTCCAATGTCACTAACACAGACATCTTCCCCGGCATGGTGAGATTATGAGCCCCTACATGTACAAGCCCCATCAAAACACGTATCCCTCTGTTTCTTATAATTGTCTGATGACTTGTCTGATTACAGCCCACCAGACTATAAGCCAGCTGAGGACAGGAATCGAGCTTGTTCTTCGCTGTGTCTCCAGAACCTGGAACGGTGATGGCACAGAATGGGCACCTGATCAATGTTTGCTGAAGAAGGACTGAAGAAGAGGTTGTGGCGGGCAGGGACCCTCGGGCTGAGTGGGCTGCTGGGGGGCTACCTTCTTGGGGTGGCACGCAGTAGGCAGGACCCTCGTCCTCTTCTCCAGACTCGGGATCAGAAGAGAAGGAGTCGTCAGAGGCCCAGCCAGCAGAGGGCGGCTCAATGAAGCTGTGGTTGAAGGGGATCTCCGGGTCGTGGTGCGAGACTGTGGGGGCTCCGGGTCAGGTGCAGAGCCTGATGGGAAGCCTTATCCCATCCCAGCCCCCAACCTCCAGCACCCACTTACCTGTCACCCAGGGTAGTTTGTGGGTACTGAGGGAACCACAGGGCAGTGCAGAGCCCAAGCTGGTCAGTGCTCCCCAGACCTGCAGCTTCATCCTGGACACGGCAGCTCCATCTCTCGGTGGCCTGAGAGGGTAGGATAGGGACAGTGGTCTCTGCACAAGACCCAAGGTGACCTGTGTCACCTAGCCATCTATTTCAATGGCTACAGAATAAAATCCAAACTATTGAGCTCAAGATTCAGGCCTGCCACAGAAGGCAGTGTGGCTCTAGAGTCAGACAGACCTGGGTAACAACTCTGGCTCAGACTTCACCTCCCTGGGCCTCAGTTTCCTCTTCTGTAAAATGGGAAAAATAATCCCATCTATAAGAGCTTTTTGCAGGATCCAACACAGTGCCAGGAACCTGGTGGGAGTTCCCCAAATTGCAGCTGTTATTACCATCCTAGCTAAACCCAGCTCACCTGTCTCAAATGGCACCCCCTCCAGCAGGCCTGTCCTTGTCCCCACTCTCCTCCACCCCCAAGCTAGAAGTAACTGCTCCACTTATCACAATTCCTCTGACAGCCTTTGCACATGTCCTCATGCTCCTGTGAGGGGCTTCTCCCGCACGCCCAGCCACTACGCCCCAGGGCAGGGGCAACTGGATCTGCTCACCTGTGAATGCCCCACAGCACAAAGAAGGATGAGTTCAAGGATTAGTGCATGAACTAATGAGAGAGCACTGGACAAAGAGTCTGGAAAGCCGGCTGGGGGCTTTGTGCATGCCAGTGACTAGCTGGGTCATCTTGGGCCTCAGTGTCCTCTGTGGATTGAGGATGATAATCCTCCCGCTCCTACATGTCCTGTTCCAAACCCCCATGCTGTTGTGAGTCTCAAAAGAGCCAAGAGGTATGAAGAGGTTTCATAAAGGCACAAAGCTCTGTGTGAGCAACGTTCCCCTGCCCCCTCCAGCTCTCAGAAAGCCACATTCTCTGCTAAACCACTGTGCAGACTTTAATGTCACTTTCCTTTCTGGGGCGTTTGAGGCCCTCCCTGCCCAGAGCTGGGCTGCTTCTTCTGTGTTCCTCATCCTCCTCCTCTGCTCCCCGTTGGTCTGTTCTCAGCCTCCTACTGCAGGTTTGGGTTTCCAGCCTGGTGCCCAGTGCCCCCTACTCATGCAACTCTGAAACTTCCCCACCAAAGGCTTCTGAGGAAGGCAGGTGGCTGACTGGTGTCACCAGGCCACAGCCACTGCCAAACTAGCTCCATTACCTCTGACCTTGTGTGTGACAAGGCCAGTCCTTCCCCACCCCTGAAAGGAAACCAGATGCCACCTTGTTCCACCCCAGGCCTGAGCTGTGGGGAGGGGAAGGGACAGGCCAGTGTTTACCTGTCCTTGGAGTCTGAACGGGCGGCCCAGCAGCAGCAGGCACAGCAGGCAAGGCCCAGGAGCAGCAACAGCAGAGGCACAAGGATGCCAGCGATGAGGGCAGCATCCTGACTGTGAGGGCCTGGGGGGAGCAGGAGATGGTCAAGCATTCAGGCCTTCCCATCTCCCACACATCATGTCTCGTCTTTAGTTCTGAGTTGCCTCCTGCCCAGAATCTTCTACCTGGGGGTCCCTCCCCACCTCCAGGAAGCCTCTTTGCTGGTGTGTCTCCTCCTCATGGTCTGTGGCCCATTCCAGAAGCTCGTGTCCCCGATTTTCATGCCATGCCGGTGTCTAGCCCTGCCTGCTCATTTCCTGGTTTCTTAGGGGGCAGGGGCTCTGTTACATCTTTAGGAGGCCCCAAAGCATCCACACAGAGTTCAGGCATAGGGAATGTCTCTAAAGTGAGCCCAGCCTCCCTGGCAAGCGATGGGCCTCTGGAGCACAGGTAAAGGGCCAGAACAGGGCTGGGGAACCTGCGGCCTTAAGGCCACATGTGGCCTTCTAGGTCCTTAGGTGAGGCCTTTTAACTGAATCCAAATTTTACAGAACAAATCCTTTATTTTTATTAATACATTTTTGTCCGTCTTTCATATTTTTATTTTATTTTCAAAATGTATTTAAAATACCAAAGAATAAAATAAGTTTCAACAAAATAATCCTCCCAGATTGACTGGCACAATTAGAACATTAGTAAGCCACAAGGGCTAAATTGACAGGTGCTACGCTCACGATTTAGTTCTAACTTCCCTCGCCTGATTAGCACCACTACCACATGAAGCTGGTTGGTGAGAGTTTATAGGTGTTGAGTATGCCAGTCTGTTATCAGCTTTTGACAACAGTGCACTGTGTTTCTGTTTGAAGTGGAATTTGTGAATAGTTGCACAGCTCAACAGTATTTTTTAATTCTGTCTACTTCACAGCCCATCATGTCAAAGAAGACCAAGAGAACGCTAAAGGAAGAAAATAGATTTTTTAATGAGGATTGGGAATTGCAATATTATTATGTTTCTGCTAAAGATAAGATGATTTGCTTGCTTTCTGTACTGCAGTATCAACATTAAAGAAATTCAATGCTCATCAGCATTATAATCATAAAGACCACAAATATTTTAAATTAGAGGGAGAGGCGCAAAAGGCCATATTGCAGAAATTAAAAGATGAAAAGCAAAAGCAAAGACAATTCTTTCAAGCAGCAATAAGACTTGGAAACAATGCCACTGAAGCAACTTATAAGGTAGCTTATATACTCGGGGGAAAAAAGGGAAGCCACTCAGTGATGTAGAAATTGGGAAAGAATGCGTTGTCGAAGTTGTAGGATGCTTAGACCCAGACATTGTTTCAAAGTACAAACAACTGCCTCTTTCAAGGAGAACCATAACTGATCGGCTGCATGAATTAACCTTTAACTTAACAGAATAACTTCATGCAATACTTCAAAAGGAAAATATATATTATTCAATTGCTTTGGATGAATCAACTGATACTACTGACTCAGCACAGGTTTTATACTTCATTTGGATCATAACAGAAGATTTTCTTTGCTATGAAGAACTACTCACTTTGGGCACTCTTGCAAACAGAATACGGGGAATAGATATATTCAACTTTGAAGATAAATGTCATGAAGCTGGACTGAATTTGGTAAATTTAGTGAGTGTATGTACAGACAATGCACCTTCCACGACAGGAAAACATGAAGGGTTTATTACACAGATTAAAAAAAAGTATTAACACATCCAGATGCTCTCATTTCTCTTCATTGTATCTTGCATCAGCAAAATCTCTGTGCTAAAGCTACAATTTTAAGTGACACTTTGCAACAAGTTATAAGTATTGTTAACTATATTTGAGCAAATGTAACACAGCATTGTCAGTTTCATAAGGATGAAGTATTAAGTGTGGATTTGCCATATCATTCTAAAGTGTGTTGGCTATCTCAAGGGATGGGTGTTAGCCAAAATTTTATCTCTGCGAGAACAGATAGTTAAATTTTATGAAGAACAGAATCAGCAATGTGAATTATTGAAAGAAAATTTCCATAGGAATGCAGCATTTCTGTGTGATATCATGTCAAATCAAAACAACTTGAACATTTCTTTGCAAGGTAAAACTAAGTCTATATATGATACGTGTCAAAAAATCCAAGCATTTCAAAAAAGCTATCTTCTTTCAAAACACTTCTTCAAAAGGAAATTTTGGATGAACATTTCCCCAGTTAGCAAAGGTCACTGATGTTCAGGATGATATATGCAAATCACTTGAAGAATACTCAGCTGTTATAGACCTATTAATTGGCAAATACAATGAAAGGTTCACTGACTTTGAGAGTCATGACATCACCCTCAAATTAGCATTTCAGCCTCACCTAGTTGATATCACCAAGGCACCTAAAGAACTACAGATGAAATTGATTGAACTCTCAGTAGATGACATTTTAAAGTCATTGTCTGATGCTAAGAAAGATCCAACTGAAATAAGGAAAAATGCAGTTGAATACCCATGCCTTCGGCAACATGCCCGAAAAATGCTTTCTTGCTTTTCAACCACTTAATTGCTGTGAATCTACATTCTCCTACGTAACCCAAATCATGACACCCTTAAGGTCACAAATGACTGATACCCATCTAGGGGATCAACTGATACTGTGGACCTCCATGCTGCAACCCAATATTCAAATGCTTTCCAACAAAAAGCAGACATAACAAAATCATAAAAAGGTTAGTTAACTTTGAAATTAACAAACAGTTTTCATTTTTTGAAATTATTAAGTACATAGTAGTTCAATTTTTACAAAATAATGTACATTTTTAAGTATGTCTAATTGAAGTTTCTTGAATATGGCCTTATTTGATTACAGCTAAATTAATGCAGCCTTCCAACATGAAAAGATTCCCCATCTCTGGGCCAGACTTTCCCTGGTTACCACACCCCACACACTCCCTCCACCTTACCCAGCTGGCAGGCCCCAGAGACAGGGTGGCAGGATCCTTCTGGGCATTCACAGGGCACAGAGCAGTTGTTTCCATGGAAGCCAGATGGGCAGGAAGTGTTGCAGCTATGGGGTAACAATGAGAGGCAGACTGAAGGCTGGGTGAAAAGGGATGGACGCAGACACGGGAAAGGGGAAGGTAGATTTCTGGGCACTGTCCCCACCCCCCACCAGGAAGACTTCCTAGATGATGCCTAAGTGGGCCCCTCGGATCTCTGAGCCACATTCTTTTTTTTTTTTTTTTTTAAGGCTGGTCAAGTGAAGCAGTGGGAGTGGAGAAGGAACAAAGGAATCTGTAACTGGTTGTGATCAATTAGTTGTAAACACCACTGCACTCGGACCAACCTCTGAGCCACATTCTAAGTACCCCTGGCAGGTTTGGAAGAATCCCTCAGCCCCTAAGCCCACCTTCCAGGGAGACCACCCACAAGCTGCTCAGCTGTTCCCTGGCCGGTGCGAAACCCTGGGGCAGGGTCTACCTGCGATTATCCTCATCTCTTGCCACGCAGCACTAATGGAAATAAGCAAGATGCCAAGGGCATCCAGAGGGATGCGCTCAGCATCTGGAGGTCTGAGCCAGGCCCAGCGCTGCCCCTAACTCTCTGGGCCTCGGTCCTCTCCTCTATAATATGAAGTCTCTTCCATTTAACAGAACATGCTGTCCTAGAGGTAGAAAACCTAACTGGAGACACTGATTATTCTACACTGAAGACCTTAGGGAAATGACAATGGGGTTTAGAGCCCTGCCCCCAAATAAGCTCTCCACCTAGTCAGGGAGCCAGTCCTTTTGGATTAAGCATCATCTGACTTTCCTTTGGAACACCCCACAACAGGAGGAATAACTTTTTGGTTATGAGGACGCTGAGCGGTGTCTGAGAGGCGGAAAGGCCCAGGAAGGGAAGTTTAGGAAACAGATTGCACAGAGGCCTGACCTAGGTACCGGTACTCTCCTGCCCCCAGGGCCCCAATACTTACCTGGGCCCCCAGTAGCCAGCACTGCAGACACATTCCCCTGTCACAGTATCACAGGCCCCCTGAACACAGGTGGGGCAGGGAGAGCTGCAGCCCTCTCCAAAGGTGCCAGTGGGGCAGGGGTCTTCACACCTGGCATGAGGCAAGGCTCAGGGGGTGGGAAGGCCGGGCAGGCCTGGCCCCACACTGGGGGCCCTGCCCATCTGCCCCATGCTCCTGGACTCAGGGACCCAACCGGGCACTCCTCAGCAGTGAAGCTCAGGTGAAAACAGGGCCTTGAACCTGGAGCCAAACCCAGTAGGTGACAGGCTACAGATTCCCCAGGGGGAAGAGGGCAGGAGGCCTAAGTGGTGGGGAGCCAGAAGCGAATCCTGCCCAGGGCCCCTCAGCACCCACCTCTCTCCCTCAGCCTTCGCCAGGAGGCGGCCCAGAGGGCTGTGCAAATGTATGTGTTGGGGGAGCAGCAGCCCACCCGAGGTAAGGATCCTGAGGGAAGGTCCACCCCACTCTGAGCAGGGTGGCCCCCTCACCTGGGTCCCAGCCAGCCAGGGTCACAGCGCTGACAGTGCCCAGTGTCTGGCTGACAGGCCTCCCCATGCTGGCAACGGGGGCACTGCTGCCTGCAGCTCTCGCCAAAGGTGCCAGGTGGACAGGGCTGGTGGCACTGGGTCCCGTTCCAGCCTGGCTTGCAGGATGCACAGCTGCCTGTGTCTGGAGAACACGGCTCATTCTGCTTGCAGTGGCCACAGCTGGGAAGAGAAGGTGTTCATGGGAGCACTGAGGTTAGGTGGATAAAGTGCCTACCCCCTCCAACCCATGCACTGGCCACTGAGGTCTTCAGGGGCCCTGGAGAATGTTCAGGTCCCAGCTGGGTCACACAGGCAGGTTTGGGCCTCAGTTTCCCTATGTTGTACAATGAAGAGGCTGGAGAGATGATCTCTGAGGGCTCTCATAGGATTCCATCCTTCTCTGCATCTAAGCTGCTGTTCTGTGACCCAGCCTTCCCTGGGTCCCAGGGTCACCACAGCTAGCAGCTCAGCCAGGGCAGCCAAGTCACCAGCAGCCGCTGATTCCCTTCTGCCCAGCTTTCCCCTCTTCCCTTCCACACCAGCTGCCCTGAGGTCTGGCATGAACGGACTTAGTAGTTTGCCCATAATATGAAAATGCATAAAAATACAATATAAACTGTTTTCACCAACATAATTTCAAGTTTACCTTATCTTTTTTTGCCCCCACTCCAGCTTTCTTTTGAAGTTCACCTTATCTTAATTTCCCATTGATGCTTAACAGTTACTGGAAGTACTCTCCAGATACTTAACTACCTGGGATTTTATACTTGGGTCAGATCCATGAGTACGGTGGAGAAGGAGGGTTTATAAAATCAATTTAGCTGATCCTGATCAGTATTTTTAAAAAAAGAAAGAAAATATTACAGTGTATGTATGTATATGTATGTATAGCAAAGGTAAGTATGTTATATGTTGTCTGGTTCCATTTTTATTTCAGTTATATAAAATAAATATGTGTTATATGTGTTAGGTGGGATGTAATGTCTCAGTGTGAGTGGAGCCAGGCAAAGTATGAAAGCCACTGAGTCTTAAAGGGACCCTTCCATCCTTTGATCACGTGATTCATTCTTTATTTCTGCATGGCTTGCTAGTACCTACTAGTATTTTTTGCTTAACAGTAATCGGATGAAATGGGAGGGCGCGGCGGGCCCAGAGGCAACGAAGGTTTTTTTGTTTTGTTTTGTTTTTAACGTTTTTGTGGGTAACGAAGGGTTTTTTTCCTCTCTCGTCCCTGCCTTGTATATTTTTTGGAGAGCACCGCGGACCCCTACCCCTCCTCCCGCCCCTCCCACACTGCGTGCCCACCTCGCCCCGCTCCCCTCCCCATCCCCCTCCTCCGCCCGCGCCCGCCCCCGCGCGCCGCCTCGCGGGCGCCGGCTCACCGGTCTCGGCACTGCGCCCCGTAGCTGCCGGCCGGGCAGCGCAGCTCGCAGCGCGCGCCGCGGAAGCCGGGCGGGCAGGCGCACTGGCCGGAGGCGGCGCTGCAGCGGCCGCGTTCGCACTCGCACGGCTGCCGGCAGTCGGGGCCCCACCAGCCCGGCCGGCAGGCGCAGCGGCCCGACTCCTGCGCGCACGGCGAGCCGTGGCAGGCGCAGCGGAAGCTGCAGCGGCGGCCCCACCAGCCCGGCTCGCACAGGCAAGCGCCCGTGGCCGGCTCGCAGCGCGCCGCCGCCGGGTTGCACTGGCACGGGCGGCGGCACGTGGGCGACCACCAGCCCGGCTCGCAGCGGCACGCGCCCGTCGCGGGGTCGCAGCGGCCGTGAGGGCCACACACGCACGCGAACTCGCAGCGGCTGCCCCAGCGGTCGGCTTGGCACTCGCACACGCCCGTGGCCGGCTCGCACTGGCCGTGCGGGTGGCAGGGGCAGCTCTCCCGGCAGTCGGGGCCCCAGTACTGGCCCGGGCAACCTGCGGGGATGGGGACGGAAGGGGTCAGCGGGTTCAGGGCCGGGTACGGACCGTCGCCCCGTGTCCCCTTCCACAAGGACGAGGGGCATCAGGCCCACCTTCCAAGAACTGGCGACAGACCCTTGGAACATCTGGCAGCCTGTCCTCCTGGGCACAACTCACTTCCTGCCCCAGGCTCTGAACTACAGAAATCCTTAGCAGGGGCCCAGCCTCCCACTTCACATTCCAGGACACACTCAGAAATCCTGAGTGGGAAGGGGGCTGGCCCAGAGTCACACAGAGGTGGGCGGGACTTCCTTCATGCCTCCCTTCCTGCTGGGACTGCGCTGGGCTGGAGGTGAGCTGGGCTTCACCCGGATCTCAGGCCTGGATGCTGCCCACCAGGGTCACAGGAGAAGCCACATTTCCCCCAGTGTTTCCTTCCAAGCCAGTGATCCCTGATGCCCACCCTCTGGTTACCCTGCTTCCCACCCCCTTTCCCATCCTCCCTTCCTGCCAGAGAGGGCAGCCAGCCCAGCCAGGGGCCTCCTTCCACCCGCCACGCCCTTATGAGGTGTATGTGGGGTAGACTGGGAATGCACCCATTTGCAATTAACAGGAATCGCAGGCACCTCTTCTGAGAAGTGAAAAGGAAGGTGAAGGGCCTGAGTGGACAGGGCTTTGTGGATATGGGTAAAAACCAGATGACCCAGGGAATCTCCCAGGAGTGTGTTACTTCCTGTTTGTGGGCCTCAATTTCCTCAGTAAAGCTTGGAGGGATTCTGGCCCTGCTGGTCTAAGATCACATTTCTACCCGCTTTGCCTCTCCCACCTCACCCCTGTGGCCAGCTCTACCGGGCAACTTCATCCTGCAGTTGAGACTCACGGGAGCTGCACTGGGCCCCGAAGAATCCAGGTTTGCATCGACAGAGGCCTGGTTTCACGCACACCTCATCTTTCCGGCAGGTATCCAGCCCCTCACAGATGGCTGAAAAACACCCCACTCAGGTCGGAAGGACTGGGGTATGCAGGACCAGGGGACACCCCTGCCCCTGTCACTGGCTCCTGGGGCCCTGCCCCCTCAACAGCCACCCTCTTAGGGCTGGGGGGGTGGGCATCACAGGATAAGCACCCCCGCCAGGGCTCTAGGGCTCAGCAGGGTAGGAAGGAAGGGCTGTCACTGGGCTGTGTCCTCCCTTCTCCTTGGCTCGGGGTCTGTTTTGGTTACTTACGGATGGTGCATTCCTGATCTTTCTGCCTCCAGCCTGCGCAGCACTGGAGCTCAGTAGAGGGGCTGTGGGGCAGAAAGGAGTCAGCAGAGGGGCAACCTGGCCCCGCGGGGCGAGTCACTGTCTCTGGCTGAGGTGGGGAGGCTGCCTCAGCCCCACTGGGGAGGCCTAGCTGAGCTTCACGGACCTGGTGTCCCCAGCCCCTCCCCTCTCCTTCCCTGGCCTTTCCTCCACCTGCCCTGACTATCCACCACCCACCAGGCTGCCCCCTCAAGCCCCCTCCCTTCAGCCCCATCACCTCTTCCCCATCTCTTCCTTCCCCAAAATGCCTCAACCCCCCCCCATCAGATTCTCACAAGACCCACCTGCTGGCCATGCAGACGTGCTGCCCCTTGGGATCCAGTTCAGACCCCTGGGTCCCCCGATACCAGAGCAGCAGCAATGGGAGTAGTAGTCCCAGCCCCATGGCGGCCAGTGCAGTGGGAGGGCTTGGGTTAATCTGGCCCCCACAGCTCCTGACCCCCTCCCTACTTCCTCCCAAGGCTTTTCCTGAGGAAACCAGGCCGGAGGGGCGGGATGCCATGAGGCACCTCCCTGAGAGGGCGGGCGGGTGGGTGCTGGGAAAACTATGACTCAAAAAATGAAAGGGAAAGGAAGGTGCACAAAGGGCTGAGTGGGGGTTTAAGGGGCTGGTCGTAGTCTGGAGGGGGCCAGAGGAGGACGCTGCAGGTCCCTGGGTACTGGGGACAGGCAAAGGGGTGGGGTGAGGGTGGGAGCCAGGCTTTCTGTCAGGCCACACTCCCAAAGCACAGCGGGAGCTGGGGGAAGCCTCCCACCCAGTGACTGACCAAGGAGACCCTGTGGGGAACCCTCAGCCTTCCTCTGCTCCCAGCAGAGCTGGGAGGTGGGGACAGACCCTTGACAGACAGACATGGAACCATTTCTGGATATTATGGGTGGTTGCTTTATTACATTAGCTCAGGCCAACTGCACAAACCCTGGGATGAGGAAGCTGAGACTCAGAGAGGATGCACTTTTACATCTGGCCCCAGAGGCCTGGTGCAGAGAAGGGAGGCAGGCTGTGCTCCCCATCATGCTCTGGTGCAGGCCAGAATTGGGAGGAGCCCTGTCCCCACTTGAAGTCATACATCCACCCACAGTCAGACCCCAAAGTAGGCCTCTGGGGCAGCTGAGGCCCCTAGACAAAGATGTTCACTGGGAGCAGAGCAGGGCCAGTCAGGGGCTGGGGGTTGTAGGGCTGTCCGCAGGCTCCCAGTGAGGTTGCAGGGAGGGCTCCTCTTTTCCCCCTAGCTTGCCGGGAGCGCTGCTGCTGGTCTCAGCTTCGGGGGTCTGTGCTTCACCCCGATACCACAGGCCAAAGCTGGGGAGAGAGCCAAGAGGCACTCTTGAGCCAGAAAGCCAGAGAGGTCGAGGACATGGGCTTGAGGGCAAGAGACAGAGCGGGAAGGAAGGGCAGCATGCAGAAATGGGGAGGGCAAGGGCAGGGCCAGAGAAGCAGGAGGGGAGGGTGTGCTTCGAGCCCAGGGCAGCAGGGTGACCGGCAGTGGAGGGAAAGGGGGCACTGAGAAGAACCAGGTGGGGCCTCTCCTCCACCCCCACTCTTGCCCTTCCCCTGCCCCCAACATACAAACTCTGTGTTCTGGACTCAGGGGGTGGGGGGTGGTCTCCCTTGTCCCTGGAGAGCAGGAGCCATGAGCCATCCTCATCGTCACTGGGACAGAGGAGAGAGAAGTGAGGGCCATTTATCAAGGCCCTGAGGGACGATGGGAGTCTGGATCACGTTGGGCCTTCTGCTAGGCCCCCAGAAGCAGCAGGGGGAGGACAGAGTGACTACAGGACCCACAAGGCTGGAAGAGAAGGAGATGCTGCAGAGATGCAGGACATCTTAAGGCTTTTATTTTATAAGGTGACAGACAGCAGGCCCCTGACATGGCTGCAGCTATCGTCTCACCCCTGTAAGAACACACGGACCCAGCCAGGGCAGGATGCTGAATAATCAATGTGGAGAAACAGCATTATAGCAGATTTCCTCAGCGGGATATACAGCAGGCAGGGCAAGGGGGAGCAGCACGATCCAGAGGGTAGGGTGGCAGGCTGGACACAGGCTTAGGGGGTGACCAGGCTGGGGTCATCAGGCTCAGTGGAATGAGGGAGGGAGGGCTCGCTCAGTGGGAATGCAGGCAGGGACATACCTGCTCTCTGCTTCCTCTGGTGTCCCTAACATCTTGGCTTTGATCTTCTTGCGCTGCTTCCTGACAGCCACCTTCATGGCTTCAAGCAAAAGCCCAGGGACCCGGTGGTCTGTGAGCAGCTCTCTACAGAAGGGGGGCAGGGGCATGGACAAAGCAGTGGAGATGCCAACAGTAGGTATCACCCCAAGTACTTGGGCATGTTGTTCCCCTTGAAACACCTGAAACACTCTGCCTTGCTGACACCCTCAGACTAACTTAGCTTAGGTGGCACCCCTCCTGGGAAATCCCTGCTGCTGCTGCTGTGACCCTCTCCCCTGTTTGGATGAAGTTCCAGGAGGGCAGGGGCTGTGTAATTCATGTCCTCCCAGGGCCCACTGCAGGGCCTGGCACAGGTCACTGTGTATATATCAATGAGCCTAAGAATGAGGTGGGGTGATCTGAGGCCCAGGAACAGATGTGAGTGGCGCTCCCTCAGTGTCCCAGACCCCTCACCGCTGGAAGTAGGCCAACTCCTCCTTGAGCAGGAACACGTTGGCTTTGAGTTCATTTCGCTCCTGAAGAATCTGCTCAAGCTCCTCCCGACTGAATCCGCACTGCCCTGCCTCCGAGGGGCGCCACGGCTGCTGCGTGGCCCTCACCTGCGGGAGAGGCATGGTCAGAGGGTCCCTGCCCCGGAGCCATCACAGGACGACCAGAGGAAGTGACTGGCAGGCAGACTTGGGGGACAAGTGTGCTACAATAGATGACAGAGCACTGCTCTGGCTAAGAATGGGGGCCGAAGGCCGACTGGGGGCGCAAACCGGTGTGCCGCTTCCGACCTCCTGGCGGAGCTGCTACGCAGCACGGCAAACTGCCCAAGTGCCCACCAGACACTGAGTACTGGGATGGGTCCCTGGCCTCATCCGGCACTCACCGGGTCCTCAGGGGTCCCCGGGACTCCTGTGCCGACGGCCGCCCGTTCAGGCTCCTGCCTCTGCTCACGACCGGGGCTCTCGGCCTGGCCCTGCGCCCGCTCTTTAGCCGGCTCGAGGGCACCTTCGCGGGGCTGCTCGCGCTCCCTCTCGCGGTCCTGCGCGGCGCGCAGCTGGGTTTGCACTGCTGCCAGCTTGCGCCGCAAGTCGGCATTCACCAGCAGGAGGCGCTGCAGCTGCTCCTGCAACTGGGGGCGGAGCAGGAGGTAGGACTGGCGGGCGGGGCGCCCAGGGTCCGACGGAGCCCCGCCCCGCGCCCGCAGCCCCGCCCTCACCGCCTCGGTCTCCTGGCTGCGCTGCAGCAGGTCCCGGTTGTGCGCCCGCAGTTCGTCCCGCTGTCGGTCCGTCACCTCCTTGAGCTGCCGCAGCAGCGCGCGCTCCTCTGAGGAAGGGGCGTTCTAAGCGGCGGCCTGCGGAGGGGAGGCCCCGAGCCGACCCGCAACCACCCTCGTCTTGGCCGGGGCCTGCACTCACCCTGGGGCCCAGCGCGCAACTCCCTGCGGAGGTGCTCGTTCTCCTCCCTCAGCCGCCGCAGCTCCAGTTCGGCCTGCTGCGCCGACACCTGCAGCTGGGGAGGCCCAGGTCTCAGGGTTCGGCCCCGCCGGCCTCGCGGGTGGCGAGGGGAGCGGGCAGTGACTCACCGAGTCTGGGGCGGGCCCCACCGCAGCCTTTTCCAGGAGCTCCAGCGCCCGCACTACCAGGGGCACCAGCCCGGCCGCTGCCTCCGGCCCGAAACGGCGCGCCAGCTCTTGCAGCTCAGTGCCCAGGGCCCCAGCAAGATGGTACACGAGCTCTGCGGACGTTCCCGACCCCGCTGCCACTCGAGGCCCCCAGCCGTGTGCCCCAGGCGCTGCCCTCCTGGGCTCCATGTCCCCCAAAGGCCTAGGGCTATGACCGTCCCCCCCCCCCCCCTTCCTCGCCCGCCCCCCCCCCCCCCCCCCCCGCAGCTGGGACAGGAAAAAGCCAAACAGTTCCAGTTCCGGCCCAGGAAGCAGTTTAGGACAGTAGGGGCCGGGTATAAGCGACAAGTGGTGAGGAAGGAGCGATTAAGGGAAAAGGCAGATGGAAGGGAGATAGTCCCTAGGCCCCCTGGGCCCTGTCCTGTTCAATCCCCAAGGTCACAAGAAACAGGACAGCCAGCTTCCAGCCAGTCATCCAAGAGGCTCAGGGCTTTAAGTGGTCACTTAGGTCAAGCCCTCCCCGCAGTGCCCAATCCAGGCTCCACCCCTGTGCTTGGAGTCACGGGGCCAATTTGGCAGCCAAGCACTCCAGACAAGAGGTGACAGGTAGGAGGCTAGTCACTGGCCTCTGGCTGGCTGGGGACAGCCAAACTGTCCACCCATGTGCTTGTTTCCTTGACTGGGAGTGACACAGGAAGCTTTAAAAGGGGCTAAGCTGGGTACCACAGTTGCAGAGCACACCTAGAGCCAGAGAGGTTGATAGGGGGTAATGATTTGCCAAGTACTGTATTTTGGAGGGAAACCAGCAAATGTGGTTGAGGTAGCAGGAGTGTGAAAGCCCAACCCCACCTCAGTGTCCTGAGTCTAGGGGATATCTAGCCCCAAAGCCTTGAACAGGGAGGGTGCCTCATATCCCCTGTCAAGGCTGAGCCCAGCACCTTGCCGTGAACAACTGCCCCAAACAATCTGCCAGACCTACGAGACCTACACCCAGAATTTGAGCTCGGGAAAAAAACAGCCCCCAAACTATTTATACAAAATTTATTATTACATTTTGTTCACAATTATAAGCCATCAGGGTCAACAACACAGTAAGCACACAACAGAGTTTTGAAAAAGGGGCTAAGCTGCTGAATGTCACCAGTTTGTGGGGGCTAAGAGGCTCCAGCCTTTGGGGAGTCTGAAGTAGGAAGAGGTAAGGGAACAACTAGGCATATAGGTCCTCACGGTCTGCAGAGTAGACCTCACCCTCCTGCAGGAGGGCAAAGTTGAGGAAGTGGGAAGGTCTGTGCACCTCGTGGTAGAACTCTTTGGGGTTTGCCAACTGTAGCTCATACTTCATGTTAGGATCATGCCGGACACCTTAGGGGAGAAGGAGACATCAAATGTTAACAAGGGTCCACCTGTCTCATGCAGCCTGGGCCATCTCCAAGCCAGAGTCAGGCCCCAAGAGCTACGGGGGATGGCCTAACATCCCCAACACCATCCCCACTTTCCGGTGCTCCCCCCACTTACACACAAATACACACAGCCCACCTACCCATAAAGTTGTAGTTCCATGAAGACTGGGCAGGGACCATAAAGAAGCCGAGGAAGCGGTCTGACAGCAACATCTGGACCCTCTCATAGTGTGAGGGTAGGTAGCCCTTGGGGTTGTTGCCCTTGTCTGTGTTCTGACGGCCCCATTCATAGCCACTTGGGGTCAGCTTGTAGGCTGTCAGTGTGCAGGAGCCTGGTGTGAAGCTGGGGGAGGGATGAGGACAGAGTTAGGAGCTCAGGCCACCATTCTGGGCCTTGGCCTACAAAGCCTACCCCACCATACTTCCTCCCAAGTGGGCTCAAGCCCACCTGCAGGTGATGATAATGGTCTTCTCGCCATCCCAAGATGGGTTGTCAGCCATGATCTTGGCATGGGTGGTGACATCCTGGGGTGATAACTGGGGGGACTCATTGGGCTGAGTGTGGATCCAACCTAAGGGCTCCATCTCCTATAGGCAAAGAGCAGTAAAGAGCTGTTCAGAATCCCATCTGCAGACAGCAATCCCACCCCTGAGAAGACATGCCTGCCTTCCCTCCACCTCTCTGATAGCAGAAAGCCCCAGTTCTCCCACACTCCCAAGCTCCATCACCACCACTTACCTTGAGGTACTCATGCTGGGGTAGCTGGCTAGGCAGGTGCACAGTCTGATGAGTGCCCCACTGTGGTACCATCACAATGCAGCGGATCTCCTTCACCTGGGGGTTATCTGGTGGGCTCACCCCATACAGATATCCTGCAATCTGGAGACAAAGGGGTCAGGAACCAAAACTATACTTAGTACCAGCTCAGTGTCTGGGCTGTCAGCCTGATGTTTCCTTCCCTCCCTCAAGAACAAGGGCGAGGTTTCTCAAAATGTGGTCAGAATCCCCTGCATCAGAATCTCCTAAGGTGCTTGTTAAAAATGCTAAACATGGACCTCATCCCAGACTTAGCCACATCAGAATCTCCCGAATCCCCGGGGTCCAGGAATCTGCACTGCTCACAAGCTCCTCAGCTGATAAATTAAATATAGTATCCATCAACAAATGGGCACACAAGCATATATGTCAATGAATTTTCACAAGCTAAAAACATCTGTAAAACCAGCACTAGGTGGTATTTTATTTTCTAGAGATGGGGTCTTGCTGTTGCCCAGGCTGCAGTGCAGTGGTGCAATCATAGCTTACTACAGCCTTGATCTCCTGGGCTCAAGCGATCCTCCTGCCTCAGCCTCCCAAGTAACTGGGACTACAGATGTGCATCACCAAACCCAGCTAATCTACTTATTGTAGAGATGGGGTCTCACTATATTGCCCAGTCTGGTCTTGAATTCCTGGCCTCCCACCTCAGCCTCCCAAAGTGCTGGGATTACATGCATGAGCCACTGCGCCCAGCCCACTAGGTGGTATTTTAAATTTTACACTGCCATCAACAAAGTAAGAGGACCTGTTTCTTATAAACTCATCGACACACAATATTAACAGTCTTTTCAAATTTGCCAACCTGATGGCCACAAAATGGTGTTCTATAAAATATGATTATCTCTGATAAAGTTGAGCATGTTTTCAAATTATACTTGCCATTTGCAGTTCTTTTTCTGAACTACCTTTTCATATTCTTTGCTCATTCTACAGTTGATTCTTTTTTAAAATCAACTTGAGAACTCCCTGTTCTATACACTAATCCACTATCTCTTAGAGTATCTCTTTCTGTTTTTAGTTTGTCTTTTGTAGTACCCTTTATCACACACAAGTTATTGATTTTGATTATGGTTTTGGTCTTGTTTAAGAAGGCTATCCCAAAACTGAAGTCATAAATGTTTCCTTCTAATACTCTATAGTTTAGTATTTTATAAATTTTCACTCTACCTAGATTTTATAAGTGGTGTGAGGCAGGGATCTAGCCTTTTTCCAATTGTTTCAATATCATAAGACATCTTTAATCCACAAACATGATACACATTTATTAAATACAGAATGAACCTATTTCTGACTATATGCTATTCTCTTTCAATAACTTTTAGGCCAATACTTTATTTACATTCTCTTAATTGCCACAGCCTTATAATATGTTTTGATATCTCCTGGGAGCCAAAATCATCCTCACTGTTTTGGCTATCCTTGTATAGTTATTCGTCCATGAATTTTGAAACCAGCATTTCAAGTTCCAGGAAATCCCAGATGAATTTTAGACACATAATATGTTGGGCACACATTGTGGCCTAGTTGAGCACATTTACTCACTTGGGCCCGAAGGTCAGATATACAGATGAACTTCTTCAGCACATTCTTGGGAAGGATATAGGTGTAACCAGTTTCCTTGATGTCATCAGATGAAACATAGATGTGATTGGTCCTTAAGTGCAGGTTGGCAGCAGAGATGGCCCTAAAAACAAGTAGGGAACATCAGCATCTCTCAGCCCAACCACCGTAGGTAGTGCCAGCAAGCCTTTCCATCCCTACCCTCTTGCCCTTTACAGTACCTGACCCTCCATTCAGTCTTTGACGAGAAAGTCTGGGTCTCATAGTTGCTGGTGGTAGACGTGATGATCTCATCACCATGCTTGTTGACAGTGCGAGTCTGTGTTGCAGTCAGCTGTGACTGTTCCTTGGTCTGCTTCTCAATCTCAGCTATCTGCTGCCGCTGCTGTGATGGTGCTGAGATCTCCATACCCAAGATGATGTCTCGAATTTCTGATTGTGTCAGTGATGCTACGTTCACACTGTGGGGACAGTGTGGTTATACCACAAGGATCCCTTCCCCCTTGGTCACTTCTGCTTCAGTGGCAAGGGTGTAACTTGGTAGGACAGGGCAGCCCAGAAAATCCTCAAGTGACACTTGTGAAGTGGAGATGCACTAATACTTCTGAGATTCATCAGATCCCAAGCAGGATGGCATTCTGCATGTGTACCTTCTAGCTATTTTGCACCCATAGCTCCCACTCTTCCTCAACAAAAACTGCCCTGGCACAGGACAATTCTCAAAAATGGAAACACCAGAAACCCTAGAATACTGGTTATCAGAGGTGGTATTGTCAGTCACCCTAGGGGGTATTTGGAAATCTATGGACATTTTTGGTTGCCATGATGACAGGGAGGGTGGGGAGGGGAGGAATGTGTAAGAGTGCTATCAGCAGAGGTACTTGGGGTCTAGAATGTTAAAACTTCCTGTAACATATGAACAGTAAAGAAATGCCCTGCTCAACCCAATGCCCATCAATACACAAGTGGATTAATAAAATGTAGTATATGTATGCCATGGAGTACTTACTACTCAGCCATAAAAAACAACAGTGAATTAATACCTCTGGTATTACCCTGGAGGGGAGCTAGAGCCCATTCTTCAAAGCAAGTATCACAAGAATAGAAAAACAAGCACCACCGGTACTCACCATCAAATTGGTACTAACTGATCAATACTTACGTCACACCTGGAAATAATATTTATCAGGGGGCGGGCAGGCAGAAGGGGGGTGGAGGGGATGGGAAAACTCACACCTAATGGGTGCGGGGTGCACTGTCTGGGGGATGATCATGATTGTAGCTCTGACTTGGGCAATGCATAGGCAATATATGTAACCAAAGTGTTTGTACCCCCATAATATTCTGAAATTAAAAAAAAAAAAAGAAAGAAAAAAGAAATGCCCTGCTCAGAATGGCAACAGTGCCTCCACTGAGAAACAATGGCCAGGTGTCAGACTGAAGCCCTGAAACACAGACACTTTCTATACTATCTGAAGATGCTGCCTATCACTCTTCTATAGGCATCTCTAAGATAATTTTTCGAAAAACTTCTGCACCTAAATGTTTCAAAATCCCAGAAACCATGTACTGAGACACCCACTTGACCTTTTTTGGACCTCCCATCTGTCTCCCCACCACCACTGCTCACTTGTTTTTCTTGCCATAGTCGGCCAAGATAAGGTCCTTGAGCTGCACCTCCACCTTGATCCACTCCTCATCAGTTAGAGTGGGCCAGATGTGGTGTGGTTCTGTAATAGTAGTCTTGTCTGGCTTCAGGATCACCTTTGCCCGGTCATTGTTCACATGCAGGGCACGAAGAATCAGGATGAGACGGGAGAAAGCCTGTAGAGATTTGGAAGAGTGGGGGGAAGTTAGCTGTTTGAGGCTCTCCCCCTTTTCTCTATCCTATCCTTTCAGGAAACCCAAGAATGGATTTCAAACTCTAAGGTCCCAACCCCCCCATGAACCAGCAGAGTTCATGCCCTGTCCACAGAATGAAGATGTGAAAACGGCCCCATTAAGTGGCCTGTGGGAAAACCTAAGGTACAGGATCTTCTTCTCTTGACCCTAAACCCACTCCTCCTAGAGTGACCCTCTCTCTTCCTGAGGTGGCTTCATACCGTGTAAGATGAAATAGTTTTGAGCCAGTCATCATAAAGGTTGAAGAGAACCATCTGGGGCTCAGTGGCTTTAAGGATTAGATCCCCAAATTTTTCCACCTTGAGACAAGCCTGGAAGGGGAGTTGGAGCTCTGATCCTTTGATTACGATATTGGGGAAGTCCAGCAAGTGTACCTAAGACAAGATCAAGTCCAAGATTAGAAACAGAGCCTAGAGGTCTCAGGCCTCCTTTCTTCTACCTTGTCCATCCTCTTACCTCCAATGGATCCAGCATGCCCTTCCTGGTGACAATGATTTGCTTGGGCTGTTCCTCCACAGGCAGAGATCGGATCAGGGCAGCCACCTCCTCAGCTGTCTTCCACTTAGCCAACTAAAAAGCAAGAGAGAAGAAAATAGAAACTGAGACACTACTCTCCCAGATCAACTAGAACAGAAGATCTTAGTCTCGAAATAATCAAACTATGTTTCTATTGAACATTGGTGTTGAATGTTAGGTACTTAGAAGGTAGAAAAAGTGTCAGATGGTCTTTTCCAAAAGGGTCTTTCAACCTGTACAAGATAATACCACAAGCCAGTATATGATTATATGCTAAACCATTTATTGTATTACAGGAATTCAGGAACAAAAGAAATTAAGGCTAACAGGATCATAAAATGCTGCACAAAGAAATAGGTCTTAAGAGGAAGACTGTGATTAAAGGAAAAAGGTGACATCATTCTAGAAAGAGAGAAAAATACTCCATACAAAGATGGAGATGAGTATCAGGGTTTTGGGATACTAGAAACCTAGACCATTTGCAAGAAGAAACATGCTATAAAGGAAGAGAAACTGTGGCTGGACAGGTACAGCCCAGCCAAATACCAAATACCTATGAAGCCAAAGAAGAGGTAATTTAGCAGGAAGGAAGGTGCTACTAAAGGTTTTGAGGTAGAGAGAGATTTAGTGAAAGTGATGCTTTAAGAATGTTTGTTCTCTTTATAAAGATGATTTTTGGTAGCCCTGTTCAAGATTAGTTAGAGATGGGATATTCAGGATGCAGAGAGACCAGCTGGTAATGAAGCACCTCACACACTCTTGGACCTCCTACAGGAGAATATTTCCCAAGTTAAGTAATTGAGGGGATAAGTTCAAATGAGATGCTCTCAATGTTTCAACAGAGAAAAACAGTAGATTTTCTCTCTCTCTCACCGCCCCCTCTTTCCAAGAATAACAGGCAGCAGCAAGGTTCTATGGCCTCTCCATCCTTTAACCGTCTCACCTGCCCCAAACGCTTCTGTCCAGCCCACACAGATGTGTGGATTATCTTGAGGAACAGCTGCCCTGTGCGAGGGTTGAAGATGAAGATGGCCCCATTGATGGGCTTGGTTGTCAAGTTTCCTTCAAAGGTCTAAAGAATGATTACATTAATTAGCAAAGCCTAGACACAACCACCCTGCCTTCATCCCAATATGCATACATACTTGTCCTATTTCCCTCCCATAGGCATATTAAGTCCCACACTCCTATACTGCTCGTAACACTCACCTTGTGGATAGTCACTCTGTAGACATTAGTGTCATCCACAAACCAGATAATCTGGTTGGAGAAGAGCTCACCATAGTTCTGAGAGGACAGATAAGGCTCAGTGGGCTCAGATGAATAGAGTTGCAGCCCTTTGCGGATCCGTTCACGTAACACGTACAAGGCAGGGTTTGCTTTCATTATCTTGGCCATGGCCTGCTGTATGAGAGGTTTGCTACCTGGGAACCAGTTTCCATAGGCACTGTGAGGGTGGAGGGGTCAAGAAAAGTTAAGACCAGGCCAACAGCCCCAGGAACAAGGCAAACTGCAACTCTACAGAGGAAGAAAGACTGCTGGCCAGGCTGACAATAGTCTGCTCATGCACATATAGGCTAGGAGAAAGAGTCAGTGACCCAGAGGAGAAAAGCGACAAACCTCATCTTACCCAGGCAAACTAAAAAAGCATGACTACATTAAAGTATGGGGTTAATGGAAGATACATCGAGCCCCAACTCACCTGTGCAAGTTATAGGCCAGGTCAATGGCTATGAGTACACCTGTGGGTGACGGGTAGATACTCATGTTGTCTGTGGTATAGTCCAGGAACTTGGCCCGGGCATAGCGCTCAATGTCGTGGGAATCATAGTCCCCCCAGCGCAACTGGATGTCAATCCAATACTTCTGGGTGGTGGTGCTATCCATCACATCCCTGAGGGTAGAGAGGTGTAAGGCTTCCAGGAAGCCCTAGGCATAATTAATGTCCCCAGAACCACAAGACTTTCCAATCAATCACCTAAGTCCCAAAACTACCCTCCCTCTGCTTGTTCCAGATCAGCAAAACCTCCAGAGAATCAGCAGACCTGACTGAGGGCACTGATAGGCCCCAGGGGTAACACTGGCACAGAGTTTGAAAGAAAAGCAGACAGGGACAATTCCTAAAATAGTAATGCTAGAAAAATAATAAAACTAAGGTTGTTCCTGGATGCCCAGGGCTAGGTCATAAGGCACTTACTTGGAGTCAGCCAGCAATGAGGGCCGGGAGACATTCCATTTATAGGAGGCAAAGAGCAGTATATCTGCACAGGAAGAGTTCATCTTATAGGATTTTCGGGGATGGATTGTCTCCTTTTGTACTGTCTCAATTTCCAGTGCATCCAGTTCCTGGTCAAACACCTGAAGGCAATGGTGAAGACAATATGATTTGTTAGGGAAGCCAAGTTAGAATGAGGGTTTGTACAATTTAAAATAATGAGTCAACAGGAGTCTCATCCTCAGAGCTTCCAGGAGGGATTTCCCACATAAAAAAGAGCAAGTTGACCTCTTTTTGTGGTATCCTCTCCTGTCAACTCTAGCCCACCTGACACAAGTCCATAACGATGCTCTCATGGATCTTCTGCCACAAGTGAGCTCGGAAGATCTGGATGAGAGAGATCTTCAGTGTGGGGATCTTGCCATGCATGAAGATACCTGTCAAGTCCAGCTGCACCTGAAAGCCTACGTATACCTGCCAGAAAAAAGAGAATGTGGCATTAGAGATCAAGAGACTGCTACTCAGGACATAAGGCAGTAGAAACAGCTTGTTTTTAGTTTTCCATCTCCTATGTCTACCAATCACACTCACATTGGCTCGATTGATGGTTGGGGACCACCAGAGGGTGAATCTACGATTGGGAATCTGGTTCAATCCTGATCGCTGAGCATTAGTTAGCTTCTTCCACTTCATAGACTCCTCAAAACCACTGGCCTTCTCCCTGGGGAGCAGAAGAACCAGGTGAGGTGGTATCCTGCCATCTCCCAGTTTACACCACTGACTTCCTGGGAAACACCATAGGCAACAAAGGCACACAACCTCAGAAGGTTGTGACAGGTCCCTGTGAAAGGAAAAGAGAATCCTCACCAGAAAAGCCCTTCCCAGGTAGGGAAATAAGTGCCCTTGAAGAGTGTGTGTTCTAGAATGCCTTCCACACCACCCAGGGCCTGGATCATGTCTGTTCGGTAGTTGTTCAGGTTCCAGAGCTTCCCATCATGCCGCTGGTGTGTCCACCAGAAGGGGTTCTGCTTCAAAACCTAGATGGCGAGTGAGGCAGGCACAGTCAGGCTTCTGGCACCTACTGTCCCAGGTTTCCAGGGTTCCCCTGATTCAGGGAAAATCTCTCCACTATCCCCTCCCCAACATACCTGGTACTGCTTAAAGTCAGTTCGGACACGCCAGCCCTTATCATAAGCCAATGTGTGCCGGTCCTTCTGGAAAAGGGTATTGATTCGAGGAATGCCACGATCCCATGAATCTTCTAGATCTTCCAAAGTTAGCCGTCTACCAAACAAAAAAAGACTAAAGTCAAAAGACCTTCTCATATGAAGAGCTTAGCATTCTTTCCTGGCCAAGGATAATTAGGGTCAGGAGTAGAACCTACCTTCTCACCTCAGTAAAATATGGCATGCTCAGCTCCCAAACTCTACACAAGACTCAAAGTTTACCACCTTCCCCTGCACCAGGGTTGGTCTGCCCTCCTAGATGCCTACCTATTCTGGGCAATGGCCTCCTGTCTCTTGAGTGCATACTCAGCCCAGACCCGCTGAGAATCAATGAATTCACTCTCCCATGGCTGTATGTAGCGGTATAAGTTGGGAATCAGTTGGTCTTCTTCGTGGCTCATTCCTGAACGAAAGTGTGTGATACCTACATCTGTCTGCTTGGACCACCTGTTTTGGGGCACAACCAAGATTAGAGAAAAAATAAAGCTTAAAAGTAAAGAAACACCCCCTTCCCTCAGGGTCTAAGCAACAAGATGTAGCATGATTTTCAACCAAGCCCTACCTGAGGTCAGATTGGGGGATGAGCACATGGCCCATTGAGAGCATGCCGAGTCCACCCAACTCCTTGGGGGTGTAGAACACAACAGGAGGAAAGCGACTTGGCATTTTGGAGTTGAGTCCAATCTTGATACGTGTCTGGATCTTGTTCTCACACTTTACCAGCAAATCCAGGAGTTCCTGGGTGTTCACTACAGCCTCCCGAAAGTATGTCATCAGGCCAATGAGAGCTGTATTCCACTTATTCACAATCTAAAGATAGTAGAAAAAAAGTAAATGACAGATGAGCTATAAGGGGGTGGGGATGGGGACTATACAATCCAGTTAGTTACATCCCTAACACTCAAGAAATATTTGAGCTCAACATCATTAGTCATTAGGGAAATATAAATCAAAACCACAATGAGATACCACTTCATACTCATTAGGATGGACATAATCAAAAGAGAGATGACAAGTGTTAGCAAGGATGTGGAAAAAATGGAATCCTCACATACTGCTGGTGGGAATGTAAAATGGAGCACTTTGCCACTTTGGAAAATAGTCTGGGAGTTCCTCAAAGGTTGAACATAGAAAAAAACATTCCACCCTAGGTATATACCCATGAGCAATGAAAACAACATTTGTCCACACAAAAACACGTACATAAATGTTAATAGCAGCATTATTTATAACAGCCAAAAAATGGGAAAAAACCCAGACGTCCATCAACTTACAAATGGATAAACAAAATATATTTTTCATACAAAGTAATGTTACTAATTCACGAAAAAAACTGAATTACTTTTGCCTTTGCTTTGTTGGTGTAAGGTAAATAAATAATTAAGAAAGGACTGGCTGGATGCAGTGGCTCATGCCTGTAATCCTAGCACTCTGGGAGACCAAGCCAGGAGGACTGCTTGAGCCCAAGCGTTTGAGACCAGCCTGAACAACAGTGAGACCCCGCCTCTACAAAAAATAGAAAAAGTAGCTGGGCATGGCAGTGAGCGCCTATAGTCTCAGCTACCTAGGAGGCTAAGGCAAGAGAATCGCTTGAGCCTAGGAGTTTGAGGTTGCAGTGAGCTATGTATGATGACACCACTGCTCTCTAGCCCAGGCGACAGTGCAAAAATTATGTCTCAAAAAAACAAAACAAAACTGAAGTATGATACATGCTACAATATGGACAAACCTTGAACACATTATGCTAAGTGAAAAAGAAACCAGACGAAAAAGGCCATACATTGTCCACATGAGGCAAATCCATACAGACAGAAAGTAGTTGCCAGGGACTAGGCAAGGGGGACGAGTGAGGAATGAGAGACTGCTAATGGAATTTCTTCCAGGGGTGATGAAAGTATTATAGAATTAGATAGCGGTGATAACTGCACAACTTATGGATATACTAAAAACCGTTTAATTATACAGTTTCAAAGTATGAATTTTATGGTATGTAAACTCCATCTTAATAAAAAAATGAATTGAGGCAACAGAAACACTGTTAAAATAAGACCAGATACAGTGAATAATCTCAGGATGTGCAGAGAAAAAAAACAGGATGGAAAAAAAAATCATCAAAAATAGGAAAAATAAAACTAATGAATGGCTGGTTAGGGTGGCTCACACCTATAATCCCAGCACTCTGGGAGGCTAAGGTGGGAAGATCACCTGAGGCCAGGACTTTGAGGCCAGCCTGGGAAACATAGTGAGACCCCCATCTCCACAAAAAACAAAAAAATTAGCCAGGTGTGTGTGGTGGCATGCACCTGTAGTCCTAGCTACTTGGGAGGCTAAGGTGGGAGCACTTGAGCCCAGGAGTTCAAAGCTGCAGTTACCTACGATTGTACCATTGTACTCCAGCCTGGGTGACGGAGTAAGACCCTGTCTCCAAAACAAAAAAACTGAGGCGGGAGGATGGCTTCAGGTCAGGAGTTCGAGACCAGCCTGGGCAAGAGCGAAACTCCGTCTCTATAAAAAAAAAAAAAAAAAAAAGAACCAAAACCAAAAACACTGAGGCCACAAGAATTGTCCTCCCGCTATAATTAACTAGAAAACTAAATGAGATATGTAAAGCAATGTTTTTAGACAACTGACAACAGGCAGCACAGACTATGACTCTTGAGAAAAGGGAAATAGATGAAATGAACCCTATAACTGTCCCAGGCTTACTGCCTAGTGGCAGTTTTCAAGCAGCAGCACATACATAGAAAGATAATGGAAAGAGAGCCCAAAAGTCTCAATGAATTAAAAAGACAAAGACTAGGGCTCAGGGGGCCAAGGCAGAATTTGTGGGGTAGAAGTACTGGAAAGAAGGACTGTGCATAGAAACAGATCTCTGGAGATCCATGAAGAGATTCCCCTCATGCTTTTGGCTGAGTACCAATCTGTAACACAGTAAAACTCCATGAGGCCAGAGAAAGAACCACTGGAAAACAGCAGGCTGAACAAGTCCCACAGCTCATATAAGGGCTGGGAACAGTGTGTTCCTACCAGCCAGAGTAGAGACCCCTTGTAATACACGGGAATCAAGTAGAGTCCCCAGAAAGCTAACAACTTAGTGGAGGTAAACTCGCCCCAGTAAAAAGGCTCCTCTGGATCTGCCACAACCAAGCTTAAAAGCAAACCTCAAAAGGATCAAACTAATAGTTACTTAACTGCACACCAGTACAGAGCCCAATATTCCTTCAGGAATATAACAAAATCCTGCAATCAGCAATATAAAACTCACAATTTCCAGAATCTAATAAAAAATTACTGTGTATACAAAGTAGGAATAAATTACCCATAAACAGAAGAAAAATAACAGAAGCAGACCCAGAAACAACAGATGATGGAATTAGCAAACAAGGACCTTCAAACAGCTACTAAAAATCATAGAATTACATTTCAATGTATAAAGAAAAACATGAACATAATGAGGTAAGAAACAGATGTTTAAAAGACCCAAATAGATCATCCAGAGATAAAAATTACAGTATCTAGACCAGGCGTGGTGGCTCACGTCTGTAATCCCAGCACTTTGGGAGGCTGAGGCAGGAGGATCTCTTGAGGCCAGGAGTTCGAGACACCGTATCAAAAAATAAAAATAAAAAAATTAGCCAGGCGTGGTGGTGCACACCCATAATCCCAGCTGCTTGGGAGGCTGAAGCAGGAGTATTGCTTGAGCTCAGGAGTTTGACGTGGCAGTGAGCTGTGATCACACCACTTCACTGCAGAAGAAAATAACTGGTCCAGGCCAGGCGCAGTGGCTCACACCTATAATCCTAGCACTCTGGGAGGCCAAGGTGGGAGGATCGCTTGAGGTCAGGAGTTTGAGACCAGTCTGAGCAAGAGTGAGACCCCATTTCTACCAAAAATAGAAAAAAAGTGGTAGCGTGCACCTGTAGTCCCAGCTACTTGGGAGGCTGAGGCAAGGGGACTGCTTGAGCCCCGGAGTTTAGAGGCTGCAGCGAGCTGTGATGATGCCACTGCACTCTACCCAGGGCGACAGAGTAAGACTCTGTCTCAGGAAAAAAAAAAAAGAAAAGAAAATAATTGGTCCACATTAATGAAAATGAAGGCAAAATAAAGACTTTTTCAGACAAACAAAAAGCAGAGCATATTTATTGCCAGTAGACCTTTACTACAAGAAATGGTGATGGAAATTCTTTAAGCAGAAGGAAAACCATATACCAGATGGAAATTTGTATCTACACAAAGTAATGGAGAATACTAGAAATAGTAAGTATGTGGGTAAAATGTAAAAAACATTTTTTCCCATTTTGCTATTTCTATAAAAAGAGAAAGGCCATTTAAAACAAAAATAGTAACAAAGTATCGTAGCATTTATAATACACCTACAATTAAAACATATGATAAAAATGCTACAAAGAGTGGGAGGAGAGTGGAAGTGTATTATTGTAAGGTTCTTGTACTATGTGTGAAGTAATCAGTAGTAGACTAATGGTCACAGTAGACCATTGTAAGTTAGGGATATATACTGTAAACACTAGAGCAAACAAAATAAAAACAAAACCAAGATGTGTAGCCAATAAATGAAGAGTGGAGATAAATCAAAATCATAAAACAACTAAATCCAAAAGAAGGCAGGAAAAGAGAAAAGCAGAAGGAATAACAAAAAACAAAGAACAAGATGGTAGATTTAAACTCCACTATATAGATACTTACATTACATTTTTTTTTGGGAGGGGATAGGGTCTCTTGTTCTCTCACCAATACTGGAGTGCAGTGGCGTCATCATAGTTTACTGCACCCTCCACCAGGGCTAAAGTGATCCTCCTGCCTCAGCTGCCCGAGCAGCTGGGACTACAGGCACATGCCACCATGCCCAGCTAATTTTTTTTTTTGGTAGAAACAGGGTCTTGTGATTGCCCAGGCTGGTCTCAAAGTCCTGGCCTCAAGTGATCCTCTCACCCTGCCCTCCCAAAGAGCTAGGATTAAAGGCGTAAGCCACCTTGCCCAGCCTGCATTAACCTTAATTGGAGTATTTAGACCATTTGTAAGGCAAAGATTGTCAAGTCGGATAAAAGAAAAAGCAAGATTCAACTATATGTTGTCTACAAGAAATAAACTTTAATCCTAAATACATTATGTACCTAATAAAAATTTTGAAATATATGAAGCAAAAAATGATGTACCTGAAAGAGAAAATAAATTCACAGCTGTACCTGAAGATTTCTAATACTCCTCCATAGCAACTGATAGAAGCTGACCAAAAAAAAAACATTAAGGACATAGAAGATTTGAACAATGCAATCAATCGATCAGACCTGACATTTATAAAACACTCTACCCAATAATAGCAGAATATAGATTCAACTACACATGGGACAGTTACCAAAATAGACCATATATGCTAGGCCATAAAACAAGTCTTGAAACATTTTAAAAAACTAAGATCATACAGAGTTTGTTCCCTAACCATAATGGAATCAAACTGCAAACTAATAATGTAAACCTCCAAATATTTGAAAATTAAACAGCATACTTCTAAAATTACCTATGGGGAAAATATGAACTCATAAGGGAAATTAGAAAATTATTTTTAACTGAATGAAAATGAAAACATTAAAATTTGAGGAACACAGCTAAAGCAGTGCTTAGAGGAAAATTCACAGTACTGAATAGTCCTATTAGAAAAAAAGAAAGGTCCAAAACTGATCATCTAACCTTTTACCTTAACAAACTAGAAAACTAAGAGCTAAGCAAAGGGAAGAAATTAACGCAATAAAAAACAGAAAAAATGTAAAATTAATGAAAACAAAGCTGGTTCTTTGAAAAAACTTAAAAAGATAGCAAACCACAAAATACCAAATGATAAAATCTTTAAGGCAAAGAATACATCTTCTGGACAATTATGGACATGAAAGAGCATGTTAGCTGGAGTTACAGAATTTGCCTTGAGCTAACAGTATTCAGATAAGCAAGGAGAAAGGACTGCAGAGTTGGGTTAACAGCTTGAACCAAATCACACAAGTTAGACTGAGCATCTAGCATACCCACAGGATAAGACAACCAAGGCCACAGACCTATACATAGAAAGAAGGGCCAGGGCCAGAATGGGCTAGATGTGGGGGTAAAGGCAAACTGACTTAAGTTAGACAACTCCCACCAGGCTTAGTAAATTCTGACTGCACTTGCTTCTTGGTATTGCTGATTTATATCACGGAACACTCCAGTTCTGCTGCAGTTACCAGTGCTTTATCCCTGGGGGAGGGATTATTAGTTCCCAAGGAGTCTAATATTCCTTTAAGAATAGCAGAAATTCCTGGGGATGAGGAAGACAAGAAGGAAAATAATATTTATTGAGGTCTACATGTACTAGGCACCATGGTAAGAACTATATATATATATAATGCCTTTAAGTCTTCATAAAAGAAACAAATTATAGAATTTGCCCATCACATAGCTTTTAACTGGCAGATTTAATAGAAAGCTGTGTAGATACATGAACAACTTGGAAGGGAACGTGGAAACAAACTGTTAGGATGATGGGACTCTGAGTGTTTTCTTGATTTTATTAGTATGTAATTTCTTTATCCTGTAAGTGAAAAAATAAATGGTAGAAAAATTAATAGGAACTTTTACTGTATCCTTTTGAGCTATGATACATGATGTAATAAATTTTTTTCCATTTAAAAGTGTAAAACTAAAGTCAAAACAAAAGAGCAGAGAAATACATTTGTTGCCATGTAAAGATGTTTTCTCAAGGTCTCTCTCTTGGTTTTAGACTTCAAGAACTGTTCACATGCTTAAACGCACAGAGAGACTGCTATTTGCAGGAAGGCAGCCTTAGGGTCCCATATGAAGTAAAGCTAACTAAGTAGGCTATATCTTATAAGCCAGATTACCTAACTAGGTGCACTTCTATTTTTCTTCTGTGATTCCTGGCCGTTGTCAGAATCTTGTTTAAATGTTCCAATCTTATTTTGCAGCTACTACTGGGACTAAAGAGAAGGGTTTTGTCTCCATGCTTGGGCTAGTGTATTGCACATACCTCAGGCAAGAGTGGTGGCAGCTATGACTATAAGAAGGCCCAAAGAAAAGGAAAACTGTAGGGGACAAAAATAAGGGCCATAACGTCCAGACTCGTCCAGCCTTACTGGAGATTTTTCTTCTATTATCGACCTCGAAAGACCAAGATATGTTACTACAGGAACTGCTTTACACTATCTGCTCATAATCTTTGATCCTTCTCACTCTCTAGAGACAAGGTCTCACACTGTCCCCCAGGCTACAGTACAGTGGTGCAATCATAGCTCACCACAACCTCGAACTCCTGGTCTCAAGCGATCTTCCTGCCTCAGCCTCCCAAAGTGCTGGGATTACAGGGGTGAGCTACTGCACCCAGCCTTGATCCTTCTAATTAATAAGAGCAAACATTTATTAAGCAATTTATCAAGTAATATGGCTTACTAAATGCATTGTTTCATTTAGTTCTCACAAAATCCCTCTGAGCTAGGTAATATCAGTATCCCCATTTTATAACTGAGGCCCAGGGTGGGCAATTTGCCCAAGGTCCCAACTAGTAATATGACAGAGTTACAATCTGAACCCAATTTGACTCCAGAACCTGTGCTTCTAACCACTATGGTCAACTGCTTCCCTAACCTCTCAGATACTCCTCCACCAACAGGCTCTAACCTCTCACATCCAGTTCCTTGATCCCTACATTTTTTTCCAAGGCCACTGGCCTCTTCTGGTCTCTTCCTTCTCTCCCCTCTCCCATCATCCAGGATCCAGCACCCTTGACTCCTTTGCACCTAATCCCTTACCACTCCACAATAGCACTCTAACAAAATCCCATTCCTAAATCACCTGTACTCCATCTGCTTTCTCCATTCCTGTCACTGAGTAGCTAGGTGATTCTGGGAAGAACAAATGCTCACTTATAGTTGTTTTCATTGTCTCACTTCTCATCCACCCATCTGGGCCTTCAGCACACCTGTCAATCAATCCCTCTCAGTTTCTTCAACAATAATCATACCCCCACCACTGTCCTCAAGTCCACTGTGCACACTCCTTACCCTTCACTCCAGCCCAAGCAAAACTGAACAATTCAAGATTCTGTTATAACTTCCCACTAACCACATCTACATTTGCACCTATCCAGACTTCCTTCCTATTAGGTTCGGAGGACATTTTCCTCTGCTTGCCCTTTACTCTATCCCTAGTGAACTCCTTTGCAACTGTGCTCATCAATTATCATATATTTCTGTTATACTTTAAACTGTTACTGACTCCTTAATTTAAACATACTCAAGTCACTCCCATTCAAAAAGCCCTGCCTTAGCTTACAGCTCCCTCTAGATGGCATCTAATGCCCTTTCTCCTCTTACTCCAACTCTGGCAGATAGACTGTCCTTGCCATCTCTACTCACTCCCCATAAAGCCTCACCTACTGCCATCTGGCTTCCATCCCCACTATTTCTGTAACAGCTCTTGCTAAGGTCACCAATGACGTCCTAACTGCCAAATCCAATGGATACTTTTCAGTCCCTATCTAACTGAAATGCTCTTAGGCAACTGACACTATTAAGCACCCACCCCAATTCTGAACACTTGTTCGCAACAGCCTTGGACCCCAAGACCTGGCACTCTCCTGCTGGCTCTGGCCACTCTGCTTCTTGGTGTTCCCCATGGCTCCAATTTTGTCTCTCTGCTCTTCTCACTCTACATTCTCCCTGGGTGATCTTACTCACTCTTAAGCTCTCAACCTTTATGCTGACAAGGCTCCTAAATCTGTATCTTCAACCCAGACCTCTTCTCCAAACTTTGGATTGCTAGTTGGACATCCTAGGAACCTCTAAGTTACCCCTGACTGCTTTTACTTTCTCATTTCACTTCTCTTCTTGGAGCTCCAAACTCATACTGGTTTTCACCAAATCTAAGAAATCATCAATTTAAGAAGCACCACTAAGGGGGCAGGGGGAATATATATGTGTGTGTATATGTGTGATGTATGTATATGAATACACATCTTGGAATTGAAGAAATACTACATAAATAAATGCCTGCTGGATTCCTCCATCTGAATGTCCTCAGGAACCTTAAACTTTATACATCCCAAACTAACTTCACTTACCTTCCCTCTTAAACCTCCTCTTGTTCTTGTAGTCTTCAGTTGGCGGCACCAACATCCACCTTGTCACCCATGCCAAAATCTGAACATCCTTTTTAACTTTTCTTTCCCCCGGCATCCCACCACAACAAAGTTCTGCTGATTTTACCTGCTAACTACTTATCCTGTTCCCCTCTTCTTACCTTTACTTTCACTGCTCTCATCATTTTTATCTAGACTTCTGTAGTGGTCCCCAAACCTCATCCCCCATCCTATCCTTTTTTTTTTCTTTAAAAAAATTTTTTTTTATCAAACGCTTCATGAATTTGCGTGTCATCCTTGCACAGGGACCATGCTAATCTTCTCTGTATCATTCCAATTTTAGTATATATGCTGCTGAAGTGAGCATCCCCATCTTATCCTTTTGATTCCATCTTCCCCACAGCTGCAAGAGCGAATTATCTAACACAGAAATCTGAAGAAACCACTCCATGCTTAAACATCTGCGGTCCCCAACCCCCGGGGTCCGGGCCACAGAGCTCTGCCCCCCTCCACCACCCCTTCCCAGCCCCATCCACGGAAAAATTGTCTTCCATGAAACCAATCCCTGGTGCCAAAAAGGTTGGGGACCACTGCTGCCTTACATGATTCTCAAAGAGGCATGCAATGCCCTCCACGATAAGGCTCTTGTCTATTTTTCCAGCCTCATCTACTAACATTCCCAACTCTACAATGTACTCCAATAAACCTTGAACTACTTCTTCTTCTTCTTTTTTTTTTAAATAAGAGACAGGGTCTCGTTCTGTGGCCCAAGCTGGAATGCAGTGGTGCAATCATAGCTCACTGTAGCCTGGAACTCCTGGACTCAAGGGATCCTCCCAAATAGCTGGGACTATAGGCACGAGCCAACATGCCCAGCTAATTTTTCTACTTATAGAGATAGGGTCTCGCTACATTGTCCAGGCTGGTCTCAAAAAACCTTGAACTTTTTAAAGTTCCACATATATCATGCTTGTTACATCTCTACCCTTTTGGCTAAAGGAATACCCTCCCCTCACCCACCTCATCACATCACATGCTACTTCTTTCATCAAGCCTTTCCTCTTCCTCTCTTAGACTGGGCTGGAATAGTCATTAACTCTAGTGTTCTCAGATTCCCAAATACCTGGTCTCCCATCCTATTCTTTTAACGCCACTCAACCAAGTATCCCTAATCCAAAAATTCAAAATCCAAAATCTAAACCTTTTTGAATGCCAACATGATGCTCAAAGGAAATGTTTGTTGGAACATTTTTGATTTTGGATTAGGAATGCTGACACAGTTAGTATTAAGGAAATATTCCAAAATCCAAAAAAAATCTGAAAACTGAAACACTTCTGGGTCTCAACCATTTTGGATAAGGGATACCCGACTTGTAACACAAGCTCTATAAACACCACATTCTATAATAATTCTCTAGGTATCTATCTCTCCAACTAGATCGTGAGCTCAGAGGGCCGAGACTCTACCTTACATGTGGTGTATACATAATGCCTGGAACACAGTAGATATCAACAAATGCTAACATGAGTCACATAATTTCTGTTGTTTAACCCTTGCGGGGGGGGAACCAACCTAAAAAAGACAAACTTCCCTTGTGCTACACTCCAAAAAAACGTGTATTGAGGGATTTTAGGTAAGGAACATTAACATGATAGAATGTATCCTTAACAGAAACCTTACTAAAAACCACAAAACACTCTGTATCTGCGTATATTGCATAAAGGTCAGAACGAGAGAAAAATGTTACAGCTAAGAGTAATATTCTACAGGAAATCAGGGTAATTTTTCAATCCTTACAAAAACTTAAAATACAGTTAAAAAATCTTCAGATTATTCTTTCTCAATTCCGGCTGCCTTCAGCTGGGCCTTTGAAAGCAACTGAAGAGGTAATAAACACTGAGATACCTAGCAAGAACTGCCTTTTAACAGGTACTCTATCCTACTGGTTAAAACATGAGTTACAAAACTTAACAAGCCCCAGGGAAAATGCAAAAATGATGTTTTTTTTTTTTTTTTTAAAGAGACAGGTTTCACTCTGTCACCCAGGCTGGAGTGCAGTGGTGTGATCACAGCTCACTACAACCTCGAATGCCACGGGCTCAAGTGATCCTACTGCCTCAGTAGTTGGGACTATGGGCACATGCCACCATGCCTGGATAATTTTTTTTATTTTTTGTAGAGACAAGGTCTTGCTATATTGCCTAGGCTGGTCTCAAACTCCTGGCCTCAAGTGATCCTCCTACCTTGGCCACCCAAAGTGCTGGGACCACAGGCATGAGCCACTGTGCCTGGCCAAAAATGATTTTTTTTGTTCAAATTAAAGAATCTACCTTCTACTCTTGCCTTAATTTAGAATCATCACAACTCCACAGAGGTTAGGCTGTAGAATTCCTACAAGGGATTCTCAGAAAACAATTGTGAATTGACCTGACACTCTAAGCTGCTATCCCATACAGTATGGAAAGTGGTATGCTAAGCCAAGTTAGCTTAGAAGAAAGGAGAGCAAACCAGGGCGTTGAAAAGCACATGAGATGAGCACAGGGCATGAGGGAAGCTGGGGCCAAGTGCCTTATATACCTTGGTGAACGTGGTAGAGCCTGAGGCCATCAGAATTTGACGCACACGGTTGTGGAAGCGCTGCATTGACTCATCATCCACACGCAGGAAACACTGAGCTGTCCGCTCCTTAGTAACCTAAATCACAAGGTCAAGGATAACTTGTCTCAGAAATCACCACAGAAAGAAGGGACAACCCTTGACCACCACACTAATCCCACCCCACCCAACAAGGCTCAACTGACAATGAAAAGGTACACCTGTGTTCCTCACCCCCATTTACCCTGGAGGAACAGGGGTGGTAATGTTAGTCCTAGCCCTCTTCCCAGGCCACACCTCATTCTGTAAATTCCAGACTCCATCCTTGTGGGTGAACTCCTCATAGCTGGTGCGGCATTTAGGCAGGATACGGCACTCAAACCCACACATGTTGAACAGCAGGTTGGGGTTGTCCTTACTGTACACTGACACGAAGCTGTTCTCCCACTGAACTGTAGTTACTGACCGAGGCAGACGGTTCTTGATGTCCCAGAACACTGCCCGACCCCTGCCCACAGAGAACATACGGTCACATCAGTCTCCTGAAAGAAACATCCCTTCAAAGGCTAGACTGATGATATCCCAACAGGGCTACACTCCTCCCAACGAGGACACAAACTCATAAATGTCCTCTAATTGCTCTCTGGGTCCATCAGGCTAATGTCCTTCCAGCTCCCACAGCCGCAACTTAGACTCACAAGTTGACATCATGCTTCATGAGGCGCATGCGGGCGTCTCGGGGCCAGCATTTCTTATTATTATAGCCAACGATGTTTTCATTGTTAGGGTCAGGGTGCTCTGTCAGGTAACGCTGGATCAGGTCCCGAGCCTCATCTGCTGTGAACCTACACCAGGCAAGGTACATTGCTGAGGCCCAAATACTGGGACCCCATGGGTCCTCAAGCTCCACAGATGGAGACCCTGCCCCACCCCCAACTTTATTCTATTTTAAAACCCCAACCCAGCAGCGAGTCCACTAAGGTACAAAAGCAGCTTTCAGAGGCAAGGCATATTCCTCAATGCCCTGCAATGATAAGAATCCAGGCAAGCCCTCACCTGAAAAAAATATGGATTCGATCAATGTATCTGCAGAAGAGACGGATGGGGTGGGCAGCCTCAGTGGCTATGTCCTGGAAACTGAGAAAGTCATTTGGCATTTGAGGAGGCCCAGCCATCTCACTGGCCCGGTGCAATCCCAACACAAGCAAATCCATCACCAGGCCATAATACTGCACGATGAATGAGGCAAACTGCAGGCCTCTGATGATCCCATATGAATTCGTATGGTTCATGTCCTATAAAGAAAGAACTACAACTCAACAACCAATGGCCAGCTCCCAGGCTTCTCCAGGGTCCTTTTGTTCTCTCCTCAGAAAATCCTGACTCAGTGGAGCAGAAAACCCCCCAGACAAAATTCCTTGCTACCATGCCACAAGACACACCTTATAGTTGATGACAACATTGTTCTTGGCTGTCATGTAGTCAGCTATGTTGTGGTCCACGATGAGTCGCAGCAGCCTATTAAGCAGGGTCAAGTCAATCTTTTCATACATCTTCTCAAAGCGTGATTCCAGCATGACATTGCACTCGCCCTCGCTTGTCTCCCACACATCCTGCAGGTTATTGATGCCTGAAGAGTAGCAAGACATCCAGCAGGTTAGAAATTCCCTTTTGGGACTAGCACCCACAGTAACTATCATCACATTCCACAACCCAATCCCACTATCACTCCATTCGTTCATCTGGACTGCTATGAGTGTCAGTTTTGCTCAGTTTAACATCAACACTATTTCCTTGTTATCACACATCAAGAGAGTAAACCAACCATGCTGCCCTGATGAGAATTTTGATGTAGAACTCAACTCATCCCCCCTTCCTCAGAGGGTGATTCCAGAAAAGTTTTACCTTGGCACCACTTGTAAACAAGCAGTGGAGGTGGTTCTGTGTCAGCAGGCTTGATCCAGGGCGGGAAAAGGCGGCGCTTGTCAGCTTCATACCACAGGTACTGGTCCAGGTAGGCATCGGTTATCTTCTCCAGTGGCTCCACATCATACACTGGCACCAGGTGGCTATACAGATCCATGAACTCAATGCCCACCTGTGGGACAAGGAGGCTGGCTCACACCAATCACCTGAGGCAATCTGCTACCTTGGGTGCCAACACTGAACAGCAGAGACAAAAAGGAAACCTGGGGAGGCATCTTACTCACTTCCTTAAAGGCTCTCTGTGTGAGGAGGTGACGCTTGATGCGGGACAATGCCTCATGGGGATTGTCATAGGCTTGCTCGATCAGACCTAGCTCCTCCCTCTGAGACTGGTTTAACCGAGACTTCACACTGACAAAGCAATAGGAAAGGTGAATGGGAAACCAAAAGGAAGCCAAACCCAGAAAGGACTGAGGCTCAATCTTTCTTTGGACTATGATGATGCCATTCTCCCCCCACCCCCATTACCTTCCCAGCAGAAATCAATCTACCCTACTCCTTACCTGTAAGCTTCCTTCAGCCGCTCCAAGGCTAAGATGAGCAACTTGGTGTCATGCTTGTAGGAGAGTGGGGGGAATGGGATAGGCGAGAATCGACGGCTTTCCAACCAATGCACAGTGGTGGTATACACTGCCACCGCTTCCTCTGCTGTGATATAAGGCCCATCCTGCAATGTGGACATGAAATTAGCCTCTCACTAATCCCCCCGGGATAAGACACGGTCCCAACTCTGCAGCACCCCCTCCTGACCCCACTCCCCACCCCTAGTCCAGCCTACTCTGCCCAACCTTCAGGTAGTTGTGCTGTCGCTCCTGTTCTGCCTTCAGATAGAGCCGGGTGAGGCGGCCCAGGTTCTTTTTGCAAACAGTCTTGTCAACAGTAGCCCCACGGCGGATCCGTTCTCGGTTGTAGTGGGCAGTGTTAGTCCACCAGTCAGCCTTGGCCTTCACATATCGAAGGATCATATTCTCTATGGGTGTTGGTAGCCCAGGGACCTGAAAGTGCAGAAGGCACAATCAAGCCAGGCACAGTGGTGCACATCTATAGTCCCAACTACTCGGAGCTGAGGGAGGAGTATCGCTTGAGCCCAGGAGCTTAAGGTCAGCCTGGGCAACATAGCAAGACCCCATTTCTTTAAAAAAAAAAAAAAAAAAGAAAAGAATTAAGAAAACAGAAAGTGATGGGAGCCCGACAGTCCCTAGGGAGTCTAGAAGTAGTAATCCTAACCCAAGGAAGGAGGATATTCCTGCCTCTTTGGCACTGGGAAGACACCCACCTTCCAGGGAATGTTGGCCTTCCAGCAGCGCCAGGCTTCACTTAGGTGCTGCAGAATTGTCCGGGCCTTGTTCTGTTTGATCCCCTCAGGCATCATGTCCAGAATGTCATGCATCACAGCTGCCCGAAGCTCAAGGTCAAAATGTGACTCCACTCGCTGCTTTGTTACTGTCTTTGCGACCCCCTTCGAGTGTCGGCCTACAAATGAAGTGGCCCGGGGTGACTGAAAGTAAGAGTACTGGTTTTTTTAGTAAGAGTCTCTACCTTCATGCCCCTCACTAACCATGGTTACAGTGAAATCATTAAGTATTAACAAAGTGTTCATATGCCCAGCACATACAAAAAGACAAGCTACCTCAAATATTCACAACTATGCTTCTGAGGAATTTCCACTCCTGTAAATGCATGACTGCCTCACCACCCCAGAGAGAAGCCCAAGAAATAGAATCCTACGTCAGATTCATTTGAGAATGGGACCTAGCAGAAAGGGATTCTCATCCAAGGGCAGGGGACGGAGGAAAAACACACATGATCTACCCCAGAAGCAATAACAAGAAGTTGGACAGAGAAAACTACTTACCTTCAAACTGCCGGGCCAGGAGGTTGCCCAGCCATCGCTCCAGCAAAGGAGTAATGCCACGCATGAAAAACAGCCAGACCCGCCAGCCAGCAGCCCAGAAGCCACAGCCAGGGCCCTTCCCTACAGGGCCCTAGGATCCCAAGCAGAAGTCAAGAACACAAGTTAGCAATTCAATTTAGACAACAATAGAAAACTGAGCAGAGGTGGGGCAGGAGAAACATATATATGGCAGTGAGGGGAAAAAGGAAAAACTCTGGGACCCCCCATATCTAATACAAGGGGGTAAATGAGAAACTTCAAGGCAAAAACCAGGAACTAAGATTCCCTATGTGGACTTAAAGGTAGGTTTTGGGGGGAAGTGTTGAGATACACAAGGTGAGAGGAATAATGACACACTCATAGTCTCTCCAAATAGGTCCTGGAAAGAGACCTGATTAGATATAAAAATAAAGATCTGAGAAAGTCAGTCTTTCTCGGACTTTCAACAGGGTCTCACCGTGTTGAAGCGGTAATAGATGAGATGCTTCAGGTCCTTGCACATGCGAATCTGTCGCATCAGCTTGTACTTGTATCGATACATGCCAGTCAGCTGCCCCACATGGGCAAATATATATTGCAATCCATCTGCCAGCTGCAACACAATTGCCCCATCGGACTTGGAGCTTGAGTCCACTCCATATGTCAGCACAGGCTTTATCTAGCCTCCCCACCTGAGTAGGGGTCAGGACTACCTAGCCTCACCTGGAAGGCATCCACGTTGCCCAATCGATACTGCACATGACTATCCACAACCAGCTTAGTCAAACGCAGAACTTCCCGACACAGATGGAAAGCATTCCCAAAACGAGATTTCTTTCTTTCCTGGACAAAATGCGAAGAAACAAAAGAACATTAAAGGGCCCAACTGGATGTATGCCTTCATAAGGGACCAGAGCAAAACTACTTGTCCATCCCTAAAGCCCAGGCAACCCCTGAAGTCCAATGCAGGCACCTTGGTGGTGAGTGTCTTGACAGGCTTGAGGTTGAAGTTGTAGTCCAGGTGCAAGTAATTGAGGTTTTTACGGTGAATGAGAAGGTTAAGCATGTTGTAGCCCTGGCGGCAAACCTGTAGCCCCACCTCTACCCAGTCTAGCTTCGTGGACTGAAAGAATTTGGTGGCTTTGAAGGAGCGGAACAGATACCTGGTGTTGGAATAAAGAGAGTTAAGAGTTAGCCTACTAATAATCTCTGGAACATAAGTCTGAGCAGGGGCCCTTGGGAACCTACCTCTTCTTTTGGGCCTTAGGGGGCCGATGCTTCAGAGCATTCAGCACATAGTACTTAAGCAGCTTCTGGTAGGAGACCCTCACTTTCACAGGCTGCCCAGCTGGACAATGCTCCCGATACCTGAGAAAACAAGCCCACCAGAGCTTGGCCATCTCTTCTTCCAGCCACTCTGGTTGGAGTCTTTTCTCCTATATATCCACTATCATCGCCCCCAGCTGGAAGCCTTACCAATTCTTAACAAGGGGTATGTCCAGGGCCCGACGGGTGCGACCAGAGCGAAGGTTGAAGGGCCGTGGGGCCCAGAGCAGAGCGATGCCATTGGCTGTATTGTCTGTATAGAGGGGTGTGTCCTTCAGGAAGGGCTCCACAAACTCTGGGAGCTCAAATTCCTCGTCGTCATCTGGCAATGGTTCCTGGCTCTGAAAAAGGAACCCCCCACAAGAGTTCAGCTCCTGCTGAACTGAGCATAGACTTGAGATGAAAGGGAAATTCTCTGGGGCCAGGCAAAATGGCTACATTGGCCATGGAAACTGGGCTGCCTGACAAGAGAAGCCCTAAAGGGCCAGGGCAAAGGGGGACAAGAACACATAGAACAAGCCAGGCCCAACCAGGAAAGGAAGCATCACTCTTCACATCCCAACTGGCTCACCACCAAAAGCCTCCCAAAGGAGCCCCAATACCATAGGAGGTAAACACTGCAATCATCTCTCACCCAAGTTCCAAAAATTGAGCTTGGGAAGGAGATCTGCTCATGTTAAGGATACAATGGAATAGAGAACACTGAAAACATTATGCTAAGTATAAGAAGCCAGTGACAAAAGACTGCAGCGTATGATTCCATTTATATAAAATGTCTAGAATAGGTAAATCATAAAGACAGAAGACAGATAAATAGTTGCCTAGGGAAGTTGGAGGAAAAGAAGAGGGATTGCTAAGGGCTTCTTTTTGGGATAATGAAAATGTTCTAAAATTACCAGTGATGACAGCTGCATAACTCTGAGAATAAACTAAAAACCACCGAATTGTACACTTTATTTATCTTTTAAGAGACAGGATCTCACTCTGTCACCGACTAGAGGGAAGTGGCATCATAGCTCACTTAACCTTGGACTCCTGGGCTTAGGCGATCCTCCCACCTCAGCCTCCTGAGTAGGTGGGACAACAGGAACGTACCACCATGCCCAATTAATTTTTTTTGTTTTTTGTTTTTGGTAGAGACAGGGGTCTCACTATGTTGCCCAGGTTGGTCTCAAACTCCTGGCCTGAAGCGATCCTCCTGCCTCAACCTCCCAAAGTGCTGGGATTACAAGTGTGAGCCACCGTGCCCAGCCTGAATTGTACACTTCAAATAGGTGACTTATATGGTATGTTAACTATTTCAATATAAAGATTAAAAAAAAAAAAAAAACCAGACACAGACCTACATAGACTATATTGAGCACCCAAGAGGAATAACAATAAAGCCCAGATGGATAATCACAGAAACTAAGATTATATCAAACTGTTTTAAGCCAAATGCTCAATTCTCAAATTAGCTTATAGCTCACAGGGAACACTTAACAGAATGGAAAATGTCTCCCTCTAGCTAAGTTTTTATCTAGTAAACACTTCAGCCAACCTCAGGAAATTCCTCTTAGAAAAGCTGAGGTCAAGTGTCCCTTCCTCTCACCTTGACTGAGTGCCTATGGGAGATTGGGTTGATCAAAGGATCAAAGTAGAAAGCTGGCAAATCAGGATCCTCAGTTTTGATGAATACAACATTAGGAGTATGGTACCTAAAATGAAAGTAAGAGTCAGCAAAAGTTTTCCTGCCCTGGCCCAACATAAATTCCAGTCTTCTCCTTTCGAACTGATGTATTCTAGCTCTCTCACCAGGTGAGGTGGACATGGTGTGGAAGATTGTTGTACAAGTAAGGAAAAGCAATCTTGTATTCAGTGCGGATAGGCTGCCGGATAATGATCTTGTTAATATCATTGAATTCATTCCAGTCTTCATCCCTAGGGTACAAAATCAAGGATAAGCAGACAAATTTGGAAGTTACATCAGGATTTTAAGGATAAAGATTAGATTTTACTCAACCCAAAGTGCCTAAAATCTCTATTCTCTCCAACTTACTGTAGATTGATGTCTCGAACAAGAGGTTCAAATTTGGGACCTCCAGGAATGGCCATATTGAGTGCCTTGGAGGTAAAGAAGGCCTTCAAATCAAACAGATAGAAGTAGTTATCATCCACCAAGTCTGTCAGGAGCTGATTGGCCAAACGGTAAAGAGTGGACATCATGGGCAATGTGAACTGCCAGCGCTGGTAAGTGGAGCCATTCACATATCTAAGAAAAAAAAAAAAAGAGGGGCCCACATCAAATAGCATACCACCTATTACTCTCCCAAGACTCCTTCTGGACTTCCCAAAACTTTCACAGGAGTGATAACTCCACCCATCACTCACTTCCTGCTGTCCCTCAATGGCTGGTGGTCATAGAACCAGTCCAACACAGGGGCATCCTCCTCAGGGTCCAGCTCTAGCTGAATGGCTTCCAGTGGCTCAACATCTAGGATGTTGTCAGCATAGTCCAAGGGTGGCTCCTCATCATCAAAAGGGGGGAAGCGCATCCTCTTGAAATGCCTCCTGTCTCTTTTTTCTCGACGCATCATAATCCACATTGACCTGGAAGGCAAGAATGTCACACAGTGGTTTCCACCCACTGTCCCCCAACCACAACCACCACACACCATATTCTAGCCTTTCTCACCCCCACTGGGAGATGTAGACAGGCTCAATGACCCACGGAATCTCATTGACGAAGGAAATGGCTCCAGTGATGTGGTACAGCACAGGCACATCCCGAATCTGCTCCCAAGGCATAGGCATGTTCTCCAGGAGTTTGAGGACTGCATGGGGCATGTACTTTAAGGCACTGCCATGTCAGGAAGAGAGAAGTGTATTAGAAATAAGAAGGGGTTCTGCTACCTGTCCCATGCAAAGAAGCCACATGGTTGTCACAGTACCACATTCCATACAACATTCTACCTTATAGTCTAAACTCCCAAACTTAGCACACAGGCCCTCCATAACCAGAAACCTTGCCTCCCCCTCTTCAAATTCACCTTGTGCCACTCTTCCTCTTAAATTTCATGGTCCCACAATGCTCGGTTTCAGCCCCTCTAAATCAACAGCTATACCTCTGAAGACAGCTTTTATGCTGTCTCACATTCTATTCCCTCTGTACCTTCTCATAAATAATAAAATATTCGCCATACTTTATTGTAACAGTTGTCTCATGTCTCTCATGCCACTAGATTGTACATTCCTACAAGGTAGAGATCATTACTAACTGCTGTTATAGCCCTAATACATTTCTCAAAATTATATTTTTGAAAGAAACAAAACTTCCATGGCTGTCTTAGACCAGTTAAGTGGCTAACATTTTTGTGTCCAAGTGGAACAGGAATTTGCTAAGACATTTATACCTGTAGACACCCAGGTTAGGGCCACAGAAAAACAAGAGTAGAGACACCCCTGGATTTAAATACCGCAAACCTCAGAATTCTGGTCACTGAGAAGTGACAGGCTGCCAGAGTGCTTAAGTGCCCCACTCCGGGTTTCAACCCATGCAATGACAGGGATGTCTTATAACAGCATCAACAGGACAAGTTAAAGTACCAGTCCCAAATTAGGAAGAGAAATTAGGGCAATGGGAAGATGTAGAAATTATCACAGAATCCTAGTGGTTTTCGCCTTTCTCTTATAACCACCAAGATGGGCTGTCAAAGCAGAGTCCTGTTCCAAAGTAACGGAGCATCTGCACAGGACTGCAACCTATGGGTCAGAGAGAAGGGAAAAGGGCCAAACTCCAAATGAAATTATTTCAGGATACTCCTTACCCCAAGTAGACCCTTTTGTCATGGCGGAACTTCCTGTTTGTCATGTCTCCATGGTCTCGAATGATCTTCCTGACATGTTCTGGGGGCATGTCTTCTTTCTGAGCATCCACAAATCCAAACTTCCGCTTTTCTGCATAGCGCTTGGCCTGCAATTGCTGCCATTTCCGAGCTACAAAAGCACCTCAGTTTAGCTGCCTGCACACCCACAACTTAAACCTAATCATCCCCACCCCTTGCCCTAGGGTAAGCTCCTGTCAGGGTGTGAGGGAGGAGCAGGCACCAACAGGAAGGAGCCTTCTTACCAATTCTCTTGCCATTTTACTCTATTTTCCCCTTCACTACATTTACATTACCTGACATTTTTATTACCCATCTTAAAGTTTTTTTGTTATCTACTTCCCTCATTATAACTTAAACCCTGTAAGGGCAAGAGTTTTGTCTCCACTGTTGTACCCCAACTGGATAAGCGCCTGCAAGTAAGAGACGCTTAAAACGACTTAATTAAATAAAAAAAATTAAACAGGTCTAACAAGGGAGCCGACATCTAATGACCTGATAAAAGAAGGGAAAAGGTTCAAACCCGCTTGCGCACTCGCGCACACTAGCCCCGCCTCCAGGCGCGGGCGGGCGCGCGCGCCGCTTCTACACTCCTTCCTCACCTTTCTCCTGCAGCTTCTCCTCCGACATGTAGTCTGGTAGCGGAGCTAGAGGGCCGGGCACAGGATTGCCTGGCCCTCGGTAAGGAAATACTCCGGCCATGCCCGGAGAATCTGGGGAGCGGCCGGAGAGAAAAATTAACAACAAGGCCCAGGCCCACAAGAGGCGAACCAACGCGTCCGGGAACCCCCGGCCTGCAGTCCTACCTCGCTAAGAATACATCCAGCCCAGCCCGGCCAAACCCTTCCAGCCTCTCAGCCCGATCATATCACGCCTCCCCCAACCCGGCCTTGTAAGTCCGCCACGCACCCCACGGCCCCTCACACAGACTGCCACTTTCTTCGCAGCGCAATGGCGGCCAGTCTGCGTCCGCTGCGCGTTCCCAACGTCGGGAAGTACGCAACCCGGGTTCAGCAGTTGATCCAATAAGCGCCGATGTGCTCAGATGGATTAGCGAGATCACCAATTAGAGTTTCATACCGTGCCGGAGGGGGCGGGTCCATAGGCGGAAAGGATTTGAACGCGAGGGGGTGTGGTCGGGGCTCAAGCCCCGCCTCCCGCGTTTCCGACGCTGTCTGTAGGCCGGCTGATGGACCTCCGAATCTGACAGGCTGCTGACGTCGCACTGCCAGAGAGCGAAGCTTCCACAGTTTTAATAAATTTGTCAAAATGGCACATCGTTCCGTGTCTGTTCTCATAAATTTAGGCTTGAGCTGCAGTACTAGCTCCAGGTCAATGAGCCCTTTGTTCATGCATGCATTCATTGAACCATCGTTTATTGAGTGCCCACTATGTACCAAGGATTGGGGATATAGCAAGGAAAAAGACAACCTATGGAGTTCACAGGATAGCAGGAAGGCAGGCAAGAACCCAGGCTCTTCCGTTGCGGTATGTTGGGAGTTCAAGGGCAGGGCATTTAATCCTGCCTGTGAAGTCAGGGAGGAGTTAGTCAATGAACCTAGGAAAATAAAAGAGACCGTGGGGAACTCCATTGGTGGGTATCTTTCCCCCCCTCCCTTTACACTACCCTTTTCTCTCTCCAGCAATGATTACACTATGAAGTGTATAGTGAACACCCTATGAAATGCTTTTTGACTGCTCAGGCTCTGCGTATGTCTTGCTGCCTGAGTGGCTCTCCGTCTCCTGCCATGCTGTTTCACCTCCCACTCCCTTTGCTCCATCCTTTGCAGTTCTGTTTCTGGTAACAACTTTGAATTTCAGTCAACAGATAAATTTGTTTGAACTCCCACCTAATTTATCTTGGAGGATGCAGAGAAATTATAACCCATATAGCCACTCAATCTAGTTGAGATTTAGGACTCAAAGGTGAAATAATTAGAAAAAAATGAGAGGGAGGGTCCAGGCAATGGCTGGCTGATCTGGAGGTTCATACAAAGAAGTGAGAGGAGAATTATTAAAGATTTAATGGCAATGGATGGATGTGAAGGATTTGGTAAAGGTAAAGGAAGGTGAAGGGAAAAGGTAATCCCAGGTGGTGGAACTGCTAGAGTAAGAATTTAGAAAGAGGAACAAACATGGCATGCTCTGAAAACAGCCAGCCGATCAACCTGGCTGTGGTAGAAAGTCCAGCATCATCATTGTCATCTTTATGATCATCATTGTAGTGAAGTCCTTATGGCCTGTACAAGATTCACTATGTGCCAGACATTGCTTTAAGCCCTGGTGAAATTCTAATATAGTCTGTAGTTTCATTAATAACATTGTACCAATATCAATTTCCTGGTTTTATTGTTGCACTATGGTTATGTAAGAAGTTCTCAAGTTGAGTGAAGGGTATATAGGAACTCTCTGTACTATTTTCAAAGCAGCATATTGAAATATAATTTGTACTTTATAAAGTTCACTTGTTTAAAGTGTACAATTCAACTATTTTTAGCATATTAACAAAGTTGTGCAATTATTACCACCATGTAGTTCCAGAACGTTCTCATCATTCCCAAAAGAAACCTTGTACCCGTTAGCATTCACTCCCCATTTGTTCCCACCTCCTACTCCTCAGCCCTAGGCAACTACTAATCTCTTTTCTATCTCTACAGATTCACCTGTTCTCAACATTTCATATAAATGGTGTCATAGACTAGTGAGTGGTCTTTTGTGACTGGATTCTTTTACTTAGCTTAGTATTTTTGAGGTTCATGTTTACTGTAGCATGTATATCTTCTTTGGAGAAATATCTATGCAGATCCTTTGCCCATTTTTAAATTGGGTTGTCCTATTATTACTGTAGGAGTTCTTTATATATTCTCCATACAAGTCCTTTATCAGATATGTAATTTGCAATATTTTTTTTCCATTCTGTGTTTATCTTTTCACTTCCCTAATGATGTCCTTTAAAACACAAAAGTTTTTAATTTGGATAAGGTCCAACTCATCAAGCTTCATTTTTATCACTTATGATTTTGGTATCAGATTTTAGAAATCATTGCCTAACTGGAATCACAAAGATGTATTCCTATATTTTCTTCTAAGATTTTTATACTTTTAGCTCTTACTTGTACGTCTATGATTCACATTGAGTTTATTTTTTGTATTGTGTGAGGTGGGGATCCAAATTTATTCTTTTTTTTTTTTTTAGACATGGTGTCTCACTATGTTGACCATGTTGGACTCAAACTCCTGGGCTGAAGCAATCCACCCACTTTGGCCTTCTGGGTAGCTGGAACTACAGGAGCACAGCTCTGCAGCCAGATCAAATTTATTTATTTATTTATTTTTTTGAGATAGAGTCTTGCTCTGTCGCCCGGGTTCACTGCAACCTCAAACTCCTGGGCTGAAGAGATCCTCCTGCCTCAGCCTCCTGAGTAGCTGGAACTACAGGTGTGTGCCACCACACTCAGCTAATTTTTCTGTTTTTGTAGGGACAGGGTCTCAATCTTGCTCATGCTGGTCTCAAACTCCTGACCTCAAGCAATCCTCCTGCCTCGGCCTCTCAAAGTGCTAGGATTATGGGGTGTGAGCCACCGCAGTGCCTGGCCTCAAATTTATTCTTTTGCATTTGGATATCCATTGTTCCAGCATTATTTGTTAAAAAGACTATTCTTTATCTCTTGAATTGTCTTGGCCCCTTTATCGAAAATCAACTGACTATTTTTTTCCTCAGGCTCTTGATTTTATTCCATTGGTCTATATGTTTATCTTTGTGTTCTCTGTGCTATTTTTGCAACTTCCATGTGAGCCTAAAATTATTTCAACATAGGCCTGGTGCTATGGCTCACACCTGTAGACCCAGCTACTTGAGAGGCTGAGGTGGGAGGATTGCTGGAGCCTAAGAGTTCAAGGCTGCAGGGAGCTACTATCGTGCCACTTCACTCCAGCCTGGGCAACAGAGCAAGACCCCTGTCTCTAAAAAAATTGTTTTTGTTTAATTATTTCAACATAAAAAGTTAATTAATAAAGAATTAAGTTCATTTAATCCTCAAAACAATCTCACAAGAAAGGTATTATTATTATTCCCATTTTCCTGATGAGAATCCCAGGATCAAAAATGTTGAGTGCCCTGGGTCAGGTGGCCAAGATCTCCACTAGCAACATTAAATGCATTTGTTCATTTAACTGTCACAATAATTTAGTGAGGTGGGTACTATTATTAGCCCCATTTTATAGATGAGGAAATTGAAGTTCAGAGACGCTGAGCCACTTACTCAGGGCCCCACAGACAGTAAATAATGAAGTCTTCATCCCATCCTAAGCACCTGGCTCCAGAACTCCTGTTCTTAGCCATGCTGCTATATCATCTTCTACATTCATACTAACAAGCCTAGATGATGTTGGATGGGAAAATTTGAGCCAAATTATAGTTGGTCTTGAATTCCAAGCAGAGTTTTTTGTTTGTTTGTCTTGAGACAGAGTCTCGCTCTATCACCTGGTAGAGTGCAGTGGCCTCATCATAGCTCACTGCAACCTCAAACTCCTGGGCTCAAGTGATCCTCCTGCCTCAACCTCCCAAATAGCTGGGACTATAGCCGCATGTGACCACACCTGGCTAATTTTTGTATTTTTAGTAGAGATGGGGTCTTGCTCTTGCTCAGGGTGGTCTTGAACTCCTGACCTCAAGGGATCCTCCCGCCTTGGCCTCCCAGAGTGCTAGGATTACAGGTGTGAGCCACCGCGACTGGCCTCAAGCAGGGTTTTGATTTTATCTTACATGCCAATGATTTCCAAGCTTTATTTCTTTAAGTTGAAAAGCATTTATGTAAATAAAATAATTTGCAAATGAAGAAATCAAGCCTTAAAGAATTAAGAACTTCTCTTAAGTTCGCTTAACTGGTCAAACAGTCTGTCTGAGTTAGACTGATGAAGCTCAGTTGAGTAGGAAAGTGACGAAGCTGGGAACAGATCTGAACAGAAAATATTAGCTGTCATTGTTACGGACCACTCATTGCACCAAACCAGTGTCTTCATTGTTTGAGGAGTTTAAAACAGGACCTGGAAGTGACTGTGGGTCATACAAATGAAGGCGTCCTTTGACTAGAAATACACAAGTGAAAGTCCAGGAGCTCGAGCAAGAGGCTGTGTCATCAGAACAAAGATGACACTAAAGCCAGGAGAAGGAATCAGTTCACTGAAGAAAGAGTAAGGGGGAAGCAGATGAGGAAGACTTGAGACACACACAGTCAAGGACAGGAGGAGGCCAGGAAAAAGCCTGGGAAGGAACAGCTGACGAGGTTGGGAGAGGCTCACAGGAAGGAAGAGCCTTAAGAAAAGGAAGCCCTCTGCCATGTTAGATGCTACAAGAGGTAGAGCAAGACTGAGAAAGGCCATGAGCTTTTCAAGAAAGAATTCTCTGACCAAGGAGAGCAGTTTCAGAAAAATAATTCGAGAGGAAGTTTCCAGATTGCCTCTCCAGGAGGATCATGAAGCAATGGAGGCAATGGGAAATTGACCACTCCTTTGCAAATTTAGGCATAAAAGAAAGGCAAGAATTTGGACTAGAACAAGAGGATTAAGAGAAATTGAGATGAGAAGAAAGGTGGTTTAGAATGGCAGAAATGGCAGGGACATCAGGGATTATTTTGTCCAGACTCCCATTCATTGCAGGAAGTCTTTCCAAAACATACATTCCCTTAAAGACTTCCTTCCACAAAGATTTAATGTGAACCTCCAGGTGCCTGGCCTTGCCAGAGTGCCAGGATACAGAGGACAGCGGAGCAGATCTAGGCTCTGCCTGTTGGGAGCTTGCATTCTAGATGGGGAAATGGACAATAAATAACTACTTAATGTTTTTAGTTTTAGTTTTTACAAAGTTGTACATTCTCATAGAATTTGTTACAAAGATTTTTTACAAAGAACGGCAGTTCTATGCTCCCGCCTCCCATTTTTCCCATCCCCAAAAGAAACCACTTTCACCAATTTTAGCTGATTATTTTGGCATTTATTTACACTCCATATTTCATTTCCATATATTTATTTCCATATTTGGCATTATGTTTCCAAGTAATAAGCTTGTATTGCTACTTTTTCACTTTTAGGCATTACCTATTCACCTTCCACTATAGAAAATGGAGATCCAACTCTCCCCCCAGCCTCCCATATACATGCACACCCTTCCCACTATACTTTCTCCCAATATGGTTATGTTATAATAATTTTGGTGAGATGAATAATCAATGTTTGCATAATTGTGCATGCAGCAATAACAGCTCATCCTTATACAGCATTTACTCTGTGTCAGGCACTGTTCCAAGCACATTACACATATTAAGTCATTTTTTTTTTTTTCAGAGACAGGATCTCACTATGTCACCCAGGCTGGAGTGCTGTGGTGCAAATCAGTTTGGGTCACTGCAGCCTCAAATTCCTTGGCTCAGGTGATCCTCCTGCCTCAGCCTCCCAAGTAGCTGGGACTACAGGTACGCACTACTACAACTGGCTAATTTTTTTTTTGTGGAGTGCTAGGATTATAAGAGTGAGTCATCATGCTAGGCCATTAATTCTTACAGTAATCCTGTTATTGTCATTTCATAGCACAGATGAGGATACTGGGGCACAGAGAGTCAAGTAACTTGCCCAAGACCACATAGCTAATAAGTGGCAGATCTGGGATTTAAATTCAAGTGGTCTGGCTCTAGGAGCTATTCCCTTAGTCACTTTACTATAATGTCTCTCTATTCAAATCATATCCATGGGTTTGCAGCTCATTTATGTAGTTAGCTATGATTATATTTCCTTTCCTAAACAAGTGTTTGTTTTGCCTATGGTTAATAGCTGTATTTGCTTAGTTTTCTATGGACTCATTGCCAATTACCCCTGGTTTTGACTAGTTTTTAACCCACTTTTTAAATATTCATACACATAAGGTAGTCTATTGATTTCACCTTCCCCCTAAAAAAGATTGGCTCACACCTGTAATCCTAGCACTTTGGGAGGCTGAGGCAGGAGGACTTCTTGAGGCCAGGAGTTTGAGACCAGCCTGGGAAACATAGTGAGATTCTGTTGCTACAGAAAAACTTTTTAAAAATTAGCTGGGCATGGTGGCTTGTGCCTGTAGTCCCTGCTTCATGGGAGGCCGAGGCAGGAGGATGACTTGAGCCCAGGAGTTCGAGGCTGTAGTGAGCTGTTATCACACCACTGCACTCCAGCCTGAGTGACAGAGTCAGACTCTATCTCTAAAAAACAGTAATAATAATAATAATTTTAAAAAGTCTTTCCCAGACCTTCCTGACCTGCAGCGGTATATACCAGTTTCCCTTTCGCTCACTGTACACCTCTATTCCTAAAATCCCTCTTCACTATCTTCCAGAGAAGTCCCTTTCTTCTATTCCGTGTTGAATCTCCTGTTTTCTGTATTCAGGTCTTCCTCTTTCTTGGTGAACTCCCTCATTTTGGTGTATCTTACAGTAGCTTTCTGAGAAGGGTGCATGGAAGATAAATTTGAGACTTTGTATGTCTGATAATACCTTTATTCAACCCTCACAATTGATTGATAGTTTGCCTGGGTATCAGATTCTAGTTTGAATAATCTTCCTTCAAATTTTTGGTGGCATTGCTCCATTGCTTTTTCGTTTCCAGTGTTGTGTTGTGAAGCCCAAAGTCATTTTGATACCAGGTGTTTGTATATAAGTTCTCCCTCCCCTCTGGAACATTAACCTCAATGTTCTGAAATTTCACAATGATGTTGCTTGATGTGGATCTATTTTCTTTCTGTTCTGAGCATTCCACAGACTCTTCAATCTATATACCCATGTCCTTTGGTTTTGAGAAATTTTATTTTTTATTTAATTGATGATTTTCTCTCCTTTCTTTTCTCTTTCTATGTCTCCCATTTTTTGATGTTGGGTCTCCTGGACTGGTCCCATGATTGTCTCTTCTTTTCTGTTCTAATTCTGTCATCATCCTTTTACTCTCCTTTCTGGGAGATTTTCTCAACGTTATCTTCCAACTCTTGTATGAATTTTTCATTTCCAGGCCAGGCATGGTGGCTCACACCTGTAATCCCAGTACTTTGGGAGGCCAAGGTGGGAGAATCACTTGAGGCCAGGAGTTCAAGAACAGCCTGGGCAACATAGCGAGACCCCGTCTTACTTAAAAAAAAAAAAAACTAGCTGGGTGTGGTGGCACATGTCTGTAATCCCAACTACTTGGAAGACTGAGGTGGTAGAATCACTTGAGCCAGGTTGCAGTAAGCGATGATTGCCCCACTGCACTCCAACCTGGGCAACAGGGTGAGACTTTGTTTCTATAAAATACAGATAAATAAAATAAAAAATTAAAATTTTTTTTCATTTCCAGTATGAGTGGTGCAATCATAGCTCACTGTAGCCTCAAATCTCGGCTCAGGTAATCCTCCTGCCTCAACCTCCCAAGTAGCTGAGATTATAGGTGCGCACCACCACAACTGGGTAATTTTTTTTCTTTTTTATAGAGCATTAGGATTATAAGAGTCAGCAATCATGCTTGACCTTTAATTCTTACAGTAATCCTATTATTGTCATTTCACAGCACAGATGAGTATCACACTTTTAATTTCCAAGTACTCTTTTTAGTTCTTGCTAAATGCTTCTTGTGGTAGTATCATGTTCTTATTTCATGGTTACGATATATTCCCTTGTCTCTCTGTGGAAAATAATGAGAGCTTTTCTGAAGTTTTATCCTTCATGCGTAGTCTTTACTTTATCTGTGTTTTCCCCTGTTTTCCTTTTTTTTTCCTATATATTTCATGTTAGGGGTTTTCCTCAAATGCTCATAATTGGTTCATTGATTAAAATTGCATGTAATAAGTGTTTCCAGCGAGAAGTACAGAGAGATTTGACATAATTTTGTCATGGAGAATCATGGAAGTTTCTTGGGAGACTGAGATGCTGGAAATGAGCACTGAAGAATAAGAATGTGTAAGACAAAGGGAGCGAAGTAGGAGGAGGGAAGCAGGAAGGTGAGAGGGTGGGGGAATAGAAAGCCTACCAGGCACTGCACGCTGCCTGTGCAAGGTCATGAGAAAGGAAGGAGCATGACGTGTTTCATAAACTGAATAAGGTCACTCAGAGAGCAAAGCAGAAAGCACCAGGAGTCTGGAGAGTAGACCGGGGGAGACCACGTGGAACCCTACAGGCCACATTATCTCAAGAAGAAGGAGCCACTGGGGAACGACATGATCAGATCTGCATTTTAACAATCACAGACTGGCTGTTCCTTGGAGAATAGTTATGAGGCCATCATTATGTCACCCGCTCTAGAGATGATGGTGACCCAGACCAAGAGGGGACAGCAGAGATAGAAAGGAATGAAGGGATGTGAAAGCCATTCTGAACTTAGTGATTAATTGGAAGTATGTGTATGGGGTCGGGGATAGGGTGGCATAGCTCAAGGATGATTCCTGAGTTCCCGACTTAGACAGCAAGTTGATGGCAGAGTCATGCACAAATTGGGAGACTAATGGAAAGGGTGCAGGTTTAGGAGGAAAGAGCCTTAGTTATATTCTGGAGAACCCCTTGGATGACAGAATGCAACCTTCCCATCTTCTATACGTCATCTGTTTATTCTCAGGCTATGGTTCCTGTGATAACCTGTGTCTACATCTACCACCTCTGATTTCCCTCCACTCAATGACCCCTACTTTCCCAATTTTCCACTGACTTCAGGCTCCCTGAGGCCAGGACTCTGCCTCGCTGACTCACTATTATACCTTGTGTCACATGCTTGGCACAGAGTAGGCCCTTCATAAGTATTTGTTGGAAGGAGAATAAAGAAAAGTGAAGTGTGCCAGTGATACTTGGAGCCACAATAAAATGGCGCCTTCTCCTTAGCTCATAAAACTGACAGTTTCACTTGACATTTTGTAAAAATTTGAAAAATCAAGTATTGCAATGGTTTTTTAAAGAGATGGGGTCTTGCTATATTGCCCAGCCTGGCCTTGAACTCTTGGGCTCAAGGGATCCTCCTGCCTCAGCCTCCCAAGTAGATGGGACTACAGATGCATACTGGTATTTTATTTTAAAACAGATAGATTTTGAAGCAGAATGCAAAATTCATATGAATTTTTAAACATTCAATATATGTCAAGGAAATGCTGCAGCTGCCCTAGACTGTGTCCCCTGTTTCCCTCCCCCCATCTCCTTCATCTCCCCAGTGCTCCACTCCTGCTTGCTGTCAGAGTGGAAACATTTGGATCTACTCTACAAAGAATTGGGGTTGGGGAAGGAAGAGCAGGAGCTTGAAGAAAATGATGTTTGGACAAGTTGCTAAGGGTGGGGAGAATAGCCAGGTGGTAGTGCTAGCCTGCATCAGTGCCTCAGTGCATCAGTGCAGCGGCAGGAGTGTGGCACCCCAGTTTTGCAGGCTTCTATGCCCTCCTCTAGCAGTGCCCTGACCTGGGATCAGAGAACTGTCACACCAGTCTCTCAGCCCCCAGGATTAGCAATGCCAACCAGCCAAGGTCAAGGAGGTGAAGGAGTCCTCTTATGGGCACAGACAGGCAGGCCAGAGTGAGGGGGCAAAGTTTAACCCAAGAAATTATTTCCTATCCCTGGAATGTCAGACACTACTACAGTGTTTGTTTTTTGGGAGCAGGTGGTGGTAGGCAGGGAGCCATTGCAGGGACTCTCATATTGTACTACACGAATGACCTCCCGATCTTCTACTCCCAAAGCCCGCATGGCTTGCATCCTTGTCTCTGTAGAAAAAGCTCACTCAGCCTGAGAATCACCTCTGTGTCCAGGTCCTGCAGAAAATATGGCAAGAGACAGGGAAAGAATACATTCCACAGTACCAAGTTAAGCGATGGTCACGTCTGCAGAGAAAAGCTGAAAGAACGTCTGCCCTGCAGAGTAACTGCATTCCTGAAAAGTGCAGAAATCAATACTTGGTGAGTAGAAAGAAGTCTGGCTTTCAAACTGAAACACCCTGACTTATAAATACCACTTCAGAGGAAATTTATCTGACTTGATTGATCTTTGGTGGTCAGCTGACACCTATTTTTCTGCCTTGAAGTTTCTCTACTCCTCAGTCTTTCTATAAAGAAAGAAGAAAAATAGTGTATAAGAAGAAGCCCTGGCCAGGCACAGTGGCGTGCGCTTGTAGTCCCAGCTACTCAGGAGGCTGAGGCCGGGGGATCACTTGCGCCCAGGAGTTCGAGGCTGCAGTGAATTATGATCAGGCCCTGCACTCTAGCCTGGGTGACAGAGCAAGACCCTGCTAGATGAAGGAGAAGGAGAAGGAGCCCTGAACCAAATCAAAGATCTGGATTCTAATTCTGGCTGTGCTACAAACTAGATGAGTATGCTTGGATAGGTCACCTGACCTCTCCAGGCTTCAATTCAATTCCCTCAATTCTTTGCAAAATGAAATGATGAGACTGGATCATTTTTTTTTTTTAAGAGACAGGGTATTGCATGAACCACTGTGCCCAACCTGGATAATCTTGAAGGTCATGTGTTAATCAGGACTCATTGTTACCAGTGAAAACTCAACTCATACTTACTCAGACAAATCTGGGAGTTTTTTTGGCTCATGTAACTGAATGGCCCAGGAGCTTGCTCCAGATACTCAAATGATGCCAGAAACCCCTCTCCATCTTTTGAGTCCTCTTCTTCTGTGTTGGCTTCATGCCCAGGGAAACTCTCTTATATCCCACTGGCTTAGTGAGGTCAGCACACATAGAGTGCATCTTGGCAAAAGTTCCAGCAGAAGTCAAGGTGCCAAGGCTAGTCTCTCCTTATGTCATGAGCTCAGTTCATCAAAAGAGGATGTGTGTTCTGATTGACTAGGGGTCACATGCCCATGGGGAGCGCAGTGAGAGAGCACTGACTTTCAGAGGAAAATCCCTACACTGCTGGGCAGGCAAAAATAGCAGATATTGGCTGCAGGTGGTATAATAGGAAAAAAATACAGGTTTGAATCCCGGCCCTGTCACTAACTAGGTAGGTTACCCTGAGTAAATTACTCAACCTCTCAGAACCTCGTTTTTTTCATCTAAAAGATGAGATGCCCAGGTGCAATGGCTCATGCCTGTAATCCCTACACTTTGGGAGGCCGAGGTGGGAGGATAGCTTGAGGCCGGGAGTTCTAACCAAACTGAGCAACAAAGCGAGAGCCCACCTCTACAAAAAACAAAAAAAATTAGCTGGGTGTGGTGGTGCCCACCTGTAGTCCTAGCTACTCAAAATGAAACCCTGTCTAATTAAATAAATCTTAATAAATAAATAAATTTCTGTTTTGTGGGATTAAATGGGATAACATATAAAAAGTGCCTGACATAATAGGAGCACAACAAATGTTCAGCCAAGGATGTTATAACTTTACGTTAATGATCCTAAACAAACGTTTCATTTCAACCCAGGAACTTCTTTGAAGAGTAACTTCTCTTACATAGTTTCTTCCAGAATAAGGACTCCTAACTTTCAGCCCAACGAAATCCAGATTTTATATGTAATAAAGTTTTGACAACTTAATTATGAAAGCTTTCTGTTTAATTTTCTTGTTAACTCAGGATTAATTTGGCTAAAGGATTCTTTTGGTTTCAACTCTTGGCACTGAAAATCCTTCTAAACTATTTGAATCCACTCTCTTGCTCTAACTCCTTTCTATTGAATACATTGGATTTGCTTTTTGATATTAGAGGACATTAGAACACTTCAGGGCTTTGTAGGGCAAAAGGAGTCAGTGATAAGAGGAATTTTTTTCCAAGGCAAAGCCTCCACAATCCAGCATTGCATTGTAAATCAGGACACCATTGGAGCCAAGAAAAGTGACTCAAAGTAATCACTCTCATAAGAGACTGATGTAAATACCTGCATAGCAATTTAATAACTTATAATCAGGATAGTGTTCCAAGACCATAAAATATCAGTGTATACCCCATCCAGGAAAGCCCCTCTCCTGTGCTGGAAGACAAAGAATGCATCAGCATGGTCGGCATGGGGTAAATCTGGAGGACCATTTCCCTGGGCCATAGTAAGATATGACAAAGCACAGCCCTACTGACCAGACTCGTACCAAATGTAGCATCTGCCAACCTCTGCATTTTTGAACTTCCCTTTTTTAGGGTCCCAACTGACCATTCTTCTTTGATTCATATCATCATTATCTGGTCTACACTCCAGTTGATTCTATTCTTGCTTACTCAATTATAATCACAATCCGGTCCTGCCTTCCTGAAGTTTCACTGGGTCACCATGGCAGAAATTTGTGTGTGCTCCCAAACTCTCCAGGTGTCTACTTATGTCCTGCCACCACTGGTGGCTAATCTCACCCTTCCTGTATGGGTTTTGCTACTTAACCCACAGAAACAGCCATATTTCCCTAATGGTCAAGTTCTTGGGCATCCCTCATAGATACTATCAAGTATTACCAAGAAGAGTACTCACTCAAACCATGAATTTATGACAGTGGCAAAAGAAAAGTTTCATAACTTGGAATGAATTAATTCCGACCTCAACACATACTTAAGGAATAGATTCCTCACACGGGTTTGTCACATTTCCTTGTCTTTGAAAACTCAAGACAGACAACATTTTTGCTCATCAAGGTGTTCAGTTAAGATGGCATATTGAGTTTTGAAGGTGCAACTTCTATTAAGGACAAACTCTCTGACAAAATCCTACTTTGTTTTCTCTAACTCAACATCCATACCTTTGCCTCTTAGGTTTCAGTCTTATTACATTTAAACCCTCTGCTCTTATTTTCTACCTGTGTTCATCTCCTTCCAACTGTCACAGTTTCCCGCTGTCTCTGTCTGTTATCCTTCCCCTTTGCACCTCAGTTTTTATGGCTCTATGATGGACAGCTCACATGATCCCTCTCTCTCATTTTTTTCTCACATCTTTATTATTTCTTTTTTCTCTCTCTCTCTTCATCTCTGTGTTCCCTCCTTTTCTTTGTTCCTTTCCTTGGATATTTATTTAATTGTTCTGCCCTCGCCCCCTCCTTTTTTTCTCTCTGTGATTGCCCTTATCAGTCCCTTTGCCTATTCTTCTATCTCAAACGACATCCCTGATTCTGACTTGTCCTCATCTTCCTACCAGTCTCTGCCTATCAGTTGCTGTCAGCCTCTGTCTTTCTGTTTTGCACCGTAGGTGTTTGTCCTTTGCCTTTCTGCCTGTCGCTAACTCCACACATCTCCTGCTTCTCTGTTGGTGAGTCTTGCCATTGCCTGCCTCCTCTGCCTTCTGCTCCTGTGCTCCCCTGACTAATCCCCCTGGCTTCTATTTCCTCCGCTCCCCTCCCTCACTCTGCTAATCTCTCTATCTGCCACTATTTCCTTCATTTCTCCTGAGTCTGGTTGCTGCTCCTTGTCACTCACTCTCGATATTTCACTGTCTAGACAATCTGTGCCTTCCACCCTTGGGATCCCTTCCTGACAGCCTTTATTTCTACTTTTCTTGTCTTCTTTGTTTATGACCATTTTACCAATTGTATGATTTTGGTCCCTCTTAGCATCTATGACAGTCTTCCTCAATATTTTTGCCAAGGCTGTTCTCTTACTTTCCCTCAAGTTCTCCTTGCCTCTGTCTCCTCTATACAATTAATCCTTCTTTCTTTCTATCTGTCCCTCAATCTATGTATGTCTGTCTCTTGTCATCCTTTTTGTATTTTTCTACCTCAGCTAAGTTAGCAGGATTTTTTAAAAAAAAGTCTTTCTGTCTCTTGCTTTTGCTCATGTATCTTTTTGCTGGGGATGATTAAGGGTTATCTCTTTCTGTCCAGTGTTTAGTAGAATAGCAACCTTTATCTGCTCTACACTTCCCATAACCTGGATGTTCTGACTGAGAAGGGAGGGGCTTGTGCAATAGAAAAAATGCAGCAGAAGCAGCATGGAGGAAGGAGAGCTTGCAAATGCATGCTAGAAGAGGGTCAGCTACTCCTTTATCCCTCTGCGGCCAAGTGGGAGCCTTCTCTCCCCTGCTCTGCCTCTGCCCTCATTCTTCTACAAAATCCTGGGCCTGGGAAGACCGTCCACTGGGCACCCGAATGGGTGTCTGAGTCCCTTCTATGACACTGGACTTCAGCACTGTCCTAAGAAGACAGACCTAGCCTATGCTCATTCCTCTAAGAATGTGCATTTTCTTTGAAAAGGTCAGAAGATACTAAAAAAAAAATTTAAAAGGCTGGAAAAAGTAGGACCAGGGTTAAGTACAAACACAATAGCATGGATTAAAAAAAAATTTTTTTTGAAGAGACAAGGTCTTGTTCTGTCACCCAGGCTGGAGTGCAGTAGCCTGATCATAGCTCACTGCAGCCTCAAAGTCGTGGGCTCAAGCGATCCTCCCGCCTCAGCCTCCTTAGTAGCTATAACCACAGGCATGTGCCACCATGCCCAGCTAATTTTTTAAATTTTTTGTAGAAACAGTGTCTTGCTATGTTGCACAGGCTAGGCTCAAACTCCTGGCTCAAGCGATCCTCCGGTCTCAGGCTCCCAAAATGCTGGGATTATAGGCGTGCGCCACCACGCCCAATCAATATGGCTTTGAGAACCAGAAATATCAGCAGCGATTGCTGGCCTGGATTCTGTCTCTTGGCAACTATCACGTACATCTCCACCGGCTATAGATAGCTCCTCTCATGCCCTCCTCTCACAGCCAGAATTTGGTCATAGGTGAGGTCTCTCTTCCCTCTGACCTGCCCCCGCTATTCCAGATCTCTCTGATTCTAGTAAGACCTCCCCTCCCCATATCTGTCCCTGTGCTAAAGCAAAGAGACTCTGTTTCCACCTGCAGTTTCCTCCAGCTTCATGCCTCCTGTCACCCTTTATTGACAGCTCTGGCTGTATCTCTCAAGTTTGTTTGCAGGAAAGAGTGGTCATCTGGTGATGGATTTCAGAGAATAGTAACCCGGGTTCCCACCCATCCGCCAACATCAGCATTTCTTCTTAGACCCTAGGAAGGGGTCGGGATGTGAGTTAGCAGGAAGAGGAACTGAGAGACTGATGATCCAGTTCAGCCCTACCCCCATGGGGGACTGTGCATTGAAGACCACCATCTCCTTTTCCTGGCCTCACCTCCCCCAGGGCTGACAGAATAGGAGCCTGTGGCTTCTCTCTAGTCTTTCAAGCTGAGAGTGGAATCATCCGTGGTAACAGACTCACCATCCCAACATGTCCTGGTCCCCCTGGTTTCCTTGTGCCCAGGGATGGGTGGCTGGGGTCGAAACTGCAGGACATCACTGACCAGAATGCGCATACCTAGTGTGATGCTCATGACACCCACAGCGACTGGCCCAATTCCACCAAGGACAACCAGAGCAAGAGGCACCTGGTAGTACTACTGGAGTAGCTACAGACTCATCCACCCCAGTGGTACCAGGCAGAGGAGGGCCAGCATCCCGGAAGATGCTCCCGGCGAGGGTGGCCCAGCTGGTCATACTGAAGGCCAGGGATAGGGTCTGGTAAGAAGGCAGCAGTCACTTCTGCAGGTGCAAGCAGGCAGAGTTCAGCTCCAGGAGCAGAGACACCATTGAGTAACTCACATAGTGGCCAGGCAGAACAGTGGTGCTGAGGCAGCTCAATACCTGGGAGCCAGGGTCAGAGGTCAGATAACCTCCATGACCTGCCACCCTTCATAGCCCGACAATGCAATCCTTAAGAAAGGGGCTCCCAAGAATTTTGTGGGACTCCCCAAATACCTGACCTTTATTTTTTTACTTTTTATTTTTTTGAGACAGGGTCTCACTTTATTGCCTAGGCTAGAGCACTGTGGCATCATCATAGGTCACTGCAACCTCAAACTCCGGGGCTCAAGTTATCCTCCCTCCTCAGCCTCCCAAGTAGCAGGGACTACAGGCACGTGCCACCATGCCCAGCTAATTTTTCTATTTTTTGTAGAGATGGGGTCTCACTGTTTTGCTTAGGCTGGTCCCAAACTCCGGGCCTCAAGTGATCCTTCAGCCTTGGCTTCCGAAAGTGCTGGGATTATAGGCATGAGTCACCATGCCTGGCCTACACCTGACCTTCATGCTTACCCTTATCTTGGGGGTGCCTAAGTAGCCTTAAAACAGCCGTTCCATAGGATGGAAGCAGCCTTGGCCAAGGGGCTGCCTCACTCTGGGCAGTCTCTGCCTCCGAGACTGCAGCATCTGCACAGTACCCCCTACACGCCATTCCTGGGCTTTCATGCCTCATCCCCAAACCCATACCAGGGCTCCTTCTCAGAAAAGCTCCTTAGTCAACATTTCTGTGACCAGCTGGACACCTGTGAGGGACCCAAGTTCTTTAGGCAATGCCCAGACTCCCAGCTGGTCAAACGCCCCTCCCCCAAGTCAGGCTAAGACTGGGAGGATGAAGTGACAGCTGGGGTGGGAGACTCTCTGGGAAGTGAGAGGACAGAAAGCTGGAGAGAGATTGGGAACCCAGGCCTCCTCCTTTCCTGTCTGGGGTCCCCTCCTCAGAATTTCACCACCAAATGGTGACAGAGAAGTTCCCAGGCCTGTCCCAAGGTCTGCTTCTACAGAACGTCAGCTCCATCTGCCAGGAAATAACCTGTGGGGATGCGGGGGTGGGGGCAGTTAGGCTTCTCCAGAACAGGTGCACAGCCTAGAGAGAATTCCAGCCCCCCTTTTCCCAGATCTTTAGTTTCCCTCAGTAAAGCTTCCAGAGACATTTAACCCCTGTGGGAGAGGGGGAAGGGGACCTGGAATTACCATTGGAAGGTTAATCTCTGTGATATTGACTGAGATATATATTTGTTTTCATCCATGGTTCCTGGCTCATAACTCTCACAGACCTTGTTACAGTAAACAGAATCTCTCTCTCTCTGACCTTTTCCTGCCCTCCTTTCACCTGTCCAAGGCAGGACTCTAATCTGATTGTGGGTCCCTAAGACCCTCATTCCAGAGAAGTTCCTGCTGCACACCATGGAATAAGGAATGCTGCACAGAGAGGTGGGAAGAATCTGAACAGACAGGCCTTGCTGGGTTTAGATCATGCACTTTTTGTCCAATCACATTTCTACATGGTTGTCAATCATGCCTACATAATGAAGCCTCCATAAAAACGCAAGAGGACTGGGTTCAGAGGGCTTCCGGATGGCTGAGCACGAGGAGGTTAAGGTAACTAAGTGTTTCCCTGAGTTATGTGAACCACTGCAGCAAATTAATCGAACCCAAAGAGGAAGTCATGTGAACCCCAACTTCAAGCCAGTTGGCCAGAAGTTCCAGAGGCCCAGACTTATGACTGGTATCTGAAGGAGGGGGCTGTTTTGGGGACTGAGCCCTCACCCTGTGGGATTTGATGCTACCTTCAGGCAGGCAGTGTGGGAACTGAATTAAAGGACACCCAGCTGGTGTCTGCTGCTTGGTGTGTGGAGGAAAACGCCCCCACATTTGGCCACAGAAGTCTTCTTGATGATTGTTGTGGTGTGAGAGTAGAGAAAAAACACGGTTTGAGTTATTTCCTCCACACACGTCCAGTGGACCAGCCTTCCCTGCAGACCCACCCACAGACACAGCCACCAGCACCAGGGCCCAGGGCGGGTGGCCATGAATCGGGTCGGCGGCCATCTGAGGGTACAGCGACAGCCTGGGGGAGATGGGGAAGCCATGGTCTGCCTCTCGAATACCCGACCCCATTCCCCTGCTGCGCACGCCCCAGCCCGGTCTCAGACTCTGAAGGACCGGCATCAATTCTGAGGATGCCGCCCCGTCCCCTAACCTCAGCCTTCCACCCTCACCCTCACCCCTCGAACTCCCGAGCCCTGCACCCGAGCAGCGCCCCGGCCCCCGCGAGCAGGCTGTGCACCAGGGAGACACAGATGTTCCTCCACTTCCAACGGTCCTGAGCAGCAGATCCCGGCGTGGGCAGCAGCTGCAGCCCCCACTGCAGCCCCAGGCACGCGGCGAAGGAGGCGCCAGTCACCAGGAGCCCCAAGGGCGCCATGGCCTGGCGGGCCGGTTAAGTCCCAGTGGGTCCCTTTGGCCTCTGCGCTCTCAGCCGGGACGCATCCCCACGGGGACTGTGAACTGGCTTCCCGGCAAGGCTGGGTGCCTGGGCTCCCGCACCCGCCCAGCCTTCAGAATCTGCAGGAACTTTTCCCCGGCTTGTCCACGCCCCGTTCCTTGGCTGGGCGGCGATTGGAGCAGCCGTGGGGCCACCGCCCCGGAGCCACGGCAACCGATCGCGTCCCGCCCCCGGCCGGGGATAGCTGTCTGAGGGCTCCCGGGCACCAAGCTGTGCGATGACACTCAGGAGGACTTCCGGGATGCTATTAACATTTGTCTTCCCCCAACTCCGTGTCCTGAACCCCTCATAGTTCCAGAAATGGGTCGCTAGTCTAATCTCACCTGACACCCCCAGGGCCCCACCCCACTAACTTTCACCTCCTCTTCCCTACTCTGGCACCTCTCACCTACTGGTTGTCCCTCCCACCCACCCTTACAGCCCTGAAGGTAGAGGAAAGCGCAACCCACTCCCACTTGCCTAAACCTAGCCACTGCCCTGGCCCGCCCTTCCCTCCCAGTGTCACTTGTGGGGTAGGAGGCGCCTCACTTCCTTGGAGCCACCCCTTCTGCTCCCCGAGGCTCCCAGGCCTTCCACACATCTCAGCAAACCTATAATTCCAGGAGTCCTGAGCCCTTACTTAGTACCTCTCAAATGGAACAGAAGCCCCCATTTTGGAGAAGCGACCCAATGAGAACCACCCCAACCCAACCTTTTTTTGTCCCTACAGAGAAGCCTTATTAGGAAGGGGAGGCAAAAGGGAATCACTCACCACTACAGTCTTGAAAGGCATCCCCTCCCCCAGGGCTTGGTACCTGTTAGGTGAGTAGGAAAATATCTCTTCCATGAGGGTAAGAAAAGGTAACACAGGATCTCTGGGGCAGAATCCGAAGAGAAAAGCGAAGACTCACTGTGCTTTAAGCAGGACTGTTAGATTCTAGAACCCTTCAGCCTTGAGAGGAAAATCCTCCCCCAACCCCTCATTCCCTGAAGAGAGTGATAGGTTTTTACCGTTTTCCTCTCATCTTACTCCACTCCACACCTCTTTAGCTGGCTGACAGCCAGCAATTCAGAGAGCTGTTTCCTGTGCACTGAGATGGTGGATTCCAGCTACTCCTAAGGAGTGAAGTTCATAAACCAATAGATGCCCCAACCACACATTCCCACTAAGGGGCTGGGGGCTTCCCTTCATTCTTCCACACCCACTTCTTCACAGGTTTAAAAAAATTACATTGACCATTTAAATTTTATTATATGAAAACAATACACAATCAATATAGAAAATTTGAAAATTACAGAAAAGCCAGAGGAAATTACAATTACTTTATTCCACCATCCAAAGATAACCGCTATTAACATTTTTGAGTATGTCTTCAGTCTTTTTTTTTCTGTTCTATGTATACAAGTATATACTCATATTTTTAAAAATAAAATTGAGATCACATAATATACACTCTTTTTATAACCTTTTTAATATTCAAGGAGCATTATTCTTTCTAGTCAAAATGTTCTTCTACATGACTTTTAATGGCTGTGCAGTACTTCACCATCTGGATGGATATACAATAATTTATTTCAGCAACCCCCTACTGCAAATTTTCATTACAGCAGAAAAGGAACGAGTTCCCGATCAAACAGTTGCTTCTCATTTTTCTCTATTACAAAGCTGGGATGAACATCTTATAACTAAATCCTTAATTATTTTCTTAGGATAAATTCCCGGACATAGAAGTACTAGGTCAAAGGACATGGAGGATTTTAGGGTGTATGATACATATTACCAAACTGCCATCCAAAAGGCTGTGTCAGTTTATACTCCCACATGCAATGTATGGGAGTGTTAGTTCAGTACTCTTTTGCCAATGTTGGGCCTTATTTTTTCCTGTTATAGTTTGCTAAGGGAAAAACACTTTCAGCTATATTTGCCTTTCTTTAATTACTAATGAAGCATACATTTCTTTCATGGTTTTATCCATATTTTTTTCTTTTTTCTTTTTTTTTTTGAGGCTTATTTCACCTTTTTGAAGAGGTCTTATCCATTTGAATTTCTGTTATGAATTTCTTGTGTATGTCCTTTCACAGCTGGCTCTTGCTCCTTGAGGCTGCTTATATAAAAATTACAGGGAGAAGGTGGAAGTAGAAGGGTGAGGCCACAGGACGCTTTCCTATGGGGCCACATCGCTGAGGGAGGCAGAAAGACTGGAGAGAAATGGTGAGTGAAATAGGAGGTGGCTGGAAGCTTGTCGTTGACAGAGTCTGGCTGTTGTCCCTCCTCTCGGGGTGCTCCTCTTGGCCTTATGGGAGCCTCTGCTGCATGTCCAGATAGGGCCCTGTGCTCTCCAGGCCTGAGCCTTCACTGGTTTCTGTGTTCCCAGGTTGCCCTTCCTCACCTCTGCTCTGTGATGGGTGAAGATGGCAGAGCTACATTTCCAGGGCTGGAAGGAGACACTGGCCAGTGAAGCAAAGGGGAAGAAACGACGGAGGCATTGTCCAGGGACACGACGATCTTTGTTGCAGCCTATGAGTGGACTCAGTCTACCCACCCCCCTCTCCTGCTGTCCCACACACATCCTGCCCCTCAGCTTAGGCTGCATAGGGGTGGGGCTCAATGGTCTACTCTCCTCTACATCTTTCTGTTTCTTATAAATGGAGAATAAGACAGACCTCCCTGCACATCTCCTCCCACCAAATAGAACAAATAGCTTCCTGTAGACCCTAAACTTGGCCACCTTCAGGTAGGGAGACTGGGCCAAGGCTGAACCACATCCAAGCCTGAGCCCAAGAGTAAGAATGGATTAGGAGCTAGAGGTGGCAGGTTTACACTGCTTGAGGCCCATAAGGGGATCACATTCCATAACCCATCTCCCCTGGTTGCTGGAGGGGAAAATGTCCTGCCTGCACAGGCCTGCGCTGAGTCTTACACACCATCCTGGAAAGCAAAGTGAGGGAAGAAACAGCAACAGCAGGTAGAATACCATCAGGGGGCTGGGTGGTGGCTCACACCTGTAATCCTAGCACTTTGGGAGGCCAAGGTGAGAGGATTGCTTGAGGCCAAGAGTTCAAGACCAGCCTGAGCAAGAGTGAGACCCCATCTCTACAAAAAATAGAAAAATTGGCTGGCCATGGTGGCACACACCTATAATCCCAGCTACTTGGGAGGCTGAGGCAGGAGGATCACTTGAGCCCAGGAATTCAAGGTTACAGTGAGCTATGATGACACCACTGCACCCTAGCCTGGGTGACAGAGTGAGACCCTATCTCAAAAAAAAAAAAAAAAAAAGGAACGCCATCAGGGGCTGCTGTCCTGCTTTGGATGGCAGAGGAAGCCTTGAGCCACCCTTGCATGGTGGGAAGCTAGTGTAGAGACTAAACTCCTCCTAGTCCCTTGTATTGGTCTAACCCCAGCTCCTCCCTCCAACTCCCCACCCTCCCAGCTCCTGGTGTTATGGTGTCAGGGATGGGGAAGAGACAATAGCTCACGTGAAAGGTGTTTTTTTCCCACCCACAGGTGCAGGAGAGCCCAAGCTCTGAGTCTGCACAGGTGGGCTTCTGATTTCCTCATGCACACTCATCTGTGTGGTTCCCTATCTCACAGGTGGAGAAACTGAGACAGGAGGTCTAAGGGTCCCAGATATAGGTAAGTACCCCTGAATCTAGAGTCTGGGCCAGTCTAAGGAAATACAGGGAAAGGTAAGAGCAGAGAGATGACTGCTCAGATCAGAGTTTCAGTATCACTTTCTCCCTGAAGAGTAAACTTACTTTTGGACCTCACCTGGAAAGGCCAGTAGGGAAGAATGGGAGATAAGGGAGGAGGATCAAGAAGGAAATCTGGGTAAAGAGGTAAACAGGGTTTTCTTCTCTACACTTCTTCCCACTGTCACATGAAGACCAAGTAACCTTGGGTAGTTCAAGCCTTCTATTCCCCAATTCAGCCCATGTCTCTAATCTAAAACTGCTCTCTTGCTGGGCCAATCTGGGTGAAGGCTCTCCAGCTGAGTAGGGTTCCCTTTCCCAAAAGGTATTGTCACCCCCGCTGTTTAGACCTTCCCAGCTCCATTTCTGTCACCTTCTAGATAATAGGTAAAGCAGCTCCTCCTTCTCTTCCTCTTCTTCCTCCTCCTCGAAGTCAGGGGCAGAGGGCAACAGTTCTTCAACTGGCAGCTTTAGCTGGGTCAGGACATAAAGCTTGCCACTGAAGAACTACTGCGGCTCAGCCAGGTGAGGATGTGAGAGGATCAGGCTCCTAAGGGGAAGGGGAAGAAAAATGGGAAAGATCTGAGCAGGGCTATGTCACAGGGACACTGTCCCAGTGGCCATCAAAGCCTTGCCCCACTAGACCTTCAACCTTCTAGTGAACGGTTCTTGGCTCTGACCTGGGCCTGCAAGAGCTGTTAATTTCAGTGAGAAGCAAGAGGTAGTTCTAAACAGACTTCCCTTGCTCCTCTTTCCAGAACTGGAGGTTATAGAAACCCAGTCCTGCTTCTCATCCCCCCTGCCCTAGCAACCCACACCAGGGGCCCCAGCCCCCTCAGCAATCAGAGAGGGCAAGGCCTGGGATCCTGGACACACCCCACCAGTCATTCAGGTACTAGGTGAAAAGTTGTACCTCAGTTCCAGAAATGAGAGTTCAGTGATCAGCCCAGCTGATTTGTTCCCAGGGAGTTCAGCTGGAAGGAGAGTCTGGGGGCCTAGATTGGGGAAGATTGAGAAAGGGAGGAGGTATAGAGTTTGGAAGAAGGTCAGCAGAGGCTCCTGGGACTGTGAGAGAGAGGACAGCAGCCCAGAGGCTGAACGGGAGGGAGGTATGGGCAGGGTGGTTGGGCAGCTTCCCCAGGACTCTCGGATGCCAGGCATTCCGCTTGCGCATTCCGGGTACATCTGGTATGAATTCCAAGCTGTCTGCCGGCCCCTCCATGTCTGAACTTTGTTCCAAGTTCCAAGCCCCGCCCCCACAGTTCCAACGCATGAATCAGCAGGAAAAGCCGGGCCCTGCAGCATGGCCCAGGGAGGGGGCTGGGGGCGTGGCAGGCTTGAGGGCTGTGAGCTGGGGAGGGCGGGTCTGTGCTGACACTCTGTCCAAGGGCATGGCCCATGCCAGATTGAGGGGCCAAGGCAGTCTTGCCTTGGGATTTCTACACTCTGAGGGTAAGAAAGATTGGGGTGTGGGGTGGGGTTCAAATTCTGAAACCTTCTTGGGAGGCATGAACTTTGTGGTTATCTTCCTTTCCCTAGGTGACCAGTCCAACTCTGTCTGACTCCCCTCTGTCTGAGAGGGCTCTCTGCAGCCCACAGGACTCAGCAGCTGCTAAGAGTCTGTGCCAAGCAGGTGCCCTTGGCTGCAGGGCGGGGTGGGCCCAGGGCACTGACCCTCTGACCAGCTGCTCCATCAACCCTTTGGCACTCTGACAGCTCCTAGCCCAGTTTGACAGCCAGGATGACAGGCCAAATGAGTTGGAGGCTGGAACTAGGGCTGAAGGGAGGTGGGGGCGATAGCCTAGCCGGAGGCCACAGGGAGGGGCCAAGAGTTGGCCGGGAGGTGGGGAGAGAGGGAGCCCAGTGATGACTAACTCAGGAGCCCCACCCAGCCAGCCGGCTTCCCAGGCGGTCAGGGCCAGGCCTGGGCTAGGGGCCTCACAACCGGACAGGATAGGGGGAGGTGCAGAGGTGACCTTCTCTCAGCCCAAGACGGCCGGTTAGTCTGAGGAGGGGGGGGGGTTAGAGTTTCCAGGTCCTCCTCTTGCCCGCTTTTCCCCGCCCAACCGCGGTGAAACCCTAACCTTTGGGTTGCATAAGGCCCCCGCACCGCCGCCCCCTACTCCTCTCCCCTCTCCCCTTACATAACATCCCCTGGAAGGAATGAGAGGAGGGGCCGGCCCGCCCAGCGACCCCTTCTCTGCCAGGGCGCCGAACTGGCCCTGACCCAGTGAGTGCTAGTAGAGGCAAAGCACCTCCCCGCTACCCGCTCCATCCAGATCCTCCCCAGACTAAATGGCCGGCTCCAGTATCCTCAGACCGCAGGGCGCCTAGGTTAGCCGCCCCCGGCCCTCCGGCCCCTAGTCTTCCCCCCAGGCTACTCCACTAGACCTTCCGCCACAACTCCTGTCCCGGACTCTTTCTTTAAAGCTCCTGACACACTACTCTGACCAGTCCAGGCCCCTGTCCCCCGGAGCGCCCCTGCCCCCGCCACCCCCTCTCCCCTCTCCCGGAAGGGCAGGGTGTGGCCGCCAGAACCCTACTTTCACCCATCACCCTGTTACCACGGCTCCCCCCTCTGTGACCGGGTCCCCAGCTCACACCCACCTGGTGCTGGGTGTGGGGGTTGCTGAGGGTAAGGGGGCAAATCACTGCGTCAGCTCCCCACGGCCGGCGGCGCTGTCTCTTCCCAGCGCCCAGCACACACCGGCTCCAGTCTCCGATCAGCTGGCGGCGTCGTGACGCACAAGCTGCGATTGCACCGCCCAGGGCCAATCACCGCCCACTGCTGGGCAACGTGACCACACCCACTCGGGGGCGCCAGCACTTCGCCCTGGTCCCGCCTCTCCGGACGCCTGGGCTCTGATTGGCAAGGAGGCCACCCCTTTGCCTCGCGAAATTGCGCTAGGCCACGCCCACCTGCTCACGAGCTAGCCAATAGATGAAAAGGTGTGGCCAGCCCTCCGGGTAAGCGACTTGCTTAGAATAGCGCTACGTCAAACGAGAGTCCTAAAGAGCAGAGGAGAGTAAAGGTGCGTGTGTTTGCAGTGCATACTGGTTAATGTAGTTCGCGGTCTGATATCCTCGTTCCCAGAATCCAGCGCGCTGTGTGAGTTGGCATTTTTAAACTGATCTCTGAATCCATCCCGGTGAAGTCCTTAAAGAACTACAGCCCTTTTTGGAGCTGTGAGTGCTTTTTAAGACAACCCCCAAACTGACTCGCTGCCCTCCGCAGGAAGTTATAGCTCTCTAAGGAAAGGTGGAGCAGGGAGAATAGCAGGAGTGAGCAAAATTGAAGGTGGAAAATCAGCCCCCAAGGCAGCAGAGATTCTTCCGTTGGAGAACTCCTGGAGGGCTTTTGGGGAAGGGAGGATTGCTCACCTCGCCCAGCCCCAGCTTTCACTGGAGAGATATAGTCCAACCCTCCTTGGGGGGCCCTTCCTAACCAGAGGAGCCTTTTCTTGTAGATATCTCGTCCCAGTCGGAGAAGAGCTCCAGAGCCTCTGAAGAGGTAGCTTCCTAACAAAAGATCGATTAGCACAGTCCTCACCTTAGGGTAGAGGGAATGCTTCTGGTCAGAAATTAGGGGATGGGCCGTGCCAAAGTGCAACTGATCAGCCATCCCATCCTCTGATTACCCCCCTCCCCCATTCTGTCCCGCCCTCCCAAAGCTCTTCACTTACTCAGGCCTACTTAGGGAAGAGATTTCAAAGGTGGAGGCCAATGAGGAGGCTGCTCCTTCCCCAGGGGCCAGTCAGAGTCTAGAGGTGCGGGGGATGGGCAAAAACTGAAATGAACCCAATGACTTGGCAAAAGCTGCTGATCTGCTTTTTTAAAGGGGCAAGCCTAGGACCCAGACCACCTCATCACTCGCCCCCTCCACCAGCACCAAAGAGAAACGTGTGGACGGGGATCCATGACTTTTTCATAAGCTCCAAATTGGTGGTGACAGTAATTAAGCCGGAGAGATGAGCCTGGAGTGTGAGATAGTTCCTTCTGTGTTAAATACGGTCTCCACCAGGTAACTGCTACGGTTCCTTGGAGCTCCAGAATTCTGAGCCTGTGTTCAGAACATTGTGCCTTTAAGGAGACTTCCTGCCTTCCGCCCCAGTAACAGCTGATTGTTGGAAAGTGTGACCTCTGGGGACGAATCAGCTGTTACCACATCTTCCTCCTTCTCCTCCTCCTCGCCTGCCCTCCTCCATCCCCTTAACCTCCCCTGGGTGGTGAGGGAAGGAAATGGAGCCCCAAATATGGGGGACTTGATTGTACGATCTTTCCTCTTCCCCATCGCTCCAAGACTGTCCCCCCACTCCCACCTGCTCCTTAGTTCTTCAGAGGTTCTGAGCTTGGAAATTGGAATGAGAGGTATTTCCTATCAGCACAGTCAGCCCAGACTCACCCTCCCTTGTCTAGGGGGGAGGCCAGTATTGGGGAGACCCAGAGTGGTGGCTGGCTGGGTGTGTGGGTGCTCCAGGAATGGGTACTGGGGAGGGTACACTGAAGCTGAGGACCAAGGCTAGGGGAGAGGAATGGCTATGGAAAGCCAACCTGGGGGTCAGAACCGTGCTTCCCAGGCCAGCTGCCCCCTACTCCCTGCTTAAGTTGCCTTATTCCTCCCCAGACAGGGGCCTGCTGAGGGGATCCTCCTGACTTTGCCCATTCACTCCACTTCTAACTGTCCTCAGAGGCCACCTGCTCCCTTGGCTGCTCCATTTTTTACTTTTAACAGTACCCTGCCCACATGCCCACCCCCCACAGCAATGGTGCTGCTCAAGGATTGCAGGTGGAACACACTGGCCCCAGAAGCCAGGGGAAGTCCTGCAGGAAGACCCAGGTAAATATTCTACCCCAACAACGCTGAGTTGGGAGTCAGGGTCACTCCAGGACAAGCTTAGTGTGAAGTCCCAGGACTGACTTGGCAAGGCTGGAAGAAGCTGAGCAGAGCCCTGGCCAAGCTTGGAAGAACGAGAAGTCTCACCAGCTGCCCCCATTCTCCATTATCCTGAGCACAGAAATCCCATCCCTTTCCCACTCAAGGCCCTTGGGGTGGCCCTTTTCCATTTTGTTCTGCTCACTAACTTCCCCTCCCTCCCTTGCCCAGGCCAAAAGCCCAGGCTTTAAGTCCAAGATTTCTCAACCTCAGCACTATTGACATTTTAAGCTGGATAATTTCTTGTTCTGGGAGGGCTGTCCTGTGCATAGTAGGATGTTCATCTGTTCATCTTTGTTCTTGGCCTCTACCCTAGATGTCAGTGGCAACCCCCTGCCCCACAGTTATAACAATCAAAAGTGTCTCCAGACATCACCAAATGTCCCCTTGGGGCCAAAATCTCCCCCAGTTGAGAACCACTGAGTTAGGCAAAGTTGGGTTCAAATTCCAGTTCTTACTAGCTGTGAGCTTGTTGAAGATACTTTCCTCATCTACAAAATAGGGTGAATAGTAAATTCAAGGTTTGTTGTAGAGCTTTAAAAAGTTATATTTGATGGATGCGCAAACCTGACTTAAGCATTATAAAAGCTATCCATGTACCAAAAACATTTGTACCCCCTTAACATTTTGAAATTAAAAATAAATAAATAAATAATTATGTTTGAAAACACCTAGCAAAGTACCTGGCACACTAGCCCACAGTCGGTACACTAAATATTAGCTCCCTTCACTTTTCTCCCTGCCAGATCAGCAACAGCTGACCTCACTCAACATGGGCTGATTGCTGGGGCAGCTGCAGCCGCCTCCTTGACTATATAAGACATGACCTCCTGGAAACCCAATATTGAAGTTGGCCAAGGGAAGTGTCTAATTTGGGCCCCAAAGCCCAAGGGTGCTTGAGTTGGGATTCAGGGGGAGCTCTTGTGGAGGTAGGGAAAAGGAAACTTGGGAGTTGAGCTTTTATACAGCATTATTTCTCAAGATGTGGCCTAAAGATTTGCTGCATCTAAATTACCTGGGGTGCTTGTTAAAAATTCAGATTCCTGGATCTCACTCCAGACTACTGAATCAGAAGTACCCTCTAAAGCTTTAAAAGCATTGTAGTAAGGCTCAGATTGAGGAAGGCGTTGATGCCCCAGAAATCTCAGGGCACTAATGCCCAGCATTGCAAGGACATCTCTATTCTACCGAGGGAAAGGAGAATTGCCAGAGGTAAAGTTAGGTACACTCAAGGTCACTGCTGCAGTGTAAAGCCAACACCACTAGAGGGCAGGGTACACACAGACTTGCAGAAAGAAAAAGTAGTGCCTGCTCAGTCTAGGGAAGCTGAGACCAGAACAAAGACCAGGGGGACCCAGTTCTATTGCTACTAAGAAGTGGGAACTACCTCCTGACTATCAAAACATTCTCTGGTTTCAGGTTCTTAGATCAAAGTTGGGGATGAGGGATTGTCACAGAGCACCTCATTTCCCAGGTGAAAAAACAATAGTGCACAGCCAAGGAGTACAGAAAAACACTGGTTTTAGAATAAGATAGGCCTGGGTTTGAATCCTGGCTCTACTGCTTCTTAACTTCTTACATGACCTTGAGCAAGTTACCTAAGATAGTCAGTCAGCTTTCTTATCCTAAAATGGGAACTTAAAATATCTTCTTAAAGGTTTGTGGTGAGGATTACATAAAACAAGGCATGCAAAGTGCTTAGCAGGTGACTGGCTCCTGGTAAGTGCTCCATAAATGGTGGTTGTAAGTTATTACTGCCCAGGTCATATGACCAAGCACATCAGAGCCTCCAGCTGCCCTGCAAGGAAGAGGAGACAGATGGAATCAGATCATGGCTGAGCCATTCCTGATTTCTCTCTTATCAGGCCTTTAGTTTTTCGTAAGTGCTTTTATGGGACCCTCACACCTCTACACCAAACTCCTACAAGATGCAGACTTTCCCAGGAGTGAGACCAAAAACACCAAAAAAAAACAAGAGCCAGTGGTTTCACTGCAGACAATGGCCTATCTGTCCTGCAAATGAATCAGAACTAAGACCCCCTGAAGCAGTCCTGTGGTTTTGGTGCCAGCTCTCTGGTTTCCGTTCCATCCCTTGTGCTGAACCCTCCCCCCAGCCATGCTAGCATCTGCGTGGCTCTGACCACAGCTGGCGGGCTCTGTGGCACTGCAGAGGCAGTTCTTCAACAGGAAGTCTTGGGGAACATTTCCTCCCAAGAACTCCAGGCCTCTAGGCCTGGGCCACTTCTCTCGCTTAGATGGCTCAGTTAAAAAAAAAAAAAAAAGTCCGTGGTGAGAGGACTATCAGGAGGGAGGGCTCCAGGCCAGAAGGAAGTCTGGGCACCAGCTTCAGCTTCAAGTGTCCATTCTGCCACTCAGGCAAGCCTCTTTGGCGCCTCTTGGTTATCACCTGTAAAATATAAACAGTAATAACTGTCTTCCCTACCTCATAGAGTATTGTGAGGGCCAAATGGAATGTTATTGATGAAGTGCTTCAGTACATTAAAAATTTTGCTCCTTCGTTTGGAAGGTGGCATGGAGGCGCTGAAGGGACTCGATGGCAAAAGTCCCAGCTCTGCCACTGGTTGTGCTACGGTTGACACTTTCCATAAAGGTTGACATCTCTGGGAAAAGCCTCCCTAGATCCGAGTTCTGGCGGGTGCAGGGAGCAGGGAGAGGATGAGAAGTCAGCGGGGCCCGCTGGAGTCCCTTCCAGCCCCCGGAGGAAGTGAAGCCCCGACCAGGCCAGAGCAGAGCTGTGGGACAGAGAGAGGGCGCCGAGGCCCGCGGGTGGTGGCGCGGGCAGGAAGCAGGGTCCCGCCCGGCCCTATCGAGCCACGTGCGGTTGTTTCCGTGCCGGGGCGATCACGTGACCCGCGTCAGCTGACCCGTCACGGTGGAGCCCGGCGCTGGCGCCCTGCAGCCGCTGCCCCGCCGTGCTCCGAGCGCAGGACCCTGCGGAGGGGTAAGAGCGCCCCCCGCCCGCCCCTCCTCTGTCGCCGCTCTCCCCTGCCCCGTCCACCCCGTCCCTGTCCCTCGCCCATCCCATCCCGCCCGGTCTGGCACCCCGGAAGCCATCGCGAGGAGGGCCGTGGCCGGGCTCAGCCCCGCGCTGCCCCCAGGCGGCCAGGAGGAGATGGCCCAGGGCAGCACGGGGCGGGAAGTTCCTCTTACCACCCGGGCCGAGGGCTGGTACCCGCCCCCAAGCCCAGACATGGAGGAGCTGCTCCGGAGCGTGGAGAGGGACCTGAATATCGATTCCCGGCAGCTGGCTTCTGCCCCGGGGGGCACCCATGTGGTGGCCCTAGTGCCCACGCGCTGGCTGGCCAGTCTCCGCGAGCGCCGGCTGCCCCTGGGACCCTGCCCCCGGGCAGAGGGCCTGGGCGAAGCGGAAGTCAGGACTCTCCTGCAACGCTCAGTGCAGAGGCTGCCCCCGGGCTGGACGCGCGTGGAGGTGCACGGGCTTAGGAAACAGAGATTGTCCTATCCGCTGGGCGGGCGCCTGCCCTTCGAGGAGGGATCTTGCAGCCCTGAGACCCTCACTCGCTTCATGCAGGAGGTGGCTGCCCAGAATTATCACAACCTGTGGCGCCACGCATATCACACTTATGGGCAGCCCTACAGTCATAGCCCTGCCCCCTCGGCTGCCCCTGCCCTGGACTCAGTAAGACAGGCTCTGCAGAGGGTCTATGGTTGCTCCTTCCTGCCAGTGGGTGAAGCTACTCAATGCCTGTCATATGCCAGAGATGGCCCCTGTCCCTCTCGGGGCAGCCCCGCCTGCCCCAGTCTTTTGCGAGCTGAGGCCCTGCTAGAGTCACCAGAGATGCTATATGTGGTGCACCCATATGTGCAGTTCTCCCTGCATGATGTGGTCACCTTCAGCCCTGCCAAGCTGACCAACAGCCAAGCCAAGGTGCTCTTCATTCTGTTCCGTGTGCTGAGGGCCATGGATGCCTGTCACCGCCAGGGGCTGGCCTGTGGGGCCCTGTCTTTGCACCACATCGCTGTGGATGAGAAGCTTTGCAGTGAGCTCCGACTGGACCTGAGTGCTTATGAGAGGCCCAAAGAGGATGAGAATGAGGAGGCCTCTGTCGCAAGGGATGGAGCAGGCATGAAGTCTGGAGAGGAGGCGGGAGGGGGACCTGGGCTTCCCACCTGCCAGGAAGAACTTAGGGGCCTTGTGTTAGATTGGGTCCACGGCCGCATCAGCAACTTCTGCTACCTCATGCAGCTGAATCGGTTGGCAGGTCGGCGGCAAGGGGATCCCAACTACCACCCAGTGTTGCCCTGGGTGGTGGACTTCACCACGCCCCATGGGCGCTTCCGAGACCTGCGCAAGTCTAAGTTCCGCCTCAATAAGGGGGATAAGCAACTGGACTTCACATATGAGATGACTCGGCAGGCGTTTGTAGCAGGTGGCGCAGGTGGCGGGGAGCCACCTCATGTTCCTCACCACATCTCAGACGTGCTCTCGGACATCACATACTATGTGTACAAGGCTCGGCGCACTCCCCGGTCGGTGCTGTGTGGACATGTCCGAGCACAATGGGAACCTCACGAGTATCCAGCTAGCATGGAGCGTATGCAGAACTGGACCCCCGACGAGTGTATCCCTGAGTTCTACACTGATCCCTCCATCTTCTGCTCTATCCACCCTGACATGCCTGACCTGGATGTGCCAGCCTGGTGCAGCTCCAGCCAGGAATTTGTGGCTGCCCACCGAGCGCTGCTGGAGAGCCGCGAGGTATCCCAGGACCTGCACCACTGGATTGACCTCACCTTTGGCTACAAACTCCAGGGCAAGGAGGCTGTAAAGGAGAAGAATGTGTGTCTGCACCTGGTGGACGCCCATACTCACCTGACCAGCTACGGTGTGGTGCAGCTGTTCGATCAGCCACACCCCCGGCGCCTGGCTGGGGCTCCTGCCCTTGCCCCGGAGCCTCCACTCATCCCCAGGCTGTTGGTCCAGACCATCCAGGAGACCACAGGCCGAGAGGACTTCCCAGGACAGCTTCCAAATGGAGTGGGTCAGCTGGTTTTAGAGGCCATGCCCTGTGAGGCCAGCTGGACCAGAGACAGGCCTGTGGCAGGAGAAGATGACTTGGAGCAGGCCACAGAAGCTCTGGATTCCATTTCCCTTGCTGGAAAAGCAGGTGACCAGCTGGGCTCCTTCTCCAGTCAAGCCTCCCCTGGCCTCCTGCCTTTCTCGGTGGCCTCAGCCTCTCGAGCAGGCCGCAGGAATAAAGCCACTGGGACAGAGCCTGGGGAGGGCGAGGAGGGGAAGATCCTTCTTCCGGAGGGCTTCAGTCCGGTGCAGGCTCTGGAGGAGCTGGAGAAAATGGGCAACTTCCTAGCCAAAGGCCTAGGGGGCCAGTTGGAGGTGCCTGAGCAGCCCCAGGTCCAGCCAGCTGTGCAGCTGCAGGACCTCTTTCATCGGGACATGCAGGCACTGGGTGTCCTGTTGGCTGAGATGGTGTTTGCCACAAGGGTCCGGACACTGCAGCCTGACACACCTTTGTGGGTACGTTTCGAGGCCGTTCAGGGACTCTGTACACGCCACCCCAAGGAGGTCCCTGTGTCTTTGCAGCCTGTGCTGGACACACTTCTGCAGCTGAGTGGATCTGAAGGCCCTATGGTAGCAGAGAGGGGCAAGCTGGACCCACTGTTTGAGTATAGGCCCATCTCCCAGGGATTGCCTCCACCCTCTCCAGGCCAGCTCCTCAGCCCCTTCAGCTCCATGGTTCCCTTCCCTCCATACTTCCCAGCGCTGCACAAGTTCATCCTCCTGTACCAGGCAAGGCGCGTGGAAGACGAGGCCCAGGGACGGGAGCTGGTGTTTGCTCTGTGGCAGCAACTGGGCACAGTGCTGAATGACATCACCCCGGAAGGCCTGGAGATCCTGCTGCCCTTTGTGCTGTCACTCATGTCCGAGGAACACACGGCTGTGTACACAGCCTGGTACCTATTTGAACCTGTTGCCAAGGCACTGGGCCCCAAAAATGCCAATAAGTACCTCCTGAAGCCCCTCATTGGTGCCTACGAGAGCCCCTGCCGGCTACACGGCCGCTTCTACCTGTACACTGACTGCTTTGTGGCCCAGCTGATAGTGCGGCTGGGCCTGCAGGCCTTTCTCGTCCACCTGCTGCCCCATGTCCTGCAGGTGCTGGCTGGTGTGGAGGCCTCCCTGGAGGAAAGCAAGGGCCTGGTGGGGGCCACCGAGGATGAGGAAAGTGGGCTCCCAGGGGCCGGGCCTGGCTCCTGTACCTTTGGAGAGGAGATTCCAATGGATGGGGAGCCTGCTGCCTCCTCGGGCCTGGGGCTCCCAGACTACACGTCTGGTGTCAGCTTCCACGACCAGGCTGACCTCCCTGAGACAGAGGACTTCCAAGCCGGGCTCTATGTGGCTGAGTCCCCACAGCCCCAGGAGGCTGAGGCTGTGAGCCTAGGCCGGCTGAGTGACAAGAGCAGCACCAGTGAACCCTCCCTGGGCGAGGAGCGGGCTGCAGACGAGGGGGGTGCCCCTGTGGACAAGAGCAGCCTGAGGTCAGGTGACAGCAGCCAGGACTTGAAGCAAAGCGAGGGCTCAGAGGAAGAAGAGGAGGAGGAGGAAGGCTGCGTGGTGTTGGAGGAGGAAGAGGGGGAGCAAGACGAGGTCACCGTGGCATCTGAGCTCACTCTGTCTGACACAGTGCTGTCCATGGAGACAGTTGTGGCTGGTTGCAGTCGGGGAGACGGGGAAGAAGAAGAGGAGGAGCCGCTGCCTGAACAGTCAGAAGGCAAAGAACAGAAGATCCTCCTCGGTAAGTTTTTAGGTCTGGGGGATGTTGGTCAAACACTCCTCTGTCTCCCTCAACGTTTGCTGAGCACCAGCTGTGCATCAAGCAGTGGATCGAGCCAGATCCACGTGCAGCACAGATGTAGGCCTGCCTTTATGGAGCGCACATCCAGCAGAGGAGACACCGCAGTGTAGACAATCTTATGTATGTGTAATGTGCTATGGAGAACGTGGCTGGGTTGCTCTGAGGGAATGGCAAATGGTGCTTTTAGATCTGGTTTTCAGGGATCAGAGAAGGCTTTCTTGAAAGTAGGGGCAGTTGAGGTTCAAGTAGCAGTAGGAAGTATGTAGGCAAAAATGGTAGGGTCTGAAGTGAGAAGAGCATTCCAGGCCGAGGGAACAGTATGTGCCAGGCTCTGAGACTGTCATGGTCTGTTAAAAAAGAGAAGTAGCGAAAGGCCAACACCGTTAGACTGAGCACACGAGGGGAAGAGAGGCCAGAGGGGAGGTAGCCAGGGCCCGGCCAGGCTGCATTAGGGAGTTTGGGAGTACTTGCTGAGAGGGTAACCTTCCTGCAAGTTGTGCCTGAGGAGAGGAGCCTGGAACAGCCAGAGTCCCACAGGCCAGGGCCTGGGCACCCCTGACACTGCTACATGGAGGTGGTGGTGTGGGGTGGCCAGCCTTAGGCTGGACCCCTTGGCAGAGCTGCAGCCAAAGTGGGCGAGTCAGGGTGGGAGGAGGGAGGAACCCTGTTATCTGATGAGCTCAGGGCCTGCTCCCGCCCTGCAGATACAGCCTGCAAGATGGTCCGCTGGCTGTCCGCCAAGCTCGGCCCCACAGTGGCCTCTCGCCACGTGGCCCGGAACCTGCTCCGCCTGCTGACATCTTGCTATGTTGGTAAGGCCTGTGATCAGTGCTGGAGACAGGGCTTCCTCCCAGGCCCTCTCCCCATCTTCAGCCCTCTCTAGCAGATCCTTTCCACCCCCACCTCAGACCACTCCCTGGCCAGGTCCTGGGTCCCAGTCTGTAAGCTCCTTCCTTCCGTGGGTAGGGCACAGGGCGGGCCTCGAGCTAGAGTGAGCTAGAGCCACTTCCACAGTCCTGAAGGACCAACCTCCCTCTTGCCCTCACTCACTACTCAAGGCTGCCGGCCTTTCCTTGGCAGGGCCCACTCGGCAGCAGTTCACGGTGAGCAGTGGCGAGAGTCCCCCACTGAGTGCTAGCAACATCTACCAGAAGAGGCCGGTATTGGGTGATATAGTGTCGGGGCCTGTGCTCAGCTGCCTCCTCCACATCGCCCACCTGTATGGGGAGCCTGTCCTTACCTACCAGTACCTGCCCTACATCAGCTACCTGGTCAGTCACTGATTTGGCAGGCCCAGGGGTGGGGAGGCTGAGGACCTAAGGGCTGGCCCAGGGTCTGTGGGGTACCAGGGGGTCCATGGGGGCAGCCTGGCCCTCATCTACCTTGTGGCCCTAGGTGGCCCCAGGTACCGCCTCAGGCCCTAGCCGACTGAACAGCCGTAAGGAGGCGGGGTTGCTGGCTGCGGTGACGCTGACTCAGAAGATCATCGTGTACCTCTCAGACACCACACTTATGGACATCCTGCCCCGGATCAGCCACGAGGTCTTGCTGCCTGTGCTTGGCTTCCTCACTTCCCTTGTCACAGGGTAGGCCCCTAGCCCCCCACTGGAAGGGGAGCAGCTCAGCTGAATGGGCCACCCAGGAGGGGCTGGGGAGCTTAGGGGAGAGGAAGTAACACGGGGCTGAGGGGCAAGAGTCCTGGTTCTTATCCTGGCTGTGTGACCCTGAGCAAGCCACACCGTTTTTCTGTGCCTCAGTTTCCTCATCTGGTTTGGATCAGTTGGGCTTAGAGCTCCTTTTGTTTAAAGCTTTGTATAGATTCTGGTCGAGTCTTACTGAGTGGGGGGCCAGGGCTCAGGAGCTCTGTTTCCAGGTTCCCAAGTGGGGCCCAGGCCCGGACTGTCCTGTGTGTGAAAACCATCAGCCTCATTGCCCTCATCTGCCTGCGCATCGGACAGGAAATGGTCCAGCAGCACCTGAGCGAGCCTGTGGCCACCTTCTTTCAAGTCTTCTCTCAGCTGCACGAACTTCGGCACCAGGTGGGCAGACCTGCCTGGCTGGGGTGGGCTGGGCAGGGGCTGTGGACTCGGCTGACTCCCTGGGCCTCCTGCCCACAGGATCTGAAGCTGGGTCCCACAGGCTGCAGTGAGGGTCAGCTGCCAGAGGTGGCCTTCTCTGATGGGCAGCAGCGGCCGGTGGACCCCACCCTGCTGGATGAGCTGCAGAAGGTGTTCACTTTGGAGATGGCGTACACAATCTACGTGCCCTTCTCCTGCCTGTTGGGTACTGCCCCATCACGTTTCCTTGTGCAGCCTTTGTGGCTGTCTCTTCCCTTGAGAGACCCCATTCTCCGCCCTTCCACCAAAGTCAGCAGTGGGTTTTAAGCACAGTTTTTTGAGTCAGAGCAAAGGGATTTGGCCTCAGACCCACATAAATAGGGACTGAGCATTAGCCAGAGAGGGAGGCACAGGAGCTGGCCTTTAGCATCCCTGGGGAGGGCAGGGGAGTCAGGTTGACGTACTGGTGGTCTCCAGGAGCCGTCTGAGAGGGAATGAGTGGCCTGCCATTTATGTAGCTTCTCCTATGGGCTAGGCACTGTGTTGAGCATTCCATGTGTCATTTCCCTGAATAGGATGAACAGCCCTGTGGTTAGATGTATTGTCATCCCTCCACTGAAATCCAAGCTCTGGGAGGGCAGGGTACCACCATCTTGTTCACCATTCTATTTCTGATGCCCAGCAGGGCGCCTAGCACACATAGAAGAAACTCATGTGTGCATACTGACTAAATGAATGCACATTTTACTGGAGAGGAAACAGGCTCAGAGATGAAGAGTTACGTGCCCAGAATTGCACAGCCAGTACCTGCCCTCCTCTTCTGTGGTTCCCAAGCCCTTGAGTGGATGGTAGCAGCCACTGCCATCTTTCCTAATCTTTGGACCTCTCCCACTCCCATCCAGGTGACATCATCCAGAAGATCATTCCCAACCATGAGCTGGTTGGGGAGCTGGCAGGGCTGTATTTGGAGAGCATCAGCCCAAGCAGTCGCAACCCCGCCAGCATGGAGCCCGCCATGCCCAGTGCCAGCCCTGAGTGGGACTCCCAGGGTGGGGGCTGCCCCCAGGATGATGGCCACTCAGGGACATTTGGGAGTGTCCTGGTGGGGAATCGCATCCAGATCCCCAGTGACTCTCAGCCTGAGAGCCCCGGACCACTGGGCCCCATCTCGGGGGTGGGTGGCAGAGGCCTTGGCAGCAGGAGCGAGGACAATGCCCTGAAGCGGGAACTGCCACGGAGCGCCCATGGGCTGAGCGGAAACTGGCTGGCGTACTGGCAGTACGAGATTGGCGTAAGCCAGCAGGATGCACATTTTCACTTCCACCAGATCCGCCTGCAGAGCTTCCCAGGCCACTCGGGGGCTGTCAAGTGTGTGGCACCCCTGAGCAGTGAGGACTTCTTTCTCAGTGGCAGCAAGGATCGTACTGTGCGCCTCTGGCCACTGTACAACTATGGGGACGGTACCAGCGAGACAACCCCGCGCCTTGTCTATGCCCAGCACCGCAAGAGTGTCTTCTACGTGGGCCAGCTTGAGGCCCTGCAGCACGTGGTGAGCTGTGATGGGGCTGTGCACGTCTGGGACCCCTTCACAGGTGAGCGGGCCCAGGTGAGGCCTGTTCTGTTGCTGCTCTTCTGTGCCCTGCCAGGCCTCTGGGAAGGGGACCTGAGGGTGGGGGTGTAATGATATGTAGTTTGGGGGGGCCACACAGAGAAGCAGTTAGGGCTTAGAATCTGTTAGACTTGAGTTTGAATCAGCTCCACCAACTTCCTTGCTGAGTGACTTTGAGCAAGTCACCTTGCTGTGGGAAGGATCAATTTTCCCATCTGTAAAATGAGAATCAGAAAAACTGATTTAGAAGATAATGCTAGGCGGACAAGGGGTTTGGCTTAATGTGTAGCACATAGTACGTGTTTGGCAAATGATTGCTTGGTTACTTTTTGGCATCATTGTAGGGAGAGATGTGATTTAAAAGGGGAAGGGGATGGAATAGTGTTGGGGACAGAGAGAGGGAGGTGGCCCTGGGTCAGGGGCACTGTGTGAAGAGAGAGGTTGCTCTGGAGATGGAAGCCTGGCCGAGCCATGGGAGCAGGAAGGTGGGAAAGTCATGAAACATCTTTAGCATTTTCTGAGGATCCCTGGGGGATGGGAGGCAGGTATGGGATAAGTCCAGGGACTAGAGGGCCAGGGTTCCTCCCTCAGCTACTGGGACCCCAGATCTACTGTGTCTTTCCTTTCCAGGGAAGACCCTTCGCACTGTGGAGCCGTTGGACAGCCGGGTGCCCCTGACTGCCGTGGCTGTCATGCCCGCCCCCCACACCAGCATCACCATGGCCAGCTCTGACTCTACCCTGCGCTTTGTGGACTGCAGGAAGCCTGGCCTGCAGGTCAGGGGGTGTCCAGTTCCCTGAGCACTGGCCTGGTTCTCTGGAGACCTGGCAGGGAAGAGAGAATCACAAAGAAAGAACGCCAGGATGTTGTTCTGGGGCACTTACTAGCTTCTCTTTGGAGATAGATCACCTACAGCAGCAAACCCTGGGGGATGGGACTCTGGCCTGTGATAGGGGTGGGGTTCTGGGCTTTTCCTTTCCCTTGATGAGGGTCAGAGGCTCAGGTGTTCCTGCTGTGTGGGCTTGGGTGGTGAGCAAGACCTTGGGGAAAGCAGGATGGGGTGGAGGGTGATGCCTCAGCTCAGCCTCCCTCTGCCTACAGCATGAGTTCCGCCTGGGCGGTGGCCTGAATCCTGGGCTTGTCCGCTCCCTGGCAGTCAGCCCCAGTGGCCGTAGCGTTGTGGCCGGCTTCTCCTCGGGCTTCATGGTGCTCCTGGACACCCGCACGGGCCTAGTTCTGCGAGGTTGGCCAGCCCACGAGGGGGATATTCTGCAGATCAAGGTGATGAGCTGGGTCCCCTTCCTTTCCTCAGTGCCCAGCCCCAGCCCCTCACCTCTGCTTAGGGCTCACCTGCCCAGGGACAGGCTTGAGTTGGTCTCCCCTATACCTGGTCAAGGACTGATGGGCCCACCCAGCTACACTGCAGGGGCCTCGGCAGGAGACAGGCCATGGGGGTGGGAGCCAGGGGGCAGAGCTGACCCTGCTGCTCATGGAGATGTTCTAATGAGTAACTCTTGTCCATATTTGTCTTGCTTGGAGGATCAGGGGTCAGGCCCTGTCCATGACCCAGTTCAGGTTAAATACAGCTCAGCCTGGAGGCTGTTTACCGCCCCCATACCACTGAGCAGAGTCCATGCCCCCTGCTGGGCTGCCCTGGTGAGGGCAGGAGCCACCTGACCATGGAACCCTCCCCCATTCTCCATCACAGGCTTCGGGGAGCTCTCAGGGAGGGTCAGGAGGGCAGGAACAGGGCTACTTGTGGGAGGATTTCTGCAGGCAACTGGGACTGTCCTTCCCAGCTTGGGGTGGGAGCCAGGGGACATGCACTGCCATGCTGAGGGCAGGCTGTTGCCGGCTCCCTCCAGGGCCCCAGAGAAACCTGGGCTCCAGGTGCCTCTAGATTCTGACTTTCCAAGAAAGTGTCAGGAGGGCTCTGGGGTCAGCCTGGGTGTTAATCCTGGCTCTGCCACTTACTCGCTCCCTGACCTTTGTATGATTACTTAACTTCTCTGAGGCTCAGTTTTTTCTCTATAAAATGGGGCCAATGTCAGCATCTACCTCATATGGTTGTTGTGAAGACTAAATGTGGTGATGCCTAGCACAATGCCTGCACATAGTTCTCCAATTAGAGTGGTGACTGGGTTACTGACACTTAATATGTTACTATTAACCAACATTAATGTGATGTTGGGGGGGGGGTGGCAGCTTGTCACCCACCCAGAATGGCCTGTCTTCCCTGGGAGAGGGGGAGGAAATGGGAAGGCCTTGGGGGTATACAGGAGGGCCCAGGCCCCTGCTGAGGCTGTCCTCTCCCTGGGCAGGCGGTGGAGGGCAGTGTCCTGGTCAGCTCCTCCTCTGACCACTCCTTGACTGTCTGGAAGGAGCTGGAGCAGAAGCCCACGCACCACTACAAGTCAGCGTCTGACCCCATCCACACTTTTGACCTGTATGGCAGCGAGGTGGTCACCGGCACTGTGGCCAATAAGATTGGCGTCTGCTCCCTGTTGGAGCCACCCTCCCAAGCCACCACCAAACTCAGCTCTGAGAACTTCCGCGGCACACTTACCAGCCTAGCCTTGCTGCCCACCAAACGCCACCTCTTGCTGGGCTCAGACAACGGGGTCATCCGCCTCCTGGCATAAGCTGAGGCAGGAGCTGGCTGGGCAGGGGCAGGCAGACATCCCCTGGGAGTCCATCCCCTCACCCTTGTTCCCCTAGCAGCTCCCTCCAGGCAGGCCCCAGGCCTCACACCCTGTGTACCTACATGGTCTGCCAGCTAGGGCCTCCAGCTGGGGTGGGGGGTCCTGGCCCCTGAATCCCCAGAGCCACCAAGGTTGCCAGAAGGGGTCTCATTCATGGCTTGGGGACATGCTGCTCCTTGCCAGCAGGAAGCAAGATGGAGAGCGGGAAGAAGCATCACTACCCTCACTTCTCCCCAACTCTGCTCCCTGGATCCACGTGGGGACAGGGAAGCTCCGGGAAGGGGAAGGGAGACTGGCCCTGCCCAGCCAGTCTCAAGCCAGCTCTCCCATCCCCACTCCCCACTGGGCTCTCTCTGCCCCCGTCCCTCAAGGACAGGGAAGCTGCCCTAGTCCAGGGCACTGATGGTGCTTGGACTCCAGCCTAAGGAGGGCTGGCCATAGTCCAGGAGTTAAGGGCTTTGGTCTGGGGTTTAAGTGTCTACCCAGCCAGGCCCTGCCCTGTGTAGGACCAGGAGAGAAAGAAAGGGTAGGACCAGGGGAGAGGAGGTGGGCTGGCCAGTTGGTGCCTGCCAGGAGTCACCCCCTGCCTTGCCTGCCCACCTCTAACCACAGTGTTTGTGCCTTGAGCTGAGGAGGCAGCCCCTGGGCCCAGAGCCCCTGAGAGAAGGGGTGAGAAGAATCATCATCCCTGCATCTCAGGTCCCTGCCAGGGTCCTCATGTTCTGGAGCAGAGATGAGGTCTGAGGGTTGGCTCCGGCTGCCTCCTCACTATTTGCAATAGATGTACATACAACCAATAAATCCTTTGGAAGAGCCATGGAACGGAGTGCGGCTTGTCTTGATGGTGGTGGCAGGGTGGGGAAAAGTTGGGACCCAGCAGCTTTCAGGGCAGTGAGGAGGGGGTGAGGAGTAGGGCCGGAGGGTGGGGAGGCAGCCTGACCATTGATTGCTCTCTGGGTGACACAGGGTACAGGGCTTTTGGTTTGTGTGGCCCCAGGCCAGTTTCCAGAACTCTCACCCTTGGGTAGGGTAAGGAGGTTTTGCTCCTGAAGAGGTGGGACGCTGGGAGAGGCTGTACCCCTCTGCATCTCTCCTCTCCCCACCCTTTGCCTTCCAGGCCAGATTGAAAGCAGCCAACCAGGATCCTGGGCTTGTAAGGGTGGGGGTGGGCGTCCTGTCCTGGGTTCTCTGCATAGGCTCCTGCAGCCTCCCCTTCCCTCCCCTTGGGAGGGAGAAAGGAAAGGACATGGGAAGCGGCCATCTGGATGTGACTCTGGGCCTGGCTCTGTGTTCTTGGGCAGGTCACATAGCCTGTCTGAGCCTGACTGATTCAGGGATAATCCGTACCTCGTGGGGTCGCTGGAAGGCTTGACATAGTGCCAGGCTCCTGTGCTTTTTGGATCTGCCCTCTTGGCTGGCCAGACCCAGCCTCCTTGACTCTCTCCTACTGAGCTTTCTCTTTCTAGGCTCAGGTGGGACCCAAATCCATGGGGGTTCCGAGTGGCTGTCTCAGGATTAGATGTCCTGGTGGGAAAGGGGTTTCTGGTCCCAATATCAATGTTTAACCGGATGTGCCGGTCAATATTTACCAGAAGAGAAAGCAATCTTAACAGGGGTTGGCTAAGAGCAAAGGTCCTGGTGGGAGGGGAGGGCTAGGCTGGGCTGCCTGGAGCCCGGGCAGAGCGTGGGGAGCACCCCAGTGGGGCCAGAGGAACGTCATGTGCGCAGCAAGGAGCCTGCAGAGGTACAAGGGGAAGGGTGGCTTGGCCTGCTCCTTGGGCAGGAGGAGAGGCCTGCTTCTTGGGCAGGAAGCTACCCAGCCTGGCTGAGGGGTCTGGACTGGATTTATTCAGGAGGCCTGTAGTTTCCAGACTCCCAGGATGGTAAGGAGCCAAGATGGGGGCTTCAGGAGGAGCCCCTCTGGGACTTGAAAAACTGGAGGCCTTTTCTTGCCAGGAAGATTCAAATACCCAGGTTGGCGTTCAGGGCCCTAGCTAAGGGCTCTTGTGTGTGATGAGGGTGGGGCTGGGGGTGATAGAAGGATCCTCCAGAAAGATTGGCCCTGAGATGGGGGGTGGGGGGGGGGTGTGAGACCTGGTGTGATACATCCTCCCAAGACCAAGACTTGCCGATGCCCACCTGCCAGCCTGGCTTCCCAGAGCCAGCCTGGGGCAGAGCAGGGGTCGAGGCCTGTGATTCTTGTAAGTCCAAAGGTGGCTCTGGCCAGAGTCACTCACTGGGCTCTGCTGCTGGGTCAACATTAGGCAGCTCTCTGGCCACATCACTACCCCTGCTGAGACCTCAGGGCCACACAGGCCTGTCCAGCCTTGTGGACAAAACCTGACCAGCCAGGGAAAGGCTGGCCAAATGGACAGCAGGTTGGATAGGAGCTCTGGGGTGGGAGCTCTGTGGAGGAGACTTCAGGGCAGGCTTCCCAGAGGAGGGGGCCTTGAGCTAGGCTGACAACAGCCATCAATGGAGTGCCAGGCATTGTTTTCCAGGTTTACAAAGACTATTATTTTGGTCCTCACAATGCACATGAGAGGAGGTAGGGACTTGTGTCACCATTTTACAAGATAAGGCCAAGACCCAGGGGGTTAGGGGAAATGCACAAGGTCCTTAGGCAAGAAGCAGAGTCTGGATTCAGACCCAAGTCTGACTCACCATGCAAGGCCTTGAAGAATGAGGACTTTTTTTGTTCTGATATTTCCCCCCTATTAACCAAAAAATCCTTAGTGCATGAAATGTGAAAAACCAGAAACTACAAAGGGTTGGGGGGGCTGGGGGAGGGGGAAGTCCCACCCCTCAGGAGAACCGCTGCTAACGTGCTTTGGGTGTGCGATCTGGTTCTGCAGCGGACCTGGCCGTGTCGGTGAACGTGTGGGTGGCATGGCCTGGCCGGGCGCAGGGGCGGCGGGAACTAAGGCTTCTTGTCCCCGACGCAGGAACATGGCGCTGCTCCGTGGGCTCCTGGTGCTCAGCTTGTCCTGCCTGCAAAGCCCGTACTCAGTGGTGAGGCTGGGCCGAGGTCGGGGCGGGCGCTGACGGGGACGGGAGGCGTTTAGAAGAGGCCGCGGGGCTGAGGGGAGGAGGAGCAGCGCTAGGGTTGGGGGAGGGTTTGGCTCCGAGAGGACCCTCCCATCCTCACCCCTTTCCCAACAGTTCTCTCCTGTCGGCGCCGTGGAGCCCGTGGGCCAGCAGGTACCGGGGGAATAAGGAGCCTGTGAGGGGGAGGAAGGCCCCAGGGGTCTCGCCTGCGGCTTGGGCAGGGTTTGGGGGCCTGTGGGAAGGGTCGCTCTCCATCTGCTTCCTCTTTTTCGCAGCTAATCAACGGGCAGAGCCAGGAGAAGCTGTCCCCGCTTTCCCTCCTCAAGTTGGGCAACCAGGTACAAGCAGGTGGGGCTGGGGTAGAGTGGGCGGGGCCAGAGGGAGGAGGGCCAATCCGCAGGGGGCACGGGCAGGGGGCGTGGCCCTGAGGCTGAGGCTCTGGAGGGAGGCCAGAGGGAGGGGGTGGGAAGGACCACAGAAATAAAACAAAGGCCCGGAGTGCCCACTGTGTGACTGGGACAAGGCCCAGCTGTCCCCAGGCACAGGGGCTATGAAGCAGACCTTCAACACAGAGCCTGGAGCTGACCCCTTGACCTAACTGACCCCTGATCTGTTCCTGCAGGAGCCTGGTGGCCAGACTGCCCTGAAGACATCCCCAGGAAACTGCGAGGGAGCCCCAACCCCAGAGCAGACCCGCAGGCTGGCCCAGGCCACGATGGCCTTCACTGTTGACCTATTCTCCCTGGTGGCCCAAACATCCACCTGCCCCAACCTCATCCTGTCGCCCCTGAGTGTGGCCCTGGCATTGTCTCACCTGGCACTAGGTACTGTGGCAGCACTTGTCCAGACCAAGAGAGCTCGGAGGCCAGTAGGAACTCATTACTCCAGAGGTTATCAGTGGGTGGCTCCTCCATCTGGGTCACTTGGATGTCTGGTAAACATGCAGTCTCTGTGAATCCAATTCCCAGGGATTGGGCTGGCGGATCTGCTTATTTACAAGTTCTCCTGATTTTTATGCAAGAGTTTGATAGCTACAATATCTCCCATTGTACTGGAGGGTTCCATTGTGGGAAACTGAGGTCCAGAGAGGGAAGGCAACTTGCATAAGGTGAGGTAACCTGGCCTGTCAGCAGCAGAGATGAAAGTAGAACTCGGGGGTCCTGTTGCTCAGACCAGTTCAGTGGATATGGGAGAAGAGTATGTGGTCCTGTAGGCAAGGTCATCATGAGCATCCAGGAGGGGCTGGAGTGGGCAGTGGGGGTGAGAAAGAAAAAACAACACCCAGCCTGGGCTTCAGCCCCTGCGGTCCCCTCTAGGTGCTCAGAATCAAACGCTGCAGAGGTTGCAGCAGGTGCTGCATGCAGAGTCAGGGCCCTGCCTCCCCCACCTGCTGAGCCGCCTCTGCCAGAACCTGGGCCCTGGGGCATTCCGATTGGCTGCCAGAATATATGTGCAGAAAGGTAGGTGCTGGTGGCAGGGAGCTCCCTAGGTAGTACCCTGGGGTGGAGCATGGTGAGGGACATGGGCTTAGCCTCAGGTTGCTTGTCCCAGCATTGGTGGCCATGAAGCCCTGACCCTTGGGAACAGCTTGTGGCCTCTGTGTGTAGGATTTCCCGTCAAAGAGGATTTCCTGGAACAATCAGAACAGCTCTTTGGTGCAAAGCCTATGAGCCTGACGGGAAGGCAGGAGGAGGACCTGGCAAACATCAACCAGTGGGTGAAAGAGGCCACGGAGGGGAAGATTCAGGAATTCCTCTCGGAGCTGCCAGATAACACGGTGTTGCTTCTCCTGAATGCCATCCACTTCCAGGGTGCGCCCCTCCTCACATCCCCTGCCCTGGCAGCCCCAGCCCCACCCTGTAGGCTGAGCTGGGCTGAGCAGTCTTTGTTCTCAAGGTCCTGCTTCCTACTCAGGCTGGGCCATGAGCCACATGGCTGTCTGGGTGTAGGGCTGTCTGGGTGCGGTGGAGCGGGGCGGTGGGGGGGGGGGGGGCCAGGAATTGGATGCGGTTGTTGTAGAGAGAGTACCCTGGGAGGAAACAGTCTGAAAAGACCCAGAGGGAAGTTCCTGGGAGCAATGCAGGGGATGGGGAAATAAAAGCCCAGATTTCAAAAATGCTACAGGGAATGCCTCAGACCAACTGGGTGCCAACTGGCACTGCACCCCCTGGGGTCTTGGCCTCCACCTCTCATCCCTTGAATGGGTTCTGGGTGGGATGAGCAAGAGGCTGTGGGTGCAGAACCCATGCTGGCCCCAGTCTACATGGCCCCTGCCCTCTGCCTGGCTGCAGGTTTCTGGAGGAGCAAATTTGACCCGAGCCTCACCCAGAGAGACTCCTTCCACCTGGACGAGCAGTTCACGGTGCCGGTGGAAATGATGCAAGCCCGCACATACCCTCTGCGCTGGTTCTTGCTGGAGCAGCCTGAAATACAGGTCACCCTTGGTTGCCCAGCAGGGGTGTGAGTGTAGGGGCGTGCCCCACCTTCCTTGCCATCATGTTCCTGGGGCAGGCAGCTCTGAAAGGTTCCACCATGCCCCCACCTAGGAGGACTGAGGCCCAGAACTCTTTGAGGTTCATTCATTTAGTGAAAATATGTTGGGTATTTGCTGTGTGCCAGATATTGTTCTAGGCACTGGGGTTTTTGTGGAGCACAAGAGAGACCAGGTCCCTGCTCTTAGGAGGGAAGATATATGAACAAATGTAAATCAACAATAATCTTAGACCGGTAAGTGCTATGAAAGAAAAATTTAAAAAGAAGGTGATCTATTAGTGACTGGGGAAAGCATTTTAGATAGAGTGGTCAGGGAGAATTCTTTGAGGAGGGAGCATTGAGTTGAGACCCAGGTGACCTTTGGTGATGGGAGTTTATTACAAGGGCCAATGAATTGTGGGACAGGATGGGGACCACCCCAGCAGCCATGTAGCCACTCAGGGTCTCAGCACTCCTAAGCCTGGGAGATTCGACCTGAGTTCTCACGCAGTGCTCTTTAGAAGGGAGGATCTGATTGGGTTGGATTTCTCAGCATCCTGCATGGAATGTTCTGACTGAATAGAGTTCTGTGCCAAACTATCTCAGATGTGGCATCCCTTGCTTCTAGCTTAAATGTGGTCCCCTTGGCTTGGGCATTGATCCCTGGGCCAGTCAGCTGTGGCTGAGATGGTAGTGTTGGTTAGCTTCACAAGGCAAGCGTGACCCAGAGCACAGCCACTTCTGCCAGAAGGAGCCAAGGAGCCACTTGGGCAGCCTCCTGGGAGGGGGCCAAGGGCGAGGCAGGCCCTTGGAGCAGTGTCCTGGCTTCTGTCCAGCTCACTCTGAAAGGGGGACAGTCTGGTTCACCTCCCCACCAGCTCCCCTCTTCCTGCTGCTCCTTCCCTCCAGGCTACATCCTGAACACTCTTCCCGAATCCTTTTGTCTCCGTTTCCTTGTCTTTGGCCTTTCTCTCCCTCAGGCCCTCTGTGGGCAGGCCCAGGCAGCCAGACCCTGCCTCTCATCCTCCCATGGGCAGGGGTGTGCACAGGTACTCTGCCTAGAACCCAAGGAATCACAGCTGTAAGAGCCCCTCAAGCCCAGTGGTGTCCCCACTGCTTTAGCTGCAGAACCCCTTCAAATGAAATCTTACCCCAAATCACAGTATATACACATAGCTGGCAAAGTTACTGGAAGGAGGTGAGAGAGGGGTGGGGAGAGTAACACCATTTACAGTGGCCCCTCCGCAGAACCCTAGCACAGTATGAAAACCAGTGACCCTGTCCATGGTACACATGGAGAAACTGAGAGGTGAAGACAGGTGATTCCTTACCCCAAGTTACACAGCTAGCTAGTAGCAGATAGAGAGAGAGACAACCACTATTTATTGAGTGCCGCCTATGAGTACTGAGTGCAGACACTGCTAGAAGCTTTTTTTTTTTGAGACAGTGTCTCACTCTTTTGCCCTGGGTAGAGTGCAGTGGTGTCGTCATAGCTCACTGCAACCTCAAACTCCTGGGCTCAAGTGATCCTCCTGCCTCAGCCTCCCTAGTAGCTGGGACTACAGGAGCATGCCAGGATGCCCAGCTAATTTTTCTATTTTTAGTAGAGATGGGGTCTTGCTCTTGCTCAGGCTGGTCTTGAACCCCTGAGCTCAAGTGATCCTCCCTCCTTGGCCTCTCAGAGTGCTAGGATTACAGGTGTGATCCACCATGCCCCGCCTGCTAGAAGCTTTAAAGCATTATCTCATTTGGTCACATGTCAACTTGCAATGGGGCAGGTAGTGTGACCCCAGTTCATAGGTGAGGAAGTAAAAGCTCAGTGAGGTCAGGCACACAGCTGATAAGGATGGACTGGGGTCTCAGAAGCACATGCTGGCCAGGTTCAGTGGCTCACACCTGTAATCCCACCACTTTGGGAGGCCAAGGCAGGAGGATCACTTGAGGCCAGGAGTTTGAGACCAGCCTGGGCAACATAGTGACAGCCCATCTCTACAAAAAATAAAAAAATTAGGCAGGCATGGTGACAAGTGCCTGTAGTCCCAGCTACTCAGGAGGCTGGGGCAGGAGGACTGCTTGAAGCCTAGGAGTTGGAAGCTGCAGTGAGCTAAGATCACACCACTGCACTCCAGCCTGGGCGACAGAGTGAGACCCTCTGTCTCTAAAAACAAACAAACAAAAAAAAGAAGTACATACTGGCCCTGTCCCCACCTAGGTTTTGGTGCTTTCTGGCCCTCATATTCTCTCATTCCCTTATCTGTAGGTGGCTCACTTCCCCTTTAAGAACAACATGACCTTTGTGGTCATTGTACCCACCCACTTTGAGTGGAATGCGTCCCAGGTGCTGGCCAACCTGAGCTGGGACATCCTGCACCAGCCCTCACTGCGGGAGAGGCCCACCAAGGTCCGGCTGCCTAAGCTGTATCTGAAACACCAAATGGACCTGGTGTCCACCCTCAGCCAGCTGGGTAAGGAGGCTGGGCTGGGTGGGTGAGGAGGAATCCTCTAGCTAGCAGTGGGTCTGAGTCAGAGCATGCCCTGTGTCCTGAGTTTTCCAGGGGTTAGAGAGGGTGAGAGGGTTTGATATGAGCCCCTGGACCCTCTGTCCTAGGGCAAGCTGGGGTGCCCCAGGGAATGGGAACCTACTCTGTTGCCCAAGACCAAGCATTGCAAAGAATCCTGGGTGGAGAGCCTGGGGTGGCTCGTGAGCCTCACTGGCTTCCCTGGAAGGGGGAGAAGGAGAAGCTGGGGTGGCATGATATTAAAGAGATACCTCTACCCATCAGCCATTTGCTAAGCAACTTCTACATTCCAGGCACTGTACCAGGCACCATATACAAAGAGCTCAGTCTAATGGGGTGGGCAGACAAGGAATCAGGTACTTACAATTCAGCATAAGTGATAAGACAGAGGGCTTCTCTCCAGTTCACCCAGGAGAACACTGAAAAGGCACCTAATCTGGACTTTGGAGCCAAGGATCAGGGAAGGCTTCCTGGAGGGTGATGTTTAAGCAGAGACACGAAGGTTAAATAGGAGTTAAGCAGGGATCTGTGAGTTCGAGGTGTTCCCTGGCCAGGATGTCAGACACCCTCCCAATCAGGTCCAGGCAGCCTGTGGAGCAGAAAGCAGCTCTGACCAGCCATCTCCGGCCCCGGGCAGGCCTGCAGGAGCTGTTCCAGGCCCCAGACCTACGTGGGATCTCTGATGAGAGCCTGGTGGTGTCCGGTGTGCAGCATCAGTCCACCCTGGAGCTCAGTGAGGTCGGCGTGGAGGCGGCCGCAGCAACCAGCACGGCCATGTCCCGTATGTCCCTCTCCTCCTTCAACGTGAACCGCCCATTCCTCTTCTTCATCGTCGAGGACACCACAGGCCTGCCCCTCTTTGTGGGCAGTGTGAGGAACCCCAACCCCAGTGCACAGAGGGAGCCCAAGGAGCAGCAGGACTCCCCTGACAGCAAGGACTTCCTCTGGGACCAGAAGGCCTTCCCCCGCGGAGACAAGCTCTTCGGCCCTGACTTGAAACTTGCGCCCCCCTCGGAGGAGGATTATCCCCAGCCTAGCAGCCCCAAGTGAGAGGCCATGGCCACCATCATACTGAGGCCCTGCCTGGACTAGCCTCTCAACTCGTGTGACTCTTTCCACCCAGCGCTGTGGGATTGGGGGCAGATCCTGGGCGGGCAGCCTGAGGGGAGAGGAGCCATTTCTTCCCTTGCTTCTTGGGGAGTTCAGGGTGGGGTGGGGCTGGGAGGAGGGCAGGCATCAAGGAGTCCAAGCCTGATCCCTCCTCATTTCTTCCAAAGGGGCTCAGAGGGTGTCCTATTCTGAGGCTTGGGCAGTGGGGCAGCTGTGGATCCAGTTTTGTCCCGAGATGGGTTAGGTTATTCCCTGTCAGCTGGGACACCACCACTTTTGTTTACTAGGAGAGGGAGGGACAGGAGGGAGAGGCTGCCTTTGGACACATCCCAGGACACCTTGGATAGGGAGAGGAGAGACAGGCCCTGGTGGTGGCTCAGGAGGCAGAGCGCTGTCTTGGGGGTCCGATGCCATGGGCCAGCCCCGGCCCCTCCTGGGGCCTCGTGTCCTGCTCTGTAGGTGGAGGTCGCGTATCCAGCATAACCTGACTCTGACATAACTTGCTGAAGGCCTGCCAGCCCCTAGCCCAGCCCTGATGCCCTGTTGCCCCAGTCTCCCCACCGTTCCTTGGAGATGCCAACACTGCCGGGATTCCCCTTCCCTCCTCTCTCCTGTCTTCCTCCTCTGCCCAGTAGCTCGGGCCAAGGCAGAGAAGGGCCCCATTAGCTCCCTAAGGCTCTTTTGTAAAGTTTTTGTAGTGATTTTTATGTCACCTGAATAAAGAATGAATGGCCGTGCTGGTTTGCTGTCACTGTTCTGGACATGGTGGGAGCAGGGCAGGTGGAGGGGAAGGCGGGGAGGCAGCTGCAGAGCAGACCGTGCTGAGCGATGAGCTAGACCCCAAGTAAGGGCAGCAGCCTTCTCGGTGCCACGTTTGGCCTCAGGCCCCTCGCCAGCCCTTCTCCACCATGCAGTCCTCTCTGGCCTCGCCAGCCCTCCCCAGGGCCACCTCCACACCAGCCTGGCTCTGCTCTTGGCCTGTTCCCATCTCCATGCCTCGGGCAGCCGGCAATAAAGGCGGCTCAGAATAGCGCCAGCCTCCCAGTTTGGGAGAAGAACTGGCAATTAGGGAGCTTGCGGAGTTTCTAATTACACACCAGCCCCTCTGCCATGAGCTGGCGCCCGCCAGGCGGTGCCAGGCTGCTGGAAGCACCCGGCTCCAGGTGGAGACTGTCAGTGCCTGAGGATTTTGGGGAAGCAGGTGGGGGAACCTTGGAATGGGGCTGATGCCTTCCTCTGTGCCCCATCCCAGGAGCCGGGGACAGCATGGGTGTCCATGTGGGTGGGCAGGCTTCCCTGGCAGGAGTGCAGGTTGTCCATGTAGCAGCAGCCACCTGGAGTCCTAATGTGCCATGGTTAAGAGCCAGTACCTGGGGGTCAGAGAGAACTGGCATGGAATCCTTCCTCTCACAAGCTGCAGCATCAGGAGACCGATAATAAATAAGCAAGGGAAGTGCGTGGTGTGTTGGGGGTAGCTGCTGTAAGACATGGTGAAAAATGAAGCAGGGAAGGGGACAGGGCTGGGAAGGAAGGTCTTGCTGCGAAGGTGACATGGGATCAGGGACTTCAAGGGGGTGAGGGAGGGCACAGTGGAGGTCTCAGGGAAGAGCGGCCTGGCAGAGGAATGGCAAGTGCAGAGGTCCTGGGGCAGGTGCACACTGGGAAGCTCAAGATGAGCAGGTGACCATGGGGCTAGAGTGGAGGGAGTGAGGGGAGGAGGAGGAAGGGGACAGATTGTGTAGGGCTCTAGGACCATGATAAAGACTGTGGTTTTTATCTTGTGAGTGGGAAGAAATCACTGTAGGCCGGGCTGGGCTCATGCCTGTAATCCCAGCACTTTGGGAGGCCGAGGCAGGAGGCCGAGGCAGGAGGACTGCTTGAGGCCAGGAGTTTGATTCCAACTGGGTGGAGTTGAGAGCGAGAAGCCGTCTCTACAGAATATAGAAAAATTAGCTGGGCTTGGTGGCATGCACCTGTAGTCCACCCTGTAGTCCCAACTACTCAGGAGGCTGAGGCAGGAGGATCACTGGAGCCCAGGAGTTTGAGGTTGCAGTGAGCTACGACGACGCCACTGCACTCTAGCCTGGGAGACAGAACAAGACCCTGTCTCAAAAAAAGAAGTCACTGGAAGGTTAAATCTCCAAGCCCACCAATTTCATTTTACCTAAGTCGTTCTCAGCACTCTCTTCCTCTCCATTTCAGCTCCCAGTGCCCTGGTCTGGGCCTAGTCAACACTCCCCAGGGTCACTGCCATTGCCTCTAGGCCCCCCTGCTGCTGGTCTGGCTTCACTAATGGCATCCTCCACCCTACAAGTGCTAATTGAGCACCTCCCAGGGCCTAGTAGCACACCAAGCCCTGGGGATGCAGCAACTAACAAGCAGATGAGATCACTATTGCCCCAGAGCCTAAGTGTGGTGGCTCTAGACAATAGCCAAATAAAAAGATAAGATACAGTAAACAGAATGAGAAGTGCCATTAAGGAAACACGTGAGATGTGATGCTCAGTAACTGGGGGAAGGTCTTTGCCAGGTGACATATGAGCTAAGAACTGGATGACATGAGGACCTGACCATTCAGAAATAGGGGGAGAGGAAACATCCAGGGCAAAGGTCTTGGAGCAGAAAAGGGCTTGGGTTATTGGAGAAACAGAAAGAAGGCCAGTGTGACAAGCCAGAGAGAACTGGACAGATGAAGATGAGCCAGACCACATGGACCCTTGCAGGCCAGAGCAAGGAAGGGGTTTGGATTTTATTCCAAGTATGAAGGGAAGCTGCCAAAGGGTGTTTTGCTTTAAAATTTTTAGTTGAAATATAATAAGCAAAGTACACAAGTGATAACCATATATAAGCTTAATTAATATTTCCATGAACAAAGTACCCATGTGCCACTAGTACCCAGATCAAAAAACAGAACTCATTTTTCTGACTTCTAGAAGCACAGATTAGTTTTTCTTGTTTCTGGACTATCTACAAAGGAACCAAACATCACGCTTTCTTGTGTCTGGCTTCTTTCGTTCAGCCTCGTGTTTGGGAGATTGCTCTGTGTTATTATGGGTGGTAATAATTCATTCACTGCAGAAGCCTTTTAATTGCAGGGTGTCATGATCTGAGTTAAGCTCTGGGAGGCTCATTTGGCTGCTGTGTGAATGGACTGGAGAGGGACAAAAGGGGGAGCAGGAGACTGGCTAGCAGGCAAGAGACATAGGTGGCTTGGCCTAGGGTGCCAGCTGTGGAAATGAGGGGAAGTGGTCAGAATTCAGATGTATTTTGCAGATTGACATTATAGAATTTGTGGATAGATTGTGTGGGAGACGAGAGAAACACTCAAGGATCATGGGGTTTATCATTTTAATTCCTGGGTTTTTATTTTGAGAAAATGGGTAGGTGCCAGCGCCTTTTACCGAAGTGGGGAGTAGAGTGAGGGACAGATTTTAAGATGGATCAGAGATTTCCATTTTGAACATGTTGTGATGGAAATGCCATATTAATATAGGGTGATCTTGAGTCCCGGTGTGCCTGGGAAAGTTCAAGTCATGTCTGTGGTTTTAGCTTAATTAATAGAACCCCCTTTAGCTCTTAGAAGTGTCCCTGTTTGGATGATGAATTGTATGTCCATCCTACCTATTGGGCATTTATGCAGATATGGCAGGCATGGAATTGCCGAGTTTGGGTTTGGGTTTATCCATCTTCAATGTCAAGTAGGCAACTGGATATTTTGGCCAGGGCTAGAAGTGTGTATCTGGGAGCATACAGATGCGTTTAAAGTCATGGGCCTGGTGGAAATCAGCTAAGGGGAGAAGTAGATAAGAGAGGAAAACGGGTCCCGGGATCAAGCCTGCAAAGGAGACAGAAAAGACGGAGTGCATGTGGTGGCAGAAAAACGGAAGAGTGTGGGTGGAGTCAGGGTTTCAAGGAGGAGGAACGGTCTACTCTGCTGCCTGCTGCCAAGGACAGAGGTGTCCATTTGGTGGTCAACATGAGGTCACCCATGAACATGGTGACAGCAGTTTCAAAGGAGAAGTGGGCACAGAAGTAAGTCTGGGGTTAGGAGGAAATGGGAGCAGAGGCAGCATAGGCATAAGAGGAAACCGCTCTTTCCAGAGTGGCTCTGAGGGAGAATGGAGAAATGGGCAGTGGCTTTAGGGGATGTGGGCTAAAGGAGGTGTCCTTTAAAGAGGGTGGAATAGAGTATGTTTGAAGGCTAGGACACACTGATTATGCAGGAGAGAGCTGCCTGTGGGAGCGAACTCCTTGAGGAACACACGTGGAGGCCTCACCTTTGGTGGGAGCAGGATATACTCCTTTCACGGTAATCAAACAAAAGAGAAATCTTCCTTCTTTATAATTTATTATGAAATAATTAGGACATACAAAAAGGCATAATGAATTGCATAACACCAGTGTGCTGCTTAAGAAATATTCTCAATATAATGACAGCCCTATATATTCCCTCCCCAATCCTTCCCCTGTCCCCATAATCACCATCCTGAATTTGGGTATTGTATTATTATTAGAGATGAGGTCTTGCTATGATGCCCAGGGTGGATCTGAACTCCTGGCCTCAAGTGATCCTCCTGCCTCAGCCTCTCGAGTAACTGGGACTATAGGCATGCTCCACTGCACCCTGCATGGTTTTTATTATTTTCATGTATTTCTTTTACTTTTACCAGGTAAGGTTTTCTTTTTTGTTTGTTTGTTTTTTGAGACAGAGTCTTGCTCTGTTGCCTGGCTAGAGTGCCGTGGTGTCACCCTAGCTCATAGCAACCTCAAAGTCCTGGGCTCAAGCGATCCTCCTGCTTCAGCCTTCCAAGTAGGTGGGACTACAGGTGCGCACCACCACACCTGGCTAATTTTTTCTATTTTTAGTAGAGATGGGGTCTCGTTCTTGCTCAGGCTGGTCTTGAACTCCTGACCTCAAGCGATCCTCCCACCTCAGCCTCCCAGAGTTCTAGGATTACAGGCGTGAGCCACCCCTCCAGGCTTCACCATGTAAGTTTTTATCCCCAAGTGATATACAGTATCAGTTCGCATGTTTTTAAACCTTACATAAGTGTATCATCCTGTTCCTACCCTCCTGCAACTTGTATCATTCCACATTGTGAGATAAATCTGTGTTGATATATGAGGCTTCTTGTCATTATTTTTCATGGCTGTAGACTTTTCCATTCTTTAGTCTCCTGTTGATGGACAGTCAGGCATCTTCCATTTTTTGCCACTACAAACAATGAGGCTATAACATTCGTATACGTACTTCCTTGTGCACAAATGTGGGAATCTTTTTAGCTCACGAGTTTAGGAGTGGAATTGCTGAGTTGCAGTTTGGGGCTTGCCCACCTTTAACTACCAGGCCTGCCATTTACAGTCATGCACAGCTTTAACATTTATTGCCAGACTGTTCTTCAGAGTGGCTGTATTAATATACACCAGCAGGGCATAAGAGATGCCGGTTGTCCACAGCCTCACCAACACTTGGTATATTGCTAGATGTTTAAATTTTGTCAATCTTATGAGCATGAAATAGAATTTCCCTATGGTTTTAATTTGCATTCCCTTGATTACTAGTGAGGAAAAAACATCTTTTGATAGTTTATTAGCCCTTTAGGATTCTTCTGTGAATTACCCGGGTCTATTTTTCTGCTGAGTTCTTTTTCTTTTTCTCATTGATTTATAGTCTTTCCTATCAATATATTACAATTAGTAATCTTTTTTGTTAGTTATCTGTGTTACAAATATTTTCTCCCAGTGTGAGGATTGTCTTCACTTTGTTTTATGGTATTTTTTCATGAAAACAACTTTTTAATTTTAATGCCAAATTTATCAATCTTTTCTTTTGTAAGTCATGCTTCTTTTGGAATCTTGTTTTTTAAAAAAATCTTTCCTATATAGAGATCACAAAGGGATTCATGTACATTTTCTTCTAAAACGTATGATTTTAAAAATTCCTTTCTCTTTTAGAGCTGGGGTCCTGTTCTGTTGCCCAAGCTGGACAGCAGTGGCACTATCATAGCTCACTGCAGCCTCAAACTCCTGGGCTCAAGCAATTCTGCCTCAGCCTACTGAGTAGTTGGGACTACAAGCTTGTGCCACCATGCCAGGTGTTTATAATTTTGCCTATTATATATATATGTGTGTGTGTGTTGTTTGTGTTTTCTGAGACAGCGTCTTGCTTTGTCATCCCCAGCTAGAGTGTTGTGGCGTCATCATAGCTCACTATAACCTCAAACTCCTGGGCTCAAGCGATACTCCCGCCTCAGCCTCCCGAGTAGCTGGGACTACATGCCACCATGCCCTGCTGATTTTTATTTTTTGTAGAGATGGGGTCTTGTTATGTTGCCCAGGCTGGTCTGGAACTCCTGTCCTCACATGATTCTCCCGCCTTGGCCTCCCACAGTGCTGGGATTACAGGCATGAGTCACTGCGCCTGGCCTATGTGTGCTTGTATTTGCTTTTTAACCCATAATAATCTCTCTAAAAGGATACACTGGAAAGAGATTAACACCAGCTGCCTCCAGAGAGTAGAATCGGTGACTGGAAATCAGAATGAGAGGACTTTTCACTGTATACCTTCTGTTGCTTTTGAGTTGTAAACTATGTGAACAAAACACCTATTTAAAAGTAAGTAAATAATTTAAATCAGAAGTCATTAGAAAAGGTTCTGTAGAAACAAATTGTTTTTCCACATTTAAATCTTGAATGCACCTAGAGTTAATTTTTGAGTATGGAATGAGCTAGAGATCTAATTTTAATTTGTCTGCATGGATAATCATTCATCCCAACATCACTTATTGTGTATCGCCTCCACCCGGACTGCCCTTCCCACCTTTCTTTTCTTTTCTGTTTTTTCTTTTAGGGATGGGATCTCACTATTGTTGTCCAGGGTGGTCTTGAGCTCCTGGCCTCAAGTAATCCTCCCACTTCAGCCTCCCAAGTAGCTGGGATTACAGGATCAAGCCACCATGTCCAGCTATGCTTAGCTTACTCTTGTTCACCCTTCAAAACTAAGCTTAGATTCATATATTCCAACTAGGCGGCCATAATACCCTCTAGAGCAGCATTGTCCGATAGAAATATAATACACACACCTGTAATCTCAGCACTTTGGGAGGCTGAGGTGGGAGGATTGCTTGAGGCCAGGAGTCTGAGACCAGCCTGGGCAACATAGCAAGACCCTGTCTCTATAAAAAATTTTTAAAAAATTAGCCAGGTGTGGTGGCACATACCTGTAGTCCAGCTACTTTGAAGGCTGAGGTGGGAGGATCACTTGAGCCTAAAAATTCGAAGTTATGGTGAGCTGTGTACCCCAGCCTGAGTGACAGAGCAAAGAAAAAAAAAAAAGCAAACATAGGTAATTAAAAATTCCCTAGTAGCCACATTAAAAATAAATAGGTTGGCCAGGCACAGTGGCTCATGCCTGTAATCCTAGCACTCTGGGAGGCCAAGGTTGGAGGATCACTAGAGCTTAGGAGTTTGAGACCAGACTGAGCAAGAGTGAGACCACATCTGTACAAAAAAAAAAAAAAAATACAAAAATTAGCCGGGCGTGGTGCGCCTGTAGTTCCAGCTACTTGGGAGGCTGAGACAGGAGGATTGCTTGAGCCCAGGAGTTTGAGGTTGCAGTGAGCTATGATCACGCCACTGCACTCTAACCAGGGTGACAGAGCAAGACTCTGTCTCCAAAAAAAAAATAAATAAATAAATAAAATTTATTTTAATAATATATTTTATTTAACCCAACATATGTAACGAATATAAAAAGTATTGCATATCAAGATTAATGGGATAGTCTCCACTCTTTTTCATACTAAGCATTCAAAATCTAGTGTGTATTTTACACTTATAGCAGGTCACAATTCAGACCAGCCACATTTCAAGTGCTCTCTAGCCACAAGTGACTAGTGGCTACTGTATTGGACTGCGCAGCCATAGAGACTGCTGTCATAGAATGTGCATCTGTTCTCGGATCATCCTGTTATTAGCCCGTAAGTTTCTGGAGGGTGGGCACTGAGTCTTACTCATCTACGTACTCCTCCTCTGCATACCCAGCATAGCACCTTGCAGAGAGGTGTTCCAGAATTTTTTGTTGAAAGGGACTGAACTCTGACTGTTGACACACTCTTCCTTATATAAAGCTGAACCTTGCCCACTGGAAAGTTCTATCCAGGGGCCCTAGCTCTGCTCCCTGAAGCCTCACGTGAGAATACTTGAAGGCTCCCCTAAATTTTCTCTTCCTTGAGCTAAATATCCCAGAGCACTTTCCTTCTCTGATCTCTCCTTCTCTAAATGATCATTGGACTTTCTCAGCCAGGACTCACACCTGCTTAGAGAACATTTTGTTATAGTCTTTTTTTTTTTACTAAGTTTTTTTTTAATTTCAGAATTTTATGGGGTATACACTTTTTTGTTACATAATTTGCTTTTGTACAGTTTGAGTCAAAGTTATAAGTGTGCCCTTCACCCAGTTAGTGTGCATTGTACCCGTTAGGTGTGAATTTACCCATCCCTTCCTCCCTGTTATAGTCTTTAATTAGTTCCTATGTCAATGTTTTAGTCTATTTCTCAAGCATCTGGAGGTGAGCCCGGCCTAAGTGTTTGCCTTTTCAGGTAGCCTCTGTTGTGCCTAGCTTGGTGTTAGGCATGTAGCAGGCCTCCTCTCAGCACTCATGTGTCCAGTACATCTCATTTCATCCTCTGGTCAGATACTGTCCCCCCACTGTCCTTTCTGATCTACAGGAATGACAGAATTTCAGAGTTTTTTTGAAAAAGCATGCAGACATTCCAGTTCTATCCATTCATTTCCCAGCCAAGGGAAGGGAGGAATCAGGAGAGTTATTTTGCCCCAAATCCCAGTTAGTGACAGAGCCAAGGACCAGAAATAACCCAGAGTTCCAATACTGGGCAGTGTTTTTTCCACTCCACCTGCCTGCCTCTGCACTTCCTCCTGCAAGAAGAGTTTGTCTCCCACCCTTGGCTTGCCTGGCTGGGGTACCCTCTGGGGCCAACTAACTTGCAGGGAGTTGCAGTAGGCAGCAAGGAAGGCCAGGGCCCTGAGGGAAGAGCTGGTGGAGGAGAAGGGTGTGCAAATGAGTACATCTTGGGGGTGTGGGGTGGCAGGGCAGCAGTGGGTTAAAGCTAACACCAGACAATGATGCAATCACAGAGTCCAAATTGAGTGTAGGTCACTTTAAGAAAGGAGTAGCTGTAATCTGAAGCCTGCTGGACGCTGGATTAGGAGGCAGCAAAAAAAGCTCTTGTGCTTGCTGGAGCCCCCTCAGTGTGCCGGCTTAGAGGGACCCAGGCTGGGAGTGGAGCTGCAGCAGACACACAGGTAAAGCAGCTCCCTGGCTGGTCTGCACGTCAGGGAAGGTGGTAGAGGCTCCCCTGGGCTGGGGGGACCAGGGAGAGGCAGGGCACCCCAGGGAGCAGAAAAGAGGGGTGCAAGGAAGAGGAAGTGGGGAGACAGTAGCCCCTGCAGTTTGGGCACAAGGGTGAGTGGATGAGAGAGGGCAGGGGGGTGTCATGAGGTCAGGACCCATTGATCCCCAGACCCCTCCGCACCAATAGCAGAAGAGGCTGGAAACACTTTTGAATGAAGTGAGTGGGAAACAATGGAAGGGGTGGGGGTGGGGAAGAAGCGGGGAGCTAAGCTGTTGGGTCAGAAATGAGCAGCACCCCAGAAGGAAGGAGGTTCTCAGGGAGCTGCTTGCACCAGAGGCAGTCTGGAAGGTAGCCCCTCCTGCAGCCCAGCCCTGGCTTCCCTCCGTGGGCTCCCTGCTTCTTTTTCAAAATGACCCAGTGCTGACTGCGAAGGTAATTTCCCAGCACCACCAAGCAGCTAGCCTGTTGAGCCCTGCTGAGGGCTGGGATGGAATACAGCTGGGTCCTTCCATCCAGCCCCCACGCATTCTCTTCGGCCAAATTAGCTGTAAGAGCCTGGAGACCAGTGAGGTCGTGGCCTCTCACAAACAATGCCTGCTATTTAGCCCAGCCAGTGTGTGGGGCTTGAGGGCTCAGGCCACTAGTGCTGGATAGGAGGGCTGTCCCCTCTACACCCTTTCTGCTCCCCGAGGCAAGCCACAGCAAGGAGTGGGTCTGAGCCAAAGAGAAACTGCAGGGTCCCCAGAACCCAAACCACTGTCTGGTCCATGCCCCCCTACCAGGAGTTAAGCCCACAGGCCGGGTAGAGGGGGGGCACCCAGGGAGTTCTATTCCTAGGGCTGGTTCTTCTGGGGTGTGGGGAGTTGCAACTCTGGGGTGTCCTGGTGTGACTCATTCAGCTTCCAAGACTTGAGGAAGAACACTGCGTGGGAGCTGCTGGGGTCGCCATGAGTGGGCCTGAAGAGACCTCCCCTCCTATCTTCGGCCTAGAGCCCAGGGAAAGGGAGTTACCCTTCCTTGTACTATCTATAACGTCTACTGCCATGTGGCTTGAAGGCTATGTGGTTCTGGAAGGAGGAGGAGTAGAAGGAGGGATGGTGTTTGTCTCATAACTGGGTTTAATCTGAAACACATGTATTGGCTTGCATTTATCCTCCTAGCTTGGAGGCAAGATCACAAAATCCCAGTTCCTGTGTCTCTTAATTTGGGCAATGTGGCAGAAAGTAAAGCCTGACCTTGGCCCAGCAGGGAGGATATCTACCTCCTCCCCATGCCCTCCCCCACGTGGTTGGACAGTAGTCTGGCTTGGATACTGCCCTTTGGACAGGATGGCATCATTGTCCCTGTGCCCCTGGCCAGCCAATGCTAGCCAGCCCCAGCCCATAGAATAATCACCTTGGACAGGGTGCTGAGTGTGCTCTGAGGGACCCCACACAGACCCTTTCTCTCTGCCCTCTCATTGCCCTTGTAGGGGGCTTTCAATAATCTCTCCCCTTCCCTCATCTCTATGGCTTGAGGTGGAGCATTCAAAGATGTGCCATTAATACTGCGTGTCCCTGTGTCTAGCCCAGGCCAGCTTTGGACCCATGTGCCTGCCCCTACCAGGTTCCCTCACCTCACCTTACCCACATTGTGACAAAGATCACCTGATCTGAGGCTTGGCTTAGGCTCTATAGGGACTGAGGTCTCACCTTCGTGTGCATTTGAATCATGAATTTACTTTCCTCAAACACTGTGCCAGGAAGACCCCAGTCTCCTTTCTCAACTCCTCTCAACAGCTCTTCCTTTAGCCTCCCTCCTATTCAGCTCACTGAGTTTTCAGTCTCCAATAGACCAGTGTGCAGAGGCTCAGGCAAGGGAGGCGCTGCCAGCTCTGGGTGGGGCCTGCTGGGTGGAGAGCGGCTAGAAGCCTGGATGGTGTCTATGTCTCTATCTCGAACTGCAGAAAGCTTTTCCTGTTGTCTCAAGGGAAGGTTTCTCCCTGAGTGGCAGGGCAGCCATGTAGAAGAGCTGCTGGCTGAGAGTCCAGGGGTCCATGGAACTGTCACTCAGAGATTCGAGCTCCAGGTCAGGGTTTAGAAAGAAAGCCGGGGTGGTTCCTGCCTTAAGCTGAGCAAACTCCGAGGCAATCTTTTGTTGCCTTTCACGCTCTACAATATTGTCCAGTGGATTATCAGCTTAATTTTAAGGACTTTAGCCAACAATCACATACTGCAATCCCAAATTTTCTAATCCAATTTGTTCTGGGAAGTCAGAAAAGCATGTGTGCTGTGTGAGGGTGGGTGTTTATGTGTATATAAAAGGATAATGAAGGATAATGGTGTGTATGTGTAGGTGAGGTGAGGGGCAGGGGAGACAAAGTAGTTCAGATTGTAAATTCTTGATGGGGCAATATGGACAGAGGGAGAACATGGACCAGCCAAACATCCTGGCTACTGAGGGCTCGTCCCACCCACTTTCTAACTAGAAGGTCTCTTGGAAGATCTTATCTGTGAACCACCCCCAGGTGCCTTCATCTCCTGCCCCCTCCCCGCCCAAGATCCTGACTCCAGGGTGAGATCAGAGATGAGGTGAATGCAGGAGGGTAGGGTCCTCGACCCAGATTTCAGAGTTTTCCCTTGTGGTCCAGGTGCCAGACCAGAGCCTGGTCAGAGGAGGCCACAGCTGTGGAAGTGAAGGGATTTGGGTGGTCTTACTAAGAAGTGGCATTGTTTAACTGAAGGGAAGAAAGCTCCAGGGGCTTAAGAGCTATTTTTGAGCTGGTAGGGGGAAAAGGACATGCATCCATAGGGGAAAGGTGGGGCCGTAGGATTCTAGCTGAAGGGAGACATATTTTGGTCCCAGCATCATTTGAGAGCTTACATACATACCTTTGGCACTGTTAAGTGCTGTTAAGGCATTATCTAATTTAATCCTCATAACAATAGGTAAGTACTATTTTATTTCCACTTTACAAGAAAAAATTGTGATTTAGACAGCCATTAAGACACAATTGAGGCAGGCACAGTGGCACGTGACTGTAGTCCCAGTTACTCTGAAAGCTGAGGCTCAACTCACTTGAGCCAAGGAGTTTGAGTCCAACCACTCACTTGAGCCCAGGAGTTTGTGTCCAACCTGGGCAACATAGTGAAACCCCGTCTCAAAAAAAAAAGACACAGAATTGAGATTTAAACCCAGGCTTTCTGACCCTAGACTCTGCACTCCTGATCATGAGAGGAAGCATTCTTGAAATGGAACTATCTGGGAAGGGAACGAACTTCCTTATGAAGCCACAGGTTTTAGGCCAGAGGAATTTAAGAAGAGAGTTTGAGAATTTTGGGGGGAGAGCTGCAGCTGGACTGGATGCCTCCATTCTCAGTATTCTGTGTTTCTAATGGAAGAGACCTGGGTTTTGCCCCCATTCTCTTAGGAGACATTAACCCAAATCCTATCAAATGAGCTGGCTGGCTGCCACCAGGGAATAGCCTTTGCAGACATTTGTGCCACACCATACTCCACACAGAGGAGCCAGGCTGGGGCTTCACCGCTTTAGAGCTTTAGGTCTGAATGTGGGTCTCCTGTCACAGACAATGGGATGAAAGCACAGCTCGTGGTGTGACTGTGGGCCACAAGTCAGGTGGAGGGGTGGGAGGACACTGCCAGGAGGGGTCATCAAGCTGGGTGCTGGGTGACCACTGCCAGGCTGGGGGCACTGGAGGAAAGGCACCCAGCCCCACCCATTCCCTGCTTCCTGCCCAGAGTGGCCCAGTGGGGCAGGGCAGTGGGTGAGGCCTGTGCCCCGTGCTTTTCTCGTAGGCCCCAGGATGCAGGCCCTTGTGCTACTCCTCTGGACGGGAGCCCTCCTTGGGCACAGCAGCTGCCAAAACACCGCCGGCAGTCCGGAGGAGGTCAGTAGGGGTGGGCATTGGGGAGAGGCATTGGCATTCCCAGCCCCCCTTAGTGGGCAGCATGGGGGACAGGACAGGGAGCTGGGCACCCAGGTTCCAGGCCAGGCTCTGGCCCTTATTTCTCTAGGGATTGGTTTCTCCAGCAGCAAAACTGAGAGAAAACATCTTGCCTTGCCTTTCAGTGGACAGGGTGGGGACAAAAAAAGAACCAAAATTCTCCTAGATAATGATGGGTAAAAAAAACCCATAAAACCAAAGCACTTAAACAAGTTCAGGGCTGTCCCTTCGGTAAAGACCTTTTCTCATTACCTTGTCCTCTTAGCAAGGCTCGCTGAGTGGGTGGTGGTCTCAGATGTTTGTTCAGATACTAGCCAGGGGCATCGCAGGGGATGAGACAGCATGGACAGACCTCTCTCCTGCAACCCAGAGCACAGCTGGGTTGCAAAGGCAGATACAGGCACATGGAGGGAAGCCTATGCTAATGATGGGGGCAGGTGCCTGTCACACGAGGGACAAGGGCAGCTGAATGTACTGGCGGGAGCCCTGGACTTTGTCGTGAGGTCTGAGTTTGAATTCTGGCTCTACCTTTCACTAGCTTTGTGACCTTAGACAAGTCACTCTTACCTCAGTTTCTGTTTCCTTACCTATAAAATGGGAGAAAAATACCCATCCTTATGGGGCCGCCATTCATTTATTTCTCATTTATTAAATACCTACTCTGTAGGTGCTGGGGATGGGTGAAAATATAGAAGACTTAGTTCTTGCCTTCAAGATACTCAATCTTTTGAGATATTATACATCAACAAGTATGAAATGAAGTAACTCAAATGAAAAGAACTAGCAAAGAGCCTGGCACGTGGCAGGTGCTCTACCTACCTAACATTCCCTTCAGGTTACAGTAGTCAGGGAAAATCTGTGATGGAGCCAGCCTGGGCAATAGTGAGACCCTGTCTCTACAAAACAGTAAGAAAAATTATCTGGGCATGGTGGCGCATGCCTGTAGTCCCAGTTACTTGGGAGGCTGAGGTGGGAGGATCACTTGAGCCTGGGAGTTGGAGGCTGCAGTGAGCTATGAAGACACCAGTGCACTCTAGCCCAGGTGACAGACCAAGACCCTATTTCAAAAAAAAAAACAAAAACAAAAAACCTGTGACAGAGGAGACATCTGACCAGGGCCATGAAAGACAGGAGGGTTTGATAGGGGGGTCTAGGCAAAGGCCTGGGAGTAGTAAGCAAGGTTGAGCAGACAGTAACCTAGGTTTAGCCTGAATACAGGGTTTCTTGGAGGTTCCTCGCCAATATTTTAAAAAATGTATCATAGTCTTATGGCTCACATATCGCAAGTGTTTAAACCTGGCTAGCTAATCTCTGGGCTGCCTCTCCCCAGCAGGGAGCTCATGTATGATCGGAGTGCAAACTCATTCTAACATTAGGCTGAACACACCAAAATTAGAAAGGACAGCCCCAAGGGGCCAGAATGACAATCCCACACAAAGCCATGAGGAGTTGAGTTATTCACTGCTCATCTACACCAGTCCTTATACTCAAATCCAGGACTTCCTGTCTCCTGCCAGGGCTCCCCAGACCCCGATGGCACGGGGGCACCAGTGGAGGAGGAGGACCCCTTCTTCAAGGTCCCTGTGAACAAGCTGGCAGCAGCTGTCTCCAACTTTGGCTATGACCTGTACCGTGTGCGATCTAGTGCAAGCCCCACAACCAATGTGCTCCTGTCTCCACTCAGCGTGGCCACAGCTCTCTCTGCCCTCTCGCTGGGTGAGTGCTCAGATGCAGAAAGCCCCAGACAGACTTGAGAGGCCCCATCCAGTCTCTGCACATATGTGGCAAAGCCCTGGAGGCACTTTAGCTCAGGGAGGCTGGTCAGGGGGGTCCCGGCGCGTGCAACCGGGAGCTCGAGGGCTGCACACACACAATTCCCTTTCCCCCTGGAAGGGTGCTGAGCACCACACATGTGGGGACCCCTTATTGACATGGTGACTTCAACACTCATTCATTCATTTCTTAAACGAGCTTCTACTGTGTGCCTGCCATTCACCTAGGTTTTGGGGATATAACTGCCCACAGGCAGGCATCGCCCTCACTGGGGTCACAGATGGGTTCACAGGGGAAACTAATAAACAAGTAACTGCAAAAGAGTCTTAAGTGCTGTGATAGGAGAAGTGCAAGGACTTGTATCCCTTACTCCTGCCCTTCTATCTTTCTAGCCTGATGCCTTGAATCTGCTTTAGGAAAATCTCTAAGGATGCAGTCACTATTTCTCCCATTGCCTTCAAATTCCTTGCCCCTCTAGAATATTTCTAAAACCAGCCTACTCAGGCCCTCAGCAGACAAAAAGAGTAAGAGTATAGCATCCCTGTCCTGGGAGAGGGCCTGCTTTGGGCCTTGGTGGGTAGTTATTGAGGTTTGCATCCTTGTCTCTCTGGCAGGAGCTGAACAACGAACAGAATCTGCCATTCACTGGGCTCTGTACTATGACTTGATCAACAACCCAGACATCCATGGCACCTACAAGGAACTCCTTGCAACCGTCACTGCCCCCCAGAAGAACCTCAAGAGTGCTTCCCGGATCATCCTCGAGAAGAGTGAGTCACCTTTCTAGCCTGGGGAGTGTGGGCTTTATGATCCATGCTGGGGGTTTCTTTCTAAACAACAGATCATGTATACCCAGGCCAGGCTTGGGCAGGAAGAGCCCTGTGAGCCCAAAGAGGATTAGAAAGAGGAAGTGAGTTGCAGGAGACAGTGGGAGGGGTGAGGAGGGCACTAATGTGAGGAGAAACAGCAATGAGTGAATTCTGTTGTTCCCTGTCCAGTGCCTGGGGAAGCCGGCAGAAGTCCCAGCAAGTCACGGGAAGACAGTGGGCAGGAAGTTGGGGCCTATTGAGTGGTAAACCAGAACCTAAGCCTAGCATGCTCACAAAGAGAGGATGCTGGCTTAATTCTTGTACACTAACTTATTCTACTCTACCTCTTCTCAGAGCTACGGATAAAATCCAGCTTTGTCGCACCACTGGAGAAGTCATATGGGACCAGGCCCAGAATCCTGACCGGCAACCCTCGCGTGGATCTTCAAGAGATTAATGGCTGGGTGCAGGCCCAGATGAAAGGGAAAATCGCCAGGTCCACAAAGGAAATGCCCAGTGAAATCAGCATTCTCCTTCTCGGTGTGGCTTACTTCAAGGGTGAGGGCTTCTCCACTTCTTTTTTGACCAAGGGTGGATGGCAGGCATTAAGGGGACCAGGAGAGGGGAGAAGTCAAAGACCTTGCCCAACATGAATGCAAGGGCAAAGCCAGTCTGAGAACTGTACTTGCCTGAAGTATGTCTGCGTGTCGTCAGATCTAAGGCAAAGCTGAGCATCTACAAAGTGCAAGAGGCTTGTGGAGAAAGAACAGCAGAGACGGAAAAAGAATGAACACTGGGCCTGTCTGGGACTAGGTGCTGTTAGATTTCTGGCTTTCGAGTCAGACAAGGTTTAAATCCCAGCTCTGCCTTTACTCTGCACAAGTTTTATAACCTTTCTAGGCCTGTTTTCTCATCTTTGATGTGAGGATAATACACCTACTTCATAGACACCTTGTATATGTTGTCTCTCATTTTCACAATGACCTTAGAACTGTAAGTAGGACATAGCAGGTGCTCAAAGACATCCTCCTTCTAGGCTGTGGTGATGTGCCCAGAGATTATTCACGGGCCTAGCATGAGGCGAGCCCCAGGCAGATAAGGCCTTGTGGGGGAGGGGGGTTGGGCAACCTCCCCCTTAAAATGCCCTGTGACTGTCTGTCGGGCAGCAGTAAGAGTGGACTCCTAAATTCTTAAAGAAAAGCCTGATGGCTTCCTTCTTCAAGCAGTGATCTGAAGTGAGTGAGAGAACAGTTGCAGATCCAGCATATTAAAGGCCACATTCAACTAAAGGAGCTTGGTCATCAGCTCACTTTATGAGTGTTGGCAAGTTGCTTCATCTCTTTGGGCTTCAGCACTTTTTCAGCTATGAGAAGGGTGAGCAGAAGATCTCAGAGGTCTCTTCCTACTCTGAAGTCCTTTGATTTTGTCTCACAGAAACACTGCTGTAGATGTGTGTACCCGCTTACTTTTCTCGTAGGCCATCACAGAACTTGTATGATCCATAGAGTCAAATGACAAAATCAACTTATTTCCATATGAGTTTGCTTGTGGAAAGTATTCGGGGTCTTGGAAACGTTGTGGTCCAAACCACATATGCTGAGATAAAGCTATTCCCTGATGTGTCAGAGCCCATGACAACTAAGATTCCTTTAGCAGTCTTTGGAGACATAGCATGGTCCCACTGCCTTTCTGGTCTCCTGGGGCTCAGGACATTCCATTCGTTTCATTCCAGGGCAGTGGCTAACAAAGTTTGACTCCAGAAAGACTTCCCTCAAGGATTTCCACTTGGATGAAGAGAGGACTGTGAGAGTCCCCATGATGTCAGACCCTCAGGCTATTTTACGCTATGGCTTGGATTCTGATCTCAACTGCAAGGTCTGTAGAGACAGGGTGGGTGGTGGGTGGAGGGAGAGGACTCAGGCAGAATGGTGTAGTGGAAATAGAATGAACTTTGCGGTCCGACCACTGTCTAAATTTGCCTGTTACGTGACTTTGACCAAACTAATAAACTAATGACATCTCTAAATCTTTCCTCTTCTTAAAATGGGGTGGGGGAGGCTGGGTGCGATGGCTCAGGCCTGTAATCCCAGCACTTTGGGAGGCAAGGTGGGAGATCTCTTGAGACCAAGAGTTTGAGACCAGCCTGGGCAATATAGCAAGACCCTGTCTCTACAAAAAACTTTAACAAACAGCCAGATGTGGTGGTGCATGCCTCACGCCTATAGTCCCAGCGACTTGTGAGGCTGAGTTGGGAGGATCACTTGAGCCCAGGAGTTTGAGGCTACAGTGAGCTGTGACTGGGCCACTGTACTCCAGCCTGGGTGCCAGAGCAAGACCCTGTCTCTTTAAAAAAAAACAGACTGGGGGATAGTCATCAAAACTTATCCTCTTAGGGTTTGTTATAAGGATTAATAAGGCAATGTGAAATGGGCACTCAAATGTTTTTCTCTTCTCTTTTTTGAGATCTTTTATTTCTACAATTCTATCACAGGCTCCAAATCATTGGCATTCTAAGGCTTTCATGTGTTCCTGACTTCTTTTAATTCTAAGTCAGTAGTTCTTAACCTTTTATGGGTTAAGAACCTTTTATGGGTTATGGATCTCTTTGGGAATCTGACAAAAGCACCTGAAACACTTGAGAGAAATGCCATGTGTACACATGTACACATTTCTGTATATGATTTCAGGGGGCTGAAAGGTTCCATGGACCTTAGGTTAAGACCCTCTGTTCAAAGGACCCATTTTATTGCTGCTTCCGCACTGCTGCCCAATGCCCCCATTTCTAGTCCAGTGCTCTCTATGTATCACATGATCAGTCAAGTTGGCAGATGGACTTTGGGAGAAAACAAAGACCCGAAATTTAATTCTAGCTCCCTAGAACCACAGGAAAACATTCAGTAGATAACTTTAGTTGATAATAGGCCAAGGTAAGAAAAGACAACAGTCTATTTTTTGAAGCAACATCAGGAAATGACTTGTTGCCAGAATGCAATAACCTCGAGGGACCATTGTTAGATAGATTAGGGGCTTGCAGAAAGATGACGCCAGGGACCCACCACAGGAGAAGGGAAGGCAGCTCTTGGTGTATGTCTATATCCCAAGGCTCTTGGGCTCTAAAGGACTAAACCATGTGTTTCCTCCCTCTTGTTTCAGATTGCCCAGCTGCCCTTGACTGGAAGCATGAGTATCATCTTCTTCCTGCCTGTGAAAGTGACCCAGAATTTGACCATGATAGAAGAGAGCCTCACCTCTGAGTTCATTCAGGACATAGACCGAGAACTGAAGACTGTCCAAGCGGTCCTGACCATCCCCAAGCTGAAGCTGAGTTATGAAGGCGAAGTTACCAAGTCCTTGCAGGAGATGAGTATGTTTGCAAGACTCCTTTGCTCTTGGTGGGTGGGGTTGAGTCTTTGAGCCTTCTACCTTGCTAAGCAGAACTCAAGGGCTCCATGGCCTTGTAGGTAGGCCATGGGTGATTCCTTCATTCTAAGAGTGCTGAGGGGGAAGACTGAATTGTCTTTGTTAATAGACTCATTCCTTAGTCCCATGAGCATACATCCTGTAACAGGGGCTTAGAACACTGCCACTTAAGACAAGTCTGTTTGACCTGGTTTCTTGTTGTAACCTCACTTGCTGTGTGCTCTTGGGCAAGTGACTTACCCCTTAACCAGCTCAGAGCTCTACATACCTCACAAAAGGTCAAAAGTGCTGCTCCACTCCAAGCTTGCTTGCAATTATATTCTCTCTTGGGGTGTTGAGTAAGGGAGGGTTATAATAGAAATCTCTCTCAATTTCTGCAGAGCTGCAATCCTTGTTTGATTCACCAGACTTTAGCAAGATCACAGGCAAACCTATCAAGCTTACTCAAGTGGAACACCGGGCTGGCTTTGAGTGGAATGAGGATGGGGCAGGAACCACCCCTAGCCCAGGGCTCCAGCCTTCCCACTTCACCTTCTCCCTGGACTATCACCTTAACCAACCTTTCATCTTTGTACTGAGGGACACGGACACAGGAGCCCTTCTCTTCATAGGCAAAATTCTGGACCCCAGGGATACTTAATCCTCCAGTTTGAAGTTCCAATGCCCTAGAAGAAGAAAACCCCAGAAGGATTGCAGATTATACATTACATTATATGAGCGCTGCCCCTATAATGTTTCATCAATGTATACAATAAAAGAGCTTTATCCTTAACTTTAGTTACTTTCTCTTCCTATTTTGAGCTATGCTAAGTTTATAGGAAGATAAATTGCCCTTTAGGAATTTGCTGGTTGTATACTTACAGCCTGGTTCTAACTGTGCAGAAAGTCACCATCTATAAAAACTTTTAGTTATCTGTGTTGTACAATGCAGGCACTGCTTCTCTACTCTGGGGGTGTTTATGTACTAGGATCACTAATCCTCTCAGGTGGGTATTTCCTGCATACTCTTAAATAAACCAAACTTTAGAGTTTTGTTTCTTTTTTTCTGAGATGGGGTCTTGTTCTGTTGCCCAGGCTGGAGTGTAGTGGTATAATCATAGCTCACTGCAGCCTTGAACTCCTGGGCTAAAGTGATCCTCCTGCCTCAGCCTCCTGAGTAGCTGGGACTACAGGCGCGAGCCACTGGGGCTGGTCCAGACTTTAGGTTTTATTTTATTTTATTTTATTTTTTATTTTTTCTTTACATGGGTACTAACGTTTAGGTTACAGAGACTTTAGGTTTTAAATGCAAGCACAGGTATTCCCCAAACTAATGGCACATGTGACAATATAGGATGACACATGGACAGATAAGGGAGGTGATTTGTAACTTCAGGAACTAATTTTATAAATCATTTAAAGAAAACTCAAATACACATAGAATAATTATTATAGAATTGTTTGCAGGACTAAATTTTTTTTCTTGAAAAAGCTAGCTCTACTAAAAAATCTCACTGGTTACTCCTTTGCCACAATGAGTTATTAGAAAAGAGAAGAAATGAAATTCTGCCTGCCCTTCATTCAACAAATGTTTGAATGCTAACTTTATTCCAAACAGCTTCCTGAAAAGCTACTGCCAGGCATCTTCAGGGCTATTGATTTCCCGACTATAATGCCACGGTAATCAACAGGCACTTCTTGGCCATGGCCCCAAGGTGGGCAAGCTCTCAAAGCAGTGTGGACCTGGCATTCTTTCCCACTAACGCATCTGAACCACCTGGTCACCAGTAGTGATACAGCAACCGGAGTTTAGACCTAGAGAATCCTGCAACCTTCTGACCAGGATGGGGTCTGGATTATTGCTACATATCCCAGTGGAAGGGAGCAATCATCCCTACTTTCTGTCTCTTGGGTTTGAAACCACAAGCAGCAATATCAGCAATATTCATACCCTCAGCATTTTCTTAAGTCCCTTCTTCCTAGTACTCAGACAGTCTATATTTCATTTGTCAGCCTGGAGAGGTCTGGTAGAAAAAAGTAGTTTTTTTTCAGGCTTGCTAACAAACAGAATAACTCAGAAAGGAGGCTCAAGTGTTATAAAGTCATTACTACAAGTTTGATTTTATTAGTGTTTGGTCAGTGAGTCTGCCAGGAGTATAGAATGAAAGCCAAAGAATAAGACTGGAAAACTGGTAGAAAACAAATTTAGAGTTGTCACCCCAGGAAGAAATTGCTCAACAATAAAATGGCTCCATATTTATTTCCCTATTCACAATTTATACTCCACCAGTTTTAACAAATGATTTGCAGAAGCTAGATACCATAAGTGGAATTGTGTATCTCTAGAGGTAAGCAACCTGATTTCTTGCTTTATAATTATTTTCCAATTACAATACAACTGCTAAGAGTTTAAGTTCCCACTGGAGTGGTGCACAATATTTCATTTCTACTAGAAACCATAGAAATATTCCAGGGAAACAGACTATCATCATTTAGTGAGGTGGAATCTAGCCAAAACCCCAGGCTAACATCCAGATGCCTGCAGATCAGCTAAAATCCTTTTAAAAGGCTTGGACTCTCCAGATACTAGTTTTAAGTCTTTTCTGGGAACTGGAAGTTTTTATTGGAGGACAGTTAACTACTTCAGGAAACATTCATCAGAATAGGTGAGTGTCTCTCTCCAACTGTAATGCTGTCCGAGTCCTCCCCGCCCCTTATACACTAGGGTTGGGACTGTCGGGAAAGTCCTGTCTTTCCTGACAACAGATCAGCAGCGACAGAACCTCTTTAACTCATCTTCTGTGGGCTCCTCCCCTGGGGGTTGAAGTCCCCTTGGGATCCTATACTGAAGGTCCCACAGGGATGGGTGGCAAGTCCAATAAACAGGATTTCATCTTTCGGAGCTCCTGGACCTCATCATCCCAAGGGCCATAGTGCACCAACAGAACCTCCTCTGCCTTTTGTATTGTGTTCAGAGCTTCGGGTATTGCAAACCTGAGCCAGACATAACAGGAGTTAGTTCACTCATTCAGTTAAGCAAACATTGATTAAGAGTACATTCACCATGATTCACCTCATATGTGGTGAAGAACAAAGTTATGCAACATCATTTCTGTCCTCAAGGATCTTATAACCTAGTTCACAAACACACTGCAAGGCAGAGTTTGAGAAAAAAGTTATAAAAAAAAGTATAGATTCCAGGATCCTGAGAAAAACAGGCAAATCCCAAAACTTTCATCTGATATTTACCCAAGGTTTACGCTGCAGTCTTCATCTGCAGCCCTTTTCTCTCTCTCTGGCCAAATGGGCTGCCTCTATGTCTTTTGTGTCAGGTCTACCCACCATTCATAATCTTAGGTTTAAGCTTCAAACACTTTCTCATAACCAATGTATACCAATGGCAGTTTTACCAAGGCAGGAGGTATTCCATCCAGAAATACTGAAATTAGGACCTCTCAAATGGTCTCAATAGCAAAAGTGAATGAGGCATCAGCTAATCAACCTGCTGTTCTTTCCTTTTAACCTTTAAAGCAGGGTTTCTCAACCTTGACCTTGACACTATTAACGTTTTGGGCCAGATACTTCTTTGCCATAGGAGAGCTGTACTGTGCATTGTAGGATGTTTAGTAGCACATCTGGCCTCTACCCACTAGGTGCCAGTAGCACTTCCCCTTCCACATAATGACAATAAAAAATATTTCCACACAGTGTCAAATGTCACCTGGAGGCAGAATCACTCCTGGTTGAAACAAATGCTTTCAAAGGAATAGGATGCAGGCTGGGGAGGAGGCAGAGACCCTGGAGTTGAGGGTGCTGGGAATGAGTGAGCCCAGGGAGGTGTGATTAGCCGAGAGGAATGAGAAGGAATGTTGTGCTGGTGGGTGGGTGGGGCTGCCTGGCAAGTTCTCCCTGGGAAACTCACTGCAGATCTAAGAGCCTTCCCCACTCTCAGGAGGAAATTCTCGAGCTTTAACTTTGTCAGCAAAACAGAAGGCAAAGATCTCTCCTAAAGAGGAAATAAAGAAGTTTCAACATGCTTAAAAGCACTATAGAAAAAAAGTAATACACGGAAGAGCCTAGTCAAAGATAGAACAGTATGTGCCCTGGCAAAATGCTAGGAAAAAGAAAGACTTACCCACTGAAAAAGATTTGGGCCAGTTTGAAGAGCTCATGGCCCATTTCAACACTGTGTGGCCCATGGCGGACCTCAACCACTCGGAGACTCTTCTGTAGATGCATAGCTGACTTCCGCCAGTCCCCTGTGAGAAAAGAAAAATCATGTTTGAGAAAAGAACTGCAATTGCCTATCAAAGAACATTTTCAGGGTAAGGAAAGCTGAATAGCAGGAAGGGCAGCCCCAGTTTAAAGACTGAGAGATAACCAACCAGACAAGGCTGGGATCGTGACAAAAAACAGAGGCAGACTTGTTCCTGACAGCAGAAAATGAAAACACACGCCATACCTAAGGCAGCATAGGCCTGGGCCAGGTCATCCTCAACTTCTCCTACCATGGTGTGTTCTGCCGACAGGAAGCTCTCAGCATCATGCCGGCACCCCAACAACCGCCGAATGGCTTGCTCTATCAGGAAAAAGGAAAAATGCCTTGCTATAGACCACAAACCCAGTCCTAGAAATGAGAACCCAGGTTTCAAATTCTATCTCAGTTGGGCTGAATGTAGAAACTCCCCTTTATCTCCCTGGGTTGTCACCAACCCACAATGTCTGTTCCAGTAAAGCTATTGTTCTCTTACAGTTTCTCTTTCAATAGAAAAAGGTGCTAGGTGAGGCCTCACCACATTTGCCCTGGGTTTCCAACATCAGCTTTCCAATACGACCAATTCTACCTTCCACTTACGGTCAATTATTTCTCTTGACCCCGAAATCTAAGCTAAAGGTCAACTTTCATAAAGTAGGGTAAATAAATTCCCATGATATCAAGCTCTAAGGCGGAGTTTTCAAGGGTAACGGAAAGTTCCACAACTCCCTTCCTGAAAAAAGCTGAATACTTATATCCATTGGGCACATGACCCACTACTTTCTAGAAGAGACTGGCTCTGATGAGGGCAGAACAACCTTTCTAGAAATTACATCATTAGGCCCTGGAATTAAAATAAATGACACTGAACTTCTAGAATTGCATAAAGCTCATGGATGTCAGCAATAACCCTTGTGTGGCCAGGGGTACTTTAACTTAGCTATCTGATACATAAGCAAACAACAGCTTAAATCATCTGCCCCTTTTCAAGGACACAACAATAACCAAGCTGGTTAGGGTTTGGTCTCATTGGCCTGCATAGCCATCTTGTGGCTGGTATAGGGATAATTAAATTCAATTCTTCCATCATTACTCAGAATCCTTGAGTTCAAGGTGATATCAGAATGAATAAAAGAGAAGGGGCTGAAGCACCAAAGCAGGGAGCCAGTCTCACCTAGTTTACCATTTCTGAGAAGCTTCCGGGCCATCTCAACCTGCTGCTGAAGGTCCTGTAACCGAGAAACTAGGTGGTCCCTGCTGATGGATTCTGCACAAGATCTGTTGCCACAGCTGAGCACGTCATCTCCCTATGGAAGTCAGTTTTATTTTTATTCCTCTGTCAGAGTTGGTGCATGTGCTTATACTATAGGATTGCTCTGTAGTTTCTGACCCCATGGAGGAAAGAGCCTCCTGCAATAAAACATCATAACCAAAGCTGACTAGATTTGGTTTGATAGCGGCAATTCTAATGAAGGCAGTAGCTGATCCCACCTGAGATTTAATTTTTTGGAACAGAAGTGGTATAGTCCACAATTTCTTTCCATTTCTACAGCCCCTCTCTTTACTCTCTTTGGAGTCAGGACTTTGGATGACAAACACATTTCTAGAGATTATGAAAAAGTCATAAGAAAACCAATAGAAAAAGGTGCTAGGTGAGGTCTCCTCACATTTGACCTTGGGTTTGTAACTTCTGCTTTCTAACACAACCAGCTCTGCATTCCACTAATGGTTCCCCTAAGAAGAATACTGTACCCTTCAACAGAGGAAAAAAACTCTGAGGTGGACATTTGCTGTGCTTCAGATGCCAGTATCTATTTCCTCATTTAATAACAGCAATCCAATTTCTCCTGAGGATCCTTTCTCACCCTTCCATGGTCAGTTCCCTATAGCTGAGGGGTGGCATGTGGCTCAGATGTGACCCATTCCTCTGGCACAAATGGCTGGAGGAAAACTATGTGGCTCTGATTTTCCTCCAGCCAGTTATTGGATCAATGAAACACAGTAACATTTTTGCCCAGACTGCTGTTAGAGTGGCACATGTCTTTATCTTGCCACCACAGAGGGAAGTCTGCCTGAGAATGGGGCTAACACACAGAAAATGGAGTTGAGAGAGGTAGACAGAAAAATTGGGTCCTGGTGACATTATCTGAGCCCCTGAATGAAGCTGTATCTGAAGTAGCCTTACCCTGGGACTTTTCAATGACTTACTTGAGCAAACAAAATCCTATCTTCCCCCACCCCCCCAAACCAGTTTAGGTGGGATTTTCTGTCATTTCCAAGAGAAATATTACTAAATCTAACCTTTCCCTGTGGTTCCTTTGGAGGAGTAACCAATGTGTGGGGATGACTGGCTAAAATGGAAGTGATATTACTGCTTGCAGCACCTGTAAGTCCCTGATGGCTTCCTCCTAAAGATTTATCACCTTTGGGGTGGAAAACTGACCTCCAGGAAAAGTAGAGAAGAAAAGGGAGAAGAGAGATTTACCTGCATGGGTGCTCTGCAACTGTTACAACAGAATGCTTCCCACCTGGGCCCTGCAGCCATTCTGTGTGCCTCAGTTTGACAAGCTGGACAGTTGCAGTCAAAGAAATACTGTGACCTCAGCTTCTGTTGCCTTTCGGCAACACCCATCCGGCTCTCATGAGGCCCTGGAGAGAGATCACACTCAGCTAATATTTAAAACAAGAGAGAGTCAAACACTACTTATAAAGCTTCCACTTAGTAGAGGGCCCCTGGACAATTATTTATCATGTGACAGCTAACCTTTACTCAAACATTTGTGGAACTGGATACTAAAATAAGCTTCCAAGTTGCTGAGACAGGAAGAAAAAGAAGCCAAGAAGTTGTTCCTAGCTCATTTTCAGAATAGGAAGTTTATACGGATTAAGCAGTGAGACATAGTGTAGCCACAATAGGGCCCTATTAAGAAGGTCTTTCTCTTTTTTTTGGCCTAAGTATGCACTGCCTCTTTCAGGAAACAAACACTAGACAGGTGAAGTCACCTGCCCAGCGGCTTGCTCATTCCTATCCACCCTGTCCATTTCTGTTGGAGAAGGGCAGGACAATAGTGAGGAGAGATGGCTCACCATAGCAGTGAAGAATCTCTTGCCCTTTTCTAATCTGCTGTGATGCCCGAATGGAGGCGACAGTGCTAATGAAGGACACGCTGGTGTTGGGGCTGCAGGAGTGGTTCAGGAGGCTGACAACAGGGAAGATGCCTGTGGCAAGGCGCACCTGCCTGCTGTTGGTAATGATGTTCTCTTTAGATCCTGAAAGTGCAAGAGGAGAACGGAAAGATGTGTCAGGACATTTATCCCTCAGAAGATGAGCTGGGTAGCTGGGCCTGAAGCCCATCTGAGTCATGGCTCTGCAGCCGGATCCAATGTAAATTAGATGGAACATGACTCACGGCAAGCTCTGGTACCCAGGAAGCAAGGTGAATAAGCACACAAAAAGTGCACCAGAATCCTGGAACCTAACCACTGTGTCTCTATACCACAAAAAATCCAAAGATTAGAATTTATAAAAAAATAATAAAAAAGGAGTTATCAGCAGGGAGCTTTCTAGACCGATAGTTTCATAATGTTCATGAGGGAGGACACAGACACCAGAGTACTTGTTGAAATTATTTCCCAAAGACTTTCATAGCCCAAGTGCTTCTGTTTACTTGGTCTTTGGTTGGTTAATAGAACAAATGACCTAGTTACTATCCCAAACTTTATATATTTAAGCAGGCTTAAATACATTTTTAAAAAATCAATACTCCTTATGTTCATCTGTTCATCCTGCCCTTTGTCCCACCTTTATTGGAAATCAGTCAGCAACCGTTCTCATTGAAGAAAACTCTCTGTACTAGCTTTATTCAAGACAGTCTCACATACCAAACAATCTCTTTGAAACGCAATTAGCCAGCAACTTAACTGCACGACTGAAAATTATTAAGGAAGAAAGAAAAAGGCCTCTAAGCAGTGATGCTGTTTCTGCACCCAAACTCATGCACTATTCATATGTGAGTGCTCTGTACTCATGCAGGCCTATTTGTTCTTATTTTAGACACAGTTCTAACTAGCTTGGTTATTTAGTTTCTCAAGCCACAATAGTCCAAATGCAGAGAACTAATAAGGGTAGAAGATAAGAGACAGGTTTTTCTGACAATGGCAAAAGAGACAGGTGACAGACTAGGGAAGAAGGCAGAAAACTCATATAACAATGTAACAACCTTAGGGCAAATGAAAACACTAGTAGCACTAACATTTCACTTAACCAGAGGCTCTAGACTGACAGCATACTTGCATGGGTTTTGTCTTTTTTTTAAGATAGGGTCTCGCTCTATTGCCAAGGTTAGAGTGCAGTGACACCATCATAGCTCACTGCAACCTCAAACTCCTGGGCTCAAGGGATCCTCCTACCTCAGCCTCCCGAGGAGCTGGGAACACAGGCATGTGCCACAACGCCCGGCTAATTTTTTAATTTTTTGGAGAGATGAGGTCTTGCTATGTTGCTCAGGCTGGTCTCGAATTCCTGGGCTCAAGCAAACCTCATGCCTTGTCCTCCCAAAGTGCTAGGATTATAGGCGTGAGCCCCTATGCCCAGCCTGCATGGGTTTCTGTAATAGCCAAACATATCCCAGGAGTATGTACAGTATAGATAACCTTGGACATCAACAAAGGCTTAAATTATATTCAGTAGCCTCAGTTTAAGCATGAGGAAAATCGCATTTCCAACAAAATAGGTTGAAAGATGAAAGATACTGGTACTTAAAGGGAAACATTCAGTTTTCTGGAAAACTGGAAAACCACCAGATAATTGTGGTATCACTGTATACATGCCAGAAATCTCAATAAACCATTCACCAAAGAAATAACTAGTCTAGGTACAAATGTAATGAATAAAGAAAATATCATGAACTATCATGTGAAAATGTTCTATAAAGGAAAACATTAAATATAGAAATAATGTTGTCTCTCTGCAGATAATTCTATTATCTGTTGCTATGGAGGACAAGAATAGAACAAGTAAATACAATTCACAGGGAAACCAAATGACTCAATTTTCGTCAGTAATTCTACAAATTGTATTAAAATCTTTCATCAGAGCTTCTCCTAAGTGCTTAACTGATTTTTGTTTCCTCTCCCCCTTGTCCAATGCCTACCCTCTGGTATATGTGCTAATGAGCTGTGAAAATGCTAAAAGGTAGGCAGCAGGAAGGAGCAGTATAGGGCATGAACAATTTGTAGTCTGAATAATCAGCCTCTGCATAATTAAAAGTTGACTTGCATTCCCAACTACTGATAACTGGCAATCTATATTGGAACAGTTGCTAAAATTTTCCCAGAAAAAAATTATCACAATACAGTGAGTAATGTCAGCTGTGTGAATTATTTATAGATTATCCTCTAACAGAAGCAGGCCCAGGAACTAAGTGGGGTGTTTATGTCAGAGTTGAATATCTCTCTAATTATTTCTAAAAAATTAAGTATTGATTTTTAAAAATTACTCAATAATTTGCATTAACCATCTATTAGTAGAGATAATAGAAAGTGAGAATATGTATGTACCTTATCAACCAAATTTAATGTTGACATTTTGTATTTTAAAAAAAAAAAGAGTGATTCTTTACCAAAAGCATACCTCAGTAATATCTCTGGTGCATTTAAAATGGGATTCAACTAGCAAAAAAAGGATTCACTTCCAATACTTCCAGAATGTACTTACTCTGGTATATATTTTGCAAAGTGAGACATTTGTATGTGTGTGAAGTAATCAAGGACCTAAACTGAAGGTAGATTCCTTGGTTGGTGAAGAGCAAAAGCAAAGGGCAGTAATTGATATGAAGCAACACAGAACCTTATTAAGCCTTGATATTCCATGAACCCAGATACATACCAATATGCCATTCCCACTAAAATGGAACCACACATATCAAGGTCTAGAATATCATCAGTGGCCAATTCTGTCCCTTGAGATAAGTACCTGTGAGAGGTTTCTGAGGAACTGTGATTAAATAGGATTTATGCAAAGATAGTAACATACATTTTTATAGGTTTTTGTCAAAGTTTATCCTAGTTAACACTTTAATCCTTCTTCTGTGCTACTAATGAAACAGCTGCTAATGAAATTCAATGAGAACACTAAATTGGGAGGTGTTGGAACCCCAAAGATATAATAAAAAGGAATATAACAAGATTAGAAATATGAGCAGACTAAAACAAAATTAGATTGAATTAAAAAATGAAAGTGAACATTGCTGGTGGGCATGTAACTGGTCCAACTTTCTTGGAGGGCAATTTTGCAAAATGTATCAAGTGCCTTAAAAATGTTCACAGAAAAGTGTTCTTATCATTTGAATTATTCTCATTATTAAAAAACTAATTGAAACTACAAAAGGAATATATGGTAGTCAGAAAAAATTTAAAAACTGAAAATTGCAGAGAAAATGACAATCATTTATAATCCCATCAAGCAGACAGAACATTTTGTCTTTTAAACCCTAAGTGAAAATGCATATAATTAAAAAAACTAACAAAACAACTCTGCCAATGTGATAGGCAAAAAAACGGCATCTTCTTTTAATTACTAGAGAGAGGTTGGAGATTGACCATTTTTATTGCTATTTTGATAAAGTGCTTGCTCACGTGTACTTTTAAAAGCTTTACTGAGGTATAATCTACCCACCATAAAATTCACCTGCATTAAGTGTACAATTCAATGATTTTTGGGGGAAATTTACATAGTTGGGCAGCCATTTCCACCATCCAGTTTTGGAACATTTTCATCACTATGCATATTTTTAAAAGTTGATTTGAAGAGTTGTATAGTTGCTAGAGATGTTACCTCATTTTGTCATTGCCATCTTAATTTTTGTTTACGAGGTTTTTTTGGCGGGGAGTGTTAAAACAATCACAATTTCGTTTATTCACGACTGTATGCCAGCAATTTTGGCTGAGCTCAATTGAATATTTTTTTCCTGCTGGTTTTGCCTGGGGATTACTCATGTGATTGCATTCATCTGGTACATGTTCTTTTATCATCAACGAGGCTACCCCAAGCTTGTTCACATGGCTACCCCATCATTTCAAGAAGGTGACAGTGGAAGCTACTAGAGTTCTTAAGGCTTAAGTTATACATCACTACTTCTGCAGTCCATTCATCAAAGCAAGTGACAGGGCTAGCCCAGATTCAAGGTGAGGGGAAAGGGACTCCACCTCCTGATGGGAGAAAAAGCAATGTCAAGTTGCAAAGAGGCAAACATATGGGGATAGGAGAAACTGTTGTGGGCATCTTTGCAAATGCATACTCTGGGGCTCATCCAGTCCCTCCCTGTATGGATGAGAATACTGAGACACACAGAGATCAGGAAATCAGATCTTCTGCCTCCTACCCAATGCTTTCATTCTTTCAAGGACTTCTTTCACCTGCATTCTCTGTCTTCTTTACCCATTCTGGTGCTTTTGGTATTGGTACTTGGCTATCTTTTAATAATCTAAATTTGGTATTATATAGTCCTTTAAAAAGCCTCTCCCCCAAGACTATATAAATGTTCACTTACCTTTTTCTAGGTATTTTATGGTTTAATTTTTAAATATTTCACTTTTAATGATTTGAAGAAAGAATCTAATACTTTTGGGGGGGCTGTCTCAGTTCCATATTGTTTTTAATTATTGCAGCTTTAATACTGGTATGAAATCTATAATACCATTACCCTTCAGTTCTCTAAAAATATGGCTATTGTCACCCACTTATGCAAGATGAACTTTAAAACATTGTCAAGTTCCAAGAAAAACCCAATTGTGATTTTGTTTGAAATTGTATTAAAGTGATTAGGTTAATGCAGGGAAACTGCTATTTTTATAGTGTTCAGTCTTTATACTAAGAACATGGTATATCTCTGTGGTTATCCAAGACTTTTATATCCCACCAAATTAAAACACCTTTGCATTTCTAGGAAAAACCCTACTTGATCACATATTTTTATTCCTTTAATAAACTGCTAGATATAACATGGAAGTGATTCATTCAGGTTTTCTACATCTATATTCACAAGTGAGACCAGTCTATAGTCTTTTTTCTTGGCTTTGTAAAATAAGTAAGAAAGAGTTCTAGGTTTCTTCATGCTCTGGAATAGTTTATACAGTATAGAAACGATCTGTTCTTGAGAGAATTTTTGCTGTTCTTTTCTTTTTTTAAATTATAGTTAAACATAAAGTTTTAAAGAACTCACATGGAAAAGAGTGGGTCAGGCTTGTTTTTATGGAAATATTTTGATAACTTAATTATTCTGCAATTATTGGGTTTTTTTTTAATTTTTATTTTTATTTTTTTTTGCTTCTACAGAACTAGCACCACAATTATTGGTTTTTTGAAGTGTCTTCCTCCTACTAGGACAATTTAGGCAATTTGTGGTTTTAAAAAGCTATCTAATATATTCAATTTTAATAGTTTAAAATTGCATTAATTTTTTAAAATTTAAAAATGAATTTACATTATTGGCTATATCCCCTTCATTGTTTCTAATTTTGATTTTGGGTTTTTTTTTCCTAAATAGATTTATTAATTTGATTTGTGAGGTCTTTGTCTATATCAGGGGCCTGTAAACTGTAGCCTGTGGGCTAAATCCTGCCTGCTGCCTGTTTTTGGATAGCCTGTGGTCTAAGAATGGTTTTTACATTTTTAAGTGGTTGGAAAAAAAATCAGAAGAATAATTCTCATGATGTGAAAAATAAGAAATTCAAATTTCATAGTCCATAATAAAGTTTTACTGAAATCCAGCCATGCTCATTGGTTCTGTATTGTCTATGGCTGCTTTCATGCTACAATGGCAGAGTTGAATAGTTGTAAAAAGAGACCATATGGACTGCAAAGCCTAAATATTTACTATCTGGTTCTTTACAGAAAAAGTTTGTGACCCTGATATACAGGAAACAAGTTTTGACAGGTATTTTTAGTAAATCCCCTAGTTTATTATGTTATCTTGGTTTCTAGATACTTAATATATTTGGTCAGGCAAAGTCAGAGTGGTATATTAAAGTTTCTCACAATAATGGAGTTTTTGCCAATTTCTCCTTGTATACATAACCATTTTTGTCTTATAGATACAATCTCATTGACATTTCTTGCCCAAATACTGTGTTATTTTGTTACAGGAGTCACTTTGTAAACAGAATATAGTTGGATATTAATTTTCTTGATTTCATGTTTAATGACTCTAATAGGAGGGTTTAGTCCATTTATATTTACTATTATAGACTCATTTTTATTATTGTTCTATCTTTTGTTCTGTGAGCTGGGTTTTTTTTAAAGTTTTTCCCTGGAGTTATGGGAAAGGTATACAACCCATTTAAAAATTTTCTAATATAATGTTACCACTGTGTGAATAGGTGTTGTTAATTTAAAAAATTCAGGAAAGTTCACAGAAGAAAGTAGCAATCACTCATATTTCCACTTTCATAATTAATCACTGGTAAGATTTTTTTTTTTCTTTGAGACAGGGTCTCATTCTGTCAACTGGGCTAGAGCACAGTGACGTCACCATAGCTCACTGCAACCTCAAACTCCCGGGCTCAAGTGATCCTCCTGCCTCAGCCTTGCAGTAGCTGAGCAGCTGGGACTACAGGTACACGCCACCATGCCTGGCTAATTTTTCTATATCTTGTAGAGACGGGGTCTCGCTCTTGCTCAGACTGGTCTCAAACTCCTGGCCTCAAGCGATCCTCCTGCCTTGGCCTCCCAAAGTGCTAGGATTGTAGGCATGAGCCACCACACCTGGCCTACTGTTCAGATTTTGGTCTTTTTGCTTCCGTTTTTTTTTATGTGTATATTTTTAAAACATCATATAAACAATAATAAATTATGCATAAAACAGAACCTTATACATAAAGCCGAAGTCTCCAATCCTTTTTCCATCACCCCAAGTAGTCAGTATTATGCTATGTATATCTATTCGTCTAGTTTTTATCAGCCACAGAATATACAAGTATTCCTATACATACTCTTACTATGCAAAAATTTACTCTTAACAACTTGTGAAAAATTTTACCCATAATTTGCTATGAAAAACAAAAATTGATTATAATAAAATTTCATGCACATGGAGCAAAAACATTTAGGCTAATTAGGATGTTTATCCACTGAAAGGTGTAGGCCAATGGAGGAAAGTGAATGGAAAACTCCAACTTCTTCTGCCCACAGGCTCTGTCATTCTGCCTCAGAGATTGAGCTTGAGTTAGTGGTCACTGCTATTATTTACTGGGACAATAGTTTCTACAGTTTCCACAGCTACTAACATGTGCATCTTTTTTGTATGTCCTATTAAGTAGTTTAAAGGCAAGACATATAATGGAATCAAGAGCTGGTAACTTTCTGCCATTTAATCTGGAAGCCCCATATATTATTTTTTTATATTCAGAAAAAACAAAATCAGTATTTTTTTAAACACAAGTGAGTGTACCCAGGGGAAAACATAATTCTGGAAAACACTCAACAGATATATTTTATAAGGCAGCAATGGCTCAAAGAAGCAAAGGAAGGCAGAGAAGAAAACAGAGACTAACCTGAAATGTGATTAGTAGTATCATGGAACCAGGCCAGTGCTAATTTTAGATGTTCCATGTGCTTTAAAGTGGGGAAGAGAGTCTTGCCCAAAAACACCTCTCGTGAGATACCTATATACCATCCATATAATTTGGCAGCCGAATTAAAATTAAATATAAAAATACAAACAAAAATAGGCCGACAAATTCTAGATTACCTAATGTGAGAAAATCAAAAGAGCTAAGTGTATATAGTTTAGTTAAGCCACATTTAATATTAACCTATCTATAAATTCTAGGTTTATCCAACACCTAGTTTCCTCTCTCTCAATAGAGTTAACTAGAAAAATTGAGAAAAGTATAATGAATGGATTGAATCAAAAGATATTTTCTGATAAAATGGAGATCATACAATAAAAATACTGCAAATGTCATTTCTTTTCTAATAATAGCTGTACCTGTTGTCAGTACAGTCATAATGGAGATGTCACTCATGATGCTGGGCACATCCAACCTCCCTATCTAGCTTACATAGGTTATCTGTAGAACCCAGTTCAGGAAAGCAGGGCTAGGCTGGCTGATCTGTGTCAGGAGGTGGCCCCTTGATCAAAGGACAAGCCACACAGAGGCTGGCCAACAGCTTATGATGTAGTATGGTGTGAAAAGCTGTGCTGGGCCAGATTCCTCTCTTGGAAATTTAGCAAAGAATGGGAAAAATCTGTCAAATGGAAAGAGAAGAGAGAGTAGTTGAGTAAATTAAGAGTCTGATACCTTACTCAGTAACAGGCCCTGTTCTTTCTGCAGTCTGGTTTAACTATTGTTTCTGCCCTTGCTAAGGAAAAAAACTACATAGTTTTCTCTGGTTTCCTGTGCATGCATCCTTATAACAAACTTGCTATTACTAATTGAGACAGTTTTCCCTCACAATCAAAAAGCCTCTGTAATAGAGATTTTTAACTTTTTAAAGAATTTTTACAAACACAACTCTATAAAGTTAGGTGGGATGAAATTACCCATTTTACAGACAAGAAAACTGAGGCAGAGTGGGACCAAATAATTTAAGGTCACATAGATTTTCAACGGCATAATAATGATAATACAAGACAGCTGTGTTTTCCCATTAGCTCACTGATTTGTTTGAATGCTCCTGTTTTCCTCTGCAGTTCTTTCTCCCCAAACATCAGCTATATCAAGAACAATATTATAAAGCAGAAAAATAAGTTTCACCCTTACCTGTCTGCTGTATGGTAGTTATCGCCTGGGCATTACATTGCAGCTGTAACATGTGTCGCAGCATGGCCACTCCCCAAATATCCAAATCTGGACAGAACTCAGGAGTTGCCTCGGCTTTCAGCTTAGAGGATTTCAGACCTGTTGTGAGTGCCTGTAAACTGGCTGCCTCTAGTTGCCTGCACAGTGCAGAAACACTTAGAGCACAGAGGAATTTGTGCTCTGGGCTATGGTTTTCAGTATGGGGCAAAAGGTTGAAGACAGCATAATAATTATTTTCATACTTCCCATTAACATCACATCCAGGAATTGGGGTCTGAACTATTTTTCCATTTTCCTCACTTTCCCCCAGGCCATAGTTAAGTGTCTTGACCAGATTCTTGCTTTCAGGTAAACAGATGTCCTTGTGACTAGTCTCATCACAAAGCTTCCTTATGATTTTGCCTACATCCTCAAATCTACCTAAAAGAGTCAACCTCAGGGCGATGTGGCAAAAGACACCCAGTGTGAGAAGCAGCCCCCCTAGAGAACACTCTACACTATGGTAGAGCTCCCAGGCCTGCTGCATACACTCTTGGCTGCAATACTTGGCATAGCTGCATCCATCACAAGGAACTGTGGCCAAAGTGTGCTTCAAACATCGGTGACAGTAGAGGTCCCCATTGGTAACTCTGGTACTCCACTTGCTCTCTAAGCCGTGATGCAGTGGTTGCATTTCTCCCGGGTTAAGGACACTCACAAAAGCATCCTCCTTCACCAGGAGCTCTCCTGGGAGAATATCTTTTGTGGCAATCAGATAGCGGCCTTTTAAAGGGTCAGTGCATAAGCTGATGGATGATGATGCACTGGAAATTTGTTCATTCTCTTCCCTTAGGTCCATGTCCTCAAAGGCTTTGGCTAGAGCTGCTGGGAAGATTTCTGTGAGATTCTTCTTTTCTTGTATCTTTACTTTCAGATGATGGAGGTTTCTCTGTAGAATTTGAAAGGGGGAATCTGCTACAGTCGGTTTGGCAGTGAAGTTACTTTCAAGATCATTGATGGTCTGGCTTGCCTCCTGTAGTCTCCCCAGGGTCACCAGACATTCTGCCTTACGCAACATTATCTTGGGTTGTAACCTTTCTGGATACCCATGCATCTGTGCTCTGATAATGTCTTTAAGACATGTCTGAAAACAGAAAGGAAATCCCAAAATGACCCTTAGCCCTTACTCTTCAATGTCTACTGAAAATGCTTCCAAAAATCTGTAAGAAAGTTAAGGATTATTAAAAATGGAACAAGTATAACCACACGCTCATTTAAATCATATTCTACTGTGTGAGCTTTTAATTGAGTGATGAGTAACACTTGCTGAGGACATTATATTTAATTGTTCTTATTAAATTTTTTTTTTTTTTGAGACAGAGTCTCATTCTGTTGCTCTGGCTAGGGTGCAGTGGCATGATCATAGCTCAATGTAACCTTAAACTCCTGGGCTCAAGTGATCCTCCTGACTCAGCCTCCTGAGTAGCTGGGACTACAGGCACGTGCCACCATGCCTGGCTAATTTTTTCTATTTTTAGTAGAGACGGGGTCTTGCTCTTGCTCAGGCTGGTCTCAAACTCTTGACCTCAAGTGATCCTCCTACCTCGACCTCCCAGAGTGCTAGGATTATTGCGGTGAGCCACCGTGCCTGGCCAATATTTCTATTTTTAAAGGAAAAAAGGCTCACAGATAGAAGAATTATACTACTGTGATTAAGAGAGCAGACTTTGAAGCCAAACAAATCTGCATTCAAATACTGACTCTGCCTCTTACTAGCTGCATGACCTTGTGCAAGCAACTTAATTTTTCAGTTTCTTAATTTTCTTATATGAAAAACAGGAGTGATAATACCTCAAAGAGTTGTTATAAGGATGAAATAAAGTAATATATCTAGAGTGCTGAAAGGAGCACCTGGACCATAGTATGTGCTCAATAAATGGTAATCATTATTATAAGAAGGAAAACAGAAACAACCAATATAGGAAAGTTATAAAGGGTTAAGCGTTTTGCAAATTCTTTTAATGACTGTCCTCAGTAGTCCAGGACTTTCTTGCTTAGGGCCTAGAGTTAGATTCTTGCTCTTCTCTTTTAGCCTGAAGGACAGTAAGTGTGAATTTGTTACTATTCCAATAGTTCTTAACTCTAGGGTATAATTTGAATTTCTGTGGAATTCTGAAATGGATGTACCAAAATGGCATTCTAGAACTTGTCCTTTGACCTCTCTAATACAAATTTCAGATGCCTCATTAGTATCTTCCTAAAAAATTAATCTGATTTTGGTTACTTCCTGTTTTAAAAACTCCAATGACACACTTGGCAATGTTGCTTCTGTCGCCACAGTTAGGAGATGGAAAGAACGCCACTCATGGAAAGCTGACGTCACAGGCACACAGGCAACTCAGCGTGCCTTTCACTTTCCCACTCACAATGCTTACTAGGGTGAGCTATATTATTATACGAATAATCTGGAACATGTTCTACTTATTTAAAAAAAAAAACCACATTAGGGTTGTAAAGGGCATTAGTACCAAGAAGGGGGGAAGGTGGGAGGGAGGTGAGGGGTACAAACTTACCTACTGGGTACAATGAACGCTATTTTGGTGATGGGCACACTAAATGCCCCAACTTAACCATTATACAAGCTATCCATGTAACAAAAACATTTGTACCCTCTTAATATTTTAAATAAAAAGCAAAAATTTCAAACATTACAAAAATAGAAGAACCAACAAATAAGTAAATATATTTTGCGAACACTTGGAACCTGAAGTATTATCAACAACATATCGCACCGCTGATATCCACACTGCGCACTGCTGACCTCTTGGACATAGTCCATGCCCTTATGGAATGTACCACAGCTCTTTCTTGTCAACCAACATTACCCTTCATGGTCACCTGTGATAGGTGAAATGAATCAGGAGAAAGAACAAGTTTGGGCAGATTTCTATTCTTTTTTTTTTTTTTTTTTTTGAGACAGAGTCTCGCTCTGTCACCTGAGCTAAAGTGCCATGGCATCAGCGTAGCTCACAGCACCCTCAAACTCCTGGGCTCAAGTGAACCTCCTGCCTCAGCCCCATGAGTAGCTGGGACTACAGGCATGCACCATGACACCCAGATAATTTTTTCTACTTTTAGTAGAAATGGGGTCTCGTTCTTGCTCAGGCTGGTCTCAAACTCCTGACCTCAAGTGATCTTCCCACCTTGGCCTCCCAGAGTGCTAGGATTACAGGCATGAGCCACCATGCCCGGCCTGGGCAGATTTCAATGTACTTCCAATTCAACCAATTGCAGCATGGCTTGATTTTAGTGTTCTAAGAAAGCAGAAGAAGCCTGGGCACTGTGGCTCATGCCTGTAATCCTAGCACTCTGGAAGGCTGAGGTGGGAAGATTGCTTGAGCCCAGGAGTTTGAGGTTGCTCTGAGCTAGGCTGATGCCACGGCACTCTAGCTCAGGTGACAGAGTGAGACTCTGTCTCAGAAAAAAAAGAAAGCAGCAGACATGAAGGCCTAGTTCTCCAGAGAAGGCCCCACAGATCCTCTCCAATCACACCAGGCATCCTCATACTCACCTCATACTGACCCAGGTGGAAGAGGGCTGCAGAGCGATTAGCATAACACAGTGAAATGTCCTCAGTGTTAGGCCTTGAATATGATACTCCCTGCAAAACAATGAACTGGTTAAAGGTATAAATGGAAACTAGCATCTCTAAAGTATATTTTTCAGATAATAGGGGCTCTACTACTAAAGACTGTATGAAATTGGGAAAGTTACTGAACTTTTTTGCTTCAGCTGCTTCAGCTTCATTTTTAACTACCTTAGAGCAAAGCTGTGGAGATCAAGTGAGGAAATAAATATTCAAAGCACTTTGAAGATAGCAACATCAGACACAGCTTCAACCACAAACAATACTGAAATGAAAAACTGAGGAAGGTATTTGCAAGCATAATCCTGACTGTAACAAAGGGTGAGTGGCACAAATAGAAATTCACAAAAGAAGAAACACAATATGTGGAAAGCAAATGGTTAATTCATATATGAATAGCCAAATATATGAAAATGAAGCAAAAAAGGGATACTTTTTTCTGCCATCAAATGGGCAAGGACTAATAATAACCATAAAGGTAGCATCTCAAATCACTGGAGAAAAGATGGGGATTATTCAATAAAAGTATTGGGATAAGTAGGCAGCCACTGGGGAAAAAAACGTTGGTTCTCTATATAACAAACCTTTCATTGGATAAGTTCCAAATGGATCAAACTCTTAACATAAAAAAAGGAAACTATAAGAGGACTGGAAGAAACTATAGGAATAGTCTAAAGCAATATTGGAAGAATCCCTAACTATGACACAAACCCAGAAGTCATAAAAGGTCAAATCAGGAGGAACAAGCATGAAGCTTCTGAGCCAATCAGTGGTGCTCCCAAGGCCAAAATCCAGCCAAAGAATCCAGAGTGCCTGATAGGGGAAGAAGTGATTGTTCTCAGTGCTGTAGCCAAGCATTCTAACAGCAAACCTCAGAAAGCTGCATCCAGCAGGAGCAGCAAAAGTAAGGGTCATAGGCAGGGAAAGACCAAAATGCCCAGAGAAAACAACTGCAAGAAAGCCGAAGAAAGTAAGCAGTCAGGGGACAAAGTCAAGGCAGAAGAGAAGCAACCACTCCCAAGAGGAAGTGGAAGAAAAATCCACTTGAGCTTAGCCAAGAGAATTTTAAAAAGCCTCGAAGCTGCCCAGGCATGCACGTGCTGGAGTCTGTGCAGGTTCTCATGCACTGGCAAGAAGAGTGATAAGAAAACTGGACTGTCTTCCTCCTGGAACCTGGGAAACTCAAGGAACACCAAAGACCCCCAACCATCCTCAACGTTCAAACCATGGCTGGATACCCGAAGTGAGGGTGAAGGCTCTGAGAAAACTCAAGTCAAAGCCCAGAAAACAGATGACAGAGCTGAAAAAGAGTGTCCACCTCCATCGTAGTATGAGCTGCCACCACCCGGGAAGGTCAAGTTGGTACCCTTTCCGACCCCGGACAAACCTCAAGCTCGACTTATTCTTTGGCGGCACATTCTCTGGCTTCACGTAGGCCTGGTGCAGCTAACCCTGCACAGCCTGGTTCTACTAACTCAGTTCAACCTATTGCAGTCAATCCATCCCAACCAGCTCCTGCCAATGCATTTTTCACAGGTCCTGCCTGACCAGCTCGGCCAATTTCAACCAATGCAACCAGACCCCGTTTGACCAACCCTACCCCGCCTAGTGAGCCTCAGTCTGCTGCTTCTAAGCCTGCACCTTACAACACACCATGTCACACTTCTCTCCAGCAGCAGCCTGTTTCCACTGCTGTGACCAACCCCAGTCACCGCCCAAGCCTCAAAACCAATTTCTACTCCAAGACTTCAGCATGCAACCAGTTCCATGGAGGAAACCCAATATTTCTGGGCCTGTCACAAAAGAGCAGAGGCCAGAGCGTGAAGCCATAAAGAGGCAGCCTCAACAAGAGCGTGAGAAGGCTGCCAAATACAGCTTTCTGGAGAAATTGCAGATTTTCGTTGAGAGGGAAAAAGGGATGGAAATGTCACAATATTAGGGCTATGTAGTATAAGAGATACTGAGTTTACTGGTACCACTTTGAGTACCAGCGGGTTTTTCACATATATATATAGGTAGGTACAAATTTCTCTATTTATTGATATATTTTACAAACTTAATAAAATTGAATAAAGAAATGCACTAGAATTAATTAATAGATGAGTAATAAAGAGGCCTTTTGAGTTCTGGAAAAAAAAAAAGAAGTCATAAAAGGGTAATAAACTTGACCACATGAAAATAAAAAATATCTTCATGGCAAAAAACTAAAAAAAGCAATATCAAAAGGCAAACATTGGCCTGGAAAAAACATTTGCAACTCATAATACAGACAAAGAGCTATTAATAATTTCTTTACTTTATTAAGAGTTCCTATAGATCAATAAGATGACAACCGATAAATCAATAGGAAAACAAGCAAATGATAGGAACAGTTCTTATGAGAAATACAAATAGCTCTTAAACATATGAAAAAATGCTCAACCTCTTTCATAATCAATAAAATGCAAATTAAAACAGTACTGAGATATTCTTTACCTATCAGATTGACAAAAATAAAACTTATAGCACACTGAGTTGGCAAAGGGGTAGAGTAATGGTCACTGTCATTCTGTTGTTAGTGGGAGTGTATATTGGTCTCATGATTATGGAGGGTAATTTAGCAACACTCATCAAAATCTTGTATATATATATTTTATATACATATAAAATCTCCATTGACCCAGTAATTCCTCTTCTAGGAATTTATCCTATAGATATAATCATTTATCCTACAGATACGTGCAAAATGACACACATGCAAAGTTTCTCATCCAGTATTAGTCGAAATAGCAAAAGATAGGAAACAAATGTTGATCTATAGGACACTGGTTAAATAAATCATGATATATCCATTTAATGGAATACCTTGTAGCTGTAAAAAAGAATGAGGAAACTCTTTATGTACTGATGTGGAATGATCTTCAAACTATTATTGTCAAGTGAAAAAAGCATGGGGCTGAACAGTATGTACAGAATGTTCATTTATGTAAAAAGAAAGTATGAGTGCAGGAGTGGAAGATTATTTGTGTTTATTTATATATGCCTGAAATACCTCTGCAAAGACACATTTAACAGTGCTAGCTTATGGGGATGGGAAATGAGGTGGCCAGGGGATGTAGACTACACTGTATACTCCTGTAACTTCTGAAATCTAACCATGTGAACATATTTTCTTCTCAAAAATAAATAAATATAATAATAATAAAACCGTGATAATAACCAGTATTGCTTAGGATATAGAGAACTGAATGTTCCCATATTCTGCCAGAAGGGATGTTAACTGGCTCTTTCCTAGAGAACAATTCAGCATCAAGTACCAAAGGCCTTAAAAAATAAACTCTCTTTGACCCAGCAATTACTCTTCTAGGAATTTATCCTAAGGAAATAATCAGATATACACAAATATTTACATAGAAAGATGCTTATTGCAGTGTCATGATATCACCAATTTGCCAACATTGGGAGATGTTAAATCAAGCACAGTTCTTCTCTGTAATGGAATACTAAGCCAGCCATAAAAAATTATGTTCTAGTGGAAAATTTAATAACATGAGAAAATGGGCACAATAAATTGCTGAGGGAAAAAAGCAAGTTACAAGATGGTAAGTGCAGCATTATCCCAATTTTGTAAAAGAAACACATATTTTTAGAGGAAAAAGTCTGGCTGGGTGGATATAAGCAAAAATGTTAACAGTGCCTATCACTGGTTATGAGATTTTTTTTACTCTTTATGCTTCTCTATATTTTCCAAAGTAAACATATATTACTTTTATAATCAGACAAAAACAAATATTATTTTAAAGAAGAAAAGAGCAGCTTTCTAGAAAACTGAGAAATATCATAATCACCAAAATACTAGCTTTATGAAATAGGAAGGCTCATATTCTTCCATATCCAGAGCAAACCTTAATTTTTTGATCTGACTTCACTTTTTATTTTACTTGTTTTCCTTGAATAACTTTCTATGTGATCACATTTATGATGCACATGTATAATGGTGAAGAGATTTGCTCTGAAAAAGAACTATTAAGCCATTTATCACTGGATCATTACATCTAATGGATTTTAATCCTTCAGCAATCACTAAAGCTTATATTACTTAGCTAAATACTTTGTCATAACACTACAAAGCAGAGATTTTATCAGCTGTAGAGGGTGCTGTTGTAGGTGTGATCGTTTCTGGAAAATTAATTCCATACTTTAAGCATATGCCTGTTAAAGATTCAGAGTAGGGGAACACCTTTCAAATTTACACTCATTCTTTTAATATACAAGATCACAGATTTGGTGCAAAGAATTGATACATTCTTGCTTTCAGCTCATATAAATCTTTTAAAAGCTATGGAAGGAAGTCTCTCAGGGGATCTTGTTCCAGTTCCTACTACGGAAGCAGGACAATAAGAATAGATTGATGACTGCTGAATGAGTGGTCAGCAAAAAAATAAATAAATAAAAATAAAAAAAGAATAATAGATTGTTAAAAGTCACAATTCCTCCCCAGTGATCAGTGTTGGTCAGTATAATTTAAAATGTTTGTTGACTGCCACTAATATTAATATGTTCGATGACAACCTTCAAAATGAAGTTCAACTGGGCTGTGGCCAATGAGCTCATTTTCCCTCTAACTTAATCTAAGTCATACTGGTCATAAGCTACCACTGTGGCTAAGTAAAGTCTAGCTGTTCTCCAAATCAGTAGTAGCAAGCCAATGGCCCCATCTGACAAAAATGGCATATGATTCAATGAGAGCTGACAGACACAGGCAAGGCAGGGCAAGGGGCCAATAAGCCAAGCCTATTGCTACAAGTTGTCTGAAGGAATGTGGGAATAGAAGTTTCTTGATGAAATTCAGGACATATAAACTACCCTTTGTTTCAGAATACAACCAACAGCAGAATTCTGCCAGTTTTCTTTTTCAAATCCATTCCACAAATCATAGACAAAGATAACACTGGCTACGAAATTTAGCAATATGGCTCTATCTCCTGAAGAAATATGCATTGTTAAATTACTGAGCTGGGAGTGTTTTACCTTAGAGTACAGCACTGCAGCTCCTGTATAATCTTTCTCCTGAAATTTTTTGTTTCCTTCTTCTCTGTAGAAAAGGGGAGCTTCACGGTCCTTCCCCACCAAGTAGCCTCTAGAAAGTCTTTTTAAAAACATCTCATCCTCAGGTCTTCATGAAGAAAGGAGAACACAAAAAAAGCAGAAATTTGTTATTTCAAGGAAAGCTCCAAACCATTGCACTTGAAACAAGAAAGTATGCTTGCAAAACACTGGAACGCAACGCATGCATTGTGTCATGTGACTGGAGGAAAAATACTCATGGTCTCAGAGACACAGGGACCAGAATTTATACTCTGAGGACTGAGTGCTAATTTTTCCTTTTTTTAAAAATGTCAAAATATTAATGGGGCACAAATGTTTTTGTTACATAGATACCTTGTATAATGCTTAAGTCAGGGCTTTTAGTGTGCCCATCACCAGAATAGTGTTCATTAATTTTTTATTCTTTATCTCATAATTACTGGCCAATGAACCATCCCTTGGATCATATATCACAAAGATCTTGAGTGTGCAGAATGACATTATACATGGAGTCTTTGCATCAAGGAGTATTCTCCATTTAAACTGTGTTGAAAATACTTGACTGAGTGGCTGACAGGGAAGAGAGAGAGAGAGAGATTGGGAATGAATTATAAAGTAACTGTAGTAAAATATTAACATTTGGGGAATCTGGAAGAAGGGTATATTATACAGTAATTGTTTGCACTATTTTTGCAAGTAAGTCTGAAATTATTTCAAACTAAAAAGTTCTAAAAAATAAGTATACAAATGCTCCATATCGGCAGTCCCCAAACCTTTTTGGCACTAGGGACCAGTTTCATGGAAGACAATTTTTCCACGGACCGGAGGTGAGGGAGAGTTGGGATGGTTTTGGGATGACTCAAGCACATCACATTTATTGTGCACTTTATTTCTATTATTATTACATTGTAATATATAATGAAATAATTATACAACTCACCATAAGGCAGAATCAGTGGGAGCCCTGAGTTTGTTTTCCTGCAACTAGACGGTTCCACCTGGGGGCAATGGGAGACAGTGACACTGAAGTGTGTTGCTTATGTCCAGTCTACTTCATAATCTCGTTTTGGTTGCTGTCACTGCAGAAAACCCTGCTTCACAAAGATAAGATGTTGGAAATGGAAGCAGGCTTTTCAGTGGTTTTGTGGCAATCTCAGGATATTATGCCTTGACCTTAATCCAGAACGTACGGCGATTTGAAGTTGTCTCAAACATACTTTTAAGGCCACCGTCATTTGCGATCTCAAGCAGTTGATCCTCTTCTAACACGGATAAAGTGGATTCACCTGGCTTATTCACAAATGGGTCGCAGATCCATTCCTTCCCAGTTTGGGGGTCTTTTGTGGTTGGGAAGTAATGCTCAAACTCTTGAAAGTTGAGATAGGTGATCATGCACCAGCTGGGAGAAAGCAAGCCCTGGCTCGGTCTCTTCCAAAATCTCTGCTAATGTTTGAAACATATCAAAAATCCCAATGTTCACTTGTTGCCCCCATAATTCCAGTTTGCCTTTGAATGCAGCCACTTTATCTGCTGACTTGAACACAGTTGTTGTTCTCCCCTGAAGTGACAGATTGAGAGTTCACTGAGCAGGTTGAATATGTCACACAAGTAAGCAAATTTTGCAACCCATTCTGTGTCACTGAAACGTGCTGCCAGTGGTGACCGTTTTTCTAAAAGAAATCTTTGGAGTGGCTCTGGTAACTCAAGAACTCTGGCCAGTTATCTACCTTTAGAAAGCCATCTCACTTGTGTGTATAAGAGAACACGTGTGCACTCTGCGTCCATCTTTTTACAGAGCTGTGTGAACAGACATGAGTTAAGGGTATGTACTTTAATGTGGTTGATAATTTTAATCACATCCTGCAAAACGTTTAGTTCAGGTGACATTTTTCAGCTAGCCAGCACTTCTCTATGGATGACACAGTGCGTAAACTCACATTCAGAAGCGACCTCCTTGACTCAAGTAGTGAAACCAGAAAGCCATCCAGTCATGGCAGCCGCTCCGTCCGCACATATGCTGACACAAAATGACCAACTCAGTTTTCCTGATATGTAATCATTCAAAGACTTGAATAGTTCTGCAGCTATGGTGTTGGGTGGCAACAAAAATGCACATAACATATCCTCATACACATCCTCCTGAAAAATATATCACACAAAAACAAGCATTGTTGCCTTGTTGTCAACATCGGTAGACTCATCAACCCGGATTGTGCACCACGGTGACTCATTAATCCTCTCTAACAATTGTGCCTCAATATCCTCTGCTATTTTATCAATTCGTCTAGTTATGGTGCTAGCCGAAATAGGAACATGTGAAACCTTCTGAACTGCAGCCGCTCCTAAAAGTTCACAGCAAATGACCTTAGCAGCAGGCAGGATCAACTCTTCACCAATAGCAAAGGGCTTCTTAGCTTTAGCAATGCGGTTAGCCACTAAGAATGATGCTCTCAGTGCAGACACGTTTGATGAAGTGGTGGCCTTCAATAGTTGCTTCTGTTCTTCGTGTTCACGGTTTTTTCTCTTGAAAAACTCCAAAGGCTTGTCTTTTAACGCATGGTGCTTGGTCCCCATGTGGTGAAGCAGTTTTAAAGGTTTCATGGCTTTGTTGCATAGCCAGTCACCACATATTATACAAAGCAGGCTTAGAGAATGTGAATCACCTGTTGCAATGAACCCATAATTTAAGTAGGACTTGGTATTTTCTTTTAAATGCAGCTTTCATTTTGTTGGCAGTCTTAGAGTCTTACACTGTCTCATCATTGGGTCTTTCCCCCTTTTCAAAGAAGCTCTCCGGCGATGTTTGTTTTTTACTCATTTTTGCTAGGGTTAACTTGTGGGCTACCAAAACTGTGACTGAGACAAGTGTGCAGTGCGGGAAAGAGGTGCGGATGGAAGTGGTAACTAAAATAATAGGCAGGCCACACTTGGACTAAAAGAAGTGTCGGATTCTGACTTAAAGCCTGCCACCAGATGCAGCTGTACAATTGAAGTACATTAACTCACTTGCCACTATAAAGCCTGCCACCAGATGCAGCTTAATTGTCACTTGCCACTCACTGATAGGGTTTTTTTTTTTTAGCATATCATGAGGTAACTGATAGGGTTTTGATATGAGTCTGCAAGCAATTTATTTATTATGGTCTCTGTGCAGTCAAACCTCTCTGCTAATGACAATCTGTGTCTGCAGCCACTCCCCAGTGCTAGCATCACCACCTCAGCTCTACTGCAAATGATCAGGCACAGATTCTCATAAGGAGTGCGCAACCTAGATCCCTTGCATGTGCAGTTTACAGCAGGGTTCGCACTCCTATGAGAATCTAATGCTGCCGCTGATCTGACAGCAGGCAGAGCTCAGGCGGTAAATACAGATGAAGCTTCCCTTGCTCACCCACCACTCACTTCCTTCTGTGAGGCCCGGTTCCTAATAGGCCACAGACCACTACCAGTCCACGGCCCGGAGGTTGGGGACCACAACTCTATATAATAAAACTAATGAAGTTGATCTAATATATAAATATACAAACATAGATACATACACTTGGAAAAAAACAATATACTTTTCCATAAAAAAAGAGATAATTTAGAACAACCTAGACTATATTCTTTGACTACAATATCATAAAGTAAAATATGAATAACAAAATTGGAAACAAAAATGATATGGAAACTAAAAATTCTCTTAAGCAACTCTTGGGGTCAAAGAAGAAATCAAAATCAAAACTGCAGAATGTTTACAAGTGTTTTTCAAATTTTGTTTACAAAGACCCACAATAAGAAATACCTTTTACACTGTGACTTGGTATAATGCATCTGTGTATGTATACATTAAAATTTATAAGACATTATTTATCTTTGCTATGTATAAGGTAAAAATAAAGTTAATATCAAATATGGTTTTATTAGTATTTAAATACAATACAGAAAAATCATGAATAACACAAAAAGAAAAATTAGGAAAGATTTTACTTAATTCAAAAGGTGTGCTTGCCTTTTCTAAATTTACTTCAGCCCAGAACATATGAAGATAATACCCCATGCATATCTGGTACACCATAAAGCCTATTCTTTTTTCTATTTTTGTTTTGTTTTAAATTAAGTTAAACTGAAAATCCTAGTTAAAACAAAAAGGTTGTAGCGAACAGTAATAACAGCAAAACTCTTCTTGCCTAAAAATAGACATTTTTTAATCTTTATCCAAAATGATGATGGACTCAATGTTTTGTAATTGTTCTTCAGTATAATTAGGAAGCTGCAATAATTCATTCTTTTCTCCATGTACCAAGTTTAACTCAGTAATTGACTCACAGAGTTTTGAAAAGCAAATGGATAGTCTATCCTCTTTTTTTTGTTTGTTTCAAATTTTCTTCTGGAATGTTGTGATAAAAAATCTGATGGCTGGGCATGGTGGCTCATGCCTGTTATCCCAGAACTTTGGGAGGCCAAGGTGGGAGGATCACTTGAGCCCAGGAGTTCAAGACCAGCCTGAGCAACACAGTGAGACCCTGTCTCTATTAAAAAAAATAATTAAAAAAAAATTTTAAAAATAGGGCTGGGCATTGTGGCTCATGCCTGCAGTCCCAGCTACTTGGGAGGCTGAGGTTGGAGGACTGCTTGAGCCCAGGAGTTGGAGGTTGCAGTAAGCTATGATTACGCCACTGCACTCCAGCCTAGGTGACAGAGCAAGACTCCATCTCTAAGAAAAAAAAATTTTAATATTGTAATAAAATATATATAAACATAAAGTTTACCATTTTAACCATTTTAAGTACACAGTTCAGTGGAATTAAGTCACGATATTGTGCAACAATCACAGCTATCCATTTCCAGAACTTTTCATCATTCAAATTGATAATTTGTACGCAGTAACACACTAACTGCCATGTGAGTTATATTTAACTCACGCTAATTTTGAGCCTGGGACCTTGTGAAGCATAACCCTGCAGTTGGTTCATGAAAATTTTATCTGTTGATGTTCTTATTGATACAATTAATATTGACAATTTAATTCTAAAAACGTGGATTGTGTTGCATATAACTCACACACAGAAAACAATAAAAAAATAACAAATTAGAAAGGATCGTTTTGTTTTAACAAAACACCATGGCCCCATGGAAAAATTTTTTTTTTCCTAGCGTGGCAGTCAATGTGTTAAACAATAACTCCTCATATTGCTCCTCCCCAGCCCCTGGTAACCTCTATTCTACTTTCTGTCTCTATGAATTTGCCTATACTAGGTACTACATATAAGTGGAATACAGTATTTGTCTCTCTTTTTTTTAAAGACAGGGTCTTGCTCTGTTGCTCAGGCTGGAGTGCAGTGGCATGATCATAGCTCACTGCAGCCTTGAACTCCTGGGCTCAAGCAATTCTCCCACCTCAGCATCCTGAGTAGCTGGGACTATAGGTACATGCTACCACACCCAGCTAATTTTTTATTTTTTGTAGAGACTGGGTCTTGCTATGTTGCTCAGGCTGGACTTGAACTCCTGGGCTCAAGCAATCCTCCTGCCTCACCCTCCCAAGTAGCTGGAACTACAGATGCATGCCACTGTGCCTGGCTCCCACTCCTTTTTATGGCTGAATAATATTCCACTGTATGTACATCCTACAATGGATCTATCCATTCATCCATTGATGGACACTTACATTATTTCCACGTTTGGGTATTATGAATAATGCTGCTATGAACACTGGTGTGCAAATATTTACTCAAGTTCCACTTTCAATTCTTTCGGATATAAACTCAGAAGTGGGATTGCCGGATCATATGATAATTCCACGTTTAATCTTTTGAGGAACTGCCATACCATTTTCCACAGTGGCTGCACCCACCATTTTACATTCCCACCAGCAATGCACAAGCATTCCAATTTCTCCACATCCTCATTAACACTTGTTACCATCTGGGTTTTTTTTGTTTCTTTTCTTTTTTTTCCTTTGGTTTTTTTTTTTTTTTTTTGGTGACCAAGCTCTTGCACTGCCCCCACGGGCCCTGGGGCCCATGGGTTTTTTTTGATAATAGCCCTCCTAATGGGTGTGAAGTGGTATCTTATTGTGGTTTTGGTGCACATTTCCCTGATGATTAATGATGTTGGGCATCTTTTTATGCGCTTATTGCCAACTTGTATATCTCCTTTGGAGAAATGTTAATTTAAGTCCTTTGCCTACTTTTTAATTGGATTTTTTTTGTTATTGAGTTGTAGGAGTTCTTTATATAATATATTCTGGATATTAACCCCTTATCAGATATATGATTTTCAAATATTTTCTCCTATTCTACGGGTTGTCTTTTAATTCTCTTGATAGTGTCCTTTTCTGCATAAAAGTTTTTAATTTTTTTTTTTTGAGACAGAGTCTCGCTCTGTCGTCCTGTTTAGAGCACAGTGGCATCATCATAGCTCACTGCAACCTCAAACTCCTGCGCTCAAGTGATCCTCCTGCCTCAGCCTCCTGCATAGCTGGGACTATACGCACACGCCACCATGCCTGGCTAAGTTTTCTATGTTTAGTAGAGATGGGGTCTTGCCCTTGCTCAGGCTGGTCTCGAACTCTTGACCTCAAGCAATCCTTCCTCCTTGGCCTCCCAAAGTGCTAGGATTACAGGTGTGACCCACCGTGCCCAGCCACAAAAGTTTGTAATTCTGAAGTATAGTTTATCTATTTTTTATTTTGTTGCCTGTGCTTTTGGTGTCATATTCAAGAAACAACTGCTAAATCCAATGTCACGAAGATCTTCTATGTTTTCTTTTAAGAGTTTTATAGTTTTAGCTCTTAACTTTAGGTCTTTGATCCATTTGCAGTTAATTTTTATATATGGTATAAGTTCAAGGTCCAACTTCATCCTTTTGCATGTAGATTGACAGAAAGAACCAAGTTCCTTCTTCCTTCATCCTTGCCTTCTCTCTCTAGAGTCCTAGAGAAGTAAAGCTTCTCATGGAGTCAACTGGCAAAGCAGAAAGTCCCAGCTCCAGCCCCAAAGTAGTATACAGAAGAGTGAGACTGGAAATAATAGCTTAATAACTGGCACACATCCATATATACACATTTTTTTCTCTGAACCATTTGAAAATAAGTGCAGCCATCATGGAAGTTCACCAATAAATATTTGCAGGCCTCTGCTAAAAATAAGGACATTCTCCTATATTACCACAATATCATTATCACTAAGAAATTATATATATAAAATTGGGCAACTTCTTTAACAGGGTATATACTATAAACCTATGGTAAATGTCCTAAATGGCTATTACTATTCAATATTGTACTGGAGGTCTAACTAATGCTATTAAAATTAAAAAGTAAAATAAAATAAGTGGTACCAATATTGGAAAGGACAATTACTGTTTGCAGACATAGTTACTTAACCTAAAAATTCCAAGTGGGTTGGTGTAACAACGATGAAATGATGTGAAAGTACAGTTAGGTGGCCAGTTATAAGATATAAAAAAAATTCCTACCTTTTATTTACACCATCAATCATCAATTAGAGAATGTAATGGGGGGGAAGCTTATTTACAATAACAACAAAAACCTTACAACAAAAAAGACTAAATCTAACAGGAAATGTGTAAGACCTATATAAAGAAAACTATAAAACTTTACTTAAGGACATAAAAGAAGCCCTAAATAGATGGGAAGACATATTCTTTACTTGGATTAGGAAATTCAATCTTGTAAAGATGTCAGGGCTCCCTAAATGAATCTATAAATCCGACACAATCCCAGTCAAAAACTCAACAACATTTTTTATGGAACTTGACAAGCCAATTCTAAAGTTCACATGGGGTAAATGTATACAAAAGAGCCAAGATATTCCTGAGAAAGAACAATGACTGTGCACATGTGTGCGGGAATTTGGCCTAACAGATAATAAAGCTACTATTCGACTAGAGAATTCCCTGTTTCGAGCGCCCTGTCCTCCTACTTCCAGGCAAATCTCAGTGGGGAAACCATTCCTTGAGGCTGAAGTAGGGCTGACCTCAATTTCACAATAAGGTTGGTATGTGATATAGACCTGGCCAATCAGAGGAGCCTAACATCTTTAGTTGAAGGGATGTGCATGTGATCAAAATTAGGTTGATCTGAGACCAACTCAGAACTTTTCTGCTAAAACTCTCCAGAAAGATGGCATCTTTTCCTGGTGTTATTAAGTTACCAGGGTGTGCCCAGGGCTTTGAATGGGCACAGTGCCCACCAGACAGAGATAATCTGTCTGACAGATGAAGAAATACAGTCTGATGACATCCTCTGAGCCCCTGGATACAACCCAGCCTGAAAACAGATCTGCCTATGAAACATCCTAGTTACATAGCAATGCATTTCATAATTTGAGCTGGGTTTCTGTTACTTGAAACTGAAAGAGTTCTAAAATGATACCATAATATCATAGTAATTAAAACTCTTTGGTTTTGGTACAGATATAGAGCTTAGAAACAAATTTATGGATAAGTAAGAATTTAATTTTTAATAAGTGTGGCATTTGTAAGCACTGGTGAAAAGACTGGCCATCTACTAAATGCTGTGGAAAAACTGTCTATCTGGGAAAAAAGTGAGCACACTCCCTCACATCATACATAAAATTAATTGCAGATATGTATGTATACCATAACACCACGTTGTATACCTTAAATATACATAATTTTTTTTGAGACAGAGTCTCACTATGTGCCCTGGCTAGAGTGCAGTGGCATCATCATAGCTCACTGCAACCTCAAACTCCTGGGCTCAAGTGATCTTCCTGCCTCAGCCTCCTGAGTACCTGGGACTACGGGTGCGCACCACGATGTCTGGCTAATTTTTCTATTTTTAGTAAACACGGAGTCTCACTCTTGCTCAGGCTGGTCTCAAACTCCTGACTGAGCTCAAGCAATCCTCCCGCCTCAGTTTCTCAGAATGCTAGGATTACAGGCGTGAGCCACCGTGCCCAGCCAAATATACATAATTTTTATTTGTCAATTATACCTCAATAAAGCTGGAAAAAAACTGCAGATGGATTAGAGAAATAAAACAGAAAACTACAAGAAAATGTTAGCAGAAAATAGAGTATTTTTATAAACTTGGGATAGAGTAAACCATCCTAAGCAAGATACATAACCCAGAAGCTACAAAAGAAAATGACAGATACGGCTGTATAAAAGTCAAAACAAACTGGGCCCAATGGCACATACTCAGGAGACTGAGGCAGGCAGATGGCTTGAGCCCAGAAGTTCAAGGCCAGCCTGGGAAAATAGTGAGACCCAGTCTCTTATAAAAAGTAAGAAAAATTTTTAATTAAAAAACTGAATTTAAAACATATACACACAATTTATATACAATGAAAGACACATTGTAAATAAGGTAAAAAGGGTAAAAAAGATAAACAACAGACTGGGAGAAAAATCAATAACACATATAGCAAAGAATTATATAGCCGGACTATAAAGATCTCTTATAAATTAATAAGAGAAAGACAGACAACCCACTAGAGAAATGGGCAAGGGACACAAATAAGCAATTCAAAGAAGAAATAAAAATGGGCTGTAATGTCAAAAAAAGAGCATTACTTCACTAGTAATCAGAAAAATGCAAATTAAAATGAGATTTTTTTGGGGGGTCCTTAAGGTTGGCAAAATGAATGACTGTTGCTTTCTAATGTTGGTGAGGATATGGGAAAGTGATTTTCATACACTGTTCATGGCAAATTGGCTAAGAACTTTACGTACATCACCAAACTGTCATTCAATTAATGCTTATTGAACTTATTTTTTGAACTGCACTGTTTTTGTCTACAGAAGGACAAACAAATACAGACATGGTTCCTGCCCTCATGAAGTTTACAATCTAGTGGTGAAGATATTACTTAGATGATTATGCAAATACAGAAAGGAAAATTATACAGTGTTGTAAATGTATATAAAGTGAAGATGACCCAGCTGAGGCGCAGGGAAAGCTTTCTCGAGGAAGGATTTAGTTAATCCTGAAGGATGAACAGTTAATTAGTTCACAGGGCATGCTGCAGTGGAGAGAAACTGGGAACAGCATTTCAGGCATTTTTCATCAAAAAGAGATATTACTTCAGAGCAAATGACAAAAGAGAACATTCTTCAGATCAAAATATCCCTGGTTAAAGCTTCCGTTCACTTACTGGAGCAGTGAAGAGGACTGAAGAAAGGTATCACTCAAAGTCTCTGCTGTAGAAATTGTCAACTGAATGGATACCGGGAGTAAAGACCACTTCTGAAGTAGGTAGGATTTCCACTCATCCACAGGCAGATCCATGCTGCTTTAGATCTATAAAAATGAGTAAGAAAATAGGAATTCAGATTTCTACAAATGCACAATTTTAGAAAATCAAGACTTCATTCAAGCAAACATGAAGCAATAAAATCAATTCTTGTAGTCTTTTTCTGTGGTTCATATGCTGAGGAAGGATCTATATTCTCTCACACCATTCACTCAACATCCTTTCATTCAGAAATAGTTATTGAAAGCCTACTTTGTTCCAGGCACCATGCTAGGAAATGGTTATATAAAGACGAATCAGATTAGACAGCCACCATCTCTGTCCTCTTAGACCTCCCTCTACCCTAGTTGCTCAATTCCGAAACCTGAGAGATATGCCAGACTTTTCTTTTTCACTCACCCCAGCAACTATAAAGTTAACAAATATGTTTATCTCTTATACAGTTCAATGTTCTCTTTCAATCCATTTGACATCTCGCCAGATATCAGTTCTCTGCCTTAAATTCATCAATGCTTCTCCTAGCATACAGGGAAGACCAGTACAAATCCGTCATTATTTGACCCTTGGCTTACTTTCTAATTCTCAAGTCCCACTTCTTCCTCTGTACCCTAACATATTGACTTACTCATTGCTAGCCTCAGCTTGCCAGGCTATGTCATCTCTTCAATGTTTTGGTATATGCTACCCATGTTTCCAAAAACATCCCTACCCTCATTTGGAGTCCACCTGGCAAATTTCCACACATCCTTCGACTTGGTTCAAATGGTACCTCCTCCGGGAAGCCTTCCCTGACTTTCCACCTGTGATTCCAGCACACTTGGGCCCCGCACCACCTCTACCTTGAGTTAGGGCTACTTACAGCAGAAACCCCCTCGCAGGCTGTGTTCTCCTCTGAGCGCGGGGACCGGGTCTTATTGACTTTTAGAGGCCCCCGGGAGGTCAGCACTGGGTTGCTGACGGAACCAAGTCACTGCTTTGACTATTTTTAGCAGCAGAGTTACCAGGAAACTCTCTAACTCTCCTCTGGGCTACCAATCCGTCTACCCGCCAAAGACCGAGCTGGACATACTCCCAGAGTCCGCTCGGAAAGCTCCCGGAACTGGGCCACTGGCGCCCTTCGCCGCATCCGCTTCAGCCTTGGCGCACCCCCGGGCTCGGCGCACCGCCCCCGCGCCCAGCTATCCCGTGACTAGGCCTTGAACCCCTCCTGGTGCAGGTCACGTGAGCCGCTCGCCGCGCCTCGGCCAATGCGGTGGCCGCTCAGCTCCTAGGCCCGCCCCTGTGCCGTGCGCACGTAAGGGGCGGGGGTGGCGCGCGCAACTGCTCGGCCAATAGCTGTGCAGCGCGCGGGACCCCGGTAGTGAAGCCTGGCTGCCAAGGTACCGGAGCGCGGGAGTTACTGCGGCGGAGCCATGGTCGGCCAACTGAGCGAGGGGGCCATTGCGGTGAGGAGATGTCTGGGAGCCGGGCCGGCGGGCCAGGGTGGCTGTGGGCCTGGCGCTATGCACAGTGGGGAAGGGGGAGGGGAGCCGGGGCGATGGGGAGAGACTACGAGAGGTGGAGATGGAGGGGGGCGGTGGGGGACCCGCCGGACGTCTCCGTAGTTTCCTCACCTTCTCAAAAGATTCTTGCGATTGTCTTTTAAACACGTTCACGTTTTTCCTACTTAAGACAGCAAAACAAAATAAACGGTTGCTCTCCCCACCGTATCTGCCACCTGCGGCCACTCTTTGTCTCTTCCCTTTCCCCCACGCACAGCCAGACTTCCCTGGAGTTGTCGGTTTTCAGCTATTTCATTTCCTCACTTCCCATTAACTCTTTAACCCACTGTAATCAGTCATCCCCCTGATCGCTATAGAAAGAACTCTGTCCGAAGTTACCAGTGGCCTGCAAGTAGCTAAATCCAACAGGCACTTTTCAGTTTTAAGCTTACCTGAGTTCTCAGCAGCGTTTGAACCTGTTGAGCATTGCTTCGTTCTGGGAACACCCTCTTCTTTTGGTTTCTGTGGCTCAGTTTCGTTGGTCTTTCTCTGTCTTCTTTGCAGGCCTCTGTAAATTTTTGTTGGCTTGAGGTTCGGCTGTAGGCCCTTTTCTCCCAAGGCAATTTCATTACCATCTATATGTCAGTTGCTCATAAATTTATTTGTGACGAGCCACCTTTACTCTAAAGAACAAACTTCTATAATCTGTCTGCCTACTCGATGATGTCTCAAAGGCATCTTAAATTCGACGTATCCCAAAGCAAATCCGTTATCTTCCCAAGTCTGGGCCTGTTGATGTTCTCCATCTCGATGAATGGTACCTTTATCTGTTACGTCGTGCGAGCTGAAAATTGAGAAGTCGTTCTTCCTACAGTCTCCGTCACTCTGGGTGTCCAGTCCATCACCAAGCGGACTATATTTTACCTCCACGTGGATCTTTTAAATCCGTTTACTTCTCTCCATCCACACTGGCACCGTCATTTCTTGCCTGGACTATGCACATCTACTCAGCATATACTCCTCCCACTACTCCCATCATAGCATATTCCCACTTGTTCTCTCCTCCTCTTCAGCCTTTTTTTCTTTTTTAACTTAAATTTCTGGTATCTTCCATATTCTTGCCTTCCACAGAGCCTTTTGAAATTCTTTTCCCTCTGCCTGCTGCCTGAGTTCTTCACTTCCCCATTCACTGGCTAATACAATCTTCAAATCTCAGCTCTTTTACTTCCTAAGACTTCCCTTACTAGGCTAAGTCCTTTTATTTTGGTACCCTAATTTCCTGTTTGTTCACTTATTAGATGTTACTTTGGGCAAGATGCTAAACTCTGTTTTCTTCTTCTGTAAAATGAGGGTAATGATACCTAGAACATATTACGTAAGGTCAGTAGGAGGATTATTACATTTAAAGTGCTTCACCCACTGCCTGATACATAGTAAATGCTCAGTATATGTTACCTGTTATTAATAATTACAGGTGTAATTTTACATTTATTTGTTGTTTGATTAATATTAGTTACTTTCTGTCTCCCCCACTAGATCGTAAATTCCATGAGGCCCTCAGTCTTGTCTGGGTTTTTTTGCTTAGCGTAGAATCCCCAATACCTGGAGCAGTGTTGGCAAATTTTAGATGGCCAATGAATCTTTGCTGGTTGCGTGAATGAATGAGGCAGTGGAAGGAAAGGAAAAGGTGGATGGGGAAGAAAGGCAGCTTGGTGGCAAACGAAACAGGAAGGGGATGACGAAGAGCCATTGTTGGAGTCAAGTGAATATTTAAATAAATTAGAAATGTATGAATGCTGAAACCTGGGAAGTGATTGCAAATTGTAGTCGTCATAGCTGCTGCCTTGCACCTTTGAAACAAATTAGGAATGGTTCTTCACTTTAAAAAAGAATGATCATGGCCTGGGCACGGTGGCTCACACCCATAATCCTGACACACTGCCAGGCTGAGCCCGGAGGGTCGCTTGAGGCCAGGAGTTTGAAACCAGCCTTGGCAATAGCTAGGCAGCGAGTCTCTACAAAAAATAAAAAAGGTAGCTGGGTGTGGTGGCATGTGCCTGTAGTCCCAGCTACTAGGGAGGCTGAGGCGGAAGAATTGCTTAAGCCCAGGAGTTTGAGGTTACAGTGAGCTATGATAAGCCACTGCACTCCAGCCTGGGTGACAGAGCGAGATCCTGTCTCCAAAACAGACAAACAAACAAAAAGATCATGGAGTTATTTAAAGAATTTTAGAAGTTAGTTTTCCCTATTTCCAAAATTTTAGAAACCTATTTCCAGTGTAAGTGAAGTATTACTTGGGCTTCATTCATAAATGAAAAAGGAAATTTTCATTTTCATGTTGTTTGTGGTGACGGAGTGAGTGTAGAGGGCCTTTGTTGACTTTGATTATCAGCTAAACCAAGTATCATTTTAGTTGAAAAGACACAGGCCCCAAAGGATAAGCAAATACTACACAAATAGTGGAGGTGTTTTGGGCAAGAGCTAACATCATAAAATAAGAGATTATGCGTGGAACTATTATAGAATAAATAGTAAATAGAATAAATAGCATTTGTATCCTAAGTGGTTGGATTATAGAAAGGGAAAGGAGCTAATATTTTTGACTATTTCCAATGTGACTAATACTTTATAATAGTCAGTACTTAAGTAACCCTATAAGGAAGATTTTTATCATTACCCCGATTTTACAGGTGAAGAAATTAAAGTGCAGAGAGGTTAAATGGTGTGAAGATTTGAATGTATGTGCATGCCCTTGACTGTTATATTCTGTTGCCTTGTATTTTTATCAGTAATGTTAATTTGGAAAATGTAAGGCAACTTTATCTTGATTGTATGTGGCATGCTGTATGTCCGAGAAAATACTAATCTTACAATTAGTATTTATGATGACACATTTTGAATTAAAAAGATTAATAAAGTGATACATGCATGTGGTTTTAAAATCCAATAGAACATAAAGGTGTTTAATGTAGTTACTGACCTTTTGCCCTACCTTGCCTAGTTCTGTTCCCCAGAAACAATAATTTTTTTAAAAAACATTACCTTCATTGAAGTTCCATTTACACATAACAAAATATACCTATTTTAAGCATACAGTTTGAATTTTTACAAATGTATGCACCCCTGTAATCACACCACCCCAATCAAGATATAGTACATTTCCAGCAACCCACATAGTTTTCCTGCTCCTCCTTCTCCACCCCTTACCGTCACCCTAGGTAACCACTGTTCTAGTTTCTTTCACTATAGGTTATTTTTGACTGTTCTAAAACTTCATATAAATGGAATCAAACAATATCTACCCTTTTGTGTGTGGCTTCTTTCAGCAAATGGTATTTGAGATTTATCCATGTTTCAGTAGTTTGCACCTTTTTGTTGCTGGGTAGTCTTTTGTGTGACTATAACACAGTTTATTGGACATTCAGGTTGTTTTCATTTCTTGGCTATTATGAGTGGAACATTTATGTACAAATCTTTTTATGGAAATAATGTTTTCATTCCTCTGGGATAATATCTAGGAGAGCAATTGCTGGATCATATGGTAACCGAATGTTTAACTTTATAAGAAATTGCCAAACTGCTTTCCAAAGTGGTTATGAGAATTCTAGTTGCTCCATATCCTTGCCAGTACTTAGTATCATCAGTCTTTTTGTTCTGTTCTGTTTTTTTTTTTTTTTTAAGAGACAGGGCTGCCTAGGCTGGAGTGTGCAGTGGTGGTGCAATCATAGCTCACTCGGCCTCCTGGGCTCAAGCAGTTCTCCCGCCTCAGCCTCCTGAGTAGCTAGGACTACAGGTGTGCATGCCCAGATAATTTTTAAAAATTTTTTATAGCGATGAGAGTCTTGCTGTGTTGCTCAGGCAGATCTCAAATACCTGGGCTCAAGTGATCCTCCCACATCAGCCTCCCAAAGTGCTAGGATTACAGATGTAAGCCACCACACCCAGTCTACCAATTCAATTTCTTTAATAGATATAGGGCTATATAGATTTTTTGCTTTTTGTATCAATTTAGATAATCTGTGTTTTTTGAGGGATTTATCCACTTTATCTAAGTTGTTTCATAAAGTCCCTAATGTTCCCTTATTATCTCTTTAATATATGTAGGATTTATTTATCCAATTCCTTGTTAATGGACACTGTAGGGAAATTAGTGTGCTTTTAAGAATATTGAGTGCATATGCAATACCAGCGTTTTAGATGTAGTAAGTATATTCTTGTTGGTAAGCATGTATCTCAATTTTATGGTTTTCTGATTTGTCCAGAGTAATAAACTAAACTTTTCAAGTGACAGGCTCTTAATAGGCCCTTTTAACAATGTTATCTGTAGTTTATTCCAAATACCAAACTGTAAAAACATGTACATTTTTAATCATGATTTGAGAGCATATCTTACAAGAATTTGTTTTTACTCTTTCAGGCCATAATGCAACAGGGAGATACATCCTTAAAACCCATCCTCCAAGTCATTGTAAGTACCTACATATGTTTTATGTCAAATATTTTTTAGACTCATATATAATTATAAACTATGTTTGATAAAGGACAGATGGATTTGTTCACTTTAGAAAATTTTCCCCATCATTACAAAAAATAGGCCAGTCCGCACTGTAACCCCAAGAGAGGAACCACACCTTTTTTTATTTTTAAATATTACGCTAGCTAAGGTTTAACCTTTGGAGGTTCAGATTTTAGGCTTTCCCTGTGTTCTTTTCCGCAGTTGATACATGACTGTAGTGCCGTGTGTCATTACAACTGCTTCCCTACTTACCCTTGGATTTGTCTTGCTCAAATCTGCCTTATGTATGTCCTCCAAAGAGATGTATCTAAAATGAACTTGTCTGTTTAAAATTCTTCAATTGATACAGCATTCATTTAAGAGGTCCTTAAACTTCAGTGGGAATTTCAAAAATCAATAGAAGCAGAATTCTAGATCACACTTGTAGGTTTTGTGTCGGTACACCTGATGGTTTTCCCTACTACTCCTGTACTAGCTGCTAGACAGCTTAAGGCTCTCTGTATGGATTTCACTTCTTTTGAAAAGCTGCCTCTAGTTTCCTTCAAATTGGGATAAATGTCTAACTCTGTCCCTGTATCATGTGCACATGTCACTTAGGTCTCTCCCTCCATCTGCATCCCAGTTGTAAGCCCCTTCAGGGCAAGGATTCTTTTTTCATTTTGTATTTTTAGCATATTTCCTACACTGAACCTTGTGTGTATTAGGTGCCTTGTTAGTGTTTTTTTGTTGTTGTTTTGGTTTGGTTTTTTTGTTAATTGATTTTCAGCCAAATTTGAGTTAGGGATGAGAGAATACAAAAGTATTGGCAGCCTATTTTCTTTTCCTCTACATTGTATTTAATAATGTTGGTGGAGAGACGTGGTGGAACTCCAGTTTTCTTTTACTTGGATTTAGGTGTCAAGAGAATGGGCAAACAGTTCAGTTTGTGTTGAACTAATGACAAACCCACTCTTCTGCCACTTAGGTTTACTTATTCCTGGGGCTGGGTGGACAACCTGGCTAATGAATCATGTTTTCCATCCTAGAACATCCGTCCCATTACCACAGGGAATAGTCCGCCCCGCTATCGACTGCTTATGAGTGATGGGTTGAACACTTTATCCTGTGAGTATGGTGTATAAATCTAAGAATTTGTGAGTACTTAAATAATAAAAGCACACCCAACACTTTCATTGTAGTAATTTGGGACATTCCTGAAGTGCACATTTGCTTGCCTATGCATTTCATTCAGACAAAATTGCATCTGTCAGAGAGCATTCTAAAAATAGACTGGATATAGTGGAAGGCTGCCACCTGGCTTAATTAATTTTTTCTAACTAGTGCTCTATATTTTCTTAGATTAATTTCCCTGAAGATGATATTGACAAACAGTGAATATGATGGGTTAGCTGTCCTATACTTGCCTTTTTTGGGGTTTTATTTCTATGTTGGAAGCTTTAAAAGAAAGGAGAGAATTTATAGAATATGTGCTTGCTTTCTCTAGTTACAACGTGTGAAGGACCTAGAAAAGATTTTTTAGCTTTTGGCATGGAACCCAAGTGATGGAAAAAATGATTTGGGGCACTTTAACAAATACGTACGTTTAAGAGTAGCAGCAGATGTTTAACATGCAGCAAATAATACAGTTTTTCACCATGAAGAATCTGACTAGTTTAATTTCAGGAACATATTTAAGGCATTATTTTTCTTTGCTAGCACAGGTGTGATTAGCTTTCAGATTCTTAAGACTAAAATGTTTTGGAGGCTAAAGTAATCTCTGCTTTTCAGCTTTCATGTTGGCAACACAGTTGAACCCTCTTGTTGAGCAAGAACAATTGTCCAGCAACTGTATTTGCCAGATTAACCGATTTATTGTTAACACTCTGAAAGATGGAAGGTATGTGGTTTGTTTTTCTCTGTTTTATCATATTGTAGAATGGGAACTAATTTTTGAACAGAGAAGTGCACTGGATGCCAAAATTCAATTAGGGATTTAAAAAACACAATGAGAGTTACAGCTATTCAGTTCGGAACTCAGGTGACTAAAACATGGCACCAAAGAAAGAGAAATATGGAAACTAATTGGAAATTTCAGAGCAGAAAATTAAAGTAGAATGTAGAACTCTTATTTCTAACTTCTTCAGCAGCACTGTTTTTAGAATTCCCTCCTAAAGTATCTTTTCATTAAAAAAGGTTACTTATTACAGCAAAAAATACATAGTTAATTATGTAATGTTGCCCTGTCCTTTTTTTGCAATCTTGAATTGTTTTCATAGTAAACACTGTATTTAGCCAACATAGAATATATTGAGCACGACAAGATGCTACATGCTAGAAATACAATAGTGAACAGACTGTTATTCCCATTGTTAAAAAATGACTTATTTTGTTGGGGAGGGCTTTTTTTTTTTAAGAGATAGGGTCTCACTCTGTTGCCCAGGCTCGAGCACAGTGGCATCATCATAGCCCACTGCAGCCTTGAACTCCTGGGCTCGAGTGACCCTCATGCCTCGGCCTCCCAAAGTGCTAGGATTACAGGCATGAGCCACTGCACCAGGCCAGTATTAGTTTTTTAAATTCTGTGTTACACTGATTTAGGACTCTTACATTTTCTCCAGCCTTCCTTTTCTTTACCTCCTTAATTTTGACTCTCTTGGTTGGGTTTCATTCAGGAACTTTTTTCTGCAGTGGCTCAATAGTGCCATATTGCCTAATATCAACCTGTTGGCCTTTATATGAGAATGATAACCTGGCTGTCTGTCTGTTCTTGGGTTACATGGTTTTACCCTCAGAATTTTATCTTCTGGCATTGAATGTTGATCTGGAGAAGTCTAAGGCCAGCCTGATAGGATTTCTTCTCTTGTAGAAAGCTTTGCTTTTTCTACCTATATTCCTGAAGAATGCTTTTTTTTTTACTTCGAGTTCAGTAACTTAACCAGGCTGTGTCTTGCTGTCAGTTGTTCACATGATTTTTATTCCTGGTATATGGTATGCTCTTTCAGCCTGCAGTTTCAGTTCTTTCTTTTCGAGCAAATTTTTCTGTGTATTTTTCCTTAATGTTGTTTTCTATTTCATTTATTGAGTTCCAGTTTTTATATATGTCATGGATAACTTTGTCCTCCATATATGTCTTTAGTTTGCTTTAATCTTTTTTCTAATGCATGCATTGGATTACCTCGTGGTTTTCCAACATTATAGTAGTTCAGTTTTTATTAATAGCTTTCTCTGTTCTGTTCCTCAGTGTTTATAATTTAAGTATTAAATATATAATAGTGTTACTTTTGTTTGTTTCTTTTTTTGAGACAGGGTCTCACTCTGTTGCCTTGGCTAGAGTGCAGTGGCGTCATCATAGCTCACTGCAACCTCAAACTCCTGGGCTCAAGCGATTCTCCTGCCTCAGCCTCCTGAGTAGCTAGGACGACAGGCGTGCACCACCATGCTTGGCTAATACTTCCATTTTTTATAGAGACGGGGTCTTGCCGTGTTGCCCAGGCTGTTCTGGAACTCCTGGGCTCAAGCAATCCTCCTGCCTCGGCCTCCCACAGTGCTGGGATTACAGGCGTGAGCTACCGTGCCCGGCCTAGTGTTACTTTTGTTCTGTTTTTTTCCTTAGCTTTTCAAGCTCCCTTTCCTTCTCAGTCTCTTATTTTAGCTCATCTTTTGGCTGGTATTTTATTGAATTCTTATTTATTTTGCAAAATCACTTTACAGAAGTATTATTCCCTTTCTTGGCTTGTGCTTTCTTCTAGACAGGGATCTGTAATTGTCTTTGCCTCCCCTGTTCCTTTCATCCTTATACACCGTTACGTATTGCATTGCTGCTATGCTGTTTCTTTTTATTTTGTTGATGCTTAATGTGGACAGTTCCATCCAGAGCTTCTATTTGCTCTGACATAGTCTAGGCTAGGTACATCTTGCCAACCTTCTCACGTGGGACCTGTTATCTTCCACTCCAGGCTACCTTTGAATGCTTAAGTGGTGCTTTCTATGCACTTTTCTGTCCTCCAGGGCACAGTTGTGGTAGAGGGTGGAGAGCTTTACTAGGGTGGAGTATTGTCCTTGCTGGGAAATTCTTCAAAGCCTGTTCTCTCCAGTCAAGGATACAGTTCCACTCCCATGGGCTTTGCCTTATTTCACTCCCTCGGCATGGTGGCATGTCTTATATTCTTTCCTACCTACGCCCAGAGCCTGTATGCATGTCTGAGTTTATTTACTCCTTAGTGTTTTGGTGGTCATTTAGGTTTATTCTAAATAGGGCTTTAGCAATCATCCTTGTACATTTATCTTCATGTGTTCATGCTTTAATTTCTGAAGGGTATATTACTAGAATTAGTATTGTGGGGTCAAGGGACGTTTGTTTGTAGAAAGTATACCAAATATAAATGTATGGGAGTGTCTATTTATGAATAGGCAAATACATAGAAACAGAAATTATGTTAGTGGTTCCCAGGGGAATGTGAAGTGACTGCTATTGGGCACAGGGTTTCTTTTTGGGGTGGTAAAAATGTTCTGAAGTTAGGTAGTGATGATGCTTGGCCAACTCTATGAATATGCACAATCCATGGAATTGTATACTTTGAAAGGGTGAATCTTATGGCATGTGAATCATATCTCAATAAAGATGTTAATTTAAAAAAACAAACCTGTTTCCTGTTAACCTGGTGAATATACTGGGTATTATTAATTTTTAAAAATAATTACCAGTCATTATTATTTTAATTTAAATTTCCCTGTTAGTGAGGTCAACTGTTTCCTCATATATTTATTGGCTATTTATAGTTCTCTGAATATCTTTTTATTATATTCTTTGTCTATTTTTTTCTCTCTTTCTTTTTTTGTGGGAGCTCTTTGTAAACCGGGGTTTTGATTAACTCTTTGTCTTCTGTTTCACATATTTTATCCCACTCTATCATAGTCTGTGTATGATTGCTCGTGTAACTGAATTAAAGAATTTTTTAAAAATTTAGATCAATATGTCCATTTTTTTCCTTTATGTCTTCTGGATTCTGTATCTTGCTTAGGAAGCTTACTGATCAGGTTATAAAAATACGTTTTAGGTCTTTAGGAACTTCTGTGAATTTTTAAAATAGACTTTAGTTCATCTGAGGTTTATTTTTACACAGGATTTGAGGAAGGAATCTAGCTTAATTTTTTTTCAGATGGGTAGCACATATCACAGCAGGCTGGTAGGCCCCAGTAAGAAGTTTAGATTTTATTCCGAGTGTGAGGGAAAGCCATCCATCTGGGAGTAGTGGTATGATCTGATTTAAGATTTTATAAGTTTCCAAAAGATTGTTCTGAGAGCTATGTGGAGAACTGATGGTTGGTAGCAAAAGTAGGTGCAGAGAGACTGGTATCTATTCTGAGTTTGCCATTTTTCCATTGATCTGTTTGTCTGTTCCTATGTCAGTTCCACATTTGTGTTTTGTGGGAGAGGGGTTTGGTAACAGCTTTATTGAGAAATAATTCACATACTGTACAATTCATCCACTTATAATATGGTTTTTATTATACTCACAGAATTGTGCAACTATTATCACAATTAATTTTGGAACATTTTATCATCCCTCCCCAAAATCCCTTTACCCTTTAGCTGTCATCCCCAAATTCCCCATCTTCCCCATCCCAGGCAACTGCTAATCTACCTTCTGTCTTTTGATGTGCCTATTCCAGACATTTCATATGAATGGAATCATAACAATATGTGGCCCTTTGTGACTGCCCTCTTTCACTTAGCATAATGTTTCAAGGTTCGTCTAAGTTGTAGCATATATCACTACTTTATTCCTTTTTGTGGCTGAGTAGTATTTTGTTCTGTGGATATATACATTTTCTGTATCCATTCATCAGTTGATGGACATTTGGGTTTCCATCTTTCTGCTGTTAGGAATAATACTATAAACATTTGCGTACAAGTTTTTGTGTGGACATACGTTTCCATTTCTTTTATATGTATCTGTCTAGGAGTGGAATCGCTAAGTCAAGTGATAACTTTATGATTAACTTTTTGAGGAACTACCAGACTATTTTCCAAAGAAGCTACATCAATTTACCTTCCCGCCAGCAGTATATGAGTGTGGAGTTTTTCCACATCCTTGCCAACACTTATAATTATGTGCTATAGAGTTTCAGTTAAAGTATCTGGGGCCAGGCACCGTGGCTCACGCATATAGTTCCACACTTTGGGAGGCCAAGATGGGAGGATCACTTGAGGCCAGGAGTTCAAGACCAGACTGCACAACAAAGTAAGACCGCATCTCTACAAAAAAATGAACAAATTAGTCAGGTGTGGTAGTGCATGCCTATTGTCTCAGGTACTCGGGAGGTTGATGGGGGAGGATCCCTTGAGCCCCAGAGTTCAAGACTACAGTGAGCTATGACCATGCCACTGCACTCCAGCCTGGGTGACACAGTGAGACCCTGTCTTCCCAAAAAAAAAAAAAAAATCTGTAGAATATTTAGTAACTTATAGGCAATGTCACCCTTTACTTATTCCCCCCCAAAATTTTCTTGGTAGTTCTCATGTTTATTCTTCCATGTGAATTTTAGAGTTATATTATCGAGTTCCAAAAACAAGCAAAAGTCTTGTTGAATAATAGTATTAAATTTATATAATATTTGATATTAAGTCTTTTCATTTTGAAAACAGTATGTGTCCATTTAAAGTCCCTTGGGTTTTCTAGATACACAATTGTATCGTGTCCTTATTCTAATATTTTTGCCCTCTATTTTGGCTTTTGGGTTTGTTTTTTTTTTTTAACTACTGCATTAGCTAGCACCATCAAAACATTGGACAATAGTGTCAACAGGTACCTTGTTTGTGTCCTGATTTTAATGGAAATGCTTTTAGTTTCAGTGCTCAACAGAGTGTTTATCATGTAAATATGTGCACGTTTTCATGTTCAGAAAGTTTTTTAGGTCCTTCTGTTACTCCAGATTTTATTAGAAATGGCTCTTAAATTTTTCCAAAAGCTTTTATACTACATCTTGATATAATCATACTGTTTTTAATCCTTTAATGAATTATTTTAATAGATTATCTAATATTGAACTATTTTTTCCTTTCTGAAGTGAATACTGCCTTAAAAAAATAATCCTCTTTGCTTTCTTTCTTTCTTCTTTTTTTTTTAAATCTGGTTTTTATTCTGGGTAATTTTAAACATCTACAAAAGTAGACAGAATACACAATAGTATGATGAGTCCCCATATAGCCCATCATTCAGCTCCAGATGATCACCCAGTGCTCAGTCTTGCTTTATCTATATCCTTTCCATGTCTACTCTCCTCTATAATTTTGAAGTAGGTCTCAGACATCGTATTATTTCATCCATAAATATTTTAGTATATATTTTTAAAAGATAGGGACTTTAAGAAAAAACCCACAATACCATTTTACACCTAAAATAACAAGTATCCTGTCAGTGTTCAATTTCCAACTATTTGTGTGTGTGTGTGTGTGTGTGTATACAATCTATCTGAATCAGAATCCTGAGTAAAGTTACATTACAGTAGATTGATCGTCTCTTAAGTCTCTGAATCTGTAGATTCCGCCTCCACATCTTTTTTTTCCCCTTACTGTTTATTTTTTGAAGAAACTAGGTCATTTGTCCTTTACCTTCATGTAGTTTCCCACTGTCTGGATTTTGCTGATTGCATCCCTGTAAAGTCATTTAATACGTCCTTGTCATCTGTATTCTCTGTAAGTTGATATTGGTGTATTCTTTTAGTATGCTGCTAGATTCATCTTGCTACTATTTTATTTAGGATGTATGTATGTTACAGGATGAAATTAGTTTTGGATTTTTTTTTTTTAGTGTTTTTGTCTTAGGTTTTAGTATTAGGGTAATGCTAAATGATAGACAAGCCTTTCATTTTTATATGTTCTAGAGTGATTTGGATGATTTTGGAAAGTAGTTAAATATCTTCCACTAAATATCTATTAGATAGTTATTACAGGGAATCTGTATCTAATTTTCAGGAACAAATCATTTCAAGCTTATTTTATTGAAGTAGCATAACCCTGATATGAAAACCGATAAAGGTAGCACAAACTGATCAATTGTATTTAAAAATCCAAAATACAGCAGTCAGACCATAATAAAACATGATGAAATTGGGTTTATTATTGCTTTAATATTGCTTCAAACCATCCAGTTTTTTCAGCTTCACTCCCAGTAACCTAATTCAGGCCATGGTCATTTCTTCTCTTCTGTTGGTCTCCCTGCCTCCAGTTGTGTTCCCCTGCAGATTCCTTCTCTGTATTGCAGTTCTTTTTAAAATGCAGACATGGTCATGATAGTCTCATCAAGTATGTATTAAGCAACAACTGTGGGCCATTTGCTGTATTAAGCACTGGAGGATACCTGCCTTTACTGAAAGTACAGTGTAGTAGGAGAGAGAGAGAACACTAATCACTAATGAATATATAATTAAAAACTGAAAGAAGCGTTCTGAGGGAAAGAAATCATGGCGGTAGGAAAGAGTAAAACAAAGAAACCTGATCTAAACTAGAGATGAAGGAAACATCACTCTTGAAAAAGTGATATTTGTGATGAGAGCTAAAAAATGTGTTTTAGATAAGGCAGAATGAGAAAGAATATCACAGTCTCAGAACAGCATGTACAAAGGCCTTGTGGCAGGAGGGAGCGTAGTGTATGCTGGGAACGTTAATGGCCAGAGAGCACAGGAGTGATATGGGATGAGCTGGAGAGACGTTTAGCAAGGCCAGACAATGCAGAGCCTGGCAAGCCGTGTCAAAGGTTTTTATTTTGGGCCTAAGGTCATTGGGAAGTTATCAAAAAGTTTTTTTTGTTGTTGTTTTTGAGACAGGTTCTTGCTCTGTTGCCTGGGCTAGAGTGCAGTGGTATCACCATAGCTCACTGCAACCTCAAACTCTTGGGCTCAAGCGATCCTCTTGCCTCAGCTTCCCAAGTAGCTGGGACTACAAGTGCGCATCACCACGCCCAGCTAATTTTTTATTTTATGTAGAGCCTTGGCCTCCCAAGTGCTAGGATTATAGGTGTGAGCCATGCTCCTGGCCAAAAGGTTTTGATCGGAGTTAAAGATGAGTCAAAGAACTGTAAATTCTTAAAGATAATTAATAATTACATTTTTAAAAATATCTACTGTAATAATTGGTTTTCACTGGGAAAAAGTAATTGTTTAGATAAGTGTATGTTTCTGAAAACAGATCATCTTTTTTTGTGCCACATAGTCTTGAGTTTAATAATCTAAATTCTTATCGTGTCACTTGCTCTTTGCAGATACGGTATGTAGCAAGAACACTGCATTTTAATTAAGGAACTAGATGGAAAATGAAAACCCTGCAATCATAAAAAGCCTTGATAGTGATACAGTGAAAGATTAAGGGAAATATTTATGAAAAACAGTTTACAAAGGGAAATAGTCTTATCAAAATTATCACTGAAGGAAAACATTTTTAGTATCTTATCATTTGAAAGGCTGCTGAATTTATTTTTTCTAACTTGTTTCTATTTGTTTGCCTTTGTAGGAGAGTGGTTATTTTGATGGAGTTGGAAGTTTTAAAATCAGCTGAAGCAGTTGGATTAAAGATTGGCAATCCAGTGCCCTATAATGAAGGTAAAATGCTTTTTTATAGGTTGTAGCACTCAATTAAATACCTTTTTATAGATCTGGGATTCTACCTTTTGGATTCAGTTTGACTTTTTAATCTTAATAAAACAATAGTGACTTGGGGTCTAGGAACCAGGTTATTCTGGCAGTTTTTTCAATACTAAAGAAATTATATATGAAGAAAGAGGGAATAATTAGAGAATATGATGGACAAAGATCCACTTATTGTAGACTAAAAATAAATACCTGGGGTATTATAATATAGGATATCTGTAATATTAATGAGAAATGCTAAGATTTATCTCATGCACACTTTTGTTTTTAAAAAGAATGAAACATATAATCTGTAGTCCTTTGATAGCACTCACCACACTGGGAATTTTTAGAATTATCTCTGTTTATTGTTAGGCCATGAGTAAACTTGGTGAAGGCAGAGACCATATTTGTTCTGTTCTATTTTTGTATCCCTAGTGCCTAACTTGTAGTTGGCCCTTAATAAGTATTTGTTGAGTTGAATTGAATATATAACATTATTTAACCATGATTATCTCTTGTTGGCAAAATTACTAATGATTTTATTTTCTTATGGAAATATATAGAAAAACAATGAAATCAGAAAAAGCACAATGAAATCAGAAAGACTTTAGATAAGAGAGACAATTATAGTCCCAGAGAAAGGCAAAAATAATCATTAAATCACTGGCCCCATAATAGGAGAAGGCTTGTTTGCCCCTCCACCAAGTCCAAATAAAAATAAAATTACAGCCTCACTTTACACCAAAATTAATTCCAGATGTATTTTTAAAGGTTAGAAAATGAAATCATCAAAAATAATAAAAACAAAGAGGAAGTGGCTGCATAAATGGATTGGAATAATTCACAATGAATATTTGATTATATTGTAATAAAATTTATATGTTAAAATATAAAGATATGTAAACTTAAACTGGGATAAAATATTTACAACTGATAGGATTAACAAAGTGTTAATATCTTTAATATATACTGAATTTTTTACATATCAAGGAAAGAAATACTCCCGTAGCAAAGCAGACACTAGAGAAGAATAGGCTGTCCACTGTAGAAGGAAAACAAAAGGCCAATACATAAGAAAAATTATTCAGCCTTACTGGTCGTCTTTGTCTTGTTTCTGATCTTAGGGGGAAAACATTCACACTTTTACCATTAATTATTATTTTAACCGTGGGTTTTTCTTAGATTCTTTTTGTTAGATTGAGTAAGTTTACTTCTATTCCTAGCTTGCTGAGCATTTTTATCAGAAATGGATAGTGAATTTTGTCAAGTACTTTTTCTGTGTCTGTTGATGATCATATGGTTTTTCTTTTTTACTTGGTTAATATGGTGAACTACATTAATTGATTTTTTTTTTTTCTTCTTTTTTTTGAGATAGAGTCTCACTCTGTTGCCTGGGCTAAAGTGCAGTGGCATCATCATAGTTCACTGCAACTTCTGGGCTTAAGCCATCTCCTGCTTTAGACTCCTTAGTAGCTGGGACTACAGGCCCATGCCACCATACCAGCTAATTTTTAAAAAATTTTTGTAAAGACAGGTCTTGCTATTGCCCAGACTAGTCTCAAACTCCTGGCCTCAGGGATCCTCCCACCTGGCCTCCTAAAGTGCTGGGATTACAGGTGTGAGCCACCGTACCTGGCCCATTGATGATTTTTGAATGCTAAACCTACCTGGGATTTCTAGGATAAGTATGTCATTATGATGTGTTATCCTTTTTACATACTGTTGAATTTGATTTGCTTAATCCATTTGATTCAGCAAATCCACTTGATTTGATTTTATTTTGTTTAGAAATTTTGTATCTGTATTCATGACAGATGTTTTTCTGTAATTTTCTTGTCATGTCTTTGATTTTGGTATTGGAGTAATCCTGGCCTAATGGAATGAGTTGGAAAGTGTTCCCTCTTAAATTTTCTGCAAGAGTTTGCATAGAATTGGTCTTGCTTCTTCCTTAAATGTTGAGTGGAATTCACCAGTGAAGCCATCTGGGCCTGATGTTTTGTTTGTGGAAAGGTTTTAAACTACAAATTCAGTTTCTTTAACAGATACATATAGGGTTATTTAGGTAATCTATTTCTTCTGAGTGGGCTTTAGTAGATTGTGTGTTTCAAGGAACTTAACCATTTCATTTAAGTTCTTGAATTTATTGGTCTACATAAATATAAATATTCTAAACTCCCAATTGTCAGATGGATAAAAAATATAATATTCCCTTATTATCCTTTTAGTGTCTATAGAATCTGTGGTGATGTCACCTCTCATTCCTGATATTGGTAATTTGTGTTCTCTTTATTTTTTTCCTGATCAATTTGACTAGAGGTTTATCAATTTTATTGATCTTCTCAAAGAACCAACTTTTAGCTTTAGTGATTTTCCTCTTATGTTTTCTATTCTATTGATTTAAGCTTTTGATCTTTAATATTTTCTTTCTTCTGCTTACTTTGTGTTTTTATATGTTCTTTTTCTCATTTCTTAAGGTAGAAGCTGAGTTCATTGATATGAGATCTTTCTTCTTTTCTAATATAGGCATGTAGTGTTACAGATTTACCCCTAATTACTGCTTTAACAGCATCTAGCAAATTTTGATATGTTATGTTCTCATTTTTATTCCATTCACAATACTTTCTAATTTCCCTTTTAATTCCCTTCTTTGAGATCATGTTATTTAAAACTGTACTTGGTTTCCAAATGTGGAGATTTTCTAGAGATCCTTTTGTTATTGATGTCTAATTTAATTCCACTGTGATGAAACAACATATTTTGTATGACTTGAATCCTGTTAAATGTATTGAGTCTTTTTTATGTCCCAGATTATGGTCTGTTTTGGTAAATTCTGTGCATACTTGAAAAGAATGTATATTCTATGTTGTTGGGCGGAGTGTTCTGTAAATGTCAGTTAAGTTGGATGATAGTGTTATTCAATTTTTCTATATCCTTACTGATTTTCTGTTTACTTGTTCTGTCAGTTACTGAGAGAGAGATATTGAAATCTCTGACTGTAATTGTAAGTGTCTCTTTCTACTTGCAGTTCTATTAGTTTTTGCTTCATGTGTTTTGAAATTCTGTTATTAAATGTATAAACATTTAGAATTGTTATGTCCTCTTGATGAAATGACTTCTTGACCATTGTGGAATGACTTTCTTTATCCCTGGCTAAATTCTGTGCTTTGAAATCTACTTTGATATTAATATAGCCACTTCAGCTTTCTTTTTATTAGTGTTAGCTTGGTGTTTTCCATCCTTTTATTTTTAACCTTTTTATGTCTTTATATTAAACATGTATTTCTTGTAAGCGGTATATAGGTGGATCTTGCTTTTTTGTCCAATTTGATAATTTCTGCCTTTTAATTGGGCTGTTTAGACCATTTACATTTAATATAGTTATTGATATGGTTAGATTTAAGACTGTCACTTTGCTCTTCATCTTTTATTTGTCCCATTTGGTTTTCTTTTCCCTTTTTCTTTTCTACTTTCTTTTGGATTGAGTATTTTTTATGATTCCTTTTATCTCCTTTGTTGGCCTATTAACTATAATAACTCTTTGTTTTGTTGTTCTAGTGGTTGCTTTAAGGTTTAAAGTATGCACTTTAACCATCATGGTCTATCTTTGAGTGATATACCACTTCGTGTGTAATATGAGAATCTTTCTTTACTTCCTTCCCAGTCTTTGTTGTATGGTTGTCAAACATTTTACTTTTTCCTGTGTTATAAACCACACAAAACATTGTTATTTTTGTTTAAACTGTCAGTTATCTTTTAAAGAGATTTAAATAATAAGAATAAATCATATATATTTATTCATGTAATTGCCATTCTGGTGTTCATGATTCCTTTGTCTAGGCTCATTGTTCCAACTGGTGTCATTTAGCAGTTCTTATAGTGAAGATCTACCTGCTGGTAATGAATTCTTTCAGTTTTTGTGTATCTGGAAAATACAATCTTTGATTGAATACCAGACATTGGAATTTATACCTTGTTGGGTGCTGGAAACGTTTGTGATCCTATAATTATTCTTAAGCTTTTTTCAGGGATACACTTAAGTTACTTGGAAACAGTTTGATCTTTTGGGGTGTTGTTTTTGAGATTTGTTAGATGGGATCAGAGAGCCACACTTAGTCTAGGTCTAGTTATTCCCAATACTGAGGCAAGACCCGTCAGAGTATTCTACTCAATGCTCCATGAATATGAGATTTTCCAGTCTGGTTGATAGAAACAGGTGCTATTTCTAGTTTTCTGTAAGCACCAGGCACTGTTCCCTCTTGTCCTCTCACATGATACGCTGGCCTCAGATAGTTTCCACACCTATGGGCCAACCAGTGCTCTGCTGAATGCTCAAAGGAAACTCTCCACAGATCTCTGGAGTTCTCTGTCTTTGCAACTCTTTCTTCTCTACTGCTGTGTCCTGCAAGCTCTAGATGTTGATCTCCCCAGACTCTCAGCTCCCACATCCTCACCCCAGGGGTTCCTCCAGGCCCATTATCTGCCTCAGTGCCTGAAAACCCTCAAGGCAGTCGGCTAGCTGGTGGTGCAGTCCTGCTTTGTTCCTTGTGTTGCAGCGATCACTGTCCTTTATTGCTTAATGTCTTGAAAACCGTTTGTTTCATATATTTTGTTCATTTTTGGGTTATTTTAGGTGGTAGGGTAAACCTGGTCTCTGTTATTCCATCTTGTCCTATATATAGTTTTAAAAGTGAAATATTTTTGCAAGGTGTATACTTCCAAGTAAAACAGCATTCCCCCCACCTCACTCTTCTTCGGCTTCTGACTCCTGTTCAGAGGCAGTGTTTCAAATCTTACAGCAGCTTCTGTATTTATCTCCATATTCCTAAACAACACATTTATACTGCTCTTTCTTGATTTTTCACTTTAGACATTTGTTTATTGACTTTACACTACGGAAGATTAGAATGTAGCTCTATTACACCTCTCTGCTCCTTGCTCTCCAGATGGGAGAATTAGATGTCAGTATCAGATTAGATCACAATTTAAATGGCCAGTCAGATTAAATTTTTCTGTGAAACATGTTTTTGTTTTGTTATAAATCTAAATATTTTTCAAAACACTTGTAGAAGCCTATTTTCAAATGGTTTTTATTTTTTTTTAGTAATCAGAAAAACATAATTTTGTTTTACTTATCCGAATTAATTAAAAAATTATTTTGAACAGAGGTAATTTTTGAACTGAATCTGAGTCACTAAGAATATTTGGAAAAAATTTATGATGTAAATTATGGAAAAGACATGTTTAAAGAATGTGTTGAATAATTTTGTTTAATAAGTTAAATAATTAAATACATAGCTTATTAGCTATTTTAATTATAAATTTGACATTAAGAAATATAAAATTGACTTTCAGCTGGTCAGCATAAAGATGCCGGAAGCTATATATGGGACTTATTTGAAGTCTTCTACTGTGTACTTCCTCCTCTTTCCCAAATGATTTCTCAATAGGAAGTTAAGTTTGCTCTCAAGACGTGGCTGTTCTTGTAAAAATTAAACTGTCTCTGTTGCTCCCCATAGAAAAAGGATTAGGTGGTTTCCACTGACGTATATACTAATTTACTATCTTAATTTAAACTTATCAAACATAGTTCTTCAATTTATCCTTAACTTTTGCTATTAGTAGTGCTTTTGCTTAGGGATAAATGGAGTTGAACCCAATAATTCTTGTGCTGGAGGTAAAAGGCATCCTGTCTTCATTTTCCTGCCTACAACTGAGTCCTCGCCTTTGCCTAAATGAAGTAATGGAAAGGAAAGGAAAGTTTGAGAAGCTCAGGCCTGAACCTGAGCAGAAGAATATTCAGCACAATCACAGAATGTAAGAAATAGAAGGAACTATGTTAGAGATCAAACGATCAGTTTTTAATCATAAAAAAATACAGGTGAATGAGGTGATGAAGTAACTTGCCCAAGGTCATACAAGTGAGTTGCTTCAAAAAATGAGAATCAGCATTTAGGATTTCCAGGCAAAGACACTTTCCTTTGTACTCAGACTTTTGAAGATTAACCTTCATACCAAACTTTTTGCCCATTGTGAAAATTGTATTTAAGTACACAGATTGTGTGAGTGAATCTGTTACAGGACTGTTATATACATAATTAGAAGTTATCTCTATTTCACATTGGTATATTTATCCATTAAAACTTGGATAATTAAAAAAAATGGAAATATCTTTAAGAGAATCAGACATCTGTTTTTTTAATAAACATTAATTTTCATTTTAATTTTTGAATAGATAATATAGTTACATGATTTCAAAAGTCAAAACTACAAAATTATATATTTAGAGAAATCTTACTCCTACTCCTACCTCCCCCACCCGTGGCTGCCCTTTATAGGCAACAAATTTTAGTGGTTTATTTTTATCCTTCAGGTGTTTTTTTATGCAAATATAACTAAATACAAATACTACATATTCTCGTTCCATGCTCCACTTTGCTTACACAAAAGGCAGCATGCTACGTACACTATCTTGTCTCTTTTTTAATCCTTTTTAAAAAAAATTTTAGCCTAAAGATATTTCCATATACTTGTGTATGCTTAGAGATCTTTCTCTTTTTTAAAAAAATAGTTATTCTGTGTTTCTTTGCTTTAATCGAATATTCTGTTGTGTGGCTGTTCTATTGTATTTTACCAGCCCTTTGTTGATGGACACTTGGGTTCACAAGCTCTGGCTATTAGAACAGTGCTTCAGTGAATAACGTCATACCTATGCAGGTCTGAAAACAGCGTGGTTGGCAGGAGTGAGGATGCTGGGTCACTGGGTAATCGTCTCTGTGCTGGCAGAGATAGCTGGATTCTCCTCCGCAGATACTTTCATTTTGTGTTCCCACCAGCCGTGCGTGAAAATACTAGTTTCTTCACAGCCATACCAACAGAGTATGTTGTTAATCAATTTGATAGATGAAAAATGGTATCTCAGTGTAGTTTTTAATTTGTTTTCTGAGAAATGTGAGCATCCTTTTAAATGTTTAAAGGCCTTTTGGTTTTGTTTTTGGTTTCTGTGAACTGACTTTTCTTGTATGACTCATTTTCTTTCAGGTTGTTTGTCTAAGAGTTCTTTAAAAAGTAGGAGGATTAGTCCTTTGTGATTGATATGAGTTATAAAATCTTTAGGACTTTGCTTGTGGTGGTTTTTTGGTTTTTTTGGGTTTTTTTCTTTGCTCTGCATCAGTTTTATTTTTGTGTAGTTGAATTTGCTGATTATTTTTTATAACTTCAGGATTTTTTTTTTTTTTTTTTTTTTAGAGACAAGGTCTCTCACTCTGTCGCTCAGGCTAGGGTGCAGTGGCCTGATCATAGCTCACTACAACCTTGAATTCCTGGGCTCAAGGCATCTTCCTGCCTCAGCTTCCTGAGTAGCTGGGACTACAGTTGTGCACCACCACACCTGGCTAATGTTTCTATTTTTTTGTAGAGACAGGGTCTCGCTATGTTGATCAGCCTGGTCTCAAACTCTTGGGCTCAAGTGATCCTCCCACCTGGGCCTCCCAAAGTGCTGAGATTATAGGTGTGAGCCACTGAGCCCAGCCGACTTCAGGATTTTGAGCCATAGTTAGAAAGATCTTACTTGCTCCAGAGTTATTAAGGCATTCACCTATGTTTTATTCTAATACTTGCACAATTTCAGTTTTTACATTTAAATCATTCATGCTGCTTCTGTCTTACTGTTGTTGTTTCTTGATTTTTGGTGTTTTTGGCTTCGCTTTCACATAATTCAGAACTTGGGGATTTTCTCTGTCCCCTAAAGATGTAGTTTGTATGTGGGATATGTGTGTGTGTGCACGTGTGTATGAGGTGGGTATTCATTCTTTTTGCACTGTATGGTTTTTAGAAGTGGGAAGATTTGAGACTAGGCCATCACCATGCTCTTTCCAGAAAGGGAACCTGCTAGATATTAATTTTTACTTACACAAATTATAGTAATTTGATGCTTTAAATTGGAGAGGGAATACTGGAGCCTATCAGGTAAAGTTCTAAATTGGAACATCACATTGGTTTGCAGTAGTAAACTTTTGTTAAAATGAATGCATTGGTTATCATATTTTCAGCTTTTAAGAAGGAGAATTAAGACAAAAGCAATGCATTATGAAACCTTTGGATGCAGTAGGGACAAGGGAGAAGTAATTGTGCCCAACTTAATCACCTTTTGCCAGGTTTCCAATGTTTTTTATGTTGTATTTAATTGAATGGTTGCTTTAGACATTTTGTGTTTCAGGGGCAAAAGGGTCGAAAGATAATTACTGCTTTGGGGTCAGAAATACAGGGCTATGGAAAAAACTTCTTTATCTCAAAATGCAGTTCCACTGGCCCTTCGCTTTCTTCAATGTCTGTTAAAGTACAGAGGGATGAGAAGATTTCGCTGTTCAGGATTATTTACTATTGAATTTCATTGTAACCAGATCAACGATACATTGTTACTTGCTCCATCATGGAAATGGCTTTGTTATAGTGATTACTACCTTACAGTGTATTTCATAGCAGTGGTTTGTAATTCTCTATTGTGAAAGTAAGGGAACTATATGTTAGGTGACCAGTAAAATAAGGTGACTAAGAACAGCCCAGAAATAGATGGGAATTCCAAAATGTGCATTGAAATTGTCTTATGGTACAACTACCACGTTAAATAAAGATACTTAGAGAATTTTCAAAGTATGAGAAATAAAACTTGAAACATAATTCATGCTTCATACAATCTTGAACTGGATGATTTTAAATCTTCCATATTTACCTTTTTTTGTTTGTTTGTTTGGACACAGGGTGTCACTCTGTTGCTCAAGTGTGAGGGCACTGGTATGATCATATAGCTCACTGCAACCTCAAACTCCTGAGCTTAAGTGATCCTCCTGCATCAGCCTGCCGGGTTGCTGGGACTAGAGGCATGTGCCACTATGCCCAGCTAATTTTTTTATTTTTTATAGAGACGGGGTCTATGTCACTTAGGCTAGTCTTGAACTCCTGACCTCAAGTGATCCTCCTGCCTCAGCCTCCCAAAGTGCTTGGATTACAGGGGTGAGCCACCGCACCTGGCCTTTACCACTACAGTTTTTGTCAGTATATATATATATTAGTTCTATGTACCTATACTATGGCTAACAATATTTTACTTTGACTAAAATTTGTTACACAATACTTAGTTGTTAGTATTATTGAAAGATATTAGTTGTAATTTTTTTCAGCCTAATTCTGTCCATTTTCTGCCAACAGGAAATTGTAATTATGGGAAGGACTCTTCTATATATTCTTGGTAGTTGTTAAAAAAGCACCTACCGGTAGAAGTTGAGTTTTTCTTGCTTTTATACTCCATTTTCTGTTAGCTAATTTTTCTCTGCCAATGGCTCACTTACCATTTTATTTGATTTTATTTTATTTTTTGGAGACAGAGTCTCACTTTGTTGCCCAGGGATGAGGTACAGTAACAGTGGTGTGATCATAGCTCACTGTGACTTCAAACTCCTGGGCTCAAGTGATCCTCCTACCTCAGCCTCTCAAGTACCTGGGACTTACAGGCACGCACCACCACGCCCAGCTAATTTTTCTATTTGTTGTAGAGATGGGGTCTTGCTATGTTGCTCAGGCTGGTCTCCAACTCTTGACCTCAAGTGATCCTCCCACCTTGGCCTCCCAAAGTGCTAGAATTACATGTCTGCGCCGCCACTGCACCCAGCCTCACTTACCATTATAATAATAATAAAAATTGATAGGTGTTAGTGCTGGTAACTGCGGAGCTCTAGAGTCTGCTTTGAAATATCCTATTTCCCTCTTAGATCAGAGCCAGTGATATGAAGCTAGCGTAGAGCAAAGGAGTCTAAGAATGATGATGTTTCTTTCTGGAATGGTTTGATTTGTAGGTGGCATAAAACAGAAGATTATCAGAAGTTGAGTCTTGTATTACTGCTTTGGGGTATAGTTTTAATTTTTAGAAGGATTTCTGTTTAGCTATAGACTGATTTATTTCAAGCCTTGTGGTCAGCTGCTGCGTTACAGTGCATTAACTGAAGGGCAGTTGTTGCTATTTCGAGTGCACCGGGATTCTTGTCGTCCATTCGGTTCAGGGCTGTCTCTTGTGCCAGATTTACACTTGTGGTCCTAAGCAGGAGTTAAGTATTGCTCTAGTAAAGGGATTAGTAGCTTTTCCAAATTACCAGATATTATGCTTATTAGTTATATTCTATGATATATAACTAGAATTATGGCTGCCAGAATTGGTTATTTACAATTAAAAATTAACTAGATGGTGAAGTACATGGATCTAGTCACACAAACCTGGGTTCAAGATTAGGTTCTACTTCCCAGCTGTGTGACTTTGGCCAAGTTACTTGACTTCTCTAACCCAGTTTTCTCATCTCTTAAAGGGTATAATAATAGTGTCTACATCATAGAACTGACAATTACTGGGATAATGCACCTAACCTAGTACCTGATACATAGTAAGCACTCAAAAGGTGGTCACTATTATTAATACGTATTATGGGCCTTAATTGGAGACTTGTTAAATATATTGTATTTCATTGAATCTAAGAATCCAATGATTATAAGACTGTACCATTTATATTATGCACTACTAAAAAGAAATTATAACAACACATTAATTTTAATTTATATGTTAAAATGTGAAAAAATGTACATCTTAGAATAGATAAAAAAAGGGTAAGTTACGTTTTAAAAAATTGTAGTAAAATATACCTAACACAAAATTTACATTTAACTATTTTTAAATGTACAGTTCAGTGACATTAAGTCCATTCACATTGTTGTGCCGTTATCACCACCATCCATCTCCAGAACTTTTTCATCATCCCAAACTGAAACTGTACCATTAAGCAATAATTCTCCCTTCCCCACTCCCACCAGTCCCTGGTAACCGTTCTACTTTCTGTCTCTGTGAATTTCACTATTGTAGATACCTCCTAAGGGTTAGTTACTTTTTTATAGAAATTGAATATGTTTGATCAGCAAGATCCGATGACCATGTCCTGTTCAACAAGATACTTACAGAAGCAGGCATGGTAGTGAGGAAGGGACTTTCTTGTTTAGATGTTTTTGAGACCATAGAAGAGAGAAAGGAGCTGGGGTAGAGTATGGCAGAGGTTTGTGTATTTTTATGGTTCCATTTTTGAATGTTTAAGTCTTGTTTATTCTTTGTATAATTCATGAAACAGGTAAAGTTAGTTTTATTTTTTCCAACCACTTAGTCCCAATACTATTTACTGAGCAACTCATCTTTTCCCTACTGATTTTAAAAAAGCTTGACTGTAGAATTTCAGTCTGTTCCTTCACAAGACGCATCGTCAAAGAAAAGCAGTTTTCCTGTGCAATTTTGTATGACACTTGGTAAATTCACAGATAATGGAAAAGCCAAAGCATAAATACAAAAATTTCACTGTAAATAATCTAGGGTCTTTTTCTATGTAAATAAGGTCTCTCAATTTTTCTCTCCATGAGAAGAACTAAAGAATTAAACAATTCCATTTAACCTTTTTAATTTTATGCTAAATTTATTTTACTCTAATAGCACAGTTACCTCTCATTTAGTTGTGCCAGTTAAGAGTAATATTGGCAGAAGTAAATTAAATTGATGTGTATGTAATATGCCCATTTGAGTTAGGACCTTGGAAAACCCAGCAGGAATATGAACTCAGCAATTGGAGAAGGCAGAGAGACAGGGTGGCAAGCGGGAAGCTTTCCCAACTGTGCTTACCATTTTTGTTCTTAGGGCACTCTAGGAATTTTTTGAGCTGCCCTTGTGTGCTGCAAGCACTCTTGGTGAGCAGCCCAGCTTAGGTTGACATCTGCCTTCAGAGCCAATCACTAAGGCAAAATCAAATTCCGTAAATCTATTATTTAAAAAAATGAGACATATTTTACGGTTTTAACATTCTTGAACTTCATAAACATTTGTATAAAAGGTGAGGGGCAAATAAATACCCTTATGGTATGGCATTTCTTATTTTCTGCTTGAGAGACATGTTCATTTCCCCTCCTTTCCTTTTAATCTTCCTGTTTCCTTGACATACCTGCTTCTGAACTCCATTCTCATCTCTCCCTGCTGTGACAGTTCACTAGCACTTCACGGTACCTAAGACTCTTTCAACTCTTATTTTCCACCAACTGTCAGTTGCAAAATAAGGTTGCTTTGTTTGGGAGGGAAAGGGTAGAATCCTTTCTGAATGTCTTCTTTTCCTTTGAAGTAGGAGCACTTCAGAGACAATTGAACTGCTTTTAGGTTTTTCTTACCACCCAGCTTTTTCTTCTGATTGATCCTGCCGTGAACACACAGTTCTGTTGATGACATCGATTTGTTGCTATGGAAATAGTGGTAATGTCACAGATTCAGCCCAGTGACTTTACTGCAGGTTCTGGCAGGAGAAATGGGCAAGGCTTTAGGGGAGAACCTCATTAAAACTGAAAGCTATCAATTATAAGCAGGTGAAAGGTAAATGGAGCCAATGTTTTGTGTAACAAAAACAAAAAATGAACCCCTAGCAAATTCACTGCATACAGTTGAATGCCCCAGCATGAATTCTGACCCATGAGAGTCTTTGACAAAATAAAAACTTTACACTTTCCCATAGTATTTCTTCTACTTAAGTTTTAATCTCTTAACCCAAGTTATTTGCACTAAAATGGCCTTTTCCTTTTGATCTTCAGGACATGGGCAGCAGCAAGTAGTTCCTTCTTCAGCCTCAGCAGCCAGTCCAGCCACCAGCAAGCTCCAGCCACAGAATGGGAGCTTGGGAATGGGTAAGGTTGCCTCGAGAGGACATGTGTTTATCGTGTGTGTCAGGCTTTTAAATAATGTTTTGAAGTTTAATCTGAGACTAAAGGGAGTTTTCAAATGCCATTCATGACAGAATTGCCTCTTGCAAAGAGTAATTCTGATTCTTATTATAGAGTATATAATTGAAAAAAATGATTAAAAATTGTCTTTTAAATATATTTAACAATAAGCCTTTTTTATCAGAGTGATATGCTCTTCTGTGTTAATAGTTTATCTAGTAGTTTCTCACATCTTTAGGTTTTAGACCCTCTGACTGCCTGTGAATTTGCATACCTTTTAAATTCTTGCCTTCTAACTATCTAGAATCCACTTAATAATTTGGCTTGTCTCTCTCCAAGTTTCACGTTTTGGGCCCTCATGAGTATTTATTGTTTGCTTGAAGATGGTATCATTTATATTGGTCATAGTTTCTACTTTTCAGTCTCATGGATGAGAAATAGTTTCTTCTTTTAACTTTCTCTGCAGCGGGTCCTGAGAGGCCATAATGGAATCATTTTGTTTACTTTCTGGCCTTTGCTGTGGGAACCTCTTGATCTGGGAAGTCACCATTGAAAATTAGGATTTGTAGAATGTGGTTGAATTTATTTTTAGAGGTCTTTTTTCTGTCACAGCTTCACATACGCCTCCTCTCCTCCCCTCAACTATTAGTTTCTATTTTTCAATGCTAAAATTCTAAGAAAAGCAAGGTTAAGACGTCACTAATGTTTCTGTGAAACTTTCAGGACATATGACTTTTTCACTGGTCTTTGTTTTTATGTACCTTGCAGTATCTGTCTCCCTTTATAAGTGGATCTATTTATGTACAAGTCTCAAATTATATATTGTTGAAGGAGGGCATGGAATAGACTATCTAAAATGGTAAATAAAAATCACTTCCTTAGGCTGAAATACAAATAGTATGTTATTCTCTCTCCCCATCCACACACTTATTTTTCTGGTTGTCTATCTATGTCTTATATTGAAATTTATTATTAAAAATCAGTTAATGTTCCCAAACTACGTGGTGAAAGAAAATGAACTGGATGTGTACTGAGGGGAAGCTACACAGCATGAAAAAATTGGATGCATGGCTGCTTGTGTGTGTGTGTTTTATAAAATTGTATATTATATATTATGTATGTGTATACACACACACACATATATTTTACAAAGCACATGTGCTTCCCTGCATAATCTTGAGGTAATTATTACTGTTGTGTGTGTATTGGTCTCTCCTGATTCTGTGGTTAGAATAGAAAATTTTAGGATCTGGGACATTGCTATGTATATTTTTTACTAAGTGCTACAAATACCTAGAAGAGTGTGGTACATGCTGTGGAAACTCAATAAATAAATACTGGATAAATGAGGTATTTATATTTTTAGCCAAATACTATCCTGAAGAAATGTTTTGGTATAGAGGTGTGAAATCATTGAACTTAAATTATATTTTCTGAATTTGGAGAGTGACGCTTTGTAGATACAGTGTGCGTATAAAGGAATTCATTTGCTTAATGGTTTAGTTCTCTAAGCAGCAGGGCAGCTGCTTAGGTTTGCCTAAAGGAGGCAGAAGGGTCATAGTTGCCAACTACCTACATATCTTGACCAAACACTGGTTATTGCCCTTTGTGCCCAACTAAACACAGTCCTACAGACTTCCTTCTAGACTTCTTAGTCCTCCAGACCAGTTGAGAACTGGGAGTTTTCTGGGGATATTTTGAGGTAATATATTTGTGATAGATGTCCTTCACCTCAAGATGGCTCGTCCACTACGTCCCTTACCTCCTAGCATTTCCTTTTGCATTTTTTCTTAAGTGACTAGTGATTTGCCATAATTTTTACCAGTCAAGAAAGTTGATTTTCTTTCTCTGACCCATGAGAGAAATGTTTAAGAGGGTGGACCTCAGAAAGAGTAGTGTCTGGCTTCATTGTCATTACTATCTTGACCTCAGGCCTTAAGTCAGCAAATATAATAGTGAACTTCTGTGTGGCCAGCGTTCATTCTAGATTGCTTTCCTAGCCTCCTGTTTCAGTCTCTGCTTGATCTGCATATCTCTTGGATACTAAAAAGGAAAACTTTGCCTCTTAATCTTGTATGATTTCAGGTAGTGGCACCTCAGTAATTGAGAGTTATCATAAAACTTATTATAAAAGTTCAGTAGAATAATGATTATCCTTTTTCTTTGTGTTTGTTTTTAAAGGTTCCACTGTTTCTAAGGCTTATGGTGCCTCAAAGACATTTGGAAAAGCTGGAGGTACCAGTCTCTCAAACACTTCTGGGGGCACACAGGCCAAGGTGGTGCCCATTGCCAGCCTCACCCCTTACCAGTCCAAGTGAGTTGTTGCATAAGATAAGTTCAGAGTGTACTTACAAAAAAGTGTGAGAAGTTGTTTATGCATGAACTTCAGAGTCACCAGCACATAGAATGGGTTTCCTCTTTTTTTTTTTCCCCCTGAGGTGGAGGGAATACAAACTGTAGCAACCTTTAACTCTTTTATCAACAAGAATGGCAATAGTAGCAATCTGCCGTAGACTATGAGGTTTCATTCATTTTGAAAGATTTTGAAATTAAAAATATTTAATGCTTATAGAATCAGTTGATAGTCTTGTGACTAAAAATAAATATTTGTGCTAATTCAGAAGGCATTTCACCTTCTCATATAAATAGGTGACTTTTAGTCCATGATTTAGTTGACTAAGATAATCTGTACTGTTTGTATTAACCACATTAATATACCCAGAACATGTATTTCTTTTATATGGCTTTTTTGCATTAAAAATTAATTTGAGCGGGAGGGGGGTGGAAGGGATGGGAAAAACTCTCACTGAATGGATGTGGGGAGCACAGTTTGGGAGACGACCACGATTGTGGCTCTGACACGGGCAGAACAGGGGCAATGTGTATGGCCAAAATGTTGTACCCCCATGATATTCTGAAATTAAAAAAATAAAAAGAAAAAAAAAAAATTAATTTGAGCAGTTGAAAATTAGTGAGTTCTTTTTTCAGAATTCTTTCAGATATGTTTTTATTTATTCTTCAGTACTTTGTAATGTAGGAAAAATATTTTCCCCTGTGAAATTATAAATAAGGTAATTAATATGCCCAGCACCTACGTTTAGGGTGGGCACCAAGACTGGATCTTGGATCTTGTGCCTCCTTTTCTTAGTGGCCTCTCTCTAAGGTCATACTGCTTTAGTGTGTTTTCTTTGGGTGGCCCACAGCGTCGTGTTCTATAGCCTTGTGTTTGTATTCAGTGTGCATTGGAAATGAGACAGAAGTTTGACACCAGTTATATCAGTTCCCATAATTGAAAATAGTGGCAAAATATAATTGCTGGTATTACTGCATTCTCTAGCTTAGAACCTTTCATTAAGCGGATATTGTTGCCTTGGTGATGCCTTTTGGAGAAGGGAGAGAGTTTATAAATTTACTTATTTGACAGGAGAATGAGTTAGTGTTAAATCATCTTGCATGTTTTACTGTTTGCTTATTCTGTAAACTGTCAAACCTGTGTGTCATCTTGGAGTTTTAATTAGCTGGATTAAAATACAGGTAACATTGAAAAATGGAACATGCATAGGATAAGAAAGGCCCTAGAAAGATGATTTCTTACTTGATCTTTTCCAAGTAAGACTCCAGACACTAATATAATCTATTTGGTTTTTAGGTGGACTATTTGTGCTCGTGTTACCAATAAAAGTCAGATCCGTTCCTGGAGCAATTCCCGAGGGGAAGGGAAGCTTTTCTCTATAGAACTAGTTGATGAAAGCGTGAGTATTCGTCAAGTGGGGAGGTAGGGGTTGTGGACTCATTGAGAAGCAAAGGGCTCAGCTCTGCAGGCCTGTGAGGTCAAAAGTAATAGTAGGCCAGAAGGAAACATGATTGTTACTGTGGTTTTCCTTTTGTTGTAGACTTTTGATGGTGTTTGGGGATAGAGGGTTAAAGGTCATAAATAAATCCTTCATCTTAAACAAAAGCATTTGTGGCAGTAAACATTCATTTTCTAAATGCATAAATAGCTTCATGGGCAGGAGAAACCAGACACACTATGTCTGCTTTGCTGGCAGGCTTAGTTGAAGCTCTAGGATGTAATATCTGCTGATGAGCAAGGTGGAGCTTTGGACCACAGCAGAAGGCCTGCAGCAGCCATCTTGCTAAGAGGACGGTTCTGTGGGAAGTGGGTTCTGGCTGTGCAGATTCTCTATGTGCTCCACTTAAACAAAACCATGATGATGAGACAAAAAATTCCAAGCTGTGGAATCTTGACAGTCTTGATAGCTGCTTGTCTGTCCATTAGTTTTGTTGATAATTCTTAAAATATACTTCACACATTCTTTTCAAACTGCAGCACATTTCCTATATGTTCAAACCTTCAAGAGGGTGGGGAAAAAAGTTCCTTTTTTTTTTTTTTTTTTTTTTTGGCAATGGTTATAATACCTCAAATGTTTGTGTGGTGGCAGAATCAATATGAGAACCTAATTTTTTACAAATTATCAGTCTAATCTGTAGCACTTGGCTAAAATTCCAGCCATGTATTTTTCTTACCCATCCATATCATTTTGACTGACAGAAAAGTAAAAGTGAAAATCAAATCACAAGCAACTTGAAAACATGACTTGTTATAGCATCTTTGGCAACGACTCCCAAATATGAAGTAATTCATCACTTAGAAAGCAGCCGTGAGGGAAGTTGGTGAATCATCTTGGTTCAGCATGCTTCCTCGTGGGCTCTAGTCGTGTCACTCAATATTCAAAGTTTTTTTGTTTTTATTGTCAGAAAATTTAAACTTGGTTTTTATTGTAAGTGTCTAACTTGAAGTTATTAAAGCATGATTACAGGATCAGCTATTTGAACTTCTCTTGTTTCATCTGGCTAATAACTTGAATGTGTGACTATAAAATGCATTTCTCAGATGTCTGTAAGCCCCTATGGGTTCCCTTTGTGCTTGTGCTACTACTCTAAAGATGTGGTTTTGATGATAAAGTGGTCAAACTTAATGTTGAATACCAGACTCCTAACCTACTCTCACATGCTTCTGCAGGGTGAGATCAGAGCCACAGCTTTCAATGAGCAAGTGGACAAGTTCTTTCCCCTTATTGAAGTGAACAAGGTATGTGGTAGTGTTGATTTTAGAACTGACACTGTCCAATGGTGAGTGAGAATTAGGGGACTCTGGTCCCGTGGAGAGGTGTGTGGTGATAGAGGGTTTTTATGTCTGATTTGATGACTATCCCGTATTCCATGGCTTGGCCTCTTTTGCAGGTGTATTATTTCTCGAAAGGTACCCTGAAAATTGCTAACAAACAATTCACAGCTGTTAAAAATGACTATGAGATGACCTTCAATAATGAGACTTCTCTCATGCCCTGTGAGGATGGTCATCATTTACCTACAGTTCAGTTTGATTTCACGGGGATTGGTGACCTAGAGAGCAAGCCCAAAGACTCACTTGTAGGTAAGTCCACATACGAGAACAGAGTGGTGATTACTAGTTTTCTTTGCAATGTGTAGGGGAGGTATAAGAATTAAGTGCTTGCCATTCAGCCTTTGATATGTTATAATAGGAGCCATGACTATCTCCTGCTAACACTTTGGTCATGTGTTTTAGACATAATCGGGATCTGCAAGAGCTATGAAGATGCCACTAAAATCACAGTGAAGTCTAACAACAGAGAGGTTGCTAAGAGAAATATCTATCTGATGGACAAGTCAGGGAAAGTGGTGACTGCTACTCTGTGGGGAGAAGATGTAAGTACTTGTGTCATGCAGTCAGAGTATGTACAGAAAGAGCTCCTTTAGGTGAGTTGTCTTGTCCTGTGTATTATGGGGCTTCAGCCATGTAGGTGGTGCAAGGTGCTATTGAGCGAATACTTGAAATCCTTTATTTTATTTCTGTGAGATTTGCTATTATTTAGGCTTTATGTAATAAAATGATCTTTCCTCTAACTATAGGAAAGTAGTCTCTGAGCAGATTCTTGTGTGTGAAGTCTGTCTTGTATAAATTTCATGTACATTGATTAATTCACTCTACTGTTGACTGTTTTCCTTGTTTTCTATAAAAATATTCTGTGTTATTCCTGCCAGTGACACTTGTATATGTTTGGTGTTTGTTTTACAGGCTGATAGATTTGATGGTTCTAGACAGCCTGTGATGGCTATCAAAGGAGCCAGAGTTTCTGATTTTGGTGGACGGAGCCTCTCTGTACTGTCTTCAAGCACCGTCATTGTGAATCCTGACATCCCAGAGGCCTATAAGCTTCGTGGATGGTAGGTTTTGTGGGGCTAAACAAAGGGTTATTTGAGCCTGGGCTTTGAGAAGAGCTGGTTACAATCAGTATGTGAGCTCTCTGCCAGGCAGAAGGATTCGTTACTGAATGGAGCAGTTCCTGTATTTCTCAGAGGCATTTGCCTTCTGAGAGGATGGCTTTAAAGCCCTTAAACTGACAAACCTGTAATCCCATGACAAACTGGAGAGTCAGAGGAGGCAATTAGAATGTATGTGCTGCACGCTGACCTCGATTCTGCCAAAGCAGGGTACAGCCAGGCTTTAGCAGCTGTGTGCTGAAGGACTCTAAGCTGAAGGCATCTTTCTTTCCTAGGTTTAAGCTGTGGGCTTCTGTGGTGTGGGGGGAGTACATGCTTTTTTATTCTGGCAAGTCTTTGGTGCCGATCACATCTTGTAGTGTGCATTCACTGGACTCCGATAAAAGTATGATGGGAACAATGGGCTCTTTGTTGGGATTATATTGTTATTCCCAAAGCACTCAAGGGATGAGGAGAGCCTATTTAAATCTCCTCACTGTATCTAGCCTTTTATATCAAGCTTTTTAGGGTATTGAAACTTTGCCTTAAAAGAGCACTTCAAACTAAAACACAGTATACAAGAATGGATGTGGTCAGGGAAAACATTTTAACTAGCCCAAGCTTAAATAATTAGTATAGCTATAGTCACAGGGGCAAGTATGTCCATTTCCAACTGTGTCTTAAGGTTTAAGTGACTAAAGAATTAGCTTATATTACATATTCCTCCTTTGTTTTGAGTCTGTTATGAACTAGTAGCACTAGTATTTGTATAGTTCCATGAAACACCTGAGCTGTTCAAGTCACTTAAGCCATCCTCGTGAGTATGGTCCACATATATCTATTTAACTGTTCTGTAGCTGGTATTACACAGTGAGGCAGGACCCGTTAATAGTCTAACCATAAATAACCATAGTTTTGGTTTGTTCTTAATGCTTGATTTTCTTTCAGGCTCTGGAGCTTGACCCCAGGTTAATTGTGTGCCCACATTAAGGTCTTCATATTTTACTTGTCAATAACAATGATCCCGATGTAAAAAAAACACGGCTATCCCCAGAATAAAGTGACTTGGCATTGATCAAAGAGAAGTTCAGTGCACACACCCCACCTGGACAAGGGTTAGAGATGTTTAGATCTTGGCTATAATAATACAGAATTTTTATTGTAAGAAGGGCTGCCTCTCTCCTTGCTCTGTTCCCTCCTGGTGAGCTGTCTTTGGCGGCAAATGTCTCCTTGGAGTTTTTGAAACTGTAAACTTGCATAGCTAGTAGTGGTGAAACAGATTTATGGAGCTTGCTGTGTCTCTGTGAGGGATTTAGCTGCTTACCCAACAGAATGAGAAGACAGCTATCTGCAGCTCAGGACAACATCCCTTCTGGTAGATGGTCTGATTCTCAGGAGCCTGTTCTGTGTGTGGTTAGCTTGTAGTTATCCACCTTTTGGGCAACATTTGGCATGTTTTTAATTTCAGGCTGACTTCTCTCTGCCATAGGTATGTTCCTTGTGATCAAGAAATATAATCAATATTAATAATAATTTAATACAAACTAATTTAACTTTAATATTAGCATAAATAAAATCTTACTAAGAAGGTAAATCTACAAGAAAACAAATAATGCTTTCTGATAAATTACTTTGGGTTATATAATCTTTTGGACTCTGTATCAAGCTTAAAAGGTCTTCCTCCATGGAAACATCTTTTGCTAGCCTATTGTAATATGTTGACTGTCCTTTTCCATCCCGATACATTTCAGTGATGATAGAAATGAGGCTGCTGACTGAGAACGAACATTAGTTGCCCAAAGGACTATACCAGAGATCTACATTATTGCTTTTTTGGTTGTTCAATTCCCTGGTTTCTGTCTTTAGGCCTTGGGCCCTCCAGCCACTGTTGATGTGCAAGGCTGATTTAAGAAGAGTTTCTGTGGTGCTTTGGCACTGATTGTCTTGACCACTGGGGGGCATCAAAGCAACTGAGATAAAAAGAAAGGTCATTTAGTTTCTTCAGTAGACTTAAGATATAGTTAGGAAGTTATTAACTTCAGCCCACATGATCGTGACCCATCTGAAAGTTGGATGGGTGGTGGATAGCCTGCATCTGGCATATAGAAATAAGTAGCACATTCCAGAAGTGTATCAAGTACGTGTCATCATTGTTCATTATATTTTCAGGTTTGACTCAGAAGGACAAGCCTTAGATGGTGTTTCCATCTCTGATCTCAAGAGTGGAGGAGCAGGAGGGAGCAATACCAACTGGAAAACTTTATATGAGGTTAAATCAGAGAACCTGGGCCAAGGTGACAAGGTATCCGACATTCCTTTCTTCACAAAAGCATGTAAAGTGTACAGAGGGTGAATTTGGAAACCTGGTTTCTGATACCAGCTGTCAGATGTTAACTCAGAGCTGTAATTCTTAACTGGGACTCTGACCACAGCATGGTGTGATAGTTGAATCACTGCCAGAGTGAAGGAGCTGTGTGTCCTAATGGGGGTGTGTTGTGGCCCTCAGGTGTGTTGAGGCAGGTCAGTGTGAAGAACTCTTAGAGAGCTGATTCCTGGAGGGATCTTGAAGATATGGTAATAACCAAGCTTTGTGTCATAACCTGAACGGCCTTCAGGTCCATGTTTCTTTTCTGTGATTGTTCCTGCAAATCCAAGTGCCCAAATATCAAGAAGATGTTTTTTGAGATGAGTATTGGTCAGACTCAGTGTCAGCCATTATGCAGTTCACATGCACTGTCACTGGCTGTGGCATATGGTGTACTTCTCATAGGCTGGGAGTTGCCAGTATTCTCTAACAAGGATTGGGTCTGGTATTCAGCTTCCATTGCAGCTTTCCTTTCAGTGTTTATATTTAATGACCCTTCTCTCATCTTGATTTAAACTTGTATTCTGTCAGCAGTTCAATATTTAAATCATTTATTTCTCCTTTATGCTCTTCCAAATAGCAATTCCTGCTCTTTTATTTTTATTATATACAATATAGATTTTATTCCTTATTGTCTCATTTCACTGTATATGCTTATCCATCATTGTCATCAACAGCAACTTATAATGCTATTATATAACATCTTGAGAGTTAAACATTGGGCAGATCTGTTTTCTCCTATTTTAGGAACAACCACTCTTCTGGTTCTCTTGTCACCTGGCTTCTCTCCTAAGTTTAAAGGTAGACAGTATGTAATAAGAAATCAGGCATAGAGAACACCTGTCTACACCAAAACTTTCAAGTAGCTTTGAATCTGGACCTAACCTGGAAATACAGAAAAACTCTTTAGGCATTCTCCTAGGAGACTTATTTTCTCTAGAGGCTTCTAAACTGGGGACTAGCCCAGGCTCTTTAAACATCCACATCAATTGTTTTGCCTCATTTGGTCTGAGACATTAGGAAGCCCCAGAGGTTGCTGACCTATTTCTGACGTCAGTGTTCACCCAGAGGGAACTGCTCTCTGGCAGTATTAAACATACCCCTAAAAATTATTCATGTGGGATCCTCTCTATAGGGGTTAAAAAGCAAAACAATTAGCAACAAAGAGCCCAAACACATGTTCTTCCTAGATTTACTTATCAGTAATTTCTCCACTTTGAAGGTATAGATCTTGTAGGTATTTTTGACAACTTAGACCAGGGGTTGGCAAACCAGGCCCTGGGCCAAATTCTGCCTGCTGCCAGTTGTAAATAAAGCTTTGTTGGAACACAGCCACATGCCTTCCATTTACATACTGTTGTGGATGTTCTTGCCCCACTACTTCAGAACAGGCATACCTTGGAGATATTGTAGGTTCAGTTCCAGACCACTGCAATAATGTGAGTATCACAATAAAGCAAGTCACATGAAGTTTTTCGTTTCCCAGTGCACATAAAAGTTATGTTTGTGCTATACTATAGTCTATTAAGTGTGTGATAGCATTATGTCTAAAACAAAAAATGTCCATACCTTACTTTAAAATTACTTGATTGTCACTGGGTACAGTGGCCTGCACCTGTAGTCCAGCGGCCTGTACCTGTAGTCCAGCTACTTCGGAGGCTGAGGTGGGAGGATCGTTTGAGTCCAGGAGGTGGAGACCAGCTTGGGCAACATAGTGAGACAGTGTCTCTTAAAAAATAAAAAACAGAACAAAACAAAAGAAAATGCCACAAATTTTAAGGCCGGGCACTGTGGCGCATGCCTATAGTCCCAGCTACTCAAGAGGGTGAGGTGGGAGGATCCCTTGACCCCAGGAGTTTGAGTCCAGGCTGGGCAACATAGACCCCATCTCCTTTAAAAAAAAAAAAAAAAATATATATATATATATATATAGCTAAAAAATGCTAACAATCATCTGAGCCCTCAGCAAATTGTAATCTTTTTGCTGGTGGAGGTTTTGTTTTGGTGTTGATGGGTGGTTGCTGAAGGCTGGGGTGGCTGTGGCAATTTTTTAAAATAAGACAGCAATGAAGATTTCAGCATCAGTTCACTCTTCCTTTCATGAAAAATTTCTCTGTAGCATGTGATGCTGTTTGATAGCATTTTACCCACAATAGAACTTTCAAAATTGGAGTCAATCCTCTTAGACCCTGCTGCTGCTTTCTAAGTTTATGTGATATTCCAAATACTTTGTCATCATTTCAACAATGTTCATAGCATCTTCACCAGGAATAGATTCCATCTCAAGAAACTACTTTCTTTGCTCATCTGTAAGAAGTAACTCCTCATCCATTCAAGTTTGATCATGAGATTGCAGCAACTCAGTCACATCTTCTAATTCTAGTTCTCTTGCTATTTCTACAACATCTACAGTTTTTCCTCCACTGAAGTCTTGAACCCTCAAAGTCATCCATGAGCGTTGGAATAAACTTCTTCCAAACTCCTGTTAATGTTGATATTTTGACTTCCTTCAGTGAATCACAGATGTTCTTAATGGCATCTAGAATGGTGATTTTTTTTCCATGTTTTCAATTTACTTTGCCCAAATCCATCAGAGGAATCACTATCTATGGCAGCTGTAACCTTATGAAATGAAATGTATTTAAGTATAATAGATTTAGCATAATTCTTAAGGGCCCTAGGATTTTTCGAATGCTCATTGTCTTCAACTTAAAGTCACCAGCTGTATTAGCCCCAACAAGATAGTCAGCCTGTCCTTTGAAGCTTTGAAGCCAGGCATTGACTTCTCCTCCCTAGCTAAGAAAGTTCTAGATGGCATCTTCTTCCAATAGAAGGGTCTTGCGTCTACATTGAATATTTGTTGTTTAGCATAGCCACGTTCATCAATGGTCTTAGCTAGATCTTTTGGATAACTTGCTGCAGCTTCTATATCAACACTTACTACTTTACCTCGCATTTTTATGCTATGGAGACGGCTTCTTTCCTTAAACCTCATGAACCAATCTCTGCTAGCTTCCAACTTTTCTTATACAGCTTCCTCACCTCTCTCAGCCTTCAAAGAATTGAAGAAAGTTGGGTCCTTGCTGTGGATTAAGCTTTGGCTTAAGGGAATGTCGTGGCTGGTTTGATCTTCTCTCCAGACCACTAAAACCTTCTCCATATCACCATTAAGGCTGTTTAGCTTTCTTATTATTCGTGTGTTCACTGGAGGAGCACTTTTAATTTCCTTCAAGAACTTTCCTGGCTGGGCGCGGTGGCTCACGCCTGTAATCCTAGCACTCTGGGAGGCCGAGGCAGGAGGATCACTTGAGCTCAGGAGTTCGAGACCAGCCTGAGCAAGAGTGAGACCCTGTCTCTATCATAAATTAAAAAAAAAAAAAAAAAAGAAAGAACTTTCCTTTGCATTCACAACTTGGCTAACTGTTTGGCACAGCAGACATAGCATTCAGCCTGTCTCAGCTTTCAATATGTCTTCCTTAGTAAGCTTACTAATTTCTAGCTTTTGATTTAAAGTGAGAGAATGCAACTCTTCCTTTCACTTGAACCCTTAGATGCCATTGTAGGGTTCTTAATTGGCCTAATTTCAATATTGTTGCATTTCAGGGAATAGAGAAGCCTGAGAAGGAGGGAACAGCAGTTGGTGGAGCAGTCAGAACACACACAATATTTATCGATTAAGTTCCCTGTCTTATATGGGCACAGTTCGTGGCACCCCAAAACAACTACAATAGTAACATCAAGGATTACTGATCGTAGATCACCATAACAGATATAAGAATGATGAAAAAGTGTGAAATACTGTGAGAATTACCAAAATGTGACACAGAGACACAAAGCGAGCACATACTATTGGAAAAACGGCACTGATAGACTTACTTGACACAGGGTTGCCACAAACCTTCAATTTGTAAAAAACACAGTATCTACAGAGTGCAATAAAATGAGGTATGCTGCCTGTAGCTGCAACGGAGGCTGTGTGACTGAATGGCTCGTAAGGCCTAAAATATTTCCTATTTGGTTTTTTACAGAAAAAGCCTGCTGTTCCCTCCCCTAAACAAAGACAAAGGTGAACCTAGGCCTTAGAAATCACTGCCATTGTTTTTAATGTGGGAGAAATGGTTGATCGTAGCTGCACTAGGTTTTTGGGGTCTGCATTATTCTTGTTTCTTAGATCTGTTTTCTTTGGAGGATCAGAGGATTGGGAGGAACAAATATTTGTCTTTTAAGTAGTTTTCAAGCAAAGAGGAAAATAACTTCAGTTTTAATTAACTTAGTCTAATTTAGAATTAATTCTTTTATTTTTAAGGAATTATATGCTTTAGAACTTGGCTTATTACCTTCATGGGCTTTGTACTTAGCACATGTGATTCTAAAACTACAGAATGAATTATTCCCTGTAATCACTTTGTGATCTTGAGAATTAGAATTTATAAACACTTACCACTTATATGTAAGGGCAAGCTTTGAACTGCCTCTAAGTCCAATCCTGAATGTAGGGTTGGTGCTCTGTATCTTACGTCAGTCTTTTCTCCTAAAGGCGGACTATTTTAGCTCTGTGGCAACAGTGGTGTATCTTCGCAAAGAGAACTGTATGTACCAGGCCTGCCCAACTCAGGACTGCAATAAGAAAGTGATTGATCAACAGAATGGATTATACCGTTGTGAGAAGTGTGACCGTGAATTTCCCAATTTCAAGTACCGCATGATCCTGTCAGTAAGTAGAATGGGAACCTCTGTGGTTTTATCGAGTCCCTACCATGTACCAGTCACTGTAGACATGACAGCAGAAACAAGGTTGGGCATGGTACGAAGCTTGCAGATGACTAAGTGCTAAGATCTTGTTAATCTTCTGTAAATAAAGAAGTAAGGGGCCTTTCACTCAACTGACATAGCAGTCTAGTTTTGCCTGCTAAAGTAAGCTTTTTTCCTGTAAGAAAGTTGAATTGAGATACCCTGGCTGATTTTAGTCTTCTGTGCATGTTGTACAATGACAGCATTGGTGGTACTCACCTGCTAACTGTTAGGAAGATAAATTAATTTGAAATGTCTTTTCTAGAGAGCAATAATTGTACTTACACTGCTGATGCCTATATTTAGTTATTTTTCTTGTGGATAATCTATTCCTGTAGCCTTAGTAGAGCTGACTTCAGAGGAATGTAACCACATGCTGATGTGGGATTGTTGCTTTTCTGCATTGTAAGAATTGTTTCTTTGTGTTTTAGAAACCTTTAAAATGGGCTGGGCACAGAGTTTGAGGTCAGCCTGAGTAACATGGCAAGACCCTGTCTCTACAGAAAATTTAAAAATTAGCCAGGTGTGGTGTCCCACACTTGTAGTCCCAGCTCAGGAGTCTAGGGCAGGAGGATTGCTTAAGCCCAGGAGTTTGAGGTCACAGTGAGCTGTGATGGCACCACTGCACTCTAGCCCAGGCAGCAGAGCAAGACCCTGTCAGAAAAAAAAAAAAACCTTTAAAATGAGTGGTGTAAAATTAAAAAAAAAATAATAGTACTAAATGATAACAAAGGTTCAAGAAAATGGGCACTGTTACATTTTTCTAGAAGATGATTTGGCAGTAATATATCAGAAGCCTTAAAAATGTTTATATTTTCTGACACAGTAAACACCTAGAGGGAATTTATTCTAAGGAAATAATCAAGAGATCTTGACATCTGTATAAAGTTGTCTATTACACTTGTTTATTTTGAAAAATTGGATACAATTTAAATGTCCTTCATATTCCATTGGTTAATTGCTTTATTGGATATCCTTGGAAGACTGTGAAGGCCTCAGAATTTGCCATTTATTTGACAGTTTCCACAGTTAAAATGTTCGAAAACCATTGCTAATTAAGACTGTTAAACAACGTAAGTAAATATTCAGACTTTATTAATTGAAAATAGCATATTTTAATTGGTATGTTTTATATGGTCGTGGTGCATGTACACAAACAGAAAACAGACTGGGAGGATGAATACCAGACTGGTTATTTCTGGTAGATTTTTATTTTCTTCTATATATTTTTCTGTATTTTCCACTTTTTTTCTTTCAGTGAATACTCTTATAGTAAGAAATTTTAAAGAAATCTTTCTAGGTTCAAAAAAGTAAAAGATTCCACCTGCCCATTCTACATTCTAATTGCCCTTTAAAATGTTAGTTCAGCAGGAAAGTTCTACATTTAAGCTTCTTATTTCTTGTAAACTATAAACTTTTCATTGAAGTAAGATGAAGGAAATTGTTTTAGATACTTTATTCCATCAGCCTTTCTGTTACATTCCTAAATGAAAATGAGAGCTCCTGCACACTTGTTTATTTGACATTTATCATGTGTCTACACCGGTGCAATTTTTGCCCTATATGGTGAGATGCTCTTTGTCTCTTAGAAGGATAGTGTGGTGTAAACTGGAAGTGTGAGCCCCAGTATGTGATACCATTACTGTATATTTATGAGTACTTTTAATTTTTTGTCACCTTATTTTTCATTATGACATTAAGTATTAAAAGCTTCATGTACATGCAAAAAGAATATGTAAAATATCAAAATGATGCCTTAAAAAAAAACTTTACTCTCATTTCTGACGAAGTCTTTTACTTTAGCAATCGGATTCTTTGAGATCTACTTTCTTCCTCGACTCTCCTCTATTTAATTTTACACCATAGTCCAACTGGAGACACTAAATTGCTCATTTTTGTCGCTAGGTAAAATCAGTGACCGGCCCTAGTACAGGCTCTTAAATTGTCTGGTTTGGTCAGCAGTGACTTAGAGCCATCACAGGGAGCTCCTCCTAGTGACTGAAGAATGTACAATTTAAAATGCAGAGAACTTGCCCTATTAGAGGCTTTCTCAAAACCTTTAGTACAAAGCTTATTGCATCTGGAGGGGAACTAAGTCTTGTGTGTCTGGATTCTGCATCTGAAGGAGTTTGGTTGGGCTGTGTCTCCACTGAGATCCAAAATCACACATCCACAGCATATTGCATTCCTGTTGTGATCCAGACTTACATTTTAAACTTCTTTCTGTGATACGTTCATATTCTTTAGAAAGAATATATATTAATAGTATATATAATGATAATGTTTTTTTCTCTGGAAATTCTTTTAATGAGTAGGAAAAGGTAACCTCCCAGTCTTCTTAGTGTATCTTCCTTTTATTATTTCTTGCTGAAATAATAGAGTTGTGTTTTTAGGTAAATATTGCAGATTTTCAAGAGAATCAGTGGGTGACTTGTTTCCAGGAATCTGCTGAAGCTATCCTCGGACAAAACACTGCTTATCTGGGGGAATTAAAAGAGAAGGTCAGTCATGTATTTTATTATAACTATAATAGTTCCCATGCTGTACCACTGACCCCTTTTTTGCTGTTTAGTATTTTTTGGTTTGTTTCTTTTGGGTGTTGTGTACAGTTTCTCAGTCTGATGATTATTTAAGAGCTTATCAGATTTTATCTAATTTTGTCCATTTTGGATGTGTTTAACAATGAGGTAATGAAATAGTGTATATAAAAGTGCTTTAAAACCAAAGCGCTTTACAAGTATAAGCCATTCCTATTAGCACATTGGAGCTGGTATGCCTGTACTCACTTGCCATCTGGAAAGTATCTTCTGAAATAACCTAAAGTACAGGTGTGCCTTTTTAACATAATAAACACCTTCCAGAAAAGTTGAGTCAAATCCTGGTTTAAATGCACATACATGGTGCTTGCTCGTTCAGGCTGTCATATGTAATTCTTATGAAGTGACTTTCTTTCATAAGATAACTTATCCATTTCATTTTTATAAATTTGCATTTTCTTCACATACTAAGTTTTTTTAATGCAGAGAATAGATTATTAATCATGCTAAACTTCGGAAAGATAGTTGCTCAGATAAAACATATAAAGAAGACCAATAGAAGCTGTATTTTCTGGGCCACGTAAATTGGCATCTGTCTATAGGTGGGTTTTTTTCCCTGTTTCCTCCAAATTGGTTAGAATGCTTGTAAAGGCCACAAAGATAAAAGGATTTACCATTTGTTTTGGCATATTTTTCTTGTTCTTTCCAATCCTCAGTTCTGTTAGGTTCTGCTCCCACCTTCTTTTTAAATTGTCCATGAGATCTCTGAAAATAAACCCAAAAAGTCCTTTTACAGAAATAACTGGAATTGACTTTAAGTGTAATAGTATCTTGTTTCTATTTTGCCTGGTCCTCAATTTTCATATCAGATTTTAAGGCTCTAGTCAGCCTTTCAGGATTTTTTATGAGCTTATTATTTTTGACTGTCTTTATTGCTGGTGAATTAGGACATACAGAAACTCTTCCCTGAGGAGCCATGAGATCTTGGAGTATGCACTCCATACTTTCTCCAATCTTGGAAGAATAATGGCAGCTGGTATAATTTTCTGAAGGTTTAATACATATTTACATATCTGAAAGTCCAGGGAATGTCTTTGTCTTTTTTTTTTTTTTTTTGGTCAAGTAACCTTTACAAAAAGTTTTATATAACAAAGCTGTTTTTACGTTCCCTGTGACTTGCAAAGATACTTGGCTGATAAGTTTATTTTGCATATATTTATACAAAATATATTCTTGGCCGGGCGTGGGCAAGGTAGCTCACACCTGTAATCCCAGCGCTTTGGGAGGCCAAGGCGGGAGGATCACTTGAGGCCAGGCGTTTGAGACCAGCCTAAGCAAGAGCAAGACCCCGTCTCTACTAAAAATAGAAAAAATTAGCCAGTTGTGGTGGCATGCACATGTAGTCCCAGCTACTCGGGAGGCTGAGGCAGGAGGATTACTTGAGCCCAGGAGTTTAAGGTTGCAGTGAGCTATGATGACGCCATTGCACTCTACCCGGGGTGACACAGGGAGACTCTGTCTCGAAAAACGAAACAAAACAGAAATAAAAACAATAACTCCCCTTACTGCTCTTCTTCCAGGCCCTGGCAACTACCATTCTACTTTCTATGAATTTGATTACTCTAGGTAGAGTGTTTTAATTTTAAATAAAATTCTACTTAAACATTTTAATGTAATGTTACCTGTAGATTTGTCATTCCTAAGTAATTTCAAACCACTGGGGGTAATAATTTTCTTAAAGTCTTTTCAGAAGTCTTACCAATATTTTCAAGTTGTCCAGTAGTTTCCATGTCTAAAGTTTTATATTTGTTTTTGCAGAATGAACAGGCATTTGAAGAAGTTTTTCAGAATGCGAACTTTCGATCTTTCACGTTCAGAATCAGGATCAAACTAGAGAACTACAATGTAAGTAAGGTCACCGGGGCAGAAGGATTAGTTGTGGGAAATTGCTGTTTGTTGCTGACAGCAACATTGCAATATTATCTGTCAATGAATTGCTACTGTGTACTAGACCCAGTGCTGAGCACCCTGTGTTCATTACTAATTGTCTCTTCCTCATTTTCAGATGAGGAAACAAAGGTAGAGAGGTTAAGGGTCTTGTCTAAGCATCTAGGGGGAAAAGTGCTATATGGTCTTTTTAGTTAAAACCTGGGGGTTTTTTTGGTCTGTGTTCTAACAAAAAATGATAACACATGTAGTGGAGTCACATCTTCCACAAGTCTAGGTTCTAAAATCAGTCTATGAGCTGGGCATGGTGGTATAGTCCCAGCTACTCAGGAGGCTAAGACGGGAGGATCACTTGAGCCCAGGAGTTCAAGGCCAGCCTGGGCAACACAGCAAGACCCCGTCTCTAAGTCAGTCAATCAGTATATGAAACAAAGACCACATGTAGTTAAAATTACCTTGAAAATTTCTTAAATTGCCCATAATGTCATATAGTTACATAGTCATAATAAAACAGTATTTATCGAGTACTATCTGCCAGATACTGTTCCACATCCTTTACTGTACAAGTATAATCTCACTTGATCCATACAGCAACCCTATATATAGGAACTATTATTATCCCCATTGTACCAATGAAAGAATGGAGGCATACAGAGAATAAGTCACTTGCCTAAAGTCACATGCTGGCAAGGAGCAGAGCTAAGAGTCCAACCCAGGCAGTCCAGCTTCAGAGCTTTGCTCTATATGTGTTTGTGAATATCACTGGATTTAGTAATTACTGAGCACACTAAAGTATGAGAATCCCTGAGCTAGACTCTGCAGCTTTTCTGGGCATCACTCTATTCTGCCTCTAAAGGCACCATTCAGTCCCTGGATATAAATGTACAAGTGAGAAGGAAGAATTCTGAAAACACCCCTGCTTTTTGTAGGTTTACTCATTCTGTTTTATTATCAGACCTTAACCTTAATACCTGCTCATAGATGTGTTTGTTATTGTATGCATTAAATGAGATAGGGGGTCAAATGTCAGTGTGGTATAATGTCAGGGAGTGGGATAGAGTCAGGGGGCATTTTTAGGGTCCTTAAGCCCCCTCGTGGTATGGACATGGAAGGTGAAGTGCAGAGAGATCGCCTCACCCAGAGCTGAGATAGGACCTAAATTAGGTCCTCCCCTCTGCTGCAGGTGCTATTTCTTTTACAACAACTCAGCTTTTCTTGGAGTGAAAGTTCAGCTTTCAGAACTAGCTATATGGCTTCGGGTGAGTCACATATCCTCTCCGGGCTCCTATTCACCCTCAGTAAAGAGAGTAAATTGAACTAGAGAAGCCCTCTAAAGTCCACCCCATTTGGATTCTAGGTTTCTGAGTATTTGGGAGCACTAGGAGAGGATCAAAAGGGCCTATGTTGAAGAGAGGATCTGTCCACTCTCCCAGCCTCAGAAATTCTGGGCTACACTCTCACTCATGATGTTTACTTCATTGGAATTACTGAACTCTGAGTCCAGTGTGTCTGTCTTGTCTCCTGCTGGGCTCATTGAAGAAACCCCAAAGCAAAGGGGATTGTCACCACTGCTCCATGCCATGGGCTTTTATGGTTCACAAACTGCTTTTCTCTTTTTGAAGGATGAGTCTCGAATTAAGGCCACGGTGATGGATGTGAAGCCTGTGGACTACAGAGAATATGGCAGAAGGCTGATCATGAACATCAGGAGAAACTCAGTAATGTGAGGAGGGCAGCACTGATTGGGCAGAAGTTTGCAAATAAAGATCCAAAATGGAATCGATTTCTCCCCACCCTCTGTGTGACAATCCCACATTAGCTACACAGTGCAGAGAGCCTCTTATGTTGGACTAAAGCAATTTCCTCTCTTATGTACATCTTGGAACTCACTGGTAGGCAAAGGAAAATATGCTCAGATGGCTGTGGTATAAGCTGTGTCAGGCCTAGGGGGCCGGCCAGCAAGTAGTGTAGTACCACTCTCTCCCTCTGTCTTCAGGCTTTTGTTAATTTTGTTAAGACTTCATTATCATCAAGCAGCAATTATGTCACAAGTAATTGACCCTAACTGCAGACAGTGAAATAAATTATGTAACTAGGGTTTTGCTTCTCCAGCGGTGACAACTTCATGACTTGGGTTGCTTCTCAGGGGGAGACTTGAGAAGTGGTTGTGGGAAACCTGGGTATTTTAGTAAGTGTGTCTTCCTAGAATTCAAAGGCTCTTTCTTTCTAGAAGTGCTACATAGTTGTTAATGCTTGGAATGGCAATAGGGTAGAATTATTAATCAAAGGCATATCTTTTATATCTGAAGAATATCCTTCCTTCAGGGTTTAATAGACTGAGTCAGATGGGTCTGATATTAATCAAAATTGTCTCTTCTGAGAATGACTGATAAGCATTGACTTGCTGTCCCCTAGGGAAATCCAGGCAACTACAAAGCATTGCTTTAGTTTTCACTTCAATTAGTGTTGCATTTTGGTTGGTGAATGCACCCTTTTTCTACCTGTACATATTTCTTGCATTTGTATGTTTCATTTCTTGACTAAAGCTATGTTAAATAGCAAGGATTTTGAAGGGAGAGGCCCTTTGTTTCCCTTACTTTGTCTTAATAAACAGTATATTCTTTGCTTGTGAATCCTACTTTCTTTGAATGCAAAGGGTTCTTGTAACTGGAAAGCAATTAATTAGTCTTTATAATAAATGTTCACTTGGGGGAGATGTTAACTCATTACAAACTCGAAGATTAGTCCAAGGCATGGAGATCATTCTTCCTAGTGTTTGCAACCCTGAAATACATCTTTAAAAGAATGAAAACACTAAAAACAGAAAGCCATTGTGCCCATGGATGCTGATGATCTGGCACTTTGGGATTTTATTGATGTTTACACAGCAGTCTCACACCAACCAGGCTTTGAAATGTGTACAGACAGTGAGCTAGCAAGAAAACAGTAATTATGCTACTGGGCTTTTCAGTCAGCATGCTTGCTCTGTGTGTTCCTCATCATATTAATTATCTATCTGTTTGCTGCAACCCACCGCTTGGCATTTGCTGCACCTCTCTCTGTAAGTATCCAGGCAGTGTTGCAGTCAGCCTGCAGCCAGAGGCCGTGGTTTTTAATTTGTACAAATGCAGCACATGGAGTCTTTTTGGAGATGGAGAGTGATAATATCCTATCTGTTTCATCCTTAGCTGTCCTCTGTTGGGAGGAACCAGCCAGCCCTTAACAAGATGACTCCCATTCCTGAGAACAGACACAGAGAGACTTATTCTCAGGCCCACTAATTGTTCAGACACATTCCTTCTTCCCCTTCTCTAGTCTCGGGAGATGGTAACTGGGTCACACTTGATTCTCTGGCTGAGGCCTCAGTGATTTTTATGGAAGTTCTTTTCTGTCTGACCTTGCTTATAAAGCATTGACTAGAAAATTATAGTCCTCAACACTATTCTGGATTGACAGATTGTCCGTGGGAAGTGGTAATCTAGCATTCAACCCAGTAACCAGTCTTTTATGTCTACTACTCCCAGCATGCTCTCTTTTCCCCACACGTGTTAGTCTACCCAATGAAGAGGTAGCCATGGTCCCAGGATACATCTAGAGAACATTGTACCCAGGCCCTGTGCTTCCTCAGTGGCCAGTGTGACAAAACCAGTGTATCTACATGGATGTGATTAGAAATCTGGGGGTGGGGAGGGGTGTTCCCTCAAGGGAGGATGTTTAGCAGATTTCCCTACTAAAAAATCAGATCAACAGTAGAGGAGCCTCAGAAATTGGCTCCACTGTTAGGCTTTTAGGAGATTTAGGTCCCTGGGGGTTGCCTAAATTGATTCTGGCCCACAGTTCTTAGAATTCTCTTGGATATAGTTTACCTCGAAAGACTGTTCATGTTCTTTTTCTCATCTTTGACTTAGAGATCAATGTTTATTTTGCATATACCATGACATCAGCATTAAGCAATTAGGAAAAATTCTAATCATTTCGCCTTTATTTTAAATGGTTCTTGAATTCCCTCCAGTCTCATTGTGAAAGAGGCAGGAAAAGAAAATAAAAGGGTAATAATCTGATTTCTGTCCATATTTTCAGAGTTTTATGCTTTCCATTAAAGCCTTGCTAATCTCTAGTGTGCTGTTCTAAGTTTTTTGAACTGCAGGGTAAAAAATTGTCCCCTCCCCCACTTTTTTTTTTCCCCTGAGTAGCCTGTCTTCGAAAAGTATAAATAATATTGATCGTGGTATTTAATACACTAATGAAACCCATGGTTATTGACTACATAATTAATATACTGTCCAAAAGTGAAGTTTGGCAGCCCAGTGTATAAAGGTTTATATTGACTTGTGTTTCTTTGGCAATATGCCTTCCAAGGTTCTATTTATAGAAAATGAAACAGGTTGTTTCGTCTCCTTTCCTTCTTTCCACTTGTTAGAAGGCCACTATTCCCCTAGTAAGTTGATTGTTTCCTTGTCTCACAGAGGATTTCTTTCCCTCCCCACCCCACCAACTTTTACATGGTTTGTTAGCTCTTAGTCTTATAATCATTCTGTTGGTAGAGTTCTGGCTTTTAGAAACACTTTGGAAATAATCAGTTTCTCAAAAAGAATAAGTTCTAATGTATAGTAGCAGAGTAGGGTGACTATAGTTAACAACAATGTATTATATTTTTCAAAACACCTGGAAGAGAGAACTTGAAGTGTACCCAACACATAGAAAGGATAAATACTCAGGTGATGGATACCCTGAATACCTTGATTTGATCATCACATATTCTATGCATGTAACAAAATTTCACATGTGCCCCATGAATATGTACAAATATGTATTAAAAAGGTTAAAAAAGGAAAGGGGACTCTTTGGACCATTGATTATTTCCTAAGCAAGTAATCCATATTCATTTTAGAAAAATAATCTGCAGATAAAAAACAGAATTACCCATAATTCCACCAACCAGCAATAACCACTTGTATAGCTGACTGCTTTTTTCTGTGTATGTGTATATCAATCTAGTTTTAATAAGAAATGGGATCATACTATGCTTACCATTCTGTAACACTTTTCTCCTAGCACTATAGGATGGATATTTTTTCTACTTCGATTAAAATATGTGTAATTTTAAGTGGTATTTGACTATATAGATGTATAAGTTTATTGAGCCAACCCACTTTTGCTGGAGTCTTATACTTTTCTAATTGTTACAAACTCAGGTGTTGATGGACAGGAGCATTTATACTTTGTGGCACTGTGAAAATCTATGCCTTTTCTTGTTCTGTTCAGTTGTCTGATTGCTTTTCCTTTGCCTTAGTCCAGTGATAACTCCTCTAACCCTGTGTACCATCAAGGGCTGGCAGGTAATTTGAGCAGGCCCTTAGAAGCAGGTAGATTAATGTAGGGAAGGGAGGGGACAGGAAGGCTGGAAGGCTTTGGAGCCATAGATAGTTTCATCCTGCCTACCACACGGACGGGGGTTGTGGCTATGAAGAGGCCTAAAACCTCTTGTTTTCCACCAGCGTGACAGAAATGGTCCCTTAAGAACACGTTTGACTTGCTTTATAAATCAATCTGATTCTTTAAAGCTATTAATGATTATTAAACCTTTTAATTATATTTGTGATGACAATTTTAGTAAGTCATTGAGAAAAGTATGTAGTCACGTGTCTTCATTGACCTGTTCCAGCTCTTGGTAGGTTATTTGAAGTCAAGATACCTGTCCCCAAGAACTGTAGACTATTTGGAGCAAGGCTTGGGGCTAAGTAGTCATATCACAGTGAAATTAAGATTCAGTTGATGGGGAGATGGCTGGAGGACAAGTCAGTAAGGAAAGACTTTACAAAGAATTGGATGATTTGCGACTCACAGATTGTAGCCTTCATTTAGGTCTGGGGCTGTCTGGTCTATATGGAAGAACTTGAGCCAATACCTGGTAACAGTCATTCATTCTATATTTATCACTGACAGATAAAGCTATCGGTGCTGTGGAAGTTGGACAGAAGGCAGCAAAGGAAATTGGGTTCCTTGTGTGAATAATGTTTGACCACAGACCTCTTACAATGTTTGTGTAAGAGGTTCTAACTTGTATTATCTATTGCCAGACCCCTAACTCTTGTACTGAGCTTGTCATGAGAGTTTCTGACTTGCCGGTGAACTTGGGGGTGTATTTGAGACTTCCAACCAACCACCTGGCCATTTTTACAGCCTTTCAGCATTGCCAGGCTCTTAATAGCTGTCACCTTGCCACCCCCTCTTTCCTAGCTGTTGATAAGTCTCAAAATGTATAATTTTCAAGAAAACAGAATCTTTATTTTCAGCCTTGAATAGACCATGTGAAAAACTTAATCCCACCTGCCTCATGAGAAATATGTGTATATCCAATTCAAAAGTGATCATGTAAACTTTTAATAATTGTAAGCCATTCTTATAAAATCGTACCTGCTCCCTAGTGTATTATCCAGTTGGTAATTGGAAGTTTGTGCTGTCATTAAAAATGACAGCTTCCTCAGCTCACATTCTCAGTGCTTGTAAAATGCAGATAACCAAACCTATATTTAACTTGCGTGTGGTGCAGCTTCCTTTCAACGGTCAGGTAAGCTAGGGGCTGGTGCCTGTTCCAGCAGGAGCGCTCACTGCAGGAAGCAGCAGCTTTGTGCTCTCAATACCCTGCCCTGAAATGGAGGCAGAACAACCAGGACTTTTTAAAAATAAGCCCCAATTGGACTCTCATCTCCTCTCACCGTTGACACTGCTGTTCATGTTGAAGTTTATTTATATCTTCAGTCAGCCATGGTACAGAGGTCATTTCTATTGGCCTAAAATTTTAGAGGCTTATACGTTTGCCTAGGAAAGCTGATCCCCTCAGCACTTAGGCTTGCAATGCAAAGCTTGTCTTTTGCAGAAGCTTTTCTGCTTCCATAACATCCCTACTCCCACCACCACCACCACCAATTTCCTTCTCTACTATTTATTTAAAATCTGAATTGCTTTATAAGGTGCATCCGTGTAAACGAGCTCTCCTACTCTAATGGGCTCTCTGCAAGCAGCAAACCTTCCATAAAGGAGCCACTAATTAAGCACAAAATGGTTTGTCTTGCTTAGCCACATTTCAGGAATCTAGCAGTCAATTTAGAAGATGGCAACATCCTTCTTTATAGCCGTGATGTTAATAATATTTTGTCTAATACTGGAGTCTTTAACCAGCAGTTAGGGTACTTGTGTGTGTGTGTGTGTGTGTGTCCCTGTTCCTGTCTTGCTCTCCATGTTTAAGAGGAAGATTTGTTTCCATGGACTTTCATTTTTATGAAAACCCTTATTAAAGTTACTCTTTAAGGATCAAACCCACACCGAGCCTTCCTGGCTGGAAAGAGGTGCTGTGGGAAAGTGTGTGATTTGCAGTGGAGGCACGCACAGGCTTTCTGGGAAGATGCCTGTCAGTCAAACGGGGCTCTTGTTGTTGAGAGGGACTGAATGGCTCTCTTCCCTTCTCCGTCTGAGGGAGAATTGAAGGTGTTAGCAGGCTTACCTGGGCAGCATCACTCACGGACTGATGTGCACGTTGCCACAGCTGTGCGCTGCACATGCCTCCTAATAGAACCTTTAGCTCCTGGAGCCAAGTCTCATTTTGTGTGTGTTATTAAAGTGGTGTGGGTGACTAGGAAAAGCAGAGCCCTCTTAATTAGCGAGCGACGTTCCTGCATAGTAGTAGTGTTCCGTTTGTGGCATAATTGTCACAGCAAATTACCAGTTCGGTTAAATATTGAGCCGGTAGTTATTGGAGCTTCAATTCTTTGCTCCACCCCACCCTCCCCACCCCTCCCACCCTCGCCATCACCTGCTACCCTGCACTTCTAACTTGATCTTCTGCCAAGTGGTAGCTTTTAAGTGAGGCTTAGAGAAGATAACACTGTACAGCGGGAGCAATAAATCTAGCTTTGGACAAGTTATAGGATGCCAGGAACATCTGAACGAGGGGTGCAATTTTTGCTCAGCATATGAGGGTGTGCTGGGTCATCTTACGGGTCTTCCAACTCCAGCTATAAAACTAGGTCCATCAATATATCTCACATGGTGTCGCTAATACGACTTGCGATGCCACAAGAAAAGCAAAGGAAACGTTAAGACTCGATTCCTTCTCACCATTTTCATCCGTGAGGGGAAGGCTCACAAAATGGAACGACACTTCTTTTTATAAACAAGCAGAGTAGATTGAGTATTTGGAGTGGGAAAGCAGTCCAGTGGAAGGGAGGGGACGGTCTGGTGGAGACAGCCACAAAATTTGTGAGCCGTCATTGTGAAGGTGCGAAAGATGGATTGGCTGGAAGAAAAGAGAATCCATTTCAAGCTGAAGGAACAGCACACTTCATAGAAGAAAGTAAACTCAGTGCAAGTGATACGAAGAAAATTAGCTTGGTTTGAGTAGTAGGTTTTTGTAGAACAATAATTGAGATTACTGAACATCAGGAGAGCCGCCTGGATCTTGATTTCCTTGGAGCTTAGTACTTAAAGCCCTGTGGAATGTAGGTCTTAGTGAGTGTCCTCTGTTGTTAATTGACCTTTCCGTTGCTCAGAGCTGGTGTTCTGGCAAGCCAGGTCCACGGGAAGATTGCTCCAGTGCAGCCTGCTTCTGCTTAGCCAACTAAATAGCTGAGGAAATCCTGCAGGGGATGTTATTGGAGTGTTGTACACTCAATTCCGCACAAGCCTCATGCTGGGCTTCTCATTTTCTTTGGACGAAGATAGACCTGCTCCCTCTCTTGTTGATGGAATGAAAATTCTCTCTGACGTTGTGGCACACGTGATGACTTTGGTGGATGTGGTGTGGGGATAATGAAGAGTCTCTTAATGGCTCTAGTTAAGCCTGGTAATATCACTCTATCAAACTTCAGCTGATTGTGGGAACCTAACCCAGTTTTGTATCCCTAAATGTCTAAAACCCGCCACTGGCATCTTCAAAGTGTTAATAAGGAGTCAGCTATCACTCGTCTGTCTCCCGGAACACATTTATAAGTCAGCACTAATTTCTGGGCTCCAGAATTGTGCCTCTTCCAATTCCATCTCTGGGTCTCTTCGGATAGACTTGGGAAGTCGAAGTCATTTCAGCCACAGCAACAACTGTGCTCAGTCTCTTAGCCACTGGTGTGCTGGTTTAGTGCCCCCAAAGGAAGAGAACTCATTTTATTCTGGAAAATGGGGAAACGAATTTGCTTCAGGACCTGCCTGGCTCTAATTAGTCTAGTCTGTAAGCAGGTTTTGCTCTGTGTATGAGGCACATGTGCCCAGTGTGTGGTGTGTGTGCACATGTGTGTGGTAAGTGCACGTGTGGCCTTGGCTACCATGACATGCTCAGCAGTGGCTGCTGTTGACCCAGTTGACCCACTTCTGCTTCTCAATATGGCTGGTGGATGGGGCCACCTTACAAGCCCAGGAAACATCCTGTATTCACTCCCAAATGGAGACCTAACCAGCTGGAGGTGAATGTCCAGGCAACTTTTCAATGCGCCTGAATGAATTAGGAAACGGAGGCCACATGCTGAGGCAGAGGAAGGGAAAATGGGGAGGAACAACAAGGAAAGGAATAGGTGGGAGAGAGGTCATTTTTAACCCAAATTAAATAATGGAAATGACAATTATGAACACAGAGCAACGATTCCACAGCCAGAGCTACAAGACCGTGACAAATGGCTCTCCAGGGAAACAAGGCCCAGCCTCCTCTCCTGGAAGTCAAGGAAGGGGTCTCTCCACCAACCAGGAGCGGGAGGCAGAGCCTGTGCTGCCTGATTTAGCCTGGAAGTTAAAATCGCTGAAGCAGTTTATAGAAACACCAGAGTGAGCTGCGGCGCACAGTCGGTAGGCAGCATCCAGAGATGATAGCATTAATGTTTCAAATGTGCTCGGGGTAATTAGTTTTGAATTACCATGTGCATATTTTAAACATTTAAATGATCATCCCAGGTTTTCGAAAACAGTTTCACGCGGCTTGATGTCGCTCCCCCTCCCGGCGCGGCCTCCCGTCGCTGGGTCGCAGCCAGGTGGAGCCAGGGCTTGTGCTGCCTCGGCCGGGAGGGAGCGGCGGGGCCGCGCCAAACCCTGGGTAAAGGCGGATTAGGCAGCAGCCCCGGGTCCTGGCGCAGCCGGCTCGCCCAGGACTTTTCTTCCTCCAAGCTGATGTCGTCTGCGCCAGTTTTTCAAAACGATTTGTTCAGCGTTTAAGTTTTCCATTGTGCATGAAAATGCAATTCCACGTGGGCAGCTTTTTCTCCCCCGTTTTATTTTATAAAGACCCAGACAGCTGGGAAACTTGAAAGATGACTAGCCAGGTAGGAAGTGCATTTGGTGTTCTAAACCAGTGACCTTGTCCATCAGTCACTCGGGGCAAACTGCCTTCCAGCAAGTTCATTCTCCCTTGTGTTTTGGCCCAGAACGCAAACAAGAGATTTCTAAATTCCCTAATTCCGGAGGCAGTGGAGAGGGCAAAGGTTTCATGCTATAACCTGCCTGCGACAGGAGCTGATAAAGACTTTGCCTTCTGGCCCCTTACAGAGGCCCTTTCGGCCTTGGGAGGGGCTGTTTGTAGTCAGATCTCTGACTTTATGTACCTGAATTTAGAAGAGTGGTTGGACAGTGCTTCCCCGGGTCCCTTTCTGCCTGTTATAAGCTGTTTCTCCAGCAGGTGGAGCTGGGAGAATAAAAACGGAGCCTGCGCCTGGAATCTTTGAGCGGGAGCTATCTATGCAGAGATCCTGATTGAATGAAAATTGTTCATTATGCAAACTGTCTGGTTCGGTACACAGAGGCAGCCCCCAGGAACAAACCCCAAGTAGTTGCTTTTTCTCTCCCCGGATTAAAACATATGAACTGCTTTGATGTAATCTTATAACAAAGCCTAATAGAAATTTTATTTCTTTGAAGTTGCTTATCATTTTTTATTGCCCCCCCCTTCTTCTGTCCTATTAATACCCGTACAGGCAGGGATATGCAGCTGAGTTCAGGTTGTATTTGAGGATGGGAACAATGTGTTTTCCTTGGCGATGGCCTGAGTTATTTAAATACAGTTACACTGCTTGCAATATGTTTAATCTCTTGGGTTTTTCCCCCTACTGCAATTTATCATTTTAATGGAATGCTACAGAATATCACATTATGCAATGTGTTTAAATTGATAAATTATATTATAAAAATATTGGATAGGAGTTTTTAATGGTAAGTGGGTTTTCATAGAAATATTTACTCATTAGTAGATCAGCTGCTCACGGGGTAGAAATTGTAAGGATTTGGGAATAAGCTATATTTATGACCTATTTGGTGGCTAATTAAAATTAAAGCATAATTTTAGCATGAAGTTCTTGCAAGATTTTGCAGAGAGGGTGGAGAAAGAAACTTGCCCAAATCCAGTTACTTTTAAATGTCAGTTGCCATAACAACTTCACATGAGCCATATTTTTACTTGAAAATTCCTTTTAGGATTCGGTTGCTATAATAATTTGCCTCAGCTCTTTTTAGGAGACATATTTTCCTACTTTCCTTCTGTGATCATTTCAAGGCTTTCATTACTGTAACAAAAAATGACCATATAAACCTCTACTCTTCCTTTTTCCATGTGCAAGAACAGACTGGTCCCCAAAAATAGAAATATGTGTTATGGGAAGTTCTTCTGTGGGGCGGGCTCTCCCAGGCCATGAGGGAAAGGGGCTGAGCCCTGGGGACCTATTGCTGCAGGAGCCAGTGCCCTTCTGGGTGGGAATTATTAAGCCAACAGCATTTTTGGAAGTGCCGCTGTTAAGCTCTTCTGTGTCCTGGGAGTTTTGCATGAGGCAAAGATCAGTCTGACCATCCCAAGGAGAGATGAGTCAGCTCATATATTACGAAGGCCCACTGGGGGCCGTCAGCTTGTTGTTCAGTGGAACTACTGGTATTTGATGACTGGCAATCCCCAAAGTATTTATTGAGAAGGAAAGTGGCAGCAGAATGAAGTTCAGTGCCCTTTCTCTCCCTGTTTAGCTGTTAGCCTTCATTCGTTAGCCAACATGACCCCAAAGAAGCACCTGTATCTCAGTTATGTTCTGGCCACAGGCACACCAGAGGGGACTAGTTGCTGCCAGCCTTCCAGTTCTCTCTGGGGATGACACCGTCATTGCTGAGGGGAAGCTCAGGGTCCCAAGGAAAAGGTCTTGCAAGTGGGAAGAGGATTTGATTTCAAAACACTTCTGGTTCCATCTCCTTGAAGGATCCCAGCTGCTCTTGCCAACCTCCTGTGTCCCTGGCAGAAGCTGTAATCAAGTCTCCAGCTTTAGTGAGGTGCCCACCTCAGCTGTTTGATGGGATCTCGGATAGCCACATCTTTTCAGGGACTCTGAAGCTCACAGAGGGACAGTGGGAATCCTGCAAGGAAAAGAGTAGGGAAGAGAGAACACCTGCCTTCCTCCATGGACTCCACTTGGGAGGCCACTTCACCTCCTGATGTCCTCACATGCTCAGTGAGGGTAACACCTGTCCCTCCCAACTCATAGGGTGGAAGTGAGGATCAAACACAAGAATTTGTGGGAAAGAGAAAGCATAAAACATTCCATAAATGTGCAAGGAATAATAATTATTATATTTTCTCCTCTGGGTGAACCAGACTATGGAGGTATGAAGCTTACATGCTAGAAAAATCAACGGGGCCATATGCGTGAGCTGCTCTTTTCAAACCTCAGTAATGTGCCTTTGGAAGAGACTGGTGAAGGTTTGCATCTGTTTGGGGATGTTCAGCATTTTGATTGTTCTGCACACGTCCACTGAAATGTAATACTTGACATTTCTCAAGAACCAGTTGTGCTTTTTTTTTTTCAAACGAGTATAACTGAACTATATGTTCAGAGAAAGAGAAATAAAACATTATTGCACCGGGCAAGGTGGCTCACGCCTGTAATCCCAGTATTTTGGGAGGATGAGGCGGGGATTGCTTGAGGCCAGGAGTTCGAGACCAGCCTGGGCAACCAAGGGAGACCCTGTCTCTACAAAAAATTTAAGAATTAGCTGGACGTGGTACTGCATGCCTGTAGTCCCAGCTTTTCAGGAGGCTGAGGCAGGAGGATCACTTAAGCCCAGGAGTTCAGTGCTGCAGTGAGCTATGATGATGCACTGCACTCCAGCCTGGGCGATAGAGTGAGGCACATCTCTAGAACATTAAAGCTTGGTTTGGATATGAAACTGGAGTTTCTGCTTTATCCTCCCCCTTTTCCCACATTTCTTACAATCATCCTTTTCCCACTTTCCGGCCCCCAGGCGTAGAAAACAGATTGTTCCTTTGCCCATGAGGGTGGTGGCAGCTTGGGGAGAAGACAACATGAAGACTCTGCAGTCAGACAGATCTGGGTTCAAATCCCACATCTTCCATTTGCCTGACTTTATAATTCATCCCCTTTTATATAAGGCAGGGGGTTATATTAATGCATGCCTTTCAGGCCTGTTGTGAGGATTAGAAATAATATACATAAAGTACCTAACATATAGCGGGCTAAATTTTTTAAAATGCAGACATGGTTGTTATCCGTGCTCATGGAAGGACTGAAATTCCTTTGGTTGGTCTGGCTGTGGGACCTCTGGGGGGATATTTTCATATCCTCACCTGATTAGAACAAGGCAGCTTCTGGAGCCTGGTGGTGAACTTCATTTCTAGAGCTCCTGAAGGCAAATCTTGGATAGTGGGTGGATGGCATTGCAGGTAGGTTGGTTTTGACCCAACTGAAGAAAATGTTTTCTAATATCAGAACCAACCAATGACATAATAGGTAGCTTTAGAATAGTAAAGAGCTTCCATCCCTTTCCCATTAAGAAAAGGCTGATAAACATTTACAAAGCCTCAGTAGAAGCAGAGCCCCGTGCTTGGCCCTGGCAACTGTGAGCTTCAGGTGAGGATGACTGTGAGGAGATGCATCCTTGGTCTCAGTGTTTGGCTTCACACTTTCCTCCTGGTTCCTTCCTCCCCTAGGGTGCCTGTGGGCAAGATGCTGTGCTGTGGCCTGTCACCTTAGGAACCACCTTGGAGAGAAGGGACCTGGGGCTGAGTGACACTCTGCAACAGGGAAATGGTTTTGAAAGTTGTGGCCTGGCTTTAAGGAAACGGCTCAATGTCTCTGTGGCTTTGTTACTGATACAAAATCACAGATGCCCCAAGGGCTGCTGAGAAACTCCCACTGGCAGGCAGAGGATCCCGTGGGAGGCTGAGGACTTGCAGAGAGAAGGCTTTGTCCTGGGAGCCGTTCTCCAGCTGGCTGTCACAGCGGGTTGAATGGTGGCTCCCCAAAGATGTGTCTACCCAGAACCTGTGAATGTGACCTTACTGGGAAAAAGTGTCTTTGCAGATGTAATTATCTTAAGGCTCTCAAGATGAGGTCTTTCTGGATTAGAGTGGGTCTAAATCCAATGACAATTGTCCTTTTAAGAGAATAGAAGGAGGTAGGACACACAGAGAAGGTTATGTGCAGAGAGAGGCAGAGATTGGAGTGATGCTTCTACAAGCCAAGGAACACCCAGGATTGCTGACAGTCATCAGAAGCTAAGAGAAAAGCAGGGAACATATCCTCTATCAGAGCCTCCAGAAGGAACCAACCCACCAACACCTTGATTTCAGACTTCTGGCCTCCAGGACTAGAGAGGATGAATTTCTGTTGTTTTTAGCTACCCGGTTTGTGGTCATTTGTTTCAGCAGCCCTAGGAAACTCATACAGCCCATCTTTCTGCCATCTTGAATTCTCTCATGTTCTTTTGGCTGGGTCAGCGAGGGGAGCCATGAGCTCACACAAGTTTCCATCATATTTATTAATAACCGGGCTCCCTCACTCCCGGGGCTGTTCTGCTAGAATCCTCCCCACACGGCTCAGCACTCGCTCTTCTTTACCCCAAATGCTTCCTGGTGTCTGCTTTCTTCCACACCGGGTACAACTGCATTGTATGCTTAGTGACTGGGGTTTTTATTGCTTAATGACATCCGAGCCACAGCACAAGGAACACAGGGCCATTTGTATAGGGCTCATGTCCCATGCAAAAAAGGCACATCACCAACAGGAAGAATATTTTAGAAAATCACCTTTAAAAAACAGTTGTATCAAGCATGCAGTAAACAGCTTTCAGCCACATTCTATCAGCCATAAATTTAATCTGTTTTGACCTGGACACAGCTGTTTTCCTCTCCTTTCTTCAGCATCTTACTCTGAACTGGCAGCAGCCAAGTGTCCATCGTCAGTGGCAGTGAGTTTTCATGTTGAAAGACACTTTAATGAGAGAATTGGCACCATGTTCTGCACCTCATTGGGTATTGCTCCCTTGGCAAAGTTTTTAGTTAACGAGTTTGGGGGTTTTGATCTCAAGAGCGCTGGGGAGGTAAGCTGGAAGGCCTGGCAGTGACATTCCTTTGGAGATAAGCATGAGCCAGCACTGCTCCCAGGAGTGAGCTCTTCCATGGAAGATCAACCTGCAAGGGGTCTGGAGGCGGGCCGTGCAGGCAGGTGGGGATGCTGGGTTATTCCGTCCCATCCACCACTGCCCCCCACTCCCTGCTTTCTCTTGGGAGAACAGCAGAGCCCTGGGTGTTGTTCTCTGAACCCTGGTGGACTTCTCCTGCTTTTCAGACAGAAGTGTCTCTTCTCTGTGCAGCCCAGGATTAGCATGGAAATAGAGACATCATTCTTTAGGGACCCTCTGCTGACATCTCCTTCACCATCAGCATTGGGGAATCAGTCCCTGGGCTTTGCTCCGAGGAGAGGATCCATTTATCCTATCTCTTGGCAGGTGGTACCCAAGGAGCTCTTGCATCGGACTTTGTTGCTACAGAATGTCAAACATCCCGGCTGTTGTGATTCTCCCGGCCAGGCTCAGATACTGAAGGAGCCTTGGCCTTTCTAATTCTCAGAACTAATAAGAACCTTTTAAACCTTTTATTTCATTCTTTCTTCTTTTTTTTTCCTTTTAATATTATTTTCAGTGTGAGAGCACCAAGTACTGAATGCTGCTGAAAATGAAGGGGGCTGTCAAAAGACAGAAAGGAAGGGAGAAATCAAACACTGCCCCCAACAGCAATAACTGGAAGGTGCGTCATGACCCTCCCCCACCCCTCAGCAGGGGGAGCCCTACCTGTGCCAGCCTAATTGCCACCAGTCTGCAGCCCTGCGTGGTAACAAGGAACTCAAGCTCTGGGGCACTCTTTCCATGACGCAACAATTAAACGACATCCATTTACCTTTCACGCACTTCTGCTTTGCTTCTTAATTATTGGCATCGTTTGACTTGCTCTTTTGCCTATGGAATCCATTCCCTCATCCTCCCGTGGAGAGGCTGTGGCCCCCTGTGTACAGTGGAGCAGCCCGTTTTGTGGCAACAGATTGTGATTTGGGGAAGGAGGCTGTGATCTGGAAGGCAAGAGAGATGCTGGGAGAGGAACAGTCTCTTCCATGGAAAAGCAGCTTCTTTAATGGAGTCCTTAGCAACAGCAGAAGGAGGGGTGCTGTAGGGAGATGAGGAGGCTGCAGTGTGAAGTGTAAATATGATGATTGTTGTCTCTTTCACGGAGGTAAATAAATCAGCTCGATGTAGATTCGAGAGGTGGCTGGTGATGCTGTGTACTTACACGGCGTCCCGAACCCGGCCTCTTCAGGGTGCTTCAGATGTTGATTCATTACACCTTCCACCACCTCACGGAGGGGGGGAGGGGGGGAGAATTATTATCCCGGCTCTAAACCAAGGGACTGAGCGAGGTTAAGAGGCAGTAAGTTGGGAGGAGAAGGCGGTCACCCCAGCAGCCCATCCCATACTTCTGCCTCTAGAAACGCTTGCTCCACTTAGAAACAAGTCATTGTCAGGTAACCTATTTTTCGGGGTCTAATTTCAGCATATGAAGGCTTTGTCTCCTCTGTATATTTCTTTACTTGAAATATGTATGAGCTTGTGGAGCAGGAAAGAATTACTTTAATCATGTGCTAAGATTGTTTGGGGGCTGAAGGATCCAAGAGGGAGCAGGATAATCTTACCCACCCCAGCTTCCAGCCCCAACTGAGTGGAGTCCCTTTGGCACATGGATGAAAACCTTAGAGTGGGGAATGTGTTATATATGTGGAATCATGAAGCTTATAGCCTTGGGTTTCGTGAAAATGTAGATCTGAAATGGTTTTATATTAAGAATCTATTAAGGCCAGGCATGCTGGCTCACACCTGTATAATCCTAGCACTCTGGGAACCCAAGGCGGGAGGATCCCTTGAGCTCAGGAGTTCGAGACCAGCCTGAGCAAGAGACCCTGTCTTTACCAAAAATAGAAAAATTAGCTGGGCGTGGTGGTGTGCACCTGTAGTCTCAGCTACTCAGGAGGCTGAGGCAGGAGGATCGCTTGAGCCCAGGAGTTGGAGGTTGCAGTGAGCTATGATGATGCCACTGCACTCTACCCAGGCGACAGAGTGAGACCCTGTCTCAAAAAAAAAAAAGTGTCCTGAGGAAGGGCTCAGCCTGGGAGTAGTGGCCGTGGGGTCTGCTCAGCAGCCTGTGCTGGGACAGTGGAGAAGCAGCTGGGGTTTGCAAATAGGTTGAAAGGGCAGAGCCTTTGTGAGCCCAGGGCTGGAGTTCAACACTGACTGTAGAACAGGAAAGCCAGGCAACCAAGAAGGGACAATATTCAGACCCCAGAGGGGCAGGCAGCGTCTTGGAATAATTCTCTGCAGTCTTGCTGCCTGCATTGGATAGTCAAGGGCTCTCCTCACTCCAAACCCCACAGCTCTCCTGGAGCACCTGAGAATGGGAGGTGACAGCAGGTGAGTTGCCGGCAGAGCCGTGTCATGTGGGTTACCAAGGAGCAAGCGAACAGAGAAAACTGCCTCCAGAGTCCCCGAAGACCAATTTCCTCCAGCCCCAGCCAGTGTGGAGAGCCTCCGCCAAGTCCCAACAGTCAGGGTGGCTGCAGCTCGGCGTCTTTCCAGTGGCACGACAGACGGATGCACACCCAGCACCTCCAGGCACCTGGGGAGAGCGCAGGGAGGTGCCCAACGTGCCCAGCTCCTTCTCCGAGGGAAGGCACGTGGGGCATGCCTGCCTGGGCATCACCCCCTGCCCCTTGTGCGCTGAGGGGGAGAAGCAGCCATATGGAGCCTCTTCCCTGCTTGCTTAGCCTGGAGCCACAGGGCGCACACTGATCCCAGCACTACTGGGCCAGCCCTGTGGGGACGGTGTGTGCTTGGTGCTGTTGCACGGACCTCGCCACCATTATCCCGCTCTCCACGCTTTTCCCTCCCTCCCCCTCATCGTCTCCCTTAGTCTCCCTCTACCCCTCTCTTTTCCTCTCCCTCTGCCTCTCTGCTGAGTTCTGCCTTGACATCAGCACTTCCAAAAACAACAACAAAGGAAAGTAGGTCACGGGCAGTGCCTATGGAGCTGGGCCCTTCTGCCAGCTGAGTCTGGGGTGCAGCCCGCCTCTTGGAGAGCAGGAGCTGCCCTAAACTCTTCGTCCTGCTGCCTTGCACACAGAAGTCGGCCCCCAGGAATTCTTCGGGGGAGGGCAGGTATGTGGCTCACGGGTGGGGCAAAGTTGGGCTTTCTGCACCGAGGGCAACCCTCCGCACATCCGCTCTGGTACTGGTGTGGTATTGGGGGTCAAGAGACCTGGGGTGTACACACCTGGTCTGGGGAGTGGGCATCCAGCCTGCAAATGCACATGTTCATTCACACACATGTGCGCACAGGCCTGACTGCACTGCCTTGTCTGCCCTGTTCCTCGGGGGCTTCACACATAATGTTTCCTGTGCTCTCTATGGTCATGGAACTCCCAGTTCTACTTGAAAGATTACCCAACAGGCTAATTGGGTCTCCTGCTATGATTAAAAAGAAATTTCAGATTAGAGCCACCATGCCATAGAGCTCAGGAAGAAAACAGCTCTTTAGAAACCCAGCAGGAGCAGACTTTAGTTTATTTATTTTTTTCTAACTTTGAAAGAAACTGCATCTTGCTATTGTTTTGCTCACAACAAACCAGTCAAGTGCAAATAGTCACCAGGTAAGGCCCCAACCATAAAGAAAGGGCCACTTGGCAAGAGATAAAATTGCAGCCTTTCCCCCTGCTTTTTAATACAATGAACATAATGGAATTATTTCTGTGAGCCTAGATCCCACCTTGGCTAGCACCTTTGGCCCCCTGACTTGGGAGATGCCACTGTTCAGTCTGGGTCAGCATTCACTCAGGATAAAGCTTTTATGAGCAGCCGTGGGTGAGGAGCACATTTCAATCAAGCTCCCTGAAGCGATTAGCTCTGGAGGTCCCCAGAGGTGGCTGGGGGGAGGGGAGGATTTAAGCTGTGGTCACTAAGAGGCAGGCAGAGCTGAGAGAGCAGCACTTCTGAATGATTTTACTTGCAGGGCTGAGCGCATTGATACTTTCAGACCTCATTAGCTTGGGGAGGGAGGGATGCACACTGTACCAGGTCCCCTGGGCATCTTACCTTTTAAAGCGGCTCCTCTTGTATCCAGAGAGCAAAAGTCCTCCCAACTCCTTTTCTACCTCACCCATTAGCCCTAAACACCCCTCCACTAGTTAAGATTTTAAAACATTAACATTGAACCCAAACCCTCCTAAAAGGGAACCATTTGACTTTATGTAAATAAAGTGTCTTCTTAATATCGGCTTCATTAAAAGACCCAAGAAAAGAACATCATTGTTTGCTGATGGAAGGGTATAATTGTCCTTAAGGGTAATTGGCTAGTTATTGCAGATAATTGTCTGCAAATAATGGAAGGCAGGTAATACAGAGGAAGGAGGCTGTGAGAAAGGGGCTGGCACAGGTAAGTGGGCCCCTTGGCCTGAGTGGGGTTGGACTGGGGCCAGGGGCAGTGTAAGGCAAGGACCGCACTGCCAGACTCCTCCAAGACCACCATTCCCAGAGTTTTGGGGTTCCACAGAGCAGTAAGATTTCAGAAAGAATTTGGAGGGCCTACCTTGGGTTGCCAACATTTTATTTAGCCAACTAGAGACCCTGAGAAACAGCAGCTGCTATGCACCAATACCTTTAGTTCATAAAAGAAAGATCTTTTAAAGACACCCCATTCCCTCTCTTAAGCAAAAAAAAAAAAAAAAAAAAAGACATAATTTCAAAATAAAGGATTATCTTTAGATTGAATAAATTTTGGCTTAGTGAAAAGCTCACTACATTAATGTTTCGCTGCGAATGGGTAAAATCGCAATCACATGCTCCCCTTGTCTCCAAACTAGCGTTTGGAAGCCACTGTTCCCAGGGAACTTCGTGTCTGCCAGTTGCCACAGCTTTTAGTATGACAAAGAAGCAGAGTGCCTGGGTTTAACATACTGTTGCTGTCTTCTTTTGGTATCCAGCCCTTCCGTCCTTTCCCCTCCCCCCGCCCCCCACCCATTTCCCTCGTGCGAGAGAGTGGAAAGTAGACAATTGGGTCAAAACCAAATTGATTGAAAGGACAAATTGGTCAAGAACGAAGTTCTGCAAGCCCGTTCTGCCATTGCAGCCAGTGATTAGTCATCCCGCAGGCAGAGCTCCACCTAGTGGCAGGGCCGGGAAGGACGGCAGTGCGACGATTAGCGGAGGGTTAAATTAATGCGTCTGGACCAGTAGTTCTTAACCTTTTTCAGGATCTGATGAAAAGCTTCCTCTAGAAACCTCAGAAGGCCTTGCATCGAATATCAGAAGGTTTGATCAGAAGGACACTTACTCCTCCTCGATCCCCCCAACCTTGGTGGGGGGCGACCCTGGTTAAGAACCCTTGAATCTGGGTAAACGTTTCTCATCTTCCATTTCTCAGTCCAAGGATACAATTACATTTAAAAGCCTAATGTCTCATTCAGTAATATCCAAGAAAAATAATTGACCGTTCCTTTCTTTGTCTCTGTTGGAAGCTTTTTTTTCCTTATCAAAGTTGTTTGAATATGAGAAAACTTTACCTAAATAGGTAAAGTTAATATCATAACTGAAAATAAATTTAAAATTAAGGCCAGGCACCATGGCTCATGCCTGTAATCCCAGTGCTTTGGGAGGCCGAGGGAGGAGGATCACTTGAGCCCAGGAATTCCAGGTTACAGTGAGCTGTGATTGCGCCACTGCACTCCAGCGTGGGTGACAGAGCAAGACCCTGTCTCTAAAAAAATATATAATAAATAGATAAGTAAATAAATTTAAAATTAAAAGGGCAAAATAATATGGAGTTATATGAGATGTTACCATTGAGGTAAACTGGGTGGAGGATACGTGGGACCTCTCTATACTTTCCTTCTTTTCAACTTCCTGTGAACTTATAATTATTTCCAAATAAAAAGAAAAAAACAACTGGGCACAGCGGCTCATGTCTGCAATCCCAACACTTTGGGATGCCAAGGTGGGAGGATCACTTGAGCCCAGGAGTTCAGCATCAGCCTGGGCAACATAGCAAGACCCTGTCTCTACAAAAATTTTTCTAAAAAAGAAAAGAAAAGAACAGGAAAAACTTTACTAAGATAAATTGTAAAAAATTGTAATATCACCTAGGATAAATGAATACAGGAACTAGTGGTCGCCTGTTCATTTTTAAGCCAATTTACTATTAGACAATTTGAAATTGGAAACAAAATTTTAAATTTCATGAAAATATTCCAAGCAAGTAGGTAGACATATTTGGTTGAAAATTAATATGCAAAATTTAAGTCAATTTTTCAAATGAACAAAAACAATGAAAAGAAAATACAAATACCCAGAACAGTCCCAGGATTTACAAAAGCTCTGAGAAGAGGCCCAAAATGAATTAGCAAAAATGCTTGAAACCCAAAGAATTGTAAAAAATGGAGCCTCTTGCAAGGGAGGGGTTGTTGGGAATGTACCTATTTTATGTCTGCATATAGGAGCCCTGACATGGTTCTTGCAGGCCTGATTGTCAACGTTGAGTCACCCTCTGCCCACTGTCTTCATTTTACGTGGTGGGAGGAATTCTCTGTGGCAGCCTCATGGTGTCCCGGAGGAGGAAGGACGATGGGGCCAGGTCATCTCTCTCTGCCCAGACTATTGGAGTCTGTTGCACTTAACATGGGGTCCTTGCAGAAATGAGGACCCAGCTACAGCTGTTGACAAACTGGAGAGTCTGGGAGTTTTCTGCCACTGCATCCCTGTCCTTGGTGGGAAGAAAAGCAGACAGGAGGGGGCTCTTGCCAGCTCCTTCAATCACCCAGTGGGCAATCCCGGTGACCTAGTTTGGGAAAGTTTGATTGGTCGGGACAGCAGAGAGAAACTCTAGGAAAAGCAGGAAGACAGATCTTCTGACTTTCTCTCCAAGGCTCTTGCAATTCTGCTCTTCTGAGCTTGAAATTCCTGGCGCTAGATAGGAAAAGGTGGATTCGTCCAGAATGGTCCCATCTTAGCCATGAGTCATGTGGGATGGGGTCTCCCCTAGTGACAGCCTGGGTTTGGGACTGCCCAAGTACTTGAATTCCTTCTACTCAGGGAAGGAAAGCCAGGGCTGAACTGGGGGAGAGCTTCAGCCAGTCTTGGACTCAGAAGTACAGGTCCAAGTAACTAGAAGGACCATTTCTTAATCTGTAAAGTGGGAATTATAATCAAATCTTCCCGGAGGGGACACTTCTCAGTTTGTTACGAGGTCGTGTCTGTGGCGAGGCTTTAAAAACCCAAAATACTATCCAACTCTAAGTTGCGTTTTCCTTTTACTTGCCCCTGCCCTTTGGAGAAGAGATGGATGAAGAGGAAAAATCTCTAAGAAGGCAGGGCCGTGGCCTAGCCGGAGCCTGTCTCAGGGGCTGAAGTGGGTCAGTGACTCTGAGAAATGAAGCTGTTTCTGAGCGATTAGGCCAAAGGGGGAGTGGGCCGGAGGGGAAAGCTTGCAATCACAGCTGGCTGCTGGGGAGCCAAGGCCAGTGTTGGGCCCAGCATGAGGTTGGTGGGGGAGGAGAGAGGAGCTAGTACCAACAGGAGTGATTACAGGAAGATACGACACCCACTCCCCAACCAATGCACATCACCTGTGCAGCCGGAGGGTTTGTCTGCAGGGTGGTCTGTCTAGAGAGGATAGGGGAGGGCCCAGGACAAGTGTGGGGTGGGGGCGGCTCATAGGCTTGGAGTTCACAGCAGCTATGCCCTGGCAGTTTGCAGCCAGGACAACTGTACAGCAACTTCCATCCAGAATGTCCAGTCTCTGCTCGATCTCCCCTCTGTGGGCATTGTGCAAAGTGGGACCCACACAACGTGGGTTCAGGTTTCTTCTGACAGGCCATGGTCACAGCCAACAGAGGCACAAGCCAAGAGGCCAGCATGTGGGTAGCTCCTGGAAGGGAGGCTGGTGTGGGAATTCAGAAGAGCCTGTACCTTAGACTTGCAAAGTGCCAGACACTTGGTGGCACTTTAAATGCCACAGATAAAACAGTGAGAGACTCTCCGGTGGCAGGCCAGACGAAGGGTCAGGGCCCTCAGGGCCTCTGAGGCTCAGATGCTGGGATAGAGAATAAAAATGCCTTGGAGAGCCCTGTGACCCCTCGTGCTAGGGGAGAATGTCAATGCGGCCCAGCTGTCCTGGGGAGTGCGGAGCCTTGAAACACACACCACCGGACAGGCGAGGCACCTGGTGGGACGAAGAGCTTGCAGGAGTCGGATAAATCCCTTCAGGGCCAAGGCTCTGTGGGGAGCACCACAGCTCAGGGCTCGGACCACAATCCGCTCCCTTATCACACACATGCCAGTGTCCCTGATGGATGGTCACCAGCGTGTGTGGAGGGTGGGCTCGGCCCCACCGTTCACTCTTCATGAGTGACATCTGCGTGATGGACACCTTTGCCCTTCTCCTGACGACCACTCTGGCAATCGAATAAAAGGGGGTTGGTTTTCTGCTGCTGCCTCCTTGGCTGGAATATAAGCTGCACACGGGTAGGCCCCCTTGTTCACCATGGCCTCCCAGGGCCTGGCTGGGCCTTGCCTGACAGGACACTGTGCCTGAGTGGTGTGTGTGTGTGTGTGTGTGTGCGCGCAAATGGGTTCCCTGTGGCGCCCTCCGGTCTGTCTGTCTACATCTTTCCCTCCCTCTGACTCTTTGGCTACACCCCTTCGAGGTCTTCTTCAGAAATCACCTTCCCTTGCCCATCTAGTCCATGCTGCTGTTCCCTCTGTGGATTTGACCCCCAGCCCTTTGTCACTGAGAAAGTCTTATTTGGTGATTATCCCTCCAATCTCTCTCTGGCTGGAGTGGTGAGCAGCCACCATGATGCTGCCACTCGGAGGACATTATTGTCCTGCCTGTGACTGTCCCTGAAGTGGTGATGGGAGTGGGGGAGGGGTGACAAGAAGCCTGGTGCCTCCTCCGAGGCCTCCTACCTGTTTAGGTCCTGAGCACTTGCATTTTCTTCTTCCTTAGACTCAGTCTCCTGGGAAATGGTACTTAAAGAGATTGAAGAGTTTAATACATCCCTCACTTCCTCTCTTTTCTGAGGCCCTCTGAGGGAGCCGCAGAAGCAGTGGCTGGCAGGGGCTCCAAGAACCCTGGGTGAGGGAGGAGGGGGTGGCGTGGAGCCTCAGCCAATTTGGAAAGCACTGTGACCCAAGCACATTTTGCAGCAGCAATGTCAAATTCTGCCGTTCAGGCATGCCATTAGTGTGCATGCTGCCACACAGAAATCGGTGACACAAAGGCACAGCCTTCCCCACCCTCCTGGAGCTTAGAAACTAACGGCTCTAATGAGAAATGAGAGCTGAGAGGAGAGAGACGGGGGCGGGCCCCATCCGTGCAGGCTGGTGCCACGTGCTGGAGGAGGCTGACCCACTTCTTTTGGAGGTAAGGGGCCTTGTGGGCCGGCCCACTGAAATGCCACTTAAATTAGTCACTGTTCCCCATACAAGGTTCTCCTTTGTCCAAACCCCTCATTCGGTGCTCTTGGATAGAGCCCTGTCGACCTGGCAGCACAGCCACCCTGTTCCCTAGCTTCTCTGTCTCCCCTGGTCCCTTCGCGCAGTGGGCTTTTTAGTGCCCAAGCTCCCCAGACTCCAGCGGCCTCTTAAGGGAGATAGGCCAGGGCCACTCGAGTGAGCACGTTCAGGTGGGCGCAGCGGGCCAAGCCTCTCTGTTTTTCCTGGCTTTTTGATTGTGCTGTGAGTTAGTTAGCCAACAATAGTTGTTTATGTATACTTTTTTAGAGCTCATATTTATTAACAGCTTGGGAAGGGGAAGATCGGGAGATTTATCCCAAAGACACGGTGAATTAAAAGGGACAATTAGAAGAGCAAAAAGAGATATCGAGCACAGAATTGTAAAGGATATCTTAACGCACAAAGCTTCTTGAGATATTTTCCAAGTTGACAGAAAGTAAAAGAAAATTGGCCCATTATGAGCTGACAGTGGGGATTGGTGATGTGGGGCGTGGAGGAGGTGACGCTGGAGAGACAGGCAGGGTCGGCAGGAGGCTCTGGGAGGGGTGCTGGGTGGGCCTCCATCACAGCCGGCACACGGGAACCCACGCAGAGGAAGGCCAGCTCCTCCAGGTCAGCTAGGGGTAGGGCCTGGAGGTGGGGTCTACTTGGGCAATGTTGGGGACATCCTGGGGAGCTGGTGCGGACATGAGAGGAACTTGCCGAGGGCTCCCAAGGCTCCAGGAGCCTCCCGAGCAAACTCCTTCTGTCCGACCTGGGGCCTGCACCTGTCCCCCCAGAGGCCCTCCTGGCTCTCCCAGCCCCCTCAGACCAGCTCGAAGGCCTTCCTGGAGCCCCCTCCAGTGCAGTGGCACAGCACTGGGTGGTTAGTTGGGTGATGAGTAAGCATCTGCTGGGTGGGATTCTTGGCTCCCTGGTAGTGAACAGCGCTAGCAGGAGGGGAGTAGGGGAGATGCAGCTGGTGGGAGGGGCTCGGGGATGGCCGAGGCCAGCCAGGGTGGGCGCATACAGCGGGGGCTGAGAGGTGTCTGGGCAGGCATCTGGAAGCAAGGCCGGGGCTGAGGGTGGCCCATGTGGCAGAGAAGCTGAGCGCACAGGGCCACCGAGACAGTGTGGTCATGGAATACTTCCCAAGCCTGGAAGCAGCAGGTGTCTGGGAACGGGACTGTGGCCGGGCAGATTTCCAGTGAGCGCTCCAACTCGCTGGCACAAGGGAAGGATCTGGCTGAACACAAGAGGCAAGTTGCAACGATGAAACCCACTGTTGAGGAATCTCGGCAAGGGTGCCAGGGTCGGGGACCACGTGCTCATAAAGAGGCTGGGGGGCGCTGGGAGGAAGACCCTGGGTGGGGGAGCCACTCAGTCCCTCCACTTCCAGAGCAGAGTCTAAGTCCCTGAGTAGGATCCCCTGGGCCTCGCCCTTGCCGGGCATAGCTCCCACGCCCTCCACTCGCAGTTGTTTGTGGATACCCCAGACACATATGTGTGCTATTGCCCACCTCCTGCCCTCTGCTTGGAGTACTCCCCACACTCTTCTCTGGGTGACTCCTCATCCTCTGAGACCCACTCAAATGTCACCTTCTCCTGGAAGCCCTCTCTGACTCCCCCACCCCAGCTGAGCTCCTCGTTTTGGGGGCTGAGAGGTGCTGACCCAAGCACCAATCCCCTACTGATTGAGAATACTTTTTGCCACACCTGGGCTCTGAGCTCCTTGCAGAGAGCCACATCTTCTCACTTTTATAGCCCCAGAGCCCGGACAATGGCTGGCACACAGAGGCCCTTGATCAGCCTTTGTCCAGTGAGCCATACGGAGCCAGCCAAGCTCTGGGATCATGGGAGGAGCATGTGTGGAGAGGCTTGGAGACCACCAGTGGCCACCCAGTCCCTCCGACAGGGCTGGCTCTGTCCTCTGGTCAGTCCAGAGTGGAGGACTATGTGTCAGAAAGAGGGTGAGGGAGAAGAGACAGCTCCCTCCTGGGGCTAACCCAGAAAGTGCTGAGCAAAGATGGCAGAGGGGCCTGCCTCCTCAGGACAAAGGAGGGGTGGCCTCAGCCCCAGGGAGGAGGACAGGAATCCACATCTCCCTGCCCTGAATGACTGGGGGCTGGGGTGGGGGGGTGTCTCTGGGTCTGGTGAATGGAGAGGCCTTCACTTAGCCCCTGACATGTCCACTTGCTTTATTGTTTGGGGCAATGGTGTCATCATAACTGCATAGCACGAGCTGCTGAGTGACAAGTGATGTCATCCGCAACAGAGCCGCCTTTATTCCCCCTCCCTCTTAGAGGAGAAAGCTACTAAAAATACACCTGGCGTCCTGAGCTCCACTGCCTTGCCTCTAATAACAGTCGGCAACCAGAGACTGTGCTGTGCTTGACAGAAGTGGATCATTTATGAAACATTAGCATTTCTCGTACTGACATTTCCCTTCCATATTACAGGACCTACTAAGACTTTAAAAAAATTTAATAAAGTGCTTAGACTCTTGATTTTCCCACTGAGGGCTTCACTGTCTAAAGTTGAAAATGAAATCAACAACGTAACAACATCCTTGGGTTCTCAGGGACAGCCAGGCCCTGGCACTGGCCAGGGTCCGCAGGCAGACCACTGGGGAGCAACTGCAGGCTGGAGATTATTTGTTCTGCTGTAGCTGGGCTCCCTTTAGGGCATGTTCCAAGCCTTGCACTGAGGAGGATTTGTCCAGCCAGGCCTGAACACAACAGCCCTCCTCCCCCTATCTGGGGAACTCTCTCCTTTCTCTGAAGCCAGAGAGGAAGGTGGTCTCCAGGCCCGTCCACTCCTGTCTGGGTCAGGCCAGTCCACTGCTGTCTGGGTCAGTCCCTGGCCTCTTGGAAACCCCCCTGGGCCCCAGGAACTGACTGTTCCCTTCCAGCCCTGCCCCCAGCCCCCTGAGAATCACTAACTCAGCAGCTGCTGCCAGGGCTCTTGGGAACAGGCCAGGGAGGGTCCAGGACCAGCTTGCTCCATGGAGAGATGGAGATGGTACCGACCCAGCGCAGCCAGAATGTGGGAAGTGAATCATGTTCTGTGCGGGCGAGGGAAGAACCACGGAACAAAGAAGTGTGCGTGTGTGTGTGTATGTGCTCACACGTGTCCGTGTGTGTGCGTGTTCTCGAGTGTCCCTGTGAGTCAGTGTGCCCCTGCCCCTACAGCTCCTCCCACTAACAAACGTGCTGCGTTCTCAGAGCTGTGCCTGGCCAAGCTTGCCCACCCACAGAAGCCCAGGATCTGCCACCCGTCAGGAATGCGGGGTTAGGAAATGAAAAACAGGGTTCTTGTCCAAGATAAGTTTTTATTATTATTATTATTCTCTCTTAATTGGATTCAGTGTTTCTTGTTCCTCACACACATCCTCTCTGGTGGGGAATTCAGGTTTGTGCAAAGCGCAAAGGAGATTGTGCCCACGCAGGCCCCCGGCCAGCAGTGTGGCCGACTTCCACCGGAGCCCGTCCGGCCCGTCTGGGCTCACCCGCTCCGTGCCCTGCACGCTGCCTGTCCCCTCTCCTGACCCCTGAGTCTGGCCCCCTGACCTCTGCCTGTCCCTGGGCATCTCCAGAAGGGCCAGGAAGGATGGGGCCTCTGTAATGCAGAAGTGCCTGAGATGGTTCTAGAAATGCCCTCATCAATTCCCTTCTGCTAGGGCCACCTGATGCTTCCCTCCTGCTGGGTAGAGTCCCTGCCTCGTCTCCCACCAAAGAATCTGAAGGAAAAATTCAGCAGCTAAGCCATGCTGGAGGCCTGGGCTCATGCCCAGCGTCTCCCTGGCTTGTCCAGACTGTTACTGGCCACATAGTAGGCTGACGACACTGTCCAACCTGTTGGACTAACACTGTGAATACTGCCTCGCCTGCAGGCTTAAAAATCCCAAAGCCCCTTCCTTCCTCTTCTCCATCTTGCCCACCCCCAGGGCCTACAAGCTGCTTCTTACTTCTCACCCTGAAGCCAACAGCTACTATAGCAGGGGTGCCTGGGCGCTCCAGGGTGGCAGACAGGCTTGTCTTGCATATAAAAACAAGGTGATGTTCTAAGTATCTAAGAATATTGGTCCCCTGAAGTGATTCTTGCTGCCTCCCCATCTCCTTAACCCTCCCCACCGACACCTTGCCCCAGGCCCCTGGCAAGCCCAGGTTACATGGGGACTATTGTTGCCAGGTTGGGATTCTAGACAAAAACCCTATAACGTTTTTCTTGCTAAAAATCACCAATACAATCCTTAGTTCAGCAGGTACAGTTTTCCATATAGTTTATAAACATGAAAAGACATACAGTTTGGTAACGGAGTGGGCTGGGGGACCTGTGCATTTGTGTGTGTGTGTGTGTATATATATATATATATATATATATGTAGGGTGTGTATATATATAAGTGGACATAGTTATAAAACTGCACCTTCTGTGAGAACCTCATTGCATGTGATGAAGTTCTAAATTTCAGCCTCTGATGATCTTTCCTTTGGTAATTGGTTCTTGGACCCCAGCAGTTGGGCCTGGGTCTGCCAGGGTTGCCTGAGACATCAGGAATGAGAGGCGTGACCCCTGAGGGAGGGGCTGAAGGTGGCATGGGATTGGATTCAGGGCAGATTGACTAAGTGGCCCCAGGCGAGAGCCAAGATGCCGCCTGCTTGTGTGCTCCCAGCCTGCTGGTTGGCCCCCCAGGCTCTCGGTGAGCCTTGTTGGTTCTTCTCTAAGTCCTGCTTCCTCCAGGAACGAGGGGCCCTTCAGACCTCTCCAGATGACCAGAATTCCACAGAGCCCAGCTCCCATGAGGGGCAATTGTCCCATTGCTGCTAATGAAGGATTCACGTTGTGTGCCTTTTACCACCTTGCTGGAGCGGACGCTGTCCATGGGTGCTCTGCGGGGGCTGGCTGGGGCAGCCAGGTGAGATGCGCTAATCCCCTCCTGCCCAGGGCTGTACACTTTGGGTTTATAATCCGCATGGCAGGGTCCAGACAGCAGCCAAAGCTTCTACTAGCCTTTTCCTGAAATTCAGCAGATCCTCCACTTGTAAAAAAGAAGAAAAGAAATTCTGTTCCTTGGTGGACAGGTGGCAGTGCTGGGTGCTGGCGCCCTGGGTCCTCAGCGGAGAGTGACTGCCAGCCCCAGCATCCAGGCCAGGAGCGATGCCCCCAGAGAACTGCCTGAGGAGGCTTGCTGCACCCCGCTGGGGGCACGGATGGGGGTCCTGCGGGCACACTTGCCCTTCCTCTTGGGCCGGGCCGTGGGCATGATGTCAAAGCCAAACTTGTGCTGGTAGTCAGTGGCGTAGTCCTGCAGCTCGTGTACCTGTTTCCCAGTGCCCGCCTTAGAGATCTGGTTGCGGTTTCTGTGGCTGGTGCAATTCTTGCCTGGCTTCTTGTAGCCCGGTCGGGAGCCGGGAAGATGGCCATGTGGGTGGCCCTTGTCCCTGGTGGGGCCGTGGGGCAGGTGGTGCTCCTTGCGGGCGGCCCTGTCGGTGGTGGTGAGTGTGTGTGACTTGATCTGGTGTGGGGACGCTGGCCCCGTGCAGTTCCGGAAGTCCTCGGCCCTCAGCAGCTTCAGGTCCTGGCCATGCCTCAGCTCGGGGGACACACAGGGGACAGCGGAGCTGGAGCCTCGGAACCTCTGCAGCCATTCCCACAGGGAGCGTGCCCGGCAGCCACAGTCCCAGGCGTTCCCATTGAGACGGAGGAACTCCAGGGCCCCCAGAGGAGCCAGGCATTCGCCCTGTAGCTCTGAGAGGCTGTTGTTGAAGAGGAAGAGGGTGGTCAGCCTGCGGAGGTCGTGGAAAGCCCTGTGGTGGACCCACTGCAGCTGGTTCTCGTGTAGCAGCAGACGGTCCAGGTTCACCAGGCCCCGGAAGGTGTCCTGGCCCAGGCTCCACAGCTTGTTGCCATGGAGAAACAGGTGGCTGAGGTTGACCAGGTCCACAAAGATGTCATCCTGGAGGTACTCGATGTGGTTGTCCTGCAGGTAGAGGTACTGCAGGCTGTGCAGCCCACTAAAGATGCCTGCTGGCAGGGCGTTGAGCCCACACTTATAGAGGTAGAGGGCGTGGAGCTTCACCAGGCCCTGGAAGGTCTCTGGAGCCAGCGTCCTCAGCTGCCGGTTGTCACCGAGGTCCAGCTCCTCCAGGTGCACAAAGCCCTCGAACGTGTTGGGGTCGATGAAGGTGATGTTGTTGGAGTAGATCCACAGGGTGACCATGGCAGGGCTGAAGTGGCCCTGCTGGAGGAGGGTGATGCGGTTGTTCTGCAGGAAGATGCGCTCGCTGTCCACAGGGATGCCCTCGGGGATGGCAGCAAAATTGTGCGCCTGGCAGCTGACCGTCATGGGTGCTGGGTAGCACACGCAGTCCTGCGGGCAGCCGCCGCCCAGGGGCAGCTCCCCGGCCAGCAGCAGCAGCAGCAGTTCCACACAGCACCCTGGCAGGAGAGAGAGCACAGCTGGGTCAGGTGCCACCCGGGGAGGTAGAAGGCAGGAGGCAGGAGACAGGCGGGAGGCAGGACAAGGACTGGCACAGGAGCCTCCTGGGCCCACTGGGGCACTGTCCTCAGCTTGGCTGTGCTCAGTGGGCTGGGCTGGAAGCCCCTGGGAGTCTGGCCCCTGAGTGGAGGAGGGCAGGGGTCATGCCCAAGCCTGGACCCCATCTGGGACTAGATACCTCTCCCTACTCCTTGGAGCCTCCGGCCCTGCCGGGCAGAGAAGTGAGTCTAGGGTGAAGGCCCTGTAAACTCAGAATCTCATTAGTCCTGCCCACTCTGGCTTTGCCACCTGCTGGGTGGGGACCACAACCCACAGACACAGCCAATCAGCCTCCCGCGCTCGTCCGGCTCTGCCACTGGCTTACAGTTATCTGCGCTCATACATAGTGGTGCCTACTCTTACTGTAATAAAGGAAATATCTCATGTGGAGTCCTGAGGAATCTTTTTATTTACATTATCCCCAATAACAAGCAGAGCATGCATGACACCAAAGTTCACCTCGAATAATGTCTCCTTCAAAGTGTCTTCCACGTCCTCAGATATGCAACACCCCCTCTGTGCCTCAGTTTCCTCATTCTAAAATACAGATAGTAATAGTTCTGCCCGGCAGAGCTGTGTGGATGTACTGAGAGGACACACATCTGTGAAGGCCCAGGGGTGACACCAGGTGGCACCAGCTGCCAGACAGAAGCTGCCCCTGTCCCGGCCGACCTTCTGGCCCCCTCCCCTCTCTCAGCCTTGCTCGACCTCCCAGGCTGTCGCTGCAAAACCAGGCCTTGCCTCTCAACTGTCCAGAGCATTTCCTCTGTAGCTTCCCTCTAATTGGGCATTAATTAGGCATTCGTTAATGGATCCTTAAAATAATTTATTTTCGGATGTGTCCAGCCTGTGGTCGGATAATAGCCCCATGCTCATTATCGGAGCAGCCTCATTATGGACGATTGTCATTACCTGCCTTTTTCCAGGGTCACAGCTGCCCCAGGCAGCCCGGCAGGCGCGCCAGGGTTGGGGGGACAGGCTCCAGGCCTCCAGCAACCCCCCCAAGGGCCAGGACCAGGCAGCCATTTCCCCCGGCCTGGCTGGCCTCCTGCCCCTTCACTTCCGGCTTGTCCAGCCGGGTCTCTCTGAAAAGCTGGGACACCTGGGGCAGCTCAGCCATGTCCCTGCTCCCAGCTGTGTCCAGAGCATGCAGGGTAGGAGAACCTCCCCTCCTGGCCACTCTCAGGCCGCCCCGCTCCCAGCCTCACACCAGCCACCCTCCCAGGCTCCCGGCCGAGCAGGCCTAACCGCCACTGTCATTTGCTTGTTCCTGGCAAAACGGTGCCATAAATAAGTGACAGCTCCCAGCTGTTGGGAGTTATGGGCTCCCAGAGAGTGGCAGCTGCTTCCCGTCCCCCTGTAATCACCCGGCTTCGACCGAACGTTTCCAACACATAAAAATCATCGAACATAATTTGGTTTTTGCATAATTGGGCTTGGTTGCGATTTCAGAGCAATTATGACCTCAGTGGTGGTGGCGGCGCAGCTTCGAGGACCCTTTCTGGGCCAGGCTGAGCGCTATGCAGCCTCCATAGTGCCTTGTCACCCCAACCACTGGAGATCCTGCAGGCCAGGCCAAGGCTGCTGCTGCCTCGGCCTCAGTTTCCCCCCCATACCCTGCACAGGAGATGATCGCTACGCTGGCCCTCCCCACTCAGAGGCTCAGGTCTGGCCTCCGGCCCCCACTGCCCACCTCCGTCTGCCCGGGGGCTCCAGCCTGCAGGGATAGGCAGGGGTGTCAGAGGTAGGAGCCTGGGCTACAGACTCCCGCTACCTCTCAGGGAGCCTGCCCACTGCCTAAAGCCTCCACACCCAGGCTGGGAGGGGCCTAACCCACGCTGGCGGCACCTTCAACAGAGCCAACACTCTCTCTTCTGGCTCAGCTTGAGCTCCTTGTCCCATTTGGGCTGCTACCTCCCAGGAAGACTGCACCTGCAGGAACTCTCCCCAGGGAGCAGCCCCCACCCTGCCACCCTGAGGGAGCCCAGGGTATCCCTCCTAGCTCAAGGGCGTTCATGGTGCTTGCTGTGTCTCATCCCCCATCTCAGGCTAAAGGGGACAGGCCCACAGCCACACCACCTCCACCGGGCATCCTGTAAAGACAAAGGCATTTCCTTCCCTTAGTCTGCAGCAGGAGAGGCCTTGCGGCAGGGGGACGGGGTGAGCTGTGGCCGGCTCAGTGCTAATACCACTCAACATTTGTACAGCTTATTGGAGTTTACAAAGTGCTTCTGCCTGCGCTCTTCTGATCCTCAGAACTACCCTCCGTGGTGGGGCGTGGGGGGCAGCCCTCCTCCACCTGCTGCTGTGGCTCTGTCTCTGCAAGGACCCAGGGTAGGGGTCTCTGAAGTGACCTCCAGAGAAGCTGAGACATACCTGCCTCAAACAGAAAGCAGTGCCTCCAGGGGATGTCAGAGCACAGGGGAAACCAGACGAGGACCCCAGTTTAGGTGAAAAAGCCAAATTGCCCAAAAATCCAGGTGGGGGCTTGGATCCAGCTTGTGAATGCACCGGGGCAGGTGGGAGGGGTCAGATAGCAGGGGTGGGGCAAGGCAAGACCCAAGGCAGGAGCCCCTCTGCCCTTCCTTGGAGAGGGCCACAGGAGGAGGCAGGGACCCCAGCCATGGCTTGGCACAGGGCCCAGCTCACATTCCTTGTTATCTCAAGGGTCTGAGGATGGGGGCTGGGGCAACAAGCCCACAGGGACCTGCATGGGGCAGTCCCTTCCTTCCCAAGGCCTGAGGATGATGGAGGACACCTCAGGAAGTAGGCTGGTGGGATCTGAGCCCAGGGGATCTGCTCTCCATCCTTCGGTACTGCCCAGATGCAGGGGACCCATGCCGAGTAAGCCACCCTTCCTACTGGGGGTTGGGGGGGTCCCAGCTGAGTGCTTCTCCACCCTGGAAGCCCATCCCATCTCCAAGACCCTGGACCAGCTGTCGCAGCCAACACCATCTGCCTCTGGCACCCCCTGCCAGAGCCAGTGTGTGCCTGGTCCTGGACTGTCACCCTGCTGGGTTTCTCCCCAGGGAGGCTGGCACTGCTTCCCCATGGCTCCTCCTGCGCCCCCTCCAGGTGGCCCTTGGGAGCCCCCCCCATTAATTGCCTGATTAATGTATTAAAAATGAGACCCTTGCCTTTGCTGTGCGTTTTAAGACTGCAAATTAGCAGGGACCCAGGTTTCCTGGAGGAGCCTCAAAGCCCCTCCTACCAGCCTCCTTGGCCCCCTCCTGGGTGGGGTGGCGTTGCTGTGCCTGAGGGGGCCGAGGGAAGCAAGGCTGGGCCTCCCCCGGTCCTTCCTCAGGGCTGTCCTCCTCCTCTCCAGGGGCATGCATGCCTGACTGAGGGCTACCCCCAAACCTCCCAGCCTCTCACACGCTTGCTTGCGCTGACGGCTCCGGCTCCGCAGCCTCATTCCTTCCTCCCTCCATTCAGCACTTCCGGCCTGCGCCCCAGAGAGTCGGAGGTGCCAGTCGGGAGGGCCTGGGATGAACCAGGGCCCCCATGGCTCCCTAGCAGATGGGGGGCTCACAGAGTAGGTACCTGGGTATGTAGGGGGGAGGGCCCCTGCTGCCCAACATGCGCAGTTCCTCACCCTCCTGGGCTATTTGATCTGTGAAATGGGGATCAGAAGGGTCCTTGCCTCATGGGGTTGCCTTAGGATCCCACAAGATTATGTCTGCTCAGTGCTTAGCTTGGCATCCAGCATAGTCTGGGAGAGCTGGTGTTGTTTTCAGATCCTCCTTCCTGCAAACCCCAAAACCTCTACCTGCTAGGCAGAGGCCATGGGGGCAGGGGTGAGTGGCCCGAGCATGGGCAAGCACCTCACCCAGTCCATTCAGCAGCCCCCAGATGTGCTTATAAGCAGTCCTGTGGGGGCCAGACCTGCTGGGGTGGGTGGGAAGGGAAGGCAAAAGGCACAGCATGTGCAAAGGCACCGAGGTGGGAAGGCAGGTGGTGGGCCCCTTCTCACCCTAGTCTCCTTCTCTTGGGCTCTAAGTAGGCAGAGCTTCTAAGGAGGCTGTTACCTCAGCTTTGCTGGGCTGGGGAAACCCAGGGCTGGGGTGGCCAAACAGCTCCCCACTGGGACCAGCACTGCCAGGGCCCTGCCCTAGGCCCAGGCCAGATCAGCAGTGTGGCAGGGGCCCCGAAGCCTCCCAGCCCATGGAAACAGGGAAGGGAACTAACCAAGGAGGACCCAAACCCAACTCTGCGGCAGGTTCTCCACATGGAGTCTTCGCAGTAGCCCAGTTGGAGCGGCACCATTTCACAGAGGAGGAAATGAAACCTGCAGAGGGTAAGCAACCGGCCGAGGCCACACAGCTGGTGAGCAGGGCAGTGCAGCAGGCCTCACCCAGCTGACTCCGAATCTAGGGCTCTGCCCCCAGCTCCGCGCTGCATGGGGTAGGCAGGGCAGCCTCAGCTGAGGGCTGGTTGGCCCTGTAGGCCCCAAGTGTTGGCCTGCTCCCCTTGACCTGCTGGCACCAAAGGGGCTGCCCCTGCACCTGAGCAGGCATGTCCTGGTGGCTGGAATCCCCGTGGCCCCCCAGGCAGGTCTGTGGGGCCCTCTGAGGCTTGGAGACTGGTCAGTGTGTGGTCAGTCCCTCAGGCTCTGCAGCCCTCCCTCCCCCAACACCCTCCCCTGCTGCCCCCTGCCTTGCCACATGCTGCTCTCTAAGCCAATCGATACTAACTGAATGCTCTCTGCTGGTCGGATAGCATCCTCAGGCCAGGCCGGGTAGGCTCACAGGGCTGTTGGTGCCTCAGGACACTCGTCACTGTCCCTCCATGCTGCACCCAAGCACAGGCCACTTCCTGGTAAGTCTGTCCCCTACTCCAGCCAGAGCCTGGCCCAGCCCTAGAGACAAGGAAGCCAGCCAAGGCACAGCTGGGCTTCCCTCATTGGCCCCCACTGCTGGATGTGGTGGGTGGGGTGCACAGGACCTCAGTGGCTCCCTGTCCACAGCACAGGGCAGTGAGAAGAGCCCAGGCTTTGCAGCCAGAGAGACCTGGGTTTGAATCCTGGCTCCCAAACTTAAGTGTGTGAGCCTCATCTTCCTCACCTATAAAATGGGGACAGTTATTTAATGCTCTGGTCTGGGCCTCTTGTCTATGGATGCCAGTATCCACCTGCCTCCCCCACATCTCTGTCTGTCAAGCATAGTCCTCTAACACCCAGCTTTGCTCTCCCCGACAAGCCTCCTCCACTCCCACCTTCTCCACCTCAGGTAAAGGTGGCGCCTTTGTTTCAGCTGCTCAGGCCAAACACTTTGGAGTCATAGTGACTCCCCCCTCTCTGTCACTCTACACCTAACCCCTCAGAAATCCTACCGGCTCAACTTCAGCATTTATCCAGCATCCATCCTCTTCTCATGGCCATGACCCCAGTCTGGGCAACCACCCTCTCTCATCTGGACTAGTGCCACAGCCTCCCAAGGGGTCCCTCTGCCCCCACCCCTGCCCTGCAGCTCTTCTAACAGGGCAGCCGGAGAGCTCCAGCAAAAGTCTAAGTCTCCTCTGCTCAAACCCTCCATGGCTCCCTCCTCACCCGGTAAGGTCCCTCCAAGTCCGTACTGCAGCCCAGAGGCCCCACCCGATCTGAGTCCCCCACCCCTACTTCCCTGCCCCAGCCACACTAGTCTCCCTGCTGTTCCCCCTACCTGCTCAGCATGTTCCACCCCCAGCCTTTTGCATGTGCTGTTCCCTCTGCTTGGTAAGCTTTCCCCGGGGTGTCTGCAGGGCTCCTGCCCTCACCTCACTGATCACTCTGCCCCAAGTCACCTCCTCGTGAGGCCTTCCCGGAGCAGCCTATTTTAAAGTTGTCCCTTCCTTGTTTTACTTTATTCCATAGCATGCATCCTCTTCTAATATGCTACATAATTTACTTATTTATTTTTTACTTTTTTACTTTTCCATATTCTTCCACTAAGTGCCAACTCCATGAGGATGGTGATTTGCCTGGTGTGTTCTCTGCCATGTCCCCAGGGCCTAGGATGGTGCCTGGCACACAGCAGGTGCCCAGTAACAATGGCTGGACGAGGGAAGCACCTTTCTGAGTCCTTGAAGAATTGAGGGTTGACACTCAGAAGACCCCAGGCCCAGGGCCTGGCTCAAGAAACATAGATCTTAGTAGAACTGAGGGGACTCAGAGCCTCAGGGTGAGAGCAGAGACTAGGCCTTGGCTCTGTCCTGGGGCCCCCTTTGGTCCATCACAGAGGTGACCAGATGGTGAGGAGAGGATCCCCATCGCCTCTGGGAACGGGGGTCCAGAACCGGGCCTGCCCAAGGCCTGGGGCACAGTGGCCGGGGTCGGTTTGCCTGAGACTGAGGGGTTTCCCAGCATGTAGGACTTTCAGTGCTAAAACCTGGACAGTCCCAAACAAACCAGGACAGATTAGTCACCCTATCTGGGCTGGGACTGTGACCCCACTAAAACCTCCCAATGCAGGAGGGGGAGGGGACAAACAGGCAGGCAGAAGGCAGGCCTGGGCCTAGACTGAGCCTGTGTGGGCACCGGGATCTATGAGTATCTATGTGTGAATGTGTATCTGTGTGTGCACATGTGTGTCTGCATGTGCATGTTTATGTGCACATGTACATGTGTACATGTGTGTATACATGGCTGTGTGCTGTGCACAGTATGCATGTATCCAAATACACATTCATGCACACGAAAGCATGTGTATCTCTGGGGACCGTCGATGGGGCTGGTAGCCGGGGCCCCTCTCATCCTGCAGCATCTCTGGCATGCCGTCCTGTGGAGGGGGGGGCAGGGCCCTCTTACGAGCAGAGGCACACATCCCGGCCCAGGAGACGTCCTTGCTTTATCTCGGAGCTCACTCTGGCTTTGCCTTTAGCTTCCGCTCTCCTCCTGACATGCTGAATATGCACCCACTTCAGGCCCTCCAGCACACAGGATCACTCTCAGCTGAGGAGTGGGCGGCCCCTTACTGGAACAACCTTTCGGCTTTCATCTGCCTTGGCTAGTCCCCTGCAGCAGGCCAGGCTGGGAACGCCGTACTAATTAGGCTGCCCAGTTCTCACAGGGCCTTGTTGGAGCAACGCCCTGCTCTCCCACCCTCCGCCCACAGGGTCTTCCTCCTCCTTGCTGTGGAGGTCTCGGCATGGGGCAGGGGCTGGAGGCTGGCACCCTGGTAGCTCTGTACCCAGGTATTGCCCAGGCCTGGGACTAGCCCCAGTGGGAGCATGTTAGCTGGACAACCTCAGGTGGGTCACTCAAACTCTGGGGGTGCTCTGGGAGTCAGAGCACCTGCCTTATGGGGTGCACGCAATGAAATTGTGCACCTGAGCTGCTTAGCCCAGTGCCGGCTGCACGGGAGGCCCTCCCTAAGAGATGACGATTATGTTACTGCTATTGCTACAAAGGGAGCTGCTCTCCTGCCCACTAGGGCTCTCCCCAACCCTCAGAGGACCACAGCTTTCACTCTGCCCAACCTGATACTCCCAGACCCATGGCTGAGGGACCTGACATATCAAATGCTGAGGAAGGGCTTAATCCCAGGGCTCAGGTTCCCTGCCAGGCCTCAGCTGCAGGTGGGAACGGCACACTGACCTCTCTACTTTGCCCTCTCTCCAAGCCCCTCCGTCCCCACCTGGAACTGGCATTTCTCTGCAGGAAGCCCAGGGCACATAGGCTCTACTTTCACCTGCTGCAGCCCCTGGCATAAAATGTGTCTGCATGTTACTCACATTTGCTCCTTGGTTTGGGGCCCCACACCTTGGGCTGTGGCAGCCCAGAATCAAGGGCTGAAGGCCGAGGGCTCCTGAGAGCCTGCCCTTCCTGGGAGGTGTCAATGAAGGCTCTGGGCCCTGCCTGCTCCCTGGGTACCTTGTGGAGCCAACTGCCCTCCCCTTAAACTACAGCAAATTGAGGGCCACCATAACCAGATAGGCCCACTGAATCCTAAGTGGTATCTTAGGTGTGTTTAGTGGGGCAGGGGGACCTCTGTGGGGTAGGCAATCCTCAGTGACAGATGTCTATTGAGATGAGGAGTAAGGGGTGTGAGGAAGAGGGAGTAGGGTGGGCATCTAACAAATCCTGAAGGCCCTGGCATTGGGCAGGGCTGAGGTGTCAATGATGAAAAACAAGATGGGACCCTGCCTTTGAGAAGCAGGTGCAGAACTGTCTGCCAGGAGCCCTTGTTCCTAGTCCCTGGAACTGCCACCCCTTCTTTGCTGTCAGTGAAAGGCATTCAGAACCAGCATCAGGGGCTCTGGGCGCAGCCCATATCCCACCGTACCCAGGTACCCAGGGAGCATTCGCCCCACTCTGAATCTGCCCCCATTCTCTCATTCATGCGAGAAGCCGAGCTCCGTGCTGGGTCCTGCAACAGCAGGAGATGTGGTGCCTTCCCTCGTAAGGCCTACATTCTGGGGTGGAGGATACAAGTAAACAAAAGGTACCAGATAAACCCAGAATGACAGATTGTAGTAAATGCTGGGAATACAAAGAGGGGGTTAAGATGGAGATGAATGGCCGGGCGCGGTGGCTCAGGCCTATAATCCCAGCACTCTGGGAGGCCAAGGCAGGAGGATCGCTTGGGGTCAGGAGTCCAAGACCAGCCTGAACAAAAGTGAGACCCTGTCTCTACTAAAATTAGAAAAATTAGCCACGCGTGATGGCACAAGCCTATAGTCCCAGCTACTCGGGAGGCTGAGGCAGGAGGATCACTTGAGCCCAGGAGTTTGAGGTTGCAGTGAGCTGTGATGATGCCCCTGCACTCTACCTAGGGTGACAGAGCAAGACTCTGTCTCAAAAAAAAAAAAAAAAAAAAGATGGAGATGAATGAAGGGACCTACTGCAGCTGTGTGCTCTGGAGGGCCTCCCTGAGGAGTGACACCTATGGTGAAACCTAAAGGATAAGAAGGAGCCGAGGGACAGCCTTCCAGGCAGAGGGGACAGCAGATGCAAAGGCCCTGGGGCAGAACTGAGCTTGCTGTGGACAAGGGGAGAGGTTCAGGAGATGAGAACACTGGGAGCCAGGCCTTGCACGGCCTTCAAAGCCACAGTGAGGGGTTTGGGTCTAATTCTGAGCATGGTGAGAAGCCACTGAAGAGCCTGGGGTGGGAGTGGTGTTGCTGGATTTGGGAGGCTGCCAGTGGAGGGTGGCTGGTCGGGGAGCAAGGAGGAAGGGCTGTGGCTATTGTCCGTGAGAGATGTGGGGGCTTGGAGAGGTAGGGCCATGGAGACAGACTGCAGAGATGTTTGGGATGTAGAATCGACAGGACATGCAGAAGGACCAGTGTGAGGGAGAGGGGGTGGGAGGACCCCGGAGTGGCTTCTGAGTCCTGGTCCAAGTGACACAGAGGATGAGGGTGCCATTGCGAGACTGGAGTAGGAAAACAGGAAAACAGGCCCAGGGGGTGTGGGGGAGCTCAATGTAGGACATATAAAGTCTGAGGAGCCTATGGAGGGGTTTAGTTGGCAGCAACAGGATGCACCAAACTGGGGCCCAGGGTGAGCCATGCACTCAGGGGTCATCAGCATAAAGACGGTGTTTCAATCTGTGGGGATGGATGAGGTCAAGAGGGAAGATACAGGATTGAGGCCTTTGGCTACACAGCACTTCTAAGGAGAGAAAAGGAGAAGGAGCCAGCTAGGACAAGGCTCGGCTGACAAGGCAAGAGGAAAACCAGGAAAGTGTGGCGTTACTGAACCCAAGCGTGTTTCAAGGAGAGAATAATCAGCTGTGACAAGGGTTGCTGAGTGTTTACCTGAGGACAGAGAAGTGTCCAATTGATTTAGCAACTTGGAGGCAATTGGTGACTCTGGAAAGTTCACTTCAGCAGGAAGGTGGGGACGGAAGACACTGGGGGCCAGGTGTGGTGGTTCACACCTGTAATCCTAGCATTTTGGTAGGCTGAGGCAGAAGGATCACTCGAGTCCAGGAGTTGGAGGTTGCAGTGAGCTATGATGACGCCACTGCACTCCACCTGGGGCAACAGAGCAAGACTCTGTCTCAAAAAAAAAAAAAAAAAAAAAAGGCGATGACACTGGAATAGGATGGAGAGTGGATAGGAGTGAGGATGGGGGGGCCAGCGCTGGGCCAGCCAGGACAGGCTGGGGCATGCTGAGTGACAAAGGCCTCAGAATCGCTATGGCCCACGAGACAGCAGGACAGCTGAGGCTCAGCTTGAGGACCCAGGTCGAGAGAGCATTCTCTACCCAGAACACTGCCGGGCTTCTGGCAGAGGGAAAAGACAGGTGGACATGTCCAACTCCCGGCTCTTACCACGTGTGTTTCAAGCAACACACGTCTCTCCCACTCACATTTCATTGGTAAAAGTAAGTCACGGGGCCCAACTCGCCATCATGGAAGAATTTCCCAGGGGGGAGTCCAGGGCCGTGAATATTTGTGAGCACCCAGAGTCCACTTGAGTAGGAAGTTTTGCAGAGAAACAGAGCAGGACCTGGAGGGGTGTGGGTCAAGAGAGATTGCTTTTTAAGATGGAAGAAACTACAGCCTGTTTGCGTGCTGATGAACATGATTCAGGAGGAGGAGGAGGGAGGGAGAAGGGGTGCAGCAGAAGGGAAAGAGCAGAAGAAAATGGGATCCAGAGCTCAGAAGGAACACTCTCCGTGCCATAACAGGAGGGATGTGGAATACACAGGGAAGGTGACAGAGTTAGCCTCTGGTGGCTTCTGTTCTCTCCATGAAGTAGAGGGGCCATCAGCTGAGAGTGAAGGTAGGGACCAGGCTGGGAATCTAAGGAGGAAGAAGGCAGGATGACGCAGCCAGTCCCTGTCTCGGGCAAGCAATGCTCTAGTCACTGAGAGGCTGGTGGAGGGTCCCTCTGGGGTGTGATGGAGCATTTCAAGCAAAACCAGTCAACCGCGTTTGTGGTTTTTCTGGCAATATTAACTACTCGGTGTAGTCAGAGGCAGAGAAGGGTTCACCCAGGGCTGGGGTTTTCTGGTGAGTACTGCAGAGTCCAGGAAGGGCAAGGAAGTTGAAGGTGTTTGCAAACAAAGGTTTCTAATCCCCACTGACCTAGCCTCTGACCAAGTTCTCCTCCCCTCCTGCTGGACTATTGGGGCTGTGTGGCCCCTCGAGTGAAGTCTGATCATAAAGACCCAGTTCCTAGCCTCTAAGAGCTGCCAGTATTCCCCAACGCCTTCAGGATAGTATGTCATGGACATCTGTCACTCTTTTTGGCTGCTCAACCGCTAAACCTAAACCGTCTTCCTTTATTTGGGAGATCTCCCAGTTTATGTAAATGAGCCATTCCCTTCCTATCTGAGCTGAAAATGTCAAGCACCCACTTTGCTGCCTTTCCTGCAGCTTGTGGAAGGCCCAAGCCTGGTCTCCACCCCTTGACACACCTACCCCAGACTGAACTAGGAGTCAGTGATACAAACAAGCAGGGACCAAGTGGGATCCATGGGCAGTGGCAGAGCTAACGGGGGCAGTGACTGTGGCAGGAACATTGGAGGTGCAAGCAGAGGCGTCTTTGCCTTCATTTGGGGCATTGCTCCTGCCAGCAGAGCCACCAATCAAGATTCTTAGAGTTACCCACTAGCCTTTAAATAAATCTGGTTTTTGCTTAAATTAGTCAAGGCTGGTGTCTATTGCTTGCAAATAAGAATCCTCACTGATGCGAGGTTTAGCATCTAGCTTAGCACGGTTTCCAAGCCCATTCTTGCTCTGTCCACCTCAGCTCAGGGGGCTTCCCACTCCCCTCTCCCTGCCTTCTGTGGGAGCAGTGCCCCAGTTCCTTTTGGGGGACCACCTTCCCTCCACCACAGGTGATTCAGGAGGCAGAGACAGGCTCAGCCAATCAAACTTGTCCCCCAGGACCTTGACCTTGAAGCACAGTAACCTACCTGGAGCCCTTTCATCCTGGTGGGGCCATCCTGAGGACATTAACCAGTAGTTCTTTCCACCAAGACCCCCAGAGCCACCCTGCTGTCCTGCCCTTTCCAGAGCCAGGTTGCTCGGCTTCTCTTGTGGGTCTGTGGGCCACACTCCCCCATTTTCTTTCTGCAGAGGCCCACCCAACCTCTCTCTTCTTGGCTATCAGGATCCAAATTTCCTTCAGATCCCAGGCAGCTATACCAGGAGTGAGTCTTTATTAGTTTACTGCATTGTCGGTGATCGGTATAGATGTGACTTGATTCTGACCAATGAGACACAAAGGAAAATTTGCTGAGGGGCTTCTGGGAAAATCTGTCTTCTTAAACAGGGACACAAGGGAGGGATGCTTTATTTCCTGCCTCTGGGTGTGGTTGGGTGAGGAAGAAATGCATGGTCCTGAAGCACCCATAAGGGGACCAGCCCAAAGGCCAAAGCCAGCTTGCTGGGGACTACAGAGCAAAAAGATGGAGAGAGCCTGGATCAATGATGACGTTGTGGAGCCAACGAGTCAACCAATCCTGCAATCTCCAAACTTCCTGTTATATGGCATAATAAATCCTCTTCTTGTTTAAGCCATTTTGAGTTTTCAATTACTTGTAGCCAAAAGTGTCCTAACCGACTTTTCCATGAATTCCTGCTTTGCTTAGTCAGCCAGACAAGATTTCTCTTGCTTATAACCAAAGAATTCTCATTTATGTACCTGGTAACTCCATGACTCCCAGACCATTCCTTCTGAGTTAGACACCCTACCCTCCTCCCACAGCACTTCTACTCTCTTAAAATCACCTGCCTCCACCACCAGAAGTGCAGAACTGCTAGGTGTCCAATTGGTGCCCAGTATATAAAGGTCATCCATGCTGTCTGGCAAGAGAATGAATGAATGGGTGATTTGGCTGATGGAATTCCAGCCAACAGCAAAAATCCCAGGTGCTTTGATTAGCCAAGGTGTCCTCACTGTGGGTAAACTTAGATAGACAATAAGTTGTAGCAGCCAGAGGACCCCAGGGTAGGTACCTCATGGCTACAGGATAAATGACCACCAGGGATTTCAGGCCTTGCCTCACAGACCTTTCTCTTTTGACCCTTCTGCAGACTCTCTCTTGACTGGCCACTTGAGAATTGCTTCCTCCTCCCTGCCAGTCTGAGCGCTGTAACTTCACCAGGGGCCTGTTTCCTGCCAGCCACCAGCACCTGTCAGCCTCTGACCCCAGGCCCGGGAGATTTGGCCCAGGCAGCACTTAGCATGGGCTTTGTGTGTGGTCCTAAATCCTATTTTCCCCTATAAGGTTTTTCTTTAAAGTCAGTCATCATTATTTGCTTTAATTTACTTTAATTTTTTTTTTGACAGGGTCTCTCTCTGTTGCCCAGGCTACAGTGCAATGGTGTTATCACAGCTTACTGCAACCTCAAACTCCTGGGCTCAAGCCATCCTCCCACCTCAGCCACCCAAGTAGCTGGGACTGCAGGCGTGCACTACCACACCCGGCTAATTTTTCTATTTTTTATAGAGTTGGGGTCTTGCTATGTTGCTCAGGCTGGTCTCGAACTCCTGGCCTCAAGTGATCCTCCTGCCTCGGCCTCCCGAAGTGCTAGGATTTAACAGGCGTGAGCCACTGTGCCCAGCCTATTTACTTTAACTTAAAAATAATACTTGCCAGTTGTGGAAAACATAAAAAGTATAGAAGTAAAAAGGAAGAAAAATCACTACAATCCCATTACACTTGACAACCATTGGCAGAGCCTTGCTGTACCTTCTTTCAATACTTCCTTTTTTTATATAAGGCTGTATAAAATTTAAATAAAAATTTTATTTAAAGAAATAAAATTGGGATCATGCTATATATGGAGCTCTGTATCCTGCATTTTCTACTTAACTTAGACCATTCCCTTCATTCAGCAGCTCTCTGGGGCTCTCCGTCTTTGAGGCTCTGTACTAAGGAAGAAAGAGGAGCCCAGCAGGCAGAGTGGTGCCACCGCCCAGGAAAGTAAAGTCTAATGCAGAAATAGGCACTCATCAAACACCACGCCCAAATATAATTGCACCTTGTAAAGACGAGTAGAGAGAGAGATCCAGGTAGCTATGAGAACTGTGGGGGCTCCCCTAGTCAGTGGGGGTGAGAAGGCTCGGAGAGTTGGAAGGTTGAGAAAGACTCTGGGGGGCAGGGAGGGTATTCCAGCCAGAGGGAACAGTATATTCGGAGGGCCTAAGGCCAGAGGCAACACACAGTTAAGTAACAGAAGTAAGAATGATGTGGTACCAGGCAAGATTCCTAGAGACTGCACAGTATCCTGTTGTATGAACAGACCATAATTTATTTATGTGTGAAACATTTAGATTGTTTCTCATTTTTCACTGTTATAAATTATCACAGCAGAAATTGGTAATAGTTACCTTCTGGGAGGGCTGCTGGGAAGCTCCGGGACTGGGGTGAGGGAAATAGCACTGTATACCTGTCAGGAACCTTTGATTTATTACCATGTGAATGTATCTATTGATTCTTTTAAAGAGTCTGTTAAATCAAAGCTAAATAATGTTGGAATGAACATCTTTGTGCACACGGCTTGGTCCGAATTCCTGATCCTTTTCTTAGATCAGATTCATTGAGTCAAAGTCCTCTTGACACCTGCTGATGAGTCACCTTCCAGAACATTTAGCTCATAAAGCCTTAAGTTCTACACCCAAAAAATCACCAACTGTGGAGGCTTTCAGAGATTCAGCCCTTTCCTCTGCTTGCCTTCCCAACCAGACTGTGAGCTACGCAAAAGAGACAAGTCCTGTGTAATTCATATGAAGAGGAGGTAATAGGGAACTGAAGGGGGTTCGCCTGTGCTGAACTCCTTCTGTGCGCCAGACCTACCTACACTGGGGGTGTCACGTATGCTTATTGAATATTCCCTTAAAAATTATTATGAAGGGTCAGACGCGGTGGCTCACACCTGTAATCCTAGCACTCTGGGAGGCCAAGGCAGGAGGATTGCTTGAGCTCAGGAGTTCAAGACCAGCCTGAGCAAAAGCGAGACCCCCGCATCTCTACAAAAAATAGAAAAATTAGCTGGGCATAGTGGCACATGGCTATAATCCCAGCTACTAGGGAAGCTGAGGCAGGAGGATCACTTGAGCCCAGGAGTTTGAGGTTGCAGTGAGCTGTGATGATGCCCCTGCACTCTACCTAGGGTGACAGAGCAAGACTCTGCCTCAAAAAAAAAATTATGAAGGTATTAATATCCCCATTTTGCAGTTGAGAAAAATGAGGCTCAACAAAGAGTGGTGATTTGCCCAAGACAGTGGAGCCAGGACTCAAACAAGACTGATCTGGCATCCAGCTGTGGGAGGAGAGATCTCTCTCCTTTGAGGCCACTGTCCACTCAGAGACCCCCTTCCAGCATCACCCTCCAGAGCCACAACAGGCAGCTCCCCCACCTCCCACAAGTCATGTCCTTGTTCCCTTGCCAATAACTTCCTTCCTTCCCTTGTCTTCCTTATTTATTCCCTCTCCTCGTGCTTCACACTCATGAGGCTGGGGAAATGGACAAGGCAGATAGGGAAGGAAGTGGAAATTCTGTGTAATACCATCATCTGTATCACAAAACTTGTCTTAAGTGCCAGCCCCAGGGATTTGCTGGAGTTGGTGTGACAGAGGTGGGGCTGAAGGTCAGATTAAATTGGACTAGTAACCCCAGGGGGATACTTGAAAGAGGCTGCTAAAGAAAGAGTTTCCGGCAGGATCGCATGGTGGCTGAGGCAGGCTCGCATGGTGGCTGAGGCAGGCTGCGGGCAGTGCACAGGCTGGCCGGCCAGATCAAGACTGTTTAGTGGGGCCTGCTGGTGACAGGCCTGGGTTCACACGTCCTCCCCCGGAAACCTGAAATCTTGTCTTTTTTCCCCAATAATGAGTTAGTATAAAAATGGATCTTGAATAAAATCGTCTGCAGTTTTCAAATTTCAAACTGCATTAGTCAAAATATATCATATTTCCATGTACTGACTTACCACCTGCTCAAAATCTGATCCTTTTTCAGCTGGAATATATTGAAATATGAATCACCTCCTGAGAGGCAAAAGGGAAAAGAAGCGGGGGTAAGGCCCTCTCAAAATGTGTGGTGGGTGAGCTGGAATCCTGCGCTCGCTGGGTTCCCCCGCCTCCACCCGGCAATGGCTCCTTTTCTTTCCTGGGTGGCCCAAGACCCCTGGCCGCCTCTCCCTATATCAGATTTCTAGTTCAATCCCCTGTGCTCTGGACAGTCTATGCTACACAATGCAGAATGTCCTCTGACCTTTAATAAGCACCTACTAGGTGTTGGGTACTCAGACTCACCAGAGAGGCAGACCTATCAGTATCATCATATTGCTAAATCCAATAGTGACTTCTTTGCTGTCATCTGCTCGCCTTCTTAGCAGCACTGGACACGGCTGGCCCTCCCTTCTAGAAACTTTCTTTTCTTTACTTCAGACATATTGCTCTGCCGTTTTCCCCCACTTTGCTGGCTGACTCCTCTTGGTTTGCTCTCCCTGGATCTGATCTCTATATATCCTCATTCCCAGGGGCTCAGCCCTTAGACCTTCTCTCTTCCATAGCCACACCTATCCCCAGGTGAGTTTGTCCAGGCCCGGGTTTTCTGTTTGTTTGTTTTGAGACAGGGTCTTGCTCTGTTGCCCAGGCTGGAGTGAAACACTGTGATCATAGCTCACTGCAGCCTCGAACTCCTGGGCTCAAGCGGTCCTCCTGCCTCAGCCTCCCGAGTAGCTGGGACTACCGGTGCCCGCCACCACATCTGGATAATTTTTTCTTTTTTGTAGAGATGGGGGTCTCACTATATTGCCCAGGCTGGTCTGGAACTTCTGGCCTTAAGCGATCCTCCCACCTTGGCCTCCCAAGGTGCTGGGATTACAGGCGTGAGCCACTGCCAGACCCAGGTTTTAAATGCCTTCTCCACAGGGGTGAGGATCAGTTGTGTGTCTCAGCCCGAACCCCAGACCAGTCAACCCATCTGCCCACCTGACATTGCCATGTGGATGTCTAATAAGCAGCTTAAAGTCGACATGTCCTCAATGTGTTTCCCACACAGGCTTTCCTGTCTCAGTAGATGACCACTCCAGCCTTTCCATTGCTCAAGCTGAAAATGTAGGTGTTACTCTCCATTCTTCCCTTTCCTTCTTCCTCTTTTCTTTTAATCCACTAAATCCCCTTGGTTCCACCTTCAAAATATGTCCCAAACCCACACCACTCCATCCCCAGCGCCCCCACCCTATCCCAGGCCACTGTTGTCTCTCCTTGGACCACTGCAGCGGCCTCCCTAAGCAGTCTCCCTGCTTTTATCGCAGCACTGTCGCCACCCACAGCCTACACCACAGCCAGAAGGATCTTCAAAAACGGTAAGTGCTATCATGTTACTTTCCTGCTTGAAATCTTCCAGTGGCTTCCTATTGCACCAGAATAAAATGCAAACCCCTTATCCGCCCATGATGCCCTCAGGATCGGCCCCAGCCCCCCTCCCCAGCCCCACCCTATACCACTCTCCCCACCACTAGCTGCACTGGCCTCTCTGTTCCTAGACCACAGCAAGCTCATCTTGCCTAGAGGTTTTGTTTTGTTTTATTGTAAAATACACAAATATGTATTACAAATAAATATTATAACATAAAATGTACCATTTTAAATTGTAAAATTCAGCAGCATGTAGTATATTCACAAAGTTGTGTAACCATCACCACTATGTAGTTCCACAACATTTTCATCACCCCAAAGGGAAACCCCGTCCCTATTATCAGTCTCCACATTCTTTCTCCCCCAGCCCCTGGCAACCACTAATCTGCTCTCTGTCTCTGCAGATTTGCCTATTCTGGATATTTCACACAAATAGAATCATATGATGTTTGCCTTGGAGTTTTAGCCTCGGAGTTTTAGCACTGACTGTTCCTACATGGCTCTCTCTGCCCCGGGCCTTTGTAGGACTATCTCCTTCTTAGCATTCAAGTCTCAGCTCAAACATCACCTCCCTGTCCAAAGCAGATGCCTCCCTCCCGCCCCCTTGATTTCACAAGTACCCTGCTCTATTTATTTCCCTTTTGGCATTTAACACTCTCTGACAGTAACTTGTTTAATTATTCGTTTATGTGTTTATTGTTGTTCCCCTTGCTGGCTTGCTCCCTGTGATATCCCCAGCCCTCAGGACAGTGCCAGGCACTTAGGAGGCGCTCAATAGTTATTTGTGAAGCCAGGTGTGGTGGCATGTGTCTGTAATCCCAGAACTTTGGGAGGCCGAGGTGGAAGGATTGCTTGAGCCCAGGAGTTCGAGACCAGCCTGGGCAACATAGCAAGACCCTGTCTCTTTAAAAAAAAAGAAAAAAGACAAAAAGAAAAACAGTTATTTGTGGATTGAGTCAATATACTATCAAGCACTGTGGTGGAGCCATCAAGATGCCATAGAAACACTGATGAGGAAGGAAGAAAGGGACGCTGCTGGGGAGTGGAGGAGTGACCATGGGAAGGCATAGAGGGAAGGTGAGCCTGGAAGGATATGTGGCAGCTCCACTGGCATTCAAGGAGGAAGGGAGAGGGCATTCCAGGTGGAAGGAACTGCATGGAAAAAGGCTGGTGGCATGAGACAGCATGACCAGTTAGGAGTCATGTGATGTCTTCTTTAGTTTGCAACTTGTCCTCTAATTGATCCACTTGCCTCCCACAGAGAGGAGACAGGATATGTGTCTGGGAGTTGGGTTTGACACAACACATAAAGCACAGAGGAAAGAAAGGGTGGAGTCTCTATTTATTGTTTCTTCTCCCCTCCTCCCATCCTGGTCCTGGCATGTGCTGAACACCCCACAGACACAAAGAAAAACAGACCAGAGAGTAGTTCCCAATTTTACGATTTTGAGTCATCCTGCAATCACTATTAAGAGAGAAGGGAAGATGGGGAGGGGGTGATGATGTCTTTTGATGGTCGGGGGAGGGCCCCAGCTCTTCGGGTTCTTAGGAGGAAAGCAGAGCTAGGATGGACCTGGAAGCCCCACATTGGTTCTCCCCAGCCTTGTCTTTCTGTGCTGAGCCACTAGCCCCTCTGGGCTGTCTGTGAGCCCTGTTCCTTCATTGCTGCTGATTGAATCAGGCCTGGCTGACCCAGGTCCTCCGGCTCTGGGAGTTCAGCTGAGCTCCCAGGAGGAGATGCCCTTCCCCAAAGCCAGGAGGCTCATGAGAACAAATTCAATTGTGCATAAGGCAGGAGCCATTAACCTGTCTGTGGACTGCAGCCCCCCATCCTCTCTCCCTCCTGCCAGCCAGGCTGTCCAGGCCACCTCTCCTGGATCCCAGCTGCCTAGCACCTCTGAGGGCTCCCTCCTGCCTCCAGGTTGTGTCCATCCTCCTTTGCTCCTTGGCACCCCATAGCTCCCATCACCCCAGCCTCTAGGGTCAGAGTAGATTTTGAGCTAAGAAGAACAAATCCATGGAGAACGTGTCCCCTCCTCGGAGGCAAGCCTGGCTCTTGGCCCCTCCCACCCCTCCAGCTCCAGGGTGCAATCTGCACTTGGGAGTTCTAATGGGAAAGAGGCCCTGGAAGCAGGTGGGAGCCATATGAGCAAAGAATTCTGTGGTCTCAAGTACGCAGAGCTTGGTCTAGAGCTGTGCTGTCCAGTACAGGAGCCGATACCCACATGTGGCAAGTGAACTTAAATGAGGTTATTTCAAAGACTTAATACAAAAAAGAATGCAAAATATGTCATGAATAATTTTATGTTGATTGCATGTTGTGATGATAATATTTTGAATATATTGGGTTAAATAAAAATATTTTAAAATTAATTTCACCTGTTGTATTTTACTTTTCTAATGTGGCTACTAGAAAATTTAAAGTACACATGGCTGGACTTTCTATTGGCAGAGCTGGTCTTGAGTGAGGGATGCAGGCTCTGGGTGGGTACATCTCCTTGGCCCCATGAACTCGTTTGCCTTTGGGGAGCAGCAGGAATAGTGCCAAAGTGGGGTTGTCCTTCCCAAGGAGGGTGCTGCTTGGAGAAAACAAGTCCTGACACCCCTGAAAGGGCTCCCTTAAATGAGCATTGGAGGGCCAGTGACTCCCCCATATAAAAGTGTGCCCCGGCCAGATGCAGTGGCTCATGCCTGTAATCCCAGCATTTTGGGAGGCTGAGGTGGGAGGATTGCTTGAGACTAGGAGTTCCAGACCAGCCTAGGCAACAAAGCAAGACCCTGTCTCTAAAAAAAATAGAAAAATTAGCTGGGCGTGGTGGCTACTTGCAAGGCTGAGGCAGGAGGATTGCTTGAGCCCAGGAGTTTGAGGTTGCAGTGGACTATGATGGTACCACTGCACTCTAGCCTGGGCAACAGAGCAAGACCCTGTCTCTAAACATAATAATAATAACAATAAAGAAAAACATGCCCTGAGAGGTCCTGGAGATAGTCCTCAGGAAGGGGTATGGCCTCTATCGGAGAGCTGAGGAAGGGCTTTGCTGTCATCCGCTTGCTTGACAACCCAAAATAAGTGACTGGGGTAAAGATCTCAATCAGTGGAGGTTTATTAACCCAAAGGTTGAGGGTCCTAAGATTTTTATTTTCCTTTACATGTTTCTCCAGCACAGGCTGAGCACCCACCTTGTGCCAGGTGCTGCGGGGCACTGTGGACACCACTGTGGGCAGGACAGACCGGTGGACTCACTGCCCTTTGGGGTGGGCAACAGCAGGAAGAGGGCCCTCCCTCCTAAACCCCCAGTTTACCATGAAGGGTAGGGCAGGTGAGGAGCCGTGAGTGGGTCTGGGTGATCCTCAAGGGTGCAGAGGGGAATTAGCTCGGGGTAGACTGGCCTGGGGCCTTTCCCAGGGCTGGCCTCCCAGTCTGTGTTCCTGGTGAAGGCCCCAGGCTCCCCTCCCTCAGCCCTGACCGACACCTACCCAGGCCATGGGAGGAAAGTCCGGCTCCTCTGCCCAGGATTCTCCACCCTCCTCTGGGCTCAGTTCAGCAAAAGCCACCTGCCTTCAGCACAGGACTATGGCTTCCACCTTCCCACCACCCCAGAATGGGATGACTTGCTCGCCTCCCTGCTTCAAAGCCCAGAACACCGTTTCAGGCTCTCCTCTAAAGCTCCCACTTCCTGCTCAAGAACGTGGCTGGCTCGTTTATGTGGCCAAGACAGGAGCAAATCATGAGCAGCTCTGGAGCTAATGAACGAGCCAAGCCTTGGCTCAGGTCAGCAGTCCCCACCAACCTCCTCGGTCCTCTGCGATGGCTCATTATTCCAGCATTCCCGGGAGACAGATGGAATTTTCCCCACCATCACCTAATTACATTCCAACTCAACATGATACAGTGACATGTGTCCAAGTTGAACACAATTCCCAGTACGACTGAGAAAAGGCTCTGCAAAGGGTGCAAATGGGGATGTTTTGATCTTGAGCTGTGTGTTGAGCTGTTACCTGAGGAGGCTCCGGGATGAGACCCCCTCTCCTGTCGGGAGCAAGTCCCTGCTGGGAACTGATGGAACGAGGCACAAGGCCACGGTGGGGCAGACAGAAGATGCTTCAGAGGGCAGACAATGGAGACAGGAGGTGTAGGAGAAAGCAGTTCCGAGGACCTGTCACAGGGAGGGAGAGGACTCTGATCAGGACCTAAGGAGCATTCCACCTTCTCAATGGAGGGGCTCCCTGGACTGGATTCCTTCCCAGCGCTCGTGGAACATCTCAGTGTGTTCCTAGACTAGGAGTCCCTGGGGTGGGGAAGGGCAGGCTCTGTCTTCTGGGGCCCTGCCTGTGTGGCCCCCCAGTCTCAAGGTGGCCCCCACCCACTAACAGAGCCAAGGGACACCGTTGTTGCTTGTGGAAACTCCTGGAGGACAGAGCAGGGTCCTTCGCCCAGCCCCTCCCTCCAGCCCCTGTTCTGTCACCCAGTGCACTGCAGGCCCCTGGTTCAACATCTTAGCTGGTTCCAGTATTGCCACCACATTATTCTATATGGCCTTTGCAGCCTCCTATCTCATTTCCCTCAGTGGCCCCTCCAGACCTTCCCCTCTCTCCTCCACCCCCTACCACCCTTCCCCTCCTTGGCACCCTGGCACATCCCTCTCAGAGCCACAGGCCTCGACCTCTGCCTCTGGCCCCACTCTCTCGCCTGTCCTCACCTCAAGGTGTCAGTTCAAACTCTGACAGGGGCCAAGCCAGAAACAGAAAAGGGTGCAGTGGGCAGGGAGACAGTGCAGGTGGCAACCTGGAAGCCAGGCCATCCTCGGGCCCCAGGCTCCACCACTGCTGCCCTGAAGGAAGCGGGTGGAGGTGGCCCTGGGTTATCAGGTTTTTTGATTTTGCCTGAGGCTGCGAATCCGGATTTTTGCATGCAATTGGTTGGCAGCAAATTCAACAAGAAACAAAACAAACAAAACACTGTGTGGGCCAACACATCTCCACTTGCAGCCTGGATTCCGCCTGAGGCCGAGGTTTCTGACAGCTGCCTCCCCTGTCTAGTGCGCCCCTCTCCCCCCGCCAGCCACTGCGCCTCTCTGCCTATAGATTCACCTCATCTCCCATGGAACAACAAAACCTGCCTAACCCAACCTCCCTGCAGCTACCGCCTCGCTCTCCTCCCCTTCACAGGCAAACTTCTGGAAATATCTGTCCCTGAGAAGTAGGCCCACTTCCTCTCCGCCTCTCTCTCTCTCTCTCTCTCTCCAAGCCCCACACCTGGAATTCCACCCCCTTCTCACCTACACCCTCCCTGCTGGCACCCAAATCCAACAGTTTCCAGTCTCCATCTTGCCTCAACTGCCTAAGGACAAAGGCCCTTGAAATCTCCTACCCTCTCACCCATTCCCTTGATACAACCCACTCCTGGGTCTACTCTAACTTTTTTGGACCCTGCTTCTCTGCCCCTGTCATGGGCACCTCTTCCTCTCACTTTACCCACAGTCCCTGGGGGACCACCATGACCTGTGCATATGCTGATGACTCCAAAGTTCTTCTTCATCTTAGCTCTCTCCTAACTTCAAATCCGAATGTCCAGTGGCTTCCTGCACTCGTCCTGTGGGATCTCCCAGACTCTTCTACCTCAGCATCCCCAAAACAAAAGTCACCCTGCTCCAAACCTCTTCCCTCTTCCTGGGTCACCTTCTCAGTGATTGCCACCACATCAGCCTGCCAAAAACCTGGGACTCTGCATCTTTCTCTTCTCTTGAGTCTGGACCACCAAGCCCTATAGCTCAAGCTTCTGGAACTCGGATGGTACAGCTGCCTACTCACTAATCCCCTGCCTTCACCCTTGCCCTACTCTACCCTCTCCATCTGAGAAGGGTTTCTAAAACTCAGCTCTGATGGTATCATTTCAAATTCCTGTAACGCTTCTTTCAGGAGGCTTTCTAACTCTCTGTCTTGTGCCCTGGGCTCTAAGCCAACACTTGTCTGCACCGGGAGGCCAGCCATATCGCCTGTTGAAGTTTCTTGCACAGGCCAAGTTCTCTCATATCTCTGGGCCTTGGCTCATGCTGTCCCCTCCATCTGGGATACCCCTCCTTCCCTCATCTACCTGGCTAATTCCCACCTGTTTTTCAATCTTGGCACAGGCTTCTTCTGGCTTACCCAGAACACTGTGCATTCAACATGGCCTCACAAGCGTCACTTTGCGTGCGGTATCTATTGCTGAGTGAGACACTAAATATGCAAATGGACAGTGCCAGACCATAGATAAAAATAGAACTCTGACCCACAATCTGCAGCAGCCAGCCCAGGAAACCAACCCATTATCTGTAGCAACCAGCCCAGGAAGCCAACCTACTATCTACAAGTCAGACTTGTCGGAAGTCAGACCACTATCTCTAGCACATAATCCAGGAAGCCAAACAATAACCCCTATAACATTCAGCCCAAAACAGCCAGGACTTGATCAGCTTCCCTAATTTTTGTCCCCACTTCCAACTTAGGACTAACCAGAGAAAGCCAAATATGGCCCCTAACCCAGCACAGTGGACATCCTGCTTCTACATCACCCACCTCCAGTGTCCCTGTGCCAACAGTCTCCCTCCACGGCATACTTACAGCCTTCCCTTTTTTCCACTATCAAACTTTCCCACTCCTCTGCCTGCCTTTGACTCTTTGCTAAAATGCAAGTGATGGTGGCTGACTCCCTTGCTATAGCAAGCTCTGAATAAACAGCCTTTACCTGTTCGCATTTGGTTGGTCTTCATTTATTTCCACACATGTAACAAATCACTCTGAACATGAAGGCTTAAAAAAAAAACCATTTCATGACCAGGCTGGTCTCGCTATGTTGCCCAGGCTAGCTCTGTGGGTCCAAAAGGCTCAGTGGGATGGTTCTTCTGCTCTCCCTTGGGGTGTCTCATGTGGATGCAGCCAGATGGTAGCAGGGGGCTGTAGTCATCTGGGTTTGTAACTAAGATTTTGGGACACCTGGGTGAGCCTGGCTCCCTCTCCATGTGGCCTCTGCACATGAGCTCTCCAGCAAGGTGGCTGGACTTTTTACATGGTGGCTCAGAGCTCCCAAACCATAAAAATGAAGCTGCCAGCCTTCTTTTTTTTTTTTTTTTTCCTGCCAGCCTTCTTAAGGCTTAGGAACAGAACTGGCACAGCCTCACTTCCACTGCATTCTACTCATTAGATCAAGTTGCAGACCCAGCCCAGATTCCATGTGGCAAGGGACCCTCACAGGACATGAATGGCAGGAGAGATGGGGCCATCTTTGGAGACTGGCCACCACACATCTTCCCTCCCAACTGATGCTGTGCTCTTGGTCTCTGCGCCCTCAGCATCTAGCAAGGGGCCTGACTGAGTCAGTGCTCGACAATGCCTGATAATCAAGGCAATGGATGGAAGGATGGTGGCTCCAACAGATGGACAGAAGGGCTCCACACGGGCTTCCCTGCCCCCAGGCCCCTACCACTGTGTTTAGTTCACATAAACACTGCTTTCTGCTGCTTAACACTCCTCTATTTTTAAAACTCTCAAGCAGTGAGTGGTGCTTAACATTTTTTGAATCAGGGACCCCTTAAAGGATCTCATGAAAGCTGTAGGAGACCCTCTCCCTAGAGAAGTGAGCCTACACATAATCACTCACAATTTTGCAGCATATTAATGACAGCTACCTTTGACAGAGATCTTACCATGTACCACGAACATGATTTGGAAGCACATCATGTTCATTGCCTGACCTGTTACCCCAAACATTCTGCGAGGTAGATACTACCATTTTGTTCCATTTCACAGATGAGGACACTGAGAGAGGGGAAGGAATGCCCAGAAAGTGGCAGAACTGGGACTCTAGGCAGGAAGGTCTGACCGCAAACCCCATCTACTCCTGAACACTGCACCATACAATTTCAGGAGGTTCAGGATGCTCTGAAGTCCATCTGTGAACCCCAGGTTAAGAATTCCCTCTCTAAGTGCTCCCAAAGTCCCACTCCCTGATCTAAATGCCCTCCCTGGCTTCAAAGCCATGAGTAAGCTAGCCCCACCCTGTGCTCCTGCTGGCTTTCTGGCTCTCAGACCTCACCTACTGCTCCCTTCAGCCTGGCCGCCCCACCCCCACCCCGAAACACCTTCTCTGCCCTCTCATGAGCCACCCAGTGGTAAAGGCTCCCTTCTCCTGGAGCTTTCCACGACCCTAGCCTGCCCCAGACTAGTGCCAGCTTGTCCCCTCTCCTGCATGGGCTCTCATCATTCCTGAGTAGCGTTAACTTTAACTTCCCAACTCAGCCATGAGCCCCTTGAGAGCAGAGACCCATTCTCCGTGTCTTCTTTTTTTTAGAGACAGGGTCTCTAAACAAGGAATTTCTGAGCTCAAGCAATCCTTCTGCCTTAGCCTCCCAAGTAGCTGGGACTACAGATGTGTGCCCATGCTCGGCTAATTTTTAAAAATTTTTTGTAGAGATGAGGTCTTGCTATGCTGCCCAGGCTGGTCTCCAACTCGTGGCCACAAGTGACCCTCCCACCTCAGCCTCCCAAAGTGCTGGGATTATAGGTGTGAGCCACCACACCCCGCCCCCAGGCCTGTTTTCTATTCTATCCTTTTGGTTCCTGAATCTTCAAACCCAAAGACTTGAATGAGACTCCAGAGAGGACCAGGCCAGAGAGGGGCTGGCTGGAATTAGACATGTCTCCTCTATGCAGAGAAGCAGCAGCTGAAATGAAATGCTTCAGAACCAAGCCCAGAGTCCCACCCCCACCTGCTGCTCCAGCAGGGATATCAGGTGTCATCTGTTTCTTTTGCATTCTCAGGGGACGCCATGTTGCACAAAATCTGTGGCTGCTTTGTTTCCCGATAATAATAAATAAAGACTATAAAGAATGTGCATGTGTCAGTAGAATGGACAGCTTCTACTTATGGCAGATCACAGGACAAAAGAAACACCAGCTTTGGTGGAGTCCCATGAGATTCTGCTCCACTGGTGTCCTCCACCCCAACAGTGCCCAGCTCAGAGACAGAAAGCAGAAGGCAGGGTGTAAGACTGCCATTGGTCCAAGGACGGAGGTCACCAACCAGTGCTGCTTCCACCATTCCTGTGTCTGAGGGCTAGCCCCAGCCCCTCATGCCAGCTTGAGGGTCAAGGTTATTGTCCTCCAGGCCCTGAGTCAAGCACTTTGTATACAGTGTTGTATTTCGTTCTCACTACAACCACACAAGCAAACTGTGTAATAATAAAATTCCATTTTACAGATGAGGGAACCAAAGCTTAGAGAAGTAAATGACTTGTCCAAGACTGCTGTGTCAGTTGAGTGTCATTAGGTAATTTGAGGAGAGTTTAATAAAGGGACAATTGACAAAAGTGTGGGCAGGGCCTAGGGAATTCTCACAGATAGTAAATAACATTCAAGAAACCACTGGTGTTACCACCCTTGGCCTGAAGGAGCAAGGAAAGGGCCTGGACATGAGAACCCAAAACAGAGAAGCTGTGTGGAGACCTTTGTTCAGGGATGATGCCAGCCTGTAGGGGGAAGCAATAAATACCAGCAATCACTCTCTTCTCTCCCTCTGCTCACCTGTCAGTGCGTCCCATTGGCTGAACCTGAATCCAGAGGGCAGGAGCGCACTGGTGTCATCAACACAGGTCAGCCTCCCAGGCATGGTGCCCAGTGGAGGGGCAAATGGGATGTCCTAACACCTTTACCAGCTGGGAAGGGGCAAGCCTACATTCAAACTCAGGCTCACCCACCTCCCAAGGCCAAGCATTTAGCTCTTCCACTACCATCTTTCCATGGGGTTGAAGCCAGAGAGGACCAGAGGGGGCTGTGCAAAAGCCTCGGGTCCCCACTGTCCTGAGTGTTGGTACCCCTGTCAACCCCAAGCATATGGTCTAACTCCTACCTTGCTCACCATACAGTTCTGACCCCAAAATGGGCTTTCTAGTTCTTAGAGAAGACATGGTGCAGGAGGTCAAGGAAGTTCCCAGCAGAGGGGAGCTGTGGCTCTACAATGAACCTAAAAGCCTCTTTTTAGCATCTTGGCCTAAAAGGCCCCAGACACGCACACAGAAATCAGTCTCCCCCTCCCCAACTGGCTTCCAGCTTGGGGTAGAGAAAGGGTTTCAGTACCAATGTGGGCTGAGGCTCCAAAGTTTAGATCACCAGCAGAGAGCACAGCCCCTCTGGGGACAGGGGGATTAGGCTGCACCCTGTGACCGGGGGCTCAAGGAGAGCTAACGCCACATCATCTCACCAAACCCTGTGCCATTTGTAGGTTTATTAAATCTAGAGCCAATTCTGACACAGTTTCTTTCAAGCAGGTCTACCTCGCGGTGTGCAAAATTTATTTGAGATAAAGAAAACCATTACAGAAAGAGCACAATCTTCAAAGCCCACCTCTGAGACCAGAAAGAAATAAAAACAGTAGCCTGTACAAATGTGCAATTAAGTTTCCAAATACTTGAGAGCCATGAGAAACACCATCCCCGCAGAGAGCAGGTCTTTGAGGCAATTTTCTTGAACTCTATTCAGCCCTCACTCAAAAACGTCTTTTAAAAATAACATATGATTTTCATCCCTCTTGAAATGCACCCTTGTTCTTTCTCTTCCAGGTTAAGAATAAGCCAGCTCTGGAGAGAAATGCAGATGCTCATTTTGATAGGGGATGATGGACTATGTTTCCAGGAGGGCAGATAATAAAGCCAAACAAATGTCCCTCCCCAGTGGTACAGGAGTCTTGCTAAGAAGTGGGGAGGCCCCGGAGCAGGGTGCTGGCCCTGGGGGTCTTCCCCCACTGTAGAACACCATGGTTCCAGAGACCAGACTTGGCCCCAAGTTGGTGTCTGCCACAGCCTAGACTGGGTTCAACAAATGGCCACTTTCCCCAGGTGGAGATTTGATTCCCTGTGAGACAAAGGCTCAGTTCTGCTGTCAGGTTTGCTAAGAATGAAAGATTCTTCTCTCTGCATGAGGCTGAGAGAGCTACAAAGTGTAAGATAGTGTTATTGCTGCAGAAGGAGATAGGACCCACCCCCTGACCCTGTCACTCAGCAGCAGTGTGACCTGGGGCAGGTGGCTTGGCCTCCCTGAGCCTCAGTTCCTGAGCTATAAAATGAGATACTTCCCAGGGCTGCTGGGAGGCAGTGCAGCTTATCTGAGAGCACCTAGTGGGTTATATTTTGTGAGGCCAGGTAAAACTCCCTTCAGATGGGGCTCCGATCATTGCCCCAACCCTGGAAAAGAACCCAGCCCCCAGGGCAGGGAGCCAGGGGTGACACCATGCAGAAAGACAGCACAGGCCGTGGTTAAAAGTCCAGCCTTTGGGAGGAACTCAGCTTTGAATCATAGCTTGTCATTTAGTGTCTATGTGCCCTTGGCCAAAGCCCTTAGCTTTTCTGAACCTCAGTGTCCCCATCGGTGAAATGGGAACATTAATAATATGAGATCATTCCCAGGTGAGAATTTGGCAAAATGAAAGGAAAAGTAAAATATATATATATGAGATCAAATGAGCTAATCCATACACAGTCCTTGACTAGTGCCTAGCTGAGTAAATGCTTAATAAGCAGTTATTCTGTGATCATCATGGCACTCTCAGATCAAACCCCATGTGCTACAATTTAATAATATTTTGTTTCTTTATATTTATTTTTGCAGTTACTTTCTATTTATGGCAAGTGATACTGAGTCCCCATTTACAGAAGTGTTATCAAGTTTTCTTTTTAAATACATTTATTCAAGCTAAAGTGGGTCAATCTACAGAAGAAAAAAGAAGTTGCAAAAATAGTGCAGGTGGTGCACAGATGGGCGAGACACTGGGAAGGTGTGAGGCAGAGACTAAAGTTTGGGGAACGCCCAGGTGATAACCTGTGTGTAAAGCCAGAAGGCAGGCCCAAGACGTGACCCTACGCCCACCCCACGCCTGTTCTGGGGCCAGCAATTGTGGTGGTGACCCTGGCGACCTTGGAACCTTCCCTTCCCCACCTTCGAGTTTCTCCCTGGATCCACCACCTTGTCTCAGGCGGAAGCCCCCAGCTCCCCTGAGGATGACTTTCCCAAAATGATGAAGCCCAAGGTCCCTTGCCTGACTCCCCGGGGGTGCCGGGGACCCGGGAGGGGACCCAGGAGCGAACCGCGGGGGCCGGGAATGCTGAGACGGGTCTGGCCACAGACCGCTGGGCTGGGGGCTGGGGACAGGGGAGCGGGCGGGCGCGGGGTGAGGTCCCTTTGAGGAGGGAAACCTAATGCCATCCTTCCACAACTTCTAAGGAGAGCCTCGGAGCAGCCTGCAAATAAAAACACCAGCCCGGCTCTCGCCGAGGTGTTACAACTCTGTCCCAGTTGCCTGGCAACCGTGCAGGTGTGTGATAGGGCGAGCGGCGCTCCCAGGGAGCCAACCAGCGCCCGCGGGGCGTGGGGGGAGGAGCGGGCCGCGGGCCGGGGGCTGCATCCCGCGGGCGGGGGGCTGCATCCCGCGTCCCGCATCTCCTTGCGCACCCGCAACCCGCCCGCGGAGGGAGGAGCCGCCGTGGGCCCTGGGGTCGAGGCTGGGGCGGCTGCCAGGCCCTGCTGGGCTGCATTTAACCCCGCCGTGCTGCGGCCTCTTCTGCCTCTAGGCGTCGGCTCGCCGGCGTCCAAGTCAGCGGCCAGGAGCCCCGACCCGGCGCTGGCCGGCCTCCCCGCCCCCGCCCCCGCCCCACTCGGGCTCAGGCCTGGCATTGCAGAGGAACCCAAGACCCGGCAGGGGCCCCTCCCTCTCTAGGATCTGGGCTCTCCTTTGGCACATAAATACACTTTCTTCTGTCCCCAGAGAAAGTGCTAATGGAGCAGAAGCCTTCAGAGGAGAGGTTTGGCGCACTCGCGCAAAAGCCATCCAGGCGGAAGCGTCCAGGTGGGTTCTGCAGCGGCCTCCCAGCAGCAGCGTCACGAATAGTGGCTAAGAGCTCTGACCCGGAATTAAGTCCGCATTTGGATTCCAGCCGGTGACGGACTGGCTGTGTAACCTTGAGCGCATCTCTTACCTCTCTCAGTTTGCTCATCCGTAAAGTGGGGGAAAAAACTGGATCACTTTATAGGGCTGCTGTGCGGATGAAGTGAGGTAATGTACGCAGAACATTTAGCTTGGTGTTTAGCAAATACTAATATTTAGCCCTCAATTAATCTCAGAAAAAGAAATAGTTCCATTGGGATATTGAAGCTCTTCCCACCAGGCTCCAGTCACAAAATTGCTGGGGAGACTTCCACTCGGAGCACCCAGGTGTTCCAAGCTCCCCAGCCCATCCCACTTCCGGTAAACCTGTACAAGGGGCCTCTCGGAGTGGGACCCAGTGAAGAGTTTTGGTCTACCTGGCTTCCCTGCATGGTGGATGTGCCTAGCCAGCAGAAGGTGTGGCCCCTGCATTTGCTGCTGCTGGCACCATTTGCAACAATCCTAAAGAAATGCTGAGTGAGGGTGTGGGCAGGGGCAGCACTCAAGGTTTCTGTCTGACTCACTACCCCCTCTCCTGGCCTTTTTTCTCTCTCCCTCTGAGTAGTGTTCTCCGTGGGGTCCTCATCAATCTGCACCAAGATCTCTGCTTTCTCAGAGCAATCGTTGCTCACCTGTAATTCAGCAGGGCCAGGCACGGTCCCCTTTCCCCCCAGGAAAGAAAAGGGGAAACAGGCCAGCCAACTCCAGCTGTTTGTCCAGTAGAACAGCTTTTCTCTTTGGAGAGCACCTCCCCACGCCCTTGCCTCCTCCTCCACCCTTGACTTCCACTACCAGGCAGGCCAAGCATGGGAAGCCACACTGAACCCCAGAGGCTGAAAGCCCAGACTCTGTCCCACACACTTGGCCTGGGTGTGCCTCAAAGTCCCTGCACTCCTGTAATCCCAGCACTTTGTTTTTTGTTTTTGTTTTTGTTTTTTGTTGTTTTTCCACACATTCTCTCGCTCTGTCACCCTGGGTAGAGTACAGTGGCGTCATCATAGCTCACTGCAGCCTCAAACTCCTGGGCTCAAGTGATCCTCTTGCCTCAGCCTCCCCAGTAGCTAGGACTATAGGCATACACCACAACGCCCAGCTAATTTTTCTATTTTCAGTAGAGATGGGGTCTCACTCTTGCTCAGGCTGGTCTTGAACTCCTGAGCTCAAGCAATCCTCCCACCTCAACCTCCCAGAGTGCTAGGATTACAGGCATGAGCCACCGTGCCTGGCCAATCCCAGCACTTTCGAAGGCCAACGTGGGAGGACTGCTTGAGGCCAGAAATTCAAGACCAGCCTGGGCAACATAGCGAGACCCTGTCTCTACAAAAAATTAAATTAAATTTAAATTTAATTTTTTAAATTAAATTTAAAAATTAGCTGGGCATGGTGGCACATGCCTGTAGTCCCAGCTACTTGGGAGGCTGAGGCAGGAAGAGTGCTTGAGCCCAGGAGTTCAAGGCTGCAATGAGCTTTGATCCTGCCACTGTACTCTAGCCTAGGCAGCATAGTGAGACCCTGTCTCAAAAAAAAAAAATCCCTGCACTTCAAATCTACTTGGCTCAGATATGTTTTCTTTAAAATATTAAATTCCAGTTCCATAGAATCCCAGGGAGCCTTTGACATGGATATTTGTACGGGGTTTTTAAAAGCTTCTGCTTTTCAATGGAAAGCCAACATATTAACATGTTTACAGTAGTGCTTGACTCTGCTTTGGGTATTTCCCCCCCCATTTCTTTATAATTTTCTATTCTTATCAAATTTTCCACAGATGACATATATTACTTTCATAGTAAAAAAAATAAACAAACAAAAAAGATTAATTAGTGGGCCCACTCAGCAACCTGTTTAAATCCTTATCAAAAGTAGAGCAGAGTTCCCCAGGGGGCCCAAACTGGCCCCTTTCCCTGGCTACTTCCTGGAGTCACACTGGGCAGGAAGGGCAGGGAGGCACTGATGGGATAAAGTGCTCCAAATGAGCCCTCTGTGACCCCTCAGGGAATGGCTGTGGTCATGGTGGCCAGAAAGAGGCCAGCAGCTTTCTGGGAGCCACCTGCCCAGGACACCGGCCAGAGACTGCCCTCTCATGAGGCCTGGAAATGAAGCTGCCTCCATCTTGGTATTTTCTCTTGGTTCTGCTCTGTCTTTCTGGAGATTTTAGGGAAATGGCAGAGGTGGGTTGTCTTTCCCTAATGCCCTGCAGCCATCTCTTGTGCAGGTTTGCTGACCTGACCTACCTGACCCAATCCCATGCAAGTCACTGCCTCCTTGCAGCTCAGCCTGCTCCAACCTGAGTGGTGGCTGGTGCTGCCCATGGGCTAGGTGCTCTGTCCATGTCTCAGCCTTGATTGACCACTCTTCCCCTAGAAAGCTCTAGAACATGCCAGAGAAGGGGCCTCAGCAGGATGCCAGAGAGGAAAGGGTATACACTCTAAGAGGCAGGATGGCTCTTCTAAAATAACAAGTGAGAATTTATAGGTGCTGACCACAGGGCCAGCACTACACATGTAAAATCCTCAACCTTCCCAAATAACCCAGCAAGGTGGTGTTACAAGTAGACAGTAGCAGAGTAAGAGCTAAATCCAGGTCCTCTGTCATAAGCCTCTTGTTCATGACAGCATCTTTCTCACCATCATATCCCCAGTGTGGTGTCTGGCACACAGCTGGCACCCAACAAATATGGTCATATGCCACTTAATGACAGGGATACATTCGGAGAAATGTGTTGTTAGGTGATTTTGTCATCATGGGCAAATCATAGACTGTACTTACAGAGACCTAGAAGGTATAGCCTACTACCCACTTAGGCTGTATGGTACAGCCTATTGCTCCTGGGCTGTATACCTGGACAGCATGTCACTGTACTGAATACTGTTGGGAATTGTAACAACAATGGTATTTGTGTATCTAAATATATCTGAACATAGAAAAGGTACAGTAAAAACATAGTATAAGAGATAAAAAAAAAATGGTACACCTATATAGCGCACTAACCATGAATGGAGCTTACAGGACTGGAAGTTGCTCTGGGTGAGTCAGTGAGTGAGTGGTGAGTGAATGTGAAGGCCTAGGACATAACCATACACTACTGTAGACTTTAAAATACTGTACACTTAAGCTACACTAAATGTTAAAAAAAATAAGTGGCACTACAGCATTATAATGGCATCATCACTGGGTGATAGGAACTTTTAAATTCCATTATAATCTTATGGGACTGCCTGGGCACAGTGGCTCATGCCTGTAATCCCAGCACTTTAGAAGGCCAAGGCAGGAGGATTGCTTGAGGCCAGGAGTTCAAGACAAGCCTGGGCAACATAGCAAGACCCCATCTCTACAAAATATTTTAAAAGTAGCCAGATGTGGTGGTGTGCACTTGTAGTCCCAGGTACTCAAGAGGCTGAGGCAGAAGGATCACTTGAGCCCAGAATTCAAGGCTGCAGGGAGCTATAATCGTGCCAGAGTAAGACTCTGTCTCTTAAAAAAAAAAATCTTATGGGACCATTGTCACATATGTGGCCCATGGTTGACTAAATCATCATGATGTGGCCTATAATAGCCCAAAGCTTCTACGCCCCTAACCCTCCATCTTCCAATGGACTTGCCCAAAGCCTGAGCCTGGACAAAGTGTCATGCTCTGCTCATTTCAACAGAAACTATGGGAAGGGGCAGTGCCACAAACCCTGGGACCTGTCCTTGGCAGCCCTGCAGCAAACTCTCTCCTCCTCCAGCAGGAGGTAGATGGCCAGGCATTCTTAGAGCTCCAGCCTGCTGGGGAACCTTGAAGGGGGTGGCTCAGTAGGAGGCAAAGTGAGGCTCAGGGAGAGGCTGGTCTTCTCATAGTTCTATCTCAAGCACCCAGCAGGACAGCAACAAGAACACTGGGCAAATGCCTCTAGGGGGGCAACAGACCCTGGGAGGCCATTCCGTGGGTGAGCTATGCTGAGATTCTCCTGAGGACACTTGTCAGTAATGACACCAGTGGAGGCCCATTACAGTGATACTAAGAAAGTATCCCTGGCCCTTCCCAAGCCCCTGCACCTGACTCCATACTCATGACTTGTTATGCTTTTTCATAAAAGGAGGCCCACAAGAACTTCAGGCTCCACAAAACCTCGATCTGGCCCAGAGTGTGAAAAACTGAGAACTCCCTCTACCCATAATGAAGCCTACACCTTGCTCCTACCTGGCACAGGGAAGCTGGCTTCCCCGGGTAGAAGAACAAGAACCAGTCTAGAATAAGGGCTGGCAGGGGCCCTGAGGCCAAGGAAACCCCAGATCATGTATCAAGACCATGTATATGCCAAATACATGTGGGAGGGATGGGTTGCACCCTTCCCTTCCCCACCCTATTCAGTCACAATATCACAGAGTCCAAAGACTTCTTAAATCATTTTGAAGGAGGGCTCCTTTTGAGAAAGTGGTGAGAGCCCTGGACACTCTCTCCCTGAAAATGCACCCACCTGTTATTCCAGGAGCCTGTCGGTGCCTGGGGCCCTGGCACTGCAGGAGTCTGAGTCCAGCTTCTAAGTCTCTTCACCTCCTCAAACCTCTACTGGGCTTTGCATTAGGTATTCTCTAAATTCCTTCCAAAACTAAAATTCTGCTTATTTCTGCAACTTTCATCTTCTGCAGGCCTGAGCACTCTGCCCAGGCCTTTGGGGAAAACAGGAGGAAGGGAGCTCACTTATGCTGAACACCCATTACATATGACAAGCATTGGTCATACATTGCTCATTTAATTCTCTCGATAACCCTATGGGGCAAATATTCTTTGCTTTTTTGTTGTTTTTTTTGAGACAGGGTCTCACTCTGTCACCCAGGCTGGAGTGCAATGGCATATTCATAGCTCACTGCAGCCTCAAACTCCAGGGCTCAAGTGATCCTCCTGCCTCAGCCTCCTGAGTAGCTGGAACTACAGGTGTGCACCACCATGCCCGGCTAATTTTAAATTTTTTTGTAGAGATGGGATCTTGCTATGTTGCCCAGGCCTCCCAAAGTACTGGGATTACAGGTGTGAGCTACTGCATCTGGCCTCTTTGCTTCTTTTTACAGATCAAGAAACTCTCCTGTCAGGCGAAGGAACTTCCCTGAAGGTACATGGTAAATGCTGGGGCTTGGATTTGAACCTGGGTCTGTCGGACTACATAGCCTGTGTGTCCACCCCCAAGGTGCTCATCCCCCTGCATGCCTGCACCGACACCCTTGGTCCCCTCCTTCTTCTCACACCCACCGTCAACTCTGCATGGAAATAGGGGTCTTCTCCTCCACCTCTTGCACCTCTTGGCCTCAAGCCACCTGCCTCTCATTCTCTGTCCCCAGGGCCTACAAGCTGCCTGGCAGATGGGAAATGGGGCTCCCCTTGCCATCCATCTGGGTCAAATCCTACTGAGCCCAACCCATCCTGGGGCCACTGCTTCACTGGGGGACAATTAATGGCTGTGGTTGATTATTGGACACTTATGCATGGGGCAGCATAAACCAGGTTTACATTTCCAGCTTAAAAGCCCAGATTAATCGCCCTGGGCTGGTTCTGTCACACACAGGGATATATTTTCTTCTTGGAATTTACAAGTAGTTCTGTCTGAGGAATAAACAACTACAGATAAAAATTACTTTGTCACAGTACAGGTGTGATGGATGTAGGAAGCAAGCCGCCGTGGTGGCTGAGAAGGTGTTCAGCGGACAGAATCCACCAAATGAGACCTGGAGGAGCCCCAGGGAAGGGGGACGAGATGCTGATGGGATCTCAGCCACAGGGGAAGTGCGGGATCTCTACAATTACATCCCATCACTCGAAATCACAGGGTTCCAACGTCTGCCTCCCCCGCCAGGGTGAGAGGTGATTGGCAGGACACCTCCTCAGGCTGCCCCCCTCTCAGCTGCAGGCCTCAGGAACTCTGGCCTGCAGGGAGAGTAGGATGGCCCCAGCCGAGAACAAGCAGGAAGACACTTAGCTATAACCTTGACAGCTCTGTCTCCACCAAGACACTAACCACCTGCCTCATCTCTACTACTACTGGCAGAGGGGAGCTAGGCCTACCTGTGGAAGAAAGCCACCTTGGAGAATGCCACAGGAAGATCAGGTTGGATCTGAGGTCAGAAAATAATAATTATAATTAATATTTATTGACTACTTACCAAGTGCCAAGTACTCAGCCCTCTGTGATGGACTCGGCAAGGATTGTCTTCTATTAATCCTCATGACGACCCCATGAAGTAGGTGCTACTATTAACCTCACTTTACAGATGACAAAACTGAGGTTCAAAGAGGTCAAGTGGCTTGCCCAAGGCCCCTGGTGTGAATTAAATGGTGACCCCCAAAAAGATATGTCCACATCCAAGTCCTTGGAACCTGTGAATGTGACCTTATTTGGAAAAAGGGTCTTTGCAGATGTAATTAAGTTAAGGATCTTGAGATGAGATCATCCTGGATTACCCAGAGGGGCCCTAAACTTAATGACAGATTTCCTCATAAGAGACAGAGGAGAAGACAGAGAGAAGCCATGTGAAGTTGGAGGCAGAGACTGGAGTGATGCAGCCACAGAGAAGGTGGACAGCCACCAGCTGCTGGAAGGGGTGAGGAACAGATTGCTCCAGAGCCTTCTGAGGGGGCCCAGCCCTGCAGACACCTTGATTCCAGATTTCTGGCCTTCAGAAATGTGAGAGAATAAATTCCTGTGGTTTTACACTACCAAGTTTGTCGCGACATCCCTAAAAAAAAACCAAATACAATCCCACAGCTAACAAACAGCGGAGCCAAGATTCAGATCTGGCAGCTGACCTCCGACTCAAGCTCTGCCCACCACGTGATGCTGCCAGGCGAGAAGGCCTGGGTTCCACACCTGGCTCACTGCAACTAAGCTGTGTGACCTTGAGGAAGCTGCTAAGCCTCGGCTTCCTCATCTGCAAAATGAGGGGGTCAGACAAAATAAGTGCTGTCCTCAGAGGCTGCCACTGCCGACAAGAGGGACAAACGGGGTTCTGAGAAACACAGGCGCAAAGAAGAAAAAAGGCTCAGTCTACAGGTGTGTAGACTGCCATTGATGTGAGGTTTTGGCCACAGCACCCTGCCTTTGCTTCTGAAGAAACAGTGCCCCCCGACTCTCCAGCCCTGTGCTTGGATGGCACTGGCTCAGCCCCCACCTTCATCCAGCGGTGGCCTTGTGCCCAACTGACACATGCTCCCAGGCCCCCATGCCTAGTTCAGGGCTGAATTTGAGCCAGTGATACCAGGCCCGCAAATTTTGTTCAAACTGTTGGGGGAAGAGAAGTTCTCCCTTTCTGGGAGGAGGCACAGATGGAAACATGGAGCTGCTAGATCCTTCTGAGAATGATGCCAACCCGGGGGAGCCATGCCAAGAAGCTGAGAAAAACAAACCAAGTCCAGTGACACTGTGTGATCAAGTTGTACCTGAAGATGAATCTTTTCATTTCCTGAGCCTGTAAGTTTCCTGTTTTGTTCCAACAGTTTTGGTTTCTGTTATTTGTAACCAGAGAGTCCCACCCCTCAGGTCCCCAGACTCGGCCATTTCTAAGGGCTGGGCTCCAAAGGAAGAGAAGGAATGATCCAGCGGAGCGGGACAGGGCGGGGACAACGTTCCAGGCAGCACATCCGCATGTGTGAGGGCCCTGGATGCGCAGGGAGACTGGCACGTGTGAAGGACAGAAAGAAGATCAGTCAGCACAAGTGGAAAGTGCTGTGAGGTAAGGTTGGAGGGACAGACAAGGACCAGATCGCATGAGGTCAGTTCAAAAGCCCTGTTAAACATGGGGGCCTCTGTTCCAAGAGCTGTGGGAAACCACTGAAAGATTTTAAACAAAGTGATATGATCAGATCATGTTTCCTAACATCCCCTGGTTGCAGTGAGGAGACTGGAGATGAGAGAAGAATCCAGAACATCAAAAGGAAGCTACTGCAATGGTTCAATCAAGAAATGTGGGACCCTGGCTCAAGATGGTAGTGGCGGGGGAACTGTAGAGGAGGGGATGGATTTAGACAATGTGCAGGAGATGGGCTCAGTTGATGGAAGATGACGAGGGAGAGGATGACTCAGTGGGTGCTCAGCATAGAGTGAACCAGATCCCTCACTGTCCTAGATTTGGACACTTCTATTAATGTGGCCAAAAATTATAGAGGCTTTTTTTTTTTTGGAAGGCACATCAAACTTTCTGACTCACTGTGCTTGCAGGCAAATGCTTCCTCATCATAATAACCCTTACTGGGACAAGAAGTCTCTTCCATGAGTGAGCCAGAGGAGTTCTGGGGTCTCTAGCAAGCTGCAGGATCATAGGCTCAAGAAGCCTGCCAGGCCATCACACACTGGATGAGGCCAGAAAACCACTGGGGGAATTTCATTTCCAAACTGAGAAAGTGATCATGAGCAAGGGATACATACTCTCTTCTTCCTCCAGGCCCGTGAATTTTTGAGACAAGAAAAGAGAAATAGTAGGAGAAATGTCACCACATTATACTAGCTACATCTCTGTTTCTAGAGGCTTCCATGACCACCCGCCATGTTCTACTGGACTGCCAGTTCCTGTGGACGATTTCAGACACTAGAGAAGAAACCCTCTTAGGTTGAGGCTCCAGAAGGTGGCGTCTGGAATGCACAGGTGGAACACAGGCCAAGTCTGAGCAAAGATCCCTCCTTAAGCAGAGATCAAGTGGCCATGGACAGGCATTTCTCAAGTTTCTCTACCTTTTAACATCCATGCTAATGGTACCATTAAAAATGGCCATCATTGGCCAGGTGCAGTGGCTCACACCTGTAATCCTAGCACTCTGGGAGGCCGAGGCGGGAGGATCGTTTGAGGCCAGGAGTTCGAGACAAGCCTGAGCAAGAGCAAGACCCTGTCTCTACCAAAAATAGAAAGAAATTAGCCGGGTGCAGTGGCATGCACCTGTAGTCCCAGCTACTCAGGAGGCTGAGGAGGGAGGATCGCTTGAGTCCAGGAGTTGGAGGTTGCAGTGAGCTATGATGATGCCACTGCACTCTAGCCCGGGCAACAGATCAAGACCTTGTCTCAAAAAAATAAAATAAAATAAACCCAACAACAACAAAAAATGGCCATCATGTGTTGTACAACAATGTGAATGTACTTAATGCCACAGAACCATATACTAAAAATGGTTAAAATGGTAAATTTTGTTATATGTATTTTACCAAAATTTTTAAAAAATCATAAAATGCCATAGAGTAAGAGAATCTTGAAAACTGAGTTTAAAAAGATACATTTACCAACTACCTCATGCTTTTATTTCTCTGACAAAATGCCTGCTAAATGGTTGTTTTCTAGCCTACGATGAACACTTACAACAACAGACAACTCACTACCATACTTAGCAGAGAATCCTCTCTTTTATTTTATTTTTTTGTTTTTTGGTTTGTTTTGGGTTTTTTGGTGTTTTTTTTGAGACACAGTCTCACTCTATTGCCACGGTAGAGTACAGCGGCATCATCATAGTTCACTGCAACCTCAAACGCCTGGGCTCAAGCCATCTTCCTGCCTCAGCTGGGACTACAGGTGTGTGCCACCACGCCCGGCTAATTTTTCTATTTTTTGTAGAGACAGGGTCTTGCTCTTGCTCAGGCTGGTCTCGAACTGCTGGCCTCAAGCAATCCTCTTGCCTCAGCATCCCAGAGTGCTAGGATTACAGACGTGAGCCACTGGGCCCAGCCAAAGCTGGGCTTTTCTATCACACTGTTGTTCTGTCCTACTTCCTAAAGTCTCTGAGCTGTGTCTCCAGGAGAGGAGATGGTGTGTACCAAGCCCTGCCCCCACCCTTTCTTTAGGGCTCCCCCTTCATGGCATGCATTTACATTGGAGCAAGAGTTTGGACTGCATGTAGGGAACGAGTCTCTCTCTGGATTCAGAGAGAGCCAACCTGTGTGGGATTTGGATGCCTGACCTTGGCCAATTAGTACCTTGCTCGGTGTAACCAACCAAGTCGCAGATTCAATTCGATTCAGCAAACATTTATCGAGCATCTCAGCGCCAGCTGATTTCTGTCTGTTTTATAAGTGCAATGAAGCTCAGCCTTCTCTCCAGATTAGAGTTATTTGTATTTCAAGGCAAAAAGATAGGTTTTAAGTACGTGTAAGAGGCAGTAATGGATGCTTGGGGAGGGATAGGCATTGGGCTGGGGCCGAGGGGCAGAAGCTGAAGAATGGCCAGTAAATCAGGGCAGCAGGACCTGGCTGGAGACAGGCAAGCCAGAAAAACCTGAGGATTTGTTTTTTTGAACCTCCCCCCACTTTCTTTTTAATCGAAAAGATAACGCATGCACATAGTAAAAAAATTTTTTTTCAAAGAACACAAAAGGGTATACAATGAAAAATGTCTCCTTTCCTCTCCTAGACCTCCAGTCCCCAGTATCTTTCTTCAGAGGTATCCTACTGTTAGCAGTTTCTTTTGTGTCTCTCCAGAAAATTTCTATCACGTACAAGTATATCTTCCTTTTTAAAACCCAAATGGTAGCACTATATATTACCACTGCTTTTTCACTTGGCATGCATCTTGGCATTCATCCCGTATCACTGCATACAGAGTCACCTGTTCCTCAGAGCACAGAATCCCATTGCATAGGGGATCCCAATCGATCCCCTACTGATGGACATTTAGGTTGTTTCCCGTTTCTGCTATTATAAGCAAAGATAAGTGCATGCTCCTATATGTGCATTTCTGTCCACAGGTACAAGGGGATCAGTAAGATAAATTCCTGGAAGTAGAATTGCTACATTTAGGTAGCTGTGAGTGTGATTGTGTGACTGAGAAGTCCAGCTGGAGCTGTGTCTCCAGGAAAGGAGATGGTGTGTACTGAGCCCTGCACCCACCCTCCTTCCTTGCACACACAGGCCCCCAGTTCCCTCATGACTTGTGGCCACATTGGAGCAAGTGTTTGGACTTCATGCAGGGAAAGAGTCCTCTAGATTCAGAGAGAGCAAAACCCGTGTGGTTGGGGACTTCTGGGGCCTAAGAGTATAAAGACACCCCCCTCCCTGAGTTGGGGGCTAAGAGCATGTAGAGGGATTAAAGCTTAATGATGCAATGCCTGGCACGTAGTGGTGCTCCATCAGCATGAGCTATTATTGGCATTATTATTATTGCTCTTATGATCCAGAGGGAGCCCTGTCTTGCTGGTGGAAAGCTCCCAGGGCTGTTCTGTCCAAGAGTCCAGTTGATTCAAAGGCACCAAAGTGGGAGCCTGCTCAGCTTTTGGAGCTGGACGAGAGCTGAGACAGGCAGTTCCCACTTATCACTGCTTGGCATCTGGAACTCCCGAGCCTTTGCCAGTACCTAATAAACACCATACTTCATGCCTTGCCATTGTCACCCACGCATCCCCTGATGCCTGCTGATGATGGCTGCCACCGCACACAGTCAGCATTTCACCCTGGCACATGACTCCTTTATGACCTGCTTTCCTTTTTAAGTGGATACAGCCTGAATGATGTCACCGTGACACAATGAAACTACAGTTGTTTATTCCTTGGGGTACGGATGAGTGGGTAGGTATATCAGAACTTACACATCCAAAAAAGAATTAGCCTTGACTTGGGAGACCTGGATTTAAGTCCTGGCCCTGACACTCACAAATTCTGTGGCCTTGGGAATTCACTGAACTTCCTTGAGCCTTAATTTTGTCACCTGTGAAATGGGTTAATAGGATTTCTGTGAGCAGTAAGTAAGATAATGGATTATTTATGAATTTTATTATAGAACTGCCTTATTCTAAAAATGATACCATGCAGTGAGACAATGTATGGAAAATGCCTGGCACATAGTAATGGCTCAATAAAGCATCAAGTCCTTTCCCCTGCCCTTCCATCAGAGTGGTCACCTTTGGACCCAAGCCCCCTATTTCAAAGTGCAGCCATTAATTGAAACACTTCTGGTACTCCCTTGTGAGAAAACTGGCTCAATTCTTTAGAGGCCCATGTTGTTTTGAATCTAAAAAAAAAATTCCTAACAACAGAAACAAATCACATTCTGCAAATTGCTCATCCCTTTTATTCACAACACAGAGCTTCAAATTACTTTTGGCCTTTTCCAAAAAATCAAACCCACCCTCAAAGGTCAAGGATCCGCCTCTCCTGAGGCTATTAGGGGAAAATGCTATGAGATCTGAAGCAATTTCCCAGGAAGAGCTCATCAGCTGTTTTGAGCAAGCCCAGCAGAACTGGAATAAAAGCATAATCCCCACTCCCAGCTACTCTGAACCGGCCAGTTCCTTGGGACACTTACATTTGAACCTCTTTGCTGGAAAATCCACCTCACTGCTCCCAGATCCCACTCTGTGGACTGCATGTGCAGCCTCTGAGGTAAGAGCCATTTTGCTGCCTCTGAGAAGTGTGTGCTCAGGTGATTCCTAGACCCTGGGTGTGAGGATGAGGCGTGGAAAGGAAATTGATGGGCAAGAGTTTGGGAAGATGGAGTGGCCTTCCTTTGTCTTTGATGAGGACAGTGGGAAAGGAGCCCAGGGACCGTGGGCCAGGGATGAGATGCCTTGGGAGCAGAGCAGTGTCTCCCTGTGCCTGAGCCCACTGTCACCACAGATAGAACTCTCCCAGCCAGAGGTTCACTCAGCCCTGCCCAGGGCAAATGCAGGGGAAATACTGCCCATGGCCTGAATATCCTCAGCCTCATCCCCAGATATTCTTAGACCAGAAAATGCCAAAGGGCCCACACCACCCTCTCCCTGCCAGCTGGTGAGCGTACTCATCCCAAACCAGAATTTGGGAGAAGCCCCTTGCCTCCACCTAACCTCACACAAGGCTGAGAACAGTGAGGCCAAGTGAAAAGACCCCAGGTCTGGATTCAAAGCCCTGCTCAGCTACTGAATGGCCCCGTGACCTTGGACAACACGGGCAGGCTCTGTTGCCTCCCACCTCCAAGCCTCAGTTTCCTTGTCTAGGAAAGGGGATAATACCTACTTGGGTTGGGGGAGCAGTGATCAGAAAGGAGAAATAAAAATTAAATGATGTAGGTCCTCTACAGGTGGCAGCAAATATCCCCAAGTCCCCGTGTCTGGAGTGTAGTGGCTCCCCTGCTCTTACAGGAGGCCTGGGACCTTGCTCTGAGCCCACAGGGATGGGACAAGCCGCCAAAGCCCCAGCAGCCCACTGAGCTCTCACTGTGAAAGGTGGGCAGGGGCAGGGGAGTCTCCACCACCAGGAGGGCCCAGGCTTGACTCTGAGAAGACCTTTGGCCTTCACCCATTCTCCTCCTTATAGGCTCATTCCACAGATGAGGGGGCTGATTTGCTGTTGCTGACCTGCCAGAAGGCAGCAGAGTGAAATGGTTATGCCTGGCACTCAGTGCTGAAGAAATACCTCTGTGTCATTACCATCCCTCTCAGATGGCTTGCTGCAAGATCTACAGTCAAAGATAAACAAGTCCTTATCTTCTTGCTAATTGGTTCAAATCGATTGACCTTATAAGTGGGTCTAACGTACAACTGGTAAAAGACGGCCTGTATGCCAAGCAACTGTGCACTTAACTAGCTGTCGCTCAAGCAACTGAACAAGGCGTATTAACCCAAATTTCTCAGACTGCCTTCTCCTGATAGGCTGCAGAGCCAGCATCTCCCCTGTTGGGCTAACATTTGCTGGGTCAACAGGCCTGCTTGTAGGCACCTGGATCCTATTAGGTGGGTGGTGATAACATCAGTGTAGATTCCTTGGAGGTGGGAGGAGCACTGAGCTTGTGACAAGAGTCCCTGGGCCCTCCTGCCCTGCCCTGGCTTGGGCTGCCTGGCGGGAGAAAGGCCTGAATCCCAAGTGTTGGCAGAGGAGGAGCAGGAAGGCAATTTTCCTGGTACTCGTGATCTGGCTTCCATTTGCCTTTTGATCTGTTTTCTCCCAGGAAAGCTTGAGTCTGTCTCATTGAACCCATGTCTGAGGCTGGGTCACTGCTGCTTTCCAAGTGGGAGCTGATGTTCAGTCTTTTATCCTTGCCAGTGTCTGAAATAGTCCAGAAACTGGTAAAGACAAGAGACACCAGGAGATGGCCTAAAAATCTTGGCCAGAGTACGGGTGAACAGCAGCTCTTCCCGCCTCCCCACCCCCCAGGATCCCCCTGCAGACGGCTGGTTGCTGCCCTCCCCCAGAAGCGGTCCCCTGCCCCCAACTTTTTTCTGCTCTATTAATAAGCCTCAGCTGAGATCCTTCCGAGCCCCTTCCTGGGGGTTTGATCCTTGCTGCTTTGCCTTATCAGCCTTGCTTTTCACAAGGACTTAAATTCATGAGAAAAGGGAAAAAGTGAAATCAGATAGAAATGCAGGTCTGTTTGCTGTTTTCTCCAATGAAATGGTTCTGGGTAAACAGCAGACGCCTTTGATGAAATCCCAGCAGGCTTAAACAATAAAGCTGGTTACAAACTCAATCTGGCGGAGATATCAGATCTGAAATTGTTTCAAAAAAACATGTCAACATTTTCTAATGCTCCTAAAAAAAAAAAAGAAAGAAAAAACTTCCTGGGCTGCCCACTGTGGAGTCTGGGTCAGGGAGACAGGAAGGGGCAACCCCAGGCTCTGCTCAGGCCCCCTGGGACTTTGTGTACTGGGAGCCCAGGAGCAGGCTGCTCCTTGGCTGCTGGGGGCCCTCCCAGCTGCAGATGTGTAAGTGGCCATTTCAGAGTCATTGCCCAAGCCAGGCAGGGGACCAGCGTCCCTTGTGCACACCACTGCACCATCCTGCCACGAACCTGGCCTCCCTGGCTCCACCCTTAACTTCCTACCTTCCATTCTCCACACTGCAGCCAGTGGAAGCTTTTAAAAATGTAAATCAGATCATGTCATTCCTTTGCTTAAAACCCCTAATACCTTCACACTGCACTTAGAATAAAATCCAAACTCCTCCCAGGGCTTTTAAGACCCTAAGGGATCTGCCACTGCTACTTCTCCTCCACTCACTACATTCAACCTCCCTGACCTTCTTCCCAATCCTAGAACACACCAATGGCTTTCCTGACTCTGGGCCTTTGCACTTGCTGTAAACTGGTGCCTGGGATGCTTTTACCCCAACCCATCGCCATTGGTCAGCTCCCTGACCACCCTGGCTTATGTTGCTGCTATCCCCAGCCAAGCACAATATCACATTACAGTTTTATTATCTATGCTAAATCCAATCACTATCTGAAATCATTTTACATGTTCACTTATTAACTGTCCTTTGGAATGCAACCCCTCTGCAGGCTGGGGCTTTTACATCTCTTTGCTGGCAGCCTATGACTGACACACAGTAGGTGCTCAATAATTATTTACTGCACGAATGAATGAGCAGCAAGGATGTCACCACCTGCTCCAGGCATCCTCCAGGGCAATGACCAGGAGGCCTGGAGTACAGCGCCACAGGGATACCTTGCCAGCCTCTCTTTACCGACCTCCTTAGCTACCCGTGTCCTACCCAGGTCCCACCCAAGGCCCCTGTTGGCTTTAGGTCACCAGGCCTTTGATGTCAGGCCTGAGCTGGGGCTGGGATGTCCCCGCCCCAGCTCACTCAGTGTCTGTGAAGGGAGGTGTGCAGGGGCAGGCCGGTGGGGAGAGCCAGGGTCTGGCGCGCTGCTCCTCGCAGGCCTTCTTGGAAAAGCGTGGGCACAGGTGCGCTCGCTCGTGTGGGCCTCCCGGGTCTGGAGCCGGGCGGTGGGTGGGAGCGGACAGCGATGTCACCCCAGGGCGCAGGCCGCCCCACCCCCACCCCACCCGGGCCGCGATCGATCCTGCTGCTCCCGGCCTCATTACCGAGCAGAGCTGCCGGGCTGGCAAGGGAGCCAGACGGCTGCGGAGGGGGCGGGGAGGCCTCCTTGGCTCCCTGGCCCGGATTAAATATTTACTATGTTTTGTTTGGCCTTTGGGGGAGGGGCGAGGAGGGCTGTCACACTGATCCAGAGCTGCCCGGCGAGGCCCTGGGCGAGGGCGGTGCCCAGGCCCGGTGCCCCGAGCCTCTAGCTGGCCGGCCAGGGCCGTGAGCGCCCCAGGTACGTCCGGCCCTCGTAGCGGGGATGTCGCCCTCCCGCGCCGCGGGCCCGCGCCGCCAGATCTGGGTTACTGCGCTGCCTCCGCGCGGGGAGCCGTGGCCCGCCCGGAATCAGTTCCCTTCTCGCGGCAGCGTCCGCGGAGCCCGCTAGCCCCGCTCGGGTCTGTGCCTCCCCGCAGACCCGGCTATGGCCCGGCTCGGCCGCGGGCCACGGAGCATTCAGGGTGTACCAAGCCGCGTCACTAGTCCGAGCCATTTGATCCCAGCAGCAGCCCCAGATGGCTTTCCTTTCCTCATTGTACAGACGTGAAATCTCAGGCAGAGAATGGTAGGCGTGGGGCCAGACTGTGGACTCAGGCCTCCCCCCACCCCGCCCCCGCAAAGTCCAGGCGCCTCCTCGCCGGCCTCTCCTAGGATTTGGTCACCGAGGTCGCCCCGAGCCTTCCTGCCCCACGTGGCGCTCCCTGAGCACCCTGGCGCGCTCGGCCCCACCGGCCTTGCAGTCTTCTTGCAGTCTTCTTAGCCAAGAACGGGAAAAGGGAGTGGTTTGTCCTCCCAGGGACCCCAGGGCTTTGTGAGTGCTCTAGAAAACGCCTGCTGGGTGGACGGGTTTGACGTTGGGCTTGGCAGCCAGATAGGACCCCAGTCCCCTTACAGGCCATCCCACACAGGAACAGGTGCCCTGCTGGGCAGAGGACAGACAAGGCCCCTGCTCTCAGGGAGCACAGAACCTGGTGTGCACAAATAGGAGCTGCCATCCCCTTCAGTCCCTGTACGTGTATGTAGACTATGACACAAACTCTTATACACACACAGCAGTGACCACTCCACAGTCCCCTTACATGGATTTACACTCACCCCACAGAGCTGCTCACATCAGTCTACACATAAGATACACACACACTTGCCCACCCCTGAGCCCACCTCTATATAAATATGTGTACATACGCTCACACACACAACCTAAGGAGTGGCTGCCCCACCCCACTGTATGTGTGCTCACTAATATAAGCACGCACATACACACACACACTAAGAACTGCCCCATCTCTACACACGTGTGTATTTTGCCAGCTCACAGCATTCATACACAAAGAACAGTTCACCCACCTCCACCCCATTCATGCTGGTGCATGCACACACCCAAAACTCTCCATCCTCCTCATCCCGTCCCTGCACACATGCACATGTATGCACTCAAGTGCCCACTCCCACCCCATCCCTATTCATGTGTACACACACACACACACACACTCTCAGGCACACACCCATGCGCTGACTGCAGGCGGCTGGGGAAGAGCTGCAGCCTCCAGCCCTGCTCCTATTTAAAGAGAAGCATGCTGGAAAAGGAACAAAAGCAAAGCCGGCTATAAATAGCCACCTCTCTCCCCGCTTTTCCTGCCCTCCGGCCTCTCAGCCTTGCCTCTCCTTTCCTGCCTAAGGCCCAGAGCAGCCAGGGCAGGCCTGTCCCTGGGGGCAGGCAGTGGGGCCCTGGAGGCCATGTGACCAAGCATTGACTACTGGGGTGGGCCAGGGGCCCTGGGCCTGGGTGGGTGCTGGGGTATAGGCTGGACACCTGAAGCCAGCGCTGTGTGCATGTGCCCAGCACAGAGAGGGAGCAGCCCGCTTGGGCCAGGGCTGCTGCCTTAGCAGAACTGCAACTCTGGCAGCTGTGTGGGGAGGAAGGTGGATCTGCCCAGCAGCAGCCACCGCTGCCCCAGGTGCTCCCTTCCTGGCTGAGCCAGGCCTTTCCTTGGTTCCTGGGCTGGCTCCTGGTTCCTGGATTGGCCCAGAGCCAGGGATATTGGGTGTCCTGTCAGAAAGCAGCATGAGGCAGAGAAAAGGGTGTCAGGATAGGAGGAGGGAAGGGGACACAAGTCCTACTTTGGGTTCAAGTTCTATCACCTATGGGTCCAACAGCCTTGCAAGGCTCCTAACCATACCACCCAGCCAGTTCAACCCCCTCTTCGAGGGGTGGTGGGAATGCTGCAGGAAAACACTTGTGCCTGGCAGGCCCTTATGAGCGGTGGAGGGCCATGGGATGGGAGAGGTGACAGGCTGCCCTTTATGTCTGAGAAGAATTCAATAAAGATAATAATTTATTTCACTTATTTTATATAATATTTACCATGCACTGGACACTGGACTATCTTTAGCTTATTTAGTCCTCTGTGAAGTAGGGACTGTTTAAGTTCCCATCTTACAGATGAAGAAACTGAGACTCAAGTGTTTGTTCTAAGGTCACCCAGGTTCCTAAAGCACAAAGTCAACCAAGTTGCAAGGTAGAGCTGGGACTGTCTGAGATCAAAGGCCTCCTTCCTACGTCCTGTACTGTTGGGGCCCGGAGGACCTGGTTCTCTAGTAGAGTAGCCCCTCCTCCGTGGCCAGCGGGGCCCTGGGCTGGGCTAAGCTGCCTCCCCCAGGTTAGCACAGGACTGGGTGGGCTGCAGGGAGGGGGACTGCAGAATCCTCCTTCCTGAGATGCCCACCCCTGTCCCTGGCTCCCCTGAGGGGCCTCTGCCCTTCAGCCCTGGGGGAGGAGAGGGGAGGGGAGGGAGTCAGGGAGAGCTCAGGCAGACCTACTTTCAAGGCTTTAATCCTTTTTGCTTAAAGGATTTTTTTTGCTTGGGGAAGACTTGGTCTGATCAGAGGAGAGACGCAGGGAGCTGACAAGCTTAGGAGGATGGGGGTGGTGAGGAGAAAGAAATACATATTTATTACCCTCAATTATTAAAAAACAGATACTACCAGATCTTAGGTCCTGGCAGACACTGCAGCAACATTTGTGCAGGGACTATTTTCTTTCTTTCCTTTTCTTTCTCTCCCCCCCCCTTTTTTTTTTTTTTGGTTAAGATTGCAACGTGGCTAGCTTGTTACTATAAACACCCTAGCCAGTTCCCAGCACGGGGTGGGGGATTGGAAGGGTCAAGTGCTAGCCAGGGCGCGGGGCCAGGGAGCCTCCACACCCCAGCTACAGGGTGCGGCTGGACCCCATGTCAGCAAGGAGGGTAGGGCAGGAAGGGTCTGTGCCCCCATCTGGGCTGCACGGGCTGGCATGTATCCCTAGCTGTTTCCTTATGTCCCCGCTGCTCTCCCAGGACAAACCCTCCACCAATAACAGCCCTTCCCCCGTGTGGCTGTGCTTTTCAAGGGAGAGGCAAGAGAGAAATCGATTGCATCTTCCAATGTGGGGGCGGTGACAGCTCTTGCCCCAGGCTCCTGAGGGTTTCACCCGGGGGCACTGCCACCTCCTGGAACACACCCTTCTCCTCCCAGGACTGTGTCAGCCAGTTGAAAGGGGGCAGGTCATGAGTGCAGAGCAGAGCTGACAAGCCATCCTGCAAGGGTCCTGAAGCCGCTGACTCCTGACCCTGCAGGCTGGCAGACAGGCTCCTAACACCACCAGCCCCTTTTGTCACGGATCCTCTAACGGGGCAAGGTGGGGCCTAGAACAAAGAAGAGGGATTTATAACCAGGGAAAAGGCCAGGGGGAGGCAAGCCCACCGAGAAAAGGACAGACTGCAACTGCAACATTCATTTTGGTACTCGAGTCCCCACAAAGCCTGACATACACAGTAAGGCTCGGTACATGGCTGCGGAATAATAGAGATGATGATGAAGATAGAACAGCAGCAATGTCTCACCGAGGACTTGGTACTTGCCAGGAAGGCACTTTACATCCCTCCACTTTGTCACAAGTTCTCAAAACCCCAAGAGGCAGATGGCATTAACCCCAATTTTCAGATGATGAAACTGAGGCCCAAAGAATTTAAAGCATTTGCCCAAGGCCGGGCAGCTGGTTGATTGGCAAAGCAGTGACCTGACTCCCGCCTGTCTGGCTCCACAGCCCTTGCTCCTGTCTGCTTGGCTCAATCTCCGGGGGCGGCAGGAAAACCCAGGCAGACCAGCAATAAGCTCAAGAGGCAAGAAGCAGAGACTGAGGCCCTGGGCTTGGGTTGGGTTTTCCTTTCTGATCGGGGGACCCTGTTTCAGGAGAAGGAGGGGGAGCTGGGTGCAGGTCAGGGCTGCGGGCCGCTGTTGGTAGACAAGGCACCAGTTTTCTGGGGAGGCCTCAACCTCATCTCACTTTTCCAAGCCAGTGAAAACCACTTGAAAATGCTTTCCACAGCGCTGCCTGCTCTGCCTTAGGTGACTTCTCCCTGGCCCTGGGCAGAGAGGGCAAGGAGTTCAGGACAGAGGGAGGAGTGTCCTCCCCAAACAGGGGGGGCGCCTCCACCCCAGGTGACCTGTCCCTGCTGGTCCTGAGAGCCCTGTCCCTGGCCAGAGCTTGCATGTGTCAGTCCTGTTCACTCACACAGACTCAGCTCTGGATGCAGAGAGGCAAAACGTCAAAAGGCAGTCAAGCGTGGGCTGTAGGAAGGACCGTCCACCCATGAATTCTGATCGGAAGGAAGTTACCACTGCTACTAGTAATATTCATGGCTGCATTCATTGAGCTCCTGTTCTGGGTCAGGCCACAGTAAAGCCAAGAGCTTTATAAGCATTGCTTCATTTAATCTTCACAGCCCGACAAGATAGGTACTATTATTAGCCCCATTTTACAGATAAACTCAAGTCCAGGGAAATACAGTAATTCCCAGGATTTGAACTTGGGTCTGGCCAGATACTGGTGCTTAATTACCCCACTCAGAGATGAAGGACTTAGCCTGATCCTCAGAATGAGCCCTCCCTACCAAGCTGTCTCCTCTCCTGGAGAGGAAGCCTCCTCTGATGAAGGACAGTCACTACATGGCAAGAGAGGCCATGAGTGTGGGCTCAGCTGGGGTGGAGGTACAGGGAGATGTTGGGGATGGGGTCCTAGACAGATAAAGGATGTGTTACCAGCCAGCATGTCTTGGACATTCTATGGAACACATCGGCCGACCACGCCTAATGCTCTGTGACTTTGGGCAACATGCTGCAGCTCTCTGAGTGTCAGTTTTCTCAGCTGAGCTATAAGGTCCCTTCTAACACCAAACTTGAAAGAATCTACAAATCTATCAAAATCACACAAATCCCCTGGTCCAAACCAGAAGTGAGAGGCATACTTTTCCTCATATGCCATCCTCTGGAGTTTTCTAGAGCCACAAGCCACTCCAATCCCAAAGAAAACTAATGCCTCTGTACACTTTCCCCCTCTGGTTCACCCACAGCCTGCTTCACTGGAGACCTGGGCCATGTTCACAGCCCCTTCCCCTATGAACTCTCCTCTCCAATAATTGAAAGGCTTTGGGTCCTGTCGGGCTGCTGCTTTGGGTAGTGCCAATGGGTGTCACTGACCTCCCACAATGGCCGCCACCCACCCGGCTCCCCGGGAAGTCCTTGCCCGTCTCTCCTGCCCTGTTCAGCTCACAAAGCATGTGGGCCAGGCTGCCAGATGTTGGCCAACCTGAGGGGACTGGCAAGTCATACAAGGGAGCACTTTGCAGCCATTAAAACTGAGGCTTAGAATTACCAACATAAAAAAAAAATTTGTTGACACACTACAAAAAAAAAAAGAATTACCAATATAGAAAGATGTTTGAGATATAGAGTAAATTCAACAAGATGGGACACATTTACATGAACGTAGGTAAGAAGCATAGAAGGATGTACCAAACGCACCAAATGCCCTGGGAGGATTGAGCTTTCTCCCACGCTTTGCTCTTTGGGTTGTGGGATTGTAGTGATTTTCTTCTTTTTGCCAGTCTGTGATTTTCCAGTGTTTTCTTCCATGGGTATGCATTATTTGGGCAGTTCAAAAAATTTACTCTGTGGCTACTGAGTCAACCAACCCTACAGTCCTTGGTACTCCAGGCTCTGCAACAGTCAGGCTCCCCCAATCTGCCCTCCAACTGGTCTGCCACCGCCTCATGCCATGAGCAGCGACCGTGGCCAAAGTATTGGTCGTTGAGTTTTTCTCCAGCCTTTCTAACCTTCCCTGCAAGGCCCTCCTCCTCTCACAAAGCCTCCCTAGGTGTGCCCAGTGAGCAGGGAGGTCCCCTCCAGCCACCTGCCCCCGGCTTGGAAGTGCCTTCCTTACCACCTACACTAACCTTTCACTTCTCCCCAGTGTGTGGCTTCTCTCTCCAAGCAGGTTGCAGATTTCCTGGGAGCCTGGACCCTCACTCAGCCCACAGCTCAGAATGCCTGCCCTGCCCATGGCCCCAGCCCCAGAGACAACCAGGCATTGTAGCAAGCACACTCCTGCCTCAGGGCCTTTGCTCTGCTGATACTTCCTCTGCCTGGAGAGCTCTTCCCAGACAGAGGCAGCTCTGATATCTGCAGAGATCCCTCCCTCACTCCACTTAGGCCTCTGTTCAAAGGTCACCATCTCTGAAAGGCTTCCCTGCCAATCTCTGAAAGGCTTCCCTGCCAATCTCTATAAAATAACAACTCTCTGGTCACCCTCTGTTCTTTAACTACCCCTCAGTTAATTTTCTTCAAAGCACTTACCCCCACCTGATAAAATGGAGTTAGTCATTTATTGTCTATCTCCCCACCCCCAACTAGAATGTAAGCTCCATAAAAACCGGGGACTTCGGTTTTATTCATTGCTTCATCCTCAGTGCCATGCCAGCAGCAGGCAGTCAATCGTTATAAATAAACATTTGTCAAATGGAGAGAGCCCTCCCGTACCCCTCTTGGCTGACAAGATAAAAGGTGACCAGCTCGCCCATGGATAGACAATCCGTAGGTAATAATCACCTATGACATGGTCTGACATGAGCCATGACATAGCTGGCTCCACTGGGGTCTTCCTTCTGGGAAATACAGCTGGGAATACCAAGAAGTTGAGGCAGTTAACTGCGGGAGGGGTTAGAGCAAGCCTGTCTTGTAGAGCAAGCCATGGGTGGCTGTGTCGGGCCTGTCCAAGGTGAAGATCATGGGTATAGACGGTGGGGCAGGAGAAGGAGCTGGCTGGGTGGAGGGAGAAGCCAGGGCAGAGAGGCCACCAGAGGGACCTTGGAGTGGCTGCACTTCCTGGAGCCACCCCCTTACCTGGAGGCTTTGGGAGTCCAGGTCACTCATCTCCTTGCAATAATCCCCCATTCCCAGTGAGCTTCCTTGAATCCCTACGATCAAATTTGTCCATGAAGGCAGAAATGCCAGCCCACCACGAGCAGCGGGCCAATTACGGAAAGATGGTAACTACTACAACCTCAAGACAGCCCCAGAGCCAGTTGCCGCCCCATGAGTGGGTGGTAAAATGTCCCCTTTGGCTGATGCATTCTCCTGAGTGTGGCCCTGTGAACTGCCTGGGCCTCTGTCCCTCTGCTCAGCGATTCTGTTTTAACTGCAGGCCTGGGCAACAACCTGGGAGCCCTCCCTGGGAGGAGAGGAAGCAGTTCAAAGTAACAAGTCATTTTCACAGATAGGAGAGAAGACAAAAGAAGCAGAGTCTTCTCACCCCAGGCACCACCTGAGCTCAGCTTCGTCTGGCAATTTTTTCTCTTCATGTTCGGTCCAGCCTCATTTAAACATTTCAGATCTCTGAAGCCCAGAGTGTCCATGAGAGGTTTTCATTTGCCATGGAATCGATAGTGAAAATTTTGTTCCATAAAAATCTGCCAAGTACAACCCTAAACTTTTCCAAGTGAAAGTGTTGTTTCTTTTCCCAACACAGCTCCTGCCCTGCTGGATGTCCTCTGTGATCCAGACTGCTAGCTTTCCGAGCCTGCCAGCTTCCCGAGCCTGCCAGCTTCCCGTGCCTGCCAGCTTCCCGGGGCCACAGAGGAACAGACCTGGGCTGGGGTGAGGCAGCAGCAGCCCTGAACCGCACCTGAGATATTTAGCTGCTCTGAACCTTGGTATCCTCATCTGTAACTTGTGGCTAATAAGATCTGCCTTTTTGTGGCCAGGCGCAGTGGCTCACACCTGTAATCCCAGCACTTTGGGAGGCCGAGGCAGGAGCATCACTTGAGGCCAGGAGTTCGAGACCAGATTGACCAAAAAAGCGAGCCCCATCTCTACAAAAATATTTTTTAAAAACAATTTAGCCAGGTGTGGTGGCACATGCCTGTACTTCCAGCTACTCCAGAGGCTGAGGCAGGAGTCTGAGCTTGCAGGGAGCTATGATGATGCCACTGCACTCTAGCCCAGGCAACAGAGTGAGACCATGCCTCATTTAAAAAAAAAAAAAAAAAAGACCTGCCTTTTCTGTTTTGAATGAGACATTGCACAGGGAAAACTGTGTGGTATGACTCGTTTCTATTACCTCCTCACTAAAAAAATCCCCACCCCCATTTCCTCCTAGCTCCTGATACCATTTCTTTTTTTTTTTCTTTTCCTTTCTCTCTGTTTTTCTTAAAGCCTAGGTTATCATGATTTAATTTTTCTTACAGCTATATGGAACGATTTATTTATTTACTTATTTGAGACAGGGTCTTGCTCTGTCACCCAGGCTGGAGTGTGGTGGTGCAATCATAGTTCGCCGCGGCCTCCAACTCCTGGGCTCAAGCGATCCTCCTGCCTCAGCCTCGCCAGTAGCTAGGACTACAGGCACACACCACCCTGCCTGGCTCATTTTTTTGTTTTGTTTTGTAGAGACAGTGTCTTGCTATGTTGCCCAGACTGGTTTCAAACTCCTGGCCTCAAGTGATCCTCTGGCCTTGGCCTCCCAAAGTGTAGAATTACAGGAGTGAGCCAACACAACTGGCTTTGGGACAATTTAAAAATTAGGTTTTGGTACTAAGTTTCTTGTGTTCCAACCTATGTACAAAATCATTTGTTCAACATTTGTTATCCAATCAACTCATAAAGACATGCATTTGTTTATTGATTCAACACTTTTCACCAAACGTCACTATGTGCTACATTTTATTTTGTGCAGATGCTGTTTTAGTCGGTCCCGGTAGGAAACAGAGAGCACCCTCAGATTGAGCAATCTGATGAGTATATAAAGGAGGTGAGAACGGGGGTAGGGAAACCCTAAGAGATAATGTCATAACAGACAGGCAGGCATGCACACCCAGGGCTGGGTGAGGGGAGGGAGCTCTTGCTGAACTCAGAGACAGACAGAGCTGGGGAGAGGACCACTGGCTTGAGCTATGTAGCAGATGCTTCCAGGGCCTGCCCACAGCCCTGGGTTTTACCATTTGAGCACACACCAGCCTGACTTCCAACTGCCAAGACCTGCATTTCTTTGCCTCAGGGCTTTCTCTAGCAGAAAGCTGGCTTTGCTTACCCACAGAGCAGGCCAAAAGTGCCGGGGAATTAAAACCTCCACGGGAACAACACTCAGCCAATGACTGATGGGGTTTGGAACATAAATACCCCAACTCCCTCACCTTTCAGATGAGATAACTTTGACGTTCATGTTCTAGACTGTATCCCAGAGTTCCCCAGTGGGATTCAATTTTGGTTGCCCACAGTGGTAACTTGCTTGGTGCAAGGCACCCCTTATTGGCTTCTTCCCTTCTCTGTCTCAGTTCCCCACTTGAGTTCTGGCATTTTCTAGGACCATTTCCCAAATAAACTACTTGCTTGAATCCTTGAATCTCAGGCTGTGCTACTGGAAAAATCACTGGGTGACCTTTGGTGGAGGGACACAGGTTAACCATTGATTGAACCCAGCTGGAAGTGAGAGGGTGTGGGAGCCCATTGCTGAACTTGGACAGGCCCCCCTCGAGGGACAGAGAGCAGGTGGGGAAGGGATCTGGAAGGGCAAGAGTAGCAGTAGCCAGTCTCCGCAGGGACCTGGCCATCCAGCAGGGAGGACAGATAACAGGAAAGTAATTGCAACAAGGCGAGTTGAGCTCTACGACAGGGAAGTCCAGGGCACTAGGGGACTCCCAGGACCCCTCCCCTGGTTGCGGGGGGAAGGTTCCCCAGAGGAAGCCATGTTTAGATTGAGACCCGAAGGATGGGAGAGAAGGGGAAGCCGCAGCAAAGAGTGTTCTAGGCGGAATGAGCTGCTTGTGCAAATCCTCAGAGACAAGAGAGGACGTGATTTGGTGGAATGGAAAGAAGTTCAGCAGAACTGCAGTTCAGAGTTCAAAGTGGGGAGTGGGGAGAGAGGCCCTGGGTGGGGCAACGTAGAAGCTGATGGCCAAGGCAGGAAGTCTGGGCCATGCCCTGAGGGAAAAGGGAATAGCTGAAGGTTTGTAAGCAATAGAGTGACAAGAGCATAGCACTGTTAGATCTGGTCACAGGGTAGGGTGGAGTAAGGCGGAGGTGTGAAAGGTGTGGGGAGACGGTCCTTGACTGCAGTTCTTGGGCTGGGGGTGGCTGGGAGAACACTGAGATGGGGAAAATGGGTAGCAGCGTGGTTTCAGACACCCCAGGTTTGAGGGGACTGTGAGGCTACCAGTGGGGGTAGCCGGGGGTCAGTGGGCCAATGGCTCTGGACATCAGAAGCAACATCTTGGCTGGAGATAGGATGTGCAGGCGAGTCAGCAAACGACCACCGCAGCCTCGGGTGTGCTGAAACCCCCCAGAGCTGAGCGCAGGCAGGGAGAGGGTCCAGGCCACTGTCTGGGGAGGAGCCACATTTGAGGGACAGCAAGAGGGGGTGAAGCCAGCAAAGAAGGCCGTGAAGGAGCAGCCTGGAACCAAGGAAGCTGCCATCAGGGAGGCCAGAGGAACAGCACGGCCAACAGAGTCAGCTGCCACCAGAAGGTCAAGGAGATAAGGAAAACGTCTGTTAGGTTTAGCATCAAGCTAGGGTGGTGACAGTGAGAGCTGAGGAGGACGCTGCAAGTCTGGCTTGAGGAGTGAGAGGTGAGGCAAGGAGACTACACGCAGGGACAATTCCTCCCAGGGTCTGGGAGGAGAGAGCTAAGTGGTCACAAGGGGTCCAAGATGAGGGGAGGAAACAGCCCACCCCCCTGCAGGAGAGAGAACTCAAACCCCACGCCACGTGGATAGCGAAGGGTCCTCCTTGCTAGTGCCCAGTGGCCCTTCTTTTTTTTTCTTTTTTTTTATAAAGACGGGGTCTCACTCTTGCTCAGGCTGGTCTCGAACTCCCGAGCTTAAGCAATCCTCTGCCTCAGCCTCCCAGAGTGCTAGGATTACAAGCGTGCGCCACCGCGCCTGGCCCCCGGTGGCCTTTCTGTGTGCACTGTCTTGCTAGGAGGGACCACAGGGGACTCCCGAGTCCCCAAACTGGAGGGATGGCCAGGGTGGCACTGAGGCCAAAGGAGGAAGCCCCTTACCTGCTCTAACAGGGCACCCCCTGTGCTCATGTGTTTTACATTCTGGGCTCTGACATTAGGTCTCATTTGAAGAAACTATTCTGCTGCTAAAAAACATTTGAAAGATCATCGATCTAGTCATATTACAGTTGGGTAAACTGAGGCCCAGAGAAGGGGAGACATGCCTAGGGTTCAACCGAGTCAGCCACAGAAATGGAACTGAACCTAGCTCTGGGAATCCAACTTGGGGGGTCTTTCCACAACCCCAGAGTCCTCAGGAAGGAACGGGCCACAGCAAGGCTGAAGGCACAGCTGCCACGGGGCTGCGGTTAGAGGCAGGGCCTGGCAGCCAGTGGAGAGAGAGACAGACACAAAAGTAAACACGCAGTGTGTTGCATGCAGCACATGCCAACGAGAGGCAGCAGGCAGGCGGGCTGCCTGCTGCGCCAGAGCAGAGCCACCTTCCCCCAGTGTCAGGCCCACCCAGGCTGCACCACGATGGCCACGAAGTGACCTTCCTAGGCCCTGTCCCCTCCCCACCCAGGCTGGCCGGTCTCAGACCCCAGGCCTACCTCTCCACATGCTCCTTCCTTCTCCCAGCCTGCTCAGACAAGCCCATGAATAGAACATTAAAGGCAAAACCTTCTAAAAGAAAAAGCAGCTCCCTGGTAGAAGTCGCCCCAGTAAATGTCAAATGCAGAGCAAGGATTCCTGCCTTGTGTGCTTTGCACTAATGGAGACACCTTAGCCTCCGTCTCCCCACCACCTGATCTTCCGCCCCATAAATAAATCAACATAAGAAGAATGCCAATTTCCCCCCAGGGCCTCATGAGTCTCTCTACATAAGCATATGCAAAAGCCCCCTTCACTAGGCCTGGCTCAGGTGCCCAGAGAGGGACAGCAAACTCCACTAGGACAGTGTTGGAGGCAGAATCAAACTTTCATACCGCCTCAGTGGGCTGAGAGTTGGGAGCCCAGCTTTTCTCCTGGCTTGGGAAAGACTTTCACTCAATTTCCTGCAGACTCACCTTGGCTGATGTATTAATAGTTGTCACCACGATGCCACAACCCTCTGGAATCAACCCAGTAAGCTGCCAAGAGGCCCATCTCTGGGGGTGCAGTGGTCTGTCCCCTGGCAGACATGACATGAGTCGTGCCCACCCACACCCTGTGAGGGCGAGCCGCACACCCACTCAGCAAGCTTTGTTCCTGACATGTGGCACGCTCGGTGCTGGCCCGCCTACTCCTGGAGGCCCCCCACTGAGTGGCTCACCAGCCTACCATGGCACCAAGCCATGCCAGTGGACTGATGGTGTAGGTGCCAATGTAAGCTCCATTGCACTTGGGGTGCGCTGCTCTGTGACAGTGGACCTTTGGCGCACACCCTCTGGGGACCCTGTTGCATGCTCACCAGGTGAGTTTCTGCCCACACACACACTCTCACACACACACACACTGTGTGGTACCAACTCTCTTGCTGTGCCAGCATGGAGGCCTCCAGAGTGACTCTTCTGAATCAGATAGCAGGGGTTGTTTGCAGTTTTGTATCCAAACTTCACTGACTGATTAGACAGTAATCACAGGCTCTGAAGCACCCACCCTATCTGTTGGATCAGACACCCGCCTCCCCGCCGAGGAGAAGTGCCTCCACTCCAAAGTGGGATTCTGCTCTTCTACACTCTGAGATCAGCTAGCCTCTCCGCCTTGTTCCATCTTTTTTCTTTTCCAAAAGAACAACAGGAAGAATTGGCCTCTCTGGGACTTGACCATGGCTGGAAGGGGACAGGAGAAGTCCTTTCTGGAGGACAGCTCTGAGTCCTGTAGCTGCCATCCTGGCTGGCAGGCTGGGGCCAGGCTATGGGAAGGCCCCCAGGAGGAGGAGTTCTGTAGCTGCTTCACCTGCCGCCAACTGCCACCCACCTGGGCCAGCATGTTCTGGGGCTTTTGCTCTTCAGACAACCACTCAGCAGGGTGGTTGTGTTAGCAGGTCCATCAGGTCAGCCTGGAAGGGGAGCCAGGGAGAGCAACCCATGGGGAAGGTCGAGAGCCCAAGCAGGGACCAGCCCCCAAATAAACCATGGCCCTGGGCCTTTCTCAGGGACATGAAAGCAGGCAGAAGGGTGCCTGGCCCACTGTCCCATCTCTGTCCTCAAGGAAGAAGCCATAGCAGGAGACAGAGGTGAGGGGTGTGTCTGCCTAGACACAAAGGGGACAGGGTAGAAGAGGACATTTGAGCCAACAGCTCCAGGCCCCAGGAGTCCCAGGTCCTGGCCAGAAAGCCCCTTAAGGAGCACCAGAAAGAGACTGCATAGAACCACCAGAGAGCTCTGTAACAAACCACAAATGATTCAGCAGCACCCAGCACCCCACAAAACAAATGTCATAGAAATCAAGACAGATGGGCACATGAGACAGTGGAGCGCAGAGGTTGAGAGAGCAAGGGAAAGAGCATGGGCTTGGTGGACAGACCTGGGATTGCATCCTGACTCAACAACGTGCCAGCTGGGTGACCTGGGACAAGGGACTCCATCTGTTTGTGCCTCAGTTTCCTCATCTGAAAAGTAGGAATAAGCACAGACAGATCTCGAGGGGTGGCTGTGGAGACGGCATGAGATAAGACATGGAGCACACTTTGTTTGGCCCATAATAAGTGCCCAGTCAATACTAGCAGCTATTATCAGTAAGTGCACAGGGATTGGCATAAGTGAATCCAAGGCAGATGGGGAAGAATAGACCATTCCTTGCTGCCTGTTTGCAGCTAGCATCCGTATCTCCTCCCAGCAGGCTTGGCCAGGCACACTCTGTGAGACCCGAAGTGGCTTCACCTCACTCTAGTGATGGACACCAAGTCAGCCATGCCTCTTTTCCCCAGTTCATTGAGACGCAAGGAGGCACTTGCTCCTGCACCCCTAGCCTTGGAGCTGATGTCTCTCTAGGTCTTCTCTCAGGCCTTGGAGAAACCTTCATACTGGGCTCCCTGCCCAACTCCTCTCTCTGACTCAGTTCTTCACTTCTACCCAATGTGGCCTGCTCATCGTACCCCGAGGAAAGGGCTGCTTCTGGCACTCTGCACAGAGGTCCTGCCTTCTACCGTCCCTGGAGGCTCTGTTCCCGTTTTGCCAGCTATTTTGCTTCCTTGGCCATCTGTTCTCTCCCTGTCATCTCCTCTCTGCTTTAACCTTAACCACTACTTCACTGCAGATGGTACCAAACAGATCCGTTCTTGACATCCTGCATGATGCCTGCCCCCTCCTTCTCATCTCCAGCAAGCGAACTGCTCTGTCCTTTTCAGCCCTGATCCCAGGGACTTGGCCAGAGGTGGAAGTTGGTTTCACCCCACAAATCTCCCCCTCCTTGATCCCATCTGCTGTCAACTCTGCCACTGGTCAGGGGGCAAACACCTACCCCTTCAGCTGCCTTTTCCTTTTCCCACCAAGATTTCCTCTTCTCAAACTTGGCCAAGAACCTCTGATGGCATCAAGTGCATGTCTGCTCTGGTTCTCTACCAGCTCTTCATAAATAGTGCCATTTAACCACCCAGAGGGCTCAGGGTTGGCAGACTGGGGCAGAGACTAGAAGCTCTGGAGCTCAGTCCTGCTGTGGAGGAACCAGAGCCCATGCTGAGAGTTTGGGTCATGAACAGTTTCCCTATAGAAAATGCACCTGAAAACTCTGCAGTAAGGAATTGGCCCTGTGTTGGCATAACAGGAACTGAACCAAAACACATTTTCTACATTGTCTGAGCTCACAGGGGAAACATTGCTCTGCTGTCCTTGCTTTTATTCTGGCTACGGAGGAGAAAATGTATGCATGGGCTTTACTTAGCAACTCCCTCTGCCTCTCTTCTCTGCCAGGGTGTCCTGGTGCTCCCCTAAAATTCCTCCTCTTGGCTTGTCTTTTCTGGCATAAGGACCAGGAGCTTTGAGGAAAGAAGCAGCCCAGAAGCTCCTAATGGAAGAAGCTGTTTTGGTGAGATCAGTTCTACCAGGCTATATTCCTTGATTGGAAGAGAAATGGGCTGGGAAGACCAAAATTCCACACCTGCACCTGGATTTGGGTTAAAAAGTCTCATGTCTCAGCCCTCTCGAGAAGGGCTCTCATATTTCCCCTCTACACTTTCTCTGCATCAGAAAAGAGTATTTTGGCTGTCCATAGAATACTCTTCTGTCTGCCTCTCCACTGGGCTAAGGGCAGCCACCATATTATCAATAGCTCCAAGTCCTAGTTGCCCCCAAAGAGAGGCAGCGATGGAGCCTGCTTACACCTGGCCACATGAAGACACTCTGATCACCTAGGGAACCTCTGGATCCAAATCAACCAGCCACTTGACAACACCACGGTCCCTCCCTCCTTCTGCCTTCCCTTCTTCCCACAAAGGAGAAGCCCAATTCGGCCACCAAGCCAGCCCACCTGGCTATGGAAACCAAGAGAACAAAATGCATCTTACTGGGTTGCAGGTCTTAATCTAGCCCTTGCTGAATTATGCAGGGATGGCATTAACTTATAAATGAGTGTGTTTGACTGATTTTGTGGTTGATGTACAGATAAATTCTAATGAAAGACAGTTACAAGATTTTAAATTATTAATTAGACTGCCACTTAACAAAGCCTATTTGGCACTCTATTTTCTTGCTTAACAAGACAAAAACTTTAAGGAAAGGTTCTGTATTAGCCCAGAGGCTCTTGATTTGCATTCTGTTTTTATAGTTCTGAAAATGAAAACCATAGATGCTGACCTTAAGCAGGCCATGTCTGGCAAAACAAAAGCCCTGGCAGGCCTCCCTTCCTTCCTGGATGTTGCTGGGTGGCTTGGGGCATCACTTGCCTTGCCTGTCTCTCATCTCTTGACCAGAGGTTTGCTTTTTGTATCCCTGGTTCTGCCAGGGTAGGCCAGGAGATGGGAAACCAGGCAGGGTAGTTGCTGAAGCCTTTAGCTACCAGCACTGTCAGCAGCTGGGTCACACTGGGGTTGTTCTAGTTCACAGAGGTGGGGCTTTGGACAAATGAGTCCATTCATTAAGAGATGCAAGGCAGTACCCCCAAACGCCTACAATGTCCTGCTAACGGGAAGCTTTAATAGGACAACCACAAATCAGAGAGATGACCCCCATGGTCCAAGGCCTTTCTCTTCCTCTGGGGCTTCATAATACTGAACCCCTAACTCCACAGGGCACACCATTATCAAGACCATGAGCCCAAGCTGGGTGCAGTGGCTCATGCCTGTAATCCCGGTGATTTGGGAGGCTGAGGCAGGAGGATCCCTAGAGGCCAGGAGTTCAAGACCAACCTGGGCAACAAGGTGAGACCCTGTCTCTAAAACTGTGGTCCCCAAACCCTGGGACCGGTACTGGTCCGTGGCCTGTTAGGGACCAGGACACAGAGCTCTGCTGCCCACCTCCCACCTCCCACCTCCCAGAAAAATTGTCTTCCATGAAACTTAGGAAGGGGGGGCTTTGGTATAAATGATCTAAAAAAAAAAAAAAAGGGGGAGGGGCTGGGGGCACAGCAGGAGGTAAGTGGTGGGGTGAAGGAGGGAAGCTTCATCTGTATTTACAGCTGCTCCCAATCGCTGGCATCATTGCTGGCATCATCGCCTAAGCTCTGCCTGCCCCTGCCCCCCCCCGCCCCCCCATCCCCTGGTGGAAAAATTGTCTTCCATGAAACTGGTCCCTGGTGCCAAAAAGGTGGGGGACCGCTGCCCTAAAATAATAAGAAAAAACTAGCTGGACAAGGTGGCTCAAGCCTACAGTCCCAGCTACTCAGGAAGATGAGGTGGGAGGATAGCTTAAGCTAGGAGTTTGAGGCTGCAGTGAGCTATGATTGTGCCACTGCACTCCAGCCTGGGCAACAGAGTGAGACACCATCTCTAAGAGAAAAAAAAAAAAAAGACCATGATCCCTACCCTTTGCAAAAAGATAAGAGTTTTTTTCTCTTCCTCCCTCCCCCAAGGATCTAGGGAGGGCTACTCTTTCTTCATCCTTCAAACCCTTTTCCAAACCATAATTAAATTATTAAACTCCCTCAGGTCCAGGACCCCAAGTAGGGCTGTGCATCTGATAGGCAAGGAAACTGCAACAACTATCTGACCCATCCTACAATGTTTTTGCTTGGAGCCTTTGGAAACAATTCTAGAAGCAGAAGCTTCAGTGGCCACCTCCCTTGGCATTAGCCTCAAGCATACCTTTGGCTTTGGGTGCATACCTAGAATCCATATAGTGAATCTGAGTGTCCGGTATGTGTGTGCAGAAGAAACAAATCCAAGGGATCAGGATCAGGAGCCAAGGGAGAAACTGCCTGCCCAGGAAAGGACCACACAAAAGTCATTTGCCCACACAATGTCCTGGGGCAGTCTCCAGGCCACCCAAGCTAAGCCCAGCCCAGCAAAGGGCTTCCCTGGTCTGCTTCCCTCAGGCCAATCCAGATGGAAATCTTTTTGTTGGTGGAACCTCTCCCACCAACCAGGCTTTGCAGGAAGGAAAAAGCAGCCCAAGGGGCAAACACATGTGACTGCTAAGCCTCCAGTGGCCACCTCTTGAGCAGGGTAAGGGGCCTCCCTCAAGAGAGCAGCCCCCAGAATGCACTGGGCTTTTCCAGAGCTGGGCCTCTGGCTAGCCAAGATGAGAAAGAGAGGCTCCTGGAGGCTGCTGGAGCCTCCCTGGGCACCTAAACCATATAAATAAAGTGTGTGGGCTGTTTCGTGGCTCATTTTTAACTGTAAACTGCCAAAAGACAAAAGACCAAAAGGGAAATGAGATGTCAGTCCCTCTCTATCATCTTCATCACAGGCCCGCAGCCCAGATGGGCGGCCTTTTAAAACCGCCTGGGAAGCCTTCCCCTCTGGGGCAAGTTCGCATGCTCCAGGCCCAGGCTTCTCAGACCTGGGTCTACGCTGGGCTCTGTAAAAAGCACTTTCTCTTGCAGACACTTTGGCCAGCACCGCTTGCTTGCTGAAAGGAATTTTTGTCCCTTTCTGCAGGGAAAAGGAACTGGGGTGTATCAGTGAAGCAGTTCTCCAACCAGCGACAGAGACTTTTTCCACATCACACAGGGAAAGGCAGCCGTGCTTCCCCCCGCACTGCACCGACCCACGTGGAGGGCACAAGTCACAGACAAGTTTGTGACTATTTCGACACGATGGGGCAACTAAGCTTCCCTCCTCAGCCGGCCTTAGCTGGGACCACCACACAGCCTTTACCGCCCCCACCGAAGGCGTGGTTTCTTCACCCACCAGTCTGACCTCCTTACCTGCGTCTCTTCCATCACCCCCACGCCTGCTTCTCTCCGCCCATCTTGGGGCTTTCCTTCCCCCCACCTCTGCCACCTCCCCCTGCCCGTTTTCTCCTTCCCCATCCTACTGTGAGGTCAGAATCCTGTGCTTACAACACCTCAGTCTGTTGCCATGGAAACAGGGGCGGATTAAGGCTGGAGCGCGGTGCGCAGGGATCAGGCCCCTCCGCTACCTGAGCTCCCGGCTCATCCGGCTTCCGCAGGGCAGGGCCAGCCAGCCGCAGGCACCACTGCTTGTCCGCCGCCCGGCTGGGGCCAAGGACAAGGGGGTTCCGGCGGGGCGCCACAGCCCGCTCGGATCTGGGAGGGGACAGAGGCAGACGCAGAGGCCGGAGTAGCTGGTGGCGGGGCCCGGGGGCTCACGGCGTGGTTACCTGCCCTCTCTGGGCCCGGGGGACGGCTCCCACCGTGGCCACCACGTGGGGGCGCGGCGGGACTTCCCCGGTGCCGGCGCCAACTTTGCAGCGCTCGGTACCGGGCCGGGCTGCTGGGGAGTCTGGCTAAGGTGGTCTCAGAGCCAGCTCTCCTCAAGTTGAGCCTGGCACCGATCGCGCACACTGCCAGTGCGGCCTTCGCCTTCGCGTCCCTCGGTTCCAGGCATAAAGAAAGTTTGAGGAACCGGACGTCAGGCGCTTGCTACTTCCCACCCTCAGCCGCTGGGTGCTCAGAGCCCGTCCCTGGAGATCCAAGCAGGGATGCAGGGAAGGTGCCCGCTTTCGGGCCCCGTCTGGGGAGCTTGGGCGCGCGGTGAGCTCTCGGGCCGCGCGGTGACTGACCGCTGGCTGCGCTGGAGCGCAGGTTGGACCCGGCCCCGCCAAAGCGGCAGCGCAGGGGATGGGGACTGCAAGTGCAAAACTTTATAATAGCAAAGCAAGGGTCCCAGAAGGCCGGCTCTCCTTTCATTACTGTCCCGCTCACACTGGTCTCGGACTGACCCCTCCAAGCCAAGTCCCTAGGCCTGGCCACTTGATCCATGGAGCAAACCCGTGTCTCACAACCGACGGGAGCTGAACTCCAGCAGCCGCCCCTCGGCGGGTGCCTCCAACAAAGCCGGCCGGGAGCTGCTTCCCGGACCCGGAGCCCCGGCGGCGCCGGGCGGCTCTCGGGCTCGTGGCTCTGCCGTGTGCCTATCCAACTCCAACTTGCCCCTGCGGCTCCAACTCACCTTTGCGAAGCATGTTGGCCGCGGGGCCGCTGCTCCGAAGTCGGCCTAGGCGCGTTCCCTCCTGGGGTCCAGATTCAAATCCCTGGGCGCCAGCTGCAGCTAATCCGAGCGCGTCGAGGTGGGGGCAAGCCGGGGATCCACTTGTGCCCGGCAGCTCGGCCCCGCAGGGGCATGGTGAGCCCAAGCCCCGCGCCGATGGCACAGGCGCCCGCCAGCAATCGCGGCGCTGCCGGGCAGCCCGGCGCGCTCGCTCAGCCCCAGGGCGAGCGGCTTGCTCCGCGGGGCCGGCGGCCTGCTTCTGCCGTCCTGAGCACTTTGCAGGCGGTTTTTAGGGGGGACGCCGCCCCCCCGGCCGGCCGGCCACGGCCCCCTCCTTTCCGCCCCCTCGGGCCACCACCGCTGCCGCTGCTGCAAAAGGGCGCTCGCACGCACCGCGGAGCTCCAGGGAAAGCGCCCGGCGCGCGCTTGCAGGACCGAGCGATCGGTAGAGCGGGGCGCCTCCCTTCCTCCCCCCGGCTTCCCCCTCCTCTCCTCCCCCTCCCTCCCTCGCTCGCTAGCTCCCTCCCTCCCGCTCCGCTCCCCGCCCCCGCTCACGGAGCGCCTCCCATACAAAATTTATGAAAGTGCTCTCAGCTCGCAGTGCCGAGCGCCGTCCTATTCCCAGGGCAGCGGCGCTCAGCCGCGCGGCGCCGCCTCCCAAGGTGTTTTCGCTGCGCCCGCCCCCGGGGACGATCCTCGGCCGGCGTCAGTCCAAGTACCTGCCCCAGTCCCCGGGCCGGTCGTCTGGCCACTCGAACGCCCCTTCTCAGCCCCGCGGGCTTCCCGGAGTCTGCACCTGCAGCCTGGCCTCCGCCCGCTCGCCCTTCTTGGCTGGAGGTCATCGGGAAAGGCGGCTGGAAGCGTGCTCCCTGCCGACCGGCTGGGACGGGGGGAGGACGCCGCCCAGAGTCCGAATCACAAGTCCTGACCCCGGCCCCAACTCCTCCCAGCCAGCGCCCCTTCCGCCTCGAGTCTCGACGGCTCTTCCTCGCCCAGAACAGCTCCGGCGAATCTATCCGCCCCCAACCCGCTTCCCAGGACACTGTTCTTTTTGGGGGAGGTGAGGAACAGCAAGCATTTGAGCAACTATGGGAGGCCCAGTTGCAAATCCCAGAGAGAAGGAAGGACCGATTTGGGATGCAGGCGGGCTATCTCCGCCTGGACTCTGATCTCCCTCGGTCCCCATAGACCCCGCCCGGGGATTTGCGGAGGAGGCACCGCTTAGAACGCGGGACCCGCGGCGGGCCCGTTGGGCTGGGTGTAGAGAAGGTCCAGGCCAGGCGAGATCCCGGGTGGAGGCTGGCACCCCCTACTGGCCTGGGATAAGAGGGATTCTGAGGGAGGAAAAGGAGGGGACCAAGTCACTCATTCAACACACACTTATTGAGGGTTTACCATGTGTGGGGCACTACTATTCCTGGAAGTTCAGCCAATGAAAAAGACTTGTCTTTCCCCCAGCCTCCTGGAGTTTACATTCTAACAGGGACCAAATGAGGAAAGTCTGGATGCGATGGTGCTTGGAAGACAAGCAGGGTATTTTTCTGGAGCTGACATGAGGGGTGAGGGACTGCTCTGAGCAGGTGACATCAAAGCAGAGAGCTAATTGAAGTCCTTCTTGGAGGAAAACTTGGCATGATAGGAAGGTCAAAAAGAAGGCCAGTATCATTTATTCACTCATACATGCATTCAATGACACTGAGTCTCCAGGCGACTTCCAGAGGCTTATGGTGTGATGGAAGAAGAAAGACCCATAAACCATCTTAGAATGTGACAGAGGATACAAAGTGTGGGAAAGGGCTCTGCTAGCTCTGTAAGGGGATAAAGGATAATCAGGAAATGTTCACAGAAGAGATGCCCTTGGAGTTAGGCCTTGAGGGCTGAGTTCATCAGGCTGAGAAGGGAAAAGGGCATTCCAGGAGGAGAGAATGTGCAAGTACTTGAAGGTGAGAAGTAACCTAGTTCTGAGGATTAATAAGATTGGTCCCTCTTGGGGTGGAGACAAAAGTTGAGGCATTCCTTCTCTTAGCCCCTACCAGCTGCAAGGCTGTGCTGACCCTATACCCTGCCTGAGCCCTGCCGGGCAGATTCCAGACCTAAACTCCATGACACTGAGAGCTGCAGAGGCCCTCCTTAAGTAAGCTGAGGACCAGAGAGGTTGAACAACTTGCTCAATGTCACACAGCAAATCAGTGACAAAGTGTGGGCCTGAATCAGGGCTTGAATGTGGACTAATTCATCTTCCACTTCCCCAAGCTGCCTTCCCATGACCCCCTAGCCCACAAACTCCAGCATCTTAGGCAAAGTTGGCTGGGGCTGGGCATAAGTGTGAGAAGCAGAGTTATTTCAGTCCTCAGCAGGACTGGGTGCTGCCTTGGAGTCCAGCCAGGGGGTGGGGGTGACTGTAGGCGAGTGTTGTGGTATAATGTGGGGGTGCACTGTGCCTGCCTTCTTGTCAGTCAGTAATTACTCAGACTGCTGAGTAACTCAGGCAGGGAGACCTCCCCCCCAGACAGATAGAAGTGTCCTCAGCCCAAGCTGAATGGCAGCCCCCAATGTCCTGCATTGTAAGGTCTTGGGGAGCATCCCCATATGTGTTCTTTTTTTTTAAAAGACAGGGTCTCACTATGTTGTCCAGGCTGGAGTACAGTGGCTATTCACAGGTACGATCATGGTGCACTACAGCCTTGAAGTCCTGGGCTCCAGCAATCCTCCTGCCTCAGCCTCCCGAGTAGCTGGGACTACATGCAGGCACCACTGTGCCTGGCTTTCCCATTTGTTCTTGATGTCCAGTTCTCCTAGGCATCATCTGGTTTCCTAATGGGGGCCAGGGCTGCTCATTCAGCACAGAGGCTATAGGGCAATGTTACAAGAGGATGGGACCTTTCTCATCAATGGGCCCCATTTCTGATGAGGGAAAGGCCCTAAGGGATGGGGCACCTGCTAGAAAGGAGCCACAGCTGATCCTTCCCCCTTGGAACTTGGTGCTGCAGCCAGAGCTAAAGCTGCCCACAGGTGTGGCCTTGGTGTCCCAAGGAGGGAGGGGCTGGGCTCCCTAAATTCAGATCCTACACACAAAGGGTCCAGAGAAGCTGGGGGTGATGGAGAAGTCCAGGCTGGACTCTTATCAAGGTGAGAGGAGTGTTCCTGGGACCCATGTTGGCTACATTACTGTCCAAAGCTGTAACTGTTCTGAATGCCAGTGGCTTGAGGGGCAGAGCACTGGCCCCTCATGACCCTCCCCTTGACTGCTCACTCCCAGCCTGCCTAGCCATCCCTCCTCCCTGGGTAGCCTCCCAGGCAGGGCCTGTTCCTGGCTGCTTGTTTTCACTTCTCCCCGCACCTTAATTAGGGGTTTCCAAGCAGGGAGGGCCTCTGGGGGAGCCTGAGGCCACAGAGCTGCCTTAAAGGGCCAGCTGTGCTCATAGCGACACTACAGAGAGAGGAAGATGGTGTCTGGGGGCTGGGTGGGCAAAAAGCCCTGAGGGACCATTGCTCCATGGGGCTGACTTTGCTGGAGGCCAGTCCTGCAGATACTTTGTTCTTCCAAAGGTCAAGGCTGCCTCACTGGCTGCTCTGCGTTCTCTTTGGGGTCCCAGGAGCTCTGGACACTAATTAGGAGAAAGGCCATCTAGGCCTGAGGGGTAGGGCAAAGGCTGGCCAGGATCCAGAAGGTTTAGGCAATGGAGTCCTCAGGCTCCCCTACCCTCCCAGGAAAGCAACCTCAGGCTCCCGCCTTCTTCTGAATGACGGTTTTCTCCCATGTGAACCTTCTACATGGTCAGTTCTAAAGGTGATAAGGGCACCTGGGGAGCTCGGGAAACTCGCACCCAAGACTCTCAACTTGGAACTGGGTTAGTAGGCGCTGAGTTTTGTCCGGCGGGGCAGTGGGGTCCTCCGAGGTAGGGAATGCGGCCCACTGTGTGGCCGGCTGACCGACCGCTGCTTACCGGGAGGGGAGACTGGGAAGGGAGCTGAAGGAAGGTCTGGTGGGTGTCCCTAATCACAAGTCTCCGTTTGTAAAACTCGTGCAGGGAGTCAGCACATAGGGGAGCACTGGTCCGAGAGTGCCAAGCTCGGGCCAGGCCGGGGAGAGGAGTGGGGGACGGGGTCGCTGGTAGAGCGCAACTGCGGTGGTCGGGAACCGGTAGGGCATCCCGAGAGTACGGACCTTCTGGGCGGAGATGGGGCCCACTATAGCCCCGCCCCTATGTCCTCCTTCATGGTCCCCGCCCAGCAAGAATCCCCGCCCCTCGCTGACCGATCGGCGATCGATCGCAATGCCTGCGCTCTCCGCGTTCTCCCAGCGTTGTCTTTTTGGTTCCACGTGGGCGGGTGAGTGATGGCGTCGCTGGTTGTGTCCCAGGCAGCGGAGCAGGGCGGCCGACACGGCCCTGGCAGAGGTGGGTGCTGCAACGCTGCGGCCTCCGGACCTCGCATCTCGGGGTGGGGCGCCCAAGTCGGGGACGAGACCAGCTCCCTCTAGCGGGGGCGGCGCTGTTCGCAGCTAGATCCGGAAGTCCGCGCTGTTACTCTCTCTGGGCCGCTATCACCGGAGCCCAGGGGGACCGATCTTTTCTTTTGCGGCCTTAGGGCGCGATTGAGAGTAGCCCCTCCTAGGAGCTTGTAGTCCTCAAATCGGAAACTACCGTCCTGCCTTGGCCGGCAGACAGACGCGTGAAGATTGACTGATAAGATGGACCCGACCGGGAGGGACGGGATCAAGCCAGTTGCAGGCGGCACTTCATAAGTGGGCCCTCAGGAAATGCTTTCAGGGGAGAGACACATGGTTTCATTCATTAGGCATTAACTAAGCACCCACTGAATGCCAGGCCTGCGCTTGGTACAGGGACTAGAGTACAGTGTCTGCCCTCAGATCTCAGTCTACCGGGGAATACTGATGTAAACAGAAGATCACAGGCACGTGGTAAAGGAGGGGGCGCCTGCTGGCCCATGGTACACATTGAGCTGCTAAGGGTAGCAGCTCCCACACACCAACGACCACTAGGGACTTGGCCCTGTCAGAGAAGGTTCTGTGAGGGGCCTAGGGAGGCTGGGCTGGTTGTCTAAGGCCTTTGAAACAACTGACCAAAAACCATAGCAGTGGTTAACATTCAAACCTGGCCTCAGGGCCCCAGCCTCCCAGGCTATTTCTCCGCTACACCCCGACCCCTACACGGGGGGTGAAGGCTCAGGTCTGGGAGGATCCCTCCTATCATAGTGAGGGGTCCTAGCAGAAATTCTGGCACATATACAGGCTCAATAAATATTCGTTGAATGCATTAATTTCTTGCCTTTTTGCATCCCCAAACTGGCTGGCTCCTAAAGAGATAACTGAGGGTTGAACCAAACTGAATTGTGGGGAGTAGGATGAGTCCAGAGTGAGTGCTGCAGCCTTGCTAAAGGGCTACAATGTTTTCTCCTTTCTTTGGGATGTTGTAATTATTTGTATACCTGTTTTTGTCCCTGCTAGACTGCTAGCCCCTGAAGAGCAAGGTCACTTTTCTGTCCTTATCTGTATGTCCACTGTCCTAACTAGAGTGTGTTCTTTCCATCTTTCCTGGGGTAGGATTAACAAAGAACAATGGGACTAAGGAACTCTTAAGTCTTTCAAATGTATGGTGTTTATTTCCCTTTTAAATGAGGCGAGGGAAAAATTAGCCTAGCCTGGTGGCATCTGTAGTCCCAGCTACTTGGGGGGCTGAGGTGGGAGGATTGCCTGAGCCCAGGCCTTGGAGGTTGCAGTGAGCAGTAGTTGTGCCACTGAACTCCAGCCTGGGCAGCAGAGCAAGACCCTATCTTAAAAAAAAAAAAAAGGAGAGAAAAGAGTGCAGGAATTAATACTCAGTGGGACTCAGAGTAAGGAGGGCAGTCTTTTACACAGTACTTATGTGTAACAGTTTGCGTATAGATCTCCTGTCTAGAATCTCAGAACTTCAAGGTGTTCTCAAGGAGTGGGGAAGGGGGACATTTTTCAGGTTGGCTGGGCTGGCTAGGCTCTTGGGTTTTCCACAAGGTTGTTCTCTATTAAGGAGCAGCTATGTGGACTCGGACTCACTCCCCTTTGCTCCTCAGTCCCCTGTGGCGCCTCTACTCTCCTGAGGCAAGGGGTGAGCCATATCCCATTCATGGGCTCAGGTCTTTGATTCTCAATAATCTCACAACATGGAAACTAATTTTGCAGATTTCCTCCTGGCTTAATGGGATGTACCATCCTTCAGGGTGAATGCAGTGGGGAAGAAAGTTGGGGCAACCCCCTTGGTGTCTGGGATCTGAGCCTTAAACTTGGTAGATTTAACAGCTTAGCTGGATCTAGCTGTGGTCTAGGCCAGACGCTGACTCAGGCCTTGTATTCTTCCTAGGTCGGCCCCCTAGGGGCCGCTTGGCCAATCAGATCCCCCCTGAGATCCTGAACAACGCCCAGCTACAGGCAGCTATCCAGGTCCTGCCTTCCAACTACAACTTTGAGATCCCCAAGACCATCTGGAGGATCCAACAAGCCCAGGCCAAGAAGGGTGAGCCCCTAAGCATTGAGCTGGGGTGGGGCTGGAGAGGTTTCTTGGCCCAGACAGGGGGCAGTGTCCCCACTGCAGTCTCTTCCTAGCCCCCCACCTGTCATGTTTCTGCTCTGTCTTGCAGTGGCCTTGCAAATGCCTGAAGGCCTCCTCCTTTTTGCCTGCACCATTGTGGATATCTTGGAAAGGTGAGGCTTGGGGCACTGGAGTGGAAGTTGAACCAGACCCTCCCCATGTTCAGTACAGCCCTGCCTCTTGGCATCAGTTTTTCCTCTGCCTTCCCCCTTCCCCTCCCACAGCCATTTACACATTAAGGGAAAAACCCAAAACAAAACCCCCTGCTTGGTGAAATCCATGTTTGTCTGTGTAAATCTCCCTCCCCTAAAAAATTTGGGAAAGAGGAAGAAGTTAATCCCAGTATCTTCAAAGCTGGGCCCAGACCAGGTGGTAGGACCTGGGAGGAAGCTAAGAATTCTCAGAGCTGACCCTGAAAGGGGCTGAGTGGTCGGCAAGAGGTCTGGCTGGGGGGCACCTTCACCTTTTTTCTGTGGCACATTTAGGGGAGTAGGACCAGGATGGGTTGGGCAGGGGGAGAGAGGTACCTAGGAGAAGGTACTCAGTTCCTCTACCCTCCTCATTCTACGTTTCTTCAATACAATGAGCCAACCTTGGGAGGGGGGTGAGTGCTCAGCCATCTGGAACCAGCACAGGAACAGGGAGTAGGGAAAGGAGAAAGGGGAAGTCACCCTGTGCTGGGAACCTCCCACCTCCCTGCTGCTGCCCTCCCCCACCCTGCTCCCCCATGCTGTTGCCACGGACTCACTTCCCTGCTTGCACCCTTCTGCCCCTCAGGGATGCTCTCTGGGGCTCTGGCCAATTTGCATACATTTTAATCTATAAAAAATTAAGTGCTCTGGCTGACTCAGACTCCGGGGCTGCATTCTAAGGAGCTGAATAATCTGCTTCTGTGCACAGCCTGATTTGGGGAAGGGGTGGAGGAGGGGACTGAGTTGCAGCAGCTCAGCTTCCCCCACCATACCCACAGGGGGAGGATGGGGGGACCCCAGTCACTGAGGCAGGCTCCACGCCCCAGGTGTAGATCTTCTTCAGGTAAGAACTGGTCCTCCTGCTCCATTCCTGTGGCAAGTTCAAGGGTGCAGGGTCTTCCCCACCCACCCCTGTCCCCCAGTGATTCAGGCCTGGCAGCAGATGCCATGGCAATGTGCTGGCCAGAGCCCACTCGTCCTGACACATGAGGCGTGTGGGTAGTGCCATGTGCTGTGGGGGAGCTGTGCATGCGTCCCCCATCCTGGGCACCCAGGGCCCTGCCTATGGGTGGGGAGGTAGTGGAGGTCCAGGCGAGAGGGAGGCCGTGTGTATCCATACATCCATGCCCACGAACACTGCGATGCTGGGGCATGGGAGTGGGTACCTTTGCATGCTCACTGCTCTGGGGGTACAAGTCTTGGCTTTGGGGGTCTGTGTTTGACCCCATGTATACCAGGCTGAGGGTTGGGGGTCCCTCTTGCAGTCTGAGCCTGGGCAGAGGAATCAGGGTGCTACAGGGACCATCCTCGTGCAGCAGCAGTTCCAGGAGCTGCTGACAGGGCTGAGGGAGGTAGCAGCTGTGCCCCTCCTACTCTGTTGGCAGAAGTGGCAGCTGCCAACCCAAGGAATTGAGAGAGGTAGGGAGAGAGGAGCTGGGCCCTGAGACACCGCCGTAGGGTTAGTTCCCCCCACCTCACCCTGTGCCACTGTCCCATTATTCTCTACCCCTGTCCCTGCCCCCACAGGTTCACAGAGGCCGAAGTGATGGTGATGGGTGACGTGACCTACGGGGCTTGTTGTGTGGATGACTTTACTGCAAGGGCCCTGGGAGCTGACTTCTTGGTGCACTACGGTCACAGCTGCCTGGGTATGGTGGGCCAGGACACCTGGACCTGGCAGGGCTGACAGGAGGCAGGCTGCATGCTAATCTTCTCCATCACAGTGCCTTCTTGTCCTGCTTGCAGGCACAGGGTCCCTCCTGGTTTCTGGGATGGCCTTGGCCTTCCTGCTCTGCAGGTGGATCTTGCCTTTGGATTTGGTTGCCTTGGAAACTGTGCTGCTGTCCCAGATGCAGGTGTTTGAAAGGCTGTGGTGGTAGAGCAGGCTGGGCCCCTGGCCGAGTGACAGAGAAGGCTGACCAAGAAGGCGCTTCTAGGGGACCTGTGACCCCCCTCCTCCCCTACTTCCTCATTCTACCTCCAGGCTGAAGGCACTGGTCCTGGCTGCTTAGAAACCTCAGCCTGGGCCAGGCCCTCTGCTCCTCCTACCTTCCAGAACAAAGTCCCCTGAACTCTCCCCCATCCCCAGTTCCCATGGACACCTCGGCCCAAGACTTCCGGGTGCTGTACGTGTTTGTGGACATCCGCATAGACACTACCCACCTACTGGACTCTATCCGCCTCACCTTTCCCCCAGCCAGTGCCCTTGCTCTGGTCAGCACCATTCAGTTTGTGTCAACCTTGCAGGTGAGTGGAGTGAGGTTCCTCAGCATCCCGGGAGGCAGACAGCACCCACTCTCCAGGCCGTCCCTGGATCCTCATGCCAGGTGCTCCAGGCCACTCCTCTCGCCCTGACCCTCCTTCCCTAGCCACTTGCTTCCCTTCCCTAATTATCCCTACAGGCAGCTGCCCAGGAGCTGAAAGCTGAGTATCAAGTGAGTGTCCCACAGTGCAAGCCCCTGTCCCCTGGGGAGATTCTAGGCTGCACATGCCCCCGGCTGCCCAAAGAGGTGGAGGCTGTTGTGTAAGTTAAAAATGGGGGCCAAGTCCTGAGATATAAGAAATGTACCCTGGGAGGGAGCCCAAGGTTTATCATATAGGAGAGAAATGGAATCTAATGCTCCCTACCTATTTTCCCAAGGTCATACTGCGAGGTGGGGACCAAATAGGGACTAGACTCCAGGTTACTGTCTCTCTCTCCAGTGCTCAGTCCACCATCCAGAAGGCTATGCCCGGGGTGGGGGCAGGAATTAGAGGGCCTGATGGGGGGATGAGGGTGGGCTGGAAATGGTGGGAATATAATTGGAGAAGATGGATGGGCACGCCCAGGCTGCAGCCCCATTAATTTAGCATCCGGACAGCTAACAAGCAGAAGCAGCGTGTCTCCTGCTGCCTAATTATTTTAGGTAATGGAAATGCTTAATGTTGTGTGAATGCAGCCAGCCTCAGAGCCCACAGCTCCCCCAGCTCCCTGGCTGGGACTGGGGAGGGGAGCAGCCCCACTCTTGCTAATGGCAGGGAGGGAGGGAGGGGCACTCCCTGACTCAGTCCTACCTCTGGGGCTTTGGATACTGGTCCCATAGACCTTGCCGCACCCACACAGACCACTGCTGCCCTTAGACGGGCCACATCAGGACCTTCCCCAGCCCAGATCTGGCAGCCCTGCTCCCCCAGGGGCATCCCCCCTGTGTCAGTGCCTGCATAACTCTGAGCTCCTAGATACCTACCCTTGGGGGCTTGAAGGTGTGTGTTGGAGGGAGGGACACCCTGAGTGTTGGCCATTCATCAAAATGAGGCATGGTCTCCAAGAGGGATAGAAGGAGCTGTTGCGGGCAGATTATGTTCCATGCTCTGGGGTCTCCATGGCCTGAGAAGGTACTGTTACACATAGCATCTCCTAGGGCATGCGTAGTACAGCCTGGTGGTTAAGCCTGAGATATATTGCTTAATAGCTGGATAACTTTGGGCAAGTTTCTTAACATCCCTGAGCCTCAGTTGTATCTTTTGTAAAATGGGGACACTATAGATATCTTGGAGGATTATTAGAAATGACTGAGTGAACTCACTCGCATCAGATACTTAGTCCAGGCCTGGTACATAGAAAGCATAAGTCCAATGAACAGTAGCTGTTGTTATAACTCAGTAACTGGACACAGAGCTAGTTTGTGCAAAGAGTAGCCAGTGTATACCCTGCAGCCTCATTTACAGCATAGATGACACCCTGAACACTACTTCCCACATCTGTATTGAGCTTGGTAAGGGAGAATCTGGGAGAATCTGTTCCCCAACTTCCAAGTTAGGATCTCTGGAGCCCCAGGTAGCCTTACTATGGCCTTGACTGCTCCTTTACTCTTCCCCCAGAAGGTTGGGGTGGGGTAGTTCTTAGATTCTGTATTATAGAACTAGAGGGACCTTCCAGTCATCCAATTCAAACTCCTTATTTAAGGAGTGTGAAAACCAAGACCCCAAGAGGTGAAATGATGGCTTGTCCCAGTTTATACACAGAGTCAGCAACACAGTCAGGACTGAGAAGTCAGTCCTCTGCATTTCTAAAAGCCAGCAAATGCCTCTTCTGCTGCTTCACACCATACTTACAGACTTTTCCATGCCCTGCAGGTATCTTGGAGATGGCCGCTTCCATCTGGAGTCTGTCATGATTGCCAACCCCCATGTCCCCACTTACCGGTATGGACTAGGCTGGGCTGACCAGCTGGCAAGGGGTGAGATTCCCTGCCAGAGGCCCTCAGTCAGCTGAAACCTCATTCCCCAGCCACTAAACAGTCCCCAGCCCTAAGGGTCTGAGGCACTTGGGGCCAGGATCTGGGCATTAGACCCAGGGCTGCTGTTGCCCACCCATCCCTTGGGATTCACACTGAGGTCCTAAAACCCTCCCCACCTCTTGTCTGGTCCAGCTGTGGGACTGATCTTCCCAATAGCAATCCCTGCTCTTGCCTTCGTTCCTAATTACCTGCATGGGGCCTGAAGGTTCAGGATCCCAAAGGGCTGAGTCAGGAGCTGTGTATTCAACAGGAGTCCCAACAGTGGCTGTCACAGTGACCCTGGCAGCTTCTTTTTCAGGTACGACCCATACAGCAAAGTCCTATCCAGAGAGCATTATGACCACCAGCGCATGCAGGCTGCCCGCCAGGAAGCCATAGCCACAGCCCGCTCGGCTCAATCGTGGGGCCTTATTCTGGGCACTTTGGGCCGCCAGGGCAGTCCCAAGATCCTGGAGGTCAGAGGGCTTGGGCCTCTGGAGGAGGGGACTGACCGGAAACCCAGCTGCAAAAATCAATGGGCCAAGGGATTTAACTTTGGCTGTTTGACCATTATGACCCCAGCCCTGCCTTCCTCTCCCAACAGCACCTGGAATCTCGACTTCAAGCCTTGGGACTTCGCTTTGTGAGGCTGCTGCTTTCTGAGATCTTCCCCAGCAAGCTTGGCCTACTTCCTGAGGTGGATGTGTATGTTTCCCCACCTTAGCTACCTAGCTATGACTCTGGCCAAAGCAGCTTAGAAGCTGGGTCCTGCCTCACACATATTGAAGAGTGGAGTCAATGAGAATTGCTTCCATGGTCGTGAAATTTTAATGTTTACAGAGCATTTACCCAGCAGGGGTTATCCTTGGCTATGGGTCATACCTGCTTTGTCTGGCTTTGGGTCTCAAAGGCAATGGCAACATCACAGTTGTTCTGTGTAACATTGAGTTCGAGGGGTGGTTGACACCAGCACTGTACTAGGCACTAAATTTGGTTCTGGGGATACTATCACAAATGACCTGCCCTAGAAAGGTCATAGTCAGTGGAGGGAACAAGAGAAAACCAGAAACAATATAGTATTCTAAACAGCAGTAGGTGACAGTCTTTACTTTAGGATTAATAAATTCTATTAATTAATGGGTATGTTGGGGACACTATCATGTTCTTCAGCATGCTGTCCAGGAGAGGGGGAGGTCTCAACCTAAGGTCTGACCTAGGTTTCCTTCTCAGGTGGGTGCAGGTGGCATGTCCACGTCTCTCCATTGACTGGGGCACAGCCTTCCCCAAGCCACTGCTGACACCTTACGAGGTAACACCAAGTTTTGGAAATCTCTGGGAGAGAGTGGGCTTTGCACCTTGTTCTCAAGGGAGTCGTCTGAAGTAGAGTGTGGTGGGTGGGCAGCATGTAGTTATCTTCATAGGTTCTGAAGTCTGTCTTGAATCCCCCAGTTGAGCCACTTCCTAGCTGTGTGGCCTTAGGCAAGTCCCTTAACCTCTCTGAGCCACACATTTCCCTTGTGTGCTATGGGGTTAATATATTCTTCATAGGCCGTTGTGACGATTGAATTCAATAATCCAGGCGCAGAAAAATGTTGGTAAATGTTATTGTCCTGTTTTCCTTCCCTAGGCGGCTGTGGCCCTGAGGGACATTTCCTGGCAGCAGCCCTACCCGATGGACTTCTATGCCGGCAGCTCCTTGGGGCCGTGGACTGTGAACCATGGGCGGGACCGGCTAGTGCCGGGGAAGGTAGGCGGGGACTGCCAGTAGGGCAGAGGGACAGCCCCTGGGGGCCGCCTTGGCACGGGCCGCCTCCCTGGCGACGTGAGCCGAGGCCGCCGCCCTGCGGCTGCGACGGGAAATGCACGGGAGCGGATTGGAGGACGTCGCAGAAGCGAGAAGCTGACCAAAGTCTGCGACCTCAGGTGCAGGAGGGGTCCACGCGCCCCTCTCCAGCCGCGGCTTGCGAGGATTGTAGCTGCAGAGACGAGAAGGTGGCGCCGCTGGCTCCTTGACGCGCTCCGGGCTTCCAGGTACTCGCCCGGCTGGGGCTGCGCCCCACCCCTCCCCGTTGTCATGGGGACGCCCTCTCGCTCCGAGACCCGCCTTCAGGGTGGTGCCGGCTCATGGTTCCGCCCCTCGCATCATTCTACTTCCGCTCGGGGAAAGACTACTTCCGGTGCTTCTGAGGCCCGCCGCCCGGCATTATGGCGGCGAGGCGGCCCCTGCGGGTCTTGTGCCTGGCGGGCTTTCGGCAGAGCGAGCTAGGCTTCCGCGAGAAGACTGGAGCGCTGAGGAAGGCGCTGCGGGGCCGCGCCGAGCTCGTGTGCCTCAGTGGCCCTCACCCCGTTCCCAACGCGACGGGCCCCGAGGGTGCCGGGCCAGACTCCGGTGAGATGAGCGCTACTCCGGAAGTGCACTCAGTATCTTCTCTTATCTTGCTTCGTTCCCTTAACACCCCTCAGCATAGCCCCACCTCGTATCCTGCCCTCATTCCTTCCACCCAGCCCACACCCGTTTCTCCCATCCCAGCCTCTCGCTCAAACCGCGCGCTTGCTCTTTCAGGCTTCCTTCCTCCTCCATCTGTCTTCCCCCGTCTGCAATTCATGCCGGTCCATTTGGTCCCCACTGCATTTCCCCCAGACTTTCTCCCCTCACTTCCCTCTCTGTTATTCCCACACCCTCCCTCCTCTTGTCATTTCTTTCCCCCCCTGAAGTCCCCGTTCCCCTGATCCCATTCTCTTCTCCCATATCGCTGTAGGGCCCTGCCCTTCGGAGGAGCAGCCTCGAGGCTGGTGGTTTTCAGAGCAGGAGGCAGACGTTTTCTCCGCACTGGAAGAGCCCCCAGTGTGCAGGGGTCTGGAGGAAGCCCTGGGAACGGTGGCACAGGCACTGAACAAGCTGGGGCCTTTTGATGGGCTCCTTGGTTTCAGCCAGGGTGCTGCACTAGCAGCCCTTGTGTGTGCTCTGGGCCAGGCGGGAGATCCCCGCTTCCCCTTGCTGAGATTTATCATCCTGGTATCTGGTTTCTGCCCCCGGGGCCTTGGCCTCAAGGAACCCATCCTGCAGGGCCCCTTGTCACTGCCTTCACTCCATGTTTTTGGGGACACTGACCGAGTCATCCCTTCTCAGGAGAGTATGCAACTGGCAAGCCGTTTCCCTGGAGCCATCACCCTTACCCACTCTGGTGGCCACTTCATTCCAGCAGCCGCACCCCAGCGCCAGGCCTACCTCAAGTTCTTGGACCAGTTTGCAGAGTGAATGATCAACAAATGTCTCTACCCATCCATCCCCCCTTGAGGCAGCCTGTAATCTATGTCCTCTCCTGGGACCTCCAGTGCTTTTCGTGCTCCTCACCACAACCAGCTAAGAGACAACTGTTAATTCTCAGGACTGAAAATATATGAGCCCTGCCCTGTATTTGAGAAAAAGGGAGCAGAAGGCCTCAATGGCCTTTGCCCTTGACTTCTGATACTCAAACATGAAAAAGGCTACAGAGCCCTGGATGAGAGGAATGTTACATGGGAAAAGCAGGGGCTGGCACCACTGTGGCTGCCACACAATAAAGTGGTGATTTGGATTTTGAGCATCTTTTTCCTGGTACACACAGCCTCTTGGGCAGCACCAAGCAGGGAGGTGTTTCCAGTTGTGAGACCCAGCACAAACTCATGCATGTGTGCGTATATATACTCACACATTTTTGGTGGAAATTTTATGTCCCAAACTGAAGCAAAGGAGGCCTTGGCGCCTCTTCCTAACTTAACCCCATCTGCAGAGTTTCTGAGATTGATGCTACTCTGTAGTAACTACAGCGAAGGCCTGAGCAGCCTAGCTGGTTTGCCCTTAGGGAGTGCAGTTAGTTGTTCCTAGACACTTTAAGGATTGCCCACTCTTGCCATTTTCCTCCCACTTCCAGCATCATCTCCTCACCCCCCACTGCTTTCTGACTTCTTTCCTGACTGCAAGACAAGAAGCCTGTTACTTTTATGAAAGGTCACAAGTCCTATCTAGCCCTCACCCACAGTTGTCAGGGAGCTAAGTAACTGAGGAGGAACTAGGCTTAGGGGATACAGCACAAATACTCCAGCCCATCATTCTGACAAGCAGACTAACCCTTAAATTACCCAAAGTTCTAGGTTCCTCACTACAGAGACAAACTGTCCAAGATAAAAAAACTGGAATTACCCACCCAGACAGAGGCCCAGTTTACAGGGTTTAGAACCTTTATAACAGAAAGTGTGTGTTGGGAGGGGTGGGGGTGGTTCTCCCTTGCTACTGTTGGCCTCTGCCTTGTTCTTGCTGTTTTAAGGGATCTTTCCCTTGGCAAAAGGAGGAGACTCTGAAATGGATTGAATTACTCTTACAGGCCTGTGGGATTTGGCCCATAGAATTTTAGAAAAAATTCGACTTAAAATTTTATAAAAACTCAGATGTCTGGCTTTTCTGGAAATAATTGATGGATTTGCAGTCTAGGGGTCACATATCCTTATGGCAATCATAGGATGCCTCCTTTAGCAAGGTCCCAAGATGTGAAAATGATGACTTGCATAGCCCAGCTGCCACTACTTGGGATTATTGTGAGGATTAAAGGAGAGAGGGGAAGATACTGGGGAATGAATTTTAAGTCAAGGCTTAAAATTAGAAGGGGGTGGGGTGGGTAGAGTAGAGCAGTATTAGGTGGAGCATACTTGGGGTGAGGAGAATTCCTCCTGAGAATCATAGAATGTCCAAGCTGGACGGAAACATCATGTGGTCCACTGGTTCCCAACAAGTGGGATCTACCTCCCACTGAGCTCTCCAGGAACAAGAAAGGAGCTTAGGGGATGTGCCCTCTCCCCCATGCACCGATTCTATGGACCACTTACATCAGGATCATCTGTTAAAGTCTGAATTCCTAGGGCCAATTCCAGAGGTACTGAGTCAGAATCACTGGGACTCAGGAATCTGCGTTTTGACAAACCGCCCTGGTCATTCCCAAGCAATTATTATTTGAAAACCACTGCCTTAGGGGGTAGAAGAAAAGCCTCTGGTAAGTGTATGTTATTTGAAAAAAGCCCCCAGAGTGATTCTCATGTGACCTACCAGGGAGGAAGAGCAAGCTTCCCAGAAGAATCATTGATCTAACATTTTCAACTTATAGCTAAGGAAAATGAGGTCCAGCGGATAGAGATAGGAATAACATTTATTGAGTACTAGCTATATGCCAGATATTGTGATAAGCAGCAGCTTTAATGTTGCCTAGTCTCACAACGTCAACAGGTAAGTACTATTATTAACCCAATTTTGCAACTGAGGAAACAGGCACAGAGAGGCTAGGTAACTTACCCAAGGTTAGATTCAGATCCAAGAACTCACATTCTTGACCTTTACTAGTCATTGTTTTCTCTGTTGCATTGTAGAAGATGAACAGAGACACCCACCACTCACTACTTGTTGGGCTATATGTCCTGCCTGGGCCTCACCTTCCTAATGTACTTCCTAATGTATAAGACACTAAACAACTCTTACATTGTACAGTCAGTCCTCTGGGTCTTTCCCCTCTGACCACATTCTTCACAGGGGGTCAAACTGCAAAAGACTTGGCCTCTTCTTTTCAGAATGTCCCTACCATTTCTCTTTTCTATCTCTGACTCCACCTTGGATTCCTAAAGCTCTTAAGAGAGAGTGTCTCTTAGCAAAGAACCTGTCAGGCCCAGGCTCAGAGCATCTGCTCAGGGAGGTCTACCCTCCTCTTCTGTTCATTCTACCTAAGTGCCCACAGCTCGAGTTTCCTCCCAACGACACGCCCTCTTTGCAAACACATAGTAGCCTAAATAGAATACTTAAGATCAAAATAGCATTCTGCTGTTTTCAAAGGTTTTTACTTACATGATCCTATTTGATCCTCACAATACATCTGCCAAGAAGGAGTGATTATTATCCTGTTTTACAGGGAGCTCAGAAACAGAACATGGCCCCTTAGATAACAAGCAGTTGATGATGAAGTCAGGTTGGACCTCCTCCTTCCCAATGCGGTATTCCCACCTGCACACACTTCAATCTGCCCACGGATGTTCACTGGAATCTGGAATCAAGTGCATTTTACTCTAAGACCTCAGGGTCCTGGGGGAGATGGGGTAGGGCAGCAAGTGGGTGTTGATTTGCAGGAAAACCAGCACCCAGTGTCTTCGAAGTAGTTTAGAGAAGGAGGGGGTGTGGAGAGGTAAAGAAAAATTGGATTAATAGCTGATGGGGCTGGATTGCATTAACCATCCCCAACACTATTCCTGGGGAAGGCGCACCTGATATTCAACAGCCAGCCCCTACAGTGGGTGATGCTGGCAGTGGCAGGTGACACAAACAATAATGTTTTTGAAGAGATCATTGCTCACACTTCACTGGCACAACCCGACTTCAGCCCCTGTGGTATTCACTCCTCTTTAGGACTAATTTGAGAAACAGTCTCAAGTTGGAATCCAGCACCTAGAGATAGACCAAAGTGAGAATGCTGATAATATATCAGGCACGCTTTAGGGACCAGATGAACTTTATAAGCCCACTGGCTTCCTGAGAGTTGGAGACCCTTATTATCCTCCTGGCTCAGAAGGAGAAAGTGGGGGAGGGGGGAATAAGAGGAGGCTGTGACTTTGTCAGGAAACAGATTCAAGGGTTTGCTCTTTGCCCTCTGCCTACTCAGCTAGGGGTTCCTGGAAGAAGGAGGTTGTGGCGTATTTAAGAAAACTTTCCTCCGCGTACCCCCTTCAGTGCCCAGGAGGCAAACAACATTCTTCCTTGCCTCTGGGTCCCTCCCACCGAAGAGACAGACTCCAAATCCCAGAACTACTCCTTCTCTGGCCATCCCCTGGCTGCAATACCTCGGCTGGGAGGACAGGGCAGTCGCTGAGGCTGACAGACACACTCCGCAGACCGTGCTTCCTTCTCTGCCTCGGTGGGCACACAGCAGTCAGACCGGGGAGGGCCCGCCTCCCTGCGGGGGAGGGCCCTGCCTCCCTGCGCAGCACCTCTCGCGGACGCATCCCAGCTTGACTCGCCGCCCCCGCCTCCTCCTGCTCTGCCTCTCCCCTCCCCGCGGCTGGCAGGGCGCGGCATGGCGCGGCGCGTGGGCGTGCTGCGGGGCGACCATGGCTGTAGACTGTTACCTCCGGTTCCCACAGTAACAATCGAAAGCCACGGTTGCCCTGGAGACGCGGGGGCGGGGCGCGCGCCGCTGACAGCACCGCGGCTGCTCGGGGCAGGCTGACGTCAGGACTGCGAGGCGGGGGGCCTGGGGGGGGTTTGCTGCGCCCCGGGGCCCCGACGCGGTACTACGCGGGGTCTGGGCGAGTGTGCGTGTGGGCCGGCCACCCCTCGTAGCCCCTGGGGACTGGGGACGGGACGGCCCGATGGCTGCGCCCGCGTTGGATCAGCACCGCGGACAGCGGCGGCGCTGGCTACGAGCGCGGGGTTGCGGGACTCCGAGGGACAGAAGGGCCCCGGGGCGCGGCGCTGGGCCAGGTCCGCGGTCCTGGGGCGGGGCCAGGCGTCGGTGGCCGTGACTGGAGACTGTTACTGAGGGCGGCCCAGGCAGTAAGCAGTCTACAGCCAAGGTGCCGGCGCGCTGTCCGGGCGGGGGTGCCCCCGTCGCCCGCGGCTGGGGGCGCTGCTGCTCCTCTTCCCCCGCGTCTCCCACCCTTCTCTGCCCCAGCGCTTGCGGACAGGCACGCGGGCCCTGACGTCAGAGTCGTGTGACGTCAAAGATGTCCCAGAGGGAAGCACTTCCGGCGGCGGGGGGGGGTTCAGTGGGGGCGGGGCGCAGTTCCGCTGGCCGGGGGGAGCTCCGATAGCAGAAGCCCGGCCGGGCCAAGGGAAGTCGTGGGCACAGCAGGGACTAGCCCGACAGGACCGGACGGGGAGGGGGCGCCCCGGCCGAATGTGGGGCGGGGGTCCCGAGAGAGCTGCGGCCGGGGCGACAGGCAGGTGGGCGTCTGCCTCTTCCTCGCGGCCCCGCTCAGCCGGCTCGGGGCAGCGAGGCTGAGTCACCGCACTGCCAGGAGGGGGAGTAGGGGGTGCATCTCCTGGGGCGCCAGCACCTTCACCCCACTTTCTTGGGAGGATGGCGCAGGAGCCCAAGGGAAAGCCATGGGGACTCTGGGGTCCGTCCTCTATTCGATGGTCCTCCGAAGTGTCTGTGTCTCCATCCAGGCGCGGGCAGGTGCTGCGCTGGGTTCTGTGCCCACCTCCGGCCCCGGCTCCACCGGCTGCAAGAGGACCCTTGTACCCCCACCCTGTCCCTATCCCCACTCTGGAGGGGCCCTCCAACCCCCCGCCCGGCCGGTCTCTTCCTTGCCCTCCCGTCCGCGTCCGCGCATCTGTCCATCTGTGGCCCGTCGGTCGGTCAGTCCCGCTTACCTGGCGGGCTGCGTTGCGCCAGCGCTCGGTCGCCTCCTGCAGCCTCGCCGGCGCGGCGGCTTTTATAGGCGCGCGTAGTACTCGTGCGGCGGCTCATTCATGCGGCCGCGGCTCCTACACACTGACGCGCTGCCGACGTCAGCGGGGAATTTAGGAAATGGGAAAAGGGGCTATTTATAGTGTCGAGGCGGGGTTGGGGGGGGACCAAGGCTACCGGGAGCTGGGAGGGGGAGGAGGGTGCGCGGAAGCAGGAACAGGGTAGGGGGAGCCCGCGGCCCCTGTCCGGGACTACAACGGGTTAACTTTCCGGAACTGCGGGCTGGGCACTGGGGGAAGATAGTGCAGGGAGGGTGCGGCAGGTCCAGTTACGTGTTTATTCACTCTCCCCTTCCGGAGCTCTGGGACTCCTGGGGGTCCTCACCTGGTAGCCCCCACGCCCACTCCTCAGTTCCTAGACCGAACGGTTCCGTGACGTCACAGGATGCCCCGCGGCGGCGTCATACCCCGCATGGCCATTGCGGTGTCGTCACCCTCTCGTCCTGGGAGGGCAGGAGAGGAAGCTGGACCTGCGGAGGGACCTAAGGCGCTGCTAGGGCTGTGGCGTCGAGGGAGGGGAAAGGTGTAGGGTAGCCCAGGAGTCTTGGAAGGCTTTAGCGGCGGAGACTGGGCCTGGGAGGGAAGGCCCAGAGGGGATCAGGTACCAGTCAGGAGCTGGAGACCGGAGGGAAGGCAGAGAAGTTCAGGAGCTGGCCTGGACTCCTCAGAAATGAGCAATGGAGTTCTTTATGAGGGAGTTGGGGGTAAGGTGCCAGGAGTAGGGGGTGAGAGGAAGGGCAGCCTCAGCAGGTGGAGGGGAGGACAGATTGGCAGTGCCTAGCTCCAGGGGCCATCTTAGGACCCATTTGTGGCATGATGGACGTTGGCAGAGCTCTTATGAGAGTGATGAAGAGTGAAGGAGACCAAAGGCCTAGCAGTTTGGAAAGGGGCCTCCAGGGGGTGATGGGGACCATTTCCTGGAGGAGTTAATGTTCCTGGAGGTCAGAATTGGCAGGAAGAGCCCATGCGATTTGGGACAGAGCTCCCCTGGACGGGATCACAGAAATGAATGGTCCTGGCCCAGCCTAGCTCCATCCATAGGAGAAAGGTACTAAATGGGGAGGAGGAGTGTGTTCAGGGAGAGGAGAGGGACCAGGGTGGGGAGGGGCAGCCTGAGGCATGGCCGCCATGCTGGAGAAGGAAGGAAAGGTCGAAGGGTGAAGTCCACAGGAGGGTAAGGGGGCTGCCGTTGGGCTGGGGGCAGGTCTGTGAGACTGTCCCCATACAGATGCAATGATGGTTTGAGGGTAGGGGCTAGGGGCAGTGAGTTAAGTTGGAAGGAGTGGACCGGGAAAAAGTGCTGAAGAATACACACAAAGACCGTGGGCACAGAACACTGTGGGGTGGGTCAGCAGTGTACAGACTCCATTGCACCAAAGACACACGGGGGCTGAGGGGCTCCTTGTGAGGCTGGGATCTGACCTTATCAAAAGGAGAAAAGATTAAAGCTGGAATGGGGTCAGAGAGGCCCCGCACGCCCTTTGGGATCTGGCTTCCTAGAATTCCCCTTTTCTTGCCGACAGCCTTTGTTCCAGGGGTTCTATTCTCCAAGAATACCTTCCTGCCCCGTGGGAGAACTCCTATTCATTCGTCAAAGCCCTGCCGAGCATTTCTTCTTAGGAGCCTTTCCACCTCCCTCCAACACTCCATAACTCTTCCACCAGAGCCCACAGCACGTCCCGTGGCAGAGATGTCAGGGTCCACCTCCCCTAGAGGCCAGCAGTTCCGGAGCCCATTATTTTTATCTTCGGGACCTCATTACTTCTCCAACGAGGACGCCGTGGGGGAGACGTAGGAGAGGACGTGGATAAGATGGATCCAGAACACAGGTCGGAAACAGGGAGAGGGGTGGACTCAGGAAGGGGCTGGAGTCAGAAAGACCTGTTTGGACCAGGAGCCTCGGCCAGGCACCGAAGCCTTGAAGCAGCCTGCGGAGGAAAGGGAGCCTCTGGGGGGCGCCCGAGACCTTGGTGTCTGTCAGGGACCGCTAGTGGCCGCGCCCGCCGCCTCTCGCGGAGTGACTCAGCCACTACCTCTGGCGGGGGCGTGGAGGCCAGAGGACATTGCGGGGGGCGGCGAGCTCGGCCCCCGCCTGCCCTGCGGCCCCGAGCTGTTGCTAAGCTTTCCAAGGCCTCGGAGAGAAGTGATCTGGGCGAAGCTGATCGGTTACCATGGTAACGCTGCGCCCCAGCCCCTCGCGCTACGCCGCTGAGGGAGGTGCAGCCAATCAGAAGCTGCGGACGTTCTTAGGGACCCCCCCCACAGCGTGTGGGCGGGGGTCAGGAGGTGCGGGGAGGAGGCGGAGCGTGGGCCGCGGAGACTGGGCGCTCGCAACAGGCCTGGTGCGGTGGCGGGGCCGCATGGGGCCACTTCCGGAGTAGTTGTGCGAGCACCAGCGCGCCAGTGCAGGGTCCCCTTCCTCCCAGGAGAGGCGTCACCCGCAGGAACCTGGCCTTTATGTGGCGTGCAGGACCTTGTGGGGGGTCTTGAACCGCAGGCCCTACTGTAACTGTCATGCTTCTTTCTGGTGGGTGGGTTGGAGAAAAAGTCATTCACGCGGGGTCGTTCAAAACGGCTTACACGGGAATCTGGGGCCCGAGGTTACTTCTGTGGACCCCCAAGAGGCGCTGTCCAGCCATTTCCAATCGCCCTGAATGACTTTTCCTGGGTTCCCTGCGAAGAGTCGCAAGTTCAGGGCGGGCTGTTTGAGTAACACCTCTGCCTAGGTTCACGGAGGGCCCTAGACTCCGGGAGGGGGCGGGTGTGTGTCTGCGTAAACATGCGCGCCTGCGAGTGTCAGTGCCTGGAGAGGGTCTGGGTACAAATGAGTTTATCCTGTGCATACCTAATCCATGTGCCTGACTGAGGGAGGGTGTGTTGGGTGGGGGTGGGTCCAAGTGGACGGTCCTCTACAGGAATGTCTAAGAAGAGCCCTTCGAGATCTTGTCTACCTTCATCTCAGGATTTTCATAACCTCCCTCCCACCACCTACTGTACTTTTCCGAATGGGGGCTGCGTACACATAAATGTGTACATGGGATTGCTCAGCTCAAAACCCCAGGCTTTATGGGGCTCGCGGGTCCGGGGCCTGGATCCCCAGGTGGGCACATCAGGGAGGGTGAACCTGCGGATAGGTCCCCTGCCCCTGCCCAGCTCAGCATCTGCGAGCCTCCAGCTCAGGTGCGCAGGAGGCAAAGTCGCCGCGGTGCCGCGCAGAGCCCCGCGTGCCCGAGAGGTGGCGCCATAGTCGCAGCAGCGCCGCTGGCCCGGGCCGCTCCAGATAAGAGTGTGCGGAAAGCGCGGCGGGGCTGAGACGCGACCAGGACGCGGGGAGGACGGACCAGCAGGACAGACCGACCGGGGGCCCGGCGGGCGGAGGGCAGCGCGGCGCAGCCACGTCCCCCCTGGATCCGCTGGCAGCCGGGCCCGGGGCTTCCGACATGCCCCCCAGGTGGGTCCTCGAGCTGGGGACTGGGAAGGACAGGGGACCCGGGACAGCCCGGTCCTCGTGCGTTGGCTGCCTCGGGCGCATCCTCTGGCGCGGGCGCCCCATCGCTGCTGGCGGCTGGCTTTCAGGGCTCCCGGTGTCGTCCCTATCGGACTTGGGACCGCCGGGCCGCTGTTCTGTGCCGGGTTCACAGCGGGGTCAGCGGCCCGGGGCGGCTCGGCCCGCACATGGGCTGGAAAGGCAAGGGGAAGGGAAGGGGAGCTGGCGGGCGGGGCTGGCAGGGGCGCTGCCCTGGCACAGCTCGGAGCCTGGCAGCGGGGCTGGTGGGGAGCCGGCTAGGAGCTGCCACCGCCGCGGGGAGGGAAGTCCGGCCCGGCTTTGGCCACAGGTAACGGGCCGCGAGGCCCTGCGGGCCAGGCAGGGAACGGGGTCGGGCGGGCGAGCAGGCGGGCAGGGGAGCTCAGGGATCTGCTCGGCCGCCGGAATTGGGGGCTGTGAGGAAACGCTGGGAGTCGAGGAACTGGGGCTGGCGCGCTCCTCCCGCCCTGTCTGAAGTTGGAAAACTTTTCCCCAAGTTTGGGGCGGCGTAGTTCCAGGGGAGAAGGGGCCGAGGGGAGCAGGGGAGGGAGGCGCCGCCGGGTCCGCGAATGTAGAGCGGAGGCCGAGGCCCGGGCCGGGGCCGGGGCCGGGACGCGGGTGGGGCGCAGGCCCGAGTCAGGGCCGCAGCCGGCGGCGCGCTGTGCCCGCCCGGGGCGCTGCCCCCTCCCTCCCCTGGGAGCTGCGTGGCTCCCCCCTCCCCCCCACCTGCTTCCTGCCTCAGCCTCCTGCCCCGATATAACGCCCTCCCCGCGCCGGGGCCCGGCCTTCGCGCTCTGCCCGCCACGGCAGCCGCTGCCTCCACTCCCCGCGCGGCGGCTGCCGCCCGGGCCCGACCGAGGGCTTGACAGCCCCCGGCCAGGGCGGTGCCACGGCGGGCACCCGGTTCCCCTCCTCCGAATCACTTCCCCCAGCTGGGGCAACTTCTCCCCAGGCGGGAGGCACTGCTTACTCGGCTCCCTTTCTCCCTACTTGGGCAAACTTTTCCGCCCTGAATGACTTTTCCTGAAGCGGACATTTTACTTAAATCGGGTAACCCTGTCTCCGAAAGGGTCACTTCGCCTGAACAGTTTTCTCCTCGGAAGCACCCAGCACTCAGCCCGTGTGCCCAGTGGGCGTTGGGGCCTGGGGGCTCAGGCCAGCCTGGCCTCCTCTCCAACGGCGGCCGCTCTCCTCTTGCTCCTTCTGGTTCCGGCCAGTCGGCCTAGGCTCCTACTCTCCGAGGCTGCCGATCCTTAGCCAGTGCCCAGGCCGCAGTGCTCGATGCCCCTGCTCAGCTGAGGGGAAGGGGAAGTGGAGGGGAGAAGCGCCGGGCTGGGTACAGGCGGCGAGGGCGCTGCACGGCTCTTACCCGGCTGGTGTGTGTCCCCGCAGGAGAGTGTGCTGGGCAGACGATGCTGGACACGATGGAGGCGCCCGGCCACTCGAGGCAGCTGCTGCTGCAGCTCAACAACCAGCGCACCAAGGGCTTCTTATGCGACGTGATCATCGTAGTGCAGAACGCCCTCTTCCGCGCGCACAAGAACGTGCTGGCGGCCAGCAGCGCCTACCTCAAGTCCCTGGTGGTGCATGACAACCTGCTCAACCTGGACCATGACATGGTGAGCCCGGCCGTGTTCCGCCTGGTGCTGGACTTTATCTACACCGGCCGCCTGGCTGACGGCGCAGAGGCAGCAGCGGCGGCGGCCGTGGCCCCAGGGGCCGAGCCAAGCCTGGGCGCCGTGCTGGCCGCCGCCAGCTACCTGCAGATCCCTGACCTCGTGGCGCTGTGCAAGAAGCGCCTCAAGCGCCATGGCAAGTACTGCCACCTGCGGGGCGGCGGCGGCGGCGGCGGCGGCTACGCTCCCTATGGGCGGCCCGGCCGGGGCCTGAGGGCCGCCACGCCCGTTATCCAGGCCTGCTACTCCTCCCCGGCTGGGCCTCCGCCGCCGCCTGCCGCGGAGCCACCGTCGGGCCCCGAGGCCGCGGTCAACACGCACTGCGCGGAGCTGTACGCGTCGGGCCCCGGCCCCGCCGCCGCACTCTGTGCGCCAGAGCGCCGCTGCTCCCCTCTCTGTGGCCTGGACCTGTCCAAGAAGAGCCCACCCGGCTCTGCGGCTCCCGAGCGGCCGCTGGGTGAGCGCGAGCTGCCCCCGCGCCCAGACAGCTCTCCCAGCGCCGGCCCCACCGCCTACAAGGAACCACCACTCGCCCTGCCGCCGCTGCCTCCGCTGCCCTTCCAGAAGCTGGAGGAGGCCGCACCGCCTCCGGACCCGTTCCGTGGCGGCGGCGGCAGCCCGGGACCGGAGCCCCCCGGCCGCCCGGACGGGTCCAGTCTCCTCTACCGCTGGATGAAGCACGAGCCGGGTCTGGGTAGTTACGACGAGCTGGTCCGGGAGCGCGGCTCCCCGGGCGAGCGCTGCGAGGAGCGTGGCGGGGACGTGGCTGCCTCGCCCGGGGGGCCTCCGCTTGGCCTAGCACCACCGCCACGCTACCCAGGCAGCCTGGACGGGCCCGGCACGGGCGGCGACGGCGACGACTACAAGAGCAGCAGCGAGGAGACTGGCAGCAGTGAGGACCCCAGCCCACCTGGCGGCCACCTCGAGGGCTACCCATGCCCGCACCTGGCATATGGCGAGCCTGAGAGCTTCGGTGACAACCTGTACGTGTGCATCCCGTGCGGCAAAGGCTTCCCCAGTTCGGAGCAGCTGAATGCGCACGTGGAGGCTCACGTGGAGGAGGAGGAAGCGCTGTATGGCAGGGCTGAGGTGGCTGAAGTGGCTGCCGGCGGCCCCGGCCTAGGGCCACCTTTTGGCGGTGGCGGGGACAAGGTTGCTGGGGCTCCTGGTGGCCTGGGAGAGCTGCTGAGGCCCTACCGCTGCGCGTCGTGCGACAAGAGCTACAAGGACCCGGCCACTCTGCGGCAGCACGAGAAGACGCACTGGCTAACCCGGCCCTATCCATGCACCATCTGTGGGAAGAAGTTCACGCAGCGTGGGACCATGACGCGCCACATGCGCAGCCACCTGGGCCTCAAGCCCTTCGCGTGCGACGCGTGCGGCATGCGTTTCACGCGCCAGTACCGCCTCACGGAGCACATGCGCATCCACTCTGGCGAGAAGCCCTACGAGTGCCAGGTGTGCGGCGGCAAGTTCGCACAGCAACGCAACCTCATCAGCCACATGAAGATGCACGCCGTCGGTGGCGCGGCCGGCGCAGCTGGGGCGCTGGCGGGCTTAGGAGGGCTACCCGGCGTCCCCGGCCCGGATGGCAAGGGCAAGCTCGACTTCCCTGAGGGCGTCTTTGCCGTGGCCCGCCTCACGGCTGAGCAGCTGAGCCTGAAGCAGCAGGACAAGGCGGCTGCGGCCGAGCTGCTGGCGCAGACCACGCACTTCCTGCACGACCCCAAGGTGGCGCTCGAGAGCCTCTACCCGCTGGCCAAGTTCACCGCGGAGCTGGGCCTGAGTCCCGACAAGGCCGCCGAGGTGCTGAGCCAGGGCGCTCACCTTGCCGCTGGACCCGACGGCCGGACCATCGACCGTTTCTCTCCCACCTAGAGCGCCTGTCACCAGCCTGCATTGTCGCTGCCGGGAGGCCCGGCCCGTACCCCTAGGGAAAGGCAGCGGCAGGGAGCAGGCACACCGCGCCCGCGTCCGGGACAACTGTAGAAGCAGCCACAGCGTCGCCTCAGTGGCTGCCTCCACCTCTCTGCGGCCTCACCTGGCCTCACTGCTTTGTGCCTTAGCCCGGGGGTGGGGGAGAAAACCCCGGGACAGGGGTGGGATGGGGGAAGGGAGATTTATATTTTTGATATCAGCATTGACCAAAGGAGACCCCCGGCCTCTCCCCGCCTCTTCCTGTGGTTCATTGGCCCCCTCCCCCAGCTCCGTGCTGCTCTTGGGGGGAGGGGTGTCACTGTTGGGGCGCTCCCAGCCTTACCTCCGGCCCTTGCGACCACACCCATTCTCACTGTGAATCTCCCCGCTGGGGTCGGAGCGTCGGGCAGAGTTGGGGAGTGGGGAGGGGACTGAGCCGGCCGGAGGGCCCCCCAACCCCCACTCCCGCCCGCCCCGGGACTGATAATGTGAAGTTCCTCATTTTGCACAAGTGGCACTAGACCCAGGGCCAACCCTTCCCTCCTCGACCACCAAGGGTGGGGAGTTCTGGAGTCAGAGGGCTGAGACAGCCCTGGCCTACCGGGTCTCCCACTCCCAAGGTGTTCCCCTCTCTTTCCTGGGGCCCCGGACCATATTTATTGCATGCACCCCGGGCAGCCCCCCATCCCGAGCCCAGGCTGGGCTGGGCTGGAACGCGGTCTCTTTAGCTCCCCCCTCGTTTGTATATTTCCTACCTTGTACACAGGCTCTTCCAGAGCCGCTTCCATTTTCTATACTCGAACCAAACAGCAATAAAGCAGTAACCAAGGACCCCGACCCTGCAGCTCTATTCTGCCCTTGCACAAGGACCTGGGTGGGTGGAGGGGCCAGAAAGGGCCACCCTCACACAGGTGCAGAGGCTTGGACCTGCCTCCCCTCCCCAGTCCCAAAAACAGATCAGCAAGAGGTCAGGTATGTTTCAAAACTAAAAATTTATTAAGGAAACAAAACCAGTGCTGTAAATGGGACAGAAAGGAGAGATGCGTCTCCCTCCCACCCACCCAGTCATCAGCTTTCCGCCAGGGGAAAGGATCTCAAAGGAGAGGCCAGGACCCTATACCCCAAAGAGCTCAGTCTTCTGAGGCTCTGGGGGACTCATATCCCCAAAACTACTGGCCTTGGTTGTCCTGCACAGTCCCCCCTCCTTCTGGCAGAGTCTTGGGCCTCAGGGCTGACACAGTGGTGCTCCCATCCTCTGGGCAGGCTGTACAGTCAGACCGTGCGCTCTTGGGGGATTTCCCCACTAGTCCCACCAAGATTTACCCCTGGCTCCACCTAAAACCCTGTCTTCTCCTAGTCCTCCTATCCCTGCCCCTGGGCTGGAGGAACTCATTTCCAGCAGGAAGCCTTCTCACTGAGGTTTTGAACTTGGGTACCAGCTAAAAGGGCAATGAAAAACTCAAAGGCTAAAGGGCCCTTATGTCAGTTCTTCTGAGAAGTTGAGGGCAAAGCTAGAAACAAGATGAAAACTCCAGGCCAGGCAATGTTACTCCCAGGCACTGGACTGCCTGACCGTCTGGGCTGTATAAACCTGGGAAGTTTCTCAAGAGCACATGGGCCTGGGCTGGAAGGGCCTGGGTGGGAAAGGTTATTAGGACTCTGCCACAGGTAGCAGAGGAAGAAGATTCAGAGTGAGAACCCCTAAGACACGGAACTAAGGTGAGGAAGTTGAGGGCATCAGGGAGGTGAAAGGGATCAGAGAGGAAGGGATGTTCTGAAGGGGGGATAAGGAGAAGGGAGGGGGAAGCAGGGGACAATGAAGGGCGAGGGAGCAGGCTAAGGCCACCCAGGATGCATGGGCCTGAGACCAGATGTCCTTTCCTCTGATGTCCAAGAGGAAAATGAGTGGCAAGGTGCAAGGGACCCAGACTGGTAAGGGAAGGAAGAAAAGCAGCAGGATGGTATGTGTGTGTGTTTGGGGTGGGGGATAGAGAAGGTGGGGCCTAGGGCTGCTGTTAGGGACATGGCATCCAGAACCCAACTTGGGTCCATGGGAATTCGAATCCAAGCCTCAGGGAGATGGAGAGACACACCCTGGGCACTCTCTTCGTGACACAATGAAAGCCTCTTGAACACATTCAGGACAGAGGTTCTGAAGATTAAAGGGACCTATGATTTTGCCTGCATCTGATGGAAACTCTGAAACACCGGCCATCTCTGTCGGAGAAAGTGGCTGAGTCCCAGGGTGAGGAGGCCCTCCCTCAGCCTTAGAATGAGACGGCAGAGGGAGAGAGGCTGAGAGCATGGGTGGCCTATCTGGCTTGCCCACCTGCTGTCACTGTAGCCAGCCACCTCCCTGCTAAATCTTGGCAGCCCAGGAGGGTCCCAGCAGCTTCCGCCCGACCCTTGGGAGGGGCTCTGTGAGGAAGAGCTCCCCCACAGCATGGCCACGGCGTGGGTTGGAAGAGGATGGTTTATTGTCTGGGTGGATTGGTGGCTCAGGCACGTGGGCATCTTCCGTGCTACACTGGGCACTTTGTGGCCTTTCAGGAACGGTTCTCCATGGGGGTGGGCCCCAGTGTGGCCCCCTCAGCCCACCTGGGCCCATGTGAGGAAGGCTGGGATGTCCCGCACAGGGACATTCCTTGTCAGCGCTTTCACACGCAGGTTCCGGTCATCCGTCAACAGCACCACCTCCCGCAGTAGCCGGATTGGCTCCTCTGTTGGCATGAGAGAGCAGAAGGCCTTCACTGAGGATAGGAGGCAGAGGCAATGGCTGCCTCTTCTGCCCTGGAGGGAAATATGGTCTTGGGGGTGGGGGTGTCAAGGCCACCCATTTCTTGGCCTTTCCACAAGTCCCTTCCTTCATCCCGGTTCTCAGCCTAGGGTGCCCCTCCCCTACTGTCTTAGAAAGGCTTCTGCTTTGGACCCCACCTCCCGCACAGGACTCTGTTCTGCCTTGTGCCTGAGAGCTGCCCAAACCCACTGGCCTCCACAGATCTGTCTCCTGGGACTCTGAACTGAGGGAGCAAAAGCAGCCCCTTGCCTTCTACTCCTCCTTACTGCACAGCTGGCCTTGGATCACAATACCCTCTTTTTGTACATCTTCTCCCTCCAAAAGCCAGCAGGTTGATGCTTTAGCCATCCAGAGGTAGAAAACTAAAGATGGAACAGAAAATGTATCCAGGGCTCCCAGATGTGGGAAGCGGGAGCTCTGAGGAGAGGAGGGCAAGGGTCCTTGGCAGAATTGCACCAAGTGGGCTCTGAGGCTATGGCCAACTGATTTCCTCTATTAAATAAAAATAATCCATGTATATGGTGAAAAATTTTTTTTTTTTTTTTTTTTTTTTTGAGACAGAGTCTTGCTCTGTACCCCTGGCTAGAGTGTAGTGGTGTCAGTGTAGTTCACTGCAACCTCAAACTCCTGGGCTCAAGTGATCCTCCTGCCTCGGCCTCCCAGCGTGCTAGGATTACAGGTGAAAATTTCTAACAGGTGAAAATTCTCTAAAAAGGAAAAGTAGAGTTAGGATTATCCTCCCAACTCTGTGACTTGTACCCCAGGGGTAGATCTGTGTGTCCTTCCAGGTTTCTTTATGCACATTTATAAGTACATATACTTGTATATACAAGCTTTTTTCCCCCCCTAAAACACTGTGATCATACTAGCCATACTTACTTTATTCAGATTTTATGTACTTAAAAGATCTTTCTATATTGGCACAGGTATCTTTCATTCTTTTTAGTACAATCTCTTCACTTCTCCTTCCCTAATTCCCTAGCCTTTAACATACTGCAGAGAATTTAAATGGGGGCCATGCAGTCACACAATGACAACCCCCACCCCTGGCATGCCTACTTGGGTGGCAGGTCCACTCCTCAGTCCCAGGCTGGGCATTTCCTGACAGAGGTCCAGCAGACAGTAAGGCACAGGAAATGTCCTATGGTGCTCACTGACTGCGTGGGCTGGCGGGGCTGGGGGACTGCAAATATCCATGTCTGACCTGAGCAGTTTCAGACTTGCCAGCTCTAGGCAGGGAGGCTGAGAACTGGCTTTCAGCCTGGGGAAGAGGGAGGGAGAGGTCCGTGGGGTTGGTGGGGGGAAGAGAAGAGGGGAGGAGAAAGAAGGGTGTGATGCAGAGGTAAGGGGGTATGGTGGGCAGAGAGGGACAGGAAGGTGGCCCTGGGTAAGGGGACCCTTGGGGACCCCTCAGCTGCCTGGGCTGGGCCCCTCTGTGGCATGAGTGTGGGCTGATATGGCAGTGTGCAGTGCTGCATGGGCCTCCCAGCTGACTGTTGTGTCTGTCTGCAGCCCCACCATTCCTGCCCTGGGCCTCAGACCAGGAGAGTCCGAGGCCTTAGGTCAGCTAACCAAGGCCCGGCGTTGCTGGCAGGGGTCTGCAGGGGTTTCTGTGGATACTTTGAGACATTTTTAACAATAAACATCCTCTGTTTTGACACTGGTAACTTCACTTTGTTAGAAACCAGAGACTGTCATCTTGTCAGGCCCCATCCGCCATAATCCACATGATTTTAAAATTCAACATCGTTTACACATAAACATTTGGTGACGGTTTCTCTGTGAATCTGACAAGTTAATCTGCTAAGAATTCACACTGACAAATGGGGTTTGATTACACCAGCCATTGCTGATGTAATTCTGATAGGGGCGGTCCCCAGGATGGCAATGGGTTCCTGTAGGCTGTTTGTGGTGAAGAGGGGGGTGGGAGGACTAGTAGAGCCAAAGCCAGTATGTGTCTGTGCTAAGAAAGAAACAGTTTTGAGGCTGGAGTGGGGCACAGCAGTATCAGAACCACACTTCCCAATAAGGCCTTCTGTAATCCTGCCCTCAGGAGGCACCCCTCTAGGAAGCTGCCCAGGGACAGAGCACAAGCTCCTCTGTTTGGCTTGGCCAGGACTCCTTTTTATCACTTGAATGCTCTAGATGTGGCCCTAAGGGACAGTACACGCAAGCCATGCGGCAGGACTCCTCTGAGGAACAGCAGTTGTGGCTTGTTAGCAGCCCCTGGTGCAGAGACTCATGCAGGAGAGGGGCTGCACTAGCCAGGGGGTAGGAGAGGCAGGAGAGAAGACAACTCCCAGGGCATCCATGGCTAGGAACATGAACAGGGAACAGAGAGGGGCAAAAAGGACAGAAAGCAAACAAGAGACTACGTACATGTAGACAGAAACCAAACGGTGAGAACCGTCAGCTCTGCAGATGACACTGAGCTAGAAGGTCCTAGGAAGTCCTTCCAAAAGAAGAAATGTAGGAATCCTGGGAACCAGGAACAGAAAGCCCCTGAGTGTCACTGACCCTGTGCATGAAGGACAGCTCAGGCTTCAGGGTGAGGTGGTGAAGCACTTGGAAGAGAACCCCAGGGTGGGCCTTCGGCTCAAAGATGGGATTCTACTCACCAAAAAGGTCTTGAAAACTGGGCCGAGGGCTCAGTCCTCAAGCTCTCACCTGCCTCCAACTCTAGGCAGCTTGCATAAGTGCTACAGCTCATGTCCGAAGAGACTAGGAAGAAAGGCCCACTTTCTTCCCCACTACTCACTGGGGAAGTACCTCTGCCCAGGCTTGACATACAGTAAACATTCACGGAAGAACTGAAAGGGCAGGAAGGTGAGCATGGCCAAGAAAAGGGAGTGTGCCCCAGGGACCCAAAGGGCTGGGCTCAGGAGACCATGGCCAGAACAAGCTACATTGAATCATAAAGACATGCTTGCTGTCAGAGGGAACTCACTGAGGACCCAAGAAAGGAAATGGATGCACACTGAGTGGGAAAGCTCACTGCCTAGAGCTGGGCTTCCTGGATTAGGCTCATCCCTAGTTGGCCCAGGGTCTACCTGACATTCCCTGAGGGTAGGGGAGGCGTGACAGAGAGGGCAGGCAGGAAACTGGGCTGGCCTCAGGCTTGCATCAGCCCTTAACTCTGATTCCTAGACTCTGCAGGCCACAATCAGTGGAGAGACCTTTCTTAGGGGCTTAGGATGAGTAAGATGAGGTAGGGCAGGGGGATGGATGATCCCAAGGCAGAGGCAAAGCTGTACCTTTGCTGGTGGGCATGAAGTCCTTAGCCTTGTCTTTGCAGTAATGGAGGCAGCAGGAGAGGATCAGGTCATCGTTGTTACCCTGGAGGAAAACAAGTGTGAGAAGTGCCACTGGGCAGGAGGGGGCGCCATTTGGAGTCAGAGGTATACTCTGCCTCTGGGGTCCTGGGAAGGGCCACATCCCAGAGTCCTTCCCATAAATGCTCTGGCCCTGCTTGGCCCAGTCTGACTGTGCTCAGAGTGATCTGGGGGATAAGAAACTTCCTCCCAGGTCTCAATGGTGGGTGCCCCCTCAGCAGCCTAGGCTGACAGGCCTTCCTTTAGCACCCCCTTCTTGGAGACCCTGTTCTGAAGGCTGGCTGCGGGCTTTCCCTTCCTGCCAGAGATCTCACCAGCTGGCCAGTGATGTCCTCACTGCGGAAGGCGATGGATTCAAGTTCATTGCCACGGCTGGTCAGGGCCCGTAGGCAAGAGTCCCGACTCTCAAATCGCCGCTCGAGGAACTCGATGGACTTGCGGGCCTTTTCTTGTACCACACGGGCGTAGCCCCCAGCTCGATGGTCTGTCTCCTGCCCCTTGGCCAGGCCATCCAACTCATTTATCACTGATGAGACAGAGCCCCACAAAGTATCAGCCTTAAGCAGCAGCAATTATGTCTGCCTTCATCCTAGGACTGTGTCTACTCACTTTCCCAGCTAGCCCCTTCCCAGACCACAGAATCCATCCTTCCCCACAGGAGTCTTCCAGTGAAACTAGGGCAGGAGGGGAGCTTGTCAGGGGAAAAGATGTCCCAGACTTTCACAATGCCCTATCCCTTTTCTGCCTCTTCTCCTGGGCCCCACCCTCCTCCTGGAAGGAACTTAAAGGGATTTTCTGGAGCTGCTGCATTGAGAGGAAGAAACCTGGCCCATCTACTGCATTCCTTAGTTATAGGATCAAATTGAAAAGGTCCCTCAGGAGAGGAAAGGGTATGTAGCAGCTAAAGGGAAATTGAGGCACTCTCTCTCATCTATTTGGGCCCCCAACCACAGCAGTCCAAGAGAGGCAAAGTTCTATTCCCCCCTCCTCTGGCAGAGTGCAGGGAGGTCACTACAGAGTAAGGGGCAGTCACAGCCTCATTTGCAAAGGCCCTGGTATTCCACAAAACCATACCCTTGGCACATCTACCTTCTCTGATACTGAGTGTGTATGTGTATGTGTGTGTGTATGTGCCTGTCTGCCTGCCTATGTGTCTGGGACACGGCTTCATTTTCTGGTGAAGATTCTTTCCAAAATTCCAGCCAAAAGCCTGAGGTCAAGTGGGAAATATGCACTCCTTGGGGGCTCCGGGAGAGTTTGGGGTCTGAGGCCTCTCCTTAGTACAATGATTCATGGCTCGGGGAGTCGGCATGAGCATGCTGTTCCATGGTGAGCCTGGCACTCATTGTCTGGGTATTCAGAGACATTTTCTGGAAAGGGCCCATGTGGGAATACACACACACACACACACACACACACGCACATGCACGAGATACCCATGCTTTCAGCAACCTGAGGCTGCAGTGTCCACACAATGCACAGCCGAGGTTGGGGAGTAGTGGTGGATGGGTGTATGGTCCAGCAAACAGAACATCAAACAGGAAAAACTGGTATTCTATCCCAAAATCTGCTTTCCTGCTTCCAAACTAAACAGGCTTCAAAGGGGAAGCTTGTTTGTGCTTCTGCACCAGGCGGGGCTTCTCAATGCTGGGGTCAGGCCTAAGGAGCACAGAGCAGGTTAAAGAGCACAAAAAACAAGTAGGGAAAGCTGTTGGCTTAACTCTTTGCTACTCTGGGCACAGGGCATGAGTCCACTAAGGAAAGCATCAGTGGATAGGAGCCCCTCTCTTACAGCCCCTGAGAGAGTCCAGGGACCTGCCCAGCTGCAGCGGGTTCAAGGAGGCTGGCCTGTATGGCTACAACAGAGTTGTCCGTTCCCAGAGCCCTGCATATATCCCCTGGGTTTTCACATGTTTTTCCTCCCTCCCCACCAAATCTGGGTGTCCTTACTAAACCATTAGCTCCTCAGGACCAAGGGCCACAGCTCTGCCTTTCACTAGATCACTAGATCTCTCGAGAAAAAGGAGACTGAGCACACAGTAGGGGCATAATCAGTGCTAGTGACTAAGAACTCTGCTAAGCTTGAGACAGTGTGTGAGGCACTTTCCGAGTCTTAGGGGGCTCCTGAGATGTCAGCAACCTCTCTCAGTTATACCATTTCCTGACCATCTAGCAAAAAGGTGGCCAATTCACTTTCTTTCCCCTGAAAACCTCCTGGGTAGGAAAGCATAGACACATATGACCCTGAAAGACATCCCACCCTAGGACCCACTGAGGGACACATGGGAGCCTGAGACAACGTGATGGTCTCACTGCTCTACCTTGGTGATAGAAGTTGCTCTACTTTTGAAGAACATAAAACCTTTCCTTACGTCTAAGGGCCTGGATTTAAGAGGTTCTGGCCAGGCCACATGGGGAGGGGGAAGGAAGACGGGGAGGGTGGAGGCGGGGAGGAGGGCTACTTCAGTGCCAACATTCTCAGGTGGTGCTAACGTGTTTCCCACAACCCCCCAGGGTTCTGCAGCCTCTGCAGGGGCGGATGTTTCCTGCCCTTTGTTTCCACCCCTGTTTGGCACTAAGACACTTGGGACCAGGAGGGAAGGCCCAATGGAACATCTTGGCATGGATGTCAAAGGTGGCTTGGTAGGCAGACTGCCAGTCTGGTGGCTTTTCCAGTGGACAGGGCTCTCAAACTTGCTCCAAGTGGTGGCTGCTAAGAAGGGGACATGAAAAAGTGTGGACTTCTTAATCATCTCCCAGACCCTCTCCTTCCACAACACAGCCATCAGCTAGATCAGCTACATTAGACAGAAGCCCACAGCCCGAAGCCCACCCTGAGGCTGACCCACCACAGAGCTCTAAGAACTAAGGATACCCAGCAGACAGTACCCTGGAGACAGCCCAGCTGGGCTCTTCTGGCCAGAGGGTGGAAAAGCAAGCTAGTTGGGTCCTGAGATGCTGACCCTGCCCCAGCACCAACCAGACAGTGGTAAGGGCCCGAGTGGTAGGAATCCACAGGCATGAGCCAAGGGCTTACTCTGGAGGGCTCCCACTGGCCTCGCCTTAGGGTGACATTGGCCAGAAGAATGCTACCTCGAACCAACAGAATGATCATGAAAAACTACAAGACAATCAGACCAAAGGCATCTAACCACTTCAAAATCCTCCCAGCCTCCCTGCCAGACCACCCAGCAGCACTGCCGTTATCTGCCAGGGTTGAGTGTTTACCAATAACGGGAACCAGCTTTGCTGTTTTACTGCAAGCTTTATAAGGATAAAAACAAGGGCTGGGTTCATGCAGCCTCTGGTTGCTGGGACACAGAAGTCCATTTGCTCAAGCAGTTTAAGCCATGGATCAGCCATAATAATTTGAACTGCTTTGATTATTAAACAATTTTCCTTGCCCCACGCATTCCCTACTTCCCTGCAAATCCTGTCTTACACACGCACAGCAGGGCTCTGCCTGCTTGGCCTTTGGGCCATGGAGCGTGTGTGTGGGGGGGTGCTGCTGCACACGTGCAGGGCTGCCCTGCCCTTCCCGCCTGACTCACCGATAAGGGGCACCACCAGGATGTACTTCCTGCTCTCCAGCAGCCGTGTCAGACTGGCCAGGTGGTCAATGAAGCCGTTGGTGTCTGGTACAAGGAACAGGGGTCTGATCTCCAGCTCCATCTGCCTCATCTGACTCTGGTCCTCCAGGACAGCCTACAGGGACACAGAACAGTGAGTGAGCCAGAGAGTGAGCAGGCGTGTCAGCATCCTGCCCCTATGAACCTCTCCCCACTCCAGGGGAACAATCAGCCCCTGTCAGGACTGAGGGACAGGCCCAAGGGCTGAGCACAACTCTGTAATCAAAATCAACAAAGGCAAAATGGCCCAGGTAATGAGGTATGGCTAAAACCCTGTCTAGGACTGAGAAAGGACCCTGATGGTATTGAAAATAACAGGTCTCTGAAAGTAAGACAATCAGCTAAGAATCAATGAGGGAGAGTTTCCTTGGATATGAAAGTGTCTTCACATATATTGTCTAGGCAGCAAGTAGAAGGGTACTTCTCAATCCAGGCACTTGTGACTATCCAGAACAGAATTTGTTATTTCAATTTAATTCACTGTGTAGCTGAAACAAAACAAAAAAACAATGAAGTTTAACTCAAAGGCTATACAAAAAAAGTGATGCCGACAACTAATAATACCAAATAAAATCCCCTGCAGCAGGAGTCCATGTGGTGTGATGAATCAGGACCCCACTCACGCATTTGCACAGAGCAACACTTGGACTGGTCTCAATGGCTACCACCTTCCCCTTGACCAGCACAGTGTTTCCTAAACATTGGTCTTTCCTGTTCCAGTCTTGCTCCTTTGCACAACCTGTACAAGCTCTACTATTATTTACTTGATGTTTTTCTTTAAATTGACTTAAGTCAGTCACTTTTTTTTTGCTTAGTCTCTTATTCAGCAACAATATCCATGGTATCAAGGACTTAACAGCCTAGTCATATGTTTACCAGTACAAGCTAAAATGCCACAATAAAATGTTGAAGTGTCTCCCCTATATCATTTAACAATCATCTCCTGTGGCACCAGTGGTCCACGGACCACCCATCACCCCTCAGGAAACACGTGGCCCAGTGCTTGTCTGTCTTATGGACTTTCACATCTCTCAGGGAAGCTCCATGCACATCTGTGAAAGCCCAATTTTCTTGCCTGACAGTTTTACATGAGCGGCAGTGGACCTTCGAGATAGGCTCTGGGTATGTCTGTCACTACAGAACATGGTCACTATTGTGCTGCTTCCTCTTCTGTGGACCATGGCCAAGAAGTAAACTGATCTGTTGATATCTGTCCAGACAGCGTGCTCCCTGTATAGGGAGACAGGGGGTACCAACACAAACCTGGCAGGAGCCAGGAAAGCAGGGCCCAGCCCAGTCACACTCTCCCATGGCCTTCTGCCACACAGCAACTTGCAGGGACACAGATGCAGGCAGGGGAAGTAGATGTGCGTGCCAACTGAGATGGGGCCCACAGTGCTGGGACCTGGCCACCAACAGTCAGCGAGGAGGTTGCTCAGGTTTCACTGACAATGACAGTAAAACTGAAAGGGCATGCCTTCAAATGATGGGGGTGGCTTCTCTGTGACCTGCCAGGGACCTCTCCCTATGAGTAAGTCGTTGCTGCCACTGCCACCACAGCTGGTGGAAGGCACAGGCCACAGGACGCCGGCAGGCATGAGAAATGCAGCTGGGAGGCCCAGTCTGAAGTCTCTTATTGCTCTCACCTCAGAAGGGGAAAGTGCTGCTGCTGCTGCTGGCCACCTTCCCAGGGGACTTGGGTCACTGCCCCTCCCCAGAAGGCTACACCTAGAGGGCAACACACATTCCACCAAACATGGCTTGGGTATTTTGTAAGAACAGGAAGTGGTCCCTGTTCAGGTTCAGTGTATGACTCTCTGCTCTTTCTCCTCTTAGAGAAGGAACATCAGCACTCTTGTTCCTCATTTTTCCAGGCCTGTGTTCTCCATCTAGCTCTTCTGCATGCTTTTCCTGGTACCATAAACTCCCAAATCTCTGTCTTTCTGGATGGGAGGGGACAGAACAAGCACTGACACATGCTTGGGGTGGATGGGGAGACTGGTGTAGTGACAGGGACTCAGGGTCCTCCTAACTGAACACTGTACCTCTGCCACTGCAGCACTGAAACTCCTCTCACATCTTTTTTCCTGCCTCGAGAAATGACACTCCAGCCCTGGTTTGACTCTATCAAAAAAGTGGAACTGGCTACCATTTTTTACCCAGTGTGAATAATTAGCTCCTAAGACCCTGTACCATCCAGGGTGTACAGTAGGCAGGAGGGACTTTCAAGCCAGGTGGCCAAGGGAGGCTGGGAGCATACTGAGCCTACCTGTGTTCTGATGACAGGACAGAAGAAAAATCTAGGAGCAGGGCCCAGGGAAGCTCTAACTTCCCTAGGTTCTTGGAGCTCTGGGTTGTGGCCAGAAAGGTGAAGAGGCTACAACCTCTTAGGGAGGTGGCAGCCCTGCTGGTTTCCTGGGGGTGGGGTGGGGCCAACCTGTGTGAGGGTAGTCGGAGCTGTGCTGCCATCATCCGGTCCCAGGGACGCCCGCAGACAACTTCCCTTAACCTGGCTCTGCCCAGTGAGTCACCACACAACTGCTTCCTGTTCCCTACATACCCTCATGGAGTCTCAGGAGATTAAATGAGGCTGTTCCCTCTTCTCTTGGGGTACCAGTGGGCCTCTAGGGGTCATACCTGGGTCACAAGACTGGCTCAGTCCCCTTAAAGAGAATGGCAGAGGGAGGAGGGCTGGGAGCCCACAGGCACTCTTCTATGGGTGTCTGCATTTCCGGCCCTTTCTGAGTGGTGCTGTGTGTGTGTGTGTTTAGCATTTGCCCTCCCAACTTTTCCAGATTTTACCCGTCAGATTCCTGGCAGCTGTGCACGGCGCCTGTGCCGGCCGTCACGTCCCATTCCGATCTCTGGGTCGCACGGTGAGAGAAGGACACAGGATGCGCAGGGAGTGAAAAAGTGATGTCGGTGGGGAGAGTGCCAAGTCCCCACTTGCAGCCATGGGATGCTTGGGGAGAAGGGGGAAGCATACTGCTGTGGAGTTCAGAGGCCGGTAATGAGATTTATTTTTGTTTGTATGAGTAAAAAGCTGCAGAAGCCTCTGGTGGGGGTGAGGGGGTGCAAGTGGAATGCTGTGATTCAGACAGACAGGCCCTGGCCTGGAGTCAAGCATGATGACCCGGAAGAAGAGTTCCATAGGAACCTTTCTAACTGCAGCTAAGGTTGGGCCATGATGATCCTGGGATGGTATGCTGGGAATCCAGGAAAGCATGGACACTCTGAATCGGACTGGTGGCAATAAGGACTAAGTTGGTATAATGTCTGGAAGGTGCTAAATAACCAACAATCACTGAGGGTATGGGAGCTTCCTGGAGCAAGCTGGCAGAGAACTGGGAAAGAGGTAATATACAATAACGCCTAAGGAGAAAGCTAATAAACTTGGGTCCCTAGGAAGGGCTCTTTATAGGTTAAGTTCTTCTTTCTACACAGTGGAGATAATTTTATGATGCTGACCCACTGAAAATTGAGACACTTAGAATTATAAATAAGAGTAATGCAATTAGCTGACATAGGAGTTGTGGAACTTGGAGAACCCAGATCATAAAGCAGACCCAGACCAGGAAAAGGCCTTCTTAGGTCTCCCTTCTGCTTAGGGATTCTACAAGGAGTGTGGCTGCTTCCTTCCCTCTAGAATGTGGTGGGATCATTCATCCCTGGGTCTCTCTGGCCAAAGCCTTCACCAGATATTAGAAGTTTTGAAACATAGCAAATTTCTGCACTCACTGTGTATATGAAAGTACCTAGCAAAGTGCCTGATGCATGTATTAGAAACTCAACAAATGTCAGTTTCCTTTCTTCCTGCTCAACTCTATTTTTTATTTTCTACATATCCAGGAGGGTAACTATCTGGGGAAACCCCTAGGGAGCAAAACTGGAGGTGGGGAGGGGTGGGACAGAAGACTACTGGTTTCTATTATAAGACTCAGTGTATATGTATGTGTATTTTAACTATGTGGATATAAATGAAAAATGAAAAAATGGAAATAAAATAAAAAGTAGGAATAGTTGGTGAGATAACCACTGGTAGGCAGTTCCTTCTCGAGCCAGCAGAAGCCAAAGGTAGCAGATCTTGCATTTGCTACAGAAGGGAGGAGGACCTGCCAGCAGCTTCCCTTGGGAACAGGAGGGAGCATCTTCATTTAAGGTGTGTTGCTAGTGGGAAAACTGCTGCCCAAAATCCCTTTTCTGGATGTCCAAAAGTACCACAGAGCTTAACATATACTTGCTTTCTTTTTTAAAATTATAACTATGACAAGTTGTATGCTATTTCTTATCGTTTTATGAAGATTGATCTTATTTTCAAACTAGACTGAAAGGTGCTCAAGGAGAATTACCTATTTTTCTTGTAGTTTCTTTTCCAATACCTAGCATAGAGCTTGATGTATCATAAGATCTCAATAAACTAAATCACAGAGTCTTAGAGTTGAGGGGCACTTTAAAGATAATCTAATTGGGCTGGCGTGGCGGTTCATGCCCGTAATCCAAGCACTTTGGGAGGCCAAGGCAGGAGGATTGGTTGAGGCCAGGAGTTCAAGACCAGCCTGACCAACATAGCGAGACCCTATCTCTATAAAGAATAGAAAAATTAGCCACGTGTGGTAGCACATGCCTGTAGTCCCAGCTACTCAGGAGGCTGAGGCAGGAGGATCACTTGAGCCCAGGAGTTTGAGGTTGCAGTGAGCTATGATGATACCACTATACTCTAGCCTGGGCAATAGAGTAAGACCCTGTCTTAAAAAAATAAAAAATAAAAAATAAATAGAATTTTAACTGGTAACTCTTGTTCTGAAAAAGCCAAAGAAATGTGCCCTTTCCTGATGGAGAGGGAGTGGCAGGTCTAAGCATGACACCTCTGAGCCTGCTCCAAGATGCAGTAAAGGTGTTTCAGCTAATGCCCTGACCATTCTGTAGGAGGACAGGACCCCATGAAAGCTGTTGGAGCCAGGGAGATAGGAGCAGCTGGAGCAAACTGGAGGCCCAGCACCACAGTCTGCGGAGAAGCTGGAGCAGGCTTGGGTGGGAAGGGCGGATGCCCGGCTCTGCAAGCTGATGTGCTTTCCTGCCCTGGCGTGAACGTGCCCCTGGCCTGGTAGTGTGCTGGCTCCCACCCTGCCTCCGACAGCTAGGAGCCAGGGCTGAGTGTCTGCCTTCCGCTAGCTTCCATACAGGTGTGGGGGGCTCTGTGCACAACATTGTTCCACAATAGCCCCCCCAGCTGGATGGCAGTGTGAATGGACTACAGCTATATTTAGAGTGGAACTCCTGGGGCCACCACAAAGGAGTGACTGCATCTTCAGGAGGGCGGGTGGGCGGGAAGGGGACAGGGGAACGAAGTTATTTTCAGAACACATGTCATTGCTGGCTACAGAGCAAGACTGTGGCCATAATGCCGAGGGAAACAATAGCTGTGGCCAGAGGAAGAGCCTGTTATGTTTCAGGTGGGATGTTTGCAACTGCTCAGGAAACCTGACCCCGCCCGACAGCAGCACAAATCACAGCAAAGCCTCATGGAGGCAGTGAGGAGGCGGGGGATTCACAGGGCCAGGGCCAGTATGAGGTGCCAAGAGGCCACACCTCATGCCTGGAGGAAGATTTTCAGTGACTGCTTTGCCCTGGGGCCTGGTTAGGAATGAAACACTTCTGACCAATTTCCCAGACAAACCATGTACCCTGCTCTGGTCTCTGAACACCTCCCAAGAATGGCAATGGGAATGAAAAGAACTCAGGCGGAAAGCAGCAAGGTGGGCAGGACCAAGTCCAGATGAGGAGCTGTCTCAGGCAAAAAGGCAAAGCCTGGGCTGAGCCAGAGAGTGTGGCCTCAAAGCCCTGGGTGGGCGGATTTGGCACCCCCAGCAACCAGGGGCCTGCTGGGGCGCTGCAGCTCCAGCTGCACAGGCCCTGAGAGTTCCCCACACCCCTTTTCTGACCTCCAGTCGGCCCCACTCACCAGCCTCTGTGCAACTCCGGAAGCAACGAGTGAAAGGAGGCCAGGCCTCACCTCCCCCCATCCCCACAGATGAGCTTAGGCCCAGGGGTCTAGGTAAGAGCAGGGAAGTGGGGGTGTGGCTACAGCCCCAGATCTCACTTGGACTTTATAGCCATCATGGGGGCCAGGAGGATTTTTTTCAACCCCATCTTCATATCCCCTTCCCCAAACATGTGTGGTTCCTGTTTTGCTGCATCTGTAAAAGGCGCTGGGAGCTGGGGACTTGCCTTACACCTCTCGGTTAACACCCTGGAGACTGATGGAGTTCAGAGCTGTGTAATTTACAGCCCATCTCTTCGATCTTAATTCACTTGATGCTCCTTTCTTCCTTATTGTATTAGTGTGACCCAGGTACCTGCCAACAATAATGGCCTCTCTAGCTAGGAGCGTCTCTCCCACTCCCAGGACAATTTATACCTTTTCCTTGGGATTTTCCCCCCTTAAATTAAACAAAAAGAGGAAAAATAAGAAAAGGTTAACATGGGTTTGGAGCGCTGAAGCCCCCGTGGTTCTGGGCAGGGAGCCAATGGCCCGAGGGCACACACATGTGTGTGCTCTCCCAGAAGGGCCTTCACCGGCCCTGTTTTACAGCCACCTCGGCACAGACTCCAGGGTTCACGCATATGGCCAGACAGATGTGTCTGGCTTACGTTCAAGGCTGGAAAATGAAGAATTATGGAAGTGAAGGGCCCCGGGCATTAAAGAGAGGGGGGGAAGGGAAGGGGGGAATTTTTCCTCTGCTGAGAAATCCTCCTGTGGCTGTGAGGCTGGAGGAAGGAGGCTGACAGGAGGCAGGGCCGCCAGCCCGGTGCATGTGGGGCCTGTTCTTAAAGGGGCCACAGCAGCCCCACTCTGGCTGGCTCATGGCAGGCCCTCAGTGCCAGGCCTGAGCAGCCTCCTCAGAAAGAGCTGATGGTGGGCAGGACAGACTGCCTGGACAGGGCCAGCCAGGGTCACTGGAGTCAAGTCTTACTGAAGACCTCCAATTTTTGAGGTACTGCTTGTCACTGGAGAAGCAAAGCTGAACACAGCACTCTAGATAGGGACGGATTCCCACAGCATGTGCTCCCACAGCATCCCAGACTGCCCTTTTGTATTGACACCCATTCAAATTTCAAATCACTTGTTTAAAGACTGGCTTCTTCACTATATTGCACACTCCGAAATGTGACTTTTGTTCATTCTTGTGTCTCCCAGCCACTAGCATAGTAAATGCTCAATACCATTTACTAAACTGAACTGAAGACATGGTTCCTGATTCCATGGAGTTCATAGTACAGTATGGGAAACAAGTCCAGAAATAACTGTAACATGAGATATGATAGTAGTTCCACAAATGAAGAATAAATCAATGCTGCAGGAATAGTGAGCAGAGAGAGATGAATTCCTCCTGGGGGGAATCAGGGAAGGCTTCACTGGGGAGATGGAGTTTCATCTGGGGATTGAAGGAAGAATAGAATTTCAATAGGTAACAGGAAATGTGGAGCAAAAAAGGGTACTCTGGTTTGAGGGACAGTATTAACAAAGACCTTAGAGTGGGAAAGGGCAGTGTGTGTCTAGGGAGAGTGACTGGATAAGAAGGTTAGTGTTGTTTCATAGGCAGGAGGCCTTAGTGTCTGGATAGGCATTTTATATGCCCTGTGATTCACTCTGAGGCCTCACAGCAGCTCTGAGAGGTAGGTGCTATTACTATTTAAAAAAAAATTTTTTTAGAAATGAAGTCTGGCTATGTTGCCTAGGCTAGAGTGCAGTGACTATTCACAGGTGTGATCATAGTGCACTGCAGCCTTGAACTCCTAGGCTCAAGCTATCCTCCTTTCTCAGCCTCCCAAGTGGCTGGGACTACAGGCGCATGCCACTGCACCTGGAAACTCATTTTGTAGATGAGGAAACAGGCTCAGAGAAGTTAAATAATTTGCCCAATGTCACATAGCTAGTAAAGCCTCATGGAGGATGGGGTAGTAGGAAAAGAGGTTGGAAAAACAGGCTGGGATCAGACCAAAAAGCCTTAAATGCCATAATAAGGAATTAGACTTTATTTTATTTTTTATGTTTTTAGAGACAGAGTTTCACTCTGTTGCCCAGGCTGGAGTGCAGTGGCCTGATCACAGCTCACTGTAACCTTGAATACCTGGGCTCAAGTGATCCTCAGCCTCCTAAGCAGCAGGACCTACAGGCATGCACCAACACGCCCAGCTAAATTTTTAATTTTTTGTAGAGACAGGATCTCACTATGTCATCCAGGCTGGTCTCGAACTCCTGGCCTCACACAATCCTCCTGCCTCAGCCTCCTACAGTGCTAGGATTATAGGCATTAGCCACCATGCCCAGTGGGATCAGACTTTATTTTCCTAGCCAAGCAAAGGCACTGATGATTTCTGAGCAGGGGAGTGGCTCTTTTAAGAAGAGTATGACGGGCCGGGTGTGGTGTAATCCTAGCACTCTGGGAGGCTGAAGCAGGAGGATTGCTTGAGTTCTGGAGCTCAAGACCAACTTGAGCAAGAGCGAGACCCTGTCTCTACCAAAAACAGAAAAAAATTAGCCAGGCGTGGTGACGTGTGCCTGTAGTCCCAGCTACTCAGGAGGCTGAGGCAGGAGGATCGCTTGAGCCCGGGAGTTTGAGGCTGCAGTGAGCTATGATGATGCCACTGCACCACTCTACTCAGGGCGACAGAGACTCTGTCTCAAAAAAAAAAAAAAAAGAAGAGAATGATGGAGTCAGTGAGGTGAAACAGGAGTTTGGTGGAGGACTGTGTACAACACAACTCCAGGAGATACCATTCACAGAAACAAGGTAAATGGCACCTACTGGAGCTATGCAATGCAGAGGCCTTGATTGCTACAATCCAAGCAAGTATCTGAACTAAAGCAGTAGTAGTGGCAATGGAAATAGACAGGATAGGAGGAAATAAAGGAGCAAATAGATGGGATTTGATAAAAAATTATATACGCAGGCCAGGTGTGGTGGTGCGCACCTGTAGTCCTAGCTACTCAGGAGGCTGAGGCAGGAGGATTGCTTGAGCCCAGGAATTTGAGGTCAGTGAGCTATGATCATGCCACTGCACTTCAACCTAAGTGACAGAGTGAGATCCTGTCTCTTAAAAAAAAAAAAAAAAGAATTAGATACAAGGGGCTAAAAGTTAAAAGCCAGGTAGTCTAAAAGCTAGATGATGCTCTAGTTGCTATTATTATTAAGTCACTGAACAAATATTTTTAAGACCAACTCAGCTTGCTGAGACTGGGAAGTAATAGAAAGGAAGGAGACAAAAAAAAGAATGGTGGTGAGGAAGCCTAGGAGGGTGGTCTGGACACCAGAGAGAAGAAAAGCTATTCATTTGTGGTAAAGTGAAGCTGGAGGACAGTGGCTTCAGGGCCCAAAGCTGCAGGGAAGTCAACTATGACAGGGAGTGAGATTTGATGAAGACAGGTCCTTGGTGATTTCTGACATAACAGTTGCTACAACTGCTGGGTTGAGAGTTAAGAAATGGAGGTAGTGAGTAGAGACAAGACTTTTGGGAAAACTGATGGTAAGGAAGAAAAGAGCCACAGAGCTAGAAGAAAAGAAGCTTGAGGATTATGCTGTTTTGAGGGTCACACAGAGTTTTACACATAGACCAACAGTAGGGCTGTGGAGGCAGCCACATGACAATGGATGATGCTGGTAGAGGTATCACACACTTGATTCCAATGGCAGTAGGGACGTGAATGTATCTAAAGAATGATAGATCTCAACTGGTATTCATTCCTTTCCTGGGGCAGGGCGATTAGATGACTATCAGACAACAGTGACCATTTATGGAGCACATACTATGTGCCATGCATTGTGCTAAGTGCTGTACGTGCACTGTCTCATGTAGGCCTCATAGAGACTCTAAGAGATAGCTGTTATGACCACTTTCATTTTACAGATGAGGAAACAGGCTCTGAGAAGTTAAATAATTTGCCCAATGTCACAAAACTAGGTAAGTGGTAAAGCCTGGGTTATAATCAGGTCTGCCTGATCACATGCATTAGACCCTATGCCAAAGGAGAGGGGCAGCTGAAGAGAAGGGTTGGAAACAGACATCCCTAGAGGCTGAACAGGGTGGCTTCATGCTTTCCCATGCACACAATTAGTCTCTAATGAGGGGAGCATGACTGCCTCTTCTCTGTCTGCCCTGAGCCCTACATAAGGGGAAGTGTGCTTACAGTGCAAGGGGACAGACCTGGGATAGCCATAAAGAAAGACTTGCTGGAAGTGAAGGCATGGACCCACAAGAGGGCTGATGGTGATGAAACTGACTGTGAGGAGATTAAGTAGTTCCTCTCTGGGATAGTTTAGAGAGTATCTTGTCCAGAGCGGGCTCTTCCATTACACTGGGTATCCAGATAAGTTGACTGTGGCCATGGCATTCTCTCCCCCTGAGAACAAGTGTTCTCAACTGAGAATCCATGGCCTCTCCGTGAGTATCTAGGCACAGTTCAGGGCAACTCAGAAATCTCTGAAACTGTATGAAAGATTGTGTACGTGTGGTGTGCATTTATAGATCCTCACTGGGGGAGCTTTTATCAGATTCTCTGAGAAGACTCTGCCCCTGCCTTGGAGCCCAGGATGAGGGAGACTCGGGGCACCAAACATGCTACCAGAATTTAGTGGTGGAGTAAGAAAATGGGGGTGAAGCTAGACAGGACACTGTAAGACCCTTCCTGAGAAAATCCTGCTCACCCCTACTCCCTGCCCATATCCCCTTCATGCCCTATAAAGCAGCCACCCAGACGAGAACCATCCTCCCCAGGCAGGCCCCACCTGGATCTTTTCTTGGCGACGTTGCTGCTCGGCTATCTTCCTGGCCAGAGCCAGCTTCTTGGCCCGAAGTTCTCTGATGTCATCCTCGCCCCCGCTGCCTTCAGCCTCTGAATCTTCCTCAAAGTCTTCAATCACCACGTCCTCCTCCTTTGGGTGGTGGAGCAGACCATGGGAAAGAGGAGACTGAACACACAGCGCTTACTGAACCTACCCTCTGCCCTTTCAGCCCCCCACCCATTCTGAGTGGGACCATCCCTTGCAAAGGACCCTCCACGGTGTGTGCTTCCCTCTACTCAGGCAAAGGGGGGGTTGACAGAAGCTGTCACTCTTCCCCTCCAACTGCTCCCCTTTACACTCTAGGGCTCTTTTGTCATAGAGTTACACCGTAAGTCACTCACAATCACACGTATATACTTGTACTCTCACTCTTTGTTCTCCCTTGCACACACTCACAAAATCAAACATTGGGTCTATTTCATTTTGAAATCACAAATGATTCAAGGGGGAAACAAAATAGAAAGCTAAATCACCCAATTTAAATCTAATTCATGCTAATGATCTGATAGGAATCAACTCTAGCCAACAGCTGGGAGTTAGGCATGGAAGCTCCCTTGCCCCAGACAGCATCAGGGAGAAGAAGCTGTAGCTCAGCAGGCCTTGCCCCGGTTTCTTGTTAAGAGCACAGCCTGGCGGTGTGGGGACTGCTGGGCCCCATTACAGGAATTCACATGAGATGACCTTGCTCAGCTGCCCTCCCAGGGCCTGGGCAGGGTAGGAGGTGTCTGGCTAGCTTAAGGAGCCTCCTGCCAGGCTGGCGGAACATTCCCCAGGGATGGCACCTCCCTTCTTGCAGCCTCAGCTCTCAGCAGTCATCACTCCCCGGGTGGTCCCACACTCCAGTCCTCACTCTCTCACTTTTGGCCTTGGTCAGCAGAGAACATGCAGCTGCCCAAGAGAGCTTCCTCTGAGGTACAGGGTTAGCATGGGTACATGGGGAGTGATTTAGTAGAAGATTCCTGTGTTCCTAACTGGATGATAATAATGACAATGATTACAATAACTACCATTTACTGAGTGCTTTTTATTGGCCAGGTACTGGGCTAAGCATTTTTCATGTATTAACTCATTCAGTCGTCACAACAGCCTGTGAAATAGGTGCTATTACCATCTCTATTTTATAAATGAACAAACTGAGGTTTAGAGGTAAACAACCTGCTCAAGGTCACATAGCTAGTAAGTGGTAGGAGCAGGGATTCAAACCAAGTGAGTCTGACTCCAAAGTCTGTGCTCATACAAATAATAACGGGCAAGCCCACAGCATTGGGGTCCTGAATTCTAGACTGTAAGCCCAGATCTAGCCCTTTTGGCTCAGCTTCATCAGGCCTGCCATAGGCCCCACCAGACCTATTCAGTACAAATTGCTCTCTCTTCTGTCCGTCTTAAGATAATAATCAGATGGATTCTCTTGGCTGAAAGTAGTTAGTAAAGTGTATGGATGGGGAGATGTTTTCTCTTGGGAGCAGAATCTAGAGGTGGGAAGATGGGCGTTTTGGTAGCATCCCTTCAGGAACTGGACTCTGTTCTGTTCACAAAGAATGATGTCTGAAGAAACATCTCCCCCTACCTCTCCCAATCAGCGTAAGTGACTCAGTCTTGCAGTTTGGGGAGAGATGAGATCTGAGGATGGGGCCGGAACTGCTGCTATCCTAAGAGGTCTCAGAGGTCCACAGTCACCACTCACTTGACAACACATATGCTACAGTACCACAGGGCTCACCTTCATAGAGGCCCAGGCAATGGGGGGGAGGAAGACTCTCTCTGCACATTCACTTCTTTGTTCATGGGGTTAACCTGGACCAGAGTGAGTGGTATAGGATGCCTGCCTGGCCCATGGGTGAACAATGCCTCTGCTTACTCTGACCAAGGATATACTGGGTTATCACGGGGCTTGAAGTGAGCTTGACTGAGGTCAAAAGAGGGTCAGAGAAGCTTGTCTGAGCTTTGTTCAGCTCTCACAGCAAACGAGGAAGTACAGGGTTATGAAATTACACAGACCAGGGTAAGTAGGATTTCCCAGAGGCCACTAACATAAAGGAACCCAAGAGGCTCGTGGGAAATGGAAGAAGTGGGCAGCCTGGTGTGGGTCACAACTTTTGTCTGGTAAATAAGCCTTAGAAGGAGAAAGAGAGTGTGGCACGGCCAAGATCTGAGACCAGAGAGCTGGTCTGTTCCTTGTAAGAGTAGAGGAGGCCCTCCTTGGCTTTTACGCAGTGCTTCTCTCTGGGCCTTATTTGCCTAACTGGATTTGGTATTGCAGGCTCCATTGGCCAGAGGATATCTCTTTCAGCAAGCCTGGAAAGCCAGCCTTCCTCACCCTCCACAGCCTGCCTCGGCCTCAAAGTGTGGGTGAGATAATTGGCTGAGGTGCTGCCCACCCATGCTTCCCTACACAGTGCCCAGGGTTTGGGCGGCACTGCTGTGCCCTGCCTGAAGCCTGAACACCCTGATGGCTTCAGCAATGCCACTGTTTCCTCCCAATGCTGACAGCTCATTCTTTCCCATTATTCCCTGCCCAGGTTTCATCTGAAGAGTCTGGAATCATGGGCTCAGCTTTATCCCTGGAACCACCTCTGTTCTGGAAGCTGAGCCCTATGTCATCAGGGGTGGGGTGGGTTCTCCAGCTATTTTAATGAAGCCAGTCCAAGACTCTGCTGCTCTGAAGACTCTGATCCAAAGGTGGCCACTCTATCACTGCTTCGGATCACAAACGACAGCTTCCAGCTGACATCTGGCTTCCTTGGCCTGTTGCTGATTTCATCCCTGCACCCCACCCTGCTCCACCGGGCGCTTGAGACTGCTGCGGGCCAAATGACTGCGTTGGCCTATGGGTGACCTGGCCTCTGGCTAGAGCCACTTCCGTCCCTTCTTTCAGTCCCACGTTCCTCCCCACCTAAGTCCCCTTTGTCTTTAACACTGTGGGGCAAAAGAAAGAGAGTCAAACTTTAGGCAAAAATGAGGTGTGTGTTCATACATACCCAGACAGAGTTACCCACACCCAGACACCCAGCAGGGCAGCTGGCAGTGATACTGAATGCACACATGCTCCAATACTATCACACACTCACATTCACTCAGAACCCACAGGCAAAAGGGAAGCTGGCAGCAATGTTTACTTAAACTGACACACAAATCCAGCACACACAGACCCACATCAACAATCACCCCCAGAAAGACACATATATGCATGGCAGGGCAACTGCCAGTGGGGTTTTGCAGGAGTGGGTACACAGGCTCATGCATACACACACACAAACATACACACGGTCTGGAGTGAAGCAAGGGCTACAGGAACAACCAAGGGCAAACAAACAAGAGGAGAATTCCTTAATCACATCAGGATGTGCAGGAGGGAGGGAGAGAGGGAGGGAGGGTAGGCCAGGGGAGGGGGTGATTTTCCACACGGGGCCAGCAATGTCAGCTCTTCCTGTACGTGTGCTGGAGACTGGAGTTCAGGCCTGTGCTGCACTGAGCTCCACATATCCATAAACTTGATCCTTAGCCTGAACCCTAACACCCCCCTCTCTCCACTCCCTTTCCTAAGCCTCTAGAGCTGCACATTATTAAACTCTGTCTTTCTTTCCCTCCCTTCTCCTCCAATGCAACATTAAAAAGAAGCATCTGGAACTTGTAGCAGAGTGAGAAGGAGGCACTGGGGTGGACTGGCAGGAAGGGGCACCAGCAGAGTGCACTCTTGAGAAGCTGGCTGGTTACATTAACATAGACACGCTCTGAGTGGTTATAAATAACCAGGAGTAGAAGCTGAAGCCATGGGTGGGGGGGAGGGGAAGGGAGCCTTCCCTCTGCCACAGCGGGCTCTTCCCGCATAGTACCTCATCTTCCAGTTGTTTTCCCTCTTGGCTTCCCATTTCCTTTCCCATGGTGTCTGGGACGGGTGCCACTGACACATATTTTCCACCCTTGAATGCCAGCAGAGGCTCTTCTTGTCCACAAAGGGCTTCCAGAAAATACTTCAGCACTGTGACCCTTTTGCAGTCAGCTGCAATAACCTACAGGAGGACGAGAGGGAGAGAAGAAAAACAGCATTTTCTGAAAGGGAAGATGAAGATGAGAGACACTGCTTGTTGGCTGAGGGGTACATGATATGTGTGTCAAAGTTACTGGGCAAGGGGGGCAGAAGGAGTGAGTGGGAGTGTGCATGCATGTGCGAGGTGGTGAGCGAGGGCCAAGGGAAGGCTGAGGACAAGATCTTCTGAAGGAAGTCACCATCATCTCTCCTCAGGTCACATCTAGGGCAGCAGACAACCCTGGGTCCAGTGACAGGTACCTTTTTTATTCTTTATAAAAAAAGAATAAATTAAATTCTTCTCAGTTTGGTCTCTAATGAGTAGAAAGAAGGAAGAGTGGCGTGTATGACACTGGCTTTCACAGCATACAGCTTGCTGCCACTCTCTACTCTTTTCCCCACTCCTCGTCTCCAGACTCCCCAAAGGAGAACTTTCAGCTGGAATGCAAAATGAATGATGAGGGCTTTCTTGGCTGTTTCATTTCATCCAGATCATTTTGGGCTTCCCCTGACAGGTTCCTGCCCCACCTAAGAGCTTCTCATACCCAAGAGACTGGGGTCAGGCAGGAAACTGTCGGGAGGAGGGAGACAGGCAGAGCAGGTGGGGGTGTTTCACCAAAGCTCTGCTCCTCCAGGGGTTCACGCCAACCTGGTCCCATGTGGCCACATTAGCACACAAGCCAGTGCTGTCAGAGAAGCCGGGGCTGATTTAGCTGAGATGAAATTCAATATCTCGAGCAATTATCAAATTTGTAAGTGTCTTGGATGGAGTGTCCACAGTTACCCAATCTGGGGTCCTCCTTCCTGCGAGACCATACATGCATGCCCTCACCTCCAGACCCATGTGCTTTGCTTATACCCTTCTACCTTCTAGCCCTTTTGTGTCCTTCTCTTTATCTCTGGCCTCTGGGGTCCTCTCCTGTCCTCTTTACTGGCAAAGTTCTCCCCAAGGGAGACGGGCCCTGCTTGATCTGGAGCTCGAAAGCTCAAGGCATTCCACACGGGAAACACATGTCAGTGGCCAGATATGCCACGGGGGCAACTCCTTCATAAACACTGACTCCAGACCACACTGAATGCCCCTGCCCCTCTTTTAATTTTTCCCTATTCCTTAATGTGAAAGGGACTTGGGACTTACATATGTTTGCACCACACAGAGAAGTACTAATCTGCAGACTATCTTTGATTGTTTGCTCATCGTTTTACAGGTGCATGTGTTATCTCCCTCATCTGGACAGCTATCCCCCTGGTGGCAAAGACTACATCTTATACTTTTCGTATCTCACTGGCAAGAGTTGTAAGGACAAGCTAGGCTCACAGTAAAGACTGAAAGGCACAGGGAAGCTCAGCTGGGTACCACAGAGAACAGATGAAGCAAGGATGATCCATGTTCTTTAAGACACTGTGGAAATGAGCACCACTCTCCCGGTTGGCTGGCCAGGGAAAGTACAGCAATACCAGTCAACAGTGTGCTCCATGACTCCATCCTCTGCCACCTTTGCCAAGCCAAACCTACTCTTCTTCCCTGCGTGGGCTGGTCCCTGCTCACCCCCACCAATGGCCTTGTAACTATTATAGGCTGGAATCTCAGACTAAGTACCCTGACCATCTCCACCTCAGAGGTTGACCCAAAAGGTTCTCAGCTATCCAGGAAGGTTTAGAAAAAGGACAGCCCCTTGAGTTTGGGGTGTCTGGTCCTGGGCTTACCTCCATGAAGGAGGAAGAAAGCTTGCCTTGGGCCAGGGCAGGTAACCATGGTTCCATCTCGTGTATTCAAACATGTGATGAGGAAGGCTAGAAATACAGAAGCAGGGGCTAAAAGGCATTAAAGAACAGAGCTGAAATGAGTAATAGCCTGGCAGGCAGCACGCACAGTGGCCTCCCTGTATCCCTAGCCTCTCACTTGCAGAGGAAACTTCTGCATTTCCACAAGACTGCCAGTTTCCTCTCTGTGGTCTAATTTTAACCACCTTGTCGTTACAGTGTGTGTCAGCCACCTGACCCCACTATGACCTCTGACCTTATGCCCCAGCTACTGCTTGCACTATGCAGAATTATGTAATGGGTCCAGGACTTTCCTTTTTGGTGTGAGGCTGCTGTCACTAAATGGAGAAGAGGTGGGGATAAAGGGGTGAGAAGAAGACAGAGAAAAAGACTGAGATGGTCCTTAGCCTCACTTGGATGGTAAGATGTACGCTGGCACCCATGATGAGTGTGCAGCAGAAACCTGCCCAGGAAAAGAGAGTGTGCTGCAGGTGTGCATGCTGACAGATGGGCAGGAGTGTTGCTGCTGTCAGAACATGAGTTGGATGGTATGCTGAGTGGCTCAGGAAGAAAGTGTGGTTCCTGGCCAAGACAGAGAAAGGCCATATGTGTGGACGTGGGACTCCTGGGGATGGGGATTTCCAGGGCACAGCTGGACCCAGGGATGCAGACATCCTGAGCCTGCCTGCGGCACATCCTTAGAAGGTCAGTGGGAACTGTCCACCTTATGGTCAACACAAGCAATAAAGGAGTTTTTCCCCCTGGTTTTCATTCTCACCCCATTTAGAAGGAACCTAGTTTCCTTGGGGATTGTGTCTGCTATGGTCATTAATTCCTCCCCTAGGGCAAGGACACTCCTGGCTAATTTGCAAAAGGGCTTTGCTCTATTGGGGTCTCTGAGCTGCTGCTAAGAGGCCTGAAAAGGATTCTACCTGTTTGGAGAAAGAAAAGTCATCTGATCTTTTGGGAGAGCGTCCTCTCTCCTTTGCAATCCAACCAGCACGGAGAATGGCCAAGGTTGTGCACAGTCTCCTTAGGTGTCTAAAGTGCACTGTGGGAGTCAGAAATGCAGAGTTCGAGCCATTTAGGAGAAGGAGAAACTGAGAGGCAGACCATCCAGGGCTTGCCCAGGGACACAGAGAAACCTTCTGTCTCTAGCCCTTTGGTCTGTCTGGGAAAGCATTCTACCTTAAGGTAGGAGGAATAAGCCCACTGGGGAGAGGACCACATCTCTTGACCCTGGAGTTCTACAGGAGGCTATGGGAATATTCTCCTAGATAAAGCCTCCAGTGCTTGAGTCAGAGAAAATAAAAACAAAAAACCCAAAAGAAACAAAACAGTTTAAATACGGTTAATAAGAGATATTATGATGGAGAAAGCCTTTCAAACCACCTAAAATAAGCAAACTGCAAGATTATCTTTGCTTGGCCACGGAGGACTCCTGGTAGGAGAGGAGTTAAAGCTGGACTCCCTGCTTAGAGAGGAAGGAGTCCAGATGAAGTCTATGACATAATCCCCACAATAACTCTGTTCATGAGCACATTTTTCCATTCTATATCAATGAGAAACAGAGAATGTAAGTGGCATGTACATCGCAGCTCTGGGCAAACTCTAGGTGCCCCACAGGACAAAGAGCGGGCAAGAGAGCCCCCTTCCTGGGCTGTAACAGGTGGGGCTGGACTGGGTGGGTAAAAGTGCTGCCGGCCAGGGAGCACCCTGGGGAACCTGGGAGTCTCAAGGTGCACCTTCTCAGAGGCAGTCCTGGCCCTTCTGGAGGGAGACTCACCGTGTAGGAGATTATCAAGAACTCCCAAGTTAATGGACAAAATGTCTCAACATGAATCATTCCAATTAGCTTTGAAAAAAACTGGGGCTTTAGGTCAGGGAAAAGCTGAAAGAAAGGCACACAAAGAAAGCCCCTTTCTCTTCCCCTGAAAACCGCCTGAGGCAGCTTGCTCCATCAGTAGGAACTGAAACCTCTAGCTTCAGGGCTCTAGTAATCACCCTGATCCTGTCCACACGCAAAGAACCTAGCAGAAAGGAAAACTGAAAGTGAGATGTGGAGAGGTGATGCAGGAGGCTGGCCTGTCCCAGACTCGGTTTCTTAGAGAGAGATAATGTGAGCACGCACGGGGTAAGCAGGGGCTGAGGAATGCAGGAAGAAACCTCTACCTCAAGAGAGAAGACTGGGTTACCAGCCTGGGGTATCTTAGGTGGGGAGGTGGAAAAGTATAGACGAATGGTGTTCTCTGAAAACTGGCGACTCTCCACACAGCCACTCAGCAGGGGACAAGCACAGCCTGGGCACAGATGCCATGGAGGGAACAGAAAAAGAGATCTATCAGTCTTATGGAAGGAGGACCCAATACGAGGGTAGGAGAGAGAAAAGGAACTAAGCACCAGGTACCACATACTGATGTACTCTGAGTTGTAAGACTTCTTAACACCTCAGAGCAGCCACTGTAAAGGGAGAAAACCCTCAATCTAGCCAGGGACTATGAGGAAGGGTTGGAAAACTGAACCAGGCCTCTGGATGCAAGCTCTAGGGAATGAGGGACTCACTCTATCCTTATTGGGTCCCTGTTTTCTCCAAACAGGCCTCTTCTTGGAAGGCACAGCATCACAGAGGCTAGTCATTTTGCAAAATTTCTTTTTCTGAACTTTTGGTTTGGGGGAATCAGGATTTAAACTTGCACTATCAGCCAGTTCTTTTTTTCTGGTCTTAAAAAATCCAGCTTGCTACCGCTCCTCTGGTTAGAGAAAAATCACACGGGTTTTCCCACAAATTCAAGTTTACAGGTTGTTTTTCTTGTTTCTCTAAATGGAGCCAATTATTCTCACATTTGTTGAAATGTACAATCAAACTTTATAGCTTGTTAATTTTACAGAATGTCCTTAGAGCAAATAAGATGCAGACAGGAAAGTGAAGTCTTGCTGAGATTATTAAGAAACCTTAAAATAGCCTACAAATCCAACACCAAGGCTGGTAAAATACAGGCTGGTTGGCTGGCTTCTGAGGTCAATTAGCAATGGGTTAGTTATCATCTTTAATGAGCCAAGCCTACAGGATTGGCTACAAGAAATTTAACTCAGACTAGTATGTTTTTGCAAACTGGGAACCTCTAGTTATGTACGACTCACCCTCACAGGAGACTGAAGGGTGGGAAGCACAATTCTGTATTGGCCAAGGGTGGGTCAGCCTGAGAAGGGGTCTGCCAATGAAAGTTCAGACACAAGAAATAAAAAATACCACACAGGGAATCCTCTGGAGCTGGGAGGACAGAGGAAATGGTTTATTCACATTCCTAGGGGGAGGGGCTTCCTGGCAGTGAGCGGACTCCAGAAGGCAGGAGGGAAACTGGCCACAAGGATGCACAATCACTCTGAAGACAGAGGCAGTAGCATAGGATGGGAAAACAGACATTCAGAGCCTGTCTGAATCAGAACAAGTTGGCATGAATTTGACAGAGAGGGTCATGGGCTAGAGAGGAAAGAAAGGAAGAATCTGTGCAGGGGCTAAATGACAATAGGGACAGGGAGAAAAAGCACAGGTCCTTGTACCAGCTGCATCTCCTGATGGTCCCCAGGCATACTATCCAAGGAATCAACTCAAACAGTATTTCACTCTTTCCCTATCCCTGCTGCAGCAGGGCCTGTTTCTATGCAAGGAGCTAAGCAAAGGCCACTTTCTCAGTCACTTCTGATTCCAATGTCCAGGCCCAGCCCTCCTTAGTCTGTGTTAGCTGAGGGGTCAATAGGTCACAAGATGAAATGCTAACATAATTTTGGTCCACCCACAGCAGCCACACCATTCCACGTATCTGGTCCCAACAGCTGTGTTTTCTTCTTAGAGGAGGCAATGTGGACCCTTACCAATCAGCTGATACTGCACACAGATGCCTGTTCTCAGAGTTATGCAGCAGCCTGCTTTCCCCACCTTTATTTACTGTGGGTGTGTACACATGCATGTGCTTGCACATGCATGCTGGCTGTAAATCTAGACAGCGGTAGGTGGGAACTGGCAAATGGTTAGGTGGGAAGACTTGGTGGTGGTGGTGGGGAGACGACTCCAACAGACTTTTATTGAGGACTCCAAAATGTACAGATACTTGGCTACTGGGAAGGAGATTATGTTCACACTGGAGGGAGAGCCAGGGAAACAGAGTTGTGGGTATACACAGGCAGGGAGGAGGTAAGTATAGTAAGAAAAACGGGTTCACTGTGGGAAGAGGCAAAACAAGGTAATATGGGGGTTGGACAAGAGCCTGGGCTTTTTTTTTTTTTTTTTAAAGATAAATTTTTCTTCTTTTTTTAATAGAGGCAGGGTCTCACTCTTGCTCAGGCTGGTCTTGAACTCCGGAGCTCAAGCGATCCTCCTGCCTCAGCCTCCTAGAGTGCTAGGATTACAGGCGTGAGCCACTGTGCCCGGCCTAGAGCCTGAGCTTCATAGTTACACAGACCTGAGTTCAAGTGTTAACCATCACTTTCTAGCTGTGTGTCTTTAGACATGTTACCTAACCTCCTGAGCCTCTCTTTGCTCAAGCTGTTTGTGAGGTTTAAGAGATAATGTATATCAAATCCTTAGTGAGATGCCTGGGCCCAGTAAGTGCTTATTTTTTTTCTCCCTCTCTGTTTCACTCTGCTCAGAGGTGGTGGAGGGGCACTGCCTAACAACACTGAGATGTTTGGAAGCCAAACATCTTGTCTCAGAGGCAAGATGGGAAGCATGAGGCACAAAGCTGAGGGCTGAGGGGAGAGGCCTGGAATGCTCACCTGGCTGTTAAAGCTGCTGAAATATCTTATTTAGAGCTAAGGTGCTACATCCAGGCTACTGGGTAGGCCACTTGGTGAATGAAGGTCTGGCCTCCCTCCAGCAGTCCTTCTTCCTATTCTCCAAAAAGATTCTTGGACCTAACTGTAGGCATGCATGCATTTCTCAGGACTCTAGAGAGGCCCAAGGGCCTGGACTTTAGGACAAGTGTGCCACTAATACATACATCAGAAATAAAACCCTGTAGTAAACATCACAATTGCCTTGTCCAATTGCCTGGTCCTTTCATAGTGGGGTGTGGGTGGTGGCTTTGCCTTTGCTAATGGTATCTTTCTTAAATAAGACCCAGCTGGATCCTTGGTTCAGGTCTCCCAATATAAGAGCAACGATGAGAGAATCCACAATATGGCATTTTCCACCTACATGAATTTCCTGAGCTTGGACATTCCAAACAAAGCCAGATAGGAGTCTGGTCTCCCCTGGGCAGAGTAAGCTTGTCTTCTTGAGCTGTTCCCTCATGGAAAGAAACTATTCTCTTTCAGAGCTCTGGGCTCCAGCTGTGTCAGCAAGGTGCATTCTCAATAGTGAGAGTGTCACAGAGAGCAAGCTATAGGCAGCAGTAGCTCGGGCTGCAGTCCAATCCTGCTTCCCCTGCAGAGTGCTCTGAGAGCAGCCACCCACATTGGCAGGGGTTAAGGGCGGATATTGGCATTGCCAACACAAAGCCTTTCAGGTCTGGCTGGCTTCAGCTGGTTTGAAACCTGGAACACAGGCGCTGGGGCCCTCACTTACTGAACCAGCAGGGGAGGCTACAGGCTCAGCCCCTGGGGATAAAAGTCCTCGAGTCTCAGTCTGCAAATATCCACACACAATCTGTTTCTACACTGCCAGTTAGTTCTGGCCCAGAAGCACTGAATCTTGGGCTCTAGTGACTCTGAGCCACATTCTTATTTGCCTTCTAGACAGCCAGGTCTAGGAGGCCTCCCCTTAGGTTTGTGTTCAGGCTCCTTCACCAAATTTGCTCCTAGTTTTATTTATTTTATGTGTAGGGTGAGAATGCCCTTTCTAAGACACCTGCAGCATTCAACACATTTAGTCAACATTCAATTCAGCAGATATTTACTAAGTGCCTACTATGTGTATGAGGCATTGTTCTAGACCCTGGGGATTCAGCAGAGAACAAAGCAAAGTCCCTGGTTCCAGTGGTGGGTGGTTCACATTCATATCAGGTACATCAAAAGAGTCCCTGTATCAAGAGAGAATACATACACCCCTGCCCCCATTACCCACCGCACTCAGGAAGGCACAATTCTCATTGCTCTTCCCAGGAAGAGGAAGAGGCAGCCCAAGGGAAGATAAAAGCTCCTTGCAGAGACCTAGTACACTACTCCTTTATCCCTTCCAGGCTGATGGGTCCTGAGGAAGTTAGGATGGAGAATTCCCTTGGACTCAACCTTGCTACAAGATGAAATCCTACTCTCTCTCAATTCTTCCCATGGTTTATAAAAGCCTTCCCCCACCCACCCCTCCCCACCTAGAACACCACTGGCACTTCTGGCTATTTATTCCCTAATCCTTGACTCCAGGCCCCAGGCAACCCTGTTTGCTATTCCTCTGTAGGCCATCTGCTCTCCCTGGAACCTCTGAACTTTACACAATATTCCCCTGACCTACAGTGACTTTACCAGTAGGCACTCAATTCACTCCCTCACCTTCCTTTAAGCTTAATAAAAAGTCTTTCTTTTCAAGAAGCCAGTTAGACTTTGACCAGCCTGTTCTACCTTCCACAAATCTTTGCTAAGGCTCTACTGTGTGACAGGGACTATGGCAGACATCCTGGGTACACAAGAGAGAACAAGGCAGAGGCAGACCTTGACTTCACAGAACTTTCAGTCCAGTGAGGGACCCCACAGTAACCTCATGCTAACCTCTTCCGAGTGCACAATTGTCCCTTCAGCATCTATGAGCTAGGCTCACACTGCCTTCATCTTCTCTGACCCCACCCCATTAGGATCCCTCAACATTTGCATTACATGCCATGAAGCCAGTTATCTTGCCCTGTGGTTGGAAGGGGCCTTAATGATCATTCAGAGCCACAAAAGAACCTCCTCTAAACATCCCCTAGTGATCCAACCTTTTCTTGAATACTTCAGGTGGAGAGGATTCAAAACCCTGGGGAGGCTTTTAAAACCAATCATTACCTCTTTTTTTTTTTTTTTCTAAAGGGATGGGGTCTCACTCTGCTGTCACCCTGGCTGGGGTGGAGTGGCAGGATCACAGCTCACTGCAACCTTGAACTCCTGGGCTCAAGTGATCCTCTTGCCTCAGCCTCCCAAGTCGTTGGGACTACAGGCATAAGCCACCATGCCTGGCTAACATTTCCTTATTTCTTTGTAGAGACGGGGTTTTGCTATCTTGCCCAGGCTGATTACTTAACATTTAAGAAACATATAATTTTTTTTTTTTTTGAGACAGGGTCTCCTTCTGTCACCCAGGCTAGAGTGCAGTTGTATGATCATAGCTCACTGTAGCCTCAAACTCCTGGGCTCAAGCGATCCTCCTGCTTCAGCCTCTCTATCAGCTGGCACTAAAAGCACATGCCACCACACCTGGCTAATTAAAAAAAAATTTTTTTTTTTGTAGAGATGGGGTCTTGCTATGTTGCTACGCTGGTCTTGAACTCCCAGCCTCAAGTGATCCTCCCACCTAGGCCTCCCAGAGTACTGGGATTACAGGCACTAGCCACTGTGCCCGGGCAGTAATTTTTATTATTACCTACATCAACAGATTTTCTTTTCCTGTTAACCTCCAGTCCTGACCACACTGTATGAGAGGTCTGTTACTGTCTTGAATCTATAAGGGTTACATTTCCTATTAGGAGACCATTCCATTTTTGGATTTTTCTAATTGGTAGACATGTCTATCCCTCTGAAGTCCAAATCTGCCTCCTAATGCTTCTAATTCTGTCCTCTGGGGCCATATAAAAAACTCTAAGTCTGCTTCTACCTGACTGGCCTCAAATTATTTGAGGTCTGTTGTGTTATACCTTCTCTAGGCTAAACAGTCCTACCTCTTTAAACTGTTCCTCCCTCCCACTGTCTCCTCAACATCCTGCTTATTCTTTCACTAAGACTTTCACTGAGACTAATGTGTCCCCTAAAGTGAGTGCCCATGTGTGATCTAGCAGCAGAGAACAGAGTGGAACAGCTCCCTCATTCTGTTCTGGACACCTCAATTCTATGAAGACGCTAAATAGCATTACTTTTATTGTTCACCACTTTACACTATTGACAAATTATGAGCTTCTAATCAACAAATCCCCAAATTGTCTTCACGTATGTGGCTAAATCATATCTCCCCCCATCGAGTGTAAGCCCTCCACTAATTATTCTCTTTTATATCCTTACCTTCACTGAGGTCTCCCCAGGCTGTAAGAAATCCTATTATTTATTATTGTGCTGCATGCTACTTACTATGTGTGGTTGACTTTCTGGACAAGGGTAGAATTTTTACACTTACTCTTATTTGATTTCACCTTGTCATTTATTCATTGCAGCCCATCAAGAACTCTTTGGGCCAGGCGTGGTGACTCACACTGTAATCCTAGCACTTTGGGAGGCTGAGGCAGGAGGATCACTTGGAGGCCAGGAGTTCGAGACCAGCCTGGGCAATATAGTCAGACCCCATCTCTACAAAAAATAGAAAAATTAGCTGGGCATGATGGCACCCACCTGCGGTCCCAGCTACTTGGGAGGCTGAGTTGGGAGGATCGCTTGAGCCCAGGAATCTGAGGTTACAGTGAGCTATGACTGCCACTGCACTCCAACCCCGGCAACAGAGTGAGACCCTGTCTCAAAAAAAAAAAAAAAAAAAGAACTCTTTGGATACTACATTTTTTTCTTTTTTAGAGACGGGGTCTTGCTATGTTACCCAGGCTGGCCTCGAACACCTGGGCTCAAGTGATCCTCCTGCCTCAGACTCCCGAGTGTAGCTGGAATTACAGGGGCATACCACTATGCCTGGCTGGATCCTAAATTTGTCATCTGAGAATGCATTCCCTTTCAAATTCAGGTCATCCATAATTTGGTCAGTTGGTTTGTTTATGCTTCTTAATATCTTTCTCCCATTAATCTGTCCTGTTTTTTCTCCTAAGATTCTTGAGGGCAGGCACTGTAGAGCGTAGTGTGTGTGTGGGTATTGAAAGTAAAATCTATCTGCCGTATCTAAGACACACTATGGATACTTGGACATGTGGATGACTGATAACGGGAGGAAAATGAAAGTCTTATGACAATTCCAGAGGACATGCTAGAGGGGGTGACAGCCACACTGTATACTATGTAAATCATGCTCCTTGAAAGTTGTGCAAATATAGACACCCTGGGCACACTCAGAGATGCTACTTTCTGCTTTGGGAGGTGCTCCTCATGGAGATTTGGACTCAATAAGGGATCGGTACTCTCCCTTGACAGGTTGTCTACAGAGTTTCTAATGTGAAATAAGATACCACAAGAAGCCAAGCTCTGGGCATGTCTTGCCTTGTCTTACCTGGAAGCTGCTGCCCCAGGGCAAGGTACAACACACTTCCACAAGAGGTGAGACTTAATGCTCTTCAAAGCACTGATACCATGCTTTTAAAATAAAAATTACACCCTTATCTGGAGAACCTCCACAGCATATTAAAAGTATGTGTATCATACAGAAATTCTCTTATATTAGGACTTACATAGAAAGTAATTTTCTATTTTGGGTTTTTGTTTTGTTTTGTTTTTTGAGACAGGGTCTCACTCTGTCACCCAGGCTGGAGTGCAGTAGTGCGATCATAGCTCACTACAGCCTCAAATTCCTGGGCTCAAGGGATCTTCCTGCCTCAGCCTCCCCAGTAGCTGGGACTACAGGCACATACCACCACACCCAGCTAATTTTTTTTTTTTGTAGAGATAGGGTCTCACTATGTTGCCCAGGCTGGTCTTGAACTCTTGGCCTCAAGTGATCCTCCTGCCTTGGCCTCCCAAAGTGCTGGGATTATAGGCATGAGCTACTGGGCCTATCCAGAAAGCCATTTTAAGTTGCATTTTCAGATCCTACCTTTCTAGAGTCCTGAATCTCAAATGTGGCCCATGCCTCATAGTTGGAGACAAAGTAAACTTTGCTAACTAAAGCTAACTAACTAAAGTCTATCCATAGCTTGGGATAAGGTATAAGAAAGGCAAATGCCTGGCACACAAAATAAATTCAATAAATATTAGTTCCCTTTTCTTCACCTCTGAACACTAAAAAACATTTTTCAAAACCACCTGCGTAAGAGGCACATGCTGAGTTTGTTAAAAATGCAGATTCCTGGACCCCACTTTAGACTAAATGAATTAGTATTTCTGGAGGTAGGACCTTGGAATGTGCACTTTAAACAAGTGTTCCAGGTATTTATGAACACTTTAGTTTGAGAATTACTACTTTAAATGTCAGGAGGTAGTAGATCAAAGTTGTTGGGCAAGGTGGCTCACATCTGTAATCCCAGCATTTTGGGAGGCTGGGGTGGGAGGATTGCTTGAGGCCAGGTGTTCAAGACCAGCCCCTGGGCAACACAGTAAGACCCCCATCTTTACAAAAAGTAAAAAAAATTAGCTGGGTATAAAAAAAGAATAAAGTAGTCACAATTTTAGCTTACTGTCAAAATGCAACTCTACTTTAGCTAAGGTACAAATAATGCTACCTTACATTTTTCATGGCACTTCTAGGATCTAGAAAATCCTCAGCATCCTCTGAAGCAGTTACTATTACATCCAGATAATAGAGACGAGGAAACTGAAATTCAAATAAATTAAATGACATTCTCAGCAGAATTAAGATCTGAAGCCAGATGCAAGGACTTCCCAGTTCAAGGCTCTTGCCACCTCACCAGAGTCACCTTTCTAGGAGAATGCCATTGGGCCTTCCAGGGCACCACTCACCCTTAACAGCTACAGCTAACACTTGGTGAATGGTTACCACACGCCAGGCACTGTGTAAAATACTTAACATGAACCAACTCATTTAATCCCTACAACAACCTCATGAAGTAGGTACTATCATCACCTCAATTATACAGATGTGGAAATCAAGGCACAGAGAAGTTAAATAACTTGTTCAAGGTAATGCAGTTAGTAAGTGGAGAAGTAGACTGTGCCTCTGCTCTTACTCACTGTTCCAACTGCCCACAGCTCTCCATGATCCAGAATATTTACATGTGCTTTGGATAGAGACCCTCACAATCTCCACACAGGAAAGATCTGATCTACTATGGAAATTCATATGAGAAGAAGAGAAAGGGGCCGTCTCTTATTGCTGATTTCTTGAAGACTGAACTCCTTCTGGGGTTGGTGCAATTCTCCTGGGCAGCTGACATGCCACAGGTTTAGGAAAAGCAAGGTCTAGTGTAACGATCATGTCATTGTCTCCTAATTTGTGTGATCTCAGGAAAACTACTCAACCCTGTCTGCAAAATGTTGATGATTCTGAAGGTCTTTTCCCATTCTTCTAAAAAAATTTTTTTATTGCAAATTGACAATTTATAATTGTATATATTTATGGAGTACAAAGCGATGTTATGATTCATGAATACAACGTGGAATAATTAAATCAAGCTAACTAACATATCCATCACCTCAAATACTTATTTTTTGTGGTGAGAACATCTGCAATTTTACTCTCCCAGCAATTTTAACATGCACAATATACTATTATTAACTATATTCACCATGCTGTGCAATAGATCTAAAAAAAAAACCCCATATTCCTCCTGTGGAATTGAGGCTTTGTACCCTTTGACCATCATCTCCCCACTCCCCTTACCCCCAGCCTCTGTAATTCTACTCTCTGCTTCTAAGAGTTCAATTGTTTTAGATTCCACATATCAGAAAACATGGTATTTATCTTTCTGTGCCTGTCTTATTTCATTTAGCATAATGTTCTTCAATTCCATCCATGTTGTAGCAAAGGCAGAATTTCTTTGTTTTCTAAGGCTGAATAGTACTCCATTGTACATACGCACCACAGTTTCTTTCTCCATTCATCTGCCAAGGGACACTTAGGTTGATTTCATAACTTGGCTATTGTGAATAGTGCTGCAATGAACATGGGGGTGCAGACATCTCTTCAACAAACTGATTTCAAATCTTTTGGGTAAATACCCAGAAGTGGGATTGCTGGATCTCTCTTTCCATTCTTAAAGGTTTCTATGACTCTGGGCAGTCATCTTGGAAAGGAGGAAAGGAAAGATAGTGCTGCCACTAAGCTTGATGCTGGAGCTCAGCTGTCAGAGGGGACAGTGCCAAGAGCTGGGCTTGGCCTTTTTGGAAGGCTTAAAGATTCAGAACTTGAACTAACAGTGAAAGGCTGGAGATAATTCTGATGGAAAAGGGTGGTAGAGATTCTTCTTATATGATAACCCACTCAGGAAGACTTGGAGGGTTTTATGGAATCATTAGCACAGAGCTCCCCTCTGGCCATAGAGCAGAGGAAGAAACAGTGGACCAGTTTATAAAGCTCCAGAGTGGAAAATTTCTGTTGGTGTCCAAACTAAGTTTTTGGCTTTCTGTGAGACTTGGAAAGACTTACACTGATGTTTTAATCACCTGTTTAGTGTTCTGAGGACCCTTGTCAGCAGCCTCAATGAGCTTGCTCCAGCAGGCAGTGGGGAGCTGCTGGCTCTCACACCATGCTCTTTTTGTTAGCTGCTTCTTTCCTATGGCCATCTGCAACACCCTGTAGCTCCCTCTGGGCCAGTTGGAGGGCATAAGCCCCACAGGAGACTGATGACACTCTTTTTGGCTAATGTATCACCAGATCTGAAGTTAGGAAAGACCCCTTACGAAGAGCCAAGGTACGATGAGGTAAGGAGTGGTCTCTGGACATCAGTCTGCCAGCAACACCTCTGTGGCGGCACAGAGGAAACAGGCTTGCCTTCTAGGAGAATCACCATCCAGATGTTCTAAAGAACTTGGGTATTTATCATGAAAGAAGTCCTCACAAGTAAAAATGAATACTGAACAAATTCAGGGCAGGGTGAGTTCTAGAAAGAAAAGCTCAGGAACATGCAAGAAGCCCATTAAAGAGGCTCAGGGTAGTGGCAAATAGAGCAAGTCTGCATTTTACTTCCTCTGCAATTTTCTTGGTGGCTAAAATATCCCATTTTACTGGGAAAGCTGTGGTGTAGATGATGTGGTGACTGATGGTTGCTAGGCATTATGTTATTTCATTTGATTATCGTGGTAATTCTGTGAGATAGAAAGAGGAAGGGAAAACTGAAGCTCAGAGAAAACATCTAGTAAGCAATGAAACTGGGATTTGAACCCAGATTTGTCTTACTCTAAAGTCTGTGCTCAGTCCATTATACTATGTGGCCTCTTATGAAGGTAATGGTAATTTTGCAAAGAATATAAGGCATTTTTGGAGAAAGGGACCTACTTCAAGTCCTTCTCACTTAAAGGACACTATATTTGCCCTGGCGCAGCAGCAGCCAAAAGGCCCCGAGGACAAAATAAACAGTTCTGATGAATTTGTATTTAGATGAACACAAACGGAATGGGCACTTAGCTAATAAACTATAGGCAAACAGAGAAATACTGAAATTAAAAATTTCTTAGGGTAGCTGCCCTCAAAGTTATCATTCAGGTTCATTTCACGTCCCCGGACACAATATGGGCAAGACCTCAGCCGATCAGTTGATGAACCGAATGAATAAAGGAAACTAGTCACCGCTTGATGTTAAGACCTATTATATGAGTATCCTCTGAAAGCTGTCTGCACTACAGAGTCCTGAACTCTCATACTGGATGTACTGTAAAGACGAAAGCTCATCAGAGAGCACAGGCACAAGAAAATGGAAATCAAAACTCCCTCCTTCCACCTGGCACCCAAAGGCTCTACAAATCTGCCATCCAAGAAACTTTTACTATGCAAGCAACAGGGTATGTGTTGTTCATCTGGCAACCCTTGATCTTGGAGCAAGGTTTGGAGGAGGAGAGGAGAGAGAACAATAGTTTCCTTCTGAGTGGAAATACCAGGCTTAGGGAGGAGACGCTGATTTCTGATTGAGTTCTCAGGGAGCACTTTTCTGCCACAGAATTTTCCCTTTCCATTCCATTCCTTTCCTTTTCTTTTCTCTTTTCTTTCCAAGGGAAGCGTCTTTAACTGTCTGCTCTTTCTGGCTGACAGTTAACTTCCCTTTGTCTGGCCAGACCATTCTGCACATGCCATTGTTCCCTGCCCTGTTATGCCAGAGTTCAAGCAGATAAGCCGTCAACACGCCTTTTAAAGTAGGAAGGGAGGGGGTCTCTCCAGGGAACTCTGTTTACTGAGGGAAAAAGAGACTCCTATAGCAGCAAAGGCACATAGTGCGCCCTTCCTTGGTGACCTCAGAGGACTCTACTTACAAAGGCTATAGTTAGAGAGGGAAGAGCGAGAAGGAAGGGAAAGAGACGGAGACTACGACAAAGAGATCTTAAGTCCCAGAGATAACTCTGTGGGGACAAGGAAAAGGCTTTCCTGTCACAAGGGCAAAATTAACCAGAGCCATCTGATTATGAGGGAGGGAAGGAAGGTGCTGCGAAAAAGAATGGGGCACAGCTTACAGACCACTGCATACATGAAAGGATGCAGTAAGAAGGTGTTTCAAAGCTGATGACAAGGCAGGCAGGAAACCTACATGTCCTTGCTGACGGGAAAGAAAGAGTGAAATTCTGGGTATTCTCCCCTGCAGGATTTCTAAGAGGCACCTGAAGTTCCCCATCTTCCCAAGTGTGTGCTGACAGCTGGGAATACTGCCCTTCAGGTCAAGCAGGGCAGGGATCTAGACCTCTCAGGAGTTCATGAAGAGGTTCAGCAAGGACTCAAACCATGATCCCAAACACAAATGGGACTGCCATTTCCTGCTGGGTTTCCATGCTGTAAAAAAGTGGGGAAGAAATGCCAACTACAAAGTACTCTGTCTTCTGTGGAAAATGGAGTATGCAATGTATCTGGCTCCAGGTCTGACTTGTAAATCTAAGTGAGAACTAGTTGCTAGCTGCTACAGGATTATAGTGTTAAAGAGACATTCCACCACCCCACCTGCCAGCCTTTCTGCTGTCTGTGGACTTCTAGAGAGCTGATGACAAAGTCGTCTTGAGCCTCTGTAGGAAGGGCAGTCTCAGGCTTTGGCAGCTCCTTCTGGACCCCAGTTCACTGTCCTATGTTCTTAAACAGCTCTGATGGAACAAGTCATCTGTGAGGGTTATTTAACTTGGACCTGGAGGAGGGTGAGGATGTGGAAAAAATAAACTGAGCAGCCAAAGGATGGGGCCAGAGAGAGAGAGAGAGAGAGAGAGAGAGAGAGAGAGAGAAGGCAGGTGGCATGTTCACAGAACTATGTGCCACGGCCAAATGGGGTGGGACTGCAGAAAGGAATGGTGCCAAAAGGAGGCCAGCATGCGAAGGGCTGGAACACCCAGTATAGCATGATTTTATTTCCAAAATGGTGTTTTGTTGTTCTCCTTCAAGGGCTCACAAACCCTCACTCTGGGGTTTCCATTTATGGAAGAATTCTGGAACAGTATAACCATAAGCACATCTGCCTTGCCTTCTGAAAAGCTACCTGAACCCTGCCTAATTTCTTGCTGGGCCTGAATCTTAGCCTACAAGGTAAACCTAACAGGATTTTTACATCCAAAGCCTCAAGATAATGGCAACAGCTGACAGGGTAGAAAATGGAAATGGTGGAAGGTCTGAGGGAATCTGCATGAATTACAGAAAACAGCTACAGAAACTGGAGGGCAATTTGGGAGGATATGTGGGAATCTGGTGTGTTAGTGGATTGTGATTGTATCTTTTTGGAGTCTTCGTAACTGTTCCCCTTCCCTAAGAAAATACATACTGAGAGAGACTTTCATTTTTAAAATCTAGGCATTTTCACTTATTTTATCTCATTAAATCCTTACTGAAATCTTACGAAGTGACTAATGTCATCCCCATTTTACAGAGTAAACTGAAGCCCAGATAGAATAAATGAATATCTATAGTTTTCTTATGACTAGCACAGACCATAATGAAGACTGTGACTTCTATCTAGAATAGGCAGATATATTTTTCTGCAGGTCATTCTGGCAAAATGGCATCAGAGTTCATGGTATCTCATCTGATCCATTCCTGGTCACCAAGACTATGAAGTCTATCCTCACAGGATTTGACAAAAAGATCAAAAAGCTGCTGTTAGAATGTATTTCTGATTCTTTATTAATTCTTTCTAAGTCAGTAGATTAAGAACAGGCTTAGAGATAGCAATCCAATAACTATGAATGCCACTTATTCCACTTTTGAAGCACACCCACAGAAAGACATGCAAACAATTATAAAGTACTTTAAAGTAAAATTTAAGTGCTATATATTGATAAGACAGAAAAAACTTCTACACCAGCCTGTATTAAGGAAACCTACACACAGCCTAAACTTTTAAACAACTGACAACACAGAACTAAAAGCTCTCAATGGATTCTGTTATTTAGGCTAACGCCATTCTTGCTGTTGACAAAGTAGTAAAGAAGTTCAATGAAAGCATCTCTTCTGGGAGGCACTGAAGAGATGATGGCAACTCACCTTCAAGTATCAGGCCAAACTGAAGCTGCTCAGTAATTCGTAGTTTAAAAACATGGCACATGGTCAAAACAAACAATATAAAAGGCTGAATTTTATTATTATTATTATCATTTTTTTTTTTTTGAGACAGGGTATTGCTCTGTCACCCAGGCTACAGTGCAGTGGCATCATCACAGCTCACTGCAACCTCAAACTCCTGGGCTCAAGTGATCCTCCTGCCTCAGCCTCCTGAGTAGCTGAGACTACAGGTGTGTGCCACCATGCTCGGCTAATTTTTTCTATTATTTTGTAGAGATGGGATCTTGCTATTGCCCAGGCTGGTCCCAAACTCCTGATCTCAAATGATCCTTTTGCCTCAGCCTCCCGAAGTGCCAGGATTACAAGTGTGAGCCACTGTGCCCAGCCAAAAGGCTGAATTTTAAAAACAAAATCTCCCCACCTTTGGTTTCCAGATCCTGTTCCCAGCTCTGTTGCCAGTTTCTGGTGTGTTTTTCAGAGATAGTTATGCACGTACTACCGTACATGATTAACTATGAGCTCTCTCTATACCTTTTATAAATATATTTATGTAAACGGTGACACACAATGCCATATTTATTTATTTATTTAACAGGGTATCTTAGAGATCATCAACATCATTTGTGAAGCACATTTCATACCAAATGCTAAGGACCATCAACAATAAGGTTCTGGAACAGATCCACAAAACCTAATGTGTTTACTGCAACAGAATTTCATCTGTGTTGGGAGGACTGACAGAAGGACCTACCAAAGGCAGAAAAGAAAAGCAGATAGAGAAAAACCCTGATGATGTGTGGAAGTCCATCAGTCATCATTGACTCCAGCAGGCCTGGGAGTGGTCAGCAACAGTCTCCTAAGCCAGGCAGGATCTCAAATGACAAAAGACTGGGTAAGAGGGGCTGCGCTTACATATCATAAAAGAATGTGAAAACTGTATATATGTGCTCCAGTCTGCATGCTGCCCAGAAAGTGCTCCCACACCACAGCAATCAACATTAGGAGGGTCTCCAACAAACTGAAAGGCCAGAAACAAACATTGCAACATTTTTTTTCTTTTACTGTGAAAATTGAACTGTTCTAATTCTATCTCTATGTGTAAGCCAGGTGCTATGGCAAAAGGTGCCTTGTACATCTGAAGACTTATGTACCACCCTCAGTGCCAGTGTCCTTATTAGGTGACCATGTATACCTAACACAGAACAGAAAGTAAGATATCTGAGGTATTTCAGGCTGATATCACAGTCTAAGGTTCTATTGTGTAAGTGGGGCAGGGTATAACTCTTTCCTCCCTAGACTTCCCCAAAACATTTGAAGGTATTCCACTGAATTCATCCAATAAATATTTATTAAGCACCTGCTATGGTGTGGCAGGCCCTATTCAAGACACTAGGAATAAAAACTGAATAAAACGATGTTCCTTCTCTCAGGGAGCTTAACATTCTTGTGAGACCAAGAATCAAATAAGCAGATAGTGCTGGGAAATACTGTGGAAAAAATACAGTAGGGTGAGAGGTACAGAGAGTAACAGGGTGGGGACAAGTATTGCTATTTTACTTAATTAATTAATTAGTTAATTTAAGAGATGGGGGTTTCACTCTGTTGCACAGGCTGGAGTGCAGGGGGCGATCACAGCTCACTGTAGCCTCGAACTCCTGGGCTCAAGTGATCCTCCTGCTTCAGCAGGAGGATAGCGGGGACTACAGGCGCACTACCACGCCCAGCTGAGTATTGCTATTTTATACAAGATGGATCAGGAAAGGATCCTAGATAAGATGACATTTGATCAGACTTGCAAGAGTACGCCACAAAGCACAGAGGTCCTTAGAGTGGGCTTCTTGGGTGGGTAACTGAAGCACTTGGGGAGTCCCTTCTCTCCTAGAAGGGCTTGTCAGCTACACAGTGTGAAGAAAGGAGAATAGGCTTTTCTAGCTTAGCCCAGTAAGAGGAGAGACCTTTGAGAGTTGATGCAGCTTGCATGCCCTCCATGCAGTTTCTGGAAAGCATCCATCACAGATGAGAGTTTTATGTTGAATTTTCAGTTTGACCACAAATATTTAAACTTCCCTGGACCACAAATACAGTATCTTCTCTGTGGTTTAGCTGGCACCAAGTATGTATTTATGAATCTCTATATGTCTGCCTGTTATTTAAATTTCTTACGGAAGTGCCAAGGTCTTTAGTTGTGATTTATCTCCTCCCCCTCCATATTGGTGGGTTTAACCTTAATCAGGCCTATTCTGTGGGAAAAGGAGATATCTTTACAATTGAAGGTTAGGGTCTTCCCAGTTAAATTTCCTATTACTGCTTTCATCTTCAAAAAATGTCAATGAAGGGGCTTTTCCAATTTCTTGTATTTGAATTGAAATGTAAAAATTGAAAAATTTCTAGGCCAAGGCAGGAGGATCGCTTGAGGCCAGGAGTTCAACATCAGCCTGGGCAACAGAGCAAGACCTCATCTCTACCAAAAAAAAAAAAAAAAAAAAGGCTGGGAGTGGTGGCACATACCAGTACTCCCAGCTACTCGGGAGGCTAAGGCAGGAGGATTGCTTGAGCCTGGGAGTTTGAGTTGCAGTGAGCTATGATGATGTCACTGCACTCCAGCTCAGGTGATAGAATGAGACCCTTCCTCAAAAAAAAAAAAAAAAAAAAGAAAAAGAAAAGAAAAATTTCTGTGCTTTTTTCCACTAGGGAATTGAGAATAAAACTTAATGCTAAATAAATCTATATAATTTAGCTACATTAAAAATCAAAACAACAAAAAAAGCCAGGTGTAATAAATCCAAAATTTTAATGTGTACTTTTTTGTTTGTTTGTTTTTTTGGGGACAGGGTCTTACTCTGTTGCCCTGGCTGGAGTGCAGTGGCATCATCATAGCTTACTGCAACCTCAAACTCCTGGGACAAGCAATCCTCCTGCCTCAGCCTCCTGAGTAGCTGGGACTACAGGTGTGTGCCACCATGCCCAGCTAATTTTTCTATTTTTTTTTGTAGAGACGGGGTCTCACTCTTGCTCAGGCTGGTCTTGAACTCCTGGCCTCAAAAGATCCTCCCACCTTGGCCTCCCAAAGTGCTAGGATTACAGGTGTGAGCCACTGAGCCCGACCAGAATATGTACTCTTATTTTCTTGACAATTCCTGACACTTACAACCTGAACTACAATTACAAAGAAAATAGCAGACAGTCCCTGCTTTCCAGCTGGGTCTTCACAAACTGGCTTGGGAAAAGGCTCTGGCTCCAAAAGAGCACAAAATTCTCAAATGGCTCCCTCAGTTATCCCTAACTCATGGTCAGTTTCTCTTACATAGCTGCCAAGACAGCCATGTGGCATTCTTACCAAATGAAGGCATGCGTGCAGATCATCTAAAATCCATGAGCTTCAAAATAATCATTCCTACTTCATTCTGAATATCTGTCACTGTCTTCATCTTTCTCTTACTAGCCTTTGGGCTATGGTCCTCACTCATATCCAGGCTGCAGAGTTGAGACCCAATACAGAAAGACTTAAGGGGCATCTTCATGAATCACTGAATTGTCTCCTCCTGAGTTTTATAGGAGAGTAGCGGAGCTACTTATTATGAACTAACAAACCCATGCGAGCACATTCTGAGTACAATGCCCACCCTAATCAAACAAATAGTTACCTTCAAAGTATTCAACTTGGAAGGCTAGACACTCATTTTTTAAAAACTAGCATTGATTTGTAATTAGAATAGTGTTAAGTACATGCTTCTAACTATTTTGTCAATCCTTTCAGTTTTTCACTGAAATGATGAAAAAAATATAAAAATGAAGAAAACATATACTAGGCAAACACATACCAAAAACTTTGAGGAATTTTCTGCAAGATAAACTGCAGATGCAACTGGAATGAGGAAAAGGACAACTGATGTTCAATCCTTTGTGGGCTTGATAAGAACACCAATGAGATCTCAGCAGCAGTACCCCACTAATACCCTTATCTTGGGGCAATCAGGACAAGAGCCAAGGTGGGTTGTGATGCAGTTTTAGAAGGGTACAACTGGATCCCACCAGGGCTGATGGGAAGCACAGTGGGTATCAGAAGAAACTTTGTGGCTGCTGGCTTATAATTGGTATGGGTGGCCAGATGAGACAGAAGGAAGATAAAGCTGAGGCTGGCTTCTAATAGACGTTAAAAAAAAAACCAGACTAAGAACACTAAGTTGAAAAACCTGATCTACTCCAGCAGAGTGTTTTGCTCCTTGCCACAGTTATATTCACCTCCAGTTTCTTCTCTACTCTCCTCTAGGGGAGTTTAACACTAGCAGTGTAAATCAAATGTTCCTCTTTTCCCCTTTATCTGCACCTGAAAATCTTTTTCTTTTTTTTTTTTTTTTAAGAGATGGGGTCTCACTCTGTCACCCAGGCTGGAGTGTACTGGCATGATTATAGCTTACTGTAACCCTGAATTCCTGGGCTCAAGCGATCCTCCTGCCTCAGCCTCCTGAGTAGCTGAGACTACAGGTGTGAACCACCACAATTGGCTATTTTTTTAAAAAATTTTTTTGTAGAGATGGGGTCTCACTATGTTGCCAAGGCTGGTCCCGAACTCCTGGCCTCAAGTGATCCTGCCACCTTGGCCTCCCAAAGTGCTGGGGTTACAGGTGTGAGCCACCATGCCCAGCCTGCACCTGAAAATCTTAAGACCCATCTAAACTCTCAATATGAACAAGTATAGACTGGCTTTAATAAGGATGAAAAAAATCACTTAACATATGAAAAGGTATTACAGTTGAAAAGAAAGATAACAATCTAAGGGAATCAGTAAACATTTCTCTGGAAGAGTCATTGTAAAAACAGGTGAAAACTTTGGAAATTTTCAAATTAATACTTGGTAAGATGTAATAGTAACAGTACAAGAATAGATAAATAGACCACTGGAACAGAGTAGAGGTCTAGAAATTGACCCAAATATATATAATCACCTGACTTATGACATGACACCACTGTAGTTCAGTGGGGAAAACTGATCTTTCAACAAATGGTGCTGGTTCAATTGGATATCTACATGGAAAAAAAATTAACCTTGCCCCTAATTCATGCCATATGCAAAAACTGATGTGAGATGGACCACAGACCTAAATGTCAAAGGTAAAATAATATAGTTTCTAGAAGAAAATATAGAAGAATATTTTCCTGACCTTGCAGTAGGCAAACTTTTTTTTTAACATTTCTTAAATAGGACACAAAAAAGATTAACCTTTAAGAAAAAATTATAACTATGGCTTCATTAAAATTAAGATTTGTATTCATCAAAGGACACCATTAAGAGTGAAAAGATGAACCACATACTGAGAAAAGATATTTTCAATACACATATCTAACATAGGACTTCTATTTAGAATATAAATTAAAACCTCTACAAATCAGTAAGAAAAAAAGACAAACAACCCAAGGGAAAAAAATGGACAAAAGTCAGGAACAGACACTCCACAGAAGAGGATATCTAAATGGCCAAGAGCAGAACAAAAGACATTCAATATCATTATTCACCAGGGAAATGCAAATTAAAATCACAATGAGATACTTCTAGACAGCTACCAGAATGGCTAAAATTAAAACAAAAACCAAGTGTTGACAAAGATGTGGAACTGAAACTCCTACACGTTGCAGATGGTCATGTATGTTGGTACAACCACTTTGGAAATCTGGCACTATCTACCAAAGTTAAACACGCCTTATGACCTAACAATCTCACTCCTAGGTATATTATCAAAGAGAAATAAAAGCATATGTCTGCCGAAAGACATATATAAAAATGTTAATGGCAGCTTTATTCATAATAGCTAAACTGGTTAAACAAACAAACTTTCATCAGCAGGAGAATAAATAAATTGTGGTTTATTCATGAACAATATATTACACAGCATAAAGAATGAACTACTCTCACATGGATGAATCTCTCATAGGTTGTGTTGAACAAAAGAAGCCAGGCACAAAGGATATGTACCATACGATTCCATTTACACAGTTCAAAAACTGGGAAAACTAATTGACAGTGAATGTGATCAGAATAATGGTTATCTGAGTAGGTGACAGTATTAATGAGAGGGGGCATAAAGGAGCCTGCTGGGAAGGCAGAAATATTCTATATCTTGCTCTGGGTGGCAGTTAACCCAACACAAAAAAAAATGGCTGGGCGCAGTGGCTCATGCCTATAATCCTAGCACTCTGGGAGACCAAGGCCGGAGGATCGTTTGAGCTCAGGAGTCTGAGACCAGCCTGAGCAAAAGCAAGACTCCGTCTCTACTAAAAACAGAAAAAATTAGCGGGGTGTGGTGGCACGTGACTGTAGTCCTCAGGAGGCTGAGGCGGGAGGATCGCTTGAGCCTAGGAGATGGAGGTTGCAATGAGCTATGATGATGCCACTGCACTCTAGCTGGGGACAACAGAGTGAGACTCTTGTCTCTAAGAAAAAAAGAAAGAAAAGGAAGAAAACAAACAAAAATTAATAAACTATAAAACAATTAATAAATATAAGAGCTGGTTTTTAAAAAAATAAGAAATGCACATTGCTACAAATTTAAGAAAAAAACCCAGAGAACATACACATAAAATTAGGAATGAAAAGGGGCCATAACAATATATTCTTAACTTCAGTTACTAAAGAGATTTAAAAATGTGAATATTTTAGATAAATGGATGATTTTTTGATAATATAAGTTAATAAAACTGACACAAGAAGTGATGGAAATGTTCCAAATCATGATTGTGGTGGTATTTATACTACTGTATATCTTTGTCAAAACTCATCCAACTGCTGAATTATTACATGTAATATCATATCTTAATAATTCTGACCAAAAAAACACAAAAAGGAGGTATCAATGTTTTTCTTTCCAAGACAACTATAGGCTGAGATGCCAGGTGAGTTCCTTCAATTAATTCATGTATTCATTAATAAATATTTATTAGTGATGGGGGGGGGCTATGCCCTAGGAACTGTTTTAAACACTGGGGATTAGAACAATAAATAAAAATAAAATTTTACATTCTACTTTTTTTTCCAGGTCACAGAGCTGAGAAACAAATTTTTACATTCTAGTGGGGGGATAATATATAGGCAAAACAAAAATAAAAACCAAAGGAACTGTCAGTTGATGGTAAACTCTAAGAAGAAAATCAAGCACAGTAAGGGAAGACAGTCTGCCTGAGGGTAGAATGCTCATTTACATAAATTATGGGGGAAGACCTCTCTGAAAAGGTTGATCCCAGAATAAGGAGGGATCTGATAGAAGTTAGAAAGTAAGCCACACAGTGGGATAATAATGAATGGGACATAAGAACAGAAGTACAAAGGCCTAGAGGCATGAGTTATTTGGCATGACTAAAGAACAGGTAGGCCAGTTTGGCCAGAGAGCAGTAAGTGAAGAGTGGTAGGAGATGAGATCAGAAAGGAAGTAAGTCACAGTAAGGACTCGGTATTTTTTTCTGAGTGAGACAGGAATCCTTTGGAGGGGCTTGGAGCTGTGTTTACATTTTAAATGATTATTCTGGCTGCTGTGTTGAGACTAGACTGAAGTGGAGGCAAAGACGGAGTTCAAAATAAGGGTAATGCAAGGCTTACGGGCAAGAGAAAGTAACATTTTAGACCAGGGTGGTACTAGTGGAAATGGTTAAATAGCTGGATTCTGTATATATTTCAAAGGTAGAGTGTTAGAATTACTGATACATTGAAGGGAGGGTATGAGAGAAAGAGTCAAGAATGATGTTCCAAGTAATATACATTTTCCAGGTCACATAAAAAGAAAAGCTGCTTCCCACTCATCTTTATAAAGTCAGCATACCCTACCCCCAAAAAACAGACAAAAGAGAGGCGGTATACTTACGGAAATGGATGTAAATATCCTAAGTAAAATAAGACCAAATCAAATCTAGAGGGCCATTAAAATACAACTATACTACGTCCAAATGGTTTATCCCAGCAAGAAATGGACAAGTCAAGTTTATAAAATATATTAATTCAATACAGCACAAATTAGGCCAGGCGTGGTGGCTCTTGCCTGTAATCCTTGCACTTTGGGAGGCCAAGACAGGAGGATCACTTGAGGCCAGGAGTCTGAGACAAGCCTGAGCAACATAGTGAGACCCCATCTTTACAAAAAAATAGAAAAATTAGCCGGGTGTGGTGGTGCGAGCCTATAGCCCCAGCTACTTGGGAGGCTAAGACAGGAGGACTGCTTGAGCGTAGGAGTTTGAGGTTGCAGTGAGCTCTGATGATGCCACTGCACTCTCTCTAGTCCAGGTGACAGAGCAAGACCCTGTCTCCAAAAATAAAAAAAAAAAAAAAAAGAAAAGGGCAAAGGATGAAGATGTCAAAAGTAATTCACTAAGATACACAAACATCATGCTCAAAAAATGCCTGAGAATTCCTCTTTTAAACATTTTCAAGGCCAGGTGCGGTGAGCTCTTGCCTGTAATCCTAGCACTTTGGGAGGCCAAGGCAGGAGAATCACTTGAGGCCAGGAGTTCGAGACCAGCCTGGGCACAAGAGAGACCTGTCTCTACAAAAAACAGAAAAATAAGCCAGGCACGGTGGCATGTGATTGTAGTCCCAGCTACTCGGGAGGCTGAGCCAAGAGGATGGCTTGAGCCCAGGAGTTTGAGGTTGCAGTAAGCTACGACAATGCCACTGTACTCTAGCCTGGGCAACAGAGTGAGACCCTGTCTTTTTTTTTTTTTTCCCCTGGTGACAGAGTCTTGCTCTGTCACCCCAGCCAGAATGCAGTGGCATCACTGCAATTCACTGCAACCTCAAACTCCTGGGTTCAAGTGATCCTCCTGCCTCAGCCTCCTGAGCAGCTGGGACTATAGGCACCTGCCAAATTAAAAAAAAAAATTTTTAGTAGAGATGGGGTCTTGCTCTTGCTCAGGATGGTCTCCAACTCCTGGCCTCAAGTGATCCTCCTGCCTTGGCCTCCCAGAGTGCTAGGATTACAGGCATGAGCCACAGTGCCTGGCTGAGAGCTTGTCTTTTAAAAAAAAATTGTTTTAAATATAATTTTATTAGTTAAAGTGGAAATTCTCATCAGCAGTAAAAAGATCAGTGGTTGCTAGGGATTAGGAGGAATGGAGGGATGGATGAATAATAGGTGGAGCACAGGGTATTTTAAAGACAGTGAAACTATTCTGTATGATACTGTAATGGTGGATACATGTCATTACACATTTGTCAAAACCTATAGAACTGTGTAACACAAAGAGTGAACCCTAATGTAAACTACAGACTTTGCCTATTAATTTAAAAAATCAATCAGTACAATTCATAATTTTAACAGAATAAAAAACAAAAAGCTCCTATGATCATTTTAATAGGAAGAAAGGATTTGATAAAATTCAATACCCATTCATGACAAAAACTCTAAGTAAACTAGAAACAGAAGGGAAATTCTTCAGTTTGATAAAGGGCATCTATTTAAAAAAAACCTATGGTTAACATCACACTTAATGGTGAAATATTGAACTCTTTCCCCCTACGATCAAGACCAAGGCAAGGATGCCCACTCTCACCACTTCCATTCAACACTACAGTGGAGGTCTAGCCATTGCATTAAGGCAAGAAAAAGACACTGAAAACCTAAAAATGGAAAAGAAGACCTCTGTTTGCCAATGACATGATCGTTTAACACAGAAAATCTCTAGGAATCTACAAATAACTACTAGAATAAGTTCTAATAAAAACTAATTCAGGATTGAAGGATATATTAATATACAAAAGTCAACTGTATTTTCATATTCTAGAAGCAAAAGACTGGTAAATAAAATTTAGAAACAATTCAATTTATAATGGCATAAAAAATAAGTATTTAGGAATAAACTTAACAGACAGCATGTAACACTTGTACAATGAAAACTGTTTAATATGAAAGACTTAACTATACCATGTTCATAAATTGGAATAATACTGTTAAGATGTCAATTCTCCCCAAACTGGTATGTAAATTAAACTCACTCCCAATCATAATTCTAGTGTTTATCGTAAGGATTGTTAAATCAAATCAATGAAAAAGAACAATGAGCATAGGAAACCCCACTTATATGCCCATCTGATATTTGACAAAAGTACCAAAGTAATCCAATGGAGCAAGAAACGCCCTTTCAACAAAGAATGCTGTAATAACTGGATACTCACGTGAGGGGAAAAAATGAGCCTTAATCTCCATCTTATGCCACATACAAAATTATTTTGAAATGATCATAGACCTAAATATAAAAGCTAAAATAATATAGCTTTTTTTTCTACGTAGAGACAGGGTCTCACTATGTTGCCCACACAGGCTAGTTTCACACTCCTGTCCTCAAGCAATCCTTCCACCTCGGCCTCCCAAAGTGCTGGGATGACAGGTGTGAGCCACGATGCCTGGCCACAATATAGCTTTTAGAGGAAAATCAAGTAGAATATCTTCATGATTTGGGGTTTCCAGCTCTCATATGGTAATAATAATAAAAGAAAAACATGATAAATTCGATTTCATGAAAATTAAAAACTTCTGCTCACCAAAAGACACTGTTAAGAAAATGAATAGGCAAGCCAGAGACTGAGTGAAAATATTCACAAAACATATATCTAACAAAGTACTTTTATCCAGAATACATGAAGAAATCAATAATAAGAAAAAAAACCCAATTAAAGAAAATGGGCAGAAGATCTGAACAGACCTTTCACAAAGAAGATATACAAAATGGCCAATAAGCACATGAAAAGTATACAACTTCATCAGTCATCATGGAAACACAAATTAAAACCAAAATGATATATCAACACACACCCACCAGAATGAGGATGTGGAGCAATTGGAATTGTCATAATTGTTAGAGTGTAATATAACACAATCACCTCTGGAAAAAGGTCTAGTGGTCTCTAATAAAAAAGGTACAGGTAACCTTATGACTCAGAATTCTAATCCTAGGCATTTACTCAAGAGAAAACACATGTCCACAAAAAGATCTGTGTACAACTATTCATACCAGTTTTATTCATAATAGCCAAAAATTCAAAATAGCCTAGATGTCTGTCAATCAGATAAACTGTGACATATTCATAAAATGGAATACTACTCAGCGATAAAAAGAAATGAAGTACTTATACATGTAACAACATGGAAGAACTTCACAAAGATTATACTCACAAAGAGTATTTCAAAGAGTATATACTGCACGACTCCATTTACATGAAGTTCTAAAACAGGTAAATCTAATATATGGTAGAAAACAATCAGAACAGAGGTTGCCTCTGGGAGTAAAGGTAGAGATAAGGAAGCATGATAATAGATTCTATATTTGGATAGGTTTTTGGGTTACACAGGTACGTACATTTGTCAGAACCTAGCAAAGGTACACTTAATATTTGTATATTTCATTGTATGTGAATTTTACCTCAAAAGAAAAAACCATAAACAAATGTTGAATCTAGTTAATGACATATGTGCATGCTGAAGGATTAAAAGAAAATGTACTGATGACACACATTCAAAAAATAAAAAAGGATGGATGGATGGATGGATGGATGGAGAAAGATGGATAGATAACATGATAAGGCAAGTATAGTAAAACAAGAACGACAAAATCTAGGTATAGGGTATAGCTGAGCTCACTGTAAAATTCTTTCAACTTTGCTGTATTAATAAAATATTGGAAAATCAACATCACTAAAATAGATAATGAACATCTGGAAGCACTGGACATGGTTGGATTAAAAAAAGAAAATTTGCCTTTATCCTTGTCACCTTCACTAAACAGCTATTTCATTAGCTATTAAGGAAAACACCATCAGAATATGGGTTTTGCCATGTAAAGGAAATCTTCAGCTGCTTGTGTCCTAACGTTGGTTCTTACATAAATCTCCAAATTCTATAGGCTAGAAATGCTGAAAATGTAGAGGCAGTTTCAATATCCAGGAGGCAGGACTAGGAACAAGGGATATAAATTGGCTCTGGCAGGGGGTGGGGAGGGGGCAATGGTAAAAGCTAAGTTAGAAGCAGCTGGTCACTTAGTGCCTCTTGAGCTCCAATAGTTCTGTGTCTGGATGTCAGCCCCACAGACTGGCTTAAAACCTCAAGAAAGTAGAAGATCTCACCAGTGGGATCAGCCAGAGCAGCTGAAACATGTCCCTGTAAACAGTAAGTGTTTATCTGGGCAGATAACCTGGCAGATAGCCTCATTCTGGTCTTAGGCAATTTGAAACCCCGTAACACAGAGGGGCCCTTCGTCTTTCCCACACGGGTAGGAAGCAGAGATGGAAGGTGGTCCTGGCTCCTACCACAAGAAAGGCGGCAGAAAGCCATTCTTTGCAAATGCCAGCTTCTTCCCTACTGGGTGATGGCCAAATATCCTTAAACACAGAGGGTGGGGACAGAAAAGTCAAGTCAACCAACACTAAACAATGCTACCGCATGAAGCTGGCTGTTACACCACAGCCCTGAAGGTATGAGGAGCTCTGGCGTGTCTGGCTGCTGCCACAGGAACCACATTGGCTAAGGGCTTCCCCAGGCCTGGGTGGGAGGCTCATCACTGACTTTGGCCACACACAGAGGCTCAGTCGCCACCTCGGTCAGTGGCAAACAGCTGCTGAGAGGGGAGGGGTAGACCCAGGGGTGCTGTGTGCTACACATCAAAATCTTCCACTTTAGGAGACTCCAAACAATATTCGTAACAGCCATATGGCTTAAACCCCATGGAGGTACCAGGCAAAAGGTTGTACAAGGGAAAAAGGCAGCTGGAAGGAAGGAATGGAGGTGTATTGATGGCACAGAGACTCCTTTCATTAACAAGCAACTCTGCAAACAATTTTACTACTAGTTCTGAAACCCCACTACCTAATTGATGGATTAAATTTTGGTACTGGTTATTCCTCCCACCTACATGCCTCTGCCCACACTCTTTTGGAAGGAGAGGATAGGGAAGTGGAACCCACAGTTTGCCTAAAGGGAAAGCTCAGCTCTCCTTCAGCAGACTGCTGCTGAGTTCTCTTCCAGGGAAGAGAATAGAGATAGGTTAACAAAGGTTCTTTGCTCTGAAATAGTACCAAAGTTAAACCCAGCAGAACAGGGTGTGGCTCTCGGATGGAGTCCAGAGGAGTGTGTTTGTGTATGTTTGTTCATCTGGGTTTTTTTTTTGGGCGGGGGAGGAGGAAGAAGGTGCTAATCCATTCTTTTGACTTCATTCGAACTTATAGCTGCTTTATAATCACTTCCTGAAAACACAGTAGGAAGAGAGTGGTATTTGCTCACCCCACCCTCCATTTAACTCTGCCCCAGCATTCCATGTGCTTTAAACTGAGAAGAGGCCAGCTTTTTGCCTTTGGCAGTGCTGAAGGCCAGACATTACCAGCACTCCTGTGAACAGCTCAAGGCTCCACCCAAATCAGGCTGCACACACTGAAATCCAAGAGGACTCTCATTCCAGCACAACAACCCAAGAGAGAGAGAGAGGAGAGATGAGGAGCCTGGGTGGGACAGTTGGGACACTTCTAAGTTCTCATTCCAGAACACCCAAGTGGTTAGTACAGGCATTTTGATAGTGTGGTGATAGATCAACCTGTAGTGTCAGAAAACCCAAATGCCATAATAAAGAAGTTATCTCTGTTCAAGGATAGGGGTGAGAATAAGGGTGGGGAATAGGCTACAGGATAGTAAGGTGAAGAAATCATATTTAGGGAACTGGCTAGCTGCTGAGCTAGTCCAATTCTGAATACACAAGGGAACCTCCAGCTTCTTTTCAGGAGAGGCTGAAGTAGAATAGTTATCGCCGGGGCAGGACACACAAGCTCCATTTCTGGTCTAAAATGGACTGGAGGGTTCCTCTCTAGGGGAGTTATAACAGAGCATTTATATAAAATACCACAAATCCACTGCTCCTGGCTGTCCAAGGCCAAAGGCATCTTATTCCTGAAGAGCTGTGTTTCATAGCCTCTAGGCCCTAAGCCTCCCTATTTTACTTAGTAAGGTTTCCTGTTTACTCTTCTGCAGATCTCCTCAGGGAGTCTTTAGAAAGAAGCTAGGGAGCAGGCAGCAGGGAGACTGTTGTGAACAGTACTAAGGACACAGCTCTTTTGCATCCCAACATTACTTCTCACCTGGCAGGAAAGAGAATAGACACTGAAAGGGAGTTTCCTGGTTTAATTAATTGCTAATTTATAGTGTTTATCCTTTATTTTTTGTTTCTGATGTGCAGGGATCTCTTAGATCCTTGACCCTCAGTGGGAAAATGGAATTGGGAGTACAACCATTATTGGCACCTAAAGGCATTTTTTTGTTGTTGTTCCCATGAGAACAGCATCAGAAGAATGAATAAGGTATAGTGATTTAAAATAATCACCATCTCCATTTGGAGAGGGAATTTCTTTTTTTAAGAGACGGGGTGTGTGTGGGGGTGTCTCGATCTTGCTCAGGCTGGTCTTGAACCTCCGAGCTCAAGGGATCCACCTCTGAGCTCAAGGGATCCACCCACCTTGGCCTCCCAGGGAGCTAGGATTACAGGCATGAGCCACCGCCCCTGGCCCTGGAGAGGGAATTTCTCTTGAAATACCCCATTCTGGGCATTATAGTCTCTGCTTCTATAGGAAGCAGGCAGAAGGAGTTCCATTTCTGCCAGAGGAGTCTGCCCTTTGCTAATTTTTTGGGAAAGCAATACATTCTCTTTGGTTCTGGAAAAAATCAGACATTTCCAAAGGGAAAATAAAGGAGACAAGGTCTGATGTGGCGAGACTTGTAGCCATCCCATATCTTCCAGAGAGAGGGAGATCACCCCTAAATCCCCTATTTATAGGTCCCTCTAACCATGCATTCCATATAATCCAGTCATCCTGAGACCGGTGACGATTCAGATTCTACGAGGCCTCTGTAGAGGTCACTACAGTCCAATGATTTAGAAAGAAAAGCAAATCTGAGGACTATCCTTTGTGGCCGTGCTGTCCAACAGATAGCTATTAGCCATATGTGGCCATTTAAACTTAAATTAAAGTTACCTAAAATTAAATATAATTAAAAATTCAGTTCCAATAAATAGAAAGACATCCCATGTTCATGAATGGGAAGACTTAATATTGTTAAGCTGGCAATACTAACCAAAGCAATCTACAGATTCAATGTAATTCCTATCAAAATCTCAATGACATTTTTTACAGAAACAGAAAAACACGTCTTAAAATTCATATGGAATCACAAGGCACCCCAAATAATCAAAACAATCTTGAAAAAGAAGAACAAAAGCTGCAGGGCTCATACTTCTGATTTCAAAACTTACTATAAAGCTACAGTAATCAAAACAGTGTGGTACTGGCTAAGTACAGACATATAGACCAATGGAATAGAATAGAGAGCCCATAAATAAACTCTCACATATATGGTCAACTGACTTTTGACAGAGGTACCAAGACCATTGAATAAAGACAGTCTTTTCAACAAATGATGCTGGGAAAAATGGATATTCACATGGAAAAGAAGGAAGTTGGACCCTTACCTAGCACCATATAAAAAAAACAACTTAAAATGGATCAAAGACCTAAAACTTAAGTGCTAAAACTAGAAAAGACTAAAACATGGGAGGGAAATCTTCATGACACTGGATTTGGCAATGATTTCTTGGATACGACACCAAAAGCATAGGCAACAAAAGAAAAAAAATAAACAAACTGGATTTTATGAAAATTAAAAACTTTTGTGCATCAAAGGATACTATCAAGAGAGTGAAAAGACAACCCACTGAAACCCAGGGAGAAAATATCTGCAAACCATATATCTGGTAAGGGACTGATATCCAAAATACATGAAGAACTCCTACATGTCAACAACAACAAAAAACCATACCACCCAATTCAAAAATGGGCAAAGGACCTGAAAAAACATTTACCCAAAGAAAATAGACAAATGGCCAAAAAGTACAGAAGAAGATACTCAACATCATTAATCATTAGGTAAATGTAAATCACAACAAAATACCACTTCATACTCATTAGGATGGCTATTATGAAAACCCCCAAAACAGAAGATGAGTGTTGCTGAAGACATGGAGAAATTAAAACTCTTGTACACTGCTGGTGGGAATGTAAAACGGCACAGCTACTGTGGAAAACAGTCTGGCAGTTCCTCAAAAAGTTAAAGATAGAATTATCAGATGATTCAGCAATTCCACTCTTTTAGGTACATACCCAAAAGAACTGAAAGCAGGGACTCAAACAGATATTTGTACACTAATGGTCAAAGCAGCATTATTCACAAAAGCCAAAAGGTGGAAACAACCCAAGTGTCTGTCAATAGATAAATGGATAAACAAAATGTGGTACATACATACAACGGAATATTGTTCAGTCATAAAAAGGAATGAAATTCTGATACATGCTACAACATGATGAACCTTGAAAACATGCTAAGTGAAATAAGCCAGACACAAAAGGACAAATATTGTATGATACTACTTATATGAGGTACCGAAAACAGGCAAATTCATAGAGCCCCACTGGCCAGGGTGGGGAACCTGCGGCCTTCTGATTTCAAGATTGTTCTTTTTTAAGCACCAAAGGAGGCAAGAAAAGCTTCATCTTTCTCTGCTACACCCCTTTTAATAAAAGGATTTGTTCTGTAAAATTTGGATTCAGTCAAAAGGCCACACTTAAGAACCTAGAAGGCCACATGTGGCCTTAAGGCCGCAGGTTCCTACAGAGTTCCTGTTTAAAGTGATGCAAAAGCTCTGGAAATGGATAGTGGTGATGGTTACTCAACATTGTGAATGCTCTTAATGCCACTGTATGGTACATGTAAAAAATGTTTAAAATGGTAAATTTTATGTTATGCATATTTTACCATAATTAAAAAAAATCATTTCCTCAGGTTCACTAGCCATATTTCAAGTGCTCAATGGCTACACGTGGCTAGTAGCTACCATACTGGACGGTGTAGAGTAGATTTTCCTCACTGCAGAAAGTACTATTGGCCTGCACTGCTCCAGAGCGATATTAAAAACCATCTGATTCTGATTTCAATAGTGCCATCCTATATGCCACCTATAGTCGCCTTACCCCTTATTCTGTGCAACACTATCCTGCCTCCTTGTTATTCTAATAGCCTCTCCAACCATTGTAAACTCTTCTAATATTATTTCACAAATGCTATTTATTTGATATTCAAAACAACCCAGTGGGATGGTGGTGTTCTTTCTTTTTCTTAGGTGTAAAAATTAAGGCCCATAGTCTTTTAAGCAGGGCTGGGATCCAAACTCTTAGTTTTTAATTTTGTGCTCTTTCCATCCCTACATCATAGTCTCTTAGAGGGTTGTGATTTTCACCAGCACAGACATCACCAGAAAGCATTCACTGAGCTGCGTATGATAACATCCTGGATGCTGTACAGAGGTAGTCACCACCTCCTTAGGAGTCTCTAACCTCAAACACGTTGTTTTTGAAACAAACAAAAGCTTCCTTTCCTATCTTTCCCATTTTAATCAACAGGAGCTCAACCTTTCTAGTTATTTAGCCTCAAAATTCTATAAAGATATTCAACTCTTCCCTCTTTTATCTTTTTTATATTTAAACAAACACCAAGCCACGTTGCAATGCTGCTATCACATCCATCTTTTCTTTTCCATTACTGTTGCTGTTAGTCTAAGCTAGATTCTCATCACTGCAAACTAGATATTACAGTTGCTGTCTAACTGGTCTCTGGTCTTTACTGATTCTCCTCTCCTAAACACAGCTACCAGATTAGTCCTCCACACCCCCAATTCTGTCATTTCATTCCCTAAGTCCTTGAATTGTTCCACTTAATAATATAAGGTCCAAGGAGCCCTATCTATCCCAACGTGACCTCACCCTACTTCTAAAATCTATTTCCCAAAACTCTTCACTAAGGCAAGGTGTCCTTTTAATGCAGCATACTCAGATTCCTTTTTGTTTTAAGAGAGAGGATCTCACTATGTGGCCCAGGCTGGAGTGCTGTGGCTGGATCATAGCTCACTGCAGCCTTGAACTCCTGGGCTCCAGTGATCCTCCTGCCTCAGCCTCCCTAGTGGCTGGGATTACAGCCGTGAGCTACCACACCCAGACAACACACTCACATTTGATTTCAAGTTTCTTCTTCTGTATTCCCCTAGCACAATGAATAGTATAACACACATAGCTGTTGTCCACATAATATGTACAGAAAGAATAAATGGCATGCAGGCAGCAGAATAAAAACCTTTAAGAAAATGAATGAAAAATAAGATGTTATCTTCCATGAAACAACTATGAGTCAAGAGTATGTTCATTTTGGAGGTTGGGAGAGTAAGGATGAGAACATATTGGACTATTTTAGGAAGGAAATGATAGTTTAACATTAGAAATTTATTAACATATATCCCTATATTAACAGGTTAAAAAAAAAAACAGATGTAGAAAATACTTAATAAAATTCAACCCTCATTTATTTATGGTTTAAAAAATGCTCAGCAATCTAGGAATAGAAGGGAACATCCATAATCTGATAAAACATATTTATCAGAAATCTATGGCAAATATCAGATTTAATGATGTAACTTTAGAAGCATTGCTATTAAAACCAGAAACAGAGTATGAACTTCTGTTATTATGGCCACTATTATAGAACTAATAAAACAGTTCAGTAAGGTTGGTAGATACAAGATCAAGAGAAAGAAATAGCATTCATACTCACGCCATTAATAGTTAACTAGAAAATGATATTCAAATTAGTAGCAAAAACTGTACAAGGGTTTTATGGAAAAAATTAAAACATCCTCGAAGAGCATAAAAGAACTGAATAAATTAACAGTATATCATTTTCATGGATGGGAAGACTCAATACTGTAAATATGACAATTCTCCTCAAATTAATCTCTGCATTCAGTATAATTACAAACAAAATCCCTACAATGTTTTTGGTGAAATTTGAAAAGCTGATCTCATCTGGAAAAAGGACTAGGAAAAGTCAAGATATTTCTGAAAAACAACAAGAAGGTGGGGAGATTTGTCCTACTAGTTTTAAAGACTTAAAAACTAGAATGATGATACTGACCTGCTCATTGGATCAATGGAACAGAATAGCGAACTAAGAAACTGACCCACATATAGGGAAACCTGACTTACAAAGATGTAAATGTATAAAGTGAAATTAAAACTTTTAGAAGAAAAAAGATGTAGGTATATATTTCATGTGACCTGATGGTAGCTAAGGTTTCTTTTTCTTTTTTCCCCCACATAAAACTGCAATTATTCTTGATAATATTTTAACCTAACAACAACGTGGTTTTAAAAAAAGATCAAATGACAAAGTCTTCCACGGAGATAAAAGTAATCTTTTTAACCCTCCCAACTTATAAGTCTTGGTTTATTATTAGAGAAATTGATTTTTATATACAATAAAACTTTAAGCATATTTGCTACTAAATGCGCTCCAGTGGTCTTGTTTTAATTAAAATTTTTTTTATTATGGAAAATGTCAAATATACACAAAAGTAGAGACTAGTATTATAAATAAATCTGACACTATCACCCAGCTTCAACAATTAGCAATAATACATAGCCAATATTGCACATCTAGAAAAGATTTATTAAATAAGACATAAACCATAAGGGAAATACTTAATAAATTTGTCATAAAAAGAATTTTTATGCAAATGAAACACTATAAATAACTTTAAAAGACAACCTATAGATTGGGAGATCTGCAATGCATGCAGCTGACAGAAGGATTTGTAACTCAGACTTACAAATCAATAAAAAGAACCAATCAGAAGAAATGGAGAAAAAATTGGCAGAGAATATGAACACAGAATTAAAAGAAGAGGAAACTTGAACGGGCTAATAAACATATGAGAAAATGCTTAACCTCTTTAGTAATAACGAAAACGCAAAATAAAACAAGATAATGATTTAAAACCCATCAAATTGGCAAAAATTAAACGTTTGGAAATATATTTCCAAACTACTATTGGTGAGAGCATGGAAAAGTTGGAACTCATATACTTTTATAAGTAGTGTAAACTGGTATGATCACTTTGGAAAGCAACTTGACAATAGCTAGCAAAGTTGATGGTGAGCATTATCTTACAACCTAGCAATTCTTCTTATAGATATATTTCTTTTTTTTTTTTTTTTTTTTTGAGACAAGGTTTCTCTCTGTTGCCTGGGCTAGAGTGCAATAGGGTCATCATAGCTCACTGCAACCTCAAATCCCTGGGCTCAAGCAATCTTCCCACCTCATCCTCCTAAGTAGCTGAGACTACAGGCATGCGCCACCACGCCCAGCTGATTTTTAAATTTTTTGTAGAGAGGGTCTTGCTATTGCCCAGGCTGGTCCCAAATTCCTGGGCTCAAGCAATCCTCCCACTCAGCCTCCCAAAGTGCTAGGATAACAGGTGTGGGCACCACACCCAGTCTAGATATATTTCTTAGAGAAACTGATATATTAGTACAAAGAGACTGACATATTGGTACTGGCAAAAAATTGTTAATCTATATGAGAATAGATCAATAAATTGTGACATACTCATACCATGGACATACACATCAATTAAAATGAAAGAACCAGCACTACATGCATTAACATGATAAATCTGAAACTGTAATATGGAGTATGAAAAACAAAGATGATGATACAGAGTATGCCATGTATATAAACTCTAAACATGCAAAACAATACTCTATTGTTTATGGATATAAACACATTAAAAAGATGCAGAGACATAATGAATGAAAAGAGAAATGGGACCTTTCAGGAGTACACATGGAGTTTCAACTGCATCTATAACGTACTATTTCTTTTAAAGCTGGGTGGAATGAACCCAAGTGTTCTGTTAACTATTCTCTATGTTTTTCTTTAATATAGGAATCATTTTTTTAAAAAACCCCGAACAACTGGGTAGAGATTAGGATCAGTTACCAAAAGAGTTATAATCTACTCAAGGGTTGAGTGCAGTCTCCATTTATGACTGTCATTCTCTCAAGTCCTTCTACCTTAATGGTGGTAAAACTGGAGCTCAAAGTAGTAAGTGCTGGAACAAGTTTATATGACTGACTAAATCAACTCCCACAGTTAGCCTCTTATCAAACTGACCCGTTTTATTTCCTTCATGGTATTCGACACAAGCTGAATTTATTTTGCTTATTTCTTCCTTTACTTGTTTGCTCTGTTGCCCCTTAACTAAAACATAAGCTTCACAAGGTAAGAGACTGTGACTATCTCATACACCACAGAATCCCTAGCGCCAAACAGTGCCTGGCAGATAGTAAGTGCTCAATAAATATCTAATGTTACATGAATGCCAGAAGTCAAGCCTATCAGAATAACATAAGGGAAGATGTCTAACCCTTGCAGAGAAGCCCAAGCTACATATGGATTCTAAGTTCAAGCACCACTCTCACATAAGGTGTCTTTGGGGATGAGGTGTGGAATGATCAATGGGTGGTGTTCTTACCAGCCACAGCTAGAACTAGAACGCTGTAGCGGGGGGAGTGAAAGTGAAGAGAAAATTAAAAATTGCATTTGGAAACCAAATTTCTATTACTAAGATACAGAAACTTTGAGCCTCTGGATTCTCTACAGACACCTAATTAATTAACCAGTACAATCTTTTCATGCAAGTTCCAACATGAGTTCCAGGAATTGAACTTTCTAAAAACTTAAAGCATGTCACTTAACCTCTTTTCCCAGCTTCAGGTCTGGGAGAGTGACAGAAGAAAGGGGACAGTGAACAGAAAAACAAGAAGATACATCAAATGTATTGCTTTTAATGCAGCTCTGGAAGAACTGTGAGGAGAAGGGCATGGCAGTAGGGAGGTGGCTTGAATGGCATTGTCCCCTGGGCAGCAGTGAAGGCCACACACTGACCTCTGGGCAACTGCAGCACTCCTTCAAGAGGCCCTTGAAGAGAAGCAGTGGTTGAGGATGGGCTCTGGACCTAGACCTCCTGGGGCTGAATTTTGACTCTGCCATTTTCCACCTGTGTAACTTTAGGCAAGTCCCCTAACAGTTCTGTACCTCAGTTCCCTCAAATATGAAATGGAAGCTAATAATGGTACCTATTGCATAGGGTGGTTGCGAGGACTAAATGCTTTAAAACATGTAAAATTCTTAGAATAACACCTAGGGCGTAGCAAGTCCTCAATAAACTGGTACCTACTGCACAGGGTAGTTGTGCGGATTAAATATTTTAAAACATTTATAAAGTTTTTTTTTTTTTAAGAGACAGGGTCTTGTTCTATCACCCAAGCTGGAGTGCAGTGGTACAATCATAGCTCTGTAACCTTGAACTCCTGGCCTGAAGCTATCCCTTCTGCCTCAGCCTCCTAAGTAGCCAGGACTACAGGTACATGCCACCATGCCTGCTAATTTATGTTTAATTCTTTGGAAAAAAGTGGTATCCCTAGAGGCTCAGATGATTAAATCATTAGCTAATGAATCAGGGACAATAAGAAACAGTGGGAAAGCACTGGACCAAAAATCAAAACATCTGTTGGGGCAGAGATTTCTAATTACCTCTTTTTTTTTTTTTTCTAGTTACCTCCTAGTACTCAGTCTCCCCTTCTTTTTTTAATTTAATTTTTAAATTTGTTTTTTATTTTTTAAAGGGGGGAGTAGGGAGGGGGGTTCAATTTCCTTTGTTTTTTTTTTTCAAGACAGAGTCTCACTCTGTTGCCCTGGGTAGAATGCAGTGGTGTCATCATAGCTCACTGCAACCTCACACTCCTGGGCTCAAGCAATCCTCCTGCCTCAGCCCCCCAGTAGCTGGGACTATAGGAGCACGCTGCCCGGCTAATTTTTCCATTTTTAATAGAGACGGGGTCTCACTCTTGCTCAGGCTGGTCTCGAACTCCTGAGCTCAAGCAATCCTCCTGCCTTGGCCCCCCAGAGTATTAGGATTACAGGCATGAGCCACCACGCCTGGCCGCCCTTTCTTCTTTAGCAAAAGAACTTTGATTTTTAGCTGGGTACATTTCTGCCCAACCAGGTAATTATATTTACAGCCTTCTTTGCAGCTAGCCATGTGACTGTGAGATATAAACTGAAGTTTAATGTAAAACCTATAAGTCTCTTTAAAAGTGTGGGAGGGGTACCCTTTCTGTCCTCTTCCTCCATTATGCTGCCTGCTGGTGCTCTAGTAGCCATCCTGGGATGGGACCATATCCTAGAATGTTGTCTAGTGAGCTAGAAGGGGCTTGAGTATCTGCCAATTTGGTAGAGCCTAAACACTAGCCCTGGACTGCCTATTTCTGGAGTCTTGATGTGAGAGAATAAAACCTTATGTGTTTAGGCCTCTGTAGTTGAGGTTCATACTCACCCAAACTTAATACTAAATGATATATCTGGGTTCTGACCTATTATTGTCATATGATCTCAGATAAATTAGTCTCTCTAAATCTTAGTTTTCTCACCTGTAAAATGTGCTAATGCCTCATAGAACTGTAGTGGGAATCAAGCAAAGTAATACATGACAGCACTGTGAAAAATGCTGATTCAATTTTTATCAATGAAAACAAGAGAGACACTCAGAATGGAAAAGCAGATGTTAATAACAGAGGGCGCAGGTAAGACCAGGAATTACAAAAAATGTCTAGGAAAAGAGATCATGCTTACGAGTATAGAAAAATTTCTTATAGAAGATCATGACAACTGATCACTTTGGAGAGATATCCTGTATTCTGCTAAATACACTACTAAATTTTCTCACTAGGAATCTCATAATTTTCTACTCTTTGAAGTCCACCACCTCTGATGCTGATTCATTCCTAATTAGATGACTTTAGCCATTCAAATCCCAAAATCTCCCTCTCAATATCCTCCCTGTTATTAACCTTGACCTTTTAAAAAAGTTTTATTTTATTTTTAATTGACAGATAATAAATATATACGTTTATGGGGTACAATGTGATGTTTTGGTAAATGTATACATTGTGGAATGATCAAATCAGGCTAATCAATATATCTATCACCTTGTACACTTATCATTTCTTTGTGGTGAAAACATTTAAAATCCATTCTTTTAGCTCTTTTGAAATGTACATTATTATTTAAAAAAAAATTTTAAATTAATTAATTTATTTAGAGACAGGGTCTCACTCTGTCACCCAGGCTGGAGTGCAGTGGCTTGATCATAGCTCACTGCAGCCTCAAATTCCCGGGCTCAAGTGATCCTCCTGCCTCAGCCTCCTGAGTAGCTTGGACTACAGGCATGTGCCACCATGCCTGGATAGTTTTTAAAAAAAATTTTTTGTAGCGATGAGGTCTCGCTATGTTGCCCAGGCTGGTCTCGAACTCCTGGGCTCAAACAAACCTCCTGCCTCAGCCTCCCAAAGTGCTGGGATTACAGGTGTGAGCCACTGCATGCAGACCTTAAAAAAAATTTTTTTTCTATAGAGACAGGGTTTCACTCTGTCTCTGGAGTGCAGTGGTGAGATCATTGCTCACTGTAACCTTGAACTCCTGGCCTCAAGTGATCCTCTGGCCTCAGCCTTCCCCAGTAGTTAGGACTACAGAAGCCTGCCACCATGCCCAGCTAATTTTTTAATTTTAATTTTTTTGTAGAGATGGGGTCTCGCTATGTTGCCCAGGCTGGTCTCAAACTCCTGGCCTTAAGTGATCTTCCCTCCTTGGCCTCCCAGAGTGCTGACGTTATAGGCATGAGCCACCGTGCCTGGTCACATTATTATTAACTATAGTCATCACGCTGTGCAATAGATCACAAGAAATTATTCCTCTTATCTAACAAAAACTTTGTACTTTTTGACCAATACCTCCCCCTTCCCGGTCCACCCCCACCAACCCCAACCTTAATAATCGAGTCACACTTACCGACTTTATCATAAAGCAGAGCTAAGATAACTTCTGGCAATGATGAAATGTTCTATATGCCTATGCTTGACAATATGGTAGCCATTAGTCTCATGTGGCTACTGACTACTTGAAAAGTGGCCAGTGTGGCTGAAAAACTGAAATTAAAAATTTTAATTTAATTTTAATTAATTTAACTTTCAATAGACAAATGTGGCTAGTGACCATTATTGGTTATTGACAGTCAGCCAAACAGTGAGCTCTAAGAAGAAAGAGAAGCAAATCATATGTCATTTCTTCATTCTTATCTGATCTATCTCATTTCTTCTCAATGTCCATGCCAACATGCTTTCTTTTAGCCTGCTCCTGATATGAAACTAACTCCTTGGAAAGTGTCCATTTCCCTATTTGGAATAATTTGGGTTTAATGATCTTCTTTCCAGAGGAACAGACATACGTTCAACACACACACATACACCCAGTCGTGAGTCAAACTCAGGGCAAACTTTACTGAATGCACCAGATTAACTGGATTCAGGGAATCCACAAACACAAAAATGCCCCAAAGATGATGCAATCCTTGAAAAGGCCACACCTTTTTCTGGAGTTTTGGCCTGACATCCAAAGTTCAATTATCCTTTTTGATAAGTTCTTATGTGCTCAATATAAATTTAGTATGTTATTTTTATTAAATAAAACAGGAGGAGAGACAGGCATGTTCTGCTCCTGGGAGATGAAACTAAAAGAAATGGCCTGCATCAAGGTTATTGACCATTGAAAGCTTCTTCGTATAGTAACAGAGCTGTCAAAATAAGCAATTTGTCAACTTAAAGAACTAGTATCTTCATGCTGAAGGATGGGAGATTGGTTAAAATAATACTGCAGGTGATTTACCTCCTAATAACGAGCTGATACCTCTCAACAGTGCTAACCAAACCCCAAGAAGGACAGGTGATCAACAATTTACTGGCCTGTTTCATCTGCCTGGACAACCCTAGACATTTCTAACTAAGATCTATGTATTTCAACTCTGGACTGGGCAACTTCTCTTAGGTTTCTACTATCAGGCTGATAGACAGGTGGGCGGGAGCAAAGCAACTCTCCAGAAGGGGGAACCCGAGGTGGTGATCATACAGAGAAATGTTTTTGTAGCTCAAAAGACATACACTAGAACAAACACCCTGACCCTGATGACCCCTCAAGACTGCTACTCAGGTGCTCATGTTTTAGATGTGTGCAAATTGTAATTCCATCAAAAACTCCTTGATGTGACTCCAAGAAATGATGTGACAGTACTTGCACATTTCCCTTAGAGGCATACCAATATGACCTTTTTCAAACGCAAACTGGCTTACTCATTATAGCTGTTAGGTTTCTTGGGGAGGAGTTTAAAAGAAAAGGCAGTAGCTTCCCTCTGACAGAGCTAAGGACCTTGTGGCTGACCTTGATTAAGTGAGAATGAAGGGACTAAGGACACCTGGAGAATGACCCCCATGAGCAGAAGGCACCATGGGACTTGGCCTGGAAAGAATTTGATGGGAAATGAAAGTCTTTGGCTCTGCAGATACTCTGCTTGAGCCAGACCACCTTGATTGATTTTGGCACACCCCTGCCCCCATGTCGACTTAGGTGTTCACTGATCTTAGCACAGAATCCAAAAGTCCCTTATACCTTCAAGTGAGACCACCTTTGTCTTTAGGACAGGAGTGCCTGTAAACCATGCCATTCAGTTATGCCTCACTGGCTGTAATTCACATAGCCCCTGTGAGATATGCACCACCACACTAGACACTTAGGGATGACAATTAGAGTAGTCTCGTGGAGCTCACAATCTAATGTTCAGTGTGCAGCATTAAAGGAAGATTCAGACGAAAAGGAGTGACAGATGACCCAGGAGAACTGTGTCCACACTTGGAAAACACCTGCTACCTTTCTAGGGATTTTTATATCACAACATGGAAATACAGTTATTTAGTGGGAGGTGGGGGAAGAAAACCCCTGGAATTTCAGAAATAAAGAGGAAAAAATGTGGGGTAATGGCAGGTAGTGGTTAAGATTAATAAAAATGACAGCGTAGACGCTTTAGACTCTTTCAAATATAAAGGCTAGGGAAATGAGAACTGGAAATTCAAACATGCCTAGATTAAGGAGCCTGTCCCCATCTACAGGAAGTTTATGCCTAACATCTAAATTGTCATGTTTTAAAATCAACAAGTTTGCTGGTTTTCAGCTGCCACTGACTGGAATCCTCAGCGGCTCTGGCCCATAATGTAGACAGACTATGCCCAGCCGGACTAGATGAAGACATGTAGCCGGAAGTCAGCCAGCCAACCTGACCCCTCCCCAGCTTCGGGAGGATTCTGAGCAAAATGCTACCCAGCTACATAAGTAGTAGACAAGATGCTTTAACCCTAGCAGCACAGGACTATTGCAAGGACTCTGCATCTCTGTCGAAGATTCAGAGAGTAAGTGGTCTAGGACCCAAGGGGATTCTAAGAATGAGAACAGAAACCCACTAGCAAATTCAGCAGGACCTTTGGTATCCCCCCTCCCCATATCTCTCTCCCTTCCTGTCCACTGCAGTTGCACATTCATGTCCACAGCCGCATATTTTAAAAATTTGATATAATTATCTCCTAGAAATTATTGTATGTAGCCTCTTGGGATCCAAAGCAATTAAGTGAAGATAAATTTCTTTCATGGAGCAAGCTGTCAAAGGATGAAGCAATTTCATTCTCCATTTGAAGTGGAAGCTTGGGTCATGCATGGTTTATTTGAAACAATGCCATCACCTAAAGCTGCTGATCTTATCTCTAACTCTGTTCTCCATTTCAAACTGCTGGAGATATGTAGTGTGGCACTGCCTGAAGTTATGACATCTGGCTCAAGGCCAGCAAAAGAACAAGCCAGCTCCTCTTCTAGGTTTCAAGCATAAGAGGACAAAAATCATATTGAAAGAAGATAACTATACAGGTGAAATCTGTTAAACCCTAAAAAGGGGAGATGTTCCCAGACCATTGGGTATGACTACAGAGGCACCGTAACAATGGGGAAGTATTACAAAAACAGGCAGAAATGCCCCTCAGAGGGGGCAGTAGGGTGAAATACATGCCAAGGAACCAGATTTTTCTCTTCTGGGAGACACCAAACCAAATAAACAGGGGAGCCTATTTTATTAAACAGCCTGAAAGATGGAAAGCATACCAGGCTGAGAATCAAGAGCCCAGGGTTCTAATTCCAGCACCATAAGACTGTGTGTGAGATTTAGGGGAATGTTCCTATTAACTAATTTTTTTTAACTGCAGCTGGCACTTTATTTAAAAAAAATTCTTTATAACCACATTGTATTTATTTTATAATATGCAGTCAATGTGGTACTATCTAGATAATAGTATCCAAACATTTTTTTAAGCCACTGAAACTATCTTCAGGTGAAATCCATGCATGTCAGACCATGTCTGAGTGCTGCTTTTAACAGAAGCCTTGAAAAAATAGAATTGGCTTTCAAGTGTTAGTGCATTGTAATCACCTGCCAGGCTCCACCCTCAATGATTTTGATTCACAGGTCTGGGGTAGGGCCTAAAAAAACATTACAAGTTCCTAGGTGCATCTGATGCTGCTTGTAGTAATACCACACTATGAGGACCAGTGGCATACAGGAATCTGGACAGGAGAATGATCTAGAATTGCAGTGTTTAATATAGTAGCCATATGTGGATATTTCAATTTAATTAAAATTAAACTTTTCTGTTTCTCAGTTGCACTAGCCACATTTCAAGTATTCAAAACTTACACAGGGCTAGTGGCTACCATGTAGGATGGTGCAGAAATAGAATATTTCCATCATCACAGCAAGTTCTATTTCCCAGGATTGACCAAGAATCTATTTGACTGCACTGGTGAATGTTGGTTTATCTTAGTGAAAAGAAAATTTAAGGAGAATTTCAAGTATACTAAGGTGTGTCAGGTATAGAAAAAATAGACTTTGTGAGTCTGAGAAAACCTCTCTAAAGCCAATAAGTGGGAATCACAGGCAGGCAGACTGTGTTCAGTTTGAAAAGTATCTTTTTAATAGTGACTATCTCATGATAAACTCTGGGAAAGTATCTGAAGCAGAGGCTACTGAGGACACTGGAGGACTATTTCTTCATTAGGTAGGAGACTGACCCCGATGTCTTTTAAGGGGCCTTTCAACTCTGTGATTCTTTTGTAATCAGTCTCACCTAATTTTATAGTTACTATCATTGTTCATCATGCCTTTTTGCATCTAGACTAGTTTTCTAAAGTATACACTTCAAGTAGAAGAAACTTCCTCTAGTAACGATGTTTTGGTGATAAACTCTCCATTTTTTTTTTTTTTTTGAGACAAGGTCTTGCTATGTTGCCTAGGCTGGAGTGCAGTGGCAACATCATAGCTCACTGTAACCTCTAATTCCTGGCCTCAAGGGATCCTCCCGGTCCAGCCTACTGAGTTGTTAGCCTACATAACAAGCTACTGAGTAGCTTGGACAACAAGTGCACATGCCACCGTGCCTGGCTTCTCACAGTTTTTATTGTTTAAAAATGTCTTTACAACACCAAAGCATAAATAACAAAAGAAAAAAATAGATTAGTTAGACCTCATGAAAATTAAAAACTTCAAGAAAGTGAAAGGACAACCAACCCATAGAATGGGAGAAAATATTTGCAAATCATGTCTCTGATAAGGATTTGTATCCAGAATATATAAAGAACTCCTTCTGGGTGTGTTGGCTTGCAGCTGTAGTCCCAGCTACTAGGCGGGGGTAGAGGGGGTGTGAGGTGGGGGCCTGAGGTGGGAGGATCACTTGAGCCCAGAAGTTCAAGGCTACAGTGAGCCATGACTGTACCACGGCACTCCAGCCCAGGTGACAGAGCGAGATCCTGTTTCAAAAACGAAACGAAACAAAACAAAACAAAACAAAAAAACCCTCCTATAACAACAACCTAAGACAAATAACCCAATTTTAAAAGTGGGCAAACTATTTGAATAGACATTCTCCAAAAAAAATATACAAATAGCCACTAAGCACACGAAAAGATGTTTAACATCATTAGTTATCAAGAAATGCCAATCAAAACCACAATGAGATACCACTTTACACCGACTAAGATGGCTATAATCAAAAAGACAGATAATAATAAGTGTTGGTGAAGATGTGGAGAAACTGAACCCTTATACATTTGTTGCTAGTGAGAACATAACATGCTGTAGCTGCTTTAGAAAAAGTTTGCAAGTTCTTCAAAAAGTTAAACAGAGTTTACCATATTACCAAACAATTCCATTTCTAGGTATATATAACCCAAGAGAAATGAAAACATATGTCCACACAAAAACTCATACTTGGCTGGGTGCGGTGGCTCACGCCTGTAATCCTAACGCTCTGGGAGGCCGAGGCTGGAGTACTGCTTGAGGCCAGGAGTTTGAGACCAGCCTGAGCAAGAGTGAGATCCCATTTCTACCAAAAAAAAAAAAAAAAAAAAAAAAAAGACAAAACTCATACACGAATGTTTATAGCAACATTCATTACTCATAACAACCAAAAAATGGAAACAACCCAAATGTCCATCCACTGATGAATGGATAAACAAAATGTGGAATTTCCATATAATAAAATATTATTCAGCCATAAAAAGGAATGAAGTACTGATAGAGGCTACAACATGGATGAACTTTGAAAACATTATGCAAACTGAAAGAAGCCAGGCACAAAAGGCCACATAATTTTATGATTCCATTTGTATGAAATGTCCAGAATAGGCAAATCCAGAGAGAATGAAAGTAGATTAGGGGTTGCCAGGGGTTAGGGGAAGGGGAGAATAGGGATGACACAATGGGTACGGGTTTCTTTTTGAGGTGATAAAAATGTTTTGAAATTAGATAGTAGTGATTGTTGTACTATTATATGAACAAACTAAAACCATTGAATTGTATACTTTGTTTCTTTTGTTTTCTTTTTTTATTGTTCAGTACATCAAGAATGAATGAATTGTATACTTTAAAAGGGTGAACTTTATGGAATGTGAATTATATATCTCTCAATAAATCTTTTATGTTGAAAAAATGAAAAAGGACATTAAAATGTCTTTATTATTTTGTAGTTAGTAAATAATTAGATATACCTTTTTAAGCTAAAGGGGTTTAAAAAAATCTTTTTAGTTTTTTCTTTACAACTTTATTGAGATATAACTGAAGTACCTGACAACTGCACATATTTAAAGTATACAATTTGATAAGTTTTGAGACACACACACACACACGTATGTGTGAGAGTAACCATCACCACAATCAAGACAGTGAACATATCTATCACCTCCAAAAATTTCATCATGCCCTTTTATAATCTATTCTTCCCTCTATTGACATCCCCAGGCAACCACTGATCTACCTGGTGTCACTATAGATTAGCTTGGATTTTCTAAAATTTTATATAAATGGAATCATACAATATGTACTCTTTTTTGCCTGGCTTCTTTCACTCAACAAAATGATTCTGAGATTCTACTAATAGTTCATTCCTTTTTATTTCTGAGTAGTATTCCATGTTAAGAATATACTACAATTTGTTTATCCTAATTCACCTGTTAATGGACATTTGGGTGGTTTCCAGTTTTTGGCTATTAAAAAAAAGCTGCTAGGAACATTTGTGTGCAAGTCTTTGTGCAGACGTTGTGTTTTTGTTTCTTGTCACCTTTGCTTTGAAAGGTAGTTCTGCTGGGAATGACAATTATTTTCTCTCAGCATATTAAAGACTGTGGGCTGATTCCCATGGAATCTTTATCCATGGGAATTCTTTGTGGCCTGAGTTGAAGCTGCATTTCTCCAGAGAGGATTTGTCTTTGCTTCTGCCAGTCACCCTGGGACACTACCAGATAGATATCACTTTAAATTAAACAATCTGCTCAAGATTTTTCAGAGTACATAGGTAGTATGAATTCAGACTAAAAACCCATGTGAGGGTTAGCTCATGGTCATGAATTTTCATAGTGAGGCTTATTCCTCAATCACCCTTACAGTGAAGCTCTTTTGAAGTCCCAGCTTTAGGCAGCATTTCCTATATTATTCCTTTTTTTTTTTTTTTCTTTAATAGAGACAAGGTCTCACTCTTGCTCAGGCTAGTCTTGAACTCCTGAGTTCCCCCTGCCTTGGCCTCCCAGAGTGCTAGGATAACAGGTGTGAGCCACCATGCCCAGCCATTTCCTATATGATTCCTTACGGTGACCATACGCTTTCAGGCCTGTTCCCCATACCCTAAGCAGCTTTTAAAGTATAAGCTCAAGGTGTCCATAGTTTGACAGAAATCATCAGGGCAAGTACCAGCCAGCTTTGGCACTCACTTGCATCTCAGAACTCTTCTGTTCACTTAGTTCTTAAGATCTATAGATTACTTGTTTTCATGCCAGCTCAGGATGCATTACATTATAGTCAGCATTTTAGTTGTGTCAATCGAGAGGGTTGTTCAGTGTATCTAATCCTACTGTACTACTAAAAATGAAAAGATCCTATTAAACAATTTGAGTCTTAAACTCCTCCTGTAAAACTGGGGGAAGTGGAGTAGGTTCTTTCTCTTTGAAAACTATTTTTAAAATTTATTATAAAAGCAACATATATTTAGAGTAAAAAAATCAGTGTACAGAGGGACAGTCCCCAACTTACAATGGTTTGACTTATGATTTTTCAACTTCATGATGACGTAAAAGTGATATGCATTCAGTAGAAACCATACTTTGAATATCCATACGACCATTGTTTTTACTTTCAGTACAGTATTCAATAAATTACTTGAGATATTCAACACAATTATAAAATAGGCTTTATGTTAGATGATTTTGCCCAACTGTAGGCTAATGTGAGTGTTCTGAGCACATTGAAGGTAGGCGAGGCTAGGCTATGATGTTTGGTAGGTTAGTTGTATTAAGTACATTTTTGACTTACAATATTTTCAAATTACAGTGGGTTTATTGGGACATAACCCCATCATAAATTGAGGAGCATCTGTAGATGAATAAAACATCCTCTCTTCTGAAATCCGCATTATCTTTCTGTAAACACTGTTGATGGTTTCATTTGTAGCTTTCCAAAACAAACAAAAACTCTGCCTTATAGATATATATATATATATATATATATATATATCTCCCAGAAAATTAGAGGCTTCTCATTTGTGTTTCCAGAAATAGGACTTTTAAGAAAATTCAAAGAAGGTCAGAGTATAGGAAAGAGAAGGATTAAGTAGAAAGAGCTCCAGAAATCACCATCCCATTTGAACCGAAGCCACGTAAGCCACACATAGAGCTAAAAAGCAAAGGAGATAACTGTTTTCTCTTTTGGCAGCAGCACCTGGGTTTACCTAATAGCACCCCCTTGGTTCTCCGAACAAAAATGGACTGTGTACACTGATAGCATTTGGATAGCGAGGCTGCATCAAGAATACCATGCCTGCTATAAAGAGAACTTAAATCCCTACGCCTGTAAGAAATGAAGTCTTGTTGAACTCTCCGTTTTCCTCCAAAATTTTCCAAAGGAAAATGCATATAGCATACTTTTGGATCAGCAGCCATAGGGAGGAAAATCCTTTCCTGCTCACCCATTCTGGACACAATTAGGCAACTGTGTGGTAACTGGAATAGTTCTGGAGGGCACAATCCACCTTGAAATTTGGATCAATGTAGATTCTAACTTTCTGCAATTGTTCCTGAGTAGATGAATGATGCTGCAATTTAAATCTAAACATGTTTCATGTCCTTTAGTCATTCAGATGCTACCTTCTTCCCTAAATGCTTCTCTTTGTAAAGAGAAGCAAAGAAACAACAGGAAAAAAAGAGCCTGGAAGATGTAATTAAATGAAATAAAATAACGTATGTAGAAGCTCACAATTCCAAACGGATAACAGTAATGAAAACATATGATTAACTAAAAACTGGTGAGATATGTGAAAAGCATGAATGTCGGTGCTTGGCACGTAGTAAGTGGTAAATATCTGTTAGATTACATAATATAGTTACTTTATGTGCACATGATAGGGCCAATGCATCCACATCTCTAAACATAGCTGATCAGACTTTGTGGCCATTTTGGGGGGAAAACCATGTCAAGGACTTGACCCTTGCCTGAGTTCAGAGGAGACAATCCCATGCTGGGAGATGAAGAGATATGAATAAGTAAATCACCTGGGCTCTGTTCTCTTCACCTACCAAAGAAATCTACAGCCTTTGGTCTAAGACAAAAAGATTATAAATTTGTCTTACCTTCAGGTTTGATAAAGAATTTCAGCAACAGTGAACTTAATGGCCAAAGTGATAATATCAAAATTGTACTTTTATAGAATGTCTACAAATTACTTTCACAGACCTGATATCCTTTTATTCTCACAACAGCTCTTTGAATTGGGTAGGGCAATTATAGGTAGGGCAATTACAATTCCTCAAAAAACTAAACAGAATTACCATATGATCCAGCAATTCCATTTCTGGGTATAAACCCAAGAGAATTGAAGATGGGGTCTCAAAGAGGTATTTGTACACTCATGTTCACAGGAGCATTATTCACAATAGCCAAAAGGTGGAAGCAACCTAAGTGTCCATCAACAGATGAATGGATAAATAAAATGTGGTTTATATACATGCAATGGAATATTATTCAGCCTTAAAAAGGAATGAAATTTTGACACATGCTACAACATGAATAAACCTTGAAGACATTACGCTAAGTGAAAAAAGTCAGTCACAAAAGTGCACGTACTGTATGATTCCATTTACATTTCAGAGAGTAGTCAAATACATAGAGACAGAAAATAGAATGGTGGTTGCTAGGAGCTGGGGCAAGGGAGGAATGAAGAGTTATTATTTAATGGGTACAGAGTTTCTGTTGGTGAAGATGAAAAAATTCTGGAGCTGGATGGTAGTGACAGTTGTACAACAGTGTGAATGTATGTAAATGCCACAGAACTGTACACCTAAAAAAATGGTTAAAATGGTACATTTTACATTATAAATATTTTACCACAATAAAAAAAAATAGAATGAGCATGTAAGAATAAGATTAATTAGAGGAAAACCTCCCTTCCCAGCTCCTCATCCTCTTCAACTGTCCAGTATAGTCATTTTGCAGCTTCTGGTATTGACAACCCAAAGAACAACAGATAAAAGCTACCAATGATCCACGGGCTGTCCTGTGACCCCGCACATTTGGAGCAAGAGCAACCTAGGCAGGTTTGTAGGCACTCCTTGACATTGTAGTCTGATTGTCAAGGCCAAAGACTATCCTCCAGCTCTGTCTGTGTGAGATACAGAGTTAAAGGAAGGAACAACAAAGAATTCCCTCAGTTATCTTTTATGGGTTGGGCCCTCCAGGAAGCAGAGCTGACCCTTAGTCCTAGAAGGCTAAAACTTGCCTTGTATCAAATTGTAAGTCAGTGGCAAAGCACCAAATCCAACATTTAAGTTCTAAGACCATAGGACTTTAATGTTCCTACAGGGGGGATCCTGCTTACGTTTTGTAATCCTGAAAGGCAGAACTGCCTGTTCTTTAATGTTCAGTTTAGTGTGAAGGCAGTTTAGTGAAAGGCTACCGGTTGGATTCTGGAAGAATGTCTTCTTCGGCCAACTGCATCCACAGTCTAGCATCAAGGGCCAAATATCAATGTTAGTGTTTTCTACTGTGTTCATCAATATCCCCAAAGAACACAGTTATACCTCCATCTAGTCAGGGGTAGCTAATCTCTCAGGTGGTTATGTTCCCTTGGCCCTTAGATCTGCAGTCCCCAACCCCCAGGCTGTGTGTAGCCCAGTACCAGTCCACAGCCTGTTAGGAAACAGTCCGCACATCACCGCCTGAACTCCGCATCTCCCTTCCCACACCCCATTCCCCCACCCCCGGTCCGTGGAAATATTGTCTTTCATGAAACCGGTCCCTGGTGCCAAAAAGGTTGGGGACCGCTGCCTTAGAAGCTATGAAAGTGATCAGATCCAACTCCAATGGCCGTCTTGAGATGTTCTTTATATTGCACTTTATACTGCTGTTCCCAGAGTCAGACAGAAGCAAATCATGAAAAATCTCTGCCTATATGAAATACAACTCTAAAGTAGTAAGACATGCTTTTAAAAATCACAAATGAGTATCAGTCTAATTAGGATACTTGATAACTACAACCTACACTGAGGCTGTGAAATACCCTTTCCCCCAACTCTCAAACCTAGATCTCACTGGAGTGTGGAGGATTAAAACAAAAATCTATAACCCAGCTGTGACACTTCTACCTCTACCTATACATCTGTTTCCTACAGAGTGCTGCTGCCTCAAGTGAGATGCGTGAGGCTTCTGTAGATGCCGGGGAACAAGATGGAACAAAAATGCTTCACACCTGGCTCCCAAATTACAGGAACGCTGGACTGGGGCCAACATAAGCTGGCACAACATCAGCTGAAATGGACATCAATTAAGAAGCCTGTCATTTTTCAAGACTACAGGGTCTTTTTTCACTCCACAATCGACCCTGCTCCACAAACCAGCCTGTAACGGCACCACTGGTAGGGTTTTCCAGATGGGATTATTTCCCTTAGAGTCTACATTTGCAGATTTATTGCAGAACTTCTTTTAAACCCCTCCCTCTGTTTTTAAAATCTCAACTATTATTCCACATTACAGTTTTATCTTCAATTGAATTTATCTGTCTTTAGTAAAGAGAAATGTGTACCTTCATGAGCAGAAAAAGAAAGTTTTAAGCCTGCCTAAAAAGCCGCTGCTTTGTTTATAAAAAGGCATGCAAATAACTGAGATTAGTGAAGGGTCAGAAATTCTTCTCTGTACACATCACTCCAACTGGGGTCAGACGCCAGAGAGCCTTGACCAGACTCCATTATCCTGGAGAAACAGACAGACCTCTAGCACTAAAGCAGGCCTTCTCTGACCATCACATATAGTGTTAGTGATCCATGTCACATGCAGAAAGAAAAAGTAACTCTGCTAGTGTCTAATCAGTGGCAAATGCTGCTTAAGAAAAACACCTTAACATAGGGATCTGCAATTAAAAAGTGACAAGATTCCACATAGCATCTTTTTTGACTTTTGTCCAATGGGGCAGGACATATTTTCTCCCCTGTACCTAAATGGGCTGTCCTGTGGAAAAGAATTCCAGGCAACATGAAAGAGTCCCATGATAAATAAATAGCTCATCTACATTCAATGTATGTTCTGAGAACTGAATTCCATTGCCTCAGGAGGCTGTCTGTTGCTGCCAATTTGCTTCTCATGGCAGAACCCTGTGTGGCAGAGCCCTAACTAGGCTCTGCCGATGCTTGTTTGGAAAAGAGTCCAGCTGGAGATGAAAGTAGCTCTTCAAAGCGGGTGACTCCTTAGAGGCTATCACTTTAGGGCTTGGGAATGATTACTTATCAAAAACTACTTCACTCTGGAATATACTCTGGGCGAGAAGCTGGCCTGCCTTCGCAGGTATTCTGTTGGATTTGCCAGAGCTAGAGAGGCTTTAATGGGTTTGGAGTGATGGCAAGAAGTGAAGAACCCAATTAAAGATAACAGTTCAGATTCTACATCATGGGTGGGAAAAGGAGAAAGGGAAGGAATTGAAAAAAGCTTCAGACATCTGTCTGCACAACTCAATCTTGGCCCACCCCTATTTCCCTATTTTATTTTATTATTTTATTATTTAATTTAATTAATTAATTTATTTTTGGGACAGAGTCTCACTCTGTCACCCTGGCTAGAGTACACTGGTGTCATCACAGCTCACCACAACCTCAAACTCCTGGGCTCAAGCAATCCTCCTGCCTCAGCTTCCCAAGTAGCTGGGACTACAGGGGCGCCCCACTGTGCCCAGCTAATTTTTCTATTTTTAGTAGAGACGGGGGTCTCACTCTTGCTCAGGCTGGTCTCGAACTCCTGAGCTGAAGTGACCCTTCCGCCTTGGCCTCCCAGAGCACTTGGATTACAGGTGGTGCGCCCAGCCTCCCTCTTTTATTTTAAATAAACACCTTCAAAAGGGGTGGTCCTCACATCTATCTGCTGAGGTCTCAATTTCCTAACTTTCCTCTACCAAGAGAGCCTGAAACTTCCAGCTCTCAGCATTCAATCAGTCAAAACTTAGTGTCTGAAGTGAAAAGACAAGCCATAAACTGAGAGAAAATATTTGCAACACATATATATCTGACAAAGTACTTGCATCAAAAATACATAAAGACCTCTCAAGACTCAGTAAGAAAACAATCCAATTTAAAAGTAGGCAAAAGATGTGAATAGACACTTTACCAAAGAAGATATACAGATGGCAAATAAACACATGAAATGATCTTCAACATCATTAGCCATTAGAGAAATGCAAATTAAAACCACAGTAAGATATCTATAAGAATGACTTAAAAAAACAAACAAAAAAACTGACAGTACCAAGTGCTGACAAGGATTCAGAACAACTGGAATTCTCATACATGGTGGGAATGCAAAATGGTACGGCCACTTTGGAAAACAGTTTGGCCAGTTTCTAACAAAGTTAAACATACTCTTATCATATAAACCATCCATTCCATTCCCAGGTATTTACCTAAGAGAAATGAAAATTTAAGTTCACATAAAAACCTATGCACAAATGTTTATAGCAGTTCTATCCATGACTACTAAAAACTTCTAACAGCCCAAATGTTCATCAACTAGTGAATGAATAAACAAATCATAGTATATTTATACAATGGAATACTACTCTGCAACAAAAAAGAACAAATTACTGATATAGGCAACAAGATGAATGAATCTCACAAATGCATTATGCTATGTTAAAGAAGCCAGACTCAAAAAACGACTACCGTTATGATTTTATTTATATGACACTCTGGATAAGGCAAAGTTATAGAGACAGAAAACAGATCAGAGGTTGCCAAGGACTGGGGGCAGGGAGGGGGGGCTGGTTGCATTAGGGAATTTTTTTGGGTGATGGAAATGCTCTATATCTTAATTGTAGTGATGGTTACATGACTGTATGTGTTTGTCAAAACTGTAAAACAAAGAGTGAATTTTATCATATGTAAACCAACCAATCTTGGTTGCTGAGAGTCTCTGGGGAAGGGGGTGAACTGAACATAACTCCATTTTGTGATTAGGGATACCTAGGGATACATACAGCTAGAGCATGACAGGGCTGAGACAGAGCCCATTTTCATCCTGAAATTAGAGGCAACACTAAATTAGAACCCAGATTTCTGTTGGAACAAAAGGAACTTTATGCCCTTTGTCCTTCAAACTTTTTATCACTGCAGAGACAATGCAACCTTCTTTAAGCAGACAAAAAGATACCAAGTCTCAGCCTAGTCTTCCTTCTCCCCTTTCATTTCTGGTTTCATTTGGGCAGAGGTCTTGTTCTTCCAAAGAGCAAAGTGTATGCAAGCTTAAATCATGGGGGAAATCAGAAGCTTAAACTAACTGGAGGTCTCCTGGCCTGAATAGGTTAATGTGTTTAAAATGTGTTTAAAAATGTGTTTAAAAGTAAACCCTGAAACACATTTTTAATAATAAACAAACACCTGCCAACCCCAAATTAAACGTACACTCCAAGAAATCTCCATGTTTTCAGTGGATGAAGTAAAAAATATAAAGTATCCCTGTAATAATAAAGTTTCTTTTACTATCATTATTATCTAATAATGAAATGATGGGGACGGGCACCTCCAAAGGTGTAGTGGTTTGTAAGAGAAAATATGCCTCTCATAATGAGGTCACACGACTATAGGCAGCAACTAGATTGCATGGATAAAGATGTATGTTATAGCAGTACCTGGAGAGCTATGAAAGCAGCTTGAAAAAGAGAATATATTTTACTCCCACTGTAGTGCCTGATCTTCACACTTCCACTTCACAACTTAGTCCTTCTAGGACTTCTTGGGTGCTTCAAGAGAGAGGAAGGAAATGGTACTTGGAAACTATACCTAAGCTAGAAACTCTTAGCTGTTACCTTCAAAGAGCACAAGCATGTAAGCATATGCACACATACAAATGCAGAGAAAGGGCTTTTTCATTTAAATGGAGGAAGCTGCCATGTCTACCTCTATAAGCAAAAGTATTAATCATCAAACCGTCTGGTTTTAATCCACATGCTTCTGATCCTGCATTTGAATGTATTGTTATCAGGGGAGGGAGCATTTCTGCTCAATTTTATTCACCAGCCAAAAACTTGAAAATGTGAAAACCACATTGGTGAAGTACCTTCTTGGGGACCCAGAAAACTCTTAGCGGAGCTGCTGCTCTTTTATTGTTTTCTCCCCCCCCTCCTTTTTTAAATGATGAACAAATGTGAATTTCAAGGAGACTGGAGGGAAAAAAAATAAACAGCTCAAGTTACAGGTCCCTCCTGTCTTGGAGTGACACTATCCTCAGGGAAGTTAGCACTTTCTCTTCTGTATTTCCCAAAGGGGATCCAGACACACAACCTGATTGACATCAGCCTGTCAGATGCAAGATTGGGCACCCAGGTGCACATCCCTTCTGAGCATTTACAAATGAAATGGCAAGCCCAAACAGCAAGCCTTTCCCTCCTGTCTCCAATCTTCTGGTTCAGGCTTTGCAGTAAAAGGGACTAAAAAAGCAACTAAGCATGCTTGCCCCACTGCATGTGCTCTCCCCTCCTTAGATTCACCCTAAAAAGGGTTTGAGTACCTTCTTCGAAGCCATTAGTCACCACCCTTGCAGTCTTACTCCAGACTGTGCATGGGGCCACACGTGACACAAAAACTCTGGCAAGATTAGGGGCTAGCAAGAGCAGAAGAAACCACAATATGCCTGAGACTCCCAGGAGAACAATGACTAGTGCTGGTAGGGAACAGACTGACAGACAAAGCAGACAGACTTTAACCAGGCCTCACTCTGTTTTCGATGCAACACAAATGTTTTCCATTAGAAGCTCCCTGCCCCACAACCACTCATACATGCAGCTATGAAATCCACATACTTAACTTCTGCTTTTCTGGCACTCTGACCCAACTACCTCTCCTGTTCCTCTGGAAGACAGCAAAGATGAGGGTAAACAGATTTCAGTACCCTCAGCACAAAGGTAAGTGGAGGAGAATCAGATTCAGAAGCATGGTTACTAAGCACCATCCAACATGAATGTGCCTAAGCAGGCTAAAGGGAAGAAAGAAGAAAACAAGGACTTTCCTTTTGCCAAAACAAGTTCTAACTCTGGATCTTACTGGTTGGCTCCTATGCTTTCAGCTTAAAGTTTGGCTTTACTTTCTATTAAAGTCTACGGCTGATCTTCATCAGGAGGTGTTGCTCACCATTAAAAGCAAAACAGGCAAAAAGCTCAGAACACTCATTACAAAGTCTGTAAAATTCTAGTACTAAGAAATCAGGGAATGCTAGTTGATTAGTAACTCATATTTCAAACACTCAGAACCAGGTGGGTATTGCACCTGTCAGAAGAAGCTGAACTAGAAACCCCTAAACCAGGGGTCCCCAACCTGTGGTGAGTTGTATAATTATCTCATTATATATCACAATGTACTAATAATAGAAATAAGGTGCACAACAAATGTAACGTGCTTGAATCATCCCAAAACCATCCTCTCCTGTCCCCGGGTCCATGAAAAAATTGTCTTCCATGAAAACCGTTCCTGGTGCCAAAAAGGTCGGGTAGTGCTGCACCTAAACCATCAGCAACCTCTCCTCCCACCACCAGTAGAACCTAGCCCAGGTGCATTTCTTTCTCTCTCTTTCCCCCCCCCCCTCCCCCGGAGACAGAGCTGTCACCTGGGCTAGAGTGCAGTGGCATGATCATACCTCACTGCAACCTCAAAATCCTGGGCTCAAGTGATCCTCCTGGCTCAGCCTCCTGAGCAGCTAGGACTACAGGCCCATGCCACCATGCCCAGCTAATTTTTAAATTTTTTGTAGAGATGAGGTCTTGCTATGTTGACCAGGCTGCCCAGGTGCACTTCTAATCAAAGTCATAGAGGTGCAGATACATGGATGTTTGATTAATTCCTTAAAAGAAAGAAGAAAAAAAGAAACCACAAATAAGTAAGAATTCAAGGGAATAATAAAAAGGAATCAACACTGAGAAGAAGTGAAAAAGTTAATTTTTAAAATGGCATGTAAGAAATAGAAAGGAAATCCCCTATTTAGGCAGCTGTGGAGTTCCCTAATTGCACAAGAGCAAAGGACACCCCCCAACATGTATGCCTTGTTAAGCAATTGCTCAACCTACACTCATTGTGCAATCCCAACCTTCCAAAGCTTTTTGTTGCACATATGCACACCACGTTTTCCCCCGCATCCTAGAATTACGAACAGTTTCTCATTCTTCTATTCTTCACTTTAGAGAGGGGAGAGTGCATGAGCCCCCCCCCCCAAAAAAAAGGACTGATAGATAAGCATTCACTATAAATGAGGTTTTACATTATTTCATCTGGTTATTTCTGAGTTTACTGGTAGTTAAGAAACATTTGCATTCACTCTAAGGCAACCAAAGATTCATTTTTCTTGTCACTGACAGTAATGATATCACCAAAAATTGTCCTCAAAAACATCAAACCTTTAAAAGCCTTTGTCCTAAATGATGTCAATTCTGCAATATATGCAGTAGTGAAAAGTGGCTGTCCCTACCTTACAGTCAAAATTCCTGGAAGTCTTGGTAAATCAAGGTGTACCTTGTTAATCACAGACCTTTCTTTTTAGAGAAATCAAGTTAAACACTCAGCAAGAACAACAATAGGTGTGTACAAAGGAACCAAGAAGGAATCATGACAAGAAAACCTAGAGGTCATACAGAAAAAGAGGTCACGTAAGAAAATAAAAATTTTAAGTTGTACACTGTAAAAAACATAAACAAGATTATAAAAACAAGCTACAAACCAGGAGAATATATTTGTAACATATAAAATAAAATATATCTACAGTGTATAAAGAACTCCCACATATCAATAATAATAAATAACAATAGAAAAATGGGCAAGGCCATAAGTATTCAAGTCAGAGAGGAAGAAATGTAAACAGACAATAAATATACAGAAAGATCCTTTACTCTATTAGTAAACAAATGCCAGTTAAAGCGAGACACTTTCTTTTTTTTTTACCCAGGGTAGCAGAAATTTAAAATACTGATAATAACACATAGTGTTGGTGACAGTATGAGGAAATAAACACTCATACACTGTTAGTGGGAGTGTAAATTGGTATGATTCTTGAGGACAGTTTGGCAGTATTTGTCAAAATGGTAAACATGCATATCCTTTGACAGAACAATTTCACTTGTAGGACTCTATCCTACAGAAATAGTCCCATATATATACAAAGATTTAAAAGTATAAGGAAGTTCATTCCAGCACCATTTGTAATAACAGAACTTGGACATAACTACATATCAATTAATAGGGGGATGGATAAATAAATTACATCATATATAATGGAATATGATGCAACTTGAATGGTGTAGATTTATATATACTAAATCTATAAAGAGTTCCAAGCTATATGAAGCAAAAAAAAAAAAAGTAACATATATAGAGGCATGCATTTAAAAATTTATTTTTATTTATTTATTTTTTTTGTAGAGACGGGGTCTCACTTGTGCTCAAGCTTGTCTAGAACTCCTGGCCTCAAGCAATCCTTCTGCCTCAGCCTCCCAAAGTGCTAGGATTACAGGCATCAGCCACCATGCCCATCCAGGCATGCATTTTTAATTTATTCTGTGTATGTCTGGAAGGACGGTTACCAAACTGTTAATAGCAATTATCTTTAGAAGGGAGGAACTTGTACTTTTATTTTTCTGGAGTTCTGTATTTTGACAATATTATTGCTGAAGATATGGATTACTTCTGTAATTAAAAAGTAAAGACAGACACCTTCTGTTTCTGAACATGAATAGTATGGTATAGACTAGTCCTCCTCACATAAAATAGAGATATATCATGGCAAACACTTTTCCAGTGGACAACATGCAGAGACTGTGATTTCTGAGAGAAGAGAAACTCATAAAATGAGCCTGTTATCACCCAGTCCTCTGCTTTGGACATAATTTCCCAACCATGACACAGAAAGGTGAATCCCAAACAAATGATGGTGATCCTGCTGAGCTGATGAGGCAGAGAGCAGAATTTGAGGCAGCCAAAGTGGCTGGAATATTTAAGTAAATGGACAGGAAGAAGTTGTGCAAAGAAAGGCGACAAAGTGCATGTGAAGGTCCTCAGTGAGTATATGGGTGATGGCTGGACTACACACATGCTGGCTAAGACCACCAGAGGCTTACCAGGTTGAAACTGCTAAGGGATTGAGAGTGGAAAAGAGAGATATTAGAGGTCTAGCAGTGTGCCGGGGGAAGAGCATTGCCTGGGGATGGGGGAGGAGTTGGAGTTCCAATACTGCCAGGTTAAAGAGATTTTAACACTATTAACACTAAGCATCCATCTGAGACTCCAGAAAGGCCACACTTTAAAAGTAAGGGCTACATCCTACAGTTAGACTTAATCCAAGTCTGCATTAATAGAGCCTAAAACCTAGCCTAAAACAAAATCTGCAGACACAGAGCCTGGAGGTTGACTACAGGCAAATTACTGAGGATTGGGAAACATCCTGAATTTATTTCTACATATCTTCACTAATAATGCATAAGAACAAAGCCTACACAAGTTCAACATGATCAGGCAATAATTTAGCTATCTGTTAAAATTTTAAAAAAAGAAAAAAGAAAAACAAAAAACTTCTCCAGGGGAAGACAGCAAGATCCATAGTCTCTATAACAAATTATCCATAATGTCCAGTAATTTAAAACAAAAATCACTAGACAAATAAACAGGAAAATACAATCCATATTCAACAGAAATCAAATATGAGATGGCCCAGATGTTGGAATTAGCCAGCAAAGACTTTAAAAGCAGCTATTATAAATACATCCAAAATATTAATGGGAAAGATGTTCAAAGAATTAAAGGAAAATATAGTCTTAATGAGTGAACAAACAGGAAATGGCAGCAGAGAAACAAAACTCAAAAGAAAAAACAAAATAGCAATTTGTGAACTGGAAAGCAAAATAATGAAATAAAAATTTCACTAGATGAGTTTAACAACATATTGGAAGGGGCAAAAGAGTCAGTGAACTTGAAGACAGATACACAGAAATTAAGAAACCTAAACAATAGAGAGAAAAAACCCTAAAGACAAAGTTGGAGCCTCGCAAATCTGCAACACTACATCAAAATGTCTAATAGGGTGGGCACAGTGGCTCAGGCCTGTGATCCCAGCATTTTGGGAGGCCAAGGTGGGAGGATTGCTTGAACCCAGGAGTTCGAGACTAACCAGAGCACCACAGCAAGATTCCCATCTCTACAAAAAAATAGAAAAATTAGCCAGGCGTGGTGGCACATACCTGTACTCCCAGCCACTTGGGAGGCTGAGGCAAGAGGATCGCTTGAGCCCAGGAGTTTGAAGTTGCAGTGAGCTATGATGACACCACTGCACTCTAGCCCAGGCAACAGAGCAAGACCCTATCTCAAAAAAAAAAAAAAAAGAAAGAAAAAAAAGAAAAAAAAAAGTCTAACAAACATATAACTGGAATTCCAAAAAGAGAAGAGAGGGTAACTGGCACAGAAAAAAAGATTAATGTCTGAAAGATAGCCCAAATTGAATGAAAATCACCAACTTACAGGTCCAAGAGGCTCAGAGAACATCAAGCTAAACGTAAAAAAGAATTATACATTATGCCCATCTCAAACTTCTAAAAACCAAAGATAAAAACAAAAAATTCAAAGCAGCCAAAAATTTAAAAATTAAAAAAAAAAAGCACAACATTACAAAGAGGGGTATAAGAAAGACTGCTGACTTCTTATGAGAAAACAGTAGAAGCCAGGTGAAAGTGGAAGCCACAATCTGAAAGTACAAAAAGAAAAAGCCTTCAATCCAGGGAGAAAAAAAAAATCCCTTAAAATCAAAGATGAAAAGAACAAAAAATTAAAAAGAAGAAATAGAGACATTTCTAGATAAACAAAAGCTATGGGAATTCATCACTGATTCCCCTATCACTGGTTCCACATCATAGCCTGCTGATGATCTATAGGCTGAAGAAAAATGATACCAGACAGAAACTTGGATCTACAGAAATGAAGAACACCACTAAATAAATGGATAAATATAAAAGTTTATGTTGTCTTTTTATTTTTTTTAAAAAGATGGGTTCTCACTCTGTTGCCCAGGCTAGAATACAGTGGCGTGATCATGGCTCACTGCAGCCTCAAACTCCTGGGCTCAAGTCATCCTCCCACCTCAGCCTCCCAAGCAGTTGGGACTACAGGCTTGAGCCATCATGCCTGGCTAATCCTTATTATTTTTTGTAGAGATGGGGTCTTGCCCAGGCTGGTCTTGAACCCCTGGCCTCAAGCAATCCTCCCACTTTGGCCTCCTGAAGTGCTTGGATTAAAGGCATGAGACACGGTGCCCAGCCTATCTTTTCTTTTTGTTTGTATTTTACTTAAAAGACAACCATTTAAGCAGAAGCAATAACATGGTACTGTAGGTTTTATAACATATGAAAAGTAAAAAAGGCAACTACACAAAACATGGGGGAATGGGTAAATGGAATTATACTGTTGTAAGGTTACTGTAACACCTTATTGTTATACTGTTGTAGTAAGTATAACACATCAGCTCACATAGCTGATCTCCAGGTTTCTATGCATCAGGAAGCATAAGGTGTGAAGTGTAAAGAGGTGCAATACTGACCCTAAATATATTCTGAAGAGTTAAGGATACTAATTGTTAGTTCTAGAACAACCACTAAAAATAATGATAAAATAAAATAAAAATAAGAGTGTGGTATAAGGTAAGAAGACAAAAGCAGAAATGAACTATAACACTAAAAGCATTGGAGAAAATCTCCATGACCATGGGGGTAAGGCAAAAATTTCTTAAGACAGAAAAGGCACTAATCATAAAGGAAATTTTTGAAAAACTGAACTTGATCAAAATAAAAAAATTTTCCCTGGCAAAAAATTGTAAAATAAATAAATAATTTTGCTCTTCCAGACTATGTTTAAAAAAAAAAAGGCAAACCAGCCACACACTGCAAGAAATATTCACACGACATATTATCTGACAAGTATTTGTGTCTAGAAAATATAAGAAACTCTTATGACTCAGTAAGAAAACACCACAATGTTTAAAGATGGCCAAGAGATTTGGACATTTCCCAAATGAGAATATATGAATTGTCAATAAACCCATGAAAAGATGCTCATCATTAATCAGGGAAATGCCAATTAAAACTGAGACACAACTCCACACTTACTAGCATGGCTAAAATTATGAAGATTAGAAATACCAAGTGTTGGCAAGGATGTGAAGCAACTCGAACTCTCATACATTGCTAGTGGAGTATAAAATGGCGCAATCACTTTGAAAAATAGTTTGACAATTTCTTTTAAAGTTAGATATACACTTACTATATGACTATGCAACACTACTCCTGGATATCTACCCAAGAGAAATGAAAATATATGACCACAAAAAGACTTGCACATTAACGTTCATTGCATCTTTATTCATAACAAAAAACAAAAAAACAGCCCAAATATCCATTATCAGATGAATGGATAAACTGTGATATCTCCATACAATGGAATACTACTCATCAATAAAAGGGAACGAACTACTGAAATAATACAATGCACAATGCCATGGATGAATCTCCTAGACATTATGCTGAGTGAAAGAACAAAGATATAAAAGCACATACTATATGTTTCCATTCATATGAAATTCGAGAACAGGCAAATCCAATCTAGGGTAAGAATAATTAGATCAGTGGTTGCCTGGGGCAGGGAGTAGGATAGGGGATAGAGGCACTCGAGATGGGAATATTCTGTCTCTTGACTGGGGTGGTCCTTACACAGGTATGTACATACACTCATACATTCAACTGTATAAATTTTATTGTATGTAAACATATATCAATGAGTTGATTAATAAAAGTAAAGGTATTAACTATAGTTTTAGATATCTAAAATTATGAAGTAAAATATATAATTTTTACATATATGAGAGATTATATTCGTAAAGAAAATAAAAAAGAGTAAGACAGGAAGCACTGAGGCAGAAGTTTATGTCAACAGTTTTTTCTCTAATTATCACACATCCTCCTCTTACCATTTTTTTTTCTGAGACAGAGTCTCACTTTGTCCCCCTGCGTAGAGTGCAGTGGCATCACTGTAGCTTACTGCAAGCTCCAACTCCTGGGCTCAAGTGATCCTCCTGCCTCAGCCTCCCTAGTAGCTGGGACTACAGATGTGTGCCACGACGCTCAGCTAATTTTTCTATTTTTAGTAGAGACGGGGGTCTCGCTCTTGCTCAGGCTGGTCTCGAACTCCTGAGCTCAAGCAGTCATTCTGCCTTGGCCTCCCAGAGTGCTGGGATTACAGGCGTGAGCTACTGTGCCCGGCCCCAATTTCATTTTTAATTATGGCCCGTATTTATTAAGTCTTGAGCCAAAGACTGTATGTATGTAGGTAGGTAGGTAAGTAGGTAGGGTGGGTAGGCAGGCTGGCATGCGGGCAGGCATGCTCACATAGCTGATCTTCAGGTTTTTATGCATCAGTCATCACCATCAGCCAACTTTGAGAGTCACTGTTCATCTATAAACAATCTTTTCTGCAAAGTTTGGAGCCCAGGACATTGTTCTGACCTTCTGGTCCTTGGAAGCTGCACTACACTACTCTCAGATTTTTCCCCTTGAACACACTTCCTAAACGATGTAGATCATTCTGTGCATATATTCAGCACCTCTTAGTGCATTCTCAAGGATTTGCCTGAAAAAATGAAGTCCTCTCTTCAAAGACTCATATTCTATTCAGGTGTCTTTGAATCAAGAGCATTTCAAGATTTGAAAAACGTCCAACCCAGAGAGAAAGATGCAGGTAAATTCAGCCTGAGCATTCTATTCCATTCATATGAACTTTTACGTCTTTGTCCATCCTCAGAAACTATTCTGGGAGATCAGATGATCTCCCTTAAACCAGGTCAATGGTTCCCAAGCTCCTGGTGAGAAATCAAGCTCCCAGTAAAACTAAAATTGTCAAAGTCAAGAGGAGAACTGGAAGTAATGAGTCAATATGTTTCTTCAACCACTCTACTACTGTATTTATATATAATTAAGAGTGTGTGCTCTAGACTTGGATTGCTTGGATTTGATTCTGTCATTCTTACATGTGTCATTCTCGGCAAGTTCTTCTGTATAGCTCAAATTCCTGTAAGGGCATTTGTGAAATTTAAATGAGATAATGTGAAGCATTAAAACAGCACTGAGCACATGATAAGCACTCACTAAATGTCGGCTGTTTGGCTCAGGGTCCTATTGGGAAAGGAGACCCAGACATGAGACTTATCATATACGTATTTTTTGTCAGGAAAAATATATTCATAGCATTCTGATTATAACTTCTTACTAAAGAGCTCAGAAAGCTGTCTGGCAACATGTAGATAAAGTGCATGAGCTCTCAGGTAATATTCTCTACATTCCAAAGTTAAAGATAGAATTAGAAAGACTACCTATACCTGGAATCTTTATTTTTACCTGGGCCAAAATCTTTGCCTAATGGCTACAACCTTAGGAGCCACAAAATTAAGCAGTGGTTCTGAAATGTGTGGAATCCAGAACATCAGCACCACTTGGGAACTTCCTAGAAATGCAGTTTTCAGTCCCTCCTCCTCCCCACTACCAGAGAATCTATGGGTGGGGCCCAGCAATTAGTATTTTAAAAAGCCCTCCACGTGATTTTGATGAATGCTAAAGTGTAAGAATTACTATCCTAGAACAAAAAGAACACAAAGTTATTGACTGATCCATAGCACGGGCATAAAGATAATTGAGTTCAACAGAGGGTCCATTTGGGGAATTAGATTTATAAATTAGGCAGTATCTGATATAATTTGCAAGGACTGGAGTAAACACAGGTAGTAATTAGCAATTCTATAAACTTATAAACAATTAGTAAAGACATAAGAGAGCACAAAAAAGGTGAGGGCAACAACGAGGTGGGCAGAGAGAAATACACAATACAAATGATCACTGCCAAAGGGCCACTAGTGAAAGGAATTATGAAACAAAGCATCCCATCAAGGTTTTTATTGCACCTAGAGAAGAGGCAAAAAAAAAAAAAAAAAGGCTGAATTTATAACATTTTCTAGATGTAAACCAGAGGACTTAATACCCAGGAAGGGCTCATTGGATTAAACAGGCAAAATAGAGATGGAAATAGATACAGTTCATAGTTCATTTCTAAATATTCGGCTGGAAATGATTTTTCTTTAGGTATCTATGGGATGATAGAAAGGAAAGTGTAAGAAGGAGAACCTATTTCAAAGGGTGAAAAGAACAAAAGATCTTATCTAGCATGGTGTGACAAAGGAACATTTCTTACTACCTATATAATAGACTGCTACACTTCCCCCTGCAAAGTTTCCAGGGGGAGGTGGATGAGCATTCCAATGGTAAATGGGCAAAGAACATATAGTAATTCCTAAAGGCTTCCTGTGTATTAAAAAAATAATAATAAGGCAATTTATAATAAATACAATACCCATACATATAGCCAATAAGCATAATCCTTTTTAAAAAACCCAACCCTTTCAGTAATCAAAGAAGGAAATTTAAAACAGTGAGATAATATTTTTTGCCCATCTCTGGCAAAGTTACAGAAAGTTAAACCATTCAGGATTGGTGAGGATGTTAGAAAGCAGATACGCTCATATTCTGCAGTTTAAACTGCTGTAACTTTTATGGAGGGCAACTTGGTCTTATCTATCGAAAGTTTTAAAAAACGTGCATACCTATCCCTTTGATCTAGTAACTCCACTTCAAAAATTTATACTTACAAATTAATGAAAGATACATGTAAAGACTTATGTATAAGGTTGCCTGAGATGGCACTATTTATAAAACGGAAAAGACAGTAACTTCCTAAAACATCTAATGATTAAGAACTAAACAAATATTATGGTATATCCATACAAGTTTATATTATGCAGCTCTTAAAATTCATATTATAGGTGAACATGGAAATATATAAAATATATTTATTGCTAAGTGAACAAAGTAGATTCCATTTTTGTTAAAAAGCAAAAAACTTCACCTATGTCCAGCCGTCTATCCGTCCATCCATCCAGGTTAGAAAGATGTGGAGCAAGGTGTTAAACAATGGTTATCTCTGGGTTAGACCAAGGAAATCTTTTATTTTCCTTATTGCTAATCTTGATTTTTAAAAATACTTCTAGGCCAGGTGTGGTGGCTCATGCCTGTAATCCTAGCACTCTGGGAGGCCAAGGTGGGAGGATTGCTTGAGCTCAGGAGTTCGAGACCAGCCTGAGCAAGAGCGAGACCCCCGTCTCTACTAAAAATAGAAAAATTAGCCAGGCATCGTGGCACACACCTATAGTCCCAGCTACTAGGGACGGCGAGGCAGGAGGATTGCTTGAGCCCAGAAGTTTGAGGTTGTAGTGAGCTACAATAATGCCATTGCACTCTACCTGGGGCAACAGAGCGAGAGGTCTGTCTCAAAAAAATAAAAAACAACAACAACAACAAAATTTCTAAATGAACACCTATTTTGTAATACAAGGACAGATTACTTTTATAATTAAAAAAACTTTAAAAAAGCGTAAACTTCTAAGTTAAATAACTCCACTTCCAATATCCCAACTGAGGTAAGCAAACTGAATATACAAAGAGTATATCTCCCATGCCCCATGAAGCTGCCTTTTTCTACTGTGTTCACCACTATGGCTGCAGTACCTAGAATAGTGCCTGACACACAGCAGGTACTCAATAGCTGTTAAATGGGAAAGTGCCATCCATCTCCATAAATCATAAAGAACTGCTGCCAGAGGAACAGTGTATAGCTAAAAGCAGGCCATTAAGAGCTGATTCACAGCTTCCCTTCCTAAGAAAGCAATTTGGAAAAAAAAAAAACTTCATTTTGTTTGATGCTAGTATATACTATAGATACGAAATTGACTTGTATATACTGACCTTATATCCAGCAACTCTGCTAAATTCACTTATCAATTCTAATAATTTATCCTTATTTTCTTTTGGATTTTCTAAGTATGTCTCATGTTATTATCTGCAAATAAAGATAGCTTTATTTTTTTCCTCTCCAATAGTCTTGCTAATACTTTTTATTTCTTTTTGTCTTACTGTACTATACTGTACTGGCTAGGACTTCCTCCAACACAGGCTGAATGGAACCAGTCTTATTGTATTTCTTTTCTTTTCTTCTCTTATTTTCTTTTTTTCTTTCTTTCTTTCTTTAAGAGATGGGTTCTTGCTATGTTGCCCAGGCTGGACTTGAACTCCTGGGCTCAAGCAATCCTCCTATCTCAGCCTTCTTGACATGCTTGGTGGTTATACAGTTGCTTACTCTGTGAGGAGACTTTTTGTTTTACATATTTCCATATGTGTGTTTCATAATAAAAAAGTTTTGTTTTTTTTTTCAAAGAAAAAGAAAGCAGCAGGTAAAGTAAACATTAAAGCACCCGGCAAAATTCTCCAGTTTGGAAGGGTGTATTAGCTTCCTATTGCCTCTATTAAAAATTACCACAAATTTAATGGCTTAAAACAATACAATTTATTATCTTAGTTCTGGAGGTCAGAAGTGCTAAAATCAAGGTGTTGGTAGGGCTGTGTTCTCTTTGGAGACTTTATGGGAGAATCTGTTACCTTGCCTTTTCCAGTATCTAGAGTCTACCTGAATTCCTTGACTTGTGGCCCCTTTCTCCATCTTTAAGGCCAGCAGTGTATTATCTCCAAATTTCCCTGCTTCCCTCCCTTTCTTTCTTTCTCTCTCTGCCCCCTAGAGTTCTATCATCACATCTCCTTTTTCTGACTCCACTTCTGCCTCTTTATAAGGACCCTTGTGATTACATTGAGCCCACCAGATAATCCAGGATAACCTCCTCATCTCAAGATCCTTAACTTAATGACATCTGCAAAGGTCCTTTTGCCATGTCAGGTAACATACATAACAGGTTTTGGGGATTAAGACACGGACATATTCTGCCTACCACAAAGGGTGAGGATAGATCATAAGGCAGATGCAGACCACCTGGAAGTTTTTTCACTGCTATAAATCAGTACCACTCACAATGGTTCAGCAGTTCACAGAAAGGCCTAAAGTAAACTGCCATACTAAATGGAAAGTGACCAGAGGGTGGAACTTCTCCTTCACACGGTAGGCCACAGCTCCAAGAAGATCACACATTGCAATATAATTTATGCAAAATAGAGAATGGACAAAATGGAAAACTAGACATGTGAAACTAGCTCTGGTATAGTAGCTCCACTATATACAGAACAGAAAATGAAGAAAATAAATTCATTTACTGACATTGCATACCACCTGGTCCTCCCTGCATTCCCTTCAGGCTGGTGACTTGGTAATACAGGCTGAGTGTCTCTCATCCAAAATGCTTGGGACCAGAGTATTCAGATTTTGGATTTTTTCGGATTTTGGAATATTTGCATTTATACTTACCAGCTGAGCATCCCTAATTGGAAAATATGAACTCTGAAGTGCTACAATGAGCATTTCCTTTGAGTGTCACCTTGACACTCAAAAAGCTTTGGATTTTGGAGCATTTCAGATTTTGCATTTTTGGGTTAGGGATATTCAATCTGTACAAATTTATCTTACCTAGCTTTACACTTGAGAAGGGGATTCCAACTAACATTTGTAGACAAAGACAATATCCAGTGAGAATCTACCTAATCTGTTTGAAGCAAATATCTTTGTTTTCAAAGAAATGTAAATGGCCAGAAATAAATTGTAGAAACCAAAGTTGGGGCCTAAGAAAAGAATCTGCAAAATAAAAAGGAGAATATAGCACATAAAGAGAGAAAGAAATCATATTTTCAGGAAAAAATGCCAGATGAAAAAGCAGGTAGTATCTGCTACATTTTTTCAATTGAATTTTTAAAATCATGGGCTCTGTGAAGTATGCTGAATGAGAATGATAAAATAAAGACAGATAAAAGGGATCTGGTTAAAAGGTAAGCAAAAATATAAAGGTTACAGTATATAACATAAGGGAACAAATAATGCAATAGCAGACTTAAAAGCTAAATTAGAAGTAGTAAGGAGTAGAATCAACCCTATAAAAATTTGAATCAATTACACAGAAGACAAACTTGAGAAGCCCTCCTAGAATGTAGAGGCAAAGCAAAAAGAGATTAAAATGATGACAGAAAAAGAGATATAGAGGACAAAGAATGGAGAACGAATATATTAGGACAGAAATTACTGAAGAAAAGAAGAGAACAAACAGAATATTAGCAGTCAAAGACATATCAAATGAAAACATTTCTGGTCCAAAGATACAATGGTATGTTAATACCAAATCAGTGCTCTTAAAGCAATGGCATCATTGGGATACTACCAGCTCAACAAAATTGTAAGAGGTCCTCATTGCTGACAGGTGCAAATTAACTCATGTTGCCACATATATATTTATATATGCCACAAAGTATCTCCCAAACTAGGAGAATATTTGCCTTATACGTCCAGATCTCCAAGGTTGTGTGGGCATACATGCTCAGTAAATATCTATAGAGTAAACATCCACGGCTGGACCATGTGACTAATCTTGACCAGTAATGAAACTGCTCATGTTGCTGCCACTGATTGAGTCCTTGAGGTATTTTACATTTCTTATCAATGAACACTAGAAGTTGGAGAAAATGTCTGTACTTTTCAGATTTCTAAAAGGTCAAGAGTGCCTAAAGATTCCCTCTGACACATCCACACTAATCTTCTAGGCTGGCCATAGAGATGACCCATGAGTTTATCATCATTCTTCCCTCTTCTCTTGAGCCTCATTCTCCTCTTTTATAAAACGAAAGTACTGATACTTATACAGCAGGCTTATTGAGAGAATGTAATGAAACACTGTACAGAAGTACCTAGCCCAGGGACTGATAAATGACAGACACTCAATAGATGTTATTTTTCCCTGCCATGGATGGAGAACAATAAAGCAGAGTAAAGGGAAAAGGAAGGGGATACTACCACTTCATATGAGGTAGCCAGGGAAAAATCTCTCTACCAAGGTGACATTTAGAAAGGAGTGGCAGAGCCACACAGCCATCTGGGTACAGTGCATTCCAGGTGAAGAGAAGAGCAACTGCAAAGACCCTTAGGCATGAGCGCTTGGTTTGCTTGAGGAACAGCTAGGATGTCAATGTGACTAGAGTGTACTGGGTACGAGGACAGCAGTAGGAGCTGAGGTCAGAAAGCTGAGGGTAAGGGGGTCAGGGGTGGGGCCGGATCATGGAGGGCATTGTAGACTGTTGTTAGAACTTTGGCTTTTACTCTAAGTGAGAGGAGCAGCCATCAGAAGGTTTTCAACAGAGAACTGACATGATTGTACTAATGTTTTAAAAAGATCATTCTCGTGGCTGTGCTGAAAACAGACTGGGGATGAAAAAAAAAAAAAAGAAGGAGGGAGGAACCAGAGAAACCAATTAGAAGGCATTTCAATGACCTGAACTAGGGTGCACTGGTAAGACAGAGTTGTATGTGTATGCATTTTGAAGGTAAAGAAGATATGAATTGCTGATGGATTAGATATGTGCCAAGAATAACCCCAAGAATTTTGATATAAGCAACCCAAAAATCAAAGCTGCCATTAGATGGGGAAGAGTGAAGACGGACCAGGTTGGGAGGGGGGGAGAGGGGGGGATTCAGGAGTTTGGATTTGGTGATGTTATGTTTGACATATGTAGTTCGCAGTCCTTGATGTGCAGACCTACCTAAGTCTCAATGAGCTGCAGCTGCCTCCTGGGCAGCCTGGGAATCACCACCACAGGCTGAGCATTGGACTGCTGGCTCTGTGTTCTTCTTGAGCCAGATCATATACTTGGTATATGACACCAAAGCTGGGAGAGCTGATAAAGATAGGGCTTGGGAAGTCCGAAGCTGGTTAGGACTCCTCTAATCAGCACTTGTCCTATACTAAAAGACAGCTTCAAAAGCCAACTCCCAAAGCACCCTCTGGATCAAAACCACCTTGTGATCACAAAAGAAGTACTAGGATCCTCTGGCCCAAGCCATGGTCATACAGTTTCTCTTCTAACTCAACATCTGCCACAAAGTGTAAACAATTTGTTGGTTGTCCTAAGCCTCACATACTACAAATCCCCATTATTTTCCCCTTCTGAGACTAGAAGTTTCACTCCAAGTTTTTGTTGGAAAGGCATAAAATAAGTATTCCTTTTGGGAAAGAGAAGTTCTCGCATTCCCAAGATCCAGTAGTCATTAAATGCATCCAAAGAGTGAGTTTTTGATAAGTCAATGTCTAGAACCTTTATCTACTTACAGAAATTTAACCAAAGAGTATATATGCTCAAATTCTGCTGTAAGGAATTGATTCACTGTTTATATTATAGCAGTGAAAAAACTGGGAATATTCTCTTGGTTCAATAAAGCAAAGATTGGTTAAAGAAATGTCAGTATGTAAAAGAATACTAAGCAATCATCAAAAATGATTTCATAGAAGAATACAATAAAATATTATTACCTTATGATATGCTAAACGGTAAAAAAATTAAAATATTAAGCAAAAAAAAAAAGATTACTAATAGTATATATAATATGACCTCCAGTTTCACCGAAAATAAAAGTGCGTGTATGCATATTAGAAGTTAAATATGATTATATATAATCAGCAAAATAACAGTGATGTTACCTCTGGGTAGAAGGATTATGGACAAATTCTTCTTTTTATTTGTCTGTTTTCCAAATTATCTACAATGAACAAATACTCTTTACACTAAGAACAAGTTCTTAAAATTTTATATCCAATACAAAATTGCTCATATTTGCAGTTCATGTTTGGAACTCAGTTTTTACTGACTTTTTTTTTTTTTAAAACATCTACCTATGTCCCTAGTATATACTTCATCTAGGTCAAAAGACTTCCTCATGAGAAGACATTTGTAGACTCCTCCCCAGAGGCCTCTCCCCCAGGGGATGTAATGCTAACAGCTCCACACAGAAGTCAGTCACAGTGTACCTCTGCCTCAGCACAGGAGACTCTGGCTCCTGAGGTCTGTAGCTACTACTTCCGCAGCCTAGTAACTGCTACATGGGAAATGTGAAGCAGACCAGATTGCCCTACTCTCCACCTGGCTGAAGACCCAACTGTTAAGCAGAGACTAAGAATACCACAGTCCCCACCAGAGCAACAGGGAATGGGCTTTGTTTTCTATAAACAGACAGACAAGTACAAAGTTCAGGTTAAAACACAGTCCTTAGAGGAAGGAAAATAGAAACCAGGCAGCGGGGAACGCTTCATATTCCTAAAAGCTTTTTTTGTAAGTTAACACATGGTGTCTGCTTCTCTCTAGTCACCTATTTATCACTCTCCTCCTCAGAGAAGGGAAAAAGCCCTGGCTGTTTTCCTAGTGCAGAGTTTTGTGGCTGGGGGGAAGGAGGAAGGGGGGAGGAAGGAGGGTGCTTTAAGCATGATGCAAACCATTTGGAGCTGAGTGAGAGCACTGCCAACACAAGCTGCACTATTTAAACAAGTGAGGAAATGATCGTATATACAACATGCCAGCGAGCGCGCACACACACACACACCCCAAAGGAAGTCAAGAGGGCTTTTTTTTCAGGACACAGAGCGGGATGTCCGTGGCTAAAAGGTCGATATTTTCCCTTAACACCCTTCTCAATGACTTAATCGTGTTCCGTTTGCACAGAAAACTTCCCAAGAATAAAAAAGTCTGAAGAATTAGGAGGAGGGGTGAATGGGGAGGGATGTTTGGCCTGGGGCTGACCTTATCCGAGGTTTTCTCCACGTAGCAGGGGTCCTGAGGGGCAGCCAGCAAGGGGACAAAGCCTGAGAGAAGCCGATCCTCTTCCAGGATAAGAAGGGTGAGGTCATCGTCCGGGTCCTTGTACAGTGGCACCTCAGACTGATTCACTGCAGTCAGTATGTTACAGAAATCAGCCAGTGTCGACCACACATCCACAGCAACCCTGTGAGAAATAAGGTAAGAAAAGAAGAGTAGCTCTAAAGAGGGACCAGTAAAAGTATTCTTGGCACTTGTGAGCAGGGAGGTACTTGCAGCAAATGTTGTCTAGGCTGGCATGCTCCAGGAAATCGTACCCAAAATGCTAGAATACGAAATTGTGCCCACAGCAGCAATTTGGGGGGTGTGTGTGTGTGTGTGCACGTGTAATCTATGCAAAGTTCAAATTGATTATGGGAAGTTTTTAATCCTCACCAGAGAGGAAAAAGAATTTAGAGAATCAGTTGCCTAATGCAGGTCTTGTCACCTTTCCAGACAGTGTGCCTGAGACACTTACTCAAACACTCTAGACAACCAACCAGTGCCTGAGGCCGCTCCCAGAATTTCCCCACTCCTGACCAGCCAAATATATGCCACACAGACAGCAAATGAGCACCAGCCTCTCCTCCTCCAGCCACCAGTGGTCCAGTCATAGTGCAGAAAGAGTCATGAGGGTTTCCCCCTACAATGCTTTAGAAATCCCTTCCCTATATATATGCAGGAAAACAAACAATCAAACACAGATCCAACAAAAACCTCATTTCTTGCCTGCCAAGATCCTTCCAGGAAGGTAAAGCCTCTTACGCATTTCATCGGTGCTATCCTGGCCATTCCACACCCTCTTCTTTCTCTCACTTGTAGAAGGTTAGGTATAGGGTGACCAATCATTCTGGTTTGTCTGGGACTGTCCCAGTTTTAGCACTGAAAGTCACACATCCCTAGAAACCGCCCAGTCCTGGACAAACTGGGATGGTTGGTCATCCTAATTGCATATCACTAGGTCCTGGTTGAACCTGAGAGAAAACCTTGACACTGCAAAGTTTGGCACTCCCCATTTGAAATTCCAGGGTAGAATTATAAAAAAGGGGTTCATTTCTCTGTTACCATCACTTGTCAAAAATCTACTGTGATTCAGATTCCTGCTTTGGTGAGTAATAAGGGTCCATAAAACTTTTTTTTTTTTTTTTTGCCTGCCCAGGGATACCACAAATTGTGGTCAGATACAGGGTCTGCCAAGTTTACAGACTTGGCTTTCTTCTCCAGAGGAGTGCCTAACCAGGGAGTCTGGAACAGGCCGTACCCCATGGATGCTAAGTTTTACTCCAAAAGGAATGAGATGCATAGGGGAATTACAAAGAAAAACTTCACAATTAGGTTCAAGAGGTGGGGTGGCAAGAGGCAATATGCAAAGACAGCTATAAGAATCATCCTGGAATCTCCCTGGGGAGTTACCGCACACGAATCCTCCTAGGGAGAGGCCTTAGACCTGAGCAATTTGTTTCTCCTGGAGACTAGGGACCTCTGGAAGATAGCAAAAAAGAGGGCACTCAAGGGACATGCCACCGAAGGTGGGACTGGGGGAGAAAGTAGAGTCGAGGTATGGGAACCCCCTGACTGGCTCCAGGTGGAAGGAGGCTGCACTGGTTTATTTACTGTAACCACTGCACTAGGAAAAGGCAATGAAATGAAACATCTTGTTTTCAAGAGTATCCTGGGAACCAGGCGGAACACAGCCCCATTAATCACACAACAGCACACAATCAACACACGTGTACTGCAGAAGTAACTCGCTTCACAGGCTTTACCCAGGAAAAAGAACATGTTTGGGAAGAATCACCGGAGGGATGAGTTTTCTAAAGCCTCTCTCTGTGCAGACACCGACAACCAGCCTCATTCACAAAGCTCCATCTTTTGGCTCAGCTGGGTTTGGCTGTCAGAAATGTTTAAATATGGAAAAAAATAAACAGTTGCAACACGTTTCTGTGCAGAGATCTGCCTGAGCCCCTTTGTGATGTAATGGGAAACGCGGCATTCAGGCTACCAGCTGTAGAATAAACAGAACTTCGAGGGTTAAAAGGAACTGAACTTTCCACGACCCCATCTGCAGAGAAGAAAATAATAAGAGGAATGATGCACTGCCCCACAGCTCTGATAGTTTATCCTCCGGTCCGGCTGCAGAGACAAGCACCGGATGTGATAGGGCTGCTCAGGGCCGCCTCCGAGGTTAGCGCTGCCCATGGGAGACGCACAGGGAGGCTCTTCCAGTTCCCCGCTTCCTCCCCCAGTGCCCTGCTGGCCACTTGAGCCCACTGCCTGAGTCTGATCCCACAGCCCTGGTGAGCTTTGGCCAACAGGCATTGCTGGGCTGCAGAGCAGCAATTTGGAAAATAAACAGGAAAGACGACAGTAAGAAGGAAGAAGGTGAAAAGTCTCCCAGCTGAATTCTTGGCTTGAGGGCCCTGGTTGGTGCTGTGCAGGTCAAGGCTGCTGAGGACATAGTTGGGGGTGGTGAGGGCAGCAGCATCCCCAGCCAGGGAGAAGCGGCAGAAAATTACCCACGGCTGCCACAGTGGGAGGCCCCACATCCCTCTCTTATCCTCCCACCCCTACCATCTTGGATCCAAGATGAAGAAATATGTGGTACCATGTGGTTCTCATTACCATGCTCTCCTGTCCCCTAAGGCTCAGATAAACCAAAACTGACCCCTCCCAGAGATTGCTGGCCACCACTAGGGACCCCTGCCCACATCTGCCTTTGCCCATTACCACCCACCTTGTGCCAAAACCTTACGAGTCACTGCAAAAATAAGGTGGATGAGAGTCTTTACCTCAGTGTTGCTTGTAAGACAGCAGCCTGTGCCAAAAGACATAGGAAGTGCCCTGAGTTCCCAACTCAGAAATATAAATAAAAGTGGTCCAAGGGCCAGGCTAGACTGAGCAGAACCAAGGGAATACACAAAATGTTTCAATGAAAGGTCATTTCTGCCCTGGTCAATTCAGACTGGTCTTATATCTGAACTCTGATTGTGAGTAGCTGCTTTCTTCTGGTATCTCAGTAGGATTGCCCAAGCTCAGTTCACATTTCATATCATTAGTTATCTCCTCTCACTGAACACCACAGATATGAACACAACTCCCAAGGTACCCAGGGGCCATACAGTGACTGACTCTCTACAGTGGTAAGGGAGTGGGGGAGAGTCAGGAAACTAATACTAAAAGGAAGAGGTGCTTTGAAAAACTAGGTGAGATGCCTGAACTCAAAAGTTAAGATATTTGTAAGAGGATGAGGTAATTCCTGGCACCTGGGCAATATCACCTCAGCTTACCCCAATCAGGCCTCTGGGCTACAAGGTCAGTTCTGTGGGTGAACACAGGGTTTCCTGTCTAAGTAGAAGGGGAAAAGCTTAGCTTTTTCCTGCTTTAGTTCCTCATCCCAACTCAGAGCACCTTCTAACCTTCACCCTACAGCAGCCCTTGGACCCTAAGGATTCAAGGTTGGCCCAGACTGAGGAGCCCAAAATCAAATTTAGGCGGCTACACGGAGCTGTAAACAGCTCCCAATCTCCTGGAAATACCTGGGAAATAACTCCCCCAAAGGTTTTCCAGATAATCTCAAACCACTGTTGATTCTAAATGGACCCTCTAGAGTGCTGTAGGCTCAGGCAAGTCCTTCTGGCTTGTTCTGGTTCAACTTATATTTTAGGAAAACCCCCAGAGCCCACAAAGTCCCACTAAAGTTAGGGTGCACTCTTCACCAAGCAGACACAAAGCAGCCAGAGAATATGAAACTGTGTCCAATGAGCCCGTTTATGGCTTCCAGAATGGTGGCAAGGGAGTCTCTCAGCAGCTGTGATGTGATTAGTGAGCAGGGATCAGCAGTTACAGGGTGACCCACTGGCCCAACCCCACAGAACACACCACACACCAGGAAAGCAGACTCCTGGCTGGAATCTGAACGCCAGATCCTAGCTTGGGACAAACCAGCAGTTACTAGTTAGAGGTATGCACTCAGGACCAAGGCTCACTTGCTTCCCTATAGACATTCATTCACTTACTCCACCAGGAAAGGAAAAAAATAAGAGTTAATTTACTTTTTATTGCCTCAGAATTCCAAGGTTTAATGTAGCTGTCAGTTTGAGTGCAGTGCAGCTGCTGGCCGATACAATGCAGCCCAGGCCAGCCCAGGTGACTGGGGAAACACATTTCACAGAAATGAACCAACACACACTCCTGGCTGGTTGTTTGGGGGATATTGATTTGGGGAATCAGATTAACCCTTCAGGCTGGGGTTTCTGTAAATAGCAGTAGAAAAACAGCTTCAGTCCAGGGAACTGAGAAGCCCTGCTCTCAGACAGGCCAGTAGGTTTCCGTGTTTCTAAAATTTTGGAGTTTTCTCATAGGAGATATTACCTAACTACAACATGTTCTGAAAGATTAAGGTGTGAGATATGTGAGACATGTTGTACACAACAATATACCTCCTTGCTAGAACTCAGAAAGAAAGGCAGATCTGCCAACTTTATAGGGAAGGGGTCAGATAGGACTTTTCTGAAAGCTCCAACTGGGATAGGACTGAGGGAAGGAGACAGTATGGGAAGAGTGGAGTGCTAAGGCCCAACCAGGGCTCAGTCCACCTTTCTGGCAAGCCTAAGGAGGACTAAGCATTCACACACTCCTTCATATTTTGACTGGGGGAACAGGCTGACTGGTGATTAATATCAAGTACAATGACCCCATGTTACAAGCCTGCAGGGGCCTGTGGAGGTGGCCATTTCCTGTGTAATACCAGCTTGTTTAAACACTAACATTCAAACTCCACAGCTGCAGAACAAACCCGGAAAGAGTTGAGTGAGAAGAAGCCCTGCATTGTGTTTCAGAGCTATGGAAGATCAGAGAAGTAGCACAGATGGGAAACGAGTTGGGTCTTTTGGTTCCTGGAGTGAGGTGATCTGGAAATATAGCCAAGATGGCACAGAAACTCGGCACAAGAAGCTGAAAGGAGAAAGCCCACAAAAAAGACAAAAGGTCATAACAAGAGAAACACTCCTAAGATATGCAATATCTGCTTTTTCAAACTTGTTTTACTATAGGCCATTGTATCCTAGCCTACAACTCTCCACATAGGGTTCAATGGCCAACATAAGATCACTGTTGTCCTGAAGGACTTCTCATTCAACTAGAGAAAGCAGCAGGAGATGAGCAGCTAATAGCAGAAATGGACCTGAATCTACAAGTCTGGCGGAGTTAAAAGAATAATACCTGGGCTTAAAATGGCTTAGCAAGCCCCTTAGAAAACCAAGATGTCATGCCAACCCTATTTGTAGTGGGGCAGAGGATCCAGTTCTAGTACCTCAGTGCTAGGTGGTTCAACAGGCCCTGGAATGGGGTGAAGGTGGGGAGAAATCTACGTAGCTCCTCTGAAATGTAGGAACTACAAATAGTGTGTTTTCTAGATGCCACCATGATACAAAGAAGAGCCAAATGTGTCAGAGATCACCATTCTAGAGTTAAGACATGGGAAGTAAGATATCATACTCCAAGAATAAGAGATGTTTACTGGGTGACCACTAAAGAATAAAAGACTCAGGCAAGGACAATCCCTTCTACCTTTCTAGTTTATACAAACAAGTCAACTTGGGCCTTTGGGAGAGTATTTAACCCTAAATCAATTCTGCCCAACAGGGCAAATCAAATTCTGAAGCTTAGTCAACCGCACTAGTGTAAGAATATAAACTTCTCCATGTTCTAAGCAGTACAGCTGGAACCCTGTGGCCAGCAAGAGGTCACAATAACCTCATTCCAGGATTTCTCAAGTACCAGAGCACCTCTACTCCCTCCCCACCCCCATCTAGGTCAGTGCCTTATTTGATTTCAGATCTCCCAGGCTACATTCATATGCACAGCCTCTGTCACATCACCATGGTGTGTTAAACCCATCAGCACTGTATGTTTGGGAAAGAGCAGCCCCTAGGGGATCTTGACATCTCCATGGCATGAGTGGAGCCCTCAGCGGCCTCCCTGGTGCGGATTCTCACGGTTTCTGCCTCTCCAAACTTTTAGCTGTAACCACTCCAACACGTCTTCTTAGTTTAGCACACACTGGACCCAAATAACCTCAGCCCAGAGCTGGAAAGTACTCTCCCTGGGGTCAGCTGCTGTACCCTGCTGGGGTCAGACTGGAGCCTTAGGCCAACACCCCTTCCTCTCACAAGGAGTCCTGTGGGAGAAGTGGGGAGGAGACAGAGGCTCCTGCCGTGGGAGAGATCACGTGTGCCCCACACTCAGCACTTGGAGGAAGAGGAACCCCCTGGTGCCAGGCTATAGTGCTGACGCCCCAACCCGGAGCCAGGGAGACTGGGTGGGGAGCCAGGGTAGCAAAGGGGCTTCCCACAGTCACCACCACTTCCTTCAGGGAAGTGCTGATGGACTAGTACTTAGTGACCTCCTAAAATGCCCTTTTGGGAAGACGTATTAAACGTCCTTGAAGGGGTGCTGATTAGACTGGGGATTAGTTCTTATTTTAAAGCTGCCCTATGAGGGTGAGTGAACTAGCTGCTTTTAACTCAAGAATTTCTATCTCATCTACAGAGTCAACACATGTAGGCTCCCTGAGGAAATTAGCTTACTGCATACTCCCTACATATCCCAATTTCTCCCTATGTGACAATACCTCCAGAGGGCTCCCTACGAGGCTTTTCCAACATGCTCTGTAGACTATCAAGCCATGGAAAAGCAGCAAGTTCAGGAATTTCTAGAGTTTTACTTTATTTTTTTAACAATACTCCAATCCAACAGTGTGATAAATGCATCTGAGCTACAATTAGGAAGATATATAGCATCAGAATGCGAAGGTCTGGGCAGCCTGGCGAAACGCGGGCTCTCCAGAGCCCCAGCTATGTTTCCCATTATGTAACCCTGGTCATGGGCAGACAGCCAGACTCCAAATGAAAAAGAGACTCTGGCTTGGCACTGGTTCTATTTTCCTATCCTCATTCGGGGTCAGCACAGTGTCATACAGCTGCAGAGAAAGCTCTGGGGATTAAACCTGGGAAAGCCTCCAAGACCAGGACCTGGGTTCAAGTACCAGCTGAAAGCAATAAACCAACTGCCACAGCTGGGCTAGGTTTGGATGTTCTCAAAGTCCCCTGACTCTTTTACTTACTGAGAACTACAGATCAAGATGAGGGAAGATTTGGCTTTAGCAGAGACTGTGAAATGAGGTAGGTTGTCCCATTGACCTAGCCTTGCCAAAGGTCCTGGGATGCAAGGGGTCACTATGCTCAGGCTCACGGAAGCCTGCTGCTCTGCTCCTCTCCATCACCTGACATTCACAACTTTCCTCATGCTTACTTGGTAAAGTGGGGAGCAGCTGTCTCTCCCTTCTCACAAGGGGCTTGGTGTGAAAGCGAACAGAAACCCTGCTAGCAGATGGGGCAAGTAGATGGCACCTCCAAACACTGAGGTCTGTTCTAAATAGACCAAAGCACTCTATACTCTTTTCACAGTGGCCCCAGGCAACTTTCCACACCCTGCTACAATCCTCTATACCAAAAATCTCCTGGAATATGAAGCCATCCTATTACAACTCCTAACAGGTACAAATGGGAAGTCAACTTACTTCCATACATGCTGACTCCAACACACAGACCTACTACGTGCCACTGTCATGGAAGGCACAAATGGCCCTGCAATCCTGCCCTATCACTCTCCAGTGGCAATGATGTTCTGTAATCATCATCCAGGTGTTCCATATGTGCCAGTCATTGTCTAGGAAAAGTAGATTTGACTGGAAAGAGGAGCAGCATGGGCAAAGAGGAGAGAACCAAGGAGACTAATGATGAGCTCTGGAATTCCCCTAGGAGAGTGCAGGATGCTGTGCAATGATTCTCTAACTGCACAGGAAAGAGGGCAACAAATGTAAGACAGGGAGGGAATGGAGGGAGTGAGACGAAATAAGGGTCCAATGTGTCAGAGGGACCATTTGGGAGTGGGTTTCTAGAGGAAAAGCAAATGGAAATATAGGCTGTCACCTTATCTTAGGATCAGAGAAATTTGTCTTTGCAGAGAATAAATGCAGGCAAAGACCAACAAAAGCATGCAAACGAGAGGTGTTAAGTGGAAGCCATTTCCTTCCTACTCCCTTGAGAGCATTCCTAAACCCTCCAAAATGAAGATTATCAACAAGGACCTTACTAGTGTCAGAGGGTTTATAGTCCTGACATCTACAGAACCATCTGGGGTGTGTTATTCCCTATGGCCTTAAAAGGAAAGGCTAAACAGTATGGAAGATCAGAGGGCATAAGATGAAAGTCTGAAACCCACCATACCTTGCCAGTCTCTCAACCACAGTATTTACTCAGTATTAGGGAGCTATATAAGAATATGAGAAACTAAAAAGGAGGAAGGTAAAATTCTGATCCCACTTTTCCAGTGCTCAGTCTGAAGGCTATAAGGTAGGATTACCCTCGGTGGTAGTCAGACCAGGTTTACTCTGTTGAACAGTGGCACCAGTCCTTAAACAACCATGCCTTAGGGTCAGGCCCCAGGATAGCAAAGCCCCTCCTTTATGCTTAAACTTGCATTCCAGAGACAACCATCTGCTGATCCTGACTGCTCAGAGTGCAGAGGGGACTTTATTCTCTATCACACTGACTTCTCTAGCCCAGACTGGATTCACAAGATAGTGGTGTCCACAGCTACAGTAATTTATTTACTGGGCAATTAGATTCAATATACTATTTGGTCAGATTTGCTCTCCCTGTGAAGAAAAGTATAAAAAGACTAAGCAAATATGATTCAAGTGTCCCAACCCCCTCTGCTTCTCTGTAGCCCAGGATGTGAAGCCCAGCCGGGGATGGCTGTAGCTTGGACCACATGCCCGGCTGTAGATTGAGCCCTTGCCCAAAGATGGGCAGCAGCTCACAGAGCCGGCAACGGGCCATTTGCTGCAGCATCCAAAGAGAAAACAGATTCAGCACCTCAAGCAAATGAGGCCCAGCACTTCCTGTGTGAGCTTTCCATTTCCTCAGCCAAACAAAAGCCAAAGGGAGTGAAAGAAGGAGGAGGGATGAGGGAGACATGCTGCCTAAGAGAGTTAACAGACCTGATGGCCCAGGATATGGGTAAACAGGGACTGAATGGATCGTATCTAAGGGACCTATGGTTGTGAGGCAACCCAGGGAAGGCCCAAGCTTCAAGTACAGCTGGTCTGCCTCCCCACCCCCAAGAGGAAGGAAGGAACACTCAGTGACCCTTGCGCATGCTCAGAAGCAGTGATTTAGATACTTGGCGAGCTGAGTCCTTTCTTGGCATTTTCTTTCCAAAATTGCAAATTGCCTAGTCCGCATTATAGATTAACAGCCTGAAAAGTTTGAGGCTGTACATATTAACTCTTTGGGGATCACTGCTGGGAAACAGCTGTCCCCTGGCCAATAGTCTGTTGGTTCCTTTGTGTGGTCACAGCTGCCCAACATAGGGCTCAACCCTGGCTCATGAGGCCTTAGCCTGGAGTGTATTTTGGAAACCTGGGAGGGCTCACAGAAAGGACACAGGGAACTGTCCAATGCTGTGAGCACCATCTACAAAGTTATAGAGACAGAGCTGGGGAGGACATGGGGAGGGTGAGATTAACAGTCCAGGGGTGCTTCTTGGGGTGAAGACAGGGAAAAAAAATTTAGAAGGAAAGGCAGGGGCAGGGGGAAGAGTCAGACTACACAGTCTACACAGGAAGATCAATAATTGCTGGCCAGAAATCTCTGCTTTGGTGTTCCCCTGTGGGTCACACAAGAGTCTAGGAGCTAACCCGGACAAGCTTCCTTCCATATTCCCCAGAAGTGCCCTTGGCAACAGCTAAGGTCTCCATACTCTATCCTCCAGTATTTCCCCTTCCCAGAGAAGAGTACTGGAGATGAATGATGAAGTACTGGGTACAGATGTTTGTTCTGAAACACACAAATTCACACAACAAAGAGCCTGAAGGAGCTTTGAGTACACAGCACCTGCCAGAGACAACAACGCAGAGAATGGGGCTGGAGGAAGAAATGGGAGAGGGAAAGGGGAAACAGAGGTGGGGGTAGAGAGAGAGAGAAAAACAGAGATGCCAAGAGAGATAAAGGGAACAGGAGGAGAGAGATAAACAGTCAACACAGCTGAACAGAGATAGAGCCTAAACACACACACATGCACACTACTGTGCAAATATGACCGCGCACAGTGACACTAACACAAAGAGGAATGGGACACATGGGAACATGGATAGAGGTCAGGAGTCAGCAAGCTTTTTCTGTAATGGGCTGGATAGTAAATATTCTAGGCTTTGTAAGCCATACAGTCTCTGTGGCAACTACTCAACTCTGCTGCTGTAGTGTGAAAGCAGCCATAGACACAGTGTAAACAAATAAGCATGGCTATGTTCCAATACAACTTTATGGACACTGAAATCTGACTTTCATATTATTTTCACAAGTCATGAAATAGTAGTCCTTTGATTTTTTTCAACCAATTAAAAAGGTAAACCATTCTCAGTTTGTGGGCCATAGCTTGCTGACCCCTGATATAGACACACACACAGCAAAGGTAGACAACAAAGGCAGGCAAAGAGACAGAGGCAGGCAGGTAGACACAGGCAGACCCACATACACAGAAATCCCACCTCCAACAAAAAGATCCAGACTGACACAGAAAGACAAAGTTACAGACAAACATGGACACAGACACTCAGGAACATATACAAACATACACTCTCATAGGATTCAGTCACATGCAGACAGGGATGAAACCAAAGCAGACACAGACTAACATGGACCCAGAATCAACAGATAGACAGAGATATGGACACAGAGACATGAAGATGAGACATACATTGAAACAGACCCCCATGGGGACACATGAACTTCTCACAGAGACAGACATACTCAAGGATACACAGACAAACAGGCATAGACACAGGTATAGATATGGACACATCACATGAACACATATGGATATAAAACATATGGCCAGAGATGGATGGATACACATGGACAAATAAACAAAGACAGACATGGATAGGCACACTGAAAAACACCTAGATAGACAAACCCCCAGAGGCAAATACACACAGAGCTTCACACTTAGACACAGAAAGACACTGAGACACACACACAGACTTACAGACACACAGACAAATGGACCCAGATGGGCACAGAGTTAGATACAACCCAGACATGATACAAAGATAAAAGAAATAGCCATGGTTATACAACATTGTGAATATAACTTATGCCACTGTACTGTAAATTTAGAAATGGTTAAGATAGCAAATTTTGTTTTTTATATATATATATTTTTCCCCTCTCGTGTGGTACTCTACACTCAAAACCCTTGTTATATATATATTTTTTACCACAATTTTTTAAAAAGCCGTACAAACACCAACAGATCGACATAGGCACACCCAAGCAGACACATATACTTCCAGACCAACACACTCCAGTGTGTACAAATGTTCTGAGAGATACCACACTGACACACGGAGACAGGGCTGGGGGCTGCGGCATGGTGAGAGACAGAGAATGACTGAATGGAAGAGAGATATGCATGCACTTACCCTCCCCACACACTTCCATGCCACAAGAGGAGGCACAGAGATGGAGTGTGGAAGACAGCACAAGAAGCAGTGAGAGAGCCTGAAAGATGCACAGAGAAAAACTAAAAGGGACAGAAAGAGACAGCAACAAAGTTTCTCTCACACATATCAACACAAATCCAGACTCCAGAGGCAGCTGGAGAGACTGTGAATATGAACAATATGAGGGAACAAGAGCAAGAACAGATAACAAAACGAAGAGCAAGCTACAGAGCGAGAGAAAAAGAGAGTGCAAGAGGAGGAGGAACAGGATTCGAGAATAGGCAAAAATAACCTAAAACATCAGGGGACAAGGAAGGTGTTCAAGGAAGGGAAAAACCAAAGTTCAAATGAAGACAGAACAGAGAAATAAGCAGGCTGTGGGCAGAAGGAAACAAACAGCAGGAAGAGGACGGGAACTGTGGGAACACAAGTGGGCCAAGGCCAGCAGTGCCAAAGGAATAGTCAGGCCAACTCACTGTGAAGGCAGGTCCAGGGATGTGGGCGGAGGATTCCAGGTGTCTGGGTATCCGAGCATCCAGTCTGACCAGACTTTCACACTGGGGAGCAGTTCCTTCAGGTCCGGGACAAAGGAAGACACCTTGATGTCATCTTGGTCATCCTGATCCTCAGGAGAGGACAGCTGAGCTGCAGAGGCAAAGGGTGAGAACTGGGCCTATATCTGCTGTGGCCTCTGAGTGAGGCCTGGGGCGCTGGGACGCCAGCAAGCTCTTAGGGAAGGGAGACCAAGTCCACAGGAAAGCTGGGCCCAGAAGTGAGGACAAGCGCCAGCACCTAAGAGGATTCTGAAAAGCAGGACAAAGAGAGAACCAGTGCACTGGGTCTGCCCCCAAAGATAGCTGTTTCTACTTTACCTGGCTGAAGTCTCTACTCTGTCCTCTAGCCTATCCTTCTAGCTTTCCTTCAGCACAGTACTGAGATGGCAACAGGGTTCCTGCCAAAACCGCATAACCTGAATTTTATCGTTAAGAAAACATCAGAGAAACCCAAATTGCGGGACATTCTATAAAATAAATGACTTGTACTCTTCAAAAATGTCAAGGTCATGAAGGAAAAAGAAAGATTGGAAAACCATTCCAGATAAAGGGAGACTAAAGAGACTGACATCTAAATGCAATGTGTGATCCTGGACTGGATCCTAGAGCAGAAAAAAAATTTTGTTTTTCTTGCTATAAAGAACATTATTAGGCCAATTGGTAAAAAGTTAATAAGGTCTGTAGATTCAATAACAGTACTATATCAATATTGACTTCCTGATTTTGATAAATGTTATTAAGAGAATATCCTTGTTATTAGGAAATACTGAGTCAAGTATTTGGTGGTTAAGGGGTACCATGTCTGCAACTTAAAATCAAATGGTTCAGAAGAAAAATAATAATAAGCTTAAATATATGTATGTGTATAGAAAGAAAGAGAACTTAAAGTCATATGGTAAAGTGTTAATAATCTTGCAACTTCTGTAAATTTGAAATTATTTCAAAATAAAAAGCTGTTCCCCTGTCCCTGAAAAAAGGCAGCCCAGAGGCTGGAGATATTCACAAAGCTGGTGTGGCAGGGGGTGAAAGAGGGGCCTCATTGCTCACCAATATTGACCTAGGAGCTGAAAGAAAGGTGTGACCTTAAGCCCTACCTTACACTGCTACAGCAACCAGGCTTAGAATTTTAAGGGCAGCCTTAAAGGATATGGGATACTACCTCAACCCAAGGGCTAAAAATAGTATCAACTCTAGTCCAGTGAGTCACCCAAGATGGCCGGTCCACAGTGGTTATAGCACCCACCAGGTACCAGACAGGTACCAGGTACCACTATGTCCAGAGGGACATAGAGATAAAGGGCAAAAAACATAATATCAAGTATGAACAAAAAGGGAAACTCACTTTTCTGATGTTTTAAAGATGCAGGAACACGAAGCAGCTCACAGGTAAAGTGAAAATCCTAACTACTAAAGGAGAAAAGAGGGAGGGAATAGTTCCACAAAAAGGAAAGAGAGCCTTAGAGGCAATGAGACTACCAAAGGAGATGAGACTAGTTCCGTGGGCAAAAGGAAGGGGAGCATGTTGGGAAGAGGAAGAATGGAGCATACAGGGAGAAGATACTGAGAAGCAGCACAGCACCCTGAGGCTTGTCTGGATGGGGCCAGGCAGCTGGAAAGCCCACCAGTCAGGGGGCCACTCCTGCTTACCTTTGGCGGACTCCTTAAGTAAGCAGGTGCAGCGCCGTACCAGTAGAGAAAACATAGCCAAACCCAGGGCTGCAGCTTGCTCCTGGATCACAGAGCGACACTCCTCTGAGAAGCAGTCTGAGGAGAGGCAAATGAAACTCCATCAATACCTTGGGGGACAAGGGCTACTCTTTTCTATTTTACAATGTGTGCATCCTTGGCATATTACTGAGCTTCCTTTTCCTCACCTGAGACTGTAATACTCTTTCTCTCAGAGAGTGGTTGTAAGGCTAAATAAGAATGCACGTGAAGCGCTTACCACAAGCTCTGGCAATACGGAGAAGCGCTGATAACATAGTAAGGATCACCTGCATCAACTCTGCAGTGCATCATTTCCCCAGGACCAGTTACCTCAAGGTGAGCAGTCTGAGCCAGAGCTGCAGGGACTCTGCCTTTAGCTGGCTACTGATAATGTAAAGCTATAGTAACAAGAACTCAAGATTTAATTAACTCTAATGTACAGTAAGCAGAAGCACAATCATCAATTATCAGAAAAATACAAATTAAAAAATTATCTTCTTGAATAACCAACCTTTGGTTCCATCCTTACCTCCTCTATGTTCCTCCTCCTAAGAGAACACACACGACACAAATAACCTATTTTCACTGAATGAGTTAATTTTATATAGAACAATGCTTGGCATATAATAAACATTTTATCAGTGTTAGCTTTTGTTTTCACAAAATTTTTTCCCCTATGACTAAAAAATAAATCTGGCTCCCAATACCAGCACCCTCTCTCCCTCACTTTTTCGGCCTGGCTAACTTCCCTCTGGCTGCAGGTCCCTGAAAGGAGGCTCTGGCAGCTGTTCTTTGGTGGGAGCTACATAACACACTCCCAAATCCCTGCCTGTATCTACTCTTTGTCGGGGCCTTCCCCGGTACCCACTTCATCTGGACTTGAGAGGAATCGGTGACAAATAGAAGGCAGCAGTCCAACCTGCAGCTTCAGAGAAGACCTCCAATACCCACAGGAGATGGAATCAGAGCCAGGCTCACTACCTGTGGCAGCAGCTAATCTGTTAATTCCCTCTGTAATACAAAAGAAGCCTCAGAATCTCCAAGTATTAAAAGGATAATTAGCCACATGTTTGATCTCTGTCCTTGCCTGCATTTTAACCTCAATAGCCAAGGGGGGAGCATGCTTGTGGGTTCTCTCTCTCTTTCTAAATCTCTAATCTTGTCAATGGGACCTAACTGAACTCTCTGAGATGTTACAGAACCACAGTATTCCCTCACCCAGGAGCAAGTATGACTGGAGTATACAAAGCCAGCCCCAAACCACTTTTGAAAGTCCTGGGAAGAAGAAGGAGCAGGCTGCTGCTCAGAAGGGCCCAACATATGAATACCATCAGTGTAGCAATTCTACTGTGGCTTTCCTGCCATCTTCCAGATGCCTCCTGGTCCCAAATGTCACCCTCTAACTTTTCAACTCAACTGTGGCAGGCAGTAAGGAAGTGGTAACAACCCATGTGATTGAACAGATCACCACTCTCATTCTTCTCCTGGTAAGGCCCTCAACCTACATTGGAGAGAAAGAAAACAAGTGTCCAAGAATCAAAAGGAGGGAGGAAGGAAAGCTGGGAAGAGGAAGATATGCAAGCCATCCCAAGAAAAGATGCCAAGTCTTCGCCAACCCCCTCCCCATAGGCAGCAGCACTGTCAGTACAGTCCCAGCCTCTGCCAAGCACTGCCAGCATCCTGCCTCTAATTAGCAACAAAGCCCAGAACGAAGGAATAAGTCCAGGACAGAGGAAGCTGGGAGAGGACCAATGGATCTTGGTGGTTGACACACTGACCAAACATTAGTGCCCTTCGTCAACTGGGCATCTTAAGCAGAAGTTACCTGCACACAGAAGGCTAGAAGGGATGGCGGGGGTGTCTTAACTCCAAGAGACTGGCATTTTGAGAAGCACAAGGCTTTAATAAGACACTCTCATTAGCCTGGACAAGGACAAGATGGAGGAGAGGGAGATTTCTTTCACCAAGCTTATTTCTATTTTTATGACAAATGGCAATCCCAGGCTTGACTGTCTCTCAGAGTTCAAGGTGGGGGGCTAGGACTCAAGACGGATAAGGAACTACTTAAGCACAGTGATTATCTGTGGCCTCAGGAGAGCCCAGGTTGGCTTTTTTTTTAAAGCCTCCTGCAGTAAGGTCTGGGGACCAGGCAGGGTGGCAACAACTGGGGCCTCTTTGGTGTAGGTCTGGAAGGGCTCAACTACCTCTCAGAGCAAAAGCTAGAAGGCAGCTTCACAATTGCTCTGTTCTTGGTCATGGTTATGTCACTCCAACCCCTCTAACCCCCTCCTGAAGAAAGGCCCAGTAGCACTGCTGGTTTGTGTGTACAAACCAGTAAGCTGCTCTGCCCTGATCAAGCAGGTGGAGATATTACAAGCTATCTAGGGGGTCAGAATGTCTGGGTCTTGGTCAGTCAGCAGGTTGACCATGTTATCTGGAGTACTTTCTGGAAGGCCTGTCCTTCTCCATGGCTTAGTGGTACAACAGGCACATATGGAGCATCTATAATGTGCTAGGCCCTGTGCTAGTTATCATGGAGAACATAACTACAAATAAAACATGGTCTCTGCAACCTTAGGACATTTTACTAGGGTGGAGAAAATCATTATTTACCCAAGTAACCATGGCAATTTGAACCTAGTGCCTCAAGTGAGAAATGTATTAAGTGCATGGCACCTTCATGAGATGCTCTTCACCTCACTTAGACTTCCATGGGCTAGAAGCCATAAGATACCACTCCTTAGGAGTACTCACCGTTATACAAGTGGGTGGGAAAACAGTATCTAGATTCCCAGAGTCCACACACCTTGGGGCTAGACCTAGGAAACTGTACCTAGTCTGACAAATGCCCATATATATACCTGGAGTTAGGCTGGTTCAAGCCAACAAGTGATGGGGGGGTGGGGAGGAAAAGGCATTGTTTGCCTTGGTATTTGCCTCGGTTCCTCTGGCTTTGTGTCAGGTAGCAAGAGCCTGACATGAGCTGAGGAACTCATTAACATTGTGAAACAGCCTTTCCCCTTCTTTCCAAAAGCAGGCTTGCTCAAGGGTTTAGAGTAATGGTTTTGACTAAGTAAGTCAGACAGAAATATGTCTTACCAAGAAAGTCACCTGAGGTCTGAACTTGGTTCAGCCCCTTCCCACACGTGGGCAGGTGACCACAGCGCCCAGTATTCCTGTGGCCAAATACCTGCTCAGACAGAAATATTCTTCTCACTCCTATGTAACAGGGAGACTTTCTCATTTTTCTGAGAACATATTCATGGAAAACATAAACCAACTGTCGTCAAAGTTGCATGAAATCAGGAAATGGAGCGGCCAGGAGAAGGTTGCCATGTGGCCGGATGTTATGTATTTCTAATTAGTGCTATACATCTTTCAACAGCAAGTGTCCTTCTGCTGGGAAACACAACACACTGCCCTTGTTATTGTAACTGTCAGAGAAGTGCTTAAACAGATAATCTCCAGGAAAAGTGATAAACACGTTCCCTCTCCCACTAGTGTGTGTGCGATGGTGCTGCCAAAGCAAAGCTGTGCCTGATGGCTCCAGGATGGCAAAGCATCCTCCTGCAGGAAATGGGAGTGAGGCAGGAGGTGTGGAGAGGGAAGGGAGGGGAAGAGATGGGGAGGGGAAAGGAGGCCCACTTGCCTGGACCCTCTAAGCCCAGCCAAGGGATGGGAGTTCAGAAACATCACTTCTGATTAACTCCCAGGACAGGGTACCAAGTTTTTGTCCCCGAGAGATTTGGAGGTAACCAGTATCCGTGGGATGGAGTTTGGTTGGTCACAAAAAAATCTGGCAGCAATGGAATTAGCAGAGTTCCCTTGTTGCACACAGCCTGCTTCCTGGCAAGAGGATGAGAAGAGTAATGAAGAGAAGACACAGGATGGATGACACATAAGTCTGATACCCTGACAGCAACAGAAGGGATTCAGAGGGCAGTGGGGTTCACTAGCAGAGAGAACCAACTATCTGCTTGGCTGTTTCACTAATAGCTAGAGAAAAATGCAGACAAGATCACTTATTCACTGATTCCCTCCCCACCATCTCTTCCCAAAGAGAGGAAATGAATGGTCAGTCACCTCCAAACTAACACCACCTGGAGGCCATTTGCTGGCTCTTATCTTTCAGACATAAGGCTGCTTTTCTCATGAGTCAGTTACCAGTCAGACACAGGGCTGGCACAGTTCCTGAGCAGCCCACCAAAACCTCCTTGTCTACAGGAAGTGGGCAGTGAGAGTATCTTTCGACTGCTGCTGCTTGAGCCACAGAGTTCCCTCTGGCAGTTGCTGGCTAAAGAGGAGGTGGAGGAAGCAGTCACTGTATAGGAACCAGACAAAAACAAAATCTCAGAGCAAAAGCAGAGATGTCTTTCCCTCAGGGCGTCATTTTATTCCCTGAGGAGCAGAATGAATGAGTCAGAAGAATTAGACACCAATATGCCCAAGCAAATTATTCATGCACAATGGCAAAAAAGAGTTAGGCTGACTGGGTGTGAGGCAAGCCGTAACATATCCCTAAACAGGTACAGCCAAGACAAGACAGAAGAACATGGAAAACGATGTTTCCTCCCTAGGAGTCCTTGCTGTCATGCCTGCTGCTCCCTTTGGATTTTCCAGGACTATAAAACTCTGGCTTCTTCTAGAGCCCTTCTGAAAGTAAGGAGATGTAGGGGCAAAGGAAATCCCAACCTCCTAACAAAGTGACCTCTCTCATTAATTCCAAAAACACTTATTGGGCACCCAACTGTGGAGTACATAAAGGAAAACAGAATCCTTGTGAGAAGATGATAATCTAATAAGGAAGACAGGGAGAATACACACATACCCAAGCAACTATAATTCAAGACATGTATGACATGCCATAAAGAAGATGGAAGTAAGATGCTTTCTGTTATGAGGGAAAGGAAATCATTTTGGTTAGCATATATCAGAGAAGGTTTCATGGAAGAGACCCTTTCTGAGCTGAGCTGGAAGAGATGAACAAAATGGAACTGGCAGATGCAGGAGAGACTGCGTGTACTACAGAAGGCTTGCAGGTATTGCACGCACCGTACTCTGCCTGATGTGTGACTGGGACCACAAAGTACAGGGCTTGGAATGCCAGAAAAAGGAACACGGACTTGACTCAACAGACAGTGAGGGAGCACTCACTCAAGGTTTTTGAATGAAGCAATGGTGAGTATTTTATAAAGATTAATGTAGCTAAAGCATTTAGGACACATTAGGGTAGCTGGGAAAAGGTAACAGCGAAGGAGACCAGTTGGGAAGCTAAGAGAGAATGTGCTTGTTCGAATGAAGAGAAATTGTATGTAGAACACTTCATAAAGTTTATAATGCCAAGTATAACATCTTTCTTGTAAGAGAGGTAAAGAGGGAATAAAAGGAAGTACACAGATATGAAAAATGCTGCAGAAAGAAAACCAAGAGAAGGTGGAGACAATGTGGGTGGGGGAGGGTGGGTGGAAGGGGTGAAGACTGCTGGAACAGGTCAAGGACTCCCACTGATACGCCTGGCAGGGTCCAGAGGATCCTGAGAACTCAAGAAGGGTAACACCCACCAAATGAGATCCAAGAAAGGGGCAGAAACTCAGGATTGCAGAACACCTGGAGAGAGGCAGGTATGTGTCAAGGGTCCCCAGGCTCCCACCCACTTGGCTCTGGGCCAAGTCCTGTCTTTTTAGAACAAAGACACTACAGGGGGTCAGAAATACTTGAGGAAGATCTTGCCTGAGGAGGCCTGGGAAGTCTGAACTGGCTCTCCCTGTGGAAGCCATTAGATATTCAGCACTTCATTTGTTTCCAATTCTTGCATGAGTGCAGCCCCAGGCTGTGGGGTGAGAGGCTCCTCTCTGACGTAATCAGGAAGCAGCTGCAAAATTAAGGAATCCCTCATGACATCATAAAAAGGGTCGATGGTTTACTGGGGAAAGTATAAAAATTAATTACATATTCCCACATGACTCCCTTCCCCTAAATCTGTACACACCCCCTCCCACCTTCACACATTCTCTCATCAACAACATGCAGAAGCCCCCTTGATGAACAGGGTACAAAAGGGCAAACAAAACCCAGAGTGAGAAAGTTCTTTGATGCACCCACTATCTGCCCCATGTATTTGGAACTTAACACGCAATATCTTGCCCTGGAATTTTTTTACATATAGCATGTTTCCCCAACAAAATGATAAGTCCTTTGAGGGCAAGAGCTATGTCAAGACTTCAAATCCTTGAAAATTAGCACTATGAAGAGGTTCAAGAAATGTTTGCTACTCGTAACAGTAGGCCTGCTTGCCTCTCTCACTTGTGGATCCTTACCATGAATGACATGAGTCCACTGTGGCCAGAAGTAATAACTAAGATATATTGAGACCTGTGTTAGGCACAGAGTATTTACATATATTATCTCAAAGCTTTATAAAAGATTTGCACAGGAGGTATCATTCTCCCTTTTTGACATTTGAGAAAATAGGCTAGGAGAGGTTAAATGACTTGCCCAAAGATACAAAGCTAGTGTCAGAACTGGGATTTGAATCCAAGTCTGTGTGGTCTTGTGCCCACACTGTTTCCATACTTAGTTTTCAAACGCCTGTGACACAAGCTTCACACTCCAACTGCTCCTCTCCCCTTTGTGAACATGAAAACCTCATGTTACCCAAACACAGTTCTGCACAAAAAGCCCAGAGATGACAACTATGTGGAAACCAAAATGAAAAACACCATACCATTTACAATAGTGCCAAAGAAAACGAAATACTTAGGTATAAGTCTAACAAAACATGTACAGGATTTCTATGCTAAAAATCACAAAATGCTGATGAAAGAAATCAAAGACAATCTAAATAACTGGGGAGATATACCATGCTCATGGATTGAAAGACTCTACATTGCAGAGATGTCAATTCTCCCTGATATGTTTTGAATATTTAGCCCCTCCAAATACCATGATGAAATTTGATCCCAGTGTTGGAGGTGAGGCCTAGAGGGAGGTGTTTAGGTCATGGGGGTGGATACCTCATGAATGACTTGGTGCCCTTCCCAAGATAATGAGTGAGTTCTTGCTTTATTAGTTCACTTGAGGGCTGGTTGTTTAAAGGAGCCTGGTGCCTCCTCCTCGCTCTCTTGCCATGTGACAAGCCTGCTCCCCCTTCACCTTCCATTTTGATTGGAAGCTCACTGAAGCCCTCACCAGAAGCAGATGCTGGCGTGATGCTTCTTGCACAGCCTGCAGAACCGTGACCCAAATAAACCTCTTCTTTACAAACTACTCAGCCTCAGGTATTTTATTTATAGCAACGCAAAGCAGGCTAACACACTCCCCTAATAGATCTATAGGTTTAATACAATTGCTATCAAAATCTCAGGAAGGTTTTATGTAGACAAAGACAAACTTATTCTCAAGTTTATATGGAAAGGCAAAGGATCTAGAATAGCTCAATTTTGAAAAAGAATAATAAAGTGGGAGGAATCATTCTTCCTGATGTTAAGTCAAAGAAGGAAAGATACTCTTTTCGACAAAGATGCTGAAACAATTAGACATCCATATGCAAAAAAAAATGAACCTTGACATTTACAAATGCATAAAGTTTCATACTTTATACAAAAATTTCCTCATAATAGTTCAAAGACTTAGATGTAAAACATAAGACCACAAAAAAAAAAAGAAAATCTTCAAGACCTAGGACTAAGAGTTCTAAGATTTAATGCCAAAACCACAATCCATAAAAGGAAAAATTGATAATACTGGACCTCATAAAAATTAAAAAGTTTTGCTCTGCCAAAGACCCTATAAGAGGATGAAAAGGCAAATTAAAGACTAGGAAAATATATTTGCAAACTACATATCTACCAAAGAACTAGCATCTAGACTATATAAAGAACTCTCAAAATTTAACAGTAAGAAAAGAAACAATACATTTAGAAAATGGGCAACAGACATGAACAGACATTTTACCACAGAAGACATACAAATGGAAAATAAGCATGAGAAAATATGTTCAATATCATTAGTCATTAGGGAAATAAAAACTATAATGAGATATCACTACACATCTAACAGAATGGCTAAAATAAAAAACAGTAACAACACCAAATGTTAGTAAGGATGCAGGGAAACTGGATCACACATATATTGCTGATAGGAATGTAAAATGGTACAGCCACTCTAGAAAACAGTTTGGCAGTTTCTTCTAAAACTAAAAATGCACTTATGATATGACCTAGCAATTGAACTCTTGGACTTTATCCCAGAGAAATGAAAACTTATGTTTGGACAAAAACCTGTACATAAATGTTCATAGCAGCTTTATTCATAATAGCCCCAAACTAGAAACAACCCAAATGTCCTTCCATGGGTGAATAGTTAAAGAAACTGTGGAACATCCATACCAGGGAACATTACTCAGCAATAAAAAGAAATGAACAACTGATATGTGCAATAAGTTGAATAGACCTCCAGGGAATTATGCTTTGTGAAAAGCCAATTTCAAAAGGCTATATATTGTATCATCCCATTTATATAATATTCTTGAAATAATATAATTATGGAGATGGCAGATTAGTGGTTGCCAGGGGTTAGGATTTGGAAGTGGAAGAGGGTATGGATGATTCTAAAGGGTACTATGAGGGAGACTTGTAGTGACAGAATAATTCTGTATCTTGATTACGGTAGTAGTTATATGAAGCTACACGTCTGACAAAACTGCACAGAACTACACACGCCCACATACACAAGTGCACATGTAACTGGTGAAATCTGAATAAAGGCTGTGGATTATACCAATGTCAATTTCATGATGTTGATATGTACCGAAGTTATGCGAGGGGTGAAGGGTACATAGGACCTCTCTGTACATTTTTAAAACAATTTCCTGTGAATCTATAATTAAATCAAAATAAAAAGTTTAAAACAAGTAAACCAAAACAGAAAGGTAAATAAATAAAACCCAAAAATATCTGACATAGGATTCCAGAAACTCCGCTCTTTTTACATAGAAAAGGGTTACTTAGACATTTTTGGGATACTTTCCCAATTAACAGTAGCTGATCACTTTGTCCAGATGCTGTAGCCCTTTGTTTGCATCTTGTGCTGCCTGGCCTGAGCTGTTAGAGATGCCTAGCTGTGTGGCTCCTTGTCTGGCCTGAATAAGAAACTGCCAGAGGTAACCAAAAGGAAAATAAGAAAAAAGAAGGGAAAGTTCACTGAAGACAGAACTTGTGTTTAAAGAATAAGGAGTCAAGCAAGAGAACTTCATCGCCAAGGCCATGACTCGTCAGATCAGTAAAATCCACATCAAGCAGCACAAAGTGAAGGTGATGAAAGTGAAGAAAGATGACAAAAAGAACAAGTTGTAGAAGCTAAGTGAGATGTTTAAACACGTTCTTGCTTCTCAAAAAATAAGTAAAGGTACAAATCTCACACCAATGGTATGTGCATTCTTCAAGCAAGGGCAGTCAGGGGAAAGAAGATGCTTCAAACATGAGCCGTAGCACTGTTTTCTTCATAAATGAAACTGTTTATGCATTTTCAGTGTTGTTCTGGACCACTAATCAGATGCATATTAAGATGTATTTTTTTAAAATTGGCAGCATCAACTGCAATACTCTGTTAAATTGCCCCTTTGCCAATATATCCGTAAATAAAGACCAACCTTAACAAAAAAGTAGGAGACTTCATCAAAATAAAAATGTTCACTTTTCAAAAGACAAAACTGAAAAGATAAGCCACAGAAAATTTTCTCACTGGGAGAAAATATTTGTAAAACATATATTTGACAAAGGACTCATAACTAGAGTATACAAAGAACTCTTTTGACTTAATAAGAGAAGCAAAAAATTGGGCAAAGATGATGTATAGATAGCAAATAAGTACATGAAAAGATGCCCAACATCATTAATCATTAGGGAAATGCAAATTAAAACCATAAATACAACTCCACACCCAATAGAATGTCTATAATCAAAAAGATGTAAAATAACAAGTGTTGGTGAGGATGTGGAGTAACTGAAATTCTCACACACTGCTTTGAGAATGTAAAATAATACAACCACTTTGGAAAACAGTTGGGCAGTTTCTTAAAAAGTTAAAACACACACTTACCAAATGACCCAGCTATATTACTCCCAGGTATTTACCCAAGAGAAATGAAAGCATACGTCCATGTGAAGACTTATACTTGAATGTTCATAGGAGTTTTATTCACAACAGCCAAAAACTGGAAAAAACCCAAATATCCATCAGCAAGTGAAAAGATAAACAAACTGCGGTATATCCATACAATGAAGACTACTCAACATTAAAAAGGAACAAACTATTGAATCATGCCACGGCATGGATGAATGTCAAAAACATCATGCGAAGTAAAGAGAACATACTGTCGAATTCCATTGACATAAAATTCTAGAAAATGCAAACAAATCTACAGTGACAGAAAGCAAATCAGTGGTTGCCTGGGGATTGGACAAGAGGCTTAGGGAAGAAAGGATTACAAAGCGACACAAGGAAACTCGCAGTGAAGGATATGTTCACTATCTTGGTTGTGGTGATGGTTTCACAAATGTATACATATCTCAAAATTCATAAAATTATACATTTTAAATATATGCAGTCTAAAATACATCAATTCTACCTTACTAAAACTGTTAAAAAGACTTTTTTCTAAATAGAGAAATTACATTTAGAAGGACATTAGTCTGACCCTTCACTTCAGATGTTAAGAGTTTGTAACCAGAGGAGGCTGACTTGATAAAGAAAACTAGACATCTACTAAGTGCCTAGTATGTAACAAGGCCCTGGGCAAGATGTTTTGCATATGTTATCTAATTTAACACTCTGAAAAACTCTGTAAACTGGCACTGATAGCCCTACTTTATATACAAGGAAACTAAACCTCAGAGATGGTAAATAAACTTTCTTCATCAAGGTCACACAGCTGGTAAGTGGCTGAGTGGGGAATTCGAACCCTCAATCAGGTTGATTCCAAAGCTCTTTACAGCATTACAACACAACTGCTACCTTCTGAAGGTGAGAAAATGATATCCAGAAGTGCTAGGCCCTCTCCAGAGGACAGCTTGGCTTTCCCTCCTCCTTATATGCTGCTCTAGGGCCAAGAAATGTCCTGGGGGCTCTATCATTACTTCTTGGCAAGATGGACAACAAACCATCTACTCTCTACAAGGAAAATGAAAACACTTCTAAATGAGTGCTTAACTTTTTCCAGGAAATACTCGTGCAATTTTAGAAATAGTACTTCTATAGATTTACTGGAAAATAAGTAAATAAATAAAGTGCTAGTCAAAACACACTTTGGTCATTTCTACCTTAGTTGTGTCTCTGGATTGATATTTTTGTCACTCAGTTCCTACCTGATTCCAGGGTTATTCAAATACACATCGCCTCTTGGGCAAGCAGAGCTGCTGCCAGCAGAATGGCATGCTGGTACTGGAAGTCCCTTAGCAATGGGGCTGAGGAGAACAGGGCCTGCCATTCCAGCACTTCATTTGGAAGAGTTACAGGTAGATCTTGTAGGACAGAGTTTCTGCTTCTATACTGCTTGCCAGAGGTTTCGGGAAGCTTGCCTCTTTCCCAATATTTGAGGGAAGCAAAGGAGGAATAGAAATGAGTAGTAGCTCTTTATTACATTAGATAGGTAAGACCCTATATAATCCCATATAGCAGATCTGGGGTGTCTCATGTCAGAAGTTATTTAAAGTTGTGGAGGAGAAGAGATGTGAAGGAGGACTCTTAAGAGGCACACCCCTTAGCCAATTTAGAAGGAACTTTTCCTGCAACAGGGAGTAGGAATAAATACTGCTACACCACTTCTGATTTAGAGCAGGGAGAGATTTCACAGCTGATTTAGACAAACAGCTTGAAACCCAACTCTGTTGGTATGAAGCTTCAGAAGCACTTTGGGCCAAAAGTAAAAATTAATGAGGGATAATGTCTGCAGACATTCTGATTCAGAGAATGCTCCTTTGATACGGCAGGCAGAGGAGCAGAGAAGTGCTCAGCTTCCATTTTAACAGATTAACTCAATTCCTTTTCACTTATGGCTTTTTTCTTTTCTTTTAATGGCTTCCTAAAGGATTTTTAAGAGTCTGACAGAGTTTGTAAACAATGCCAAAAATAAAACAATTCTGAGATGGGCAAGACAGAGAGGTACTTAGGATAGAAAGGATCTCTTGGAGGCCTTCTGAGAAGTTAGCTTTTTCAGGAAGCTTCCAGAACGGAAAGAATATTAGAGCTATCAAACAAACTCTGTGGGGTCAGTACTGAAAAATGAGACCAATGATAAGACATAATTCTTTGGTGGACTCCTTGTGAATATCCAGATCTGCACATTCATCTGGCTCTGTTCCAGCAACTCACCCTAAAATGTTTCCCCAAAGCCGTATAATCTGAGATCAATGCCCAAACTAGACGGAGTAAGTAATGACTTCGTCCAACCCCACCCACTGTGGTGCATCTAGTTTTAAAGTAGAAAAGAGGTCAGCAGAATAATAGCTAAGTAAAGCAATTATGCCAAGGAAGCGAGAAAGGCAGCGCTCAATGAAAGTGACTAGCAACCCAGTGAGGCACCAGCTAGTCCTCTGACCTAGAAGCTCTAGAATGCATACTCCCTTTAATAGCCCTTCCAAATTTGTATTCAGTTGGCTGACTGGTCAATTTGTCAACAATACTTACTGAAACCTATATACATTGTTTGAAACCTATATATATTTAGTTTAAAAGTAGATTAAAATTTTTTTGTTTATATTCATTCTTTTATACCTCATTTCACAAAAGATTTGTGACATCATACAGCAAAATCACATAAAATTAAATAACATTAAAGTAGATTAGAAAATCAAGACCAAGAAAAATGAAAAAATGTCAATCACATGGGTTAATGGTCTAACAAGAATGGACTTAAAATTTGCCTTTTCTGGCAGCCAAAGCAAAAAAGGAAACACCAACAACTGTATAGTTGTCATTATTGGAAAGGAATAAGTGTATCAGTACCTCAGTAAGAACAAATCTTTTCTCAGCACTGAGTTCCAAAATAATTTTTTTTTAAAGAGACAGGGTCTCACTCTGTCGCCCAGGCTGGAGTACAGTGGCAAGATCATAGCTCACTGCATCCTCGAGCTCCTAGACTCAAGCAATCCTCCTGCCTCAACCTCCCAAGTAGCTGGAACTACAAGTGTGTACCACTATACTCAGCTAATTTTTTTCTTTTTTTTTTTTTTTTTTTTTTGAGACAAGGATCTCACTGTGTTGCCCAGACTGGTCTTGAACTCCTGGCCTCAAATGATCCTCCTGCCTCAGCATCCTGAGTTGCTGGGATTACAGGAGTGAACCACCGCACCTGGCTCTAAAATAATTTTTTTTAACATGGACTCTATGCAAGTGATACTGTATGGAAAAAAATGAACAATAATCTTGAAAAGATTTTTCACAACACATGTTGTACATACTGTCAAGATATGCCTAAGAAGTATTATCCTAAAGTTATATATATGATGAGACAAAATATGTTATGTGTCAAAATCTAAAATATTTTTTCAAAAACATAGCTATAGGAATATGTTCTATATTGATGGATATATTGTGCTTTAAGAAGATCTTTAAAACTAACTTAAAATAACACTAAATTAGGAAATGATAATTCTTACTCCAAAATGATCCATGAAGGGTTTCTTTAATCAGAGAGATCCCTGATATCTAATACATTTGTTCACCAAACATTTCATACATGGCACAGACTGAGGGTCAGAGAAACCCAAGGCAGTGCTATACGCAGTTGACGACAGAAGAGCAATCAAGAATGATGACTGAAGAATTCTACAATCTTAAAGAAAAAACCCTAGATAAATGAGAAAGTGACATACATTAGAAAAGATTCTTGTTTTAAAAAGACCAAATGAAGCTGTGTGTGGTGGCTCATCCCTGTAATCCCAGCACTTTGGGAGGTCAAGGCAGGAGGACCGCTTGAGGCCAGGAGTTTGAGACCAGCCTGGGCAACATAGCGAGACCCCACCTCTATGAAAAATTTTTTTCTTCTTTTTTTTTTTTTTAGTTGTTTTAATTCTTTTTTTTTTTTTAAATGGAGACGGGGTCTCGCTCTTGCTCAGGCTGGTCTTGAATTCCTGGCCTCAAGTGATCCTCCCGCCTCAGCCTCCCAGAGTGCTAGGATTACAGGCGTGAGCCACCATGCCTGGCCTATGAAAAATGTTTTTTAAAAAATTAGTCAGGCATGATGGCGTGCACCTGTAGTCCCAGCTACTTGGGAGGCTGAGGCGGGAGGATTGCTTGAGCCCAGGAGTTCGAGGCTGCAAGATACATGATAGCGCCATTTCACTCCAGCCTGAGTGACAAAGTGAGAACTCATCTCTTAAAAAAACATACAAAAGACCAAATGATATATTAAAATATACCTGCAATTAAATATATACATATGTAAACATAAACATGGATATGAAAGGGGATTTGTCTAGACTGTAAAATTCAATTTATGCACATTTTGGGAATATTTCTAAAACAAAAAGTATAATACCATGGTATAAAGCAAGGGGATTTAAAAGCTAAATTTATATTTGAACATTGGTACAGAGAACAAAGCTCTATAATTCTGGGATTAGCACCCCATGCCAAATAGTTTTTAAAGAACAAGTTCAACTTTATTTTCTTGGTGAGATTTCTTCCATTTGGAGGACAGAACTGACCTGCTGCTGCCTGGTTCAAAAGACCTAACAGGTTTATTTATAGAGCAGTGTCTTGCTTCTTAAAAAGGGTTCCACACCAAAAGAGGTGAATGACCACACTCAAGAAGAAACAAAATAGCAAACCTACCTCCATGTCCCTGAATGGTCATTCTCCCACCCCCACTCTCCAAAATTTACTTCTTTCCTCTCCCTTATCTAAGTCCTTCCTTTAAGATCCAGCATATATCAAGCCTGTACTATAGTACCTGATAGGCCTCCTTCCTCTGGACTCGTATTTCTACCCGTAACATTCACTGGGCACAGGGGCTCAAACCTGCTCTAGCACAGGATTTACAGTCCATCAAACTTCCCCCACTAGACTAGAAATCCCAGTAGGGCAGACTCAAGTAAATCCCAAACACTTACTGCAGTGCCTGGTCATTGGAACTCATCTGTCCTAAGTGGTAGTTCCTATAGTGCTGGACCAATTCATTTCTTTATTCGCAAAGTCAGCATTTACTAAGCAGCTACTACACGCAAGGTCCATTTAGTTTTCAAAGATGAATCAGACAAACTGGACCCTCAAGAAGCTGCCAGCACTCCCAGTAGCTAGAGGAATGAATGCTTTAGTCCCGGAGGGGATCTGGGTAGTGCACCAAATCATCTCCTACCCACCAAACTGGTTCCTTCTCACGCACAATATTTCTGTTATCTGTACCAGTGTCCTCCATAAACTCAGGCTATCTTGGCCTCACTGTTTCTAAGTTAAAGTATAATTTACATAAAACAATAATGCACAGATTTTAATTGTTCAGTTTCATGAATTTTGGCAACTGCCAACACCATATTTATTCTTTTTTTCTTCTTTACTTGTATGTTATGAGTATTTGAAAATAATAAGAATTGTCTTGAAATAGCTTGAACAAGAAAAGAAATGTATTACAAGGAACTTGAGGACAAGGATATAGCCAGGCCTACAGAAGGGAATGGAACCAGGAAAGCCTTTTTCTGCACCTCTCCTTCTTTCTGCATACTGCCTGTCCCTCCTGGCCTCAAGCAATCCTCTCATCTCAGCCTCCTGCGTAGCTGGGACTATAGGTACGCACCACTGTGCCCAGCTATGGATGAATCAATTTTTAATACATTTGAGATTCCAGTTGAAAATGAACAAGATGTCAGAAATGTGCGCTAAATCTCAAGAAAAAGATCAGAACAGTAAAAAAAATTTGGGGGCAATCCACAGAGAGATGATAGTTGAAACCAAGAGATTTCACAATATACCAACAGGGAAAGAGAAAGAGGAGGGCTAGGGTAATATCTTTAGTAAATGTTGATAGTTAGGATGCTGCACGAGAAAGAGAAGACCCAAGAAACAGGAAGAGAGGAAGGAAGAACAAAAAGAACACAGAGAAAGCATTTCTGGAAAGTCTGCAGCCAACAAAGGCAAAAACTTAAAAAAAAAAAAAAGGCTAAGAATGAGACACTTAACAAATGCTTAACAAACCCTTGTTAACCAAATTGAGTGGGACACATGGCCTGCAGGATGCTCCACTTTTGCTTTGGTAGGGTTGTCTTTGGCAGCTTCTGCTAAAGGCAGGCACAGAACCTATCTCAATGCTCTGGAGCAGAACCCACCGTTGTTAGGCTGGTAAGCAGAGAAAAGGTGAAATGGTGTAGTACAAAAAATCAAAGTGATTCTAGACACAGTTCAGCTTCTTGAGCAATTTGGAAGAAACTCCCCTCTGAAAGGCTTCTTTCAAGAGCATTCCCAGGGACGTCCATAACTAACACTGGGATTTTTGAGAAGGTTCGCTGTACTCACTTATCAAATTCTGACCTCAATCAAACCCACAACTTTCTAATAGATAGAACAGATTCTAATACACTTTTTTTTTTTTTTTTGCATCTGACCATAGGTATAAAAGAGAGAAGTGAGGTAACAATAGCATTTATAACAATAGCAACATCATCACTGCTTTTAATGCAAATAAATGAACTCTTCTTAGCCATGGCACCCTAAAGAAAACAACAAAGCAGACAAATACATGTTATCTGACCTGCAGTCTTAGCTGGAGTAAACACAAAGAATTTACCTTCTATGAATAGAAGAAATTTACTTTCTGCTCCTGTGCCCAACACAGCTATGCAATGTTCTTCACTGACTCACTGACTTTCCCTGTTTGCCTCTGGGCGTGGCTGGGGATTCCCCACATCCACATCTCGTGCCCCAACTCTTCCTGCCCAACCTACAAAGGCCAAGGCACAAAGCATCACAGACTCCCCAACAGCCAATGTGGCTATGTTTCCCACAGAGATCTGAAAACCTGTTGGAGTTCCAAAAGTCAGTACCAATTTCAAATCTGATCAGGTCTCTGAAAGTCACAGTTACCATACAGCTGAATAAAATACTTTTTCATAAATTTAACGCCAGCATGTCTGTGTTTGGAAACTTTGAAAATACATGTTGTATGGTTTACTGCACTGGAAAAGGTGCCAACAGAGTTTCAAAGGAAGGGAAGTGTATAACTGTTTCCTTTCAAATGCATTTTCCAATGGGATCCATTCAGGGAAAAGGCTGGAACTAACTAAAACATTATTAAAAACTGTTATGGAAAGAGACAGGGAGATGGAAAAAGATAGACCCAAAAAAGTGAAATACATAACCAAGAATGAGACAGACATACAAGGAGAAAGAAAGGGGCTCTGGGCAGAGACAGGTTGGATAGGGAAATGGGGTGAGATGAAGTTTTGTCTGGCAGTCACTATTTGTGGTTTCATATTGTTGCAGATCAATCGATCAGGACTGCAGCACTGCTGGCCCAGTGGCACAAGACAAACCACAGAGTTGGCTTCAAGTTCAGCACTTGCGAACTGCTGACCTTCAGTTTTCAAACCAAAAATATTCTTTGGGAAACAGTAATACCAGGTTCAGTCCAACCAGCCAAGCAAAAACAAGGACCACTAACCTGAAGTAACACCCTATTCAGTTACATCAGGCACCAACCCTTCACAGGCATCAACCAGGAAGTCTGCAAACCTGAAACCACACCCTACCAAGCTAACTCCAGGTTCTGACTCAACCAACTAGGCAAGGATAACCAGAAATGCTAGAACAAGTGACATGGTGTTTCAAAGTTGGCTTAACCAGAACCTGCTAAAGCAGGAAGGCCAGTCCTTGCTCATGGAGCCAGAAATATAGCAATTCTTTCTGAGGTCACATGTGTATGACTCCAGTGGAATCTGCATGAGATGCTTAGGGCAGGGTTTGGCACTGCCTCACAAAGCCATTACATTTCTAGACAAAGAATTAACAGTTTGTAGGGAGTGGGGTTTTTGTTTGTTTCTTTATTTGTTTGTTTGTTTCTTGCTAAATTCATCTAAGGTAGCGTGAGCTAAAATTTGTTGCCTAAACCAGGACACTTTTGAGAGTGAAAGGGTATGTGAGTCACTCTAGACTAAGCCATAGTATCTTTTCTCTTCCCTGGGTCAGTATTATAAAATTTTAGCTCAGAAGAATCTTTTTTAAAAGGCAGAACTGCCTGATTAATGCCAAAACACTTTCTTTTTGAGCTCCTCCAATGGAGAGGTAAACAAATCAATTAAGTTAACTACAAAAACTAACAAGAAAGATTGAGCAGACAATCAGGATTCTGGAGGAGCTCAAAATTCCACGCATCAGCTTCAGGGGAAAAGGGAAATGTGCCACAGATGGAGCTGTTGAGGCCGATTCAGCAGGCCTCTCAGTGCTGGGCCCTCATGCCTCAGCCAGCTTCAAACAGCAGAGTGTAGGGCGGGAAGACCTTGGTGCGAGTTTGCTGAGTTCCAGGCCATCATTCTTGAGGGTGTAATAACCATGGGCTGTAGCACACATGTTGAGGGATGAGGGAAAAAAATAAACAGAGAGACAAAAGAATGAGGATGCACTGCCAATTTCAATTGTGCAGCTTTTATTTTTAAATGCTTATCAAGCTGAGAGAGAGCAGAGTTCTTGGAAAACAAGGTTTCCTTTTTTCCAATGCCAGCGTAAAACACCCTCAAGGACGGGCACTGCACAGACTGTAACAACAAGGAACGTGGCTCTGCATCCTCCCAGCAACACAGTCCACCATGGGTCCCACGCTACTCTGATTTCGGCTTAGCCAAGAACTCGAAATAACAGGCCCATTGCCTCTGGTAAAAACCGCCCTTTTAAAATTTTTTATTAATCTCCAAACTGGCTGTGTTAGAATTATAGCCCATTACCCACCAACTCTCTTCACTAATAAAATAAATTTGTAAAAGGCCTAATTACTACTTTTACTGAGCTACACTGCTTGGGGATCAAGTACAGGAAGCTGAGGGCTCAACCAGTTGTCAGCTAGGGGATGACGGGGAGGGAATGGGGAACCTAGAGTCACTAGCAGGAACACAAGGTCCACCGACAAGCCTCAGAGCCCATGCCCAAAAAGAAACAAAAGGTTACTAACCCTGTTTTTTGTTCCGAACAGCTCCATGAGGATGCATGCCATCATGGCACTTTGGGAGGCCTGTCACGAGTTACACGGGCCTATGCTGCCGACGCCCCAGCTCAGCAGAAAAAGAGAACTGCAGTCCAAGACAGATGGATCCTGCCGACTCTCAGCAGAGCCTGGTGAGTCTGACCAGTAAGGAAACAACTAATCTTCCCACCTATCCCACTCTACCCCCATCCCAATCCAGGCCCCCAAGGAGGAAAAACAAACAACAACAAAAGCAGGCAACTGCACAAGAGCTATACCAGGAAGGCGAGACGACTGCAACAACTTCTGGCTGTGCCCTGCACCTCATCCCAGAACACTGATTACAAAGCTGGCAATGTTACTCACATGCTGAGCCACTCAGCCCGTCACCCAGGGCTGGTGCTGAGAAGTCTGACGAGAAACCAGCAGTCAACTCTGACACACTCATTTATTATAAAAGGTGTATATTAAACAAACTAGTCCAATCCTTAAACAAAAAGTAAGGGCAAAACATGACTGTCATTCTTAATTGTCCATGCAGAATCCTCCCAGGCAAATCCCGTGTGTCTCTTGGACTTTGATAAACATTATTTCTCCCCCAGAGAACATGAAAAATTAACCAATGCCAAAGTATCTCTCTTGTAAAGAAACGTGATAAGAAAACCTGCTATGGCAGGTGAGTTAAACCTGTGGAAGACATCCCTTTTGGGGATGATCAGATTGGAACATAATATCTCACGGAGGCAGAGGGGTGTGCAGTTACTTTCTGCATGCCACGTGTCTAACTAACCCTAAAGAACTGAGGAATGCTCTCAACAGGAAAAACACGGCAGCAAACGCTGTGATACCAAAGCTACAACTCCGTGGGCCCCTGGAGCCTCTCAAACTAAGCTGCCAGCTAGGGAGCTAACACTAGCTTTGGATAAAATACAGCTCTGGTAGAGTAATTAATTTTTTTCTTAACTAGGATTACATTAATTTTCAAGGACTAATGGAGTCCAGCTGTAATGTGAAGAGTGGCTGCTGATACACAAAGGCACTTGCGCATACAACATTATAAACACACACACGCACACACACAGACCTATAAAAAAGATCCACTATAACAGGATATTTTTAGTTTCTACAATGCTGCACTAAAAATACAGCCCCGGCTGATACATCATGGCAGAACTATTCTCTCTCTGTCCCTTCAGGAACAGTTTAAAACATTTATTTTTGTTTCCTTTTGTGATGGTCAGAGTAGAGAGAGAAAATAGCAACTCATTGATAAGAGGAAACGAGAGAGACATGAAAAATTGAAAACTACCTAAAAACTCATGGAGAGGTTTATTTTATTAGTTCTTAATAAATATCTTGCAGATTTCCTCAGGAAATACACCAGATCACATGTAAAATAGTTTGATACTGATGTCAACTGCATCAACATATGAAGTCTATTAGGGTGAAGCCGCAGCAGGGTGATCAGCGTGCTGAAAAACTCCACAGTACTTGGGGGTGGGGGGGGTATCTCACGGCCTTCCAAATTCTTCGAGAGGTAAAAAAGTCAGCCAAGACGCAGAGAGAGAGAAAGAGAGAAAAAAAGATCCCACATCCTGCTTTCAGCTGCCAGCAATGTGAAGTGCCCAGAGATTAATTCTACGTCTGGCCTGGAAATGTGACTTTAAAGCATGAGGGAGGGGAGTTGGGGGGGCAGTGAGGAGGAAAGAGGAAAGAGAAGGGCAGGCTAACTGAGGCTGGCAGCAGGCCACCAACCCCCTCCCAAGCCATGTTTCAATGTAGACAGAAGTAAACCCCAGTAGACAGCAGCGCCTCAGCCTGCCAGGACCTTACACCAGCTGCAGCGCATCTCGCTTTCTCCACTCAGCCCCAAGTGCAGATGTTCCCTACAGCATCACTTCCGCTTGACTTTCTTTTAAAGAAATAGCACACATGTGGTGGTATTTCCACCCCTTCCCAAGAGGGCTCTTTGCCTTAAGGGGCCTTAAGCAAGGTGGAAACTCTGATGGCAGGTACCACTAAGGCTAAACGAGCTGTTCCAGTCTCCCTTGGAATGAGCTAAAGAGCATTAGTTAATTAATGGGAATGTCTGTAAATTTGGCTTTCTATTGCCTTCAGAGAGAGGGGTCTCCATAGTTTGTGGCTAAGAAAAAAGTAGGCTGAAGATTTTAATCCTGGTTTCTCAAAGCAGTCAACCGTAGCTTTACCATCTCAAAGGGATTCTGATGACTTTATCATCATGGAAGTCTTAAAGAATTTTTTTTTTTTTTTAAAGAGATGGGGGAGTACAGTGGCCCGATCAGAGCTCACTGAACTTCAAATGCCTGGGCCCAAGCAATGCTCCTGCCTTAGCCTCCCGAGTAGCTGGGACTACAGGCACACACTACCACACCCAGCTAATTTTTTATTTTTTGTAGAGACAAGGTCTTGCTATTTTGCTCAGGCTGGTCCTGAACTCCTGGTTTCACGCAAACCTCCCACCACGGCCTCCCAAAGTGCTGGGATCACAGGTGTGCACAACTTCACCCAACCTTTAAACAATTTCTTAAAAATACAATTCCAACACATTAACATTTTGCCAGGCACAATTACTTAGCTACAAGAAAGATATAAATTTGTTTTTAAAAAAATTAATGATCTGGCACTTGACTAGTCTTTAAAAAAAATTAACAATCTTGTTATTTTATTTTTTATCTTATTAAAAAAAATTTTTTTGTAGAGACAGGGTCTCGCTATGTTGCCTATTGCCCAGGCTGGTCTTGTACTCCTGGCCTCAAATGATCCTCCCACCTTGGCCTCCCAAAATGCTGGGATTACAGGCATGAGCCACCATGCCCACCCAACAATTGGGTATTTTCTTATTTGCCTAAATTCATTTTATACACTCCCAGACCTTAGTAAATCAATCAACCATTATTGATTATGGACTTAATTAATATTATTATTATTTTTTTTAAGAGACAGGGTCTTGCTCTGTTGCCCAGGCTGGAGTGCAGTGGCCCTGATCATAGTTCACTGCAGCCTGGAACTCCTGGGCTTAAAGGATCCTCCCACCTCAGCCTCTTGAGTGGCTGGGACTACAGGTGCATGCCACCATGCATGGATAACAATTATGTACCCAATTATGAAGTCAGACTTGAATACTGTTAGGAATTTGATATAATGTCATCCAGTCTCTTGTCCCCATGGATACGTATTCCAGTTGAGGGATCTACAAATTTTATGAAGCTAAAATAATTGTATTTTCAAGAACAGCTAAATATTCTTTACTTGGTCTATCAGGTTGTTGTTTCTTCTGGAATAAAAGAGGAGGTATAAGAATGAGCAATGTCAAAAGAAAACAAGACAGTTGGTAAACCCTCAAAACCAAAGTTGCTTCTTTTGAAATTCAAGTTCAAGAGAGGAAACAGAATCTTCCCTTATGGGAAGGAGAGAAATAGTGGCAAACATACTATGGTGGGAAGGTTTAATTCAACAAACATTTATTAAATGTCTTCTGCGCACAAGGTACTAGATTTAGGAACAGGTCTGGAAGTGATTAAGTAATGTGCATGATACAGCAAGTAAAACTTCAAATATCTCTTTTTTATCATTATAATTTTTAAAAATGGTTCTTATTACTAAAATACTGTGATCACTATAGAAAACCACAACAATACAGAGAAAACAAGAAAATTTAAAACACCCATAATTCTACCATCCCAGAGAATCATGGTTACGTTTTGATCGATATCCATCAAAATTCATATATGTATAATATGTATTATTTTAAAAATGTGATCAATTGCAAAATTCATAACCATGAGGCCACAGGACCTTCAGAGAAAAGAGAAATCGAATTTTTGGCAGCTGAATTCCCCCTTCTTCCAAGAGTTAACCACCCAGAAACAGAAAAGTCATGGCCTGACTCTCCATACTGGGCAGGATACCTCTGTTCCACCCATATACCTCTCTCTGAGCTCCTTAAAGCAAAGAAACTTCAAAAACATCTCACCACCCTCTACCCTCCTCCGGCACACTACCCAGAGACCAAAACAGGCAAGTGTTCCAACATTCTACACACATAGCAGAAATGCTGCCCTCAGCCACCTTCAACAGTACTTCCACAGCCACACACTAACCAATGAAAAGGGCCAGAGATTATGCGTAACACCTATACTCAAATGTCTGGCCAAGTATGGTACCATGAGGTGGTGTTGCTTGAGCCCCTACCCCCTACTGGCACAGCCTATTCCCTTGCTATTTAGCTCAATAGGTGGTTTAATCCAAGAGCGTTTACTTGAAAATAGAGATGTACTTCTCCCATAACATTCTGTTACAGCACAGACAATTCACTCATCAGTAAAAAATAGGATAACCACAAAAGACAACCATATTCCTTCCCCCTGAAATGGCAAGCCAACAAGACTACTCACCTACATACATATCCACTCCAACCTTCCAAGCCCGAGCTTTCCCAGCTGGTGAGTTTCTATGTGAGGTGAGGTTGAAAGATTTAACCCTGACAATGTAGTCCATGACAACTCTAACCAAACCTCACCCAAAGTAATATATAAAAAGGGGCTGACTCCTGGTTGGGAACTTTTATATCTGATGCAAAAGATAACATGTTCCTGTATTACTGAATTCAGCATGTAGGGCTCTTCACATCTCTTACCAACTGCATAAAATTACCCAACAAATAGTGCTAGAATTCCCTCCAGCTGATGGAAATGAAAATACATTTGCAGAGCTAGATAGAAACTTCTCCAGGGGAAAGACCTTTTTAAGCTTAAGAGCAACGACAATAGAGAGGAAGAGAATGACATATTTAACTACATAAAAATTTAAAACTTGTATACATTAAAAAACCCATACACATAATAAAAACCAAACACAAATAAGAAATTACCAATGAATATAGCAAGGACTTACTATATTTATTATCTGTAAAGCCAAAATAAATTGGTAAGAAAGACAGGCTGGAATAGAAAAAGGAGCAGAGAGCAAGACTACACAGAACCATGAATGGTTAATAAAACATAGGGAAAAAATGCCCATTCTCACTAGTAATCAAAGAAATGCAATTTAAAACAAGATAGGTTGGAAGACAGTTTGGCAGTTTCTTGTAAAACTAAATATACTTACCATATGGTCCAGCAATGGTGCTCCCTGGTATTTACCCAAAGAAGTTAAAAACTTATGTCCACACAAAAACCTGCACATGGATGTTGGTAGCAGCTTTATTCATAATTGCCAATACTTGGAAGCAACCAAGACATCTTTCAATAGCTGAATGGATAAATAAACTGTGGTATATCCAGACAATGGAATATTATTCAGTACTAAAAAGAAAGAAGCTATCAAGTCATGAAAAAACACAGAGGAAACTTAAATGCATATTACTAAATGAAAGTAGTCAACCTAAGATGGATACATACTATATGATTCCAAATATGTGACATTCTGGAAAAAGCAAAACTATATAGACAGTAAAGAGATCAGTGGTTGTCAGGGGTTAAAGGGGAGGGAAGGATGAACGGCAAAGAACAGAGGATTTTTAGGGCAGTGAAACTACTCTTGATACTATAATGGTAGATACATGTTATTACACATTTTTCAAAACCCATAGAGTATATAACACCAAGAGTGAACCTGAACGTAAAGTACTGAATTTGAGTGATGATGTGTCAATATAGGTTCATGGACAGTAATAAATGTACCGCTCTGGTGAGGGATGTTGATAGTGGAGGAGGTTGTATGTTTAGGAGGACAGGGAGAACACGGGAATTTTCTGTATGTTCTGTTCAATTTTGCTGTGAATCTAAAACTGCTCTAAAATATAAAGTCTGTTTTTCAAAAGGGACAGGTTTCCTTCTATTATTTATTCAACAAATATATGAAGGCCTACAATGGGCCAAGGACTTATAAAAATTTAAAATAGGCTGGGTGCGGTGGCTCACACCTGTAACCCTAGCACTTTGGGAGGCCAAGGCGGGAGGATTACTTGAGGCCAGGAGTTCGAGGTTACAGCAAACCTATGATTCCACCACTGCACTCCAACTTGGGCAACAGAGCAAAACCCTGTCTCTTTAAAAAAAAAAAAAGCCTGCTGGAAGGTAGGTCGTTGCTAGACATTCTCAAACACTGCTGATAAAGAGAATAAGCTGGTACTTTTTTTTTTTTTTTTTTTTTTTGAGACAGTCTCGCTCTGTTGCCTGAGCTAGATAGAGTGAAGTGGTGTCATCATAGCTCACTGCAACCTCAAACTCCTGGACCCAAGCAATCCTCTTGCCTCAGCCTCCCGAGTAGCTGGGACTACAGGCGTGCACTACCACGCCCGGCTAATTTTTTCTATTTTTTGTAGAGAGGAGGTCTTGATCTTGCTCAGGCTGGTCTCAAACTCCTGACCTCAAGCAATCCTCTTGCCTCGGCCTCCCAGAGTGCTAGGATTACAAGTGTGAGCCACCATGCCCAGCCCTGGTACAACTTCTTAAGAAAGTAACGTAGCATCATATATCAAAAATGTGAAAAGACTTCAAACCCCAACAACTGAGCTTCTAAAAATATATTCTAATAAAATAATATGAAACACTGATAAAAAGTTTTATGCATAAAGATGTCAAATACAGCATTATTTATAATACTAGAAACCTAGGGAGGAAAATGTCCAAAAACAGGGTAATGATTAAATGAATGTTAACATATTCATATGAGAACATTATTCATCCATTATAAATGTTTACAAAGAATTTTATAACTCTGAACACAAAAAGTGAAAATAGCAGAATCAAGTATTTTATATTCAGCATCTTTTCAACTGTGTAAAGAACCCTTAAATTTTCATACATAAGATAGGAAGGAATGTCATTGCCTGGAAGCTGGTTTCTACTTTCTTTTTAGTACTCTCAACAAAACCCAAATCGTTAAATCTTTTTTTTCTTTTTTTTTTTAATTTATTTTTATTTTTATTTTTTTAGAGACAGGGTCTCGCTCTTGCTCAGGCTGGTCTCGAACTCCTGAGCTTAAGCAATCCTCCTGAGCTCAGGCAATCCTCCTGCCTCAGTCTCCCAGAGTGCTAGGATTACAGGCGTGAGCCACTGCACCCAGCCCTTTTTTTAAAAAATTACTTAATTTACATAAACAGGACAAGAGTTGCTCTGGTAAGGTAAGAGTAAAAATATGGTAGATGAGTAGAGAAGGAGAAATTTAAAACAGTATTTTGGGGCAGGAAGAAAGGACAGAGAATAAATGATGGAAGATTTAGGAGATCAGAAAGGGCAAAACTTGTGCTGTGCTAAAGAAATTTTGCTTTCCAGAGCCCCAAAGATATTGACTCCAGGATTAACAGTGAATATTAAAGCACATTAATGTATTTTAGTATAGTGTCAGGATGCAAAATATGCTTTGGAAATTATACTTTCAGGAAAATCACCTTAACAAAAAACAAGCTCATGAGCAGTAACTCAGTTAACAGATACCCCTCGCCTTGCCATTCAAACTTCATTGCCCAGAGTGACTTGCTGACAAATTATTCTTTGACTTGAACTCAATTCCACACATGTTTATTGAGAACTTACAATGGACCAGGTACTATTCTAAATGCTCAAAATATATCAGTGAATAAAACAGGTCAAAGATCCCTATCGGCAGGGAGCTTACATTCTTGCAAAGGAGTAGTAGAGGGAGAGAAACAATAAAAATATGTGTAATAAGTAAATGATCTAGTATTTAGAAAATAAGTGAACAGGATGAGAAAATCAAGAGTGCACGGTGGAAGTAGAGTACAGCAGTGTTAAATAGGATGGTTGGGGTAGGCCTCATGGAGGTAATATGAAGCAAAGATTTATAGGAGGTAAGGTATCCACCAGGTGATGGCTGGACGCTGAACATTCTAAGTAGAGAAAACAGCTAATGCCAAAAGTCCAAAGGTGGGAGAATCCCCAGCTTATTAGAGGACCTGCAAGAAGGGCAGTATGGCTGAGGCAAAGTAAGCCAGGGGGAGAAGAGTAGTGAATGAGGTCAGAGAGAGGCAACGTGGGGGGTGGGAGGAGAGGTCCATACAGGAAGGCCTTGTAAATACTGTGGCTTTTACTGAGTGAAATAGGAAGCCAGTGGAACAGACTCTGTGTGTGTGTGTGTGTGTGTGTGTGTGTGTGTGTATGTGTTTGAAAGGGGGAAGGGAGGCGGGGGAACAAGAAAGACCACTTAGGAGTTTCAAGACTTTCTGGACTATCTTTCTTTCCATGTTTAAAAGGAAGTTTTACCTACAAGGAGTATTCAGGGCCATGGCTGCAAACAGGGTTTTTCTCTTCCAGTGAGGAATCTTGAAGAATGTGTCAAGGGCCTCAATTGTGTCCTTAGCAGGCATCTCAAAAATAATGATTACCAAACATTTCCCTCTGCTCATTGCCCTGATAGAGTTCTGGGCATCACCCTCTCTCAGGGGAGAGCTGAAAAGAGGTTAGGCAGAACAGACAATGATAACAGGATGACGTCACAGGTGTGCCTCAAAGAAGCCCCCAGTGAGTTCAGCTCATAACCATTCTACAGTGATTTACTCCATGCTGCCAACGCCAGCTGGAGAAGAGATGAAGAAAGCTGACACAGCCATAAGCCCTGGGCAGGCACTGTAAGATCTTTCTCTCTCCAGTCCCCTGCCAGCCCCTCCTCTCTTTCAACCGCTGATCCTTGCCTCAGAAGCCAAAGTGTGAACAGCACGTGTCTGGATTTCAGAAACCTGCCCAACAGTTGGAAATTCCCTGCAGCGTGTCAATTGCTGCATCTGCTGTTGGCACTTAGGGCAAGGGATCACACAGGCATTTTCTGAACATAAGCTTCAAGATGGGAGTCTTATATCTGAAGAGGGGACTAAACAAGCCAGAACGCTCCAATTATAGTAAATACATTCCTAAATATGTGACAATCTGCCTTCTGAAAAGAAAACTGAGACATACAAGGAAACCAAACAGCTCTAAGAACAGCAGTAGTCAAGAACAAAAGCACACAGTACCCTGACTAATGGAAAGGATTTTATGGGCCAACAGGGTTCACCAGATATGTAATGTAATGTAGCTGAAACAAGAGAGCACTCTTTTCCAGATCTCTAGCTCACACCCTCTTGGCAATAAGTGGCTCCTATCACTTCAGCTGCAGCTTCCCCTCGCCCCATCCCTTTACCTTTCTTCCCCACCCAATTATCCCTCTGAGTAAGTATTCTCTACATCGAACACCTCCTGGAAAAATTTAAAAATGTGAGCCCAATAACATGATGTACCACAAGATTAGGCTGTAAATGGGCAGAAGCTAGAAAAGGAACTAATCTTTGGAAGAGCAACCTACGTGCCCTTGCCACCCTGGATATACTGCTCACAGGCAGAGCTTAAAAAAAAAAAAAAAGCTTGAGTGTGATGGTAAAAAGAAAAAAGAAATCACAGCATTTCCACTAGTAATATGACAGGCAGACTAGATACCTAGATCCACTCTCCCAATGAAATAACTAATTATCCTAGAAAAGGTATTTTAAAATTTTTTTTTAGAAAGCATTCATGAGCTAATAAAATAAAAGAGAATCCTCTGGTCAGGGATTGAGTAAAGATGGGAAACTAGAGAGGTAAGTGTGGCAATATAATCAGCCTTTACCCTACAAACATTTACTACTTAATAAACTTGAGCTTTGGTTTCCAAGGCTTCATGGGGTACAGCCAACATAAGAGGTAGCCCAAGATCTTTGTCATAAAGCTGGGACCCCACAAGGCTATATACAAAGTATAGCACTTCATATTATAGAGTCTCTAAAATAACCATGTTTAATATAGAGAAACAAAAGACAAGCTTATAAATATGTTCAGGAAACAAGAAAATTATAAAGAAAGTCAAAGCAGATTTGATTTTTTAAAAAACCCTAAAATATCTGGAAATAAAATATATTACAAATAAAATTTAAAACTCAATGCAAGTCCTTCCCCAGCCTTCCCCACAAGCAGATGCGGCAGCACCTCTGTCTTGCTTTTTCTTATTTCCCCTCCTTACCCTTCCTTTTCTTTTTTCCCTTTTTTCCCTTCTCCCCAAAAGAAAAAAAAAAAAAAACCTCAATGGGACATATTTAATAGCAGATTAGATATAGCTAAGGAAAGGTTCAATGAACTGAAAGACAGAGTTAAGGAAATTATCTGGAATGTAGCACAAAAAGAGTCAGAAAAATGAAAGAGAGATTTAACAGACATCAAAGACAAAGTACTTCTAACCTACATCTATGTTGTTGCTGTTGTTGCAATCACTGGTCACACAATTGAAAACTATAATTCTTCCCCAGATCAGTATTTGTTGGTTATGGTCTGGGTGCAGTGCATCATTCCTGTAATCCCAGTGCTTTGGGAGGCCAAGGCAGGAGGACTGCTTGAGACCAGGAGTTTGAGACCAACCTGGGCAACACAGCAAGACCCCATCTCTACAAAAAATAGAAAAATTAGGCAGGTGTGGTGGCATGCGCCTGTAGTCCCAGCTACTTGGCAGGAGTATCATTTGAGCCCAGGAGTCTGAGGCTGCAGTAAGCTATGATCACACCACTGCACTCCAGCTTAAGTGACAGAGTGAGCCACTGTCTCTTACAAAGAAAAAAAAAGTTGGTTGGGGTCTGAAGTGCAACCCACCCCACAACACACTCACTTTCCCTGTATATTCAATACATAGTATGTATCTGGCCTGAATGCCACCCCCACCCCAAGCTATACATTTAGAATTTTACCTCTCAGAAAAGCTTAAAAAGAGCTTAGAACAGGTAGCTAAAAGACCTGCTACCAAAATTCCCCCAAATAATGTTTCTTCTTCAGAATAAGTCCATCCTGGGGCAAAAAAAAATCAAATTGAGAAGCTATAAAATGGCAATAGAAATAAAATATATAACTCACATTAACCACTGGGCAACAATAGGATATTGCACTTCTATACTCCACATGAAAGCAACCATGGACACCAAACCACATTGCTATCTGAGGCAAAAACAAAGACCATTTCTTCAACTGATATGGTAAGAAGATTAATTTTATTGATATGACTGAATTTTCTCATTTCCTTAGCTTTTCATAACAGTTTCTCCTTCCCTATCCTAAAATAACATATTCATTCAGAAAACAAGGACTGGAACTTACAGCTGGAAAGACAGGTAGGCCCCCTTATACACCCACTTATTTTACCTTTTTCTTCTTTTCCAGGGAACTACAGCTAGATCCATAGGCAGACTGTCAAGAGAAATCTGTGCTAAGCAGCCTGCTGATAATTATATCTTCTCCATAGGGACAGAGGGCAAAGCTTAAGGATGCATCCTCCTCTGGCCTGCCTTCCAAAGCCTAATTTATTCAGACCTTTGAATCTACTTCTCACAAAATTCATTGGCCAGGCCGGCTCTCTCTTTGTTAATTTACTGTAACCTGAGTTGTCCTGAAAATGAAGGTCAGGTAGCACTGATTACCTGTAGAAATCTACCCATGGATCCTTGTGGGGAAAAAAGCCCAAGGGTTTCTACCATCAGAGCATAGAAGGAGGAATGAAAGGGACAGTTTACACAGCTAAACTCAAGCCTAACCCTGTATGAAAGGTGGATTTCCTGTACAACTGTTCTGACAAGTGGAGGATTAGGCACTTCATACATTCTGCTTGGGTAAGAGACTCAGACTGAAGTGAATTGCCACAGGGGAGCAAACAGCTTTTCTGAAGGTCTCTAACATTGTTGGATACTGGTAGGCAAAAAAATTTTGATTGTGAATGGAACTCAACTAGAGTCAACTCCCATCACAACAATGGCATGAAGCATCCCACACCTACAGGTTAAAGGTTTATCAGTCCCATATAGACAGCAGTAGCTCTCTATTGCTCTGGAGACTCACATGTGGCACTCCCTCTATCTCCTGTAATTTAGGATTATTAACATCATAAAAGAAAGCATAAATGATAATGAAAGCAATGCCAGTCTAGCTCTACCTCAATCCAAGCCCCTAAATATTCCCTAAGAACAAGCAACACAAACAAGCACACATAAGAAGCATCTCTTGGGTGCCCTCTTGCTGCCACCAGGGCTTTTCCGCAAAACTGAAATGGAGGTATACTCTACGAAACTGGCAGAAAAGGAAAAGAGTAGAAAAAAGAGGGGGCCCGGGCACAGAAAAGGGAAGTTATTTCAGTGGTGGCCAATGAGTAACATCCAATGATTTATAGGAAGTATAATCCAATAATACAGTAAAATAAAACAGTGTGTGCCTGAGATGGTTTTGATTCCAAGAATTATAAAACATATTTTTTAAAAAGAGAGAACAAGAGGGGGAGAGAAAATGGAAGAGGAAGGGGGGGAAAAAAGGCCAGATTGGAGCAAATTGGGCACAGATGGGGGACACAATAGGGTTTCAGTGATGCCCTACCACAAATGTTGCTTCAATTTTTCCTCTTCAAGAAACGTGAGTTTTATTTCCTTAAATTACAGAATTTTTTTTTTCATTACTGATGTTTACTTTTCCTTCAATTACAGAATTTTTTAAAAATTAAAATTCTTGGAGTGCTTGTGGTTTAGGTTAACAGCTCACCCTCCAGAATCACATCAGCCAATCAGATGGCTCCTGAAGTGTTAAATACTGAGGCATGTGAAGAAGGCCCTTCCTCCCTTTAGGCTCAGGAATGCCTCAGAGAGATTACCAATTGTGACATCACTCTGGGAACCACCTATCTCACCACCAGCTTTGGACATGAGCCAGGTAAGGCACACACTGCTCAATGAGAACTGGCTTTCCCAGAACTGTGGCCTTTCTTGCCCATGCACTCAACAAATACTGAGTGCCTAATAAAAACCAGGCATTATGCCAGGATCCCCAAATATCCCCTGTCCCATCCCTCAAATTTATCTACCCCCAACCACCTCAGTGTGGAGTATTAGGATTCTAGACTTTCTGTAGTCCCACTGAAGTAGGATTTTGCACAGGGCCCATGTGAGAGGAGGAGATAAAGGTCTTCCCACCAATACACCTGAACCCATGAGTTTTAAGATCACTGCTGAGGCCTGAAAGTTTAGTTGGCTAAATAATGTGGCATAACTCAGCTTATTTCCCACTATGGGAAGGGGGGGGGTAAATCTGACCTCACAACCTCTGTCTCCATGAGCAAAGGGAGGGAAAACCACAACCTAGGAAAAGGGGAAAGATGTCATTCTCTCACCACCATCTAAGCTTTTCCTTCCACTTTGCCTTCTGCAGTGTCCGAAGCTTTTGGCATGTTTGAAAAGTAATCACACTGAAGTGTTAGTAACAACATGATTTCCATCCCTGGACTACTGACGTTATAAGAAAAGAACAGTTATACAAGGGTAGCACTGAACACAAAAAATGAATGATGCATGATAGCATTAGAAGCATCAGCAAAGAACATACTTTTTAAGTAAGCATGTCCCTGTTTGCTCTCCAAATCATATTCCTTAGGTACTGCATCTATGGGAATGGCTCAGGTACAAATTGAGAGGATCTGGACTGCCTTGTGGGCCACAAGATTACCTCTGCTTCAGGCTGGAATGCTCCTTCTCCACAGAGTCCAGGAACTGACATATGCAAACACCCACCCAGAAGGACACGTCCAAGAGGAATGGAAAGAAAAATGATGGCGCAGATGTTCTGTAACTTGCAGTGATTGCCAAATCACCATAGACCCCAAGCACCTGGGAGGGCCAGGCAGCATCAGGCCCTTGCTTCCTGGTTTCAGGCAGCCAGGGACCTGCGGCCAGGTGGTGACTCTGACAGCATGCAGACTGGCCTGGAGAGAAACCTTTAGAAGGGCACAGGCTGACGGGACTTTAGGGCTGAACACACAGGGCTGATTTATCACTTCCTTACTCATAAAAATGTGATTCAAACTGCTGCTGATTAGTGAAGGATTTAAATCTTTACCCTCTCCCCAACCCCCTTCCCTCTCCACCCCCAGCACAGATGCTGCTTCTCAGCCACAACACCCCCTTCTTGCCACTGTCCATGCAAGCACAGCACAAGGGCCCAGAGAAGATGACTCATGTGCTGGGAAATGGAAAAGTGCATCTTCCCACCAACCAGCCCTGCTGAGTGCTCTGCTTACCCCTCTCCCAATGGCAGCCCACACAGTGGGGTCTGGATGGCCGCCTCAGCTGCACACCGGGTACTTGGCAGCACGTCCACAGAGCTCTCTGTCCTAGCTGAGTGTTATATCCTGTGGCCTGGGCCGTTTTTCCCTGAAACACCCTGAAGCCTATGACCACTTCAGCTCATAGTCTTCTTGGCCCCAACTGCCTCATGGAGGTGAGGTTCAGGACAAGGCTAGTAATGAGAAGTAGGGTCTCAAGTACTGGCTTTTACATGTCTTTCCTGGCTAGAGGGTCCTCATTATGACCAATCTTGGAAAAGACTCCTAGAAAAAGTACCTCGGCCTCACATGGGGAAATGACTCTTTCTTTCTTTCTCTCTACTCACCATCTCACCTTCCTTTCACCCATATTTTCTTAACCTTTACTTAACAGCTACAAGAAAAGGACTCACTGGTGGCCTATGAAAAGGCCAAGGTATTCCTTTTCATGGAGCAGAAGCTGCTGAAAACAGATGCTTCACAGGTAAGAGCTGCAGGTCCTTTACATTCACACCTACAGAAGCTATAGGCCATTTGATGCTAGAATAATACCTTGGCAGAGGCTGCAGCTCTGTGACAGGCAGTTCACTGAACTCTGTGGGTTGTTTTTAGTGGGAGGTAGGAAAATGAATAGGAGGGCCCATTTCCAGAGTCCAGGTAGCTTCCTACTTGACAGCAGAATGCCCCTTCCCTTTGGACTTCACATCCTTACCAGCATAGCACTCTACAAACTTTATTTCCTCTTTCCTGGAAACCAGCACTGCCTATTAGAACTCTATGCTTCCTCAGAGCCATTTAACCAAAGAGCCATCTCAGGAATAATTAGCCAAGTTCAAAAAGGCCCCTAAGCCTCTCCCTCTTGCCTTCTGCTGGGAATTCTAAATGCTGTAGCAGGCAGCACGAGAAAATGAAATCCTCTAGGATTCAGATGTGATTGAAAACTCAGGCAGACTAGGAAAGGACCGTGCAGAGTCTCAGGAGGAGCCACATTGCAAGGGAAAGTGTGGCATATTCACTCATCAGGGAAGAAACTCTCCCACCACCAGCAAGCTGAAGCACAATCCTCAAGTACAAATGGGAAGGGAAATAAATCAACTGCAGGGTAAGAGAAAGCACTAAGAAAAGGTGCAACAAGAGAACCAGTGACACTCTGTCCAGAAATGCCAGATTTGTTTTACAGCAGAGTCTCTATGGGGCAATTCCCACTTCCTGGCATTTCAGATAATAACCTTCTTGCCCTGAGACCAAACACTCTCTGTCAATGCTCTGAAATGATTCCTTGGCAGCATGGACCAAATCTCCCTTGCAAACAAACACAGCAAATAATGTTGCCCCCATGCTACATATTCCATGAAGTCAAACCACATCATCCTTCCCTAAGTGGGGCAGAGGGAAGAGAATCGATCCTGGTAACATTCTTGGACTCTGACCTGGTCATCAGAACATTTAAAAACCCTGCCAATCTGCCCTTTCCCCCCTCTACTCCCCTCTGCAAAAAAACCCCAAAGGGTGTTCAGAAAAACATTTCAGAACGCACACTAGTATAATAGCCAAAATCTGGGCCTGGTGGCTTTTGTGCTTCCAGATTTGAGTCACCAAAGCTCATCAATTCTCTGTTCTTACTCCCTGGCAGGCTCCCACAAGGGATATCCCATAGGGAACTAGACTTTTCCATATTGAACAAACAGGGTACATGAGTCCAGAAACAGCTATTCCCAATCCCTGCCAAGCGTATGGTCTCTGCAATGAAACATTTCAGCAATGCCTCTCCCTTGGGAGAGGCTCTGGGTCTGCAGCCTCCAAGAGGCCTTCCTGCTGCCTTTAGCATGGCCAGATGTGCAACAGCATCTCTGCATTTGCAAATTAAGCTCTATACCCATGATTCCCTCCTTCCATCCCACCCAAGCACTAGAGAGTCATCTAGATTTCAGACAGTAAACTCAGTATCTGAGAGGCAATGGTGAGGAGGGTAGAGTGTGTGTGTGTGTGTGTGTGTGTGCGTGTTGCAGGAGGTACAGTGAGGTAGGGAGTAGTGGTATTTGTAGCAAAGACAAGAAGCTAAATTAATCTCTGTCTAAATGAAGAAACTGGATGTTCCTTACCTTTTAACTGGGAGTTGTGCACCGCAAACATGTTGATGGTCATAAGCTGCAGCATGCGGGTACTTCCAATAGGAGAGGGGCTATGCTGCAGCAACACCTGGAACTCCTTGAGGACCTTCTCAGCCACAGTAGGGAATGTCTCCATCCTGCAGATACAGCAAGCCCATCAGCGAAGCACACCCCAAGAGCACTTGGTATACACACACACACACACTCTCTCTCTCTCTTTCAAAGCAGACAACTAATGCCTAGGACATTTCTTTGCTACTTTCACAAACCTTCCTGGTATCCTGTGATTCCGAACAAATTTGAGAGAAAGGAGTAAAGTTTTCAGGGTTCAGAGATGGAAACAACTCAATGCTTGGATAAATCACTGTGAGTTATTATCCTTTGGTATGCTATTTCCTAACCCCTGGCAATAACTGGATTCAAGCTGATATCAAAGTTTCTCTCTGAAACCATCAGTTTTTCTAAATAGTGAAGAAATTTCCTTTAAGCTCTAAAACCTACATAGTCCCCAAACTCTCTGGTATGAAACTATATTCTATAGAAAGAGTTACATGAATCTGAAGATTTTTTACTCAAGGGTTTATTTCAGGAAAGCAGACATAGTTCTGCTGTTATCTTCTTAGGTACTACCACACTAACTGTTTCACCTAAGGATCCCAAATTTCCCCTTGAAGAATCCCTAGACCTAGGGCCCCCATGATCTGTTTCCATCTTTCCTGTGTTACTGTCCTCCTCACACTCAAAAGCCTCTGCTCATCAGGGTCTGTATGTTTACAGGCCAGTAGAAATACAATGCCCTGGCCAACTGCCACTCCCAATACAGGAAGAGCCTGTAATGTAGGGAGGCAGAAATCCAGCCAGTGACCTAGGGCTCCTAAGGAAAGGTCATTCAAACCACTGCTTGCCAAATGTGGCCACTGGATCCCAAACACTGGTGCATGCCTGGAGCTCCTTTGGCAATAGGAACAAACCACAGCTGAAGTCCTCCGAAATAAAAACCAAGTTCAAACTTGGTGCTAGAGAGAGGAACCAAGCACATGAGCCTTAGGGCCATGCTAAACAATTCATGGTCAGTAAAGTATCTTTTATCCACCCCTTCAGGGCCCCAAACAAATATACTGTTTGTGGCACACTTGGGGCGTGGGGGCAGCTCTAGGCTGGACTAATAAATAGCTTCTGGTAAACCACATGGAAGGTAATCCGCCTCAAAAGATACAAAACAGGCTGGGCGTGATGGCTCATGCCTAGGACTTTAGGAGGCTGAGACAGGAGGATTACTTGAACCCAGGAGTTTGAGACCAGCCTAGGCAATAGTGAGACCTCATTTCTACAAAAAATAGAAAAATTAGCCAGGCGTGGTGGTGCATGCCTGTGGTCCCAGCTACTAGGGAGGCTAAGGCAGGAGGATCACTTGAGCCCAGGAGTCTGAGGTTGCAGTGAGCTATGATCATGCCACTGCACTCCAGCCCAGGCAAGAGAGCAAGGCCCTGTCTCAAAAAAGAAAGATACAAAACAATTTCAAGTCCTAGAGAAAGGTGCTTCTAGTTTCACCCGAACCTTGGCCCTTCCCCAGTGAGTAGTCTCCAGATTAGAAAACTCCAGAGTTTTCTGGAATCTTGGCAATCTTCATTCCTTGCCCTTGGATGGCAACTCCTATTACTGACCCTCCGGTGCCCAGAAGTCATGCCACAGCTATGGTCAATTATAGTTTACATTCCAGTTCCCTTCTCTGCTGAGCTGTCCTCATTTTCATTGGCACAAAACATGCCATGCATTTGCTTTATTCCCCCATATGCTATTTCAAGTGCCCCCCACCAAAACAAAACAAAACAAAACAAAACTCTTTTTTCCCTCTAGAAAGTTTCAGGGCCGTTAAAACTCTTGGTAGATTTGGAATGGCAGAGAGTGATATGTTTGGGGCTGGATTGGATCCATTTTTCCCCATGGACTATAACAAAGGTTTCATTTTAAATCCTGACACTGTGCAGTACTCTTTCTGGTCAGAGGTGGGGAGGGGGGCTAGCACTTCTCACTACGAGAACAGCAGAGTTCATTCTGCTTGAAAAGCAGCCACACTGGGCAAGTTTTAGAACCATGTGTCTCCGTGTTGAAAGGCAGTAGAGAGCCAGCACAGAATGACAGGACAGAAGTGTCATGTGGGACAGTCTTGCTTCGAAGCTGTGTTTGAGGTAGCCTCTTCCCTGGGGTAGGAATTGAAACAAATCCATTAACACTTTCTAGGTTAGGCTGAAATCCTGAACTACCACCAGGCCAAAAGTCCACATTTTCTTTACTAAAGATTTAAAAAATCTTCCCTTTGCCTTTCAACCAGTTCCATGATTAAAACAAAAGACAAAAAAATCAAATGCATAAGGATATAAGTTAGAATAACTTCAAATGTGAGGGAAGGTGGATATGAGGGAAAGTGGATCTAACTCAGACAAAAATCAGCTTTGTTAAGCAATAACTGAGCGAAGCACAGATAAGAGCCCTCCTTAGAGCTCAATAACAAGGTTTTTGGTTCCCAGTTTTATAACCAAAATGCTGTCTGATTCTGGCCCTGTAAGTAGTTTTATGTCTTTCTCTTCGAGAAATAATGTTTGCTCCACCCCATATTACAAACAGAAAATTATACTTACATATAATTATATATGGACACATAAGTATGTAAACGCAGCAAGAAGATTTGGAAGAATACATAATCTGATGTCTAATATTATCCCTTTGGAGGACAACACAGGGGTTGGGGAGAGTTAAAAGAAATTTTAGCCTTAGCTTTAATATTATGCTTTTATAAGGATTTTTGGATATTACTTATGTAATAATTATAAAATTTTAGCCAAGAAGAAGAAACAGCAGTAGCAGTAGCAACAGAGTAGGAAGAAGAGGAAAAGAGAATAGCAAAACATTGGAAGCAACCTAAAATGCCCAACAATAGATAAGATGGCACATCCATACAATTGAATACTATTTTTTAAAGCTATATGACATTTTTTAATCATGTGGGAGAAAGTTCAATGTATAATAATTGGTCCTTTTCTTACACAATTGTGTAAAAAAAAAAAAAAGCATGTGTGTGTTATAGAAAAAAAAAAACTGCAGAAACATACACCAAATGTTAACAGTGGATAGATATCTCTGGGTAGTAAGAATATGGGTAATTTTTTGTTTCTTCTTTGCTGAGTGTTTTAAATATTTTACAATGAGCACAACATAGTAAGAAAAAAGGTTCCCCCGTAATGAATACTTCTTACTTTTGTATTTAAAAACATTTGTTAATTTTAATTATAAATCAAGACACAAACATTATGTTTTTAAAAATTCAAAGTCCAAAATAAATATATCAGTCTTTGAGTTCTAAGAGACTTTGAAGCTATGCAAAAGGCATGACTAGGCAAGCAAGTAAAAACTGAAGTGATAACTTTAACCATGGCAGTAACGGGAAGCAAAATTATTCTATTTGTCACAAATTAAGAGTCTGTAGGCTGCCGGCTTCCCAGACTCTCTCAGTGGAGTCCAAGTGCAGGTCTGATCTGCCTCTCACCAAGAAAGCATCTGTCAGGAGCCATAAGGCACCCCTGACTGATTCTTCTCCCTGAGTCTGAGAGGACTCTGTCCTTATTCTTTAAAACCTGAGAAGACACGATCACTTTCAGGATGTGTTTTACTGACTTAAGCGGCTGCTTTGCGAAGTGTTCTCTAGAGACACCTTGTCTCATTTGACTGGCAGTTTCAAGAAACTAATCTCTCAGACAACACTGGGACCTAGACCCGGGAGTGACTCAGACAGTGACTAACAGGGCAGGACTCAACCCCTCAGATGCTAAGGGACACAGCTGAGCTAGAGAACATTCTCTGCAGAAAAGAATCAGGCTCCTAACTTTTCTCAACTTCTTAATCTTTAAAAACTGAGCAGGAACTGAGCAACCCAGGAGCAAAAAAAAAAAAAAACAAAAAACAAAAACTAAGCTTTGTGACAGAGTGGAGATGAGAGAAAAAAATCATAGTGCTTTAGAACATAAGGACTGGAATGGACCTCAGAGATCATCTATTTAAACCACTGGTAAGGAAACTGAAGCCCACAGAAGCTTTGACTTGTTCACTCTTGAGGTCTTACAACTAGTAAGTGGTGAAAAACAAACTCTTTGGCACTTGACCTCATCTACAGCTCTCAACGTCTCATTGGCTGAAGCTGAGAGTAAGAAGACTTGTCTTGCACACAGTAGGCATTCAAGTATATACTGACACAATGTGGTGCACAGGCAGAGAGAAGACCAAGCCTAAAAGAGCAGCGTCGGGGCTTTTCTTGAAAGGCAGGCGGGACAGTGATGTGTCTTCAGCTGCTCCCCATTACAATCTCCTCACTCTTAATTCATTTTCAATGCCTCCCACATTTCACATCTTCTTGGTAATTAGGCAACAGTCCACGATGTCGTATGTGGCTTGGGCTCATTGCTTTTCCAGTCTTACAGACTTCTATAGTTTTTTTTTCCCCAAAAAGAAATGTTATTGCTGTTTCTGCCTTCCAGAATAAATATGGGGCTCAATTTTCTTTTACCTCCATGACTGCATAAGAGACTCACCGAGGGGGTGAAGTGCCTAGGGTTGACATACATTTTCCTCACTGATAGCATGATTCTTTTTTATAAAGATGAAACTAAACTGGCTTTGTCTTTTTGACAACAGAGTATGTTATATGCAGGAATGGAAGAGATCCTGCAAAATAATCTAGACCACAGTAAACCACCTCAGATAAATGAGATAATCTATTCCTTTTTAAAGGCCTCCAAAGAAGGGAATTCTCAAACATCTTCCCGCTGTGAAATTTTCTTACACCTAACCCAAATTTCTCCAGATGCAACATAAGCCTATTTTCTCTTACTATCATCCCGTAAAAATCAAGACTATTGGGCTACGACTCTTTTATATTTAAACACAGGGCACCCAACAGCTGTCTCTAAATAAGCATTTTTTACCTTAATTTTTTTAAGATTGATTTTTTTCTCCTAGATCTCATTTTCTGGCTTTTTAATCATTATTATGGTTCTTTCTCAAACTTCTTCCAAAATATGCGTCTAAATATGAGAATTTTAAAAGCAGAGAAAATAACAGTCTAACTAATACCTAACCTGATAAAAATATATCCTAAATATTCCTACATTCTGGGCCAATATTTATAACTTTTTAGTCCCAAAAGTCTCTAACAGAGCAAAAAATACCTAGAGTAGTGGTTCTCTAGGAGACAGAGTAAAGGGAACATTTAGCAATGTCTTGAGACATTTTTAATCATCACGATTCGGCAGGGAAGGTGGGCTACTGGCATGTGGTGGGAAGAAGCCAGGGATGCTGCTAAACATCCTATAGTGCACAGGACAGTCCCCCACAACAAAGAATTATCTGGCTCAAAATGTCAATAGTATTAAGGTTAAAAAATTCTGACTTAGAGGAACACGGTGCAGGAAAATTTAAAGAACATAGACAAAGGAAAAAAAAGAAAGAAAACACTGAGTGAAAAGGTAGTAAGGCAGAGAAAGATGAAAAAAATGATAACTAAAAAAGATGGTCAGGTGCAGTGGCTCTTGTCTGTAATCCCAGCACCGTGGGAGACTGAGGCGGAAGGATCGCTTGAGGCCGGGAGTCTGAGAGTAGCCTGGGCAACAGACCAAGACCTTGTCTCTACAAAAAATTTTTTAAAAATTAGCCAGGCATGGTTTCACACCCCTGTAGTCCTTCCTACTCAGGAGGCTGAGGCGGGAGGATCACTTGAGGCCAGGAGTTCCAGGTTGCAGTGAGATATGATTGTGCCATTGTACTCCAGCCTGAGTAACAGAGTGAGACCCTGTCTCCAAAAAAAAAAAAAAGAAAGAAAAGAAAAATTAAAAAAGACAAATAAGGAGCAAGAGTACCATCAACTGTTACTTTAAGTGTAGCACAATAGTATTTCCTGCTATGATGTGTTATTTTATAAGATGATATTGACATCATCCTATCCACCTTGTAACTACAGCTTTACGTTACTCACTAGTGATTGGCTTGGATCTACTATAACCTATTAGAATGCTAGATCCTTCTCTCCAGTCTTTTACAATCTATCCATTTTTTATAACAATTCACTCATTCATACAACAAATATGAACTGAGCATCTACTATACGCCAGGCACCAGGGATACAACAGTATTAGGCAAAAACTGCCAGAGTAGAACTTACATTGGCATGGGATGAAGAGAGGAGATGGGAGCTATTAATGCATCTAGTTTATTTTTCCTAAATGAATTACTTCACACTTATTTCTACTGATAGAGATTCAACTATTGCCACTTCTCCAGTTTTCCCAAGTCATTTTGAATTCAAAACTACCCTTGCAATGACCATCACTGTCATTCCTGCCCAGGTTGGTGTCAAATGAATTTGTAATAAGCACACTTTCTAGTTCACCATTCATGGAGCAGTGTTTCTGCAAGCAGAACCAAGTCTTTCAACTTCTCAAAAAAGTTAAGTACAAAAGTATGTGGAAACTGACATAGCTTCTACTCCTGCTAAGAAAGCCTTTTAGAGCATTACAGATAAACTTACAACGTTATGACAGAAAGTGAAAGGAAAACACTGACAGTAACTGGGGGATTTATAATCTGAAACAAATCACCTCAAAGGGAAGCTCACAATATAACCTCCAATTCAGAAAATATTAAAATCCATTAGAAGACCAGTCTGGGAGCACTGCCACCTATTCCTCTTGTCATTCTCCTGTATTCAGGGAGACCCTAGACAGAGGCACTCGGCAGACATCTGCTCTGGCGTGCAGGTATTAAGTCAGGCTTTAGGATCACTAGTTTTCCACAGTGAGGAAGAACTCTGATCCACTAAAGGAATACCCAAAACTCGATCTCCTTCTAGGGATTTAAGTGGTGAAGTAACAGGGTTTCGTACACACTATCTTCCCTGAGATTTATATGCAAATCCATGGTGGATGGTGAAACCATATAATAGTCTTGGTATTTACTGAGATCAGCAATATGGTACAGGAAACTGAGCACAGAAGGAAGGGGTATGGGTCAGAAGGACATGGAGAAAAGAAAATGTTACCCCTATCTTTGAGGGAAAATTAGTGGACACTATTAACCCCAGGGAGGACCCCCTGGCAGCTGTATCCAGGGATTTAGCATGACTGCCTTGAGAAGCTCATTAGGGGTTGAGGTGGAAGGCAGAGGAGAGAAACCCACAGGGTTGGGGTACAGGCTGGGAAAAAGACTGTGTTTAAAGGGGGGTTTTAGCAAAGGTAGAGAAAGAAGAGACAGAGAGATGGAGAGTAATATTTCCCAAACTTCATGAGCACAGTAGGAGAGAGAGTGAAGGGAAGAGAAGAGAAGGTGGAGGCCTCTAAGAATTCACACCCTGTGCCCTCAGTTACAAACACAGTCTAGTTGCTAACAATATTAAATTCCAAAATGACTTGTAATGTAGGAAAATAAAATAAACATCCTGCACACTTACCCAATCCGGGTAAACAGCTTCCCATGGGCATGGAGAAAACTGAGGATGAACCTTTTGTTCAGCTGCATGGGAAAAAGGGAGAGGAGAAAACAATTAAACTTTTCCCAGTTTCCTGTTACTGAACAGAGTCCCCAGTGACACAATAACCTGGCCAGGGTCTAAGGGGTGGGCATTAGGGATGGGAACCAAATGGACAGGATCAAACTCTCATACAGACCCGGGGCACATGCCCAACAGCTGCCGCTCAGCTGAGCCAAGATGACAGCCAGCTGAGTGAGTGAACGGCACCCTCTGCTGGCAATGGCACCTGTATGCAGAGAATTTGAAACGGAATCTGAACTAAGCACATTATAAAGGAAGGTGACCTGCAGCTGTGATCTAAGAGGCACTCATGCTCCATAATGATGGAAATGAAACTCTGACAGGAGCAAGGATAACAGTGATTTTGGAGAAGTTTCTGATTTTATTTATGAGCTATTTTTCTACCTATCCAGGAAAGCAGAACTCTTCTTTGATAACCAAGAGTAAGATAACCCATCACTACCTAGCTCACCAAATTGTACTTCACCAGCTTTTAAAACCAGAGTTCAAGTTCTAGGTCTGAAGCTGAAAATTCAAGTGTGTACAGGGGCCAGGCATGAAGTAGACTGGTAGGAACAGTAGTAACCTATGGCTATTCCACTCTAGTTCTGGCCAAATGCTCTATGTGGCGCCAAGCTGGAAACTGGAACATGGGTTTTTATGTGAAATCCTCTGGCTTTTAAATGATGGCCACTAATTTAAACATTAAGCAAGCCAAAAACACACACTTGCCAGCCACATCTGGCCCATGAGCCATCCATTTACAATCCTGGTTCAAGGCTCTAGAAAATCTATTTCCATCAAAACCAACAGATCCCTCTGAGCAAAACAAGGGAGGGAAAAAACAATTCAATTCAAATCCAAAGAAAGTGGAGACAATCTAAAGAACAAACCTCCTTGTCATCCCCCCTGGTCTCCTAGAAGCAAAACATTCAGGGCCCTGTTGCTATCTAGGAAGAGGGTCAAGAGTCTCAGAAGTGTGGTCAGGGCAAGGAACAGCCCAGCACACCTGGGAAGTTTAGCCAAAGAGGAAAAACTCTTCAGGTTCATCCTGTTGCAAAACAGAACACCAATCAAACTATGGCAGCTCCATCTATTTCATATGAAAGCTAGGTGTGGGAAAAGAGGTACATTCTCACTTCACCAATGGCTTCAACATCAAACTCTGCACACAAGCTTCACTTTTTACTTTTGCCTTAAATGAATTACGTTTAATCAATAATACTAAATTAACATGAATTTATGTATTAATAGCTAAAAAGCTCAGGATACTTCATTGAAGATAACCTATCTATAAAGCAAGGCCAGTCAGGGCCAGGGACACTGGGTTCCATCAACAGAAGGGAAAGGTGAGGAACAGCTGGAAAATAAATTGCCAATGGTTATACCGACGTTAGCAGCAAAACCTGGCTAGAATGCAGGTCTCTAGATCTACTAATAGAGAAAGATGGTGAGAAACAAGGACCTTCCCATGAAACACACTTGTGTTTAAGTCCACCTCTGCCACGTACCTGCTGTGTGATCTCAGGCAACTGATCTAACCTCCCTAAGCCCCAGTTTTCCTTTCTACACAGTGGAGATAATTATACCTATATGTTAATGGATTGTTGCACTGATTAAATGAGATAAGGCCTATAAAGCATGCGTGATCTGCTGTAAACACTCAATTGTTCTCTTAACTCTCTCCTAATAAATGATAAAACAAGTGATCAAATGCTAACAACTGGAGAATCTAGGAGAAGGAGATATGGGAGTTCTTTGTATTATTCTTACAACTTTTCTATAGGTATAAAGTTATTTCAAATAAAAAGGTAAAAATATACATTCTCTATTCCTATTTTAGCTCAATTATCCTTCTTCCTATAGCTGTCAATCACAAACTGGTTAACTCATTCATGACCATGGTTGTACTTATACTTAAAGGGTACTTTGGTAGGAACAGAACAATACTAACCCACCTCATTCAAGCCTAATACTATCCCCCAAGGCACCTCAGAAATTTAAGCAACTTTAAACCAGTAAATAGCAGAGTTAGAACTTGAACCTAGGCTTTCAGATTCCAAATACAGTTTTTCTTCTCTTATCCTACACCTACCTCAGGATGATAACTAGTAAGCTGATTTAACGAAGGGCTAATGAGGGAATAAGAGCAACTAAAAAACAGTTCAAGTTTTGCTTTCAAGTTTTTCTTACTGATTGGGTAGGAAACTTATATTGTTTGAACCACAATGCCTCCGGGAGTAAAATGAGAGCCCCAAGAGGTCTGGAACATCTGTACTTTCCAAAGATCCTTCTCTTAGGGTAGTAGATGAAGTCTAATTTTCTGAATTCATACTTGCCACTATCATATTTTAACTGTATCTAGTAAAAAGTGAATTTTAATGCATTGTTTTTCAACTAGTGGAAGTGAAGGAAATCTTAGGGAACTTTTTCAAATTATACACATGTTCTCCCTGACCTTGGTTAATGAGAACCACTGCTTTATTTTTAGCCTAAAAGTACCTGTCACCCTAAACATAGTTTCTCTCTCTTGCCACCAATAGCATTTCAATTAGGAAAGGAGACAAAAATGTAGACGCTATTTATATTATTTTATTTTTTCTAAGACGCCTGAAGGGGTAGCATAGATGCATCCTAGAGTTGAGGCCTGTTACGTGGAGGGAGCAGATTTGTTATATGTTTATCAAAATAGGCCTAAACAACATTCACATGTGATAGTATGAAGTCAACAGCACTGAGGCAGACTTTTACAGAACTCTTAACCTGATACCAAGTCCACAGTCAGGAAAGCCTCAGTCTGAACTTCCTCCCTCTCCAACACATCACCATGGACTGGTTCCCATTTCTACAACTTTTTTATTTTTCACAATACACCTAGGCCAGACATGGTGGCTCACGCCTGTAATCCTAGCACTCTGGGAGGCCAAGGTGGGAGGATCACTTGAGGCCAGGAGTTTGAGACCAGCCAGAGCAAGAGCGAGACCCTGTCTCTATAAAAAATAGAAAAAAATTAGCCGGGTGTGGTGGTGCATGCCTATAGTCCCAGCTACTCAGGAGGCTGAGGCAGGAGGATCGCTTGAGCCCAGGAGTTTGAGGTTGCAGTGAGCTAGACTGTGCCACTGCACTCTAGCCAGGGCAACAGAGTAAGACTCTCTCTCAAAAACAACAACAACAACAACAACAACGACAAAAACCAACACACCTAGATAGTCTCCCTCGGGTGGAGAAAGAAATGTTACTCCTTAAACTGTGAGACTATCTTTCTAGCACATTTACATACTGTTCATCAGAAACTAAAAATGCTTCTTGGGTGTGACCCTGAGAGGCAGTGTTGGAATTATTAAAGGACTCCTGGTTCCTTAGTTCAAGTCCCATACCAATTCCTGAACTTAACCCAACAGACACTAATGGCAGTAGTCGGATGGGTGAGGTCTCTGGACACTCACAATAAAGTCTGTCCTGTCATTATTGTGGCATTACGAGTAGTATGTTTTGGGCCGGGTGCTGCTCTCTAGCCTGGGTGACAGAGCGAGACTCTCTCTCAAAAAAAACAAACAAACAAAAAAAAAAGGAACATGTTTTGGAGTGTTCCTCAACTGTAAAAGGGGATTTCTACCACTGACATTACCTAACTCAGAATTGAAAGGATGAAATGAAATAAATATAAATGAAAGTACTTTGAGAAGTAAATGTTGTATGCAAGCCCTGGAAATTATCACTCAAAATTGTACCTAAGTGTTTTGTGAACTGTGGAGCAAGGAAGGAGAAAAAACCTGCTCAGAGGCAGCAGTACAACACAACAGAGCAATACAACACATGGATTCTGAAATGTGCCCAATTTCAATTCCTAGATAGTTGTTCCTGCTTCTAAATAGTTGTGTAGAAAACTGAATTTCTGAAAAGTAAATCATTTTAAGGATAGTAAGGATACTCAGTTTTAAAAGGAATTCCAAGTTGCATTTTTAAAGTGTTTTGGGGGAGCATAAATTATCATTCTCTTTATCTGTCTGGAATATCTCTATTTTTACATACACGAAATATTTTTTAAAAAACAAAGCTTTGCTGCATTTTTAAAAGGGGGCTCTATCCTCTTAGATAAAAGACACATAGGTGGAGACCAAATTTCACGAGTACCTATTAGTAAAATGTCCAGGACTTTCAGAGCATTCAGTCAAAGCCCATTTATCAGTCTCTCGAAAATACTAAGATCACAGGGTAGAGGATGACGTGGGTACACTGGTAATGTCCACATGTCACCCTCATCCCTGTTCTCCTATGCCAGGCACAACAGAGAGCAAACCAGTAAGATAGGGTCCCTAACGTCAAGGAGCCTACAGTACAAGAACAAAGACAAACAAATAACATACCATCTTGCCAACTCCCCATTTATGCTCCCATACCTAAGACAAGGTCTATCAACTACGAAGGTGCCAGGAGGCACTGTTTCCCTTATGTCACTATCCCTTAGATGGGGTAAGGGGAGGTGGGATCTAAGGAGGTTTGATAAAGAAAATAAGGAAGAGAGACCTGGCACACTAAATGTGGAAAGCTATCAGTAATGCAATAACCACTTAGTAGAGATAAAAACTATTCATTAGTACTTGCGGCATTTCTCTTTCCAGGATACAGATAAAGAAAGAAGTACAGGCAAGCCAAGTAGCATGACTCAAATGCCTTGTAGCAAGACAGAGCAAGTCAAAATCAATCCTTAAATCCCTCACTTGGACCAAAGAGCCACATTGAGGCCAAGGTAGAGCAGGGATGGCAATTACTCCTCATCTTTACTTTCTCCACCCCTGAACTGTTCTGGGCAGGATGACAGCTCAATTAGCTATAATTAAGCACAAGTTCCATGTAGAGATGTCCCATTTAAGATGGCTGGATCTGAGCCATGTGAATTTAAGTGTAAAACATGTCATTTAAAACCACCTCTTTCAACTAATGCACCCCTCGAAACAACGGCTCTCATCCTTGCACTGTAGTTTAGTGCTACCTCAACAAAGTCTTAAAGCAATTCACTTGCTATTACTTCATTATCTCTCCCACTTAAAACCAACAGACTGAGGAAAATTGGGCTGAATGTCAAATCAGCAGTCAGCTCCAGAAAACCCAGCTGGTAAGCAGAGGGCCAGCCAAGCTCAGAGTACCTGGCTGGCTCTCAGGAGGGAAATCAGCACCAGGTATAAAGAAAAGGAGGAGGCATAAATATATGCGTATTCTGTATTTATTGCTCATATGTGTTTACTGGGGGGAGGGACTAGGACAGAATGGTATGAACAAAGACCACTAATCTTAAGAGTTAAAGACCTAGGTTAAATTCTGGTTATGCCATTTATTTCCTATGTAACTATCAGCAAGTCACATCAACTTTCTAAGGCTGTTACTTTCAATGATTAAATGAAAATACTGAGTGAGACCAGTATTGGTGATTCCACAACCCTGAGTGTGAGTGCATCACCTAAACAACTTTTGTAAAAAATAGATTCTCTAGTCCTACAGAATCAGAATCCTCGGGGCAGGGCGGGGGGGACTTCAGTATTTGTTTTTTAAGACACAGGGTCTTGCTATATTGCCCAGGCTGGTCTCAAACTCCTGGCCTCAAGCAATCCTCCCACCTCAGCCTCCCAAATAGCTGGGACTACCTGCGTGCACCACCATCCCCAGCCAGAATCAGCATTTTTAAAGGTCTCCAGGTTATTCTGAAAGACAGCCAGATTTGGGAACCACTGGCCTAGCTCAAGGGTTGGCAAACTATGGCCCAGGGGTCAAATCTAGCCCGCCACATGTTTTTGTATGGCCCATGAGCTAAAAATGTTTTTATATTTTTTAATGGTTAAAAAAAAATCAAAAGAATATTTGAAATTTATGAAAATTATATGAAATTAAAATTTCACTGGATGCAATAGCTCATGCCTGTAATCCCAGCACTTCAGGAGGCCAAGGCAGTAGAACTGCTTGAGGCCTGGAGTTTGAGAGCAGCCTGAGCAACAGAGTGAGACACCATCTCTACAAAAAAAAAAAATTAGTTGGGTGGGGTGACGCATGTCTGTAGTCACAAATACTCAGGAGGCTGAAGCAGGAGGATCACGTGAGCCCAGCAGTTTGAGGCTGCAGTGAGCTGTGATCACACCACTTCACTCCAGTCTGGGTGACAGAGGAAGAGACCCTGTCTCTTAAAAGAAAAAAAACCCTTCAGTTTCCATAAGGATCTAATGAAACATACTCATTTTTTAAAATATTGCCTATGGCTACTTTCCCCCTATAAAGGCAGAGTTAAGTAGCTGCAGCAGAGGGTATATGGCCCACAAAGCCTAAAATATTTACTATCTGGCTCATTACAGAAAAGGCCTGTCGATTCCTGGGATAAATCATCTACAACGTTGGTATCGCAAAAATTTTTTCTACCTGCACAGCACTTGAGGGCTACCACACACGTATACTGGAAACAGCAATGATTCTCATGGGTTAGGAGATGAAAATGGGAGTGTGGTCTAAGAGACCCCTCCCCAATATTCTGATATCCACCTGCCTCTCATCATTATATAAGAATCACCAGTTTACAGTGTTCCTTCCAACACTAAGAGCCCACAAATGTATGATTCTAAGTAAATACAGCCTTTCTTGCCAGCTGCTGTGCAAACACCATCCTATCTGTGATAGCACAAGTGAAACAAAATGCCAAAGACTGCTGCTCTCAAAGCTTTTGAACTCAAACATTCCAAAGACTACAGAGAAATATAAATGGGGCTCTCCAGGTTTCTACCGTAGAAGCCACTATGGGACTAAGTGACAGGGTAGAAATAGGATATACCCAAGCCCAACAGAGATTTCACTGAAGGCAGAAGGCTCCTGGACATTTCCCAAAACAACCCTATCAAGAGAAAGTGCCAGATTAAGATTTATGAGTTCCTGTGCTGTAGTGTGACAATCTGTAGCAACCAACTCAAAAGTGCCACCAGTTTAGCGTCTTAAGGTATACATAAAAAGAGAGAGAAAGTTCAGTCAAAGGGCAACACTGTTGCTCTGACTGGGTTACTTTCTGAATGACTCTTCTTTCTGACTCATCTCTCTCAATGCCTGGGAACTCTCATGCCCATCCACCCAAATAATAGGGGAGGTGGGACACCCTGTGTCTGCACTGCACAAAGCAAGAGAGAAGAGGAAATGAGTGAAGTTCCTACTTGGTGATCAAGTGGCAACCAGATTAATAGTTCTCCAAGGGCACATATACAGGTCAAAGCCATCTTATAAATGAATGCATTGAGAATGTAAGGATGGTAAGGTCCTTCTCACACACCGATCCATTCCTTTATTCATTCAACAAAAACTTACTGGGCGCTGTCTATGTACAGAATACTGTGCATGATCTGTGAACAAGGCAGACACAATCCTTGCTCTGTGGGTGACAGACAATTATAAAATGCCATGATTGGGGAAGGATAGGATGCTTTGGAAATACACAGCAGAAACACTGGAGATATCCTCTCAGAGGAGAAACCTGAGTTGAAACCTGAAGGTTGAGGAAACTGATCAGTTGATTTTGGAAGGGGTAGGGAGTCATGCCTTGATGTGTTGTAAGCAAAGAAAAGAGCACGTGTGATGGTCCAAAGAGTGGTACATTGTGGACTGGCAAGGCTAGATGATTGATTCTATAAGAGGGAGGCTAGAGAAGTAGGCAGGGCCGAGTTGTAGAAGTCCTTGTTAAAGAGTTGATCTTAATTAAAGCTACCGAAGGGTTTTAAGCAGGGAAGTGACATGAGCAAACCTGTATTTTTAAAGGTCACTCTGGATGTTTAGAAAATTCAGGGTTTTTTGGGGGCAGAGGCCAGGAGACCAGGCTAAGAGGCTGTTTTTGCAATCATCCAATAGCAATGGAGAAAGAAGAGAGCGAAGACAGATGACGGACATTATCATTCCACACAGACAATCATGATCCCTGTCCCTAAATCTCAATGGTTCTACTTCCAAGTAACTTAACTTACAGGCTGGCAGTGGCCCAGAACCAAGCATGAGTCCTTTTTTTTTTTTTTAAAAAAAGACTCAAACTAAATTAAACACTGGTTTCATTTTTAGACACAATTTATTCTGATTACATTTCCTTTCATTCATTCATTCATTTAGAGACAGGGTCTCACTCTGTTGCCTGGGCTAGAGAGCAGTGGCATCATCATAGCTCACTGCAACCTCAGACTCCTGGGCTCAAGCGATGCTCTCCCACCTCAGCCTCCCAAGTAGCTGGGACTACAGGTGCACACCACCATGCCTGGCTAATTTTTAAATTTTTTGTAGAGATGGGGTCTCACTATGTTGCCCAGGCTGGTCTTGAACTCCTGGCCTCAAGCAATCCTCCTGCCTCAACCTCCCAAAGTGCTACAATTACAGGTGTGAGCCACCGCGCCTGGCCTCAATGATATAATGATATTTTTAAATGGCCTAGCATATTGTGTGGCACTAAGTAATACTTAATAAACAACTAATGAAGAACCTATTAAAATATATAGATTTGATAGTGATTAAATATGTTATCTCGGTAATATACACCAAAAAAAAAATCACCAAAAAAAGTATAGCACTAATATTAATGTTGTAGGGAAATAGCATACTCATTACTATCTGTGAGAATTTAAATCTATCTCTTTTAGAGAGTAATTTGGCAAAATCCGAACAAAGGTATTCAAAGGAAAAGAGAGTTCTGTCAGGATTTAAGGATTCTAATCCTGAGTAGTAGCAGTTCCATCTGCTACATTCCAGCCCAAGTGACTAGGGAAGAAGAGACCACAGTTAACATCAGAATAAATGCCAAAGTCCTTACAATGGCCCACAAAAGGCCTATATAATCTTACTCTACTCCTATCTCTTCCTGTTCCTTGAATGTGTTGAGCATGCTCCCATCTCAAGCCTTTGTGTTTACTTTCTAGACCAATTGTTCCCAAACTTCACAGCATGTGGAAATTACCTATAAATCTTTAAAAAATACTGATGCCTGGCTTCCACCTCCAGACATTCTTATTTAATTGGCATGGGGGTAAGATTTGAGTATCAGAAATTTTAAAAGCTCCCCAGGTGATTGTACTATGTAGCCAAGTATGAGAACTACTGCTCTAGTTTATTCTTTCACAGATAGCACTTACCACCAAACGATTTACACACATACACAGAGACAGAGTCATCCCTCAGTACCCATGCAGGATTGAGTCCAGGACCCCCGTGGATACCAAAATCTGTAGATGCTCAAATCCCTTATATAAAATGGTGAAGTATTTGCATATAACATATATACATACTCACGTATACTTTTTTTTTTTGAGACAGAGTCTCACTCTGTTGTCCTGGCTAGAGAGTACAGTGGCGTCATCATAGCTCTCTGCAATCTCAAACTCCTGGGCTAAAGATCCTCCTGCCTCAGCCTCCCCAGTAGCTGTGACTACGGGTGCACGCCACTGTGCCTGGCTAATTTCCCATTTTTTTTAAGTAGAGATGGAGTCTTGCTCTTGCTCAGGCTGGTCTTGAACTCCTGACCTCAAGCGATCCTCCCACCTCAGCCTCCCAGAGTGCTAGGATTACAGGCGAGCCACCACACCAGGTGGTACACTTTAAATCATGTCTAAATTACTTATAATACCTAATACAATGAAAATACCATGTAAATAGTTATACTGTATTTTTTTCATTGTTATACTATTTTTTTTCAATCCACAGTTGGTTGAATCTACAAACACAAAACCTATGGATATGAAGGGCTGACTGTATATATCATCAGAACAAAGACTATATGTATTTTGTTCACCACAGTTATCTCCACAGTGGGCTCATAGTAGGTGTCCAATAAATTCTTAGTGAACAAACAGACTTTCCAATCTGATCTTTGCCACTTCTCCTGCATCTACATTTGCTGACACAACCCACACTTCAGTAACAGAGAATTACCTGTGGTGCCCTAAATTCACCATGTTCTTTACATTGCTGTGCCATCTCTGCCTAGAATGCCTTCTTGCCTTTATCTAATAAAGCCCCACTTTTCCTCGCTTAAATCTCCCTCGACCCTGTACTTCCAGGTTGAGCCTAACTCCTTATCCTCCAGACTCAGAGGATGTTTCATATACCTCAGTTACACTGAGTATCAGAGTGCATATAATTATATACACACGTCTGTCTTTAGATTAGCTCTGTCCAATAGAACTGTCCATGATGATGGGAATTTTCCTTGTCTGCACTGACCAACACAGTAGCCACTAGCCACATATGAGTAATAAGCACATGATGGATGGCTAGTGTGACTGAGGAACTGAATTTTTATTTTATTTCATTTCCATTAATTTAAATAGCCACATATAGTTAGTGGCCATCATATTGACCAGCACACCTTGAGACTGTGATCTCCTTTTAGTTAATAATTCATTTCTATATCCCAGGACACAGGAGTTATCCATAGGTAATAGATGAGTAGATAGAGAGATGAATGAGTGAGAGAGAGTTGGCTCCAAAGATTAGAATAATCATTCAATTTTTGGCTTGCCATATGGTAGGAGCAAAGGACCAGAAGAACCTCTCTACCCAGTGCTCTATTGTTCTGCCCAGCTAAATAACTACACAGGAGGTAGTCGGGCCTGACACCTGATTTTAACTATTGCACTGTACCTTTTAGAAGCTTGAGGACAACTTCCCAACTATGGACAGGTTGCATTTACAGAGTTGGCTACCTACTTTAGGAGTTAACAGTACCCCAAGCTACTCAGACACAATTCAGACATTAAGGGCTCAAGTTTTCCCAGCTGAACAAAACAAGTGTGTCATACTCAACCACCTTAATAATAATAATAATGGTCAAAACTTCTATAGCATCTTCTACGTGTAACACACTAGCACTTATGTGTGTTAACTCTTTTAACCTTACAACAATCCTGTGAGGTTAAGTACTACTATTATTACCATGGCATAAACAAGGAAAATGAGAACAGAGAGGTTAAGTTGACTTGCCCAAGGTCAACCCAAGCAGTCTGGCTCCACAGTCCAACCTCTTTATCTTTCACATTTTAAAAAAGGCAACCTTCAACAAACATATGAAAAAATGTGCAACATCTCTAATTGTCAGGGAAACACAAATCAAAACCACAACGAGATATCACTTAACTCCAGTGAGAATGACTTTTATCAAAAAGTTCCAAAACAGCAAATGCTGGCGTGAAGGCAGAGAGATAGGAACACTCACACAGTGTTGGTGGGACCACAAACTAGTACAACCTCTATGGAAAGGAATATGGAGATACCTCAAAGAACTAAAAGTATAACTACCATTTGATCTAGCAATCCCACTACTGGGAATTTACCCAAAGGAAAAAAAGACATTCTATAAAAAGACACCTGCACTTGAACGTCTATAGCAGCACAATTCACAATTGCAAAGATGTGGAAACAACCCAAGTGCCCATCAATACATGAGTGGATTAATAAAATGTGATGTATGTATACCATGGAGTCCTTCTCAGCCATAAAAAAAAAAAAATGGTGAACTAATACCTCTTGTATTAACCTGGATGGAACTGGCGACCATTTTTCTAAGTGAAGTATCACAACAATGGAAAAACAAACACCACATGTACTCACCATTAAATTGGAACTAATCTATCACTTACATGCACATAGGGAAATAACATTCATTGGAAATCAAGCCGGGTGGGGGGTGGTAAATTCACAACTAACAGGTACATGCACACTATCTGGGGGATGGGCACACTTACAACTTTGACTCAAACAGTACAAAAGCAATTTAGGTAACCAAAACGTTTGTAACCCCATAATATTCTGAAATTTAAAAAAAATAAAAATAAAAACTACACTACAGGGTCAGGCATAGTGGCTCACACCTGTAATCCTAGCACTCTGGGAGGCCAAGGAGGGAGGATCGCTTGAGCTCAAGAGTTCGAGACCACCCTGAGCAAGAGCAAGACACCATCTCTACTAAAAATAGAAAAATTAGCCGGGTGTCATGGCATGCGCCTGGAGTCCCAGCTACTGGGGAGGCTGAGGCAGGAGGATCACTTGAGCCCAGGAGTTTGAGGTTGCAGTGAGCTATGTTGACACCACTGCATTCTACCTGGGGTGATGAGTGAGACTCTGTCTCAATAACAGAAACAAAGTCCACTCCCTACCCCCATTTCATTTTTATAAAAAATTTTTTTAAAAAAGGAAAAAAAACCCCAGAAACAAAAACAAAACTATAGTACAGTACATCTGCCTCTCAGTGACATCCTGATCTGGTTTTTCAGAAGTACAAACTGAAGAGAGGATGTCCTTCCAACTCACATGGAAACATTTTATAAATTTTGAGTCCCACATTGTGGTCCTCAGACAAAAACAAAGATTTAATGTGAAAAATGGTTTAGTTCCTAATACCAACTGCTCGAGGTTTCTATCACATTTCTTTCCAGAGAGAGAGCTCCTTTTCTCAAAGTTCAAGTCCTCTTTCTAAATCAGGGCAAGAGTATTGATTAGTTATCAATCTCTCAATAACTGGATTTAGGAATGAAGAGCCAGAGCTGCGTTGTCCAATATGGTAGCCACTGGCCAAATGTCACCAGTGAGCACTTGATTGGGGCCAACCCCAATTGAAAAGTGCTATTAGTGTAAAATTCACACAGGACTTCAAAGACTCCATTAGAAATAACATTAAATAAATAAATAAATAATAAAAAATAAAAATAAAAAAGGCAACCTTCAGCCAGGCACAGTGGCTGTATATGTAATCCCAGCTACTTGGGAGGCTAAGGCAGGAGGATTGCTTGAGCCCAGGCATTCGAGGCTGCAGTGAGCTATGATTGTGCCACTGCACTTCAGCCTGGGTGACAGAGCAAGACCCTGTCTCTAAAAAACAAACAAACAAAAACCACACAAAAAAGGGCAACCTTTTCAGTAGAACAAAGAAAGATAGACACTGGGGATGTTTATATAAAGCCCCAACACTAAAGCAACCCCAAACAAAAACCCACCAATGGTTTCAAGCTGCCTTTCACTGAGAGACCACCAAGCCAAACCAACTGAGAAGTCTTGCAGATTAAGGGAAGTAGACACTTCCCCCCCATTCCAAATAATATCAGTTGGTGGTTTAATTACAAATTGATGGAAGCATGTAACAATCGCACCTGAGGATAATGCCAGCAAGAAGAGAGAAAAGATAAAATTAAAGCAAAGCTTATTTTCAATGGCAAAAAAACAACAGCAACAATAAAACTAATAAAAACCCTAACATTTTTCTAGATAAATCCACAATCTGCCTGATTAATAAGGAAAGCGTTCTTCAAGAACCAAGGAATATATGTGCATTCACACAACTATCATCAAGGGGCTGTGCACAGTCCAGAAAAATATCTAAAAAGATAACCTCTGCCTACCCACCTACCACAATACAGGAAAACCCCTGAATCTCTCAGGAAAGGGAGGAGTGAGAACTAATCTAAGAACCTAAAGGAGAACAAAGCTTCAGCTTAAAACAGATGTGGTTACAAAGATTTCACAAACCACTCTGCTGTGGGCACCAAAAAGCAAATAACCAGCATACAGGGAGCTCTGGCAACCTCGTGCAAGCTTCAGATTTAAGCAAGGCACCAAATAAGGGAAGGATTCTCGTGCATCAACTCCTAGGAAAAGTGTTTCAAGTTAAAAATGGTTATTCAGGTTTGGATGTGAACTTCTGTATCTGCTCTTTATCAAAAGAGGCAACTCTACCTCACCGGCGGCTAGCAGCAGAAAGAAAAGAAAACTGTTAGAATGCAAATGGATTGCACAAAGACAACAACACGGCCTGGTACAACCTGGCATTTGCCTTGACACTAAAGGCAAGGCTATAAACATGGCAATGCAGAACTTCTGGGATTCCACATTCCCCATGCTTGGGAACCAAGCATGTCTAGGAGTAGGCAGGCCATGATGTCACTTTCCCCCAACAACAGCCATATAGTTCAAGATTAAGGCCAAAAACCACAACATTGTCGGTGAGAGACTCAGTTTCACTGTGACTGGAGGCAAGGTGTGCTTCCAGCTAGTTTTTTGTCAATCATATCTTTTTTTCTGTGCTTGTTCCCAAACCCAAACCATCCAGTTCAAAAGACATAGCAAACACTTTCAAATCTCTTATCTCTGATCCAGTTCTTTATCTTCCAAGTTCTCCTTTCATTCCCCTTACCCTCTCTCAAACAATGAAAATCAGTCTTAACAGGTGTATCAGAAAGCAAGAAAAAAGTTAGCATTAACTTCTTCCTAATTTATTTACAGTGCTCTATCCCTGTCACTTTTACCATTAAATGTAAAGGAAAATTTTGAGTTTACAGTTAAAAGGGAAGAAAAGAATGAAAGTGATAGAAGTAAAAAAACAATTACTCTGCTGGTTACACAAATATGCTCAGTTTGTGACAATTTATCAATCTGTATGGCTTTGATATGTGCACTTTTCTGTGTATGTACTATACTGTAAGAAATTTTTTCTAATTGCCACAACCTTTTCTACTGTTCCACAAAAAGCCTTTATTCCATAGCCAATACCCTTTGTTCCACATGTCCTAACCCCCATCATGATTCTAACTCTGATGTGGTAGAAATGAAGGTGACTGCTATAAATTTGGGCTCTACCTAGGTACAGAAAGCTGCGCTGGTGTTAAATACCAAATCTGTTGATAGTGTAGATTATATCCCTATTTTACAGATGTAGACACATGGAAAAAGATTAAGAAATCTGTTCATTTAACAGATTTAACAGATGCACCGAGGGCTTCTATTAGTGACTTATTCAACCTTTTGACATATGTCACTTGCAAGTATTTTTAAAGCCATACTGTTTTACAGATCTGTCCAGAAGTCTACAGGAAAACCTGCCAAAGAAATTCCTCAGAGAGAATGTCAACTGCCTTAACATAGCTTGCTTTACAAATTAGGACCTAGCATCTCAGAGATTTGTGGTACAAGTCAGCTCAAAATCTCACTAGATAGAATAAGGTTTCAGCATCTTTACTAAGAAACACCCCAAAAAATGCAAATCCACAGAGACTATTATTACAATTCCTCTTTCTCATATGCTTCAGTAGTATTTATTAGTCCTACTGTGTGTGTGAATGGCAAGAATAGGTTATTGCCAATGGTTACAACACAAAGCATAACTTATTCCTAAGCCAAGCTAGGCTTGGCTCAGAAAGCTTCCCAGAATGATGGAAGGCATGACTTTAGGGTGAGTCAACCTTTGCTAATGCATAAAATAAAGCAGAGAAGAACTATTTGAAGGATCCACTTCTAAGCTTGGGCTAAATCAAAAGTCCAAATCAGTCTACTTTGTGATGAATCTTCAGTTCCAACTGGCTGATTAGACAGCATCAATGTGGACATCTGTACCATGGCCCAAGATATTCCAATGATCTAATGATAGACTCTTGGCTAGGAATCTCAGAAGCAAGCACTCCTTCCAGTTTTTTCTTTTTTTTTCAAGAGAGAGGGTCTCACTCTGTCACCCAGGCTGGAGTGCAGTGGCATCATTATAATTCACTGTAACCTCAAATTCCTAGGCTCAAACGATCCTCCCACCTTGGCACGCCAAAGTGCTGGGATTACAACCACCATGCCCAGCCTCCTTCTAGTTTCTAACCATACCATGTTTTTATCTGTGTTGTTCTGCTGTCCCCATCTACCTAAAGAACTTCTTTAATCCTTCAAAATTAAGGACACAGATTACCTTTCTAGGTAGCTTTCCCTGTTCACCACCCTGAGTTAATCTCTTTCTCCTCTGTATTATCTCTGTTTAATGTACATATTTCTATTATTACATTTGTAACACTTTATTGCAAGTATTTATTTATGGATCCATTTTTCTTACTAGACAATATCTTTGAGGGAAGGACTAGTATCATTTACCTTTCTATGTGTAGTGCCTAGAATAACAATTAACATACAAAGGCACTCACTAAATATTTATGGAAATGACCTGAATAGGGGCAGGGAAAAACTTGATCCCCTCAGACTACTAACCAACCTGAGAAGAGGTTTCACAACTGAATAAGCAAGTGAAAAGAGAAAAATGTCCATATAAAACTGTGAAGCCAGTTATTTAAGGCAACATACAAAGGTATACAACTGTACCACAAGATAAAATATATTAAAAACAAGAAAGAAGAACCAAAGAGAAAAAGATAAAGTAGTAAGATCATGACACAAAATGCATGCCAGTAAGTCCTTTACGCTTATTAAAGAAAGTTACAAGTTTGGTTATAACCTCTGGAACAATTAAAATAAAGAGAGAATTATTCTGAATAACAAATCCACAAATTTGTTATTATGAATAACAAATTCATAAATGTTCATGAGATTTTTTTTTCACAAACCCACTTTACATTGAAAGCAGAAATTTCTCCCATGAGTTTCCACAAATACACCATATAATGCAAATAGCAATAATTCCCTAGGTATCTTTATTATTATTTGTCTTAATATAGGTTGATTGTACACCAAAGTACAAATCAGTAAGGCAATACTACTGGTAACTAACATGTTACCTAGTTACATAGCTCTCTGATGGTTCTAGGCATGAATGACATGGGAAAAACAATAGTAGGAGAGATGTGCAGTGATTCCCATAATAGATGCTCAACAAATTTTGAAGCAGTGGCTGCAAGACAACTTGAAAAACCACTGATGCTCTTAAAAATAAAAATGTGTGGTTAATACATTTTATAGGGACTCAAGCATCAGAAAAACAGAGGGTCTAGATAGTATTTTAAATTCCTTCTGGTCTAGAGCATCTATATACTAACACTTGGGAGAATAAAACTGAGCAGTAACTTCAACACTAAATATTTATGAGTAAAGTGAAAGGCTTCCAAGAGGGGAAAAACCCAGAGATTCCCCCTGGAGCCAAACAGTCCGAGAACTGAGGGAAGCATCATGAGCCAAGAAAACAACTACTTCATATTCTCTATCTTAGCTCATCACATCACATCCAAGACACTGAAAATAGGGTAGACAGATGAAATTCTGGAACCCTTAAGAGCAGAGAGGGATTACAGAATAATAGAACTATGGATATATCTCCCCAAGAGTACAGTCAGAAACAAAAACCAATATAGGAAATTGGTGAGAAAGGCAACATGGGGAAAACAAAAAGGGCAGTGCGGTCTCTTACCCCATATAAGAGGCAGTATGTTACTATATAAAGTGAGCTGCTCCCACAGTAACATCATCTCACTACTCTGGTCCTTCCTATAGCAGCTGCAGATCGAACAAGTCTCATTCTTATTTGGAAGGCTCTTCACAGACTAGGAGCTGGATCCTGAGGGACAATTTATAGCACACCCTCACATACATTCCAGTTGGCTGGAACTCAGCAGCTGATTGTTCCCTTGTCTAACTTGGTAAGGAGCCAAAGGAGGACTTTTCTAAATCAACTCTCCCAGGCTGGAAAATTCTCTAACGCCAGAGTTCTGGCTTAAGTCTGGATATCAGGTTATTCATGAGATGCCAAAACTACATCTTTACATTGGCTTTGAACAAGTCTCTCCAATACACCATATAGATTCCCACGGACCTCAAAATCATCTGGCCATTAAAGCCAAAGATGGCTACTCTTCCTCTTGCACAGATAGGAACATGTTTTTCAAACCATGAACATCAAAACAAATCTTTCATAAATCAAAAGTCAATCTCAACAGTTCTTGAAATGCGTGAACAAGCAATAAACACACTCATTAAATGGTTTCCTTAAAACCTTTTATTCTACCCTACTGAAAACTCTCCCTATTCTACTAAGCTGCTCAAATTCTCTCTCACTATTGTTGATCCTATGCCGTGAAGACCCAAATCCCAAGTCCATTTCTCTGAGGAAATGAAGGAGGAAATCTTAACAAGGTGTTTTTTATCTCAAGTTCTTAAATCAGTGGTTCTCACCAGAATAGTGCCACCCCTCCTAGGGAGTGTTTGGAAATGTGTGTGGGCCACTACAGGCATCTAGTGGGCGGGGCCAGGAATGCTAAACATCCTGCAAGGTTAGGCCTGCAAAATGAAGAACAGTCTGCCCAAAAAGGTGATAACAGCCTCATTAACTATCAATGTCCTAAATTAAGGACCTCAGCATTAACTGCCTTCACTTCTCCCAGCTTCTAGAGCCTCCCAGTGGTAGGCAAACTTCTTCTGTAAAAGATCAGATAGAAAATAGTTTAGGTTTTGTAGGACACATATATCTGTGACATGTAGTTCTTTTTAAACAACTCCTATGAAAGAATGTAAAAACCATACTTAGCTCACAGGCCACTGGCTGTATTTTGCTCACCCTTGTTCTAGAGCACTACCTGACTCATTATAGTCTGTTTATATTAATTTAGAGATGCTGGTTAAAATAACACGTGTTGTGTTATGAACAACTCCAATAATGTATATTACAATTTTAAAGAATGAAATAAGAGCTTCAGAATTGAGCCTTAAAATCTAAGAATTGGGGCATGTTGTCTGAGTTCTAATCACTTCTCCTACTCTTCCCTTGTGCATTTCAGTTGCTTTAGGTATTCTTCTGAATGTTCATTTTCAAATACTTTACTGGAAAGAACACGGACAATGCCTTTCCCCCTCTCTTCAGGATATATTGCTTCCTGTTCACCATGCATGCAACTCATAAAGTCTCTTTATAATTATTGCTGTTAACATTTTCTAAAATGTCTAAACCAAACCAAAGCCTGGAAATTCTGACTGGTATCTGGGTCCTGACTTTCCGGATGGTAACTAAAGGTCACGTGGGGTGGAAAGTGGCCTGTGGGTAACACAGAATACACACATGCACGCGAACAGGATATGTTGGTAATCTGGCTTCCTGAGACCTGGTGAGTTCTGAGAGTTCTCATCAACACCCTTGGGGAAGATGAAAAATCTTAAACTGGGAAATGCTGGATTTTAAGTGTCCAGTCCTAGAATTAGATTTCTGGCTAAAGCAGAATGGGAAGATATACCTTTTATTCCTCCACATTTCACTTGCCTAAAAATACAAAACACAAAAAATGAACAAAGTGAGTATCTGAAGGGGTTTCTTCACAGTGTGGAAACTGGTGTTTGCAGCATGGCTTATGTCACGTCTCAAGCCCAGAAAGACGAAGAGTGTGGTTTTGGTGTTTAACCAGCCTCAACAGCACCCTGGCACTCTGTTTCTTCGCCTCCACTCCGCCCCCCGCCAAAAACTTTGTTCTGTTAGAGGAAAGAAATCAACCTCACATCTTGAAACAGAACGGCTAGGATAAAAATAAAGCCCTGAAGTGGTTTGGTGACCGAGGTCACATGGGGCGTTAAGGGTTTATAGGTAGGGCCGATGTACTTTGAGAAACTTCCATGTACTGCCCACCACAAACAGACAAAGACATTAGCCCTATAGCCCAGCAGTGATCCCGGCAAGCAGCCCCCAGTCCTTGGCTACTGGGGTCTGCTCCACACAACACACTTCACATTATCAATGTCTGAAAAACCAAGTCCTGGTTCTGACCTTCTTTGAGAATAATCTCACCAAGCTGTTTCTTATGACCTAAGAAAAAGAACACCAATCTGGAGCTTCTTCCTATAGAAGCAGGCTTTTATGAACTCCTGTCATCGTATGTTGCCAAACCTCAGTTCACAGAGAATACTTTCAGATAGCTTCCAGGGTGAAAGAGTATAACATGAGGTAAACACCCCAAAAAGCTTTACAAAAGTAAAGGGCTAATAAAAGATACAAAATCAACTCACAGTAACCCTGAAAAACAGCATGATGCCCACCTTACAGATATGGAATCTTTATATCCATGAGGCCAAAAAATTAAGCTTTCTCTACCATGATGATATAATTATGGAGCAATAAAATAATAGGGTTATCATAGATAAAACATTTACTTACTAGCATATAGACTCAAACTCTTCTCTGTCATTGTATATTAAATCAATGCTTATGCTATCCAGAGAAAATCAGGCCAAAATTTTTTAAGCTTCATAATGGCATTAGCTCTGGAATTGCAAACCTAAAGGCTCATGAATTAGACTCTAGGAATTAGAACTCACTCCAATACAAGGCAAGTTACCTTGCCTAAGGAAGGAGGCCCTCTAAAATTATGCTCTGACCTATGCTTGTATTGGGGGAGGTTGGAGGCATTAGATATGTACCACCTACATACAGCAGCTTTCTACAGCACTACGGTGGCAGCAGCAGCTCAGGTGCACAAACTATGCAAGGGGCATTGAAAAGCAAGACAAACGATGGGTCTGAAAAAAAATGCCACCTGCATAACACACTTTTTTTTTAAAGCTCTACACTTAAAAAAAAAACAGGCTTCAAGCAAATACAAGTTGAGCATGTGAAAGCTCTGTGCTACAGGCCACCTGGCTTGGGTTTTCCACAGTAAAACTATACTCCTTTGCTAACCAACATTTATTTTGCTAGACTATTGATTAACTGCAAGAAAAAAATATATACTACCCAACTTTGTATGGCCACATTTTCAGAGTCAGAAAGAAAACTATCATTCTCAACTTATATTAGAGCCTCTAAGAAAAACATATGAGATTCAGGCAGGGGCAGCATGCAAAATTTTAGGCAGAAACTATAATTCCTAGCCCTAGGGAACAAGGCTATCATTATCACCATCTTACCGATGAGGAAACTGAAGCTCAGCCAGCTTAAGGAACATCCCCAAAGTCTCACAGCTAATATCTGATAAAACCAGGACTTGAACTCAGGACTTTCCAAAGCCCAAGCTGTTAACCTCTGCACTATCCTGCCTCTGACATATAAGATACTAAGCAAAATTAATGAAAGCTATTAAGCTGCCAGCCTCTAGAGAGATAACAATAGACTTGAAGGCAATCACTCATAGAAGGATCTCCCAAATCCAGTGGTGATAAGAAAAAAAGAAAAAGCAAAGGTGAATGATAGTGTGTACGATATGCCACTAATGATGTAAGAAAAGGAAGATAATCATATATATACCCACATAATATATAACCTATTAAAAATTTAATTTAAAAATATATATTTATTTAATTTTTTAAAAAGTGTACACATATATATATTTTTTTTTTTTTTTTTGGAGACAGAGTCTCACTCTGTCATCCAGGCTAGAGTGTAGTGGCATCATCATAGTTCACTGCAACCTCAAACTCCTGGGCTCAAGGGATCCTCCTGCCTCAGCCTCCCAAGTAGCTGGGACTATAGGTGTGTGCCATGACACCTGGCTAACTTTTTTATTTTTAGTAGAGATGGGGGTCTCCCTGTTGCTCAGGCTGGTCTCGAACTCCTGAGTTCAAGCAATCCTCCCATCTCGGCCTTCCAGAGTGCTAGGATTACAAGCATGAGCCACCATGCCCGGCCTTTTAATTAAAATACTTAAAAAGGCAATCACTCCTATTCCCATCAAGCTAGAAATCAATCCCAGCATTACAGCCTAGAAACTTTTCCAACTACAATCTTGTTTGGCTTTCCAAACAAGGTCAAAAAGTTCCTATGCCCAGGGGGCCTGAAATCATTTCTCAATACTCTAATGTGTCACTAGTTCAAGATGCTTCCTCAAGAAATGCATCCTTTCCAACTCAATCTTTCAAAACAAAAATTGGTCCATTAGACGTCTAACCTTTCTTGAACTCACTCTTCCCTATTCATGTGGCTTGAGAAATTTCTCTCTACACAGGGGAGGGAGGGCCTTCAGGTGTCACTCTAATTGTGCTACTTGATTAAAAAAAAACCAAACCAAAAAAACCAAAACCACATAACCGTGTTTACCTAAGAAATTAGAACACCACTTTGCCAATCAGATTCTGGGTTGTTTAATAATTAGGCATGGATTTTTCCTTTCTGATTTCCTGGGTAAACAGGCATCAGAGGTTTCCAACCTAAATTTCCAATGCTCTATATAAACATACAAAAAGCACATATCCTAAGATGTGAATAGTGGTCACATCTCTAGGTGGTAAAAATATATTGTTTATCTGCATTTTCAAATTTTTTACAATAATCATGTTGGCTTTGTAAATTTTTTAAAGCAATAAAAATTGTTAAATGAAAAAAAACTTTGCCCTACTTAATCCAAACCATTGGCAATTTCCTCCAACAACCAAGGCACAGAGAGACACTAGTATGTTTGAGTTCAGAATGCTGGGAATTGTGTAAAACAACAGCCCTTAAACTTTTTTTTTTTTTTGAGATAGGGTCTCACTTTGTTGCCCAGGCTAGAATGCAGTGGCATCATCATAGCTCACTGCAATCTCAAACTCCTGGGCTCAAGTGATCCTACTGCCTCAGCCTCCCAAATAGCTGGGACCACAGGCTTGCTCCACCACGCCCACCTAATTTTCACATTTTTTATAGATACAAGGTCTCACTATGTTGCCCAGGCTGGGCTCCAACTCCTGGCCTCAAGCCATTCTTCCGCCTTGGCCTCCCAAAGTGTGGGATTACAGGCGTGAGCCACCTCACCCAGCCCCTTAAACTTTTAAAATCAGCAAACTGTGGGGTAAAAAATCCAGTCAACCTCCACCCTACCAAATTTAATGAATGGAATAGTGCTGCTTTTGTTGAATTAACAATGCAGACATGGTAAGTAAGCAATGAGAAATTCCAGAAACAAATTACTATTCCCAGAATCCAGAAGTATATTATAGGATACCAGCCCACTGACCACCTTCCACATACACCATAGCACCAAATGCAAAAATGATTCTGGTAGAAGGCTCAGCAGCCTCTCTACAGCTCCAGCTTTCTCATATTATCCCCCAAATGACCACAGATTTAGGTGCCCTGCAAGCCCTCTGCTGTTTCACACCTCCTCTGTCTTTGCTCATGCTGCTACTTCTACTGGGAACACGCTCTTCCCACTCTGCCCAGTTGACTTTTCCAGGAAGCCTTCTGAATTCACTCTCTTCTCCCCTCACCCCAACAATGCCTCTGCCAGGATTGGATCAGAACCCCTTCTCTGTGCTTCCACAGTACCCAATACATACCTCCCTAACAGCACTTACCACAATTACAGTTGATCCCCATTATTCATGGATTTTGTATTTGAGAATTTGCTTACTTAATAAAATTTATTTGTAACCCTAAAATCAGTACTCATGATGCTTTTGCAGTCATTCTTGCAGATGCACAGAGCAGCAAAAAATTTCAGTCACCTGACATGCATGTTCCTAGCTAAGGTTAAAAAAGGCAACAACCTGCCTTCTTGTTTCTGGTCATACGTTAAACAAGTGTTCTTTCTGTGGTCTATTTAGTGCCATATTTTCCACATTCTTAACTTGTTTTTGGTGATTTTGCTGTCTAAAATGGCTCCCAAGCTTACTGCCGAAGTGATGTCTAGTGTTCCTAAGTGCAAGAAGGCTATGATGTGCCTACAAAGAAAATACGTATGTTAGATAAGTTTCATTCAGGTATGAGTTATAGTGCTGTTCACTGTAAGCTCAACATTAATGAATCAACAATATATATTAAATAAGGTGTCTTTAAAACAGAAACACATAAACAACGTTATACACTAATTGGTTGACTAAAGTATTACGACCAGAGGCTTGAAGGAATCCAACTCTGTATTTCTCTTAGGAGCAACAGTCTAGTATTATTATTCAGTGTTTGTGACGAATTTATAGAACATAACTACCACAAATAACAAGAATCAACTGTATACTGAAACATTGTTTATGCAGCTATTTCTTCTACTAGACAAGAAGTTGGCAAACAAGGCCCACAGGCCAGATCCAACCCACCACCTATCTTTTTTTTTTTTTTTGAGACAATGTCTCACTCTGTCACCCGGGCTAGAGTGCCATGGCATCAGCCTAGCTCACAGCAACCTCAAACTCCTGGGCTCAAGCAATCCTCCTGCCTCAGCCTCCCAAGTAGCTGGAACTACAAGGCGTGCACCACCATGCTCAGCTAATTTTTTCTATTTTTAGCAGAGGCTAATTTTTTCTAATTTTTTTTTTTTTTTAGTAGAGATGGGGTCTCACTCTTGCTCAGGCTGGTCTTGAACTCTTGACCTCCAGTGATCCTCCCACCTCAGCCTCCCAGAGTGCTAGGATTACAGGCATGGGCCACTGTGCCTGGTCTACCACCTATCTTTGAAAATAAAGTTTTATTGGAACACAGCCATGCTCATTCATTACTGTCTATGGCTACTTTGGTACGACAACAGCAAAGCTGAGTAGTTGCAACAGAGACCATACGGCCTACAAAGCCTAAAATATTTATTATCTGGCCTTTCACAGAAAAAGTTTGCTGACCCTTGCACTAGATTCTCTGCAATCTGAGAAAATAACAATGTTGTATTCATCTTTACAATCCTAACATAAAGCTGGAACAACAGAAGAGGTAAACTAAACTTTAGTCTGGTTAAGCACTGGACCCAGAACACGGCCTCCTACTCCAACAACTCATTGGCAACTGTGTTCAATTTTCCAGACCTGAACAAGTTCTGAAAAAAGATACTATGCAAAGAAATAAAATATGAATCTTAAATTCAGCTGATTTAAAAAAAGAAAGAAAGAAAGAAAATAAATAATAATAGCTGGGCTCACACCTATCATCTCAGCACTTTGGAAGGCTAAGGCAGGAGGACAGCTTGAGGCCAAGAGTTTGAGACCATAGCGAGACCCTGTCTCTACAAAAAAAATTTAAAAATTAGCTGGGTGTGGTGGCATGCATTTATAGTCCTAGCTACTCAGGAGGCTGAGGTGGGAGGATCGCTTGAGCCAGGAATTCAAAGTTACTATGAGCTATGATTGCACCATAGCCTGGGCAACAGAGCAAGACCCTATCTCTAAAATATAAAAATAAAACAAAAAATTAAAAAAAAAATAGGTTGGTGCAGTGGCTCATGGCTGTAATCCTAGCACTTTGGGAGGCCGAGGCAGGAGGATCACTAAGGTCAGGAGTTTGAGACCAGCCTGAGCAACACAGCAAGACCCTGTCTCTACAAAAAAAAAATAAAAATAAAAAATTATCCAGGTACTGGTGGCAGGGATCTGTAGTCCCAGCTACTTGAGAGGCTGAGGCAGAAGGATTGTTTGAGCCCAGGAGTTTGATGCTACGATAAGCTATGATCATGCCCCTGCATTCTAGCCTAGGCAACAGAGCAAGACCCTGTCTCAAACAAGTAAATAAACAAAAATAAATAAATAAAATAAATAATGGTATGTGACAGAAAGAAGAGCAAAGGAGTGAGACCAAGGCAAACCACATCATTTGTTGGGTAAAATAAGATAGGACAGGTTCAAATAAGGAAAGGTCAGATAATAGGTTTAGGAGCTACTAAGGTACAGTCCAGATAGAACCTCAAACATATTCAGAAAGGCCAAAGAGAAGGAAGGTTTAACTAGAGCTTGACCAAACATACAATGACACTTCCCTTGTCTTTTTTTTTTTTTTTTAATGTTTTTTTTTTGTGGAGACAGAGCCCATTTATTTTTTATTCTTTTTTTGTGGAGACAAGAGTTCCTCGCCCGTGGCCCTGGGCGGAGTGCAGTGGCATCGTCGCAGCTCACCGCAACCTCCGGCTCCTGGGCGCAGCGATCCTCCCGCCTCAGCCTCCCGGTAGCTGGGACTACAGGTGCACGCCACGACACCCGGCTGTTTTGTGTTTTTTTTTTTTTTTTCCTTGAGACGAGGTCTCGCTTGAACTTCTGAGCTCTAAGCGATCCGCCCACCTCGGCCTCCCAGGGAAGCTAGGATTACAGGCGTGAGCCACCGCGCCCGGCCTTCCCTTGTCTTAAGATATATTTTCTACATATAGCACCAAGCATGTTGTAGGTACAATAGTCACAGCAGGTTGGGGAAAATGCTGGGAATCGTAAACCAAATCATTCCAGAACATGAGGACTCATTATAAGTTTCAGAGACAAACATCTATCAACAACTCCCAATCTCATATACTTATTCTTCCCCAGTAGACACATATTACATTCTATTCAAGATGCTGATTATACAACAATCAGATCTAAATATCCTCAGAAGTTCCATCAGAGACCCTTGCCTTTCAGTGTGAAAATGATTTCTGATGCTATAACATCCTTAATTAACTCACTGTCAGCAACAACCCATTTGCCAAGCAGTGCCCCTTTCTGATTTCCAAAGAGAGATGAAGCATAGCATGAGACATATCCACTAAACAAAGAATGCTTAGAACCCTAGTAACACTGACTTTCAGTGGCCTAGCTGGCAAGGGGAAGATTTTAAATGTGAATCTCAATAGGATGCCACTTACAGTTGAGGTTGGCAGTCCTTCCCCAGGCTGGATGTTCAACCCAAACCACATCTCAAGGCTGAAAACCAACAACCCACAAGCCAACCTCCTGTAACCATTCAGAGAAAGAAAGTGATCCAAAGCTCACGCTTGGCAGAGAGAGAACAAACTAGCTGGGACGTTACTATCATTAGTAACAACCACCTGAAGCCAAACTTTCTGTTTATTCATGGATCTCAATTTTAGTAGTTTGTGCTAGACACACTCTAGGAGTTGTCAAAGGAGTAATTCCTATAAAGGCTAATCATCCAGTTCTGCTATAATGCTCATTTTGAAAATGTGGATTTGTTTCTTTGTGATCAATATATTAGAGAACAATTTGAGCATAATGCAAATTTTGTGTTTGCTTACATGTAATTTTATTCACAGGGAACACCAGATGAACACAGAAAACTGCACCCAGGTAATCAAAGTACACAGGAATACACAAAACACACACATATACACACATCCCAAACACCTACCAGCTACCTCAGTCTACCATGTGAACGTGTGTTACAAGCCATACCTATCCACATCTGGTGTTACACCTGCCTGTCCAATTTTAAGTAACCCTCCTCCTACCACTTCACAATAGTTTACAAGCTGTAAGCCTTCTGAAGCCCACTTCCACAAGCAAACTTCAAGTCTTTTTCAAGATAAAGTGCTATATTTAATGTAGTACTTACATATTTCTTTCTTTTTTTTTCAAGACTGGGTCACACTATGTAACCCAGGCTGGTCTCAAACTTCTGGCCTCAAGAGATCCTCCTGCCTCAGCCTCCCAAGTAGCTGGGATTACAGGTGTGAGCCACCGTACCTGGCTGTATTTACATACTTCTTAACCATTTAACATGTATACAATGGTACAACTGTTTCTAATTCGGTTCGTATCTTTTTTCCCCACTATGTCACTGAGGAAGTTTTTTGAGGGTTGTGCTCCTAACTCTATTTTCCCCATAAGCCCTGTGGTTTTTACTATACAATTGTGCATAGCACAGTCATTTTAAGAATGTACATATTGCTTTATAGCAGGACTGACTATATGTGCAACTGATAATTTAAAAAAGCAAATTGCAGATTATTATATATAGTATAATGCCATTTTTTGTTAAAAAATACATTTCACGTTTTTGCAGGTATGTGTATACATACACACTTATAAATGCTTAGAAAATAGTCTGGAAGGACATCCATCAAAAAATTAACAGTGTTGTCTCTGAAGATAGGAATACAAGTGACTTTCACTTTAAACTATATATACATTTCTGTTTGATTTAGAAACAACGAATAGGTACTACTTCTGCAATTTAAAAAATTCCCCTTAAAAAACAAAGAAATTTGTTCCAATCCTAGAAGTACTGGAAAGAGTGATCATTACATAAATTCGATTATGTCATCCCCTTGCTTAAAATTCACAATACCTAAATGATAAACATTCAAGGTGATGTTTGATCAATTTGATCATTACATGTTCTATGAATATATCAAAATATCACATGTACCCCATAAATATGTACAAATATTACGTATCAATTAAAAAAATGACAAACTCAAAAAAAAATCCTTAATACCTGATATCCAAACTTCTCAGTATTTATGAAGGACCTGGCACCTGCTACCTTCTCTAGCCTCATCCCTTACCATTCTTCCTCTCATTTGTATTGTATACTCAACTAAGATTTATTTAGAATATTCTATATGTAGGAACCAGGGAAAACAAAACAGTGAAAAAACTAGATGTGACCCTACTTTCATAGAGCCTTCACTCTAACAAGGGAGAGATCTTAAACAACAACAAAACTACATCTAAAATTATTTAACTGTTGTATTATAAAAGAGAAATAGCTAGTCTCAGGGATCAGGAGAAGCTTCCCTGAAAAAGTGACATTTAGGCCAAGACCTGAAGAATAAGTGAGAATGGGACTGATAAAAGCAGAAGAACTGGTGAGAGGGAAATGCATTGCAGGTAGAGAGATATACAATAATTGCCAGGGGCCAGAAAAGAGCCTGGACCCTTCAAGGAAGAAGCCAGTGTGGATGGAGCACAGTAACACAGGAAGGAAGAGAGATATAAGGTTAGAAGTAGCAGGGGCCAGGATCATGAGGGGCCCAGTAGACTATGCTATGGATTTTGGACCAAGATTTTTGAGAGGGAAGTGACATGATCAGAAATGTTCATCTAGAAGTTCATTTGGGTTACTGTCTAAAAAGAAAGGCTGGAAGAGGACCAGGAATAAATGCTGAAAGACCATTAGGAACTTCTTTCAATAGTATCTGGATTAATGAAATGGTGACAGCTTGTACTAGGATGGTAGCAATGAGAATGGAGAGAAGTGGATGGCTTCAAGTTATGTTTAGGAGGTGGATTCAACAGCACTTGGTACTGACAAGACGTGGGGACAAAGGAAAAGAAGGGGCAAAGGATGACGCAAGTCTCTAGCAAGAGCACTTTTCGCATCCTGGTCTTCAGCTATATTGAACTACTTGCAGTTCCCTAAGCCTCCATGCCTCTTTTAAGCTTTCATGCCTCAGTGAAAAATTTCTCATATGTATAGAAAGAATGCCTTTCTTTACATTATCCTTCATTACTAACAACCACCTGAAGACAAACATTATCCCTAAGCTACAAAATGCCGCCTCACCCCAGCCTTCCCTAACCATGCCCAGACTGGGTGCTCTAACGGCATGCTCCTGTAGCCTCTCTTGCTTGCCTTCATCATAGCACTTGCCACACCGAACTATAATCATATATTTATGTTTCTGTCTCCCCCGCACGACCACGTGCTCCCTGACGTTAAAGATCATTTTTGGTTGTTTTAATTTCTGTATCCCCAATGCTTACTTCTCATCAATGTGTGTGTTCCAAGGAACTGAGAAAGCAAGCTGAGTTCTTGGGGCCTACTGTGAGAAAGAACAAGAATATGGGAAACTAATTTAGGCTTGAGAAAGCAGGTTAAAAAGGGCAGTGTGCAAACTAAAGTTGTCTCTTCATCAAGAGAACAAAGCTAAGAAGCTAATCTAAGAATTTGAACAGCACCCAAAAGATGAGGACATAATTTTGCAGAATGGTATCAAGTGCTAGACCATATGCCAGAAGATAGGCATAAACTGAATAGTGGCATATGTCGATGACCTGGATTGCCAGGGTCCACCTCCACCTCCACTTTCACCTCCCAGGGCCTCGGAGCCCACAAGACAAAATAATTCTGAATTCTCTTCCATGAGGGAAGTCTACTAATTTAAAATGCTTGCATGAGCCAATCTTCAGGTTTTTCTATAGCTATATATTAGTCAACATATTGTAAAAAGATCTGACCAACAGGAGAAGCATTTCTGAACAGAGAATACTTTGGAAATATTTTTCATTGTGTGACATGATTGATATACTCTAATACAGGCTATCTCTAGTAAATCTAAAGTCTTGAAAGTAAAAAATCATCCTTTTATGAGGTGTGGAAGGTGGTGACTTTTAGTGATGTTCTTCTTGATAGTGGTGTACATAGAAGAGTTTTAAAGAGCATATATGGTTTGAATTTGCAACATATAAATATCACAGATGCCAAGAAAACCTAAGGTGGGATTTATTTTCTTTTGAGTTTGTTTGTGTGTTTGTTTTTTGAGACAGAGTCTCACTCTGTTGCCCCAACTAGAATGCAGTGGCGTCATCATAGCTCACTGCAACCTCAAACTCCTGGGCTCAAGTGATCCTCTTGCCTCAGCCTCCTGGGTAGCTGGGACTATAGGCGTGTGCCACCACACCTGGCTAAGTTTCGTTTTTCGTAGAGACGGGGTCTTGCTCTTGTTCAGTCTGGTCTCGAACTCCTGACCTCAAGCGATCCTCGCCCTTGGCCTCCCAAAGTGCTAGGATTACAGGCCTTGATTTTGTTTTTTAAGCAGGTAAAACACTAAAAACTGAATTAATTTTCAGAGGCTAAGATTACTGTAATGGATATGCTTTTACCTTCATCTCTAAAGAACAATTTATTTTGTTCACTTATATGCTTTGATTATACCCTCTGAAGTCTTGTTGTTTAGCCAAGTCTTGTTTAGCTTAAGAGCAGATTTATTTAGCAATTTCTTCTCAGGTAAGGAACCACAATCATCAAGATGTTGGTCAGAATAGAACTACTGGTGAAACATTTTATTCATCATGAAATGATCTTTATCAGTATTCTGGATTAGACAACAAATCACCTTCCTGGGTGTTCCCTGAACACTGAACTTTTGTTCCTAAAGTTTAATTTTCAGATGTCTGAATGTTCAGTTTATGTATTTTAACTACATTAAATCAATTCTTTTATATTAAAAAAAAGAGAGTAGGGTTTCCTGACTGGATAAATAAAGTTATAAAATTGCAGACTTCTTTCTCAAGTGCTGGTAGGCTAGAACTAAAAGCCCAAACTCATAGATAAAAAATTTAAAAGAAATTAAGGGAAATAGTTACCCAAGGAGAATATAGGTTAAAAATATATAAATACCTTCACGAATAGTTTAGAAAACAAATTACAACATTCTACTCTATATACGTCTGTAATTATTTGAAATTTTTAGTAGGAATATATTTGTATATTATTTGTATACTTAGGAATAAAATAACTAATAAAATTAATGGGTCCTATGACAGCTCACATGCTGAAAATGCATTCCTGAGATGCACATAAGAATAAAAACAAACTTATACACACACAACTTTAAAAATAAAATACAAAACACCTAATAGAAGAGAGAGATCTATAAATTAATTATAATCTCTATGGGCGATACTCCCAACCTTGAGGGCAACATCAAAGAAAGCCACAAAATTTTTTCTCAAATTGTACTTCGGTGCCTTCATTTTAAATATAGTTGGACAATGGAGCTAATCCAATAGGACAATTTATCTTTTATTCAAATAGACTTCTAGTTTGGGGCTGTAATAAACTAGAACAGGGCAGCAGTGACGGACTCTACCACAGGAGCAACATGAAGTACCTTGACATATTGCTATAACACCTTAAATAGGTAGTCTCATGCACACCACAGCACATAGGAAGTTGGTAGTTTTATTTATAAACAATTACCACTTTCCAAGTAATCCATAAAACATCTAAAGACTAAGAAGGAAATAGGAAGATAAATGGAAATTTTACATTAAACCCCAAAGGAAAAGTCCTCCTATCCTACCATCTTTGACTCATTCTTAGCAGACAACCATGCCTCCAACATCAAAGAGAAAACAAAAGGCCCTTCCTTCCTCCTACAACACCCACAAATTACCTGTATCCCCAAGTGAACAGCTTTACCTGTTTCTCCTTTCCCTCAAGCATAAGAGGGATCGCTCCCCCTCTATCAGGCTAATCCCTGCACCTGTGCTCCAGATCCTACTCTCTTCCCACCCTAGGCAAGTACCTCTCCCTGTCTTCTGTCTCCTTTCTTTCTTAAATCTTCAACTTAATTATCATTCTACATTTTCTTCCTTGAGCAACTGAATCAACTCTCATGGCTTCATTACCATCTATAACAGAATGCCTTAAAAAATCTTCATCTCTGGTCTAGACCACTCTCCTCAGCTCCAGACATCTGCTAGCCTTTTAATAGTCTCTGAATATCTCCACTTCAATATCCTAAAAGAATGACAAATTCAATATGTCTAAAATTAAATTCATCATCTTTCTCCTAAACCCAACTCCGCCTTTATTCTCTATCTTGGGGAATGAACCATCATCCAGTTTCCAAGCCAAAAATCTAGGTATTATTCTTGACTCCCTCTTTTCCCCGAGCTCCCTACATCCAATTAAGTCCTTTGGGTTCTATTTATTGATATACCTTATGTCTGTTCACTTCTCCCTATCTCCAAGGCCATTTCTTGGTTCAAGTCATTTTCACATCTCACTTGGATTACTGCAGCACCCTCCTAATCTCCTATTTCTAGTCTTACTCTTCTCCAAACTTTTCACAAAGCAGCCAGAGTTATAGGTCTGAAAGGCAGATCTGACTTGTTATTCCCCTATTTAAAGCATTCAATAGCTCCCTACTATCTTCAGGGTAAAGGCCAAATTACTTATTGTATGACTCTTTAACATCTGGCCTCAGCTTGCCCCACCACCCAGTCCACTATGAATTTTCTCTCAAGGCACAATAAACCAGCCACGTGCAGTTTTCCAACTACTGTGCTCTCGCTCCCTAGCCTCAGGTCTTTGTATATGCTATTTCCTTTGCCTGGGATAATGCTTTACTAGTCTCCTTTCCCTTCTGCTCTAGCTAACTCCTACTCATTCTTTATACTTCAAATTGACCAATGGCTGCTTTGGTTCTATGGCTATGTGCTCCCATAACACTGGGTGTATACCCCAAAAGAAAATCCATTATACTGTATTCTAAATGTCTGTTCACTCTTCTGCATCCTCGACTAGAACGCTCTCATTGAGAGCAAGAGGAGATCTTGTTTATGGATATTTAGTATCTCGCACAATACTCAATAATTATTTACTGAGTAAATGAAGAGGAAGAATCTTCCAATCTTCCAGTGATTTTTTTACTATCATTTCTCCTGGCTTCAAAGAAAAAGTCTTAGCCCAAAAGTTATAAGAGGATATCCCATAAAAGGCTGATCACAAACCAGACTAACCAACCTACCCATGCTGCTTTAATTCATTCTCTAAATGTAAGGTCAACCAAGAAGAAAAACTAAGTACAAAATCCCACACAGAATCCTAAAGCATCAGGAGCAAATATTCAGGGCAACTTGAATCTATGTCTCCTGGGTGAAATTTTTTTTTAATATAAAAAAATTTTTTTAATTAAAAAAAGGAATAGAATCCTAAAGCATCACATTGATGACACCAAACTGAAAGCAGCAACAAAAAAAATTCTAATTCTACTTTAACTAAATTCTGCAGTGCCACATAGTGGTGAGAGAAGGAAGCAAATAATAAAGATAAAGGAAATGTAGATGAGAAAAAAGAGGACATCAGGGAGCCTTAAAGGGCTTGGCTTGTCTTCCCTGCCATCAGAGGGAAGAGTCTGTGGAGCACCTCACAGTTGTGTGAACCAGGTCACCCAGGCTTACTTTGTTTGGCTCACTGAATCATTCTTAGGAACTTACATCACTGGGACTCAGGCTGCCCAGCCCATTCTCCTGCTCAGAATCCTTCCCAGACTCAGTGCCCTGGGAGGACCGTGGATGGGATGGATGAATCCAGATCTCCAGGCGAGTGGTGTCATCCCCAACATGCCGGAAAGTTGACTTCTTTCCTTTCCGCCATTGGTCAGGACTCAGTTCAAATTCCTCATGTTGCTTCTTTTCCATCTGTTCTGCCTGTATTACAAACATACAAGCTTAGACTCTCCTGAGATTCAGTTAACAAAGAGAAGAACCTCACCTCACATGTGTTTGTTGCCTAGGGGCTATAAAAAGCAAAGACTCGGTTACAATTCCAAAGTAGCAGAGTATCATTTACTTTGACTGATAAAAGTTATTAATTCTGTAAACTAGATGCTGTGGAACATGTACACCCAAGGGCACTCTAAAAGCTCTCCTGAACATCACAATTTGGTTCTGCACAGGGGCTGACTGATTATCCATCAGCACAGCCTAACGGGACCACTTGTGGATATTATTAGTCATTCCCCTGAGGACACAGAGGCACTAAGGGAAATGCATTCTAGGAAGAACTGTTTCTGCCTGCATCCCCACTCACCTTTCGTTTAGTCTCTTCAAACAAGCTCATAAGACTCTCCTTGGCAGTCAGGATAGGGTTGCTGGCAGCTAAACTGCGCATATAGTAATACACAGCATCAAGCTTCCTCCTCTGTGGAAAGAGGCCAGAGACATTCAGTCAACCAATTCTGTTCCTAACTTCAGCATGAGGCAGCTGACCCAGGAAACCCCACTATCTTTCCCAGCCTGTCCCCCAAGCTATGAGGAATTCCAGTAAGAAAACCAGAAATGCTATCCATGGGAAAAGCCATGGCAATTACATCACAAGTCTTTTCTTACATAGTACTGTATCTTACATGCAGAGGTGCTCCAAGAACCAAGTACTCATAAGGGGGAGAAAGGAATAAAGAGCCTCCTAAAATATAAACAGCCATTATGTTTTGTTTTTAGAGAAAGAATGTTCAACTCACCTCACATTCCTGATTCTTATCAGAGAATCAGTATGGTATAATGAAATCATGAAATTAGAAGCCAGACAGACCTAATTTCAAATACTGGCTTGTCTAGGATTTGACTTTGAGACTTTGGGCTAGTTATGTAATAATCTTCCTGAGCTCCCTTATCCTCACCATTAAAATGGAAATAATAATACTCAGGGAGCAGTGTCCTTAGGCTTATGAAGTGCTGATCACATGCCTCTTACACTTAGTTATACTCAGTCAATGATGTTGCCATTGTTATTGACAATTTTGTAAAATAATAAATAATTAATTAGGTCAGTTGAACATTTTATGGATATCATTCAATGAATCCAGCAAATAAATACTTCAAGTCCATTTTATAACCAATTAATAGGAAAAAGAAGAAATAAAGGAAAGAGAAGGCCAGAAAGAAGGAAAAACACTGAAACAAAGGGGAAAAGAATATCCAAAAGCCTTTTTACTCTCTCCATACACATTTTCACTGTTTTCTACAACTTTGTCAAAATACATCTAAAATACTAGCTTCTCTGTCTCCCCACTGTCTACTCATTCTGCAAAACTCATATCTTGTATTCATCTAGCATGATTAAAGGCACAGGTTCTAAGGTCAACTGCCTGAGTCTGAATTTGGTCCTGCATTTATTAGGTATGACACCAGGCAAATTAACATAGAGAGGTTTCCTTATTTGTAAAATGGAGATGTTTACACACATATAGCTCCTGAAAAGATTAAATTTCCATAATGCATATAATCTAACAGAATATCTGGCATACCATCACAGTTAAGTGGTAGCTATTTTTAATATTACTCCAATCAATACTAATCTCTGCCTCTATCACTCACTTGATTTGAGGCTATATTTTATTGATTCTATAAAACATTTTTTCTTATTTTAACATTTCTGAAACTGAGATACAAGTTACACTCAATATATACCATTGTATCTTATTTTAATTTGCAGCATTTTTCTTTCTTAGTAGAATAGAAAATAATGATGCTTCTAACAATCAATTACACATTTTATCAAGTCTAATTTGTATCATTGTCTATATATCTCACTTGTCTTCTTAACACAGTGTTTTTCAGGACAGAAACCAAATCAATATTTTATCACTCATGGCACCTAGCAAAGCACTGTACACACGCCATGTTCTCAATAAATACCTGAGATTCACTGAATGACTGATTAGAGGAGACAAGAAAGTTGAGAAAATGATGTTAGTAGACAATTAGGATGGGGGGGAGACAGAAAAAGTGTAGTAGAGAAAAAGAACTTGAAGGGAGTGCTAATCTAGGTCAGAGGTCCGTGAAAGAAAAACAACAATTTGGCTGGGGAGATGGTTCATGCCTGTAATCCCAGCACTTTGGGAGGCTGAGGCAGGAGGATTGCTTGAACCCAGGAGTTCAAGACCAGCCTGGGCAACATAGGCGAGACTCATCTCTACAAAAATTTTTAAAAATTAGCCAGGCATAGTGGCATGCGCCTATAGTCCCAGCTACTCAGGACGCTGAGGCAGGAGGATTACTTGAGCCCAGAAGTTTGAGGTTGCAGTGAGCTGTGACTGCACCACTGGACTCCAGCCTGGGCGACAGAGTGAGACTCCATCTCAAAAAAAAAAAATTAATTAGAATGGCAAAAAACATTGAGGGAATTCAGCAAAGGTGCAAGATACAGACCAACACACAAAAATTAGTTGTATTTCTATATATTAGCAATGAACAATCTCAAAATAAAATTAAGAAAACAATTCCTTTTACAATAGCATTAAGAATAATAACATACTTCAGAATAAATTTAACCAAGGAAGTATAAAACTTACACCAAAAACTTTAAAACAGTATTGAAAGAAATTAAAGAACAACTAAGTAAATGGAAAGACATCTTGTGTTTGTGGATTAGAAGACTTAATGTAGTAAAGACGGCAATATTCCCACAGTCATCTACAGATTCAATGCAATCCTTACCAATATCCCAACGACTGATTTTGGCGAAATGAAAAAGCTGACCCTAAAATTCATACAGAATTGCAAGGGACTCCGAATAGCCAAAACAGTCTTGGAAGAAAAAATAAAATAAAATTGGAGGACTCACATTTTCTGATTTTTTGTACCACAGACTTACAGTAATTAAAACAGTTGTGGTACTGGCTGGCATAAGGACAGACATATGGATCAACGGAATAGAACTGAGAGTCCAGAAATAAACCCATATATTAGGTGATTTTCAACAAGGGTGCCACAACCACTCAATGGAGAAAAAATAGTCTCATCAACAAATGGAGCTAAGAAAATTTGATATCCACATGTAAAAGAATGAAATTGAACCCTTACCTCATATCATATACAAAAATTAACCTAAAATGGATCAAAGACCTAAATACAACAACTAAAACTATAAAACTCTTAGAAGAAAACACAGAGGTTAATCTTAACCTTAGATTTGGTAATGGTTTCATAGCTATCACATCAAAAGCACAAAGAACAAAAGAAAAAAAAAGATAAACTGGACTTCACCAAAATTTAAAACTCTTCTGCATCAAAGGACACTAGAAAGAGAGTAAAAACTGAGATGGGAGGATTGCTTGAGCCCAGGAGTTCAAGACCCTGTCTTTAAAAAAATTAAATTTAATTAAATTTAAAAAAAGAGAGTGAAAAGACAGCCCACAGAATGGGAGAAAATATTTGCAAATCATATATCTGCTAAGGGTCTAGTATCCAAAATATACAAAGAACTCTCACATCTCAACAACAAAAATAATAACCCTATTTTAAAATGGACACCAGCCTGAGCAACATTTAATTTTTTGTATGATCCCATCTCTACAAAAAAATTAAAAAATTAACCAGGCATGGTGGTGCACGCCTGTAGTCCCAGCCACTCAGGAGGCTGAGGCAAGACGATCACTTGAGCCCAGGAGTTTGAGGTTATAGTGAGCTAGGATCACACCACTGACTGCAGTCTAGCCTGGGCGACAGAGCAAGACTCTGTCTCAAAAAAAAAAAAAAAAAAAATTAAAATGGACAAATGAATAGAAATTTTTCCAAAAAAGATAAGTAAATGGCCATGATGCGTATGAAAAAATGCTCATAAGCACTAATCATTAGGGAAATGCAAACCAAAACCACAATGTGATACCACCTCACAGCCATGAGGATTGCCGCTATCAAAAACCAGAAAATAAGAAGTGTTGGCAAAGAAGTAGAGAAATTAGAACACTTGTGCACTGTTGGTGGGAATATAAAATGGCGCAGCTGCTATTGAAAACAATATGGTTATTCCAAATAATTGAAAACAGATGATCCAGTAATTCAACTTCTGGGTATTTACTCAAAAGAATTGAAAGCAGGGCCTTGAAGAGATATTTATACACTCATGTTTATTGCAGCATTATTCACAATAGCCAAAAGGTGGAAGTAACCCAAGTGTCCACCAAGATGCATTCATCTACAAAATGTGATATATACATACAATGGAATTCAGCCTCAAAAAGGAGGAAATTTTGACATGTTACAACATGGATGAAACCCGAAGACTTATGCTAAGTGAAATAAGCCAGTCACAACAAAACAAATACTGTATGATTCCACTTATATGAGGGACCTAGAGTAGTCAAATTCATAGACAAAAAGAAGAGTGGTTGCAGGCCTGGGGGGGAGAAAGAATGGGGAGCTGTTGTTTAATAGACACAGAGTTTCAGTTCTGCAAGATGAAGAGAGCTCTGGAGACTGGCTACACAACAATATGAATATACTTTACGCTACTAAACTGTACACTTAAAAATGTGTAAGATGATAAAATTTTGTAACGTGGGTATTCCACTACAATTAAAAATTCAAAAAAATATTTTTCAATGGGCAAGGGACTTGAGTAGACATTTCTCCAAATGGCAAATAAGCACATCCAAAAAAGATGGACAACATCACATCATTAGTTGCTAGGGAAACGCAAATCAAAACTACAATGAGATTATCACTTTATACACACTAAGTTTGCAGATATCAACAAACTGTTTCTAAAGTTTACATGAAAAGGCAAAAGATCCAGAACAGCCAACACAATATTGAAGGACAAAGTTGGAAAACTGACAGTACCTGACTTCAAGACATAAAGACATACTATAAAGCTACAGTAATCAAGACAGTGTGGTACTGACCAAAGAACAAATAAATCAATGGAACGGAATAGAGAGCCCAGAAATAAGCTCACACAAATATAATCAGCTGATATTTGACAAAGGAGCAGAGGCAACTCAATGGAGAAAGGATAGTCTTTTCAACAAATGGTGCTGAAACAACTGTACGTCCACACGCAAAACAATAAATCTATACATAGACCTTATACCTTTCGCAAACATTAACTCAAAATGGATTAACCTTACACCTTTCACAAAAATTAACTCAAAATGGGTTACAGAACTAGATGTAAGATGTAAAAACATACAAATCCTGGAAAATAAGAGAAAATTTAGGTAACCATGGGTTTGATGATGACTTCTTAGACACAACACCAAAAGCACAATCCATGAAAGAAAAAATTGGTTAAGTTGGATTTCATTAAAATTTAAGACTCATGCTCTGCAAAAGACATTGCTGGAGAATGAGAAGACAAGCCACAGACTGGAAGAAAATATTTGCAAAGGACTTGATAAAGGACTTGTATCCAAAACACACAAAGAACTCTTAAAACTCAACAAGAAAAAAAACAATTTAAAAATGGGCAAAAGGGATGGGAAAAACTCTCACTGAATGGATGTGGGGAGCACAGTTTGGGAGATGACCATGATTGTGGCTCTGACACGGGCAGAACAGGGGCAATGTGTATGGCCAAAGTGTTGTACCCCCATGATATTCTGAAAATAAAAAAATAAATTAAAAAAAAAAATGGGCAAAAGATCTAAATAAACACCTCACTAAGATATAAAGATGGCAAATAAGCATATAAAAAGACACTCAGTGTAAGTCATGAGAGAATTGCAAATTAAAATAATGAGATACCACTACACACCTATTAGAATGGCAAAAATCCAAAACATTGGCTATACCAAATGCTGGCAAGGATGTGGAACAACAGGAACTCTCATCCACTGTTGGTAGGAATACAAAAATGGTAGAACCACTTTGGAAGACAGTTTGGTAGTTTCTAACAAAGCTAAACGTACTTTTACCATGATCTAGCTATCACTCTCCTTGGTATTTACCCAAATAAGTTGAAAACTTATTTCCATACAAAAACCTGCACATGGATGTTTACAGCAGATTTATTCATAATTGCCAAAACCTGGAAGCAGCCAAGATGTCCTTCAATAGGTGAGTGGATAAAAATACTGTGGTACATCCATACAATGAAATATTGTTCAGCAATAAAAAGAAATGAGCTATCAAGCCACAAAAAGAACCGTCAATGTATACAGCTAAGTGAAAGAAGTCTATTTGAAGAGGCTTCATACTGCATGATTCTAACTATATGACATTCTGGAAAAGGCAAAATTAAGGAGACAGTAAAAAGATCAGTGGTTTCCAGGAGTTTAGGGGAGGGAGGAGGGATGAAAAGGCAGAGCAGAGGCTATTTTTAGGACAGTGAAACTATTCTGTATAATACTGTAATGATGAATACATGTCATTATATATTTGTCAAAACCCATAGAATGTACAACAACACTAAGAGTGAACCCTAATGTAAACTATGGACTTCAGTTAATTTAATAATTTATCAATAAATACTGGCTTTCCAATTGTAACAAATGTATGCCAACACATGATGTTAATAATAGGGGAAATTAGGGGGAGGGGAAGGAATTGAAGGGGTATATGAAAACTCTTACTTTCTGCTCACTTTTCCTAGAAATATAAAACTGTCCCCCAAAATAAAGTCTACTAATGAAAAAAAAAAAGATGTCTCCTAGTGGAAGAAACCCCAAATCCCACAATGAGATACTTAACACCCACTAGATTGGTCATAATCAAAAGAATGGAAAAAAACAAATGTTGGTGAGAATGTGGAGAAACTGGAATCCTCATACATTGTCGGTGGGAATGTAAAATGGTACAGCTGCTATGGAAAACAGTTTGGTAGTTCCCCAAAGAGTTAAACATAGAGTTACCATATGATCTAGCAATTCCATTCCTAGGTACAGACCCAAAAGGATTGCAAACAGGTACTCAAACAAATACTTGTACTTCACAATAGCACAATTCACAATAGTCAAAGGGGGAAACAACCCAAACATCCATCAATGATGAACAAATACACAAAATGTAGTAGGTGTAACTATACAATAGAATATTACTCAGCCATAAAAATAAATAAAGGATTGATACATGCTACAAGATGAACTTCAAAGGCTTTATGCTAAATGAAAGAAGCCAGACACAAAAGGTCATATATTTTATGCTTTCATTTATATGAGACATCTTGAAATAGGTAAATCTACAGATACAGAAATCAGACTAGTGGTTGCCAGGGGCTGGGGTAAGGCAGGAATGGAAAGCAGTAAGTACAAGGTTTCCTTTTGGGGTGATGCTAATGTCTTGGAACTAGATAGAGGTGATAGTTAATTATGTATTTTCTAATTTCTAATTATGTATGTTTTCTAAGAAACATAGCATTTCATTCAATAATTACAAAGAAGAAAAGCTGGAAAAGGAGACAAGAAATAAGAAGAAAAAATAGAATAAGGAAAAGATGGATAAGGAGAAAGGGGAGAAACATGCAAAGCCACCAAGAGGGTTGGGAAAAAAAATTTCATACACCTCTCACAAAGAGAATAGGATAGAGGTTAAAAAAAAGAGAGAGAGAAAGATTCAATAGATCCTGAGGGAAGTATTTCAGTAAACCACATTACTTAATCACTATTTCAATCCATAATTATTAAGAATTTCTTTGAATCTTTTTTTTTTTCTCTTTTTACATGACCTCATTTGGAGATAGAATTTCTTTGAATCTTTTGTGCATGGTCCCCAACCTTTTTGGCACCAGGGACTGGTTTCATGGAAGACAATTTTTCCACAAATGGAGGGGGTAGGCAAGAGGGGGGAAGGGAGGTGGAGCTCAGGTGATGATGTGTGGCCCTGGTTTCCTAACAGGCCACGGACCAGTACCAGGCCATGGCCGGCAGTTGGGGACCGCAGTTTTATGGCATAAAGGGGAATATAAATATTAAATTCAAACATTTGGGCAATGAATTTTATAGCATTAAGAAAGCTTTCTCCTTGCTAATGAGCATATTAGCTGCTTCTTATGCTTGAACCTTTGGTACCTACCATTGGCCCCCACCTTTCCCCTTTTAATTCAGCTTCTTCCCTAGGAGCCCTCTCAGCTCCCAAGGCCCATTTCTCTCTGTTAGAGTCACATTTAGAGGATGTTGATACAATCTAGAGAGGTACAATCTAGTGCTTACTGTGCTGCTGCTAAGGAGAAACCTTAAGTGAAAAGTTAAAAGGAATAAGAGGATCTGGGGAAAGGAAGCAAGGATCTCACTACTTAGGGCTAGGGGAGGACTTTAAGGGAGACAGGAAGAGGGAGCCTTATTTTTCTTCTAGAATGAGTAGCCTAGTTCAACAGGAAAGGGAAGAGAAAGGAATCAAGACAAGATTCAGAGCAGAAGCTCTGGTCAGAAACAAAGAGTGATGTTTGGCTGGAGCACAAGCATTCCCTTAGCAATTTAAGTGCAGTGGATGGATAAAATACAGAATCAACTGAAGTAAGGGATCCCTGACAACTTACCCCTGAAAGTAATAGTAACAAAAGGAGTTTGAGGATAGGAGGCAGAAAGGGATATTCTTTGGGCTACAGTGATCAGATGAAATGAAGCTACAGGAATTACTACTATCAAATTCCATATTTTAAAACACTGTCCGCAAAACACTTCCTCTATCCACAAGATTTCTTACCGTATACACTGCCAGCAAAGCCAACTGGTTATAGGGGCGCCCATTCTTGGGAGCAATGTGCTGGGCCTTCAGGTACCAACTAGAATAGAAAAACAGTAAGAAAACGCTAGCTCCATATCAGCTTTTTCCCAATTCATCCTGACAGCCCTACTACTTAAGACATAAGCTGGTGTGTTAGATGTAACCCTGGAGTGGCAAAGCATGACTACCAGGACCAAAAGGGACACCTGTAGGACATCCATATGGGAGGCAGCTCAAGTGGCCCATTGCTCTTATTAGGGCTTAGCTTAGAAGCCACAAAGGGAAGAGAAATAATGAACTAGAGGTAAAAGTACCTGCGTGCTTTCCCGTAGTTTGCTGTATCATTGGCTTGTTCCCGATATCTAGCAATATCTCCTTGGCAAATCATACATCTCTGGGCACTGATCAAGGCATATTTTACCTTCAAGAAAAACAATCAGTTAATAGGCTACCCAAGAAACACTAACTTCAACACCAAAGAAAAGGGATGGTGTCAAAATAACAGAGCAACATTGAAAAGGCACTAGTAGTTCTTAACAAAGTATAAAGTTTTCAGCCTAACCTTGACTACCAAGAAATAGTCAACTAATGTGATACAAAATTTACTGAGAAAACATAGTGGCAGAAGGGAGAGGACTGATTCTTATTTCAAGCCCCAGGCAAACGAAAGAACACATTTTGAAACTAGGACCTAACTCTCTATGGAATAGTGTATGATCTCAAAGAAGTCTTTGGGACACCCTGAGACTCAGTTTCTTCATCTGAATATAAAAATACCTACTCTATAGGTAACTGGAGGGAATAAATGTAAAGATACTTTACAATATATTATATTGTATACAACCATTAAGGCAGCTGTTTACTCTGTTCTTTTCTTGCCATCATCATAGTCTTTCCTCCAACTGTTAATATCACTGAATCGTGTTACTGCATTACGTTCCCTCTGCCTGAAACAAAAATTACCCTTTATCAAGTACCTACAATGTGCCAGGGGCTATGTAGTACTATAAATATGTTTTGTCACTGATAGACTTGGCATCTGTCCTTCAGTGAGAAAACAGAGTAGACCCTTAACATCCCAAGACATGTGCCCAACCAAAAAAATCTCCCTAAGGAACACTACCTTCACAACATATCATTCCACTCTACCCCACACAAAAGAAATTAACATATCACTGAATAAAGAACAAAGCTTCACTGAGAAGGAGATACTGACCCCTCAGGAAGGCTCACTCACAAGCTAAATAACTAGCTACTGCACATCAACCTCCTAGCACATACCTCAAATTTGTGCCTCAGCAAATTTATATATTACTACATGTCATATACCTTCAGGGTCCTGACTACTCCACACATTCTTTCTATGAATGAACACCAAGAACCCTGACTACTTAACTGATAGAGTACAAAGAAAACTGGTTATGCTTCCATACTACAGCCACTTTGTCACTTCAATGAGGGAGAAAATAAGGAGAAAATAAGAAAACATATATATATATATATTTTTTTTTTTTTTTTTTTTTTTTTTTTTTTGAGACAGGGTCTCACTCTGTCCCCTGGGCTAGAGTGCAGTGGTGTCATCATAGCTCACTGCAACCTCAAACTCTTGGGATCAAGTGATCCTCTTGCTTCAGCCTCCCGAGTAGCTGGGACTACAGGCAAGTGCCACCATGCCTGGCTAATTTCTATATATTTTTAGAAATGGGGTCTCGTTATGTTGTCTAGGCTGGTCTTGAACTCCTGACCTCAAGTGATCTTCCCTCCTCAGCTTCCCAAAGTGCTGGGATTACAGGCATGAGCCACCACACCCAGCCCAAAACAAATTCTTTCAAGGGCTCTCCATCATTCTTGGCATGAAGTCCTGGGTGATCTACCCTCTGCTCACCTCTTCAGCACCACTTTCCCACTCACTCTCTCTGCCTCAGTCAAACAAGACTTTCCTCAGTTCCCTTAACACACCACAATCTTCCCTACTTTGGGACCTGCAGGTATACTGTTCCCTACCCCTGGAATGCTCCTCTTCTCACATCTTCACATACATCTTCACCTGGCTAATGTCTCAGGTCTTCAGCCTCAGCTTAACTGTGATTTTCTCAGTCTTCCATAATCCTCTAAACCAGGTTAACCCTTTACAGTATATATCCACAACATCCTTTGCAAAAGTCACCGCAACTGCAATTACTCATCCAACATCTGCACTCACCCCCAGTCAAATTCTAAACTCCAAGAACCAGGACCATGACAGCTTTTTTGTTCAGCACTGAACTGCCTCTGCCTAGAACGGCACCTAGCATGTAAGAGGGGCTTAATAAATACTTACTGATTAGTAAGAGAGCTTTGTACGTAGCAATTCATCAGAAGGAGCAAAAAGGCAAGAGGAAGCCTCTGCTCCATAAATCACACTCCTTTCTCTAAAGAATCTCTAACCTCTTCCTAAATATGCTCATCTTTGCCATCTTAAGACAAAAGCAAAAACTTCTCTTGACCCTATCCCTCCTTGCCTTCATAGCCAAGATTCTTATAAGAATGGTCTATATTACTCTTTCATTATCTCTACCGCCTTACCTCTCTTCGCTATACTCTGGCTTCCATCCTCTCCAACTAAATTAACTTTTTTTTTTTTTGTTTTTGAGACATAGTCTAGCTCTGTCACCCAGCTGGAGTGATTACAGTTCACTGCAACCTTAAACTCCTGGGCTCAAGCTAACCTCCTGCCTCAGCCTCCCAAGTAGCTGGAACTACAGGTGCACACCACCACTCCCAGCTAATCTTTTTATTTTTTGTAGAGACAGGGTCTCACTCTTTCTCAAGCTGGTCTCGAACTCCTGACTTCAAGTGATCCTTCCACCTTGGCCTCCGAGAGTGCTAGGATTACAGGCATGAGCCACCACACTAGGCCTAAATGAACTCTTAATAAGGTCATCTAATCCAATGGACACTTTTTAGTAACCTTAACATTTGACAACTCTACAGTACATGATAATTTTACCCACTTCTACCTTGAAATTTGGTCCTCCCTCTCTGGCTAGCCTTCCCAGCATCCCAACATCTGCTTCCACTACTACCTACACAATGGATGACTCCTGAATCTATTATCACCAGCCAAGCTTTCTCCTGTGTTCCAGGCAAACCATAATATTCACTTGTTCATTTTCAAGTTTCTGTTAGACACCTCCACCTAAGCATATCCAAACCTGAACTAACCTCTTCCTCTGTAGCCACTCCCCTAGGCCACAAACTGGGAGATGATCCAGACTCCTCATGCCTCCAATTTCATCCCTCACACCAAATCAGCCAGCAACTCAATTCTATTTCCTTTATATCTTTCCAATCTGGTCTTCACCTTTCTACCTCCACTGCCTCTATCTTAGTTCAGACCTACAACCTGACTTCCCTACCTCTACTCTTGCCCAACTCCCAACCAAACCCACCAATTTGCCAGAGTGGTTGGTTCTAAGAACAAATCTATCTTAACCATTTGCTGAAAATCAATTAACGTCTCCCCAATGCTTTCAGAATGAAGTCTAAACTCTTCAGCACAGCATACAAGAAATTATGATACAGTCCCTTCCATATTACAAACACAACCATATTGAACTTCTTGTACTTTCCCAACAACTCCTGGTTCTCTCTTGCTGTCTAAACTGCCCCTCCCACCTTCAAAATCCTACTCATGTTTCAAGACTCAGCCTGACAGTCTCTGAGAAGTCTTCCTTGACCCCACCAAGCTAAGTCAGATCTACTTTCCTCTATTCCTCTCAACACTCTGTATATACCATTACCATGGTACTTATGACATTACAATTGTGGGTTTAATCTGTCTGTTCCCTCATTGAACTGTATCTTTCATTCTTTTATTCTCAACATGCAGCACAGTGTCTAGCACATAACTAACACTAGATAAATGCTTACTAAATGGACAAATAAATTTAAGATAAATAAAGAAACTGGCTTACTGTCTTGCGTAATGGCTTGCTGCGAATGGCAAGACCGTCCATGTAGTCCTCTAGTTTGAACTTGTAAGTAACCTGCAGCTTCTGAAGCAAACTATCAAAGAAGTCACTACCCTATAAAAAGAAAAAAAGAAAAAATGGCTGAATCAACCTATTCTGATCCAATCTACCCACCAAAACCTGGGGAAAATGACCCTTTCACAGTTCTGATAATGCTCAGACATCTGTAGAAAGGGAGGCACATACAGTATTTAGTGGCCACCAACTTGAGCACAAGACATAATTCATAGAATAAGCCTCCATAGCTTTAAAGATATGAACACACACACACACACACACACACTCTCACACACTCTCTCTCCCACTCTCACACTGTCTCACTCTTTCCCCTAGGCCAAAACATTCAGAAAGCTTTCAAGCTCAAAACTAATTCCAACTGTCTGTAAGTTATAGTCCCAAGGAAGCAACAAGGGTAGGACAGGGTAAGCCTAGAACCCAAGAAAAGAGCACAGTTTTTTGTCAATGTTCTGTTCTAAAACATAGTATTTCAGGTGGTAAAAAGCCATCACAACTACAGGATGCTGAAGTCTATCCTGAGGACAAAAAGATGACAGTTTACCTCATCCAAGAGCTCCAAAAGTCTGCTCCGAATCTGTTCTGGGTTCTCAACATTCGGATCCTTGAGAAGCTGCCTGAACTTCTCAATCACCTGATAGAAAGCATTCTTCCACAGGATCTGATCCACATTCTGATTATCAGAGAACTCAATATCTAATAGAATACAGCGCTCATATAGCTGCAGCAGTTCAGCTCTGGAATAAAATACATGCAACTTCTAGCTCCAAATACACCACAGGAAAGGCTAGACCCAAGATTCGTGCTTCCTGCAAATTAACCACCTCCCTTGGCAAGAAATCAAAAATGTGACCAGGTATGCTATTCACTCTGGTTTCCATTCTGCATAGCAGAATGTCATTCTAAAGACAGTTATGCCTAGGAAAATAGTTTTTCCCCATATGTCTTCACCTAAATTTAACAGCTGAAATAAGATCTTCACTGCAAGTTATATGTTGTTCATCTCTTGGCATTTGAGAAAGTCTTTCCTTTTCCATTTCAAGATTCCATGTTCCCTTGTTCTGTGAAATTTGGATTAAAAAAAAAAGATTCCATGTTCCCTTAAAGATAATTTTTTTCTTAAAGAAGAAGCAGGAAGCATAATCATTTCTAAGACTAGAAACAAAACTTCTGTTCTTTTTCCAACTACCCCTCCCTTATAAAAAAATCAATGTGAAAGGGAAATAACACCCAGTGGTTCATCTAAAAAGTTTCTACCTACCTTAGCAATAGGCGTCTACACACCTCCAGCTTATCCCCATTCCCGTCTAGCCAGAATAGAACACACCATACCTGAGCTGAGCCATCTTCTCCAGGCCCTCAGGACTAATGCGGTCCCTGGAGAGCAGGTTGCTGAGCTGCAGTTCCTGGTTGTCAGCCACCCGGAGAAGCCTATGTAGCTCCTGTTGCTGCATGTTCCTCATGTGCTGCTCTATCTCCTCAGGACTCATGGTGCTGGCAGGGAGAGGGCTACAAACATACTGTCCTGATGGAGTTGGATAGCCTGGGTAGTAAGACCCTGGGTACACACCATTCGTAGGACCCACTGGGTACTGTAGAGGGCTATAACCTGTATAGGGATACTGGGAGGCAGGGCCTGGTGTCCGGGGGTAATAATAGGGGTTGTCAGAGTTTTGAAACTTATAGTAAGATGCTTGGGCCTGGCGTGAGTCACCCCAAGATGTAGGGCTGACTTCATCATCAGTGTCCAAGAAATGTAACTGGGGTATCTGGCTCTTTAGAGCAGGTTTCTGATCAGGATTGTTTGGGTCCCACAATCGGCGTGTGGTGCCTCCACGGCCCCAACTTCGAGATCCCTTACCACCAGATCCAAATAAAAGCCGAGGTCCCAAAGGTGTAGACTCTGGAGAACCTGCTGAATTGACAGAGAGGGTGGTATGGGCAGGCAGAATCAGAATGCCACGACCACGACCTCGAAGTTCTTGTTTCAGGTTTTTGGACTCCTGTTTCTCAGAGCCTTTGCCTCCACTGCTTGAGCCTTTGTCAGGCTTTACCCTATCCACATCCTCCCTGGCTGACCTCACCACGGGAGAATCTTTGTTCATGGTGTCTGCACCAAAAGTGACACGAAGAGTGCCTCGATTTTCTTTACCACTGCTTTTCTGCTCACCGTCCCCACGGCCAGACCAGTTTCTTTCTAAATGTTTCTTCCTTTCTGAGCTTCTCCTGGGTCCTAATTCACTGGGCTCATCAACTCTGTCCTCCTCTAAGGAGTCAGTTGAGGACATAGACACTTGCTTCTTCAGTCGTGGCCTCTCCTTGGTCCTATCCTGTCGGCGGCGGCGACATCCAATATCAGCCAGACCAGCTCCCTCAGCACTGTTGTTGCTACCAGCAGAGCTGGTACTACAAGTACGGTAACGGTTCCTTCGTTTGTCTGAGCGGGAGTAGCGCTTTGCAGAACCAGGCTTCCCCTGGGCTACATCATCGTTTGCTTTCTTCATCCCCTCCCCTTTTTCAATCCTCTTTCCTTTTTCTCCCTTTGCAGCCCTTACTCTGTCACCATTTGGGCTCCTTTCTATCTCTGCTCTGTCTGGTTTATTCATGACTTCCTCTTTCACAGCATTTCCCCTACATCCATCTTCCTCTACTCTCAGCTGTTCTACCTGGTTAAGGATTTCTTCCTCATCCACCCGGCTAGCCAATTCTTTGGTAACAGTCTGCAAACGCCGTCCAGGCTGATAGATCTGCAGGTCTGGTTTCTTTGTTCTCTTGATAATTCTGAGACTTCGATCCTCTTGTCCAGCAGTCCTAGGAAAGGACTCCTGTCCCTGATTATTTTCTGGGTCTTTAGGACCATTCTGCTGTTGGTTGTCCAGTTCCTTGCAGCCATCTTTAATAAGCTGTGTACCATTTCCAACAGCAGAAGAATCTCTGTCATTAACAATTTCATCCTTAAATTCCTCACTCCCAGAGGGCTCCTTGATTTTAGGTTTGTTCCTCAGTCGAGAAAGGCCAGGCTTATAGATTTCTAGATCTGGGCGCCTGTTGTCTTTGCGCTGCCTGGGCTCCTTTAATTCCTTCATATTTTCTGTTATGTTGGGGAGGAAAAGGTAGAAGAATAAAGGGGGGGGGGGAGAATTGTCACTCTGGTTAAGTAACAGAGAACTCAAGCAAGAATTACACTTCCAATGCTAATACTGGTGAACAAGAAAGGACATTTCTGTGGAAGTAGAAATTCTGGGTTTACGATCTGTTCAGCAATTGGCAAGGCTAAGAACTTAATTGTATTGGAGCTACCTACACTTGGGTAGGGAAATGGGGAAAAGCCCATCTTCATTTGTGTTACTTAAGTCATATTCAGAAATCTAAGACCCCAAACTACCTCATCATTGCCAGAACAAAAAATCTCTAACATTTTCAGCATTAGACTGTCTATAGAGCCCTTGAATCCATTTCAGTCTTTTCTTCTGCCTGTAACATTTTTCCAGGATGGCTAGGTCCTTTTAACATAATGGTAGGCAAAAGAAAATTAAAAAGGAAAAAAAGAGGGGTATGCATAGCCCTGGACATCTCTGGGGGAAAAAATGAGCAACTCCAGTCTTGAACTTGACCAGGACAATCCTCTTCTTTAGAATACCAATTACCCAATCACATACCTCCTGTTGAAACAAACAGGAAGCAGTTCTTTTCACATTCTTCAACTCCACTCATCCTCACCAACTCTCTAACATCAGCCAGCAGAGTCATTCCAAGGAAATACTGCTCAGACTATCATCATTAGAATACTGAGACTAACTGCTACTATGATGATAGAATACGAGAAGTTCCATAAGGGAGCTTTCCCTGGACGCTGATAGAAGGATTGTGACATGTTCCCAAAATACCAAAGACTAAGGCACTCAAAAGTAAGAGTACAGGAAGTTAGAAATCACTCTCTAGGCTCTATGAACTTACTGAATGACAGACAAGCAAGTATCCATTACCTTTATCTATTAAGGGGGAGACTACTACAAGTAATCACTGAACATTTCAGTGGGAAAGTGACATGAATTAGAATATTATCTACTACTCCAAATGGAATGCTATGTAAAATCCTATTGTTTTATAAACATGAATGCCAAACAAGTCCATAACAAGGATCATATATATGCTCCAGCATTTATACCCACTTTTTGCATATGTAACAAAACAGAAAAAACATAATGCTTCAATATTTTCAGAAGTTTAAAAGACTGCTTCATCAAGTAAGAACAAAGATAAAGCAGTTTAACCCCAGAACAGCTCACCCTCAGCAGTCTCCGTAACTTAGGTGTGTTGGAGGGAGGAGGGCAGTTGTAGAAAAGCTACTGCTACTTTCCAGAGCAGCGGAAGCAAACAGCCTGAATAATCCAATTCAGTTGACCAACGAAAACCGATTTCACAGGGTTTGGCCACAAGCCTGGAGAAGGCACCTAGCATAGCTACCATTCCACACAACTCCACCGCCTAACAAAGGGGAGGTGAGACATTAGACCGTTTCTTAGAGTTTTCATGATGTGGCTGGAAACTTTAAATTAACTTGCAAACTGAGCATTCTCTCTGATAAAAACTGCTCCCACACAAGCCAAGGCCAACCCAGAACAGAGTCAGCTCTCTGAGGTCCTGGATCCCTCCAGTGGTGCAGCTTTCAGAAGCCTGCCTTCGGGGAAAAAGTTCAGCAAGGAAGTCCCAGGCTGTTAAACCTTTCTCCTCAATTCCCCCAATTCCTTGTCTCCGATGCTAAAGAGATGACCGGGCCAGGCCTACGGATGATTCTTTTGGGAACGGTACACCCCGGGGCCTCCACTAGACCCACTCCTCCTCGCGTCTCCTGACGCCTGAAGAACCACCGGCTGGTCTGAGGCAAAGGGGAACAGTCACCTTCGCGGTGAGAAAGAGGGTGGAGGCAGGAACTCCGGTCGGGCTCTCCCAGAGGGGGCCAGGACTGGCTGAGCCCGACCCCACACAGAGCCTGGGGCTGGTAGGGAGGCGCGGATACACCCGCGGCCCGCGGCCCCCGCCCCCACTGTTGGGGGAAGGGGCGGGGGCGCCGGAGCGCCGCGGACTGAGTGGGGAGGAGGCAGAGGAGGAGAGGGAGGCGGGGCGGGCAGGCCCGGCCCAGGAGCTGGGCGGCGCGACTCACCTCTGCTCCCGGCCTGCGGAGCCAGAGTGGCCAGGATCCCTCGCAGCTCCGACGCGGAGATCCGCACACGCTCCAACCCCTCCGCCATCTTCGCGGCTGCTGCTACAGCTGCAGCTGCTCCGCCACCGCCGCGCGCAGCCAGGAAACCACGACGGACGGGCGCTGCGCGCGCTCACCCACCTCCCACCCTTTCCCCCGCCCCCTCCTTCCTTCCCTCCCCAAACGACGGTGGCCGCACTGGGAGGAAAAACGCTGAACGCACGTTCGCGAGAGGCAGTGCCAGAGCGCGAGCCTGGGCGGAAGAGACGGGCGCTGCGCGTGCGCAGAGGTGTACCCGGGGAAGGTGTGCTGAGGTTGGAGTTGGAGGTGCGGCGCCGGTGAGGTGAGGTGAGGTGAGGCCGGGCCGAGCCGGGCCAGGCGGGCGTTCGCGGCGGTGGCTGCCGTCGCTGTCGTGGTGGCCACTGAGGATACTGGCGCTGGTCTGGGACTCAGGTTGACGGAGACACCCCACACGCTGGCCTCCTCCAGTCAGTCATCTCTAGGCCAGGGTCTCCCGCCCCAGGCCTGGACTAGTGCCCCAGGCTTTTACTTGGGGACCTTAAAGATCTTGTAAGAGTAGTTAACACTGTCCCCATTTGTAAGATAAGGAAACTGAATCCCAGAGAACTGGAGTAAATTGCTCAGGGTGATACAGTTGATAACTACCACAGTATCAGTCTTCTTCATTATGGCAAACTGCATCACGAAGCCTCCTGACTTTTAAAAAGTACGTACAGTATAGTTGGCTCTTGCTGAGGGAATGAGTTGTCTGGAAATAAATCAGGAGGTAGATAAGACGATTTGGGAATTTCTGTGGCACTGTGGATTCTTGAAAAAATTACTTGCCTGGATCTCAGGTTGACCTTTTTTTTTTCCATCTTTAAAATATAACTAGACCAGAAGAGTGATACATTAACCTTTTTTGTCCATGAACCCCTGTTAAGTACTGTGGTGTGGTGAAACTCCCTCTCCCAAGGCTGCCTGCCTTCACGTGTTGCCCCCTCCCAGTCTCACACAGTCCTTTGGACCTCTAAACCATCAAAGAATAGTTACCAATTATTCCTTAGTCTCAGCCTAAAAGATTTGAGCAATCTCTGACATAACTTGTTCAGTTCTTCTTATGTGGCAGACACTTTTGTCACCAGAAGGTTAAGCATAAGGAGAAAGTCAATAGATATATGAAAAGATTCAGTAGTTCAAAAGAAGGAGAGTGATTTGAGTGGTCAGAGCAAATGGCAACCTTTGCCAACAGATTTGGGAGAAACAGGAAGAAGTGTTAAAAACGAATTCGTTTTCACACTGAAATTTGAGAGGACGTTGCATCAGTTTTTTTTTTAAAGATGGAAAAATAATCTGAAACAAAACTTTCTTAGGAGAAATGGGATTGCCAGTTGAATGCAACAGTGTCAGTAAAAACCAGCTCAAGGAAATTAACCAGAACTCAGAGGGAAAAGATAATAGACAAAAACTGAGAGATAAGGATGGAACACATGGAGAATGGGTTCAATAAACTAATGATTAAATACAAATTCCAGAAGGTGATAACAGACCTGAGAAGGAGCAATAACCAAATATTAGAGGAAAATTTACTAAATTATTATAAAAATTTGAATTCTCAGATATAAAGGATTCATGAAATATGGTTTAAAAAGAAATGAAAAGACAACCATATTTAGGCCTGTATCACAGTGAGAGTGTTGGAATTTAAAGAACTAAAATATCTTTATGTATTGATGTGCCACAATCTTCAAGATGTATTGTTTGCCAGGTGTGGTGGCACGCACCTGTAGTCCTAGCTACTCAGGACGGGAGGATCGCTTAAGCCTAGGAATTCAAGGCTGCAGTGAGCTATGATCATGTCACTGCACTCCAGCCTAGGCAACAGAGCGAGACCCTGTCTCTTTAAAAAAAAAAAAAAGTATTGTTAAATGTTTTTTCTTTAAAAAGCCAGTTACAGAACAATATATATAGTATGATTCTATCTGTGTACAGCAAAATTATTTATTGTATATGTAAATTTCTATATGAATACATCAAAAAAGGTGTGGAAGAATCCATACGAAAGTTTTAAAAGTGGTTACCTTTGTGGAAGAGAGATTTGATAGTTGAGAGTGAAAGTTCTATATATTTCTGTAATGTTTTAAATTCTTAAAATAGAGATTTGGTCACATATTGTGTGGGTAATCCAAAAGATAATAAAGCAAATTTGGATAATGGGAGAGGGAGGAATTCAGTTTTTAAACATAAAAATTGTACAGGTCACATTAGCTGAGCACAAAGTAATAAAACTAGAACTGAATAACCTCAATTAAACAAAAAATTCTAACCACTTGGAATTTTTTTAAAATGCCAATTTTAAATAACTCGAGTCAAAAAAGAAAAGACTAATTAAAGGCTAGCACTTATAGCCTTAAATGCTTTTATTGCTAAAAAAAAGTGAAAATTAATAAGCTAAGCATTCACAAAGGTAGAAAAATATAATAAAAGGAAATCAGAAGGAAGAATAGAGATAAAATAAGAAATTAATAAGGAAAAAAGAACTGTACTTGACAAATAAACTGAAGAGGTCATTCTTCAGAAATAAAATAAATACTAAAATAGACATATTTCTGGCAAAAAGTTAATTAGGGAAAAAAAGGACATCCTCTTGGATGTCTCACAAACGGCTGAAACTTAGCTTATCAAATCTCTTATTTTCCCCTCAAATATTTGTTTCTTCACCAGTCTTAAATCTCAGTAAATTACACTGCCATCTAAGTCAAAACCCAGGACTTATTCTTGACACTTCCTTCTCCCGTATCAGGATGTCCCTTCTATTTTTATAACGAACATTTTGGAATCATCTCCCCAGCATTCTCTTCCTTTTCACTTGAAAACTGCCCCTTACTCCCACTCAGAAGTACTTTCTCTTTTTTCTTTTTTCTTTCCTCTAGCCTTTCTTTGCTGCTTTTTTTCCCTCAGGTGCAGAGAGTTGAGCCAGTCATACTAGTTTGTTCACACTATCATCAAGAAGGCCTTTGTCATTTTATCTTTTTTCTCTTTATATCAATTTCCACTCATGTTCCTCCCCTCCTTTAGGTAGTAACTGTAATGTGTTTGATATATGTCTTTCAATATACATGTATCTCTGAATAATATATAGTGTTTTATGTATGTGTGTTTTAAATGTACATAATTGATATTGTGTTACAGATCTCATTCCATTTCTTTTTCATGTTTCTGTAAATATTTCTGACTGTTGTATAGTATTGTTTTAAATTGCCTCACACCCTTGGCCACTGGTCCTGGGTCAAGATAGGCCAGAGTCCTTACCCTGAATTTTTTGAACTGAAACTGAGAAAGAAAGAAAATTCCTCTCCAGTATGGAAGCCATAAAATGTAAAACACAGGAGCTGTCAGCAGCTTTGTATCCTGCCATATGGAACCAGCTGATCTGCAATGAAAAAGAAGCCGAATATGCAGAAAGCAGCAGAGGTGAGAAACTGAGAGAGTCCTGGAAGCTCTCAAATCCCTGGTTTCAGTTGTTCCTGAAGCTCTGTATGCCTGCCTTTCCCATGGTTTGTTCAACTCTTCCTTGGATTCCGTGTACCACTAAATCTCAACACCTTCATCTCATGCCTAAACTAGTTCAAATTGGGGTTCTGTTACTTGCAACCAAGAGACGTAATTAACCACAACCTCTGAAATATTATCTCTTTCTTGGTGTTTTTTTTTTTAAGTTGTGGTAAAATACACATAAAATTTACCATTTTAAGTATATGGTTCAGTAGTATTAAGTACATTCACATTGTTGTGCAACCAGTCTCCAAAATGCTATACCCATTAAATAACTCTCCATTCCCTGGCAACCACTCTTCTACTTTCTATCTATGAATTTGACTACTCTAGGTACCTCATATAAGTGGAATCATGCAGTATTTGTCTTTTTGTGACTGGATTATTTCACTTAGCATAACGTCCTCAACTCTCCTACATGTTATAACATGTGTCAGAATTTCCTCCTTTTCAAGGCTGAATAATATTACATTGTATGTATATACCACATTATGGATAGTCATTCATTCATGGACACTGGGGTTGCATATACCTTTTGGTTATTACGAATAATGCAGCTATAAACATGGGTGTACAAATATCTCTTTGAGATCCTGCTTTCAATTCTTTTGGGTCTATATCTAGAAGTGGAATTGCTGGATCATATGATAATTCTGTATTTAATTTTTTGAGGAACCACCATACTGTTTACCATAACACCTGCACCATTTTACATTCCCAGTAACAGGAAAAAAGGGTTCCAGTTTCTCCACATCCTTGTCAACACTTGTTAATTTCTGGGTTGGTTTATTTTGTTTTGTTTTGTTTTGTTTTGTTTTGTTTTTGATGTAGCCGTCCTAAAGGCTGTGAGGTGGTATTGCATTGCAGTTTTGATTTGCATTTCCCTAATGATTAGTGATGTTGAGCATCTTGTCATATGCTTGTTGGCCATTTGTATATCTTCTTTGGGGAAATTTCTATTGAAGTCCTTTGCCCATTTTTTAATTGGGTTTGTTTTTCCAAAATGTATCTTAAATGATTATTTTTTTCTATCTCCACTTTTGCAATCCAAGCCCCTTTATCCTTCATGTGGACAACTGCAATACCTCTTAACTGGGACACTCTGATTTCACTCTTGTCCCCTTTCTTTTCATTCCCCACAATGTAGCCAGAATGATTTTCTAAATACATGAATTCTAACACATCACTTACCTGCTCAGAATTATTCAGTGGCATTCCATTATCCTAAGGAAAAAAAATCTGTCAATCATAGTCCCACATGATCTGAACCCTGCTAACTTCACTGTCCTTGTCACACTCCCCTTTGATCACTATTTTCAGATACATTAGCCACCTTTTAGTTCCAAGAATATACCCAGCTCTTTCCCTTATTAAAGCCACCACGTCTGTTATTCCCACTACCTGAAACACTTTTCCCTCTAATCTACCTGGGTAAAACCTATTCAACCTATGGGTCATAACTGACATTTCACTTCTCCATAGAGGCTCCTAACCTGTTTCCCTGATCTAAATAAGGCCCCCCCATTATATTACCTGTCTTAGTCCATTTAGTGTTGCTATAAAAGATATCTGAGTCCAGGCACAGTGGCTTACACCTGTAATCACAGTGCTTTGGGAGGCCAACGCAAGAGGATCGCCTGAGGCCAGGAGTTCAAGACCAGCCTGGGCAACATAGTGAGACCCTGTCTCTACAAAAAAATTTTAAAAATTAGTCAGGCATGGTGGTGCATGCCTATAGTCCCAGCTACTCCAGAGGCTAAGACAGGAGGATTGCTGGAGCCCAGGAGTTTGAGGCTGTAGTGTGCTATGATTATGTCACTGCACTTCAGCCTGGGTGACAGAGTGAGACCTGGCTCAAAAAAAAAAAAAAAAAAAAATACCTGAGACTGGGTAATTTATAAAGAAAAGAGGTTTATTTAGCTCATGGTTCTGCAGGCTGGGAAGTTAAAGGGCATGGCTTCTGGCGAGGGCTTCTTGCTGTGTCACAACATGGCAGCAGTCACAGGGGAAGTAGATGCGTGGATACATGTGAAGACAGGGACATCCTGGCTTCCTAACATCCCAACTCTCTCAGGGAACTAATCCAGTCTCACCAGAGGGAGAACTCACCTCCTCCAGAACAACACCAAGCCATTCATGAGGGATCCACCTCCATAACCCAAACACCTCCCACTAAGCTCCACCTCCTAGCATCACCACATTGGAGATCAGATTTCAACATGAATTTTGATGGGGACAAATAAACCATATCCAAAGCATAGCAGTACCCTATCATAACATATTTCCCTAATAGCACCTAATAAAATTTGTAAATACATACTTATTTTTACATTATTCATTACACATCTCCCACTGGACTGTAAGCTTTATGAGGGGAGAGACAAGTCAATTTTTCTAATGCTATATCCCCAGTCCAAACAGTATCTAATATATAACATGTTCTCAATATTTGTTGATTGAATGAACAAGCCACAGATATGAAGTTTATTTAGAAATGTTAATATATACTTTTTACTAATAAATTTGAGATTAAATTTTAAATGATTTTGCCAAAAAATGTAAATTACTGAAACTAAATTTAAGAGGAGGTGGTAAATCCACATAAATCAATAATTGTGAAGTCACTGAAAAAGTTATCAGAGTTATATTTATACGGCAGATTATCTTTATTTGCAGATAGCATGATTATTTTCTTTAAAAGGGTGAGGAGAGTCAACTATAAAGTTATTAGATCTAACAAGATAATCTAGTAGGGTCCTATTACATGATAAATATACAAAAATCATTAGCTTTCATATACATCATCAGTTAACTTTAAAATCTAATAAATATTAGCCAGGTGTGGTGGTGTCCACATGTAGTCTCAGCTACTCCGGTGGCTGAGATGGGACTATCGCTTGAGGCCAGGAGTTCAAGACCAGGTTGGGCAACATAGCAAGGCCCCATCTCAAAAAGAAAAGAAAAGAAAAAAAAATCTAACAAATAAAATACCTTATCTCAAGAGCAACAAAAATATATTGTATATATTTTAATAGGAATATATTTAATCATATACAAAACACAAATGGAAACTGTGAAAACTTCACTGAGAAATCTAAAACAGAAAGACTGCTAAATTTGAAAGACACTCATATTCATGAGAAGACTCAATATTTTTAAATGTCAATTATGCCCCCAATTCATTTATATATTTTACAGTTGAATTTCTGGCAGTCTTGATAAAGGAATCCTAAAACTCACTTGGAAGAATTGACATGTGAAAAAAGCCAACAGATTTTAGAAGGAGTAATCAAAGAAGAACTTAATACACTGCATAACTGGAAAAGGAACTGGCAGGTCTGATAAATGGAACAAAATACAAAGGTCCCATCAGCTGCCTGAGAAGCTATAAAAAAAAAGAAATACAAAGGTCCCAGGCATAAATAGATATTTAATTTTTGATAAATGTGGAATTTCAGAGGAAAAAGATGATTCAGTCAGTACATGGTGTGTTAAAGATTCACAAAAGAACAAGTGGCCAATATACAGAAAAAATGTTCAATCACTAATAATTAAATTAAAACTGCTAGACATATTTAATTGACAGATAAAAATGATACAGCGATGACCAGGCGTGGTGGCTCACATCTGTAATCCCAGCATTTTGGGAGGATGAGGCAGAAAGATCGTTTGAGGCCAGGAGTTCAAGACTATCCTGGGCAATATAGTGAAACCTCCATCTCTACAAAAAATTTTAAAAATTAGCTGGACGTGGTGGCATGCGCCTGTAGTCCTAGTTACTCAGGAGGCTGGGGTGGGAGGATCACTTGAGCCTAGGAGTTCTAAGTTACAGTGAGCCATGATCGTGCCACTGCACTCCAGCCTGGGTGACAGAGCAAGATCCTGTCTTAAGAAAAAAAAAAGAAAGGTACAGCAAGGATGAAGGAAAATGGGCATTCCTTAGAAACTGCTGTTGTGAGTACAAATTGATGTAATCTACAAACCTTCTGGAGATGTTTGGCCGTGGGTATCAAATGTCTTACAAGCGTGCACGTGTTTGTTTGGTGGAATCTACCCAAAGGACATATGGAGGTACACAAAGATCTTGCAGCAAGGCTGCTTGTTTCATTACTTATTATAACCAACAACAACAACAAAAGGAAATCTAAACGTTCATTAGAGTTTTGTAAAATCAAAGTTAAGGCTTTTTTTTTTTCTTTTTAGAAACAGGGTCTTGCTATGTTATCTTGGCTAAAATGCAGTAGCTATTCACAGGCACGATCATATCAGCCTCAAACTCCTGGGCTCAAGCAATCCCAAGTAGCTCAGCCTCCCAAGTAGCTGGAACTACAGGTACACACCCCTGTCCCCAGCTAACTTACGGTATTTTTGTAAAAGAAGTACTATTAAGCCATTTTAAAAGTTGCACACCTGGGTGCAGTGGCTTGCACCTGTAATCCCAGCTACTCAAGAGGCTGAGGCTGGAGGGTCACTTGAGGCCAGGAGTTTGAGACCAGCGTAGGCAACATAGCAAGACCCTGTCTCTTAAAAAAAAAAAAAAAAGTTGCATAAATGTACCTATTGATAAGATTCATAGATATTCATAATATTGTCAGACAAAAGTTACCAAACCTATCAAAAAAAAGTTTTGTCTCCATATATATGTGGGCCTGGCAAGAGAAACCACCAGAGCCTAGATAACAATTGTTTGGGTAGGAAGGTTTAGTGGTTATTTTCATGCTCTTTTTGCATCTCTGTATTTTCAGATTAAATTGTTTTTCTATTGAACATGGATTGCTTTTGTAATAAGGAAAAACAGAGAAATTTCATGCTTAAATGCTACAATAAAAGCAGTGGAAAATGGAAGCTTAATACAGTTATTTAAAAATATAATGAAAACTTTGAAGAAACTCAGCCAAATGGAATAGGAGTAAACAAGATGTTTGCTTTTAACTGTTATGTAATGTACATATATTGAAACACAGAAGGAAACAGAAAATGAACACATAAAAATGGTAGGATTCTAGCTAATTTTCTTTTTTCTTTATTAAATAATTTGTTTAAAATTTTTTAAAATAAAAATTTATAGCAAATTTTGAACCCAATTCATTCAAGCAGTTTCACAACAATGATGAAAAGCAAAGTGGAGACCAGTGGACATGCCAAGAGTTGGGTGGGGAGTGGATTTTAGCCTTCCATAATCACCATCAGTTACTTCCTACAAAGTTTCACCAGAAAAACTTCATTCAGCTTCAAGACAAGTCCCTTCTACACAGAAATTGTGGCACTCAAGCAATGGAGTCAGTTCCCACAGAACACCACAGGCCCCAGGTCTATCTCCTTGTGTTATGCATTTTCAAAATCTTTTCAATAAACATACTGTCTTAGACTTTGCTTTCTTATTCCTGGGTTTCAGAACCATGTGTGCTCAGTACTGCATCTCCTTTGCTGATGTTGAAAAAGCGCATATCAACATTCGAGATTTTATCCACCTCACACCAGTGCTAACAAGCTCCATTTTGAATCAAGTAACGGGGCGCAATCTTTTCTTCAAATGTGAACTCTTCCAGAAAACTGGATCTTTTAAGGTAACAATCCCTTTCCTTAGTACATTACATATATTTTCAAACCCCTTTCATATGTAAATTTATTTTACTCTCCTGACCACCCAGTGAGGTAGGTAGAAGTAAATTAATGCCTTTTTATAGCTGGAAAAAAGAGTGCAGAAATTTTCAAGTCCTGGTTACCTTGCATTATGGTATTGATAAACCACTTTTATGCAATCTAAAAATTCCTTATAATTACAGTCATATAATTTATTATCCAAATAATTTATATACAATATATATAATGCAGTCATGTGCTGCATAATATTTCTGTCAACAACAGTCTGCATATATGACAGTAGTCCCTAGTGACTAGTTCCATATTATAATACCATATTTTTACTGTACATTTTCTACGTTTAGATGTTTAGATACACAAATACTTAACCATTATGTTATAATTGCCTACATACCAATACAGTAATGTGCTGTACAGGTCTGAAGCCTAGGAACAATAGGCTATACCACATAGCCTATGTGTGGTAGGCTATACCATCTAGGTTTGCGTAAAAATGATGTTTGATGACAAAATCACCTAAGGACACATTTCTCAGAATGTATCCCCATTTTTAAGTGATGCGTGACTATGTTATGTATAAATTATTGTCCAAACTAGAACACATAATTATCCAAATTAGGACATATTTGAGAATCAAAGGGAGCACTTGTAATGACTAAACTGAGACACCTGGGCTGTTGCAGGCAAAATGGGAAGTGTGATTGCCTGTATGTAACCCAAATTTAAGCATTCAATTGTGTCAAGTTGCTACATGTTGACACATTATGAATATAAAAGATCTAAACCCTAGCTAAACCCTCACACAATAAGATCTTTTTCTACAAAATATCTCTTTGAGATGTTACTATGCATAAAGATAGACTTCTGTGTGTTAACTTGTTACTATTAGTTGAGCTTTAAGATCATTTCAGGTAAAAGTCTGAAAACTGCATTTAGCACTGTGCCTGGCAAGTATTAGTATCTGTTAACTATAGTAGCTTTAGGACTTCAAGAATCTACCTTTTTCCCCACCCATTAACTGAGAGCTTTTATAATGATAAAAAAAAAATCCTCCTTTCACTTTCACCCTTTGCTTCTACCATGATTTACTCTTCATCACTTATTTTCAGTAACTCTACTAGGTATATATATGGTAGGCCTTGCCCTTTATCCATACTTGCAGGGTAAGGCAGGCTGGTCAACAAATAGATCGATGAGAAATGTCTTTAAAAAGATACAAACAAGGTGCCATGGAATAATAGAGAATGAAGTGACTAATTTTGCCTGGGAGAGCAAGGAAGTTGAACCAGGTGATGTTTGATCCAAGGTTTTACAGGATGAATATACGGATTGGGGAAAGAACTACATACAGATAGAGGTACCAGCGTGTTCAGAGGTACAGGAGTGTGAGCTAACCTGGTAGGAGGGAAACTAGAAGCAATTTAGGATGGCTACAAGTGATAAAGGTAATAGATGTGTTTTAGAAAAGCTGCAGCTTGTAAGGAACTTGTACTTTGTCTTACCAAAAAAATGGTCAGAGATGATTGGGTTTGATTTTTTTGTTGTTGTTTTTTTTGTTTTTTTGGTTTTTTTTCTTTTTCTTTTGATTTTTTTTTTTAATCAGGGTCTCGCTTTGTCACCCAGGCTGGAGTGCAGTGGCGAGATCATAGCTCACTGCAGGCTCCAAATCCTGGCCTGAAGTGATCCACCTGCCTCAGCCTCCCAAGCAGCTAAGACTGCAGGCATGCCACCGTGCCCAGATCATTTTTTTATTTTTCATAGAGATGGGGTCTCACTATATTGCCCAGACTGATCTCAAACTCCTGGACTCAAGCTATCCTCCAGCCTCAGCCTCCCAAAGTGCTGGGATTACAGGTATGAGCCACAACACTTGGCTGGGTTTGCATTTTTAGAAGATCACTTTCAGATTGTAGCAGAAATATTAGATGAGATTGATCCTTGAGGTGGATCAGCTGAGGTTTGATAATAGAAGAAATGAGGTCTCACAAGGTAGTGGCAAAGAAGATGCACATGAGATATTTAGGAGGTAGAATCAGTAGATTTAGTGACAGATTGGATGTGCAGTGTTAGAAAAAAATCTAGAAAAGCTCCTTGCTTTTCAAAAAGAAACATTTTAATCAAACACATGAATTTACCATCCCTCCTTTGCAGATTCGTGGTGCTCTTAATGCCATCAGAGGCTTGGTTCCTGCCACTTTAGAAGGGAAGCCGAAAGCTGTTGTTACTCACAGCAGTGGAAACCATGGACAGGCTCTCACCTACGCTGCCAAATTGGAAGGTACTTGATTAACTTCTCAGGGTACTGGTTATATCACCAGAAAGGAGTGGGAAAGTGTCCTTAACTTAATTTCAGTGGTGATAGCTGTGCAAAGTAGATTTCCAAAGCAGTTCGTATCCGATTACAAGCAAAATGAACAGAAGTTTCTATCCTAAATTCTCCTGACTTATACTACCTAAACGTGTTTTCCCCTCCTAGGGATTCCTGCTTATATTGTGGTGCCCCAAACAGCTCCCAACTGTAAAAAACTGGCAATACAAGCCTATGGAGCATCTATAATATACAGTGAACAGAGTGACGAGGTAAGGAGAAGAGCAGTGTTCAGTACCACTGTTACAGCTTGCATTTGACCAACTGCTCTTTGTACCTTGCTGGCTGCTCCTTCTCAGTTTCCTCTTTACTTCCCAATGTTACCATGCCCAACCTTTTCTCTATCTACACTCACTCAGATGATCTCATTAGTCTCGTTTAAAGTGTTACCTATAGTTTAACAACTCAGCCCTGACCTCTCCCCTTAACACCAGACTTGTATATCCAATGGCTACCTGACTTTCCCATTTGGATGTCTTAAGAGGCATCTCAAACTTACGATGTCAAAAACCAGACTCCTGATTTTACTCCTTCATATCGCTCCCCTTCCAGTCTTCCTCATTTTAGTAAATGGCAACTTTTATCCTTCTAGTTGCTCAAGCAAAAAAAGTCAGAGTCATCTTTGATAACTCTTACACACCCCACATCTCAATCTCAGTCCTACTTTCAAAATATTTCCATAATCCCACTACTTCTGCCTCTACCATTACCCTCTGATTCAAACCAACATCAATTCCCACCTAGATTCAGTAGCCTAGGTGGTCTGTCTCCTTTCACCCTTGCCTCACTAGTGTTTTCAAGTGAGCAACCAGAGCTATCCATTTAGTAAACTGGAACTTGTCTCTTGTCAACTCAAAATCCTCCAAAATGGTTTCCCACCTCTTACACAGTGGAAACCAAAGTCCTTACAATCATGTAAGGCCTAATGAACTGGCCCATTCCTATCTTTCTGACCTCATCTCCTATTTCTGTCCCCCAAACACTCCATGCCAGCCAGGCTACCTTCTTAGCAGTTCCTCAGAAAGGTCAAGCACTCCTACTCTATAGTCTTTGCACTTGCTATTACCCTCTCCCTGGAATATTCTAGAGATCCACAGCACTTGCTCAAATCTGTTAAAATGTCACTTTACCAGAGGCTCTTCCTGGCCACCCTATATAAATTCCTACATTTTTCTCCACAGCACTTAGATATACTATATATTTACTTTTATCCCACCCCTCTCCACCATAATATAACCCCTTGAGGGCAGGGACTGTTTTGTTCCCTGCTGTATCTATCGCCAGTGCCTGAACAAAGTCCGAAAGAAAGTAGATGGCCAATAAAGAGTTAAAGACTGAATCAAATTTGTTGGGAACTCTATTAAATGCAAATCAAGTAAGCTAAATTAATGTACTTTCAGTCCAGAGAAAATGTTACAAAAAGAATTATGGAAGAAACAGAAGGCATCATGGTACATCCCAACCAGGAGCCTGCAGTGATAGCTGGGCAAGGAACAATTGCCCTGGAAGTGCTGAACCAGGTAAAACAGCCTAGTTCTTCCTGTTTAGCTGCTGGTAAAGCTGTTTGGCTATAGATTCAATTATTTTATATGTACATATAAAACTGCTTATTAGTAGGCCTATTTACACTTCATATTCTTTTCACTAAAGGTTCCCTTGGTGGATGCACTGGTGGTACCTGTAGGGGGAGGAGGAATGGTTGCTGGAATAGCAATTACAGTAAAGGTGAGAAAACAGCTTCTGGAGGACTCTCTGCTTCACACAGAGGATTTATTTTGTATCATAGTGCATTGTGGATACTTGTTCAACATTCCCCCCCAGATTATCATTCCTTCCTTCCCCTTATCCCGTGGCACTTGAGATGGAAGGCCCTCCTCTGCCTCACTATTCTCTGCTTAATCCATGACAACTTTACAGAACAAAAGCAGTTACAATGAGTGGCACCTTCACAATCCTGTCCCTGAATTCCACTTCACCAATATACTATCCACACCAGGGGCTACCCTTTTCCCAAATAACCAGTAGAACCAGATGTGATCCAGGAAACTGAAGGCCAATATTAGACATAAAATTTATTTATAAAGTGCTTTAAGGTCATATCTTCATTACATCTATCAAAGGGAAAGCTCTTACTTGGGCAGAAATGTATTACCTGTTCTGGCTATTTTATTTTAGACATGCAGGCAACACTGTGGTTTGCTGTGAGATGTCTAATATTCCTCTTCCCAGGCTCTGAGACCTTGTGTAAAGGTATATGCTGCTGAACCCTTGAATGCAGATGACTGCTACCAATCCAAACTGAAAGGGGAACTGACCCCCAACCTTTACCCTCCAGAAACTATAGCAGATGGTGTCAAATCCAGCATTGGCTTTAACACCTGGCCTATTATAAGGGACCTTGTAGACGATGTCTTCACTGTCACAGAGGATGAAATTAAGGTAAGGCACCAACAGGAAAAGAAATAACAAATGGTGCGACCGCTTGGGCAAAAGAATCTTCTCCTGTTATGAGTAGCAACTGACCCATGGTAACTTGACTAGGTGACTTCATGACATGTGGGAGGATATCCCAGATGTATTGTGACAACCCTCTTGCCGGTGGAAGCAGAGTTAGGATGAAAGAAAAGCCTTGGCAGGTACACATACATAGTGATAAGAAAATTCAAACTGGGTATATCCTCTTCTGGCCTTTATAATTAACTAAACTCCCCTTCTCCCACTTCACTAATTCTGATTCCCTTCTGTACCAACAGTATGCAACTCAACTGGTGTGGGAGAGGATGAAACTACTCATTGAACCTACAGCTGGTGTTGGAGTGGCTGCTGTGCTGTCTCAGCATTTTCAAACAGTATCCCCAGAAGTGAAGAACATTTGTATTGTGCTCAGTGGTGGAAATGTAGACTTAACCTCCCTAACTTGGGTAAAGCAGGCTGAAAAGCCAGCTCCTTTCCAATCTGTTTCTGTTTAATTTATGCAAAAGGAAAAGATTCAGTGTCTGTAGATACTTGAACATTTTGTTTCCCGGTCACTGTCAACTTTCCATCCTTCCCTCTTAAAAGTTTTCAAATGTTCAAGTTGAATGATGGGCCATTTGATATTTAAAAAAAAAAAAAGTTTTCAAATGTTTAATGGACAGTGGATATTTCAGTTAAGATTTAATCATTTTTTGGACTAAGTAGTAGTAAAAAAAACTTCCATGCTTAGCTGAGACATGTTGTCAAGGCCAAGCAAAGTCTTTTGCAAATTGGGCAGCAGACTGATAGGCTAAAGTAGAAAACAAACTTTGCCCAATCACAACCTGTAGGCTCCCATGCCTAGAATGCTAACTGGCACCAGCAAGACAGAATTTATTTAAATCCATCACTCCATGCTCACTTCAGGCACTGCTGAAGAAATCTCACTTTTCACCCAAGGTACTGGTTCTGGTACATGTGGATCGTAAGTCCATTTGGGGAAGACTCGTTTATAGAGGTTCATCAGTACTGTGTCCTGAGATTTTAGCTTCCCATCAAAGCTGCACTTCATGTGGCCATGGGTACCTAGAAAGAAAACACAGCAAGTTGGTCAAATTAAAAATAGAAAATTTTAAAGCAGTGACTTCCAACCCAATAGTCATTTAGTTAACACTGAGGAATCTAGACTAGGTCCCAAATCCCACATTCTCTTACCTAAAGGCTCCTTGATATGTCCTCTGCGGCCCCACTTTGTTCTCAGTTCCACTGGTTTAAACCACAGCACATCCTCTTAGAACAGAACAGGTGAAAGATCAAGATGAAACATTTACCCACAAAATGTAAACCCAACCTTCATACCACAAACGCAATCAGATCCCATCTTCCTTCTTCATACCTACCTCTATTGAAGAACATATAACGTACCACTGCCATCTTAGTAAAAATTTTGAAAGGATGACCACTCAGAACAACTCTCTTGATGACCATTCTATCTGGATCCACTGACAACAGATGGCCTGTAGCAATGAGGTTGTGCATTCCTAAGGGGCAAAAGCAAACCAGTCTATAGGCCAAAGTCTTCATTTATTACTCCAGTCCATTTAAAGACCTATGCAAGATTTTCTTGGAAAAATCTTAAAGTAGCATTACACTAAGCTGCCCTCCTGGGTCCATGGCAAAGATCACTAAATGGAATTCCTGCTAAGCCTGTCCCTAGAACCTATCCTAAATATAGCACTCTGAGCAGCTTCTACCAATTAGCTAAGGTTTGCAAGCAAGCTAAAACCCAGTTTGTCACCCCTGCCCTAGACCCGCTGTGACACTGAGATTGATAAACAGTAAGTCTTCAACCTTGTCAATAGGTTCTTGGAAACCTCAACTTTAAGCGAAACTACATAAAACAAAACCAATGTTTTTCCTCATCAACGTTATAAAGAAAGGATGGTGACATTAATCGAGGACCTGCTATATGTCATTTTGCTTAAAGTAGCAGTTTCCAAGAACCTATTGATGAGGTTAAGTGAAGACTTACTGTATTTTGAAAACCATTATTACCTTCTCTGTACCATTTGGCTCCCAAATCTAAATACAGAACAGAAAACAGTGTTAATCCTGTGAGGACCTATAGGCCTGTTCACCCCTGTGAACTCGACTTACCATTGCTTTTCTGCTTGAAAAGCAGCACAGATGCAGGAGGAAAAGTGATTGGCGCATATACTGTCACCACCAGGGCCACATCAGCAGTCAGGAATCTCTGAAATTTATGTTTGTCCGCTGCCGTAACAAGAGTTAAAAAATAAAAACCAAAAACATTTTGAAAAACCATATGTAATCCAGAGGTCTGTAAAAGGCTATTATTGCAACTCTTAAACCTAAAGCAGCTTGCATTTCTCTACCCCATTAGTTCTCAAAATTTTTTCCTGTCTCAATGCAAATAAAGATATGACCTAGTCCTACCGGTAATTTTTTATCTGAAGGCAGAATCTTGGAGCTTGGACTAAATCTGGGGTTTGAAAAAGTTCTCCAGGAGATTCTTATGCCCACCACCCCTACCTCATTTGATAATTAGCGCATTAGAGAGAATAACTTTGCTAAATCAACAGCTCTTAGTCTTGAACAGAGATTGTCAAACATTTTCTGTAAAGGGCCAAACAGTAAATACTTTAGGCTTTGCAGCCATACAGTTTCTGTCCCAACTACTCAACCGTGCTACTTTAGCACAAAAGCAGCCATAGACAATACATCAATGGTCCCCAACCTTTTTGGCACCAGGGACGTTTCATGGAAGACAATTTTTCCACTGGGGTGGGCGGACGGGTGGCACACACTCAGGTGGTGATGTGAGTGACGGGGAGCAGAGCGGCTACAAATACAGATGAAGCCTAGATCGTTGACTGGCCTGCCTGCTGCTTACCTCCTGCTCTGCGGCTCCCGGGTTCCTAAGTTTCATGGAAGACATTATTTCCATGATCTGAGGGTTGGGGGAGCAGGGAGCTCAGGCAATGATGCATGAACCAGTACCAGGCCATGACCCAGGGGTTGGGCACCACAGCAACACATTAAAAAAAAAAAAAAAAAAGTCCCAATAACTTTGTTTACAAAAACAAGCAGTAGGGGACAGATTTGGCCCAAAGGTCATAGTTTGCTAACCCTCTATCTTGAGGACTACCTTGAGCTTCTATTTTTACCTTCAATATAACCTTCACCCCTGTTTTAAATACTAAAATTGCAGGAAAATAACATGTTTTAAGGGAAAGAAAAATTAATCATTTGTTCAGGCAGCATGGTTGGTGAGAATAAAAATTATCCAGAACACCATTAATACTGCCTTCATCATCTTCCTCCTGCCATTATTGAGAGCTGACTAAGCTAAGATGATGCTCAGAAGCCCCCAAGTTAGTGGGCAACACATTTTCCTACTCCTAATGTGTAGCAGTACAATCATCTTTGCCACAGAAGTGTCCCTAGTCACCATTCTCCAAACTCTCATCCAGTCTCTCAACATCTCAGAACCCATACCTCTCTGCTTTACCCAAATGTGGGCCACACCCAGCCTCCATCCCTTCACCCACACTGCCCTTGGCACACTAGACACCAAGGTTTCCACACTTTAACACACCCATTTTATAAAGCGGTCAACTCCTATTCAAAACAAATACTCATGGCAGAAAAGCCTCAGCGCCATACAGAGGTTGCATCACTGGGATGCTTCAGACAGGTTCAGACATTATGAATAAAAACATCATTGGCTCCTAAGCCTGAGATTGAAAATACTTCTAACCCAGAGATCTAAGAGTTTGAAACTGTATTCTGCACCCCTACACCAAAGTCACAGTTCCTAAAAGACAGTAAGATGGACAAGAACCCAGAAGCTTCCCCACTGCTAACCTGAAGTGTGCTGAGAGAATAAAGGTGAAGCTCGGAAGCGCCTGAATCCACAGTGGAAGATCAGCTCCTCTTTGGCTTTCACAGGTTCAATGTTGCCAGGGTCCCGTCTCACCACCATATTCAAAACTGACATCTGAGGACCAAGTAAGGAAATAAAACTTTGTAGTTTAGGAATACAACAGACTAACCTGAAAGAAGACAAACCAAACTAGCAGATTCAGATTCACTCTAAAAACTGACAATGTTAATTAGTGGTTCAGTGTAGATGATGGAACACAGATTCATCTTTTACCTCTACCACCGACTGTCATTCAAACCAAACTTAGGCTGATCAGAGCTTTCATGCATCCTTCTGTTGCTAGCTTAGCTTCCCTAATCTAACATAAAAGAGCTCAACATCTGCCACAAAAATCAGTGGCCTTCAAGTCATTCACTTACCACACAACTCAAAACCACATTGATTCAAACCCCTTCTTCTTCAACCCTTACCCACACTGACCCAATGACCTGTCACATACCCCTCAATGTACACAACTATTGGCTACCAAGAGAAAAGAGATCTGCACCTTGGCACAGACCTTTATTTTTAAGGCTGCCAACCCTTGTTCACAATCTGATCTGAAAAACCTACTTAACTCAAGAGAAGTCTCAGAAACACACAGGGACTGCATCACTGAGATGCTTCAGACAGGTTCAGACATTTTGGGTAAAACCATCATTGACTTCTCTATTATTCTGATTCCTAATCATAAAGACAGAATTTTCACATCCCAATGAGCAAAATATCAGTCACATAAACAGAATTTTAGACTTTCAAGACAGAATGGGTTGGAAAGTTTCTTAACTCCCCATTTCCCATAAGACAATAATTCACCTTCTGTTCATGAGGTAGTAAAGAAAATGCAATCAAGGGTGCTCCCTGCCTGAAGTACTCAACCACTGAGACTGGGACTTCAGAGATATGAAGCGTGACATACCAGCCAACCTGCCATAAGAAAAGCAGAAAACAATCATGAGGTTACCCTTAAAAGTCCCAATAATGATTAAGCATTTCTCCAATGCTAAAAGTGTTAGAAGTCTCTCAGATTACCTTTTTAAAGCCAACCCTTGCCCTTCAAGATGCCTCAAGTACCCATATTCAACTTTTTCACTTAACATCTCTGATAACTCTTTGTTCCCAATATCACTCTTATAGATGACTTGGTGCCTCCCCGAATTCATCTAAGGGCAGCACAAAACAAAGTAAGGTACCTCATTCTCATGCCAAGAGAAGGAGTAAAGTAGGGAGCATACTGACAAACAAAAGCAAATTATAAGATGTACAACGGAAGGTAGATACCTCAGCTCCTTCAACCTCTTTTTCCTCAATCTCTTTAAAGATGCTTTTCCTAGTATTAGTAAAGTTCTGAAACTGAAAGATCCGAGCATAATCTGGAGGAAGGTTTTCCTTAGGATCCCATGGAGATGTCCGGAAGCTCTTGAGGCCTCTATATTTCTGAAATCTAGAATATAGAAGATTTTAAAGAAAATTAAGTCAGATTTATATGGTGCTACATAGACTCAAGTCACTTCTAAAATGGCTATGGCTCTAGCTTAAAAGAACTCTAATCACTCTCTCTAAAAATAACCTAACAGCTTAAACCAAGACCAAACTCCAAAATAACTTGTAGCAAGTATATCAGAACCAAACCCAAGCTTCTCACTGACAAAGGACAAAGTATTTACAGTGGCTCCCTGTTGCCTGACAGGGAGTGGTTCTTTAACCTGACAAACAAGATCCTTGGTAATAGCCTTACCTCTCTAATATCCAAAATGAACTCTCTGGCTTTAGTCAGATTCACCTCCAGAGCAGACATGATCATCTACATCTTCATGCTTTTACTTTTGCTGTTCCACCCAGACCCCTCAAAACCTCTAAACATTATATACTTCAATTGAATATTTGCTCCTATAGGAAGTATTTGCTAATTAACCTTACTATTTCTCCTTCATTAAAGTCCTATAACACTAGTCTGAACCACAGTCTAGAACTTGATTATATATTACTATTTCCTGTATGTATGTCTTGCCTTCTGATATAAAATGTTAGCCCTTCAGGAGCACAATGTGTTTTTCTCCTTTTGCATCACACTGACAGTTCTGAGCCATGTAAGTTTTAAATAAAAACTTATTGACTGAATTTAGATTTGTTGACTAACCGAATTCTAGCAGCCACGCCACGGGGGGTGTCCACTTCATCTGGAAACATCTCTTCCAGTCTTTCTTGTTTATATTTCTCCAACATTTTTTCCTCAGCCTCTTCATCTACTTTCTCATCATACAAATCATCACGTACAGACTCCCCTATAGTCATAGTTTCACATTCCTCCTCTTCTTCCTCTTCACTACTCTCATCCTATAGAATAAAGGATTACAGTTATTTCAGAAGAAAACCACTCTTGTCTCTATCCCAAAGGCCATTAAGCTAAGAATAAAATGATTTTACTAGATACCTATTCCCAACGAATATAAATTCTGAGAGAGACTAAGTTTTAAAACAAAAATCTCATCCTCGGAAACTACAGAGTCATTCTTAAAGAAAATGACCACACACATCCCTCAAGATCAGGAGTTGCACTTTGCCTTGCATTTGGAGCTGTACATAGAAGTGGCCTAAGGGCCCATTTCCTTACCTGAGATTCCTCGTCCATAAAATCCTCATGTTCTGTATCATCATATTCATCTCCTTCCCCACTACTTTCGCCATCTTCATCCAAAATCCATTCAGCTTGGTAACTGGATGTTCCTTTAGGGACCTTCTTTACCACCTTGGAGCTTTCCTTCACTATAAAAAGCCCAAACAAGTTAAGCAGATGATATACCTCCTTTCCCGTATCATTCTGGTTATTCTCATCTAGGCAAGACCCTAGATATTGCTATCAACAGGAAAATCTCTAGCAGACACTATGAGTAGAACAGACTACTTCCAAATTCAATTTAGCTGCCTCACAACTAGCAATATTTACACAGCTAAATAAACCCTGCAATGAATCCAAGATTGTTAATTTGCTCATTATAAAACAATAACACAAGTAATTTTGAAAAGTGGAGCAAAGATGCGTCCAACGTTTGCTTAATATAAATACACAGCATTTGGGGGTGAGGAGAAGTGACAAACCTTCAACTACATCCTCACCTCACTCTACCCTATACAGTCCTCACTGTGAGCAGCTAGACAAAATACACAGTTCTAGGTTGCATGAATTACAAACAAGTTTGCCAATACCAACCATTTGCTTCACTCAGCTCCTCCTCAGTAGGCCAGGTTTGCTCCCCCTCCATTGGATCTGGGATAGCCTCTGTTTGCAAAGATTCTTGTCTATCAGGGTCTGCCTTCATTAGGACCTTAAGGTCTTCTTCCATGTCAGCTACAGCATCTATAGCACAAATCTGAAAACCAAAAGCAGGTGATGGTTAGTCAAACATCAACCAAAAATCTACTAAATCTAAAACAGTAACCAGAAAGATCCAGAAATATCAGTTCTCACGTAGAAGATGAATGAAACAAGCCAAAATTTGCCAAATGGCCATTTTCTAATTTCCAAGTCATTTTAAGTCTCTATATCTCTACTTTTTTTTTTTTTAAAGAGATGGGGTCTTGCTCTGTTACCCAGGCTGGAGTACAGTGGTACCCATAGCTCCCTGCAGCCTGTAACTCCTGGGCTCAAGCAAACCTCCTGCCTCAGCCTCCCAAGTAGCTGGGACTACAGGCATGTGTCACCACACCCAACTAATTTTTTAATTTTTTTTTTTTTTTGCAGAGACAGGGTCTTACTATGTTGCCCAGGCTGGTCTTGAACTCCTGGGCTCAAGTGATCCTCCTGCCTCAGCCTCTCAAGTACCTGGGACTACAGGTACACACCACCCATGACTGGTTAATTTTTCTTTTTGTAGAGGCGGGGTCTCACTATGTTGCTCAGGCTGGTTTCAAACTCCTGGCTTCAAGCAATCCTCTTGCCTCAGCCTCCCAAAGTGCTAGGATTATAAGATGTGAGCCACCACACCCAGCCTGATTTCTTTGAAGTTCAAAAAAACCCTTTGATCCATCAATGTGCCTAGGTTCATATTATTTCTATCTTCTAGGATATTCTTTCATCTCTCTTCAACTCATAAATCACATTCATCCTTCTCAACACCTGGCTCAAGTCTGATCTCTTCTGTGAAGCTTGGTAGTCTACTTTCTTAACTTCCACAGCATGTCTGTCTGTACCTTAACCATATGCTATCTCAAACTTTATTTCATGTGGGTTTGCCATTTTTTTCTGACCCAATTTAGTTTTTGAGGAAAGTGACCCTATCTTTTGTGTTTTCTGTAAACTCAGAGCCAGCTGCAGTGCAGGGTACCTAAAAAGTGCTGTATAAATATGTGATTTATCAACATATTTGTAGTTAGTATTGCCTTACTTCAAATTAGCAGTCCCCTCATTGGCCTAAGTGTACTGACTACCTTCTCTGAATTTTAAATTTCCATCCTGCATCAACTTACATATGAATCTACAATACATGGTTTTAAAAAGTATTACCTTACCTCCATTTCCATGTCTGGGTCCTTCTGGGATTTAATTACTCTAGGATTTAAAGGGAAAGGGTCCATGGGGGCATCTATCTGTTTCATTTGGAAATCGCCGTGTCCAATGATATGCAGCAAGCTATTTACATTCAGAGTCTGCCCACGAACATAGCCTGAAATTTTCAAGGTGCCCACTGAGTTATTCTCTTCATTAGGCACAAAATCAGCAGCATGGGCAAACAGGTAGGCCCGTCGATCTCGAAAAGCAAGATGTCGTCGTTTTTGGTTAGCCAACTGCCTGAACAGCATCCCTGCCTCCTGTTGAGTGTCTAACAGGAAGAGTTTGTCATCCGGAAAGCGTTTCTCCACGGCTTTACTTAGCTTCTTTCTGACATCTATTTGTTTCTTCAGTGGGAGGCTAGAAACCCCCTGGACAGCTAGTGCTATAAGCAAAAGAGAAAGGGTTTCATGACATATTGATTCACTACATGAAAATCCCCCTGTAGTTCACAACCTAACAGCTCAGTTGTAAGCCCAGAGATCACTGGGAAACCTAATGCTCAACTACCCTAAAGGAATTTCAGTGAATTCAAACTTCATCTTCTTTCTCTGGGCAAAGGACAGCCCAGAAATAAAAAGTCACCTTGACTGATAATTTGTAAACAATGGACCAAGTTTAATCTGTACATGTATACTCCACCACCAGCTGAATACAAGTCATCACAGTGCCTGGCAAATTATAGGTGCCCAATAAATGCTAATTCACTTCCGTCCCTGGCCTCCAATACTCCAATTCACTTACTATAGGTGGGAAGTCCCTGAGCAAAAAGGCAGGAAAGGCAGTAATTCCCGGTGCTGTCCCAGCCTTCTAATGGATCAAGGAGGAACAGGATGGTATCAGCCACTTTAGCCATGTCTAACACCGTGTGCAGATCCCCTGGAGATAGAAGACAAAGTAATAGATGGTTGGCATCAGCACATTATACATACAAAAAAAGTCACCTCTACTCAAACATAATAACAGAAAATACCGCTGTATACTCTAACCTGGCCTTGCAGATGTGAAAAACCATCGATGTTTCAAGCGAGGGCATAGCAGCATAAAGCTATGGGTGCTTCCCCATTCATTCAAGTGTACTATTCCACCATCCCTATCTTGAAGCAGCTGAAAGGCCTCTGGCAGGGAAATCCTGTTGTGCAGGGGCACAACCAGTACCTGATGAGGAGGGCCATCCCTGCTGCCCAGCTGTCTCTTCCCTGCCAGAACCTGACAATAAAAAGGATCAGAGAACATCTCAATGCCTCAGTGCTTCCATCTAGTATTGCATTTCCAACAGTACAGATGCCCACCTCCTCCATCATGCAACAGGTATCTCTCTTGTATGCCAGCGGGATGGCAGGAGTTCTGACCAAAGCAAAGAACGCTCTAGCGAGTCCAGACCTGAACGTCCGACATGTGCTCTAGAGTTGTCCTCTGTCCTTGGCCCCTTCCCTGAGTCACATTTTCTAGTTCGAGACATTGCCCACCTAGAACGGTTGAGAAGCCGCACCATTTCCCAACCCCCGCTCCTCTCACCGCCTCCTTCTTCTGCTTTCGGAGCTGGCTGGCGCGATGCCTCTGGTCTACTCTGCTGAGCTCTTTTCTCACCTTTTTGCTTAGGGTTTTCGGTGCTAGACGGCCTGGAGGGCAGATCAGAAGGAGCTGTTGTGCTCGGTATCAGAAGAAAGTCAAGAAAGGGGGTCCCTCTCCGCCCACCTTAAAAAGGGCCTTTTGCTGGGGGCCCAGGCCAGAGACAGCAGCTCAGGCTGGGCACGGTGGTTCACGCCTGAAATCCTAGCACTCTAGGAGGCCGAGGCGGGAGGACTGCTTGAGCTGAGGAGTTCGAGACTAGCCTGGGCAAGAGAGAGACCCCCGTCTCTACTAAAAATAGAAAAAAAATTAGCCCGGCATCGAGGCCCGCGCCTGTAGTCCCAGCTACTCGGGAGTCCCAGCCGGATCGCTTAAGCCCAAGAGTTTGAGGTTGCAGTGAGCTATGACGCCACTGCACTCTACCTGGGCGACAGAGCAAGACTCTGTCTCAAAAAAAAAAAGAAAAGAAAAAGAAAGAAGGGGCCTTTCGCGTGGGGCCCAGGCCGGAGACAGCAGCTCAGTCTGGGAATGGGGAAAAAGTCAATATTGGCTAAATAGCCCTTCTTCCTCCTACCCTATCTTCTCACCCTTGCCGTCCCGCTGTGCAGATCCCCGACCCCGATGCCGCCCGCCTTTATGGGCTTTATTCTGCTGCTTAAGCGGCCCAGAGCGGTGTGCCGCCATGCCGCACCTCGCGTGTACCAAGTAAGCACTACTTCCGGGCCAGGCCAAGCGTTTCCGTTCCCCTCCATGGGGGCGGGCCGGGGCTCCCCGCGCCCTCTAGCGAGGGTCTCTTCCTGCAGCCTCTGAGAGCAGCCCGCCGGTTTGCAAAGCCGCGGTGGGAACTTTTCCCACGCCGTAGTCTGCGGTTGGGGACTTTAAAACGCCAGATGTAGACTTTCCAGGCAAGTGCTCTCGATCCAGGAGGGCTATTTTGCTCCCTTGTATTTTATTTTTTGTGCTGTAAAGTGGCATCACGTAGGAGGATGTTGAATGGGAGACTCTCCGTTCGTGCGGAAGAGGCCTAAGCCCCTCGCTCTCACCTAGATTCGGGCATGGCGCTCTTCAGTTTGCAACAGCAGGTGTTCTTTATAACTTTGAGCAACCTTTTCTCTCTCTCAATTCCCTTGTAAGGCTGGTGAAGTTCCAAGATGAATCGCGTGGAAGGGACTTCTCTCATCTTCTCCTGCTCCGTACAAGTTCCCGCCAGTCCCTGTTACTCCAGCCCTCGCTCCCACCTCCCACATAGCGGCAAGAAGGGCCAGACGAGACGTGGCAGCCCCGAGGGGGAGAAGGGGAGGTTGTGACCCTCGTGCCTCTCTTCCCACAAACTTTACAACTGAATGGCGACGGCTGGCCGGGGCACGGGCAGGCGACGAATGCTGTCTTTCCCGTGAGCAGGCTCCAGCCACAGGGGTCCCAGTGCCCGACTCTCAGCTCCCTTCTCTGTCCCTCCCGTCGGGAGAACGAGCGGGTACATGTCCTGGGGCATCTGGCTGGATTGAAGTCGCCCTTGCGCGAGCGACTTCCCCCTTAGCCGCGGAACCGTGGGGTGCGGGGTTCCCCGGCCCGGAGCGGTGCGGCGCTAGCTGCCGGCGCTCACAATGCGGCTTCGCGTCCTCTGGGCGGGAGCAGGCGCGTTACCATGACAGCGACCCCGGTGGCGCGCGCCCAGGCCCACAGCCCCCAAGCGCGCGAAGCCTCCCTCCCGCCCCGACCCCCCCGTCGCTGTGCGCAACCCCCCCTCCGGCGGTGGGAAAGGGCCGGGCCTGCTGACTGACGTCTGTGCGGGGCTCGGAAGATGGCTGCGGAGCCGAGCACCGGGCAGTGGGTGCGGCGGTGGCGGCGGGCGGGGAGCGCGGCGGGCGGGGGCTCCGCCTCTCGCGTGGGGCGTTGAGCGGAGAGGCGCGGAGGCGGCGAGGGCGCGCGGGGGAATTGGGGGACCGCTCGGCGCCGCCTCCCCGCCACATCATGGGCAGCGCGGAGGACGCAGTCAAAGAGAAACTGCTGTGGAACGTGAAAAAGGAGGTACAGTCCGTACAAGGACCCCGGGGGCCTTGCGCCCTGGCCTGCGCGGCCCAGGGGACTGAAAAATCCGCTCCCACCCCACCCCCGGCGCGAGCGCCCCGGGGCCGAGCCTGGGCCTGGCGGGGGCGGGGTCCTGGACGGGCTGCGGCTCCCGCCTCTCCCACGGATCTGGGGCAGTGCCCCTGGACCCGAGGGACCAGGCCGGCGTTCCGGGGCTTGTTTGCTTCACCGTCCGGCAGCTCCCCGCCCTGTGACGGCAGCAGCGCTGGGAAACCGAGGTCGGGGGAGGGGTGGCGGCGATTTCTAGAGAACCGGAGCTTCCCATTCATTGCCAGTGCCGCCTAGGGAGGGGCGGGGCCCCGCGCGAGCCTCCTACGGCGCTAAGCGGGCCATTTGGGGTCTTAGCTCGCCCTTGTCCTACGCCGCCCCTCCAGTATCCCTCTGGCAACTGAGTCCTAGGTGCCGGAGGGTTCGCTGCACACCTCACTGTTTCTCCCTCCACGCCCACCTCCTTACCCAGGGACTGGGGGTTTTTTTAAGATCATTTTTAAAACTCGGATTTTTTTCCCCTTTTGAGGGAATCCTCCCACTTCGGAATGAAAAAAGAGTCCTTCGCTCTACTAAGCCCCTTTGCCTTAACCCTGCCCAAAAACCCATTTCAATTTCAGTGTGTTGGGGAGGGTGCCCCTGTGAATGACTCACTCCCGTGTGAGAGCTGGAAAGCTCAAACCCGCAGAGTAGGTTAGAATGGATTGGGCCTCCTTTCCCCTCCTGCCTCTGTACCTATCCTGTGCCAGATAAGTAAACTCCATGAGGGCAAGGAACCCCCTCTGTTTTGTCCCCTGTGCTCTATCCAGTGTCTGGCACACTGTAGGCACTCAGTGACTATTTGGTAAATAAATATGCTGATCTTGGAGACTTAGAGGCCTGGTGGGAAACCATAAATTTTGGAAGTCTGGACCTAGTTCTCTGTGACCTTGAGTAAGTTACTTAACCTCTCTGAGTCTAGATTTCTTCATCTCTAAAATAGGGATAATGCTATCTACCTTATTTATAAAAGTTTACCATATTGGAGCCCTACTTAGAGTTTCAGGATTGGGGAAGAGTCTGGGTTCTCATAAAATCCTGGAAAGCTCTAGATGGTTCTCCTGCATTAACTATGGCCTGGCTACTGTGCTCTAACATTTGTTCCCTTCCCTCTCCTTGGCAAAGATGTAGTTGAAGTCATCACCTTTCTAGCTTGTGGGAGAAGCTTCATTGTACCTTTGCTGTGAAGTGGCCAAAGAAGGGTTTCTTGAGCCAGAGGTATATCAAATCAACATTTAAGCCCCAATTCTGCTCTCCCCAAGGAAAAGAGAAATCTCAGCGATTATCCTCAGGAAGAAAGCAGTCTAGTGACAGAAACTTATAGAAAGAGTACAAACGAAAACAAAAGTAGCTGTACCCAAACTGTAGACGGATGTGCTGGGATAACTGGTGTGATCTAAATTTGGGAGTTGGTCAAAGATAATGGGAAAGATTTTTGAGAAGACAATGATTTTTTTCCCCAGCACTTAGGAAGGCTGACTATACTACTCCAAGAGTGATTCCTAGGAAAATGTAAGAAATGTCCAGAATATGCCATAGCTGTGTATCTTACCTAACAAAGGTTGACCTGCTCTGAACTCAATGCATTTCCCTTCCTCCTTCAGTGCTTGATTTCCGCAGAACCATATCCTTTTTTCTCCTGCAAGAAGAGACACCGGGGATAATTGTAGGCAAGGTTGGCCTTTCACAAAGGACCTCTGTTATTCTAGGGTCATCTGTGGGTCCTCCTAACCCGAAAATCTGCCCCACCAGCCTTCTTCAGATGCCTCCTGGTCTTTAGCTGTGACATTACTCTCTGTTTGATGCAAATACCCCTTGGATGTAATCTAGAAAGCTTTTAACAGTTGAGAGTGTATGAATTTATCTGATCCCCTTTTATCTAACCGCTAACCATGGGCAGTTTCCAACAGAGAGGAGCCTCCAGATCCTTCCTCCCTTGTGCCCAGGCTTTTGAAGCACTACCACCCTCGGAATTATACAGTCCTGGGAGAGTGATTTGGGAGTCAGGGCAGCATCAGAATACTTCATGCCTGTCCAAAGAATGGCAAAGAGTAGCTCTGCCCAGGGCTTACTTTATCTGTAAGATTTTACGCTGGGGTTGAGGTAATCCATCTCTCCAATATCCAGTATTAGTATCTGTCTCCTGGCAGTTTCCTCTACAACTATCTACAAGATGAACAAATCTCAGAATCACACAGGTGAGCAAAAGAAACCAGTCACAAAACACTACATGCTGATTCCATTTATAAAAAGTATAAAAACCCACAAAACTAATCTATAGTGTTAGAAGTCAGGATAGTGAGTACCATTAGGTGGGAGTAGTGGCTGGAAGGGAACATGACAGAGGAAGGGTGCTTTGGGGTGTTGGTCACATGTTCTGTTTCTTGCTCTAGATGCTCGTTTCACAGGATTGTTCTGTTTGTGAAAATTCACCAAACCATATAATTATGATATAAGCTCTTTTCTGTATGCTTGCTTTATATCAATTAAAAAGAGGTTTTTTTTAAGTGCTTTCTTAAAGAAAGATGTGACTGCTTACCTTCCAAGGTATTTGGAAACTTTTACATCCAGGTAGGAACCCAAAACATCAGGGTTTTAGACCATAGACAGAAAGAAGGCTGGATTTTTCAGCATGTAGAGGGTGTCCCTGAGGCATGAGGCCTACCCCTAACCTCAGAGAAGGGGAGCAAAGGAGGGGCAGGTTGTTTATCTACAGGATGTATGGAGACAGTTTGTCTCTAAAGCAGTGTGTCTGCCCAGAAGCCTTCTCCAGTTGAGTACAGATGAGCAAACAGCATCCTATCCCTGTTCTCCAAGGCAGGGCACTCCCACCTGGCTAGAACATCCGTACTGATTGGTTGGTGAGTTTTTGGCATCTCTTTTCCTGATTTCCTCTCCGAAAGGCATGAAGCAGACTGTACTGAAGAAACTTAGCTTCCTCACTCCTCCCATCCTTATCATCTCTGCAAGTGTCTGAAAACCCAGACTAGGAGGGCAGGGCCAACCTATTTATTTGCCCAGAGGTCTTAGATAAGAAAAAGAATAAGGAAAATAACGATGTTGTCCATGTGTCCACAGGTGAAGCAAATCATGGAAGAGGCTGTCACCAGAAAGTTTGTGCATGAGGACAGCAGCCACATCATTGCTTTGTGTGGTGAGTGACTGACTGAAGGATGATGGGAGATGGGTCTAGAACTGATGACAGTGTCCTGGGGCCAGGAAAAGATGAGTCCTCAGGCTTAGTAGTTCTCAAACCTGGCTGCAAGTCCGAATCAACTTGGAAGCTTTTGAAGTTTCCTTGGGCCTCATTGCATTCCTACTGAATCAGGATCTTCAGTATATTCTGTATATTTTTAGTTTCCCAGGACAGTAACTCTCAAATGTTAGTGTGCATGAGAACCACCTGAAGAGCTTGTTAAAACACAGATTTCTGGGTCCCAACCGTGGAGTTTCTGATTCTAGTAGGTCTGGGGCGGGCCTGAGAATTTGGATTTCTAACAAGTTCACAGATGATGCTTATGTTGCTGGTCTGGGGACCATACTTGGAGAACCACTGTCCTAGGTAATTCAGGTTTGGTATCCACTGCTCTGATTTATCCTTATTTTAGCTTGGGGGGAAGGGTTTGCGCTTTTCGGATGCTTTCTATGCTACTTTTACTTTCTGATTAATCCCACCTGTGTTGCTCCATCATCTTAATTCTCCAAGCATTTTATTGAATGCAAAAGAACACAATCGTAAGCTAGGAGGTATAGCCAAAGCCTTCCTGCATTAGATGGGAGAAAGTCCATAATAAACCACTGCATCCTCCTCAACACAAAGACTTTTGCCTTTGTAGGAACAAGCCTATCTCTACCCACAAAGTTTTCTTGTATTTTCAGAAATTTGACCTTGCCCTAAACTCCCCATCTGAAAGGACAAGGAGCCATTTGCCATCTCTATGTTGTGTTTGTTGGCCTCTGAGATCAGTGTTTGGGGTTCGTGGAAGGGAGAGGAATGAAAGAGCAGATAAGGGAAGGGACACTTTTTGACAGCAGCGTGGTGTAGATAGAGCTGCTCTTCCCATCAGTCCAATAACAAATACCCATAGAGGGCTCACCAGGTACCAGACACTGTTTTCTGTGCAAGGAAATGGCAGTGACAGGACAGAGCTTCTGCCCCAGGGACTTACATTCTGTTGGGGAGAGAGGCAGAAAACAAATGCACAAATAAATGTATCACATAATAATAGGTAGTGATAAGAGATTTGAAGAAAAATAAAGAAGAGAGATGTGAGAGGGAAACGAGGGAGAGGCAGCCCATGAGCAGAGTCTGAGTGACAGACTTGGGTTTGAATCCTGGTGCTCTGCTTCGTAAGTTATCTTGGGCAATTTTCTTAACTTCTGTCAACCTCAGTTTGCTCCTCTAAAAACAGCATGATGATTCCCACCTCAAGGAATTTTTGTGGGAATTGAAATGATGCATATGAATGTTCATTCCTAGAATTATAAGAGCTCAGAAAATGTCTTTCCTTTTCTTTTGGATGTTGAGGCTGAAGCTAGGTTTGCAGGATTTGAGTTCCCACCATCTCCCATTTGGGTAAGTTTCCCTAGTTGTTTGTGATGATGTAATAATGGTTCTCAGGTTTACAAGGAGCAAGCTGATCTCAACTTTTCCCACAGAACCTATGCTTTGGAAAGAAGCATGCCAGTCTTACAATCAGTAACTTTGAAGAATATTAGAACTTTATTCCTTACCCCTTGTGCTGTGTTTTCTTGATGTTAGCGAGTATCTGTTGGCACCAGAAGGGCTCTGCTGGCAGCCCAGTTATGCGTGGCTTGGTGCTAAGCTTCATCAAAGCAAGCACACGAGAGAAAACAGAATAAAATAGTGCAAACAGCTTGTGCATGGGCGCCACGTGTGGGTAGCGATGGGAGAATGAGGGAAAAGGGGCTGGAGGAAGAGACGTAGGAGAAAAGCTATGGGTGCCTCGCATTCAGGCCATTAGGGTGAGCAAAAACTGTCAGCTCTCCTCCAATAAGTGCAGGAACCCCCCCCTCCCCGGGAAGCAGTGGGGTTTTTGCTTTTGTCTCCTGCCTGGAAGCTCAGGGCTCTCTCCAGCAGACAGGGATATTACACTCAAAAGGAATGATTTTTCTACTTTTAGCGAGTTTCAGTTGCTGAACTAGAACAAACCCCCCAAATCTCCAGAATTCTAAACTCAGCCCAGGAGCAAGAGGAGCCCTGTTCCATCAGTCCTCAGCAGGTGCCTCAGGTCCACCAGTATAAACTTAAATGCCTACAGGTCAGACAAGAAGTGTCCACAAGGGAAGCTGGCCAGATGTGAGACAGTAGGCAGTAGTGGGGACTTGCCCTGTGTGAAGAGGGGCAGCCACTATTCAGCTCCTACAGGAATGTAGGCCCAGACTTCCCATAGCCTCTGTTTTATTTTAAGAAAAGCCAGAAGTCTGGGTTTTTATAAGAAATTTCCCACTTTTTAAATGATGACAACTAATTCCCATTTAAAAAAAAAATGTGTAGGCCAAACAAAAGGCATCTGCAAGCCTCTGCCAGTTTGCTGCCTCTGCCTTGGGCTGCGGAGAACAGGAGCTGGAGGGGTCGCCAACAATGTCAAGCTAAGTCGAGCTGGGGCATCTGAGACCCACAAAAAAAGAATCTTTATGCTTTGTCAAAATTGGTGTTCAGTGGTGAGGTAAATCCCAATTTGGGCTCAAAATAAGGTTAAAGCATTGAGTATCAACCTTTTATCCCCCCACCTGTAAGCTATTTCCATGCATCACGCGGTAGAATCATAATCAGGGATTCTTGAGGGGGAGGGAAGACTAGATGTACATTGATTGAAAACACCACCCTCTGCCTTTTTGGAGATTCTGATATGCCAGTCTCCCTCACGCCCTGGAAAAATGCTCTGAAATGCATTTTTAGTCTGAAGTAGATCCACACTTAAACTGGGTCTTGCTGCAGTTCTAGCCAGGACCAGAATTCAACTTTGCTCTGGGAGAAATGGGAGCATAGAGAACTGCTAAGAGAGCACGAGCAGAGTGACCACATGCCCTAGAGCTGCAGGGGGCGCTGGTGTCCTGGGTGCCACACTGGCCCTCTGTTCTTGTCAGAGGAGGGTTGGGGGTGATTGAGGAGAGAGCCAGGCTTAGGCAAGATGAACTTCTCTGAGCTTCGTTTGAATACAGACGTTAGAACTGAAAAAACAGAACCTTTCTGGAGAGCCTTAGAAATGGAACTGAAGAGTCCCGGGGTCAAGACCCGGCCATGGGCAAACCCAGAAAAGTAGCAGCCAGATCCCCATTCCGATTACCCAGGAGGAAGGCAAGACTCCTAGGTCTAGCAAGAAAGGTGTGTTTGTTGAGTGTTTGCTGTGGTTGTTCCTAAACCTGTCTGTCCAGAAGCCAGGTATGCAGTAGGCCCCTTCAGGTAGAAACCTTCCTCATGTGGAAGCGTTGCTGGCAACCCCGGCTGGCAGGGAGGGGGCTTCCCCATGTGCTGTTCCTACTACTGCAGAGCATGGCTGCAGTGCTCCCAGGCAAGATCAGGACTCGTGTGACTGCCCCCTCCCTGCTGCTGGAGGGTAGGGCTCGGAGAATGGGCTCAAAACTATCACTGTGGGAGAGGGATCTTTGATATCTCCTTTTCTTTTTTCTTTTTTTTAATTTATGTTTGAATGATCCAAATTTGACTGCACCACTAATATCTCCTTTTAATCTTAAAACATCATGTCAAGTTTATAATTTGGTCCATAATATGGTCTTTGAATTTTTAAAATTTTAATGTAGACTTACTATTGAATCAAATTAATGCTTCATGTTTTCCCTGTGGCTTTGTGAACCCCCTGGTGTAGGCTGGTATCTCTTGTCACCCATTCCCCTGGAGGAGAAGGTACTTTTAACTTGTGCTTGTGGACAGAGCCTTAAAGTCAGGGATAAACAGCAAATTGTCCCAAGTTTTGCCTTTGAACTCTGCATCTGGAATAGTAAATGCATGTGTTTTAAAAGGACATAGTTGTTCTCTTGCCATCAAGGGATCTGAGGTAATTTAGGCATCAACCCATGAGCCTTGGGGAAGCCATCATTTCTCTGAGCCTGCCCTCCCCTCTGGCTCAGATCTGGGAGTGTCTGTCTCCACAATATGTCTACCTACTCTCTTCTGATTGGGCATTGAGGTTGGATTTTAACCTTTGGCGTGTAGAGCAGGTTTCTGAAGCTCACAGAGAGGCTTCTGGCCTGACAGAGCAGGTTCTCAGACTCAATAATGTCTCCCAACCACCCTAACCACCTCTACCCCCGACCCCCAGGCATTGCCAGGCTTTGGGTCAGGGTCCAGGCTGGATCCCAGCCTGCCTCCTCAGTCGCCAGGTTCCCTGTCCTCCTGTGGATGGGTCAACCTGAGGGTTGCTTCAGGCTGAGGATGAGCTGTAATGGGAGACGGGCAGAGTCTGTGGAGCTGGGAATAACATTGGGCTTTATTAACCAGCTCCCTGTTGCTAAGCAGCTTTCATTAGCCAGGAAGGTCTGCCCTGCACTGAGGTCCTTCGGGGAATGGCAAGCAGATGCTAATAAGCTAAGAGACAAGCAGGTGCTACAGAAGACTTGCAACCCACCTGGGATACTGCAGCCAGAGATATTGCAGCACATTCTGAGATTCAGACTCCAGGCAGTTTTCAGCCTGTCTCTTTTCAGTAAAAGGGATTCCTTCTTCCCACCTACACAGAATGAACAGCTCGTTCTCAGGCTACCTGACTTCAGTCTTCTATCCAGAAATGATCAAGTAGTAAGGAAGGACCTCTGGAGGAACTTGGTTCCATTCACATTATCTTGGGGCTTGGCTGAGGGCATGTGATAGTGGTCCATAGCTGGGACTTTGGGGTCAAACAGACCTTGGTTCACGTCCTGGCCATGTTACTAAGTGTGTAACCGTAGTTATTCATCTTCGAACCTATCCCTGGAAGGCTGGTATGAGGGTTAGAAGAACGATGCAGATAAAGCACCAGCATGGACTGGGTGTGCAGTAGATGCTAAATAATGTTATACTTTGTTTTTGAAAATGACCTTACAACCTTCCCTATAAAGCCTTCTCAAATCTTCTGTAGGATTCCATCTGGGAATCCATGTTTCTGGGAGTCTGGAGCATTTGGACAATCAGGGAAATTTGACAATATTGAGGAATTACTATTAATTTTATAGGTGAGATAAAGTTATAAGTACATTTTTTAAGAGTCCTTATCTTTGAGATACATAATGAGGTTTTTATAGACAAAAATAAGTCTAAAATTTGCTTCAAAACAATTCAGGGGTAAGGAAAAAATTGTTGCAGGTGGTACAGCTGAAACAAGATTGATCGTGATTTGATAACTGTTTAAGTTGGGTAATGGGTACATGGGGGTTCGTTATACTATCCTCTTTAATTTTGTATATGTTTGGAATTTTTGATAACAAAATGATTTTTTTAAAAAGAGGATAAGAGGAAGAAGAGGTAGGGATAACAAGTATAGACAACTTTCTTGAAAATTTTTACATAAAGTAGCCAAATGGGGCAGTACCCGAGTGGGGATGTAGGGCCAGGTTAGGTTGTGGTGGTGTTTTTTAAAGTTGGAGAAATTGTAGAATGTTTATGTTCAAGTGGGAAGTATCTAATAGGGAAAAATTGAAGATTTAGGAAAGAGAAGGGACATTTGCTGGAGCAATGCCTTTGAAAAGGTGAAAGGGGCTGGGCCCCAGTACACAGGTGGAAGGGGTAGCCTTAGAGAGGAGCCCAACCAGGCCGTCCCTAGGAACAGGAGGAAGGCAGGGGATGGGCCTGAAGTACAGGGAGGAAAGGCACTAACATTCACTGGGTCACCTTCAGTGTGCTGGGCAGGGATCAGGAAGCCTTTTGCACCTTTGCATATGCTGTTGCTTTTCATCACCCAGCACTCATTGAGGTGAGACATGTTATTTTCCCTAATTGCAGCTAAAGCTCAGAGAGGTTTAGTGATTTGCCCAAGGTCAAACAGCCAGTATTTGAACCCACATCTGTCTTACCATAAAGTCTATGCTGCAAAGGGATTGGACTGCCCGTGAGGCCTACCCAGGAGTGGAGACAGAAGGAGTGGGAGCATTGAGGAGGAGCTGGCCCTCATGGAGACAAAGCTTCAGTCATCAAACAGTGGGCTCATGGTGTCCAGAAACACTCTGGGAGACAGCGGGTCCCTTGCTGAGCTGGCTGAGTGTGCTCACATCTCTGTCCACTGCCTGAGAGACTGGCCCTGGCCTGGTTCCTTAAGTGTTGTGCATGCAGACCCTGCCCTGCATCCCCAGCAGGGCAAGGAAAATGGGTACGTGTGACGTGAATTTCTTTTCCCTCATCTTGGTTCCAGAAAATCAGGGCAATTCTTTCTCCTCCCAATCGGAGTCTGGATAAGACTTTCTTGTTTTGGGGGGTTGAGCAAGGCTGAATGCCCCCCCAAGTTGAAAGTAAACAGCCAGTATCACCAGTGCAGGCTGAGAGAAAATGTACCCTAGTTACCATAGAAATCTCATTCTGAGTGGAGGCAGCCATTACGACTCCCGGGGTGGAAACAGCCAGTCAGAGAAGTGGAGAGGAGAGGGGCAGATGACGCCTGGCCTCCCACCTCATCTGCTACAGACAACACATTGGCTTCCTCCCCTGACAGCTGGAGTCAAGCATACATGCCTCTTCCTCAGTCCCTGCTTGAAGGAGGCCACCCATCCCACCCTTTCCTTCAATTCCAGGGAGGCTGCTCGTCTCCTGGCAATCTTGGCTCCACTACCCAGGGGCCTGAACCACTGACCCCTGGCACTCAGCTTTTGAAAATTCTACTCTGACTAGGGCCCCCCAAAGCTCCAGGACCAAAATGGGCCACCCATGGGTGGCTGTTCTACCCACACTTTCCTCACTTGTGTTCTCTATGTCAACTACGACTGAACTCCCCTGTTACACGGATGGCAGCTGGTAGTAAAAGGTGAAACTGAGCCAGAGGTGGGAGAGCAGCTGCACTTGTCACACCTGCTCTTCTCTCATTCCCAGCTCCTCCTGGCTGAGCACCTTGAGCCCAGCTTCATGTCAAGCTGTGCTAACTCCGGATGATAGGTCCCTGAACCTCAGCCGAACTGGGCTGGTTCTCTGAAGGCTATTCAGGGAGTCCCACTGTTACCAAGATAGACTGGGGCTGGGCTTGTCCAGGCTGCTGAGCCCAGCTTCAAACAGATACATATGCACATGAGAGTGAAGGTAGAATGGGGGTGGGACAGACCCAGCCTTGTTTCTGAGGCCCCCTAGGCTGCTCGAGGACCCCTTCCCAGCCACTGCTTCATTTCCTGGCAGTCTTAGCTTTGGTTCATTTTTGTGAGCTCCTGAGATACTGAGCCTTGTCTCAGCCCACTGAATTGTTTATTTAATCCCTGCCCAGTTCAGGTCACCTAAGCAGAGCCCAGAGACCTCCTCCCCCAGAGGTGGGGAACCAAGCCATTTGGGAGACCCTATTTGCTGAGGGAGGTGGTGAAAGAGTGCCCATGGACAGACCCAGAAAAGCTGGGTCTGTGATTGATTTATTTATTCATTCATTCATTCATTCATTCTAGAGACAGGGTTTTGCTCTGTCGCCCGGGCTGGAGAGCAGTGGTCCAATCATAGCTCACCATAACCTCAAACTCCTGGGCTCAAGCGATCCTCCCGCCTCAGCCTCCTGAGTAGCTGGGACTACAGGCGCATGCCACCATGCTCTTGGCTGATTTTTAATTTTTTTTTGTAGAGATGAGTCTCACTGTGTTGTCCAGGCTGGTCTCCAACTACTAGCCTCAAGCGATCCTCCCACCTCAGCCTCCTAAAGCGCTAGGATTACAGACATTAGCCACCGCACCCAGTGGTTTTGTCAATTTTTACTCACTCCCAGGTTGGAGAAAATCTCTGTCATCTCATGATGGGAACCCTGGTGATGGTCACCTACTCAATTATTATAATTATTACTTTGAATTAGTAATATATTTACCTGTTTCAAAAATCAAAACTGTATAAAAGTTATACAGTGAAAAAGTCTTACTCCTTTCCCTGCTCTCAGTCGCCAGCTTTCCTTCTGCTTACCATTCCCACACAGGTAACCACTTTTATTTCTTGCGCATCCTTCTAGAGTTTTTAATACTAATAAAAAAGATTGTCTGAAAGTCTCTTTTAAAAAAAAAGATTGTATTCTTTGTTCACCCAACCTTTTTTAGAATCAAAAGGTATCATGCAATCATACTGTTCTGCATCTTGCTTTTGGAGAGCTTTCCATTTTTAGTTCCTGGAGTGTATCCTCATTCTTTTTCAGAGTTGCATGATATTCTTCTGTCTGAATGTACCATATTTACTTAACCTGTCCCCTTTTGATGGATATGTGGATGGTTCCCAGTCATTTGCTGTTATAACTAGGTAATCATGCAGTTATATCTGTAGGATAGATTTTCAGAAGTGGGGTTACTGGGTCAGAGGTTATTTGCAACATCGATGGATAGTGCCAAATTGCCTCCATAGGGGTTACACCATCTGTCCCTCCTGCCAGCAGTATATGAGCAGATTCAGCAACTTCCCAAGTCCCTTCCATCTCTATCTTCCTGATGTCTCCTGCACTCTAAATCGGGCCTCTTCGAATGGTTAAATCAGGGTGTAAGGGGTTGGGGTGGGAGCCCTATATGATTCCATTAGCACTTGTGGTCTCCAGCCCCATATAGCATTTGTTAAACTCCATAACTTAATGAATTTTAGGGGCACATCAGAGGCTGGTGAGGGTATGTTCCAGGATTAGTCTGGACCTGTAATTCCCAGCCTTCCCCTGGGAAGATGGCACCAGACTTTTGCAGGAAGTGTCCATGGCAAGGTGCTTGAGTTAAATTTAGTTACGCTCCTGCAGTCTCAGAGTTGTAGTTCCCTAAGCCTTCCTGTCAGTGACATGGGATGGGATGGGATGGCATGACAGAGTAGACAAGGTACCCTGGGCTCATCTGGCCCAAATTCCAAAGGCTACCAGAAGGCCAGGGTGGGCAGTGAGAGGGTCATGCTTGTTAAGTCGTGTCTCTCTTCCTCTGTTTTGATTCATTTGCCCAAAGCTTTCCACCCCAACCAGCATTGGTTTACATTAACTAGTACACATTTTTCTCATGTGAAATGAGCCAAATGATGTCAGGGTTGTCACCTTGTGCATCCACAGTGACTATAGGCAGTGCCAGGACCTGCTGGGACAGGGGGTCCTGAATCCTTCACAGCTGGGGGCCCAGGTCCCAGACAGCTCAGTTAGCAGGGGGATGAGTTCAGCTACCTATGGGTATCTCCTGCCACATTCCTTCACCCTGGGAGGTAGGGTCATGGCAGGGGATCTGGGGAAGAAAGAGGAGTAAGGCCTTAGAGTTCCACTTGGTGCCCAGGGCCATTAGTTGGGAGAGGAGAATAAGCGTGGGCCTTTATGTGGACTTCTCCCTGGGGAAGGGTGCTTGACAGTGCCTCACTCTGTCTGTCTGTGGCAGGCCTTTTCTGGGGAGTGAGGATATTGTTGCTGATGGCTCTGTGGGCAGTTCTAAGTGTGATATTTACTATATATTGCAGACTATATGTGTATTTATGCATCTCTATAAGTTTCAATCAGTGGGAATATCTGGGTTTCTACTCAACTCAAAAGTCTTGGAGCAGGGGTTCTTAATCTTTTGGGGGTCAGGGTACCCTCTTTTAGAAGCTGAAAACCATGGATCCACTGTCCAGGAAAAAAAGCACTCACCTAATCATTCTAGAGCACACCAACAATTTGCATGCAAGTTGCACTCAATTTCAGGGGGGCCTTTGGGACCCCTAAAGCCCATCCACAAACCCCCTTAGGATAATTGTTCTTAATTATCATCATTATTATTATTATTGTTGGCCAGGTGCAATAGCTCACACCTGTAATCCCAACATTTTGGGAGGCCGAGGTAGGAGGATAGCTTGAGTCCAGGAGTTCGAGGTTACAGTGAGCTATGCACTCAAACCTGAGCAACAGAGAGAGACCTTGCCTCTTAAAAAAAAAAAAAAAGAAATTGTTATTTTGCCTACACACTGCATACAATAACATTTTCATTGCATATGCTGATTCTCTCAGTAAGGGACACCCTGTGGGAATGGGGATGGACAAATGTAGTTTGAACAATCACTGGCCAAGGAGCCCATGGAACTGGGTCAAGAATACCTGGCTTAAGGGTTCATTTCCTTTGTTCAGAAAGTTGAGGGATGAGAGGGATTTCTCCTTCCCCAGATATTGCCTGGCACCTTGCCTGGGTTTCGCAGAAGGAACTTAGGGGCCATGGAGTGGGGTAGTGGCGACTAGGCGTGATGTTTGGGCTTCTCGCTGAGGAATGCCTCCGCTTACCCAAGAGAATTGCATGTCTGTGCTCAGAGGCTGGCTGGGAGGCTAGATGAGGCCAGGTGGTATGGGAGTGCCCGTGCCAGCCACTCTCCAGCTCCCTGGCCTGGCTATGTTTGTGGTTGCCTGGGGAAGGTGGGAAGGCTAATGACTTATTATCCCGGCAATTAGTCACATCACCAAGGCACATGATTCCCTGCAGGACTGGTGCCACCTGCTGCCACCCTGGCCCTGTTCAGTGCTGCTTTTCTCCTCACTCTGGGCAGGGAGTGCAACCCCAGGAAATGGTCACCACCTTCCCTCAAGTATGGATTTGTAGCTGCAGCAGCCCCAGGACCAAGAGACTGGGACAAAAGGGTCACTCGCCTGTATACCCCAGGGCCACACAAGACCTCCAGGGACCAGGAAGACTGATTGCGGAGAGGAGTATGTGGACACTTAAGCCAAAGATTTCCCCATGTGCCCCATACACACATGATATGTGCAGATACATCTGTGTACATACACACATGCACATAAATGTATGAACACACTGAAGGAAAGGCTGGGCCTTGTGAAATAAAATCCTCTAAGGCCCGAGCAGGGAAGAGCTCCAGCAGGAGGCTCTCAGGAGGAGTGGTCCTGGCTGTTCCCCTCCCTGGGATGCTCTCACTGAGCTGTCCATCCTCCAGATTAGCCCCAGGACTCTGTCACCTTCTTGACTTCAGTCCGTGAGAGGACCAAACAAAACTCTTTTGTAGGACAATAGTGACTGCTAGTCAGTTACTAAAAGAGAAGGCAAAAGGCAGGTGAGAAACTTTCTTTTCAGTGATTATCTCCTAACTCCAGGTTTCATATTCTAACAGCATTAGTCAAAATAAACTTGATGGGACCTCAGTTCACCTGTTTCTAAGAGAGTGGTATCTCCACCCACCTCTGGGGCATCCTCTTCCTCTCCCTACCAGGGAGAGGTCCTGCAAAAATCCAGCTCTTACAGGTTAGCTGTAGAATAGTATCTGAACAAAAAGGGTGAGGAGCCAGGAACTGATGTGGATCCCCCAAGAGCTAGACCCTGTGCAGGGGATTTCACATACTTCATCTCATGTAACGTCTCACACCAGTTCTAATACATCTTCCCCATTTCTTTTCTTTTCTTTTTTTTTTGAGACTAGTCAAGTGCAGTAGTGAGAAGGGGGAAAGAGTAGAATGAGTTTGATCTGTAACTCACTGTGAACAATCAATTGAGATAACTCATTGCCTTCGGACCAGCTGATTCCCCATTTCACAGACGATAAAGCTGAATCTCAGAGCATTAAGTCACTTACCCAAGTTTCCCAGAGGCAGTGATTGGCCACACCAAGTTCAAACCCTGTTCTGTCTGACTCTCTGTCTCCAGCATAGCTCACTGTTTTCAATCCATGTGAAAAGAGCACTTGTGACATGAAGGGAGCTCCTCTTCCCACCTGTGCCCCCACCCCCAAACACACCTGGAAGTGGTGAAACAGGGCTCAGGCCAGGGTTTGGGGCCCTGGGTCCTAGTCCTGGCCCTGCAGCTATGTGACTATGATCCAATCCCTTCCCCTTTCTGGGCCTTTCTGTCCTCACTTGTAAAACAATCAGTTCAATAATGTGGAAGCCCCTCCTCCCCCTACACATTAACACTAATATTTTTAGAGCCTATACAAGCCCAGGGTAACTCCCTGCACTCCCCAACCAAGCCCTTCTTTCCCTCCTGCAAGGTCTGTCTGGGTAAGCAGGATCCAGACAGGGATTAAGCCTAGCCCCTAAAAACACGAATGAATGAAAGGAAGCCCTCCCAGAGTGGAAAAGAGAAATCTCTCAGTCTTTGCTGCTGGGCTCATCAGTAATCCAGAGGCTGCTGTCAGGCTGATCTCTGCAGTGGCTTTATCAATATTTCAGCTCCTCCAGAGCCCTATTTCTTAGAAGCCACGTCATCCATGCTCTCCAGGAGGGCTCCTGGGCCACGTGCTCCCTGCATCCCCTGTCCTGTAGGTACTGTCCCTGCTTGCCCTCGTGGTCAGGGCAATCATGCCAACCTGAGAGGGCAGCTTTGGTCCTCACGTCCCCAGGGGTGATGCTGCATACAGGAGGCATGTTCACACCAGGCAAAAGAGAGGGACAGCTTGGCATGTCCAAGCTCTCCACCCTGGGCAGGAGCAGAGGGATGGGGAAGGGAATTTTGGAAGGAGGCCAGGGTAGGTCTTCCTGGTCTGCTCCTATTTCTAGCATTGTTCAGGGCAGGGCTTGCCCTTACCCCCTGCCTCACCACAAGTATGGGGAAGAAGAGTGTTGCTCCCATCTTGCCTAGGCTCAGGTGATATTTTCCTTTGTGGCCCAGGTGCAGTGGAGGCTTGCCTTTTGCATCAGTTGAGACGCCGTGCCGCTGGCTTCTTGCGCAGTGACAAGATGGCAGCCCTGTTCACCAAGGTGGGGAAGACGTGCCCAGTGGCTGGGGAGATTTGCCACAAGGTACAGGAGCTGCAGCAACAAGTAGAGGGCAGGTGAGCCCCAGGCCAACTCCTTCCACCCAACCCTTCTGCTCTTCCCACTTGGCACTTGCTACTTCCCAGGACAACCCATCTGAAGGTTGGCTTCCTGGGCCTGTTTCTTGTGGGACCTCTGGGTGAGAGATGAGCCCAAGGGTGGCTGTTGGCCCCTTGTAGGCACAAGGCCCTATCCTCCTCCTTCAACCCCCACTGGTGCTCCCTTCTTGTGGCACCAAGCCCCACTCCCAGTGCCACCAAGCTGGGGTTTACCTGGGACCCTTGAATTCCTGAAGCCCTCATCCTCTTTGCAGGAAACCCTCAGGGGGCAGCCAGGAGGCCCTGCGGAAACAGGGCTCAACCAGTGGGAAGGCCCCTGCCCTCAGCCCGCAGGCGTTGAAACACATATGGGTACGCACAGCGCTCATGGAGAAAGTTCTGGACAGGGTTGTGCAGTACCTGTCGGAAAACTGCAGGTGACTGCCCCATGCCCCAAGCAGCCCCTCCCTCGGCTCACCTCCTGAAGGGTCCTTCAGCCCCACCCATCGGCATGCTTGACTGGCCATGACAGGCTGTAGGCATGCCTGCAAATCCCCTTCCAGCACTCCAGACGCATAAACCACACCAGGCACCCCACAACTCTCGGTCCTTGTGGACTCTTTCCTTCTTGGTGACTGCTATGAGTCTGGTCTTTGTTGGGACGTTCCTCCCCCATGAGCTCAACCACACTGGAATGAGTCCGGGAGCCTCGGCAGTCACCCTATCTATCTCCTCCTGGCAGCAAGTACTACGAGAAGGAGGCATTGCTGGCAGACCCTGTGTTTGGCCCGATCCTGGCCTCTCTTCTCGGTGGGTTCTAACCTGGGGCTGACTTCCCAAGGCTGGAGCTGAGCAGCTTTCTGCATAGATCCGGAAGCGGCACTCAAGCGGCAGTGCATCGGAGGACAGGCTAGCTGCCTGTGCCCGTGAATATGTGGAGTCCCTGCACCAGAACTCAAGAACACGGCTGCTCTATGGCAAGAACAATGTGCTGGTACAGCCGGTAAGAAAGCTTAATGCCCCACTCCCCCCAATCTCCTCTCCTAGAAGGCTGACAGAAGAGCCAATAGCACCAGCCCAACCAGGGAGAGGAGATGCCCAGATCTGCCATGTGGCTCCTGTTCTCCTTTGCTTCTGCCCTGTCCCCAGTCCAGAACCCCATGACAAGCCTAGCTGGGCCTCCCCTGCTCCCACCTGGAGTCATTTTTCATAGGCCATCCTTGAGAGCCTCTCAGCCCTTCATTGTCTCTGTCTTCTGATGTGTTTTCTTCCTATAGAAGGAGGACATGGAGGCTGTCCCTGGCTACCTCTCCCTGCACCAGTCTGCAGAGAGCCTAACTCTGAAGTGGACCCCCAACCAGCTCATGAACGGGACTCTGGGGGACTCCGAGCTGGAAAAGAGGTGGGGGCTTTGGGACTCACTCCCAGAAGGCAGGGAAGGGATTGGGGGCTTGACCCAAGACCAGGGGATGGAGAGACCCAGCTTGCTCCAGGAGACAGACCTCACTTCTTGTACAGATGCCAAGAATTTCAGGGAGAGGCTGCCTGGAGTAATTCCCAAGCTCTCTAAGACTGTGCCAAGCCTGGGCATGAAGAGGTTTGCCTGAGCCGAACTCTAGGAAACCGAGACTGACAGGCTGTGTGCCACAAGGGCAGCACCAGACTCGGGGGGACTTGGCTTGCTGAGCTCACTTCTTGGCCATGGTCTTCCTATCTTCAGGGTGGTTTCAGTGGGTAGTAGGGCCAGGAGACAAGGAAGGCAGGATGGCAGGTCTTGGGACACAGTGACACCGATCTGGTTCCTTTCCAGCGTTTACTGGGACTATGCCCTGGTGGTGCCCTTCAGTCAGATCGTCTGCATCCATTGCCACCAGCAAAGTAAGCCTGTCTTGTCCCCAGCACAGGGGTGGGAAGGGAGAGGCTGCCTCCTTTCAGCTGTGCATGGGGCCTATAGGATTTCTTGTCTTCCTACTGTCCCTGTTAATGAGGCTCCCCGCCATGCTCTAGCCCAGCTGTCGTCCTACCCAGCCTGGGGAGTCGGGACAACAGGCCATGGTGACGGATGGGGAGGTCTCGAGGGGGGCCCAGCCTCACTCGCCCATGTTCACCCCCCCAGAAAGCGGCGGCATGCTCGTGCTGGTGAGCCAGGATGGCATCCAGAGGCCACCACTACACTTCCCACAGGGAGGACACCTGCTGTCCTTTCTGTCCTGTCTGGAGAATGGGCTGCTGCCTCGAGGACAGCTAGAGCCCCCACTGTGGACCCAGCAGGGGAAGGTACCTCAGGACACGGGAGGCTCTGGGTGGAGGGCTGTATGGGGTGGGTTCTCTGCCCACCTCCCTTCCTTTCCCCACATGGAGTTCTTAGGAGCAGCCTTGGGTGGGACCCTGGATGGGACTCTGCCCTGGACACGCTGACCACCTACCTTTCCCTCCACAGGGGAAGGTGTTCCCCAAGCTACGGAAACGAAGCAGCATGCGGTCTGTGGACATGGAGGAGATGGGCATGGGGCGGGTCACAGACTATGTGTTCCGGATCATCTACCCTGGGCACAGGCACGAGCACAGTGAGTGTCCCAGACTTTATCCCTGGAAGAGGAGAGAAAGATGCCCAGAGAGGTGGGGGAGCACAGTGTCACCCAGGAGGGGCAGCAGGGAGGGTCCACTGACCAGGCCACATTAAGATAAGAGGTTCATCACTTACCCTCTCAACTGGACCTTTTGCCTGCAAATCATCCCTTCAAAAAGTTGCCTGTTTCTGCCTAGCTCTTTTCCTGCCTCTTCACCCAAGGCTCTGCTCAAGAGACCCAGGCATCACTGCACAAGATTCTCTTAGTCCTCCTTTCATGCCCTGCCCCAGGGGAAACATGGGGAGACTAGAAACAGAAGGTGGAGAACTCTCCATTTCTCTTAGGGCTGCCCCCTGACCCCCACAAGGAGGCCTGGGTATGGGATTGGTGCTTCTTTTTGGTTGGTGCGAATTGTTCACTGGCTCCCCTAGAGCCAGAGTCCTGCTCAAACCAGCTACTGAGGAGAGGAGCTTTAGCTGAGGCACGAGATTTCATCTGAAGAGGGCAAGACTTGGAGTTGCCTGGGGGACTTTGGGAGCTGGGGGGCCTTAGGGTGGCCTGGCCTTCACAGGTCCTTCCTGCCCTGGGCCCAAGGGGGTCTGTCTAGATGTATCTACCAACACCAAAATTCCCTTTCTGGTCAGAGTGCTGCTGCTACCCTATAGGTTTCTCTGGGCCAGACTTGCTTTTCTTGGAGATAAAGTCAGGGAATTTGCCAGCCTAGAGCATTTATTGCCAACCAGACCACCTGCTCCCTAAATTTCGTAACTTGTGCCAAAAAGTTGTCAACAAGTTGTCTCTGTGTTAGTGGACAGATCACCCAGACGGCATACATACAGCCACAGCACAAATAGTCCTAGCGGGCTTAGGGGGCACAAGACTTGAGGATTCCTCCTCCCATCCCACATGTACCTGACAAGGAGACACATCTTTTGCCAGAATGTGTTTGCAGACTCGGCATTTAATCTCAGGCTGTTGCTCAGTTTAGCTTATTCAGTCTCTGCTTCCCCTCTTCAATCCTTGACATTTTCCAGTTCTGGTCACTTCACTTCAAGGACCATTTCCCCAGAGGGTGAGCCAGGGCACCAAGGAGCTAAAACTCAGCTGAGTGACTCAGGCGCCTCAAGGGCGGTTCTGGGAAAACCCTTGGAGGAAAAGGTTGAATTTACAGTCTGAAAACGGGATTTGGGATAATCTTCAGATTTGGTCCAGTCTGACCATGATGAGAGATGAAGAATGATCAGGACCCATCTGCCAACAGTCGTGCCAGCCTTGGCCAGGGCTGATGAGCTCCTGAGCTGCCAGCCTGTCCCAAACAGTCCCTGTCCTTCACATCCCTCCCCCCAATCCCACAGTTCTCTCTCTTCTGTTCTTCCTAGAGAGGGCCTCCTCCAAAGAGTGGAACTCTATAGCTGCCCCCAACCCCTCACCTTCTTCCATACTCTCCTAAGTAAATCATGAAAAGAGCTTTCTGGTCCTCTCCGTTCCCCTCTTCTGTGCTCTGCAGGTTCAAGGTGATCCCAGCCTCCATTCTACTCACCTTAAGGAGGGAGTCCCTCCTGCCCAGGGATGAGGGTCCTCATGCCTCTGCCTCTCTCGCTATTCTCTTTGAGCAGTCACTATTAACTACCACCACCTAGCGGCCAGCCGCGCGGCCTCGGTGGACGATGATGAGGAAGAGGAGGATAAACTACACGCGATGCTCTCAATGATCTGCTCGCGGAACCTCACAGCTCCCAATCCGATGAAAGGTTTTTATCCCTCCCCCTTCCGCCTCATCCCCCACCCACCCCCCCTGGGCCCACCTGCCACCCACCGCAGGGGCTCAAACGGCAGTGTTGGCATTAGGGGACTTGCACCCAGGGTGGTTCCTTTCCATCAGGAGGCAGATCAGGGAGGGCAGAAGGAGGCCAGACAGGTGCTGGCATGAAGAGGAGATGGTATAGAGCAAGTGGCTCTGGGCCGTAAGGAGGGGGCTTCAGGCCTCAGAGGGAAGAAGATCCACTGATGGGAAGGTCTGATTATCTGATTGCCTCTTGGGAACCCTGAATGGCTCTCTAAGCCCATTCCTACTCCTGGGGGTCATGCTGGCAAACGCCAGACGGTGGTCTCTTTCTTTTTCTCCTGCTGATTGGGAAGACCAGCCTCTGGGCCTTGTGTCTTTGACTCCTGACTTAATAGAAACAGGACAGAGGTACCAGGCCCTTCCTGGGGCAGGGGTAGGGGCTGGACAGGTCATACAGGACAGTGAGTCCTGTGGGTCAGGTGAGGGGTTGTGGGCCACCATGGGAAGAGACCCCAGGGCTCAGTTTTCCCAGCAGGCCTGAGGGCTCCAGCATGCATGGCCTGGTACCTTAGCATGAAATCTAGAAATATCTGCAGCATGGTGTTCAGGAAGGGGCACAGGCTCAGGGCCTAGACACATGAATTCCTGCCCCAGATATACCCCTGGTTCACTGTATGGTTTTGAGCAAGTGTCTCAACAACCTGAAGCTCAGTCTCCTCATCTGTGTCAGGTGCTGTGCTAGGGATATAAGACAGGTGTGTTCCCAGTGTCCACGACTGCAGAGGTGCCCTTCATTGGAAATGACACAGCACAGTGGCCACAGCCCTTCAGTGTTCCTTTATCCACCACCATCTTTCTTAGCACAGAGCTGGTTGGTGAAGAAGGAACCCCTTTTTTTGGAGAGTGATCAGCCAGGAGGCCTATGGGAGCTGGGCAGGGGTAGTCAAGGAAGGGTGGGTTCGGAAGAGGTTGGGGGAGCTTCCCCATCCCCACCCATTCCTGTCCCACAGAATCCATTGCTTCTCCTCTTTCCCTGCACCTGCAGAGAGTATCTTAAGAATGTGTCACACTCCCCTTACGCCTCCACAAAGTTCTGCGAAGGAGCCCGGTTCCTTAGCCCAGCCACTAAGCCAGTAATAATGAGTCTCTCCGTCCCTGGGCAGCCAGGACCATGGCTTAGCACACACCCAGCACACCTCAGCACAGCCCTGCCCTCATGCCTACACTCCCTCCCAGCCCCTCCACTATGAGTCTGCAGGCCAGGCCCAGGTGGGGACATCCCACTTGTGGCGTTTACTGTCTACATGCACACCTGCCATCTGATTCCTTGCAAACCTGGACTTAGGGCTGATGCTTATTTATAGGTTAACTGACTTTGAGGTGTGTGGGAAGGTTGAGCTCTGAGAGGGGCCAAGGAGCCCCTTCTTACCCTATGAGCTGGTCATCAGGCTGGAGGCTGGAAGGTCCCAGCAGAGCCCTTGTCTTGGCAGATTTGGTGATAGAAAGTCTTAGGGCTGAGGCCTCCAGGATCAGAGAAACTTCCAGGCCCACTTCCAGAGGTTCAGAGACCTCAGGGTTTGTCTGGGAATCCCCTTGGGAACTCAGGGGCCAGAGCAACTCAATGTGCAGCTCCTGGGCCCCCTTGGGAAAGGAAAGGAGGCATAAAAGCAGAATCCACAGGTGGTTGGGGAGGGGGGATGGGGAACAGAGCCCCCTCCACTCCAGTCCATAATGACAACACTGTTGAGTCCGTTCTGCCAGCTGTTGCTTTTCAGGCCTGCAACATGCTTGACTTGTGCATGTGAATCAAGTGGCGGGGTGTCCAGATTTCCCCTCCCTCCCCCTCCTCTCCCCTTCCTTCTCCTGCTACCTCCTCCACAGAGCAGAGATGCTATTCACTCTAATTCTGCTCCAGGCCAGGCACCTTTCACTCGGAATCTTAGGGGCTGTGGGGTTCACCACGTGATTGTTGCTTTACACTTTCCTCACACTCAGAGGAGAGAGTCAGAGTCAAAGCTGACCCAGCAGACCCCCAGTCCAGCCTGCTGCCCCTTGCCCAGTCACTCCAGAGCTCCAGCTGTCTGCACTGGGTTAATTCAGAGACACAGTGTTCAATGCTGGCTGGTTCAGCTCCTTCCTGGAGAATTAAGGTGAAGAGCATTGACCCAGGAGACTTGTCTTGGCTGGGCCCTGCTTTCTGGGCATGAGCTTGTTTCCCTTTGTGCCCACCCTCTGCCCTCCACACCTGCCGCCTTCCCTGCCTGCCCGCCTGCTGCCTGCTGCCTGCCCGGCTGGGCCTACTTGCACTCCAGCTCCTCCCAGGACTGGCCTCTCCCCTTCCTCCTGCAGGGGCATGCGCTGGACTCCTGCCCCCCCACCCCCGTACTCGTCCTTTCCCTGTCTCCTTCCCAGAGTCCCTGGGCATGGCTTGCAACCCCTCACTCCCAGAGCCGCAGCCCTCCTCACCAAGTGTGTTCCCTTAATTTGCCTCCTGGTGGAGCTGAAGGGCCAGATATCTACAAAAATGCCAGCCATGGGTCTGGGAAGTGAGCCCCAGCCACAGCAGGGCAGCCTCTGAAGGGACTGAAGGGGGCTCAGCCGAGCTCTCCCCAGCAAGGTCCACCCAGAGCTGGAGTCTGGCTCCCACAAAAACTAGTCATGGGCCTGCTCCACACCGTGGGCCAGGGCCCAGGCTGAGCCAGCGCCACACTAGACTCACGGAGAAAAGGCACTGCGGAAAGCGGTCTGCCCGCAGACACAGCTCACCCTCCTGTTCTTCACTCTGCTCTGTTCCCCGCTCCTGGCATCACCTCCTAGTCCTTTCACTTCTGCCTTCACCTTGCCTTATCTCTGTGGCTCACGGGACCTGCCATGAGCAGTGCCCTATCCCCCTTGGGCCAAGGATCTTCAGTTCTGATCCAGACCAGCTGGGCCGGCTGAGAAGGCTCTGTCTGCCAGTGGTGTAGACATGTCCAAGGAGCTGTCTTCTGAGGCTACACCTGGGCACATTCTTCTATGAGTGGCATGTTGGATGGTGGGCCTGTGTGCCCAGCCACCATCCCCATCCCCACAGGGGCCTAACAGCCCTGGGAATTTTGCGCTTCCTTCCAGCTCACTCGTGTGTTTCCAGGAGGCCGCCATGCTGAGTGCAGTCGGGCTAGGCGAGGAGGAGAACTCAGACAGGGTCCACGTGATCTGGCAGCAGGGGTGCCCGGCCCAGGCAAGGAGCACTGATCCTCCTTACCAACTGGCCACCAGATCTACATCCTCTCAGAAGAGCGAGGCCTGTAGGATAGGTGGCTCAGGGATCCCTCGGGGGCTTTGGTCAGTGGGGACTCCCCTAGAGGGGAGGGTTCAGAGTGTGAAGCATTCTAAGCACCTTTCTGAGCATCTCAGAGTGTTCCTAAGAGGACCAAGCTGAATCCTTGAAGGCCAAGCTAACTGGCAGCATTTTAGGGAACTCAGGCCTTTGTTCCTTCTCTTTCTTTCCCCTCCCTCTAGAAAGCCAGTGCTTGCTGGCAGTGAGATGGACATAGGCAGCCACAGTCATTCGTGATAAAAGTCCGAGTATTTTATCACGTGCAGAAAGACTCCTTACTGACCCTCTCCAGGCTGCGGGAGGCTGGGAAGTGTCAGGCACCCCGTCTCCCCACCGTTTCCATCTCTGGGCTCTGCACCAGGCAGGCACCACTCCTGTGTCTTTCCACCAACGGGTGATTCATGCTGCAGCTCTGGGCACAGAGGTGGGCATGCTGCAGGGTGCTTGGGAGAAGAGGTCCATCAAGCCCTGACCATGGCTCCCTTCCTGCCCTCAGATGCTGGCGACATGATCGAGATGCAGGGCTTCGGGCCCAGCCTGCCAGCCTGGCACCTGGAGCCCCTGTGTGGCCAGGGCTTTTCCTGCCTCTCCTGCTCCTCCAGCAGCTCCCCATATGCAACCCCCAGCCATTGCAGCTGCATCCCTGACCGGTGAGTGGGCAGGGCCCAGAACACCCGCTTCCTCTTAGTGTGTCCATCCATGTGTGTGTCCATCTGTCCTTAGAGGCTGTGTCACTTGCATGACAGGGTGGCCTCTGGAGTTGGACAGACCTGGGTTCAAATTTCACTTCTGCTACCCATGTGACTTTGGCAAGTAACCGAGTCACTCTGAGCCTCTATGTTACTGAACCTCAGTTTCCTCATCTGTAAAATGGGGATAATACCACCTGCTTACTAAGGTACTTGTGAGGACTAAATGAGATATAACCATGTGAGCGTCCAGGGTCATGCCTGGCACGTGATAGGTGCTCAGTACTTGTGAGCTCCCCTTCCTGATGTGACATAGATTCTGCTGTCAGGCTGTAACTCTGTGGACACTCAACAGGTATCTGGGCACCTGCCATGTGCCAGGAGCGGTGCATGAGTGGCCTTTGTGTGAGGTGTTCTCTTTTACCTGTTTCTCCTGATGACCCGCAGGTGGTTCTCTCCATTGTCACATGAAGAAACCAAGATTCATTAAAGTCACGTTAGTTGCCAAAGGTCCCTGGGTGGTTAGGGGCCAGGCAGGGCCCCCAGCAACTCTATACAGGGTGGCTGGCAGGGACAGGGAGCCAGCTGACTTGCTACTAGGCTGTGGATCCTACTTCCTGCACCATCCCAAGTGTCTGACCTGTCCCCTAAGCCCAGATGTCCTTCCTTCGTTTCCTCCTCCCACCAGAGGAGCCACAGGCCCTCCACTCTGAGCCAGACTGTTTCCACAGGTTGCCCCTCAGGCTACTGTGTGAGAGCATGAAGAGGCAGATTGTGTCCCGGGCCTTCTATGGCTGTGAGTGTGGGGTGAGGTGGGGCTGTGAGGGGCTGGGGGGCAGGAGAAGCACCTTGGTCACCGCCTCCTGGCTGCCCACTGCAGGGCTGGCATACTGCCGCCACCTGTCCACGGTGCGGACCCACCTGTCAGCACTGGTGCATCACAACATTATCCCACCTGACCGGCCCCCTGGGGCCTCAGGAGGCCTCACCAAGGATGTGTGGAGCAAGTATCAGAAGGACAAAAAGGTATGAACTCTGGGGTTCCAGGGCCAGAGGCTGGGTCGAGGGGTAGGGTGGGCAGCAGTGGGTGCAAAGCAACTTGCTCGTAGACCAAATGGGCATTCCGGCTAAAATGTGGTGTGGATGGGGTTGACAGGCCAAGCTCAATGGCCATGGCTGACCCGGGTCATGGTAGAATCCCATACAGCTGGGTCTGTGCATTTACATGGGAAGGGGACTGGACAGGGAATGCGTCTGTCTCCCCATTGCTCCATGACCTCAGGCAAATCTTTGCATCCCCCTGGGCTCCATTTCCTGCCCTGTAAAGGAGGAGGGCGGAGCTAGATCTCATCATCTGGGGCACAGGAGGATGTAGCTGTCCCAAAGCAGGGTTTGCCTGGGCTTCAGCAGAGTGCCTAAAGCCCCCTCCCTGGCCCCTGTTCTCCATGGGTTGGGGCTTACCCAGCTGGGCCACACTGATTGTGGGGGCTGCACAGTCTTTACTCCTGGGTCCCTCAGAACTACAAGGAGTTGGAGCTGATGCGGCAAGTTTACTATGGAGGTGTGGAGCCCGAGATCCGCAAGGACGTCTGGCCCTTTCTGCTCGGCCACTACAAGTTTGGCATGAGCAAGAAGGAGATGAAGCAGGTAAGGGGAGCCTGTTCCTGTGGGCCCAGGGACCCCGGGGAGTGGGGGAGTCGTAATTCTCAGCCCCTTCCCAGCTGGAAAGAAATATGGCAGAGGAAGATGTCAGCAGGGTAGCTCTACTATCCCCACCCTGAGGCCCTACTCTAGTCTCCGTCCATCCCAGCCTCTGAGACTCAGGGCCAAAGGTCCAGTGCCTGCCCAGCCCTGAAGAGGAGGGCCTGGTGCAGCCCTCCCCCCATGGTCACGGTGTGGTCTGAGGACAGGTGGATGCAGTGGTGGCAGCAAGGTACCAGCAGGTGTTGACGGAGTGGAAGGCCTGCGAGGTGGTGGTGAGGCAGCGCGAGCGTGAGGCTCACCCGGCCACCCTCACCAAGTTCTCCTCGGGCAGCAGCATCGACAGCCACGTGCAGCGCCTCATCCACCGAGATTCCACCATCAGCAACGATGTGAGCCAGACGGGGCCTTGAGGGGTGGGGGGCCTGCAGGGAGCCACCAGTATTTTATGCACAGTAGTCCTGAGCACCAGCCCAGCCTCTAATACTCCCTGGCAGTGGAGCCCTGGGAGAAAGGCTTAATGAGTCTATGTCTCATTTTTTTCAACTGAAAAATGGATAACTGTCCCTCTGCTGCCTACTTCTCTGGGTGTTGTAGGAATAAAATGAGATAGTGTGTTGTGTTCTGTTTTAACGGACTAGTAGGGAAAGATGGGTTTATTGGGATTTAGGGAAACCCTCCCTCCTTGTAGAGAGACCTCAAGGCTAGCAACAGGCAGCCCTGGGTCCCAGTCCCAGATCCACTACTGACAAGTTGAGTGTCTCTGGACAAGAACTTCCCATCTCTGGGTCTTGGCTTCCCCTCTCCACTCATATCCTCTGATTGTAAAGGCTTCCTGGAGAGTTGTTGGCCAGAGAACAAGGGAGCAGTTAGAATGGTCCCATTGGTGTCTACTGGCAGGATCCTCCCTCCCCCATGATGTTGTCTTTATCACCTTGGTAGAATTAACTATACAAAGCTAGTAGAGCATGGGAGGGTAGTTCTTCCTGGCATTTCCCCTGCCTTTAGAACAGCGTGTTCTAAACTATGGCTATTTGGTTCAACCAACACTGATAAGTTTCATTTTTAAGGACACTCTTTTATTAATTTATGTTTTTTCTTTAACATTGCCTCTTTAGATAATGTGTATTCTTGTTACTTTATTAAATCCTTGATAATATTAACAGAAAACCTAAATTGAAGCAAGACTTAAAGAAATATAACTAATAAGGCACACTTTCCTTTCCCACGTGCTTTATTCTTAATCTCCCCTATTCATGAACATATTCTCCTCTCTGGCTTTGGCTTTGGTAAAAACCTGAGTCTGTACCAGTGCCCAGCTGCTTAGCTCACGGACAGCAGCAGCCTTCCTTGCTGACAGTATTCTGAGGCTCTTGATTACCTCAGAATTGTGGCCTTACCCAATACTTCATGCTTCTTGCCTAAAGTGAAAACTACTTTTAGCATCCCTTTCCCTACATAGTCCAAATAGAAAAAGAATGAACAAAAACAGTCTGTGTATGTCTCTTATTTTACCTGTGATTGGTCCATTGTTTCCAATCAGTAGAATATGTTTCTTTTTACTTCTTACCTCTCCTTACCTTGCCTGAGGGCTAATGTAACTAACTAGGTACTTGCTACAGAACTTTCCTATCTTGTCCTGCTGAACATTCAGTACTGAAAATAAGAAAAAACTTGTTTTTCGTAAAACCTCTAGCCTGCCTTCCAACTAGGGTGCTCCAGCAGCTACACCCAAACACTGAGGACACGCTCCTGGTCTCGTGACTTCAGGCATTTGTAGAATGAGACTTAGCTCAAACTAGCCACTGAGCATCCAGGCCTCTGGTTTCCCTTCTCTACAGCAGCCACTGGAAGCCCTGGAGTGCTTCATACAAGCAGAGACTGGATAGGGCTGAAGACATCTTCATGTTTGCCCAGAACCTTACTTCTCTCTGCCCGGTTGGCTGGGTCAGAAGCTAGCATGGTGCCTGGTGGTGGCAGTGCTGGAGGCCTTGGTGGGAGTAGGGGAGTGAAGAGAATTCTCCATTCCAGCTCCATTCCGACCCTGGGAGGAGGCAGGGGCTGCGAGAAGGTCCTGGAGTGCAGGTGGGAGCTACTGTCTCTTCACCCCTGCCAGGTATTTATCTCTGTGGATGATCTGGAGCCCCCAGGGCCCCAGGGCCCTGAAGATTCCAGACCAAAGCCCGAGCAGGAACCAGGCGCCAGCACTCCGGGCACTGCCGTGGTGGAGCAGCAGCCATCAGTGGAGTTCGACTCTCCAGACTCAGGCCTGCCATCCTCTCGCAACTACTCCGTGGCCTCGGGCATCCAGTCGAGCCTAGATGAGGGGCAGAGTGTGGGCTTCGAAGAGGAGGATGGTGGTGGGGAGGAAGGGTCCCAGGAGCCGGTCCCTGGAGCCCACACTTGCTCCGAGCCCCAAGATCCCAGCCAGGAGAAGGCTTCTCAGGCCAGAGAGCTGGAGGCAGAAGAGGAGCTTGCGGCTGTGTGTGCTGCTGCCTACACTGTATGTGGACGTTCTGCAGGCATTGTTCCCAGCTGGCCCCGAGGCCTTCCTGACATCCCAAAGCTTGGGGATGGGCTGGCAGGGTGGAAGGTGGGGGTGCTCTGACTGTCCTGGAAGGGAGCACTAAGCCCATCTCTCAGCATTCCCAGAGGACTCTGTTCTGTGAGTTCCCTGTGTTGCTGCATTTCTTTGTTTGGGTACCATACCTCCTGCCCCCCCAACCTGGGAGGGGCTGGCCAGTCTCACCCCTGACAGCCCTCCACTCTTCCAGATAGAATTACTGGACACCGTGGCCTTAAATCTGCACCGCATAGACAAGGATGTGCAGAGATGTGACCGCAACTACTGGTACTTCACACCCCCCAACCTCGAGAGGCTCAGAGACATCATGTGCAGGTGCCATTGTGGGGCAGGGCTCAGGGTGGGAGGTAGGGACCCTGTCCTACACCCTGGCTGCCGTCGGCTGCTCTGTGAAAGGTTAGGTCTGGAAGGTGTCCTGCTCCTTTCTGTACCTGAATCACACTTGGCTCCCTCTGTCTGGAACACTTTTTCCCTGCAACACTCCTTACCCCACCCCTCTCCGTTCTTAGAGGTCTTTGGGATCTCGGCTTCGGCCACACTTCTTCAGGAAACCTTACCTGACTTCCCTCCCCTGTCCCATATCCCAAGCTGTGCTGGCCTCTCGTCTCTTTTGAGTGCCTTCGGGACAGGGGCCATGGGTTGTTCCCTGCTGTCTTCCAGTGTGGGATGCACAGTAAGTGCTTCAAGGTCATGGAAAGGCTGACTTCTGGGTGGCAGGCTGCTCTAGGGGCCATCTCCCCAGGGATCCCTGAGGGAAGGATGGAGCACAGCCACAGTGACTTTGTCCCTGGCATTTCAGCTACGTGTGGGAGCACCTAGACGTGGGCTACGTGCAGGGCATGTGTGATCTGCTGGCACCTCTCCTGGTCATCCTCGACAATGGTGAGGGAATGAGGGAGGTTCCTGAAATGGTGTTGGGATTGGGCTGACACAAGCTGGAGAAAGGAACAGAAGATGGCTAGGTCTAGAAGGTGGGATATGCGCCATCCTTGCCCTCTGGGGTCTCCTGCTCTGCTGGCTTCACTCCTGCCTCCCCCTCAGATCAGCTGGCTTACAGCTGCTTCAGCCACCTCATGAAGAGGATGAGCCAGAACTTCCCCAATGGGGGTGCCATGGACACCCACTTTGCCAACATGCGCTCCCTCATCCAGGTAAGCCACCCATGGGTACATGACCAGGCAGTGCTGGGCTTGTCCTTGTCCACAGGGAGGCCAGGGAGCATTCCAAAAATGTCCTTCACATATGAGCTTAGTTTCTTTCATTTTAAAAAACATTGTTTTCAATGTTACAAATTGAGGAGTATGTGTGTGTGAATGCTTGTTCCCATGAAAATTCTGGAGAATGTCGGGGATTGATGATGAAATCAAATACCCAGAAAATGGTGTAAAAATATAGCCCAGAGGGACTGGTGGGGTGCAGAGTGCGGCCCCCACGCAAGGAGACCTGACGGGGAGAGAGTGCAGCTGCCAGGCACCAGGTGTAGCATAGCAGAGAGGCCAACGGCCAGGTCTGGGGAGCCCACGCTTCCCTGGGCACGGATGGTGAGGAGTGGTCAGAGAGGCAGCATCAGTTCGGGCTTCAGTCTCTCTCCCTTTCCCAACCTGCGTAAGATCCTGGACTCAGAGCTGTTTGAACTGATGCATCAGAATGGAGACTACACCCACTTCTACTTCTGTTACCGCTGGTTCCTGCTGGATTTTAAGAGAGGTAAGAAGTGGGTTGGATCATGGGGCTGGGGTCAGGGGCAGTGGGAGATGCCTCTTTCCCAAAGCCAGTGGTTCTCAATCCTAACTACTTTGGAACCACCTGGGGAGCTTTTAAAAACTACCAGTGCCCTGGCCCCACCTAGCTCAGACTAACTAACTATGGCTGCCTGGGTGTATGTGTTCTTAAAAGCTCCCTAGGTGATTCCAAAGTACAGGCAGGGTTGGCAGTCACCACTCTAATAGGTGATGGTTTTCAGAACTTTTTTCGAGCCAAAGTTTCCCTGAGCACAAAGATGTAAGGCCTATAAAAGTAGAGTTGAGCCTGGTGCAGTGGCTTGCACCTGTAATCCCAGCTACTCGGGAGGCTGAGGTGGGAGGATCACCTGAGCCCAGGAGTTTGAGACCAGCCCGGGCAACATAGTGAGACCCCCATCTCTAAAAAAATGAAAAAAATTAGCCAGGCATGTTGGTAAGTGCCTGGGTCCCAGCTACTTGGGAGGCTGAGGTGTGAGGACTGCTTGAGCCCAAGAGTTCGCGGCTGCAATGAGCTATGATCATGCCACTGCACTTCAGCCTGGGTGATGGAACAAGACCCTATCTCTTTAAAAAAAAAAAAAAAAAACAGTGAGTTGCTCTTTTGAAGTGAAGTGCAGACTTGGAGTCTGCAGGAACCCAGCATGCAGAAATTACCTAAGAGAAGAGTGGGGTCTTGAGTTCAGAACCCCCAATCTTGAACCAGGCTGTGTGTAATGGGGAGAATCCCATGACCTTGGCCCCTGGTGCTCTGACTCCCCACCTGGCTTCACCTGGAGGCCCATGGCTAGCCAGGCTCGGCCTTAGCCCCAGCCATGTGGCTGGGACCGGTGAGCAGCAGCTCCTTACTGTCCCCAGAGCTGCTGTACGAGGATGTGTTTGCTGTGTGGGAGGTGATCTGGGCGGCCAAGCACATCTCATCAGAGCACTTTGTCCTCTTCATCGCCCTTGCCCTGGTGGAGGCCTACCGAGAGATTATCCGTGACAACAACATGGACTTCACTGACATCATCAAGTTTTTCAATGGTATGAGCTGGTCTAGCCATCCTAGCTGCCCCCAGCAGGGGTGTGGGGGCCTCCACCTCTGGCCTGGGCAGTTAGAGGATTCTCTGGAATTCTGGGGTCCCTTCCCCCATAGGCCGGATGTCAAGAATCCAGTAGGGCCGGGTGCAGTGGCTCATACCTGTAATCCCAGCACTTTGGGAGGCCAAGGTGGGAGGATTGTTTGAGGCCAGGAGTTCAAGACCAGCCTGGGCAACATAATGAGACCCTGTCTCTTAAAAAAAAAAAAAGAACCCAGCAGGTAGAAAGGAAGCAGAGTAGCCAGCCACAGGGTTCCTCCCAGCCTACTGCCCTTTCTCTGGGCCTCCCCACAATTATCCATGTTTCCCCCAGAGCGGGCTGAGCGTCATGATGCCCAGGAGATCCTGCGGATTGCCCGGGACCTCGTCCACAAGGTGCAGATGCTCATAGAGAACAAGTGACAGCTACGGCCAGGAGGCAGCAGTTGTGTAGAGCCTGGGCACCAGGCCCCTGGGCTCCAGCAGGGAGAGGGGCAGGGGTATCACAGCCCAGACTGCCCCAACCCCCAGCTGACCCTGCCTGCCCAACTGTGTTCCTAACAAAGTGATCGTGACCCTGGGATCTGACTCCGGGCAGTGGTGGCCCTGTGGGGCAAGTCAGGGGCCAGGGTGCCCTCAAACTAGGGCAGGGATGGGAGGGGTCAGTCTCAGGGAGCAGCTGCCTTGGGGAATGCCTACTCTGTTCCCCTCTGAAATATCTGGGAATAGCCCCACTGTCACCTGCAGCCTCAGCCTGGACTGTTCCCCATGAGTCAACCAGGGGCCCTGTAAAGTTAGCAGGGGCTATAGTGGCCTGGGCATTACCTAGCAAGAGTTGCATGGGGAAGGGGCTCCGCGCTCTCTCTCTTCTGAGAGTCCATTTGCAGTCCCAGTGCACTGTGTGTGCACCAGTCCCAGTTGGGGCAGCCAAAACACCTGCCAGTTCAACAGTTCAGGCATGTGTGCAGGAGACCTGGGCACCTTCCAGGCGCTCCCCTGAGATTCTGGGGCAGTCAGAATATGTGGGCCCTTGGTGGGAGCAGCCCACCACAGCAGCACTGCCACTGCCACTCCCCACCCTGTACAGTGCACCCATGTGTATCTGTACAGTCTTACTTTTGCCACCCTGCCCTTGCTTTATGTGTTAGGTACTTCCCTGAAAACTGTGTGTAAGGACATTCTTGCGAGTTGGATAATCTGGAATGCAGTGGGAGCACTTGCTCTCGAGAGGAATCCCAGGGCAATTCTGTAGGGAAGCAATTCTGTCACAGCCTCCTCTCAGGGACAGGCCTCAGAGCTTCAGGGCAGCCCATTACCTGTCCCAGGCATCTGCTAAGTCCCTGGGGCTGCAGGAAGCGGGGTGTGCTTGGGTCTCTCATGTCCATCTCTGGTGGGAAACAAGGCTAGCTCTGCCTTCTATATGCTTCTTGGGATGCCAAGAGGCCTAGGAACCCCTTGGAGGAGCTGTACTCACAGGGGTGCCAGGAAGGGCACAGCTCCTGGAGCCTAGGCATGCTGCTTGCTCTGTCAGCCCCCCTTCCCATCCACCCCAGCACATGCAGGTGAGTCCTCGCCCTGGGACCTGGAGGCCATGCCTGGGCTGAGGCATGTCTAGCAGTCACCAAGATCTGGTGGACTTCCTGCATTTGAGAAACATGAGAAAGGGCCCAGCAGCCCTTCTGCATCCAGCATAGCCTTCCCTGCCCCTGGGCGCTGCATGGCCTGTTTGGGGGCCAGCCCACCCCACTGCCTACCCCTGTTGTCATGAGTCCTTGGCCTCCACCAAGCACAGGTGGCTGTTGTGTGCCTGCCTTAGTGACTCAGTTTTGTAAGGAACAGAGTGTGTATGTTTTTGGCTCAGAAACTATACTCTTCAGTGTAACAGACCAATAAACACAGCATTTGGCAACACTCGAGGCTCTGGGGGCTGCTTGTGGGACTGGCTGGACATTGAGAGACTGCGCTGGGGAATTCTATAAGCTCCATGATCAAGCAGTGAGGAGGGCCAGCCCCACAAGGCAAGGGTGGCAAAGAGAGAAATACAGTTTCCAAGAGAGGGCTGTGGGCTGGTCAGGAAGTTGGGTGTGATAGCCAAACCTCAGGTAGTCAGGAAGCACCCTGGGGGGACCATACCTGAGTCATGGTCCCATCTCAGATTGACCTCCAGCCTGTGGATGAGAGTAGGCCCATGTCCCACCCCTCCCCCTGACTGCCTCCCAACCAGCAGTGAGTGGGAACCCACAGGAGCCTCCCGGCCTCTCCAGCAGTGGGGAAGGGCCCTGCCCCTCCAGCTGTGGCTCCCATCCACTGAGCACTGTCTTTGAGATTTCTGGGTCAGGCTGGGGCTTTGGGTGAGCATCAGGAAGTGTCAGACCCTGCTGAGGCTTGGAAAAGGCCCAATTATAATAATAACAGGTTTCCACCTCTTTTCCTGCCCTTCACCAACCCCAAAGTGCCACCAGCCCCATCGTCAATGGCTCCAGGTAGAGGACTCCAGTCACCCAACATGTTTTCTAGTTCTAGAGGATACTGGTTTTCTGAATATTAGGGCCTGTAATCGCTCAGAGCTGAAAAATCCCATCCCATGGCCCTAGCAGGTTGAACCCAGCTTTTGGGACAGAACGCAGACTAGTAGCCAGAGCTGCCCAGGCAAAGAGACCAGTTGACACAGGGAGCTCTGGGGCAGGGACTTGATAAGCCCCTCGGGACCACTCCCTCACCGCCCGCCCCCCACCAGCTGATTCTGTTGCCTGGAGGAATCAGAATTCCCTCTCCTGCCAGATGTGGCTCATGCCTATAATCCCAACACATTGGGAGGCTGAGGCGGGAAGATAGCTTAAGGTCAAGAGTTGGAGGCTGCAGTGAGCTATGATTGCACCACTGTACTCCAGCCTTGGCAACAGAGCGAGACCCAGTATCAAAAAAAAAAAAAAAATCCCTCTCCTATGACCACCTAAAAGAAATTCACTAAAGGCCCAGGGATGAGCTAGCCTGGGAGTGACCCAGTTTCTTCACACACTCCCATCCCTTCCTACTCCCCCATACCCCGAGGCTGGGATTCTAGGACGATTCTGAGGGAATCCCACAGCCAAAATGATGGGTCTGCTGAGGGCAGGGGGCAGTCTTGTAGGCAGGGAGAACGAGAAGCACAGTGGGCTCTACAAACTCCATTTCTTGGAACCCTCACCCCTGGAAAGTCATGTCTTCCTTTTATAGAGCAGGAGTTGGTATGGAAGCAACTGGAATCATACTTGAGATTTTTGTTTTCCATTACCCTGACCACAGGTCCCTCTCTTACAGGCTTCAGCTGAGATGGAGGGACTATCCTTTGAGTACAGCTTCTGCCTATGCTTAAGATTTAGCGACAGTCCTCAGATGATACCGAGTCACTACTGCCAGGGCAGGGTCTTCATCTGTATTCCCAGTGCTGGGCGTAGTGCCTGGCACCGAGTGGGCACTCAGGAAGGGTTAAGCCTAACCTAACCCCTTCCCTAAAGTGGCGCTAGGGGGCTGGTGGAAATGACCCAGCTCTTCCCCCAGCTACCAGCAGAGGGAACCCGCTTCTCACAAGTGAAAGGGCTGGCGCGATTGTGGGGCAGTGGGGAGGACTGGGTCTCAACTTTCTTGAGGTGAGCCCTTCTCCTTCAGAGAACAGGACCCCAAGGCGTTTGTGGCCACCACTCCCTTCCTCCAGGGTAACCCCTCACCCCATCCACCCCAGGATGGAGCAGAGTCAGTGCCCCCTGCTGAGATTGAGCATCAGGTGCCACCAGGGAGAAGACATGGTAAGACCAGGCAGCCTGGGCCAGCTAACTGCCCCGGACCTCATTCCCCCCCACTTAGTCCCATGACAGCTACCAAAGGGCTGGTTTCCCCTGGACTGTGGGGACAGAAGATGCAACTATGGGGACAAGGGTCTTCCAGGCCCACGTTTGTAGGCCTGAGAACATTGAGACTGTGGCTTTCGGTGTTCTTTGGCCCCTGATCTCCATCCTCTTCCCCTTCTAGTTCCTTTCCCTGGAAGGACAGCTTTATGGGCTCCTGGGGTCACCTGTCATAACTACGACCCCAGAAGCAGCTTCTTTCATGCCCTGTTTCCAGATCCTGGGGCAATTCCTCTCTACCTTTTTTGTATGTGTGGGGGAGTTTTTTTGTTTTTGTCTTTTTTGAGACAGGGTCTTGTTATGTTGCTCAAGCTGGTCTCGAACTCCTGGGCTCAAGCAATCCTCCGGAGTAGATGGGACTACAGGCATGTACCATCATGCTTGGCACCCCTCTACTATATTTTCACAGATCCCTGACTCTAGGACTGGCCCAGGGACAAAGGGTGGCAAATCCTAGGAGAAGAACTCTACTGAGCTGAGAGATTTGACTGTAGCTCCAACAAGGTCCCAGGCTAGCTATGTGACCATAACAAGTCACCTGGCCACTTGAAACCTGTTTCCTTATCTGCCAAATAAGGGCTAGTTCTTGGCTTATTTACATCACTGGGCTGTTAAAAGATGAAACAAGATAATGTTTGTAAAAATAGTTTGAGGAAATATAAAGCTTTGCAAAAGTATAAGGAAGACCAGAACTGCAGTTTTCATAGCTCACTGAGGAATCAGGATCAGGACTGTAAGGTCCCAGATATTTTTCTAAAGTTGACCAGCATGGAAGTTGCTTGAGGACTACGCCCCCTGAGCAATCAGGTAAGGACAGGTGATCCCTTGCTGCTTCTTGCTGGGTGTCTTACCCTATAGGCCTCTGCCTCCTTTTGCAATAAAATGACCCAGATGCTGCAGGCTGGCAGCTTGATCTCAGGTTTCAGTGCAGGTTTATTTCAGTTTTATATTTTATTCCAGGCAAGTGCTTATTACATAGATAGTATTCATGTCTCAATACCTAAAGTCTTGGAACATGAACAGCCACTAGAATACAGTTCAATAGTAAAAATACAATATGTACAAAATTAGGGTTTTTGTAGTTTTTTTTTCTTTTTTTCCCCACACAGCAGATGTATCCAAACACATAAAAATCTCTACAGTCTGGGGTCGCTACAGTTTATATTTCAGGAAACGGAGACACAGTGACCGAGTCCTCACTGTAAACAAGGGCCACCTCTTCAGGGTTTGGGAGTGGGACCCTGGGATGGGGGGAGAAGAAGCTGTTCTTGGAGAGAGCAGGGAGAGCAGGGGTTATGATGACCCCCCAATTACCCTCCAGGCAGTCCCTGCCCTTCTTTGGCTCCCCCAAGGAACCAACCACCCCCTCTCCCCGAGGTAAAGACTCCCAGCCAGTGAGCCACTCTGAACATCAAAAGGTAAAACACGCATGAGAGGTAAAAAGTGTGTATGTGTGTGTGTGTGTCCGTCCCAGGCTGGAAGGGCTAGGGAGGGAGGGGGCAGGCAGTCCCACAGGGTGAGGACAGATGTAGTCCTGACAGCTCTGGGCGGGGCAGGAGGGGAGAGGAGATGCCCACGGAAGGGCTGGGTGGTGGCTGCCTACTTGGGCACACAGCATCACAGCGTTCACAAACAACAACAAAAACAACAGCAACACCCATCGTCACCAATCTGGACATAGTCATTCGGCACTAGATTTGGAGGCCCCCAATGCTGGGGGGGGCGGTGGGTAGATGATGAGGTATCTGTGCAGGCCCGGGGGCAACTGGCCTCAGGATGCAGGGAGAGGTGGGCAGGCTGAGAGAGGGGCGAGGTCGCCAAAGCTGCTCCAACTTTCCTGGTGTGTCATGCCCGCCCTGGACTCTCCCTCTGCTCTTTCCATTGTTGTCACAATGGGAACAGTGAAACAGGCTCCGCCAAGAGCCAGGGTGTCAGGTGGAGGTGGCTGTAGCTTCAGGAAGGCAGCAAGCTTGTGAGGTGGGATTGCTGTGCTGGGGAGAGTGCGGGGTTCCCTCCTACAGGCCTCTGAGGGTGGAGACCTGGTCCCTGGCTGTCCCTTTCCCCACCCCCAGGAGAGACAAATAATAGTAAGAAAGTCCCCTGGAGGTCTTTCACCAGGAAGGAACAGAAAGGGAGTTCTTAGGCAACTACGGAGTCTTTACTTCAAGGGAGAATCTATTCAAGACCTGTGCCAGCCTCCTCTGTGCCTGGGAGGGCACTCCAGAGAACCCTGAACTCTCCCCTCTGGCCCCCTCAACTGCCCAGTACCCTGCCCCAGTTGTCAATGCAAACTTCACACCTAGGGACACTCCTCCCACACTGAAAGGCCACTGGTGTGTCCAGGTGGGGAGCCAAGTGTGCATGGTACATGTAACTAAGTGTATCTGACACAAGGCCACTTGTAATAAATACCCACAAACAAAGAGAAGCCAAAGCAGTCTGCCAAGGCAGAAGCAGGGAAGGCAGCACCCCTAACTCAGGACCCCCTTACTCCTCCCCACCCCAAGCTCAGCCCTATCCTTGGCCCAATAAGGACCTTTTCTCAGAGAAAGGTAGTGGTGCACAGCAGCCCCTCAGGAAGGGCACACTCAAAATGGCCCGCTGGGGAAAGGGGGATGTTCAGGAACAGAAATGACAGGCAGAGGGGCTGGAGCAGAAGCAGCAGCCCTTCTCCACAGTCAGTAATGCCCCAGCACTGGCCCCCTTTCTATGTCCCCCGGGGTTGTATGGGGAAGGGTTTAGGGCTTTGGCCAAGCCCCTGGATTTTAACTCCCTGATGCCTCAGCAATGTGGCTTCTAGGCTCCTGGACCCAAGACCAGATGCTGGTCTGTGTCTCCCAAGCTGTAGGGGGTACCCAAAGCCACAGATACCCAGGCCCACCCATTCCTTGAGGCAGTGCACAGCCCAGGGCAGTGTGCAGCACCGAGAAGAGGTCAGGGAGGCAGGAGAGTGAGTGGAGAGCACCCCTCCTTGCTGCCTTCTTGAAATGAAGAGCCAAGCCCAAGAACAAGGAGAGGTCCAGAGCAGCTATCTTCCCAGTCCAGACCCAGGCTGCAAGGGACAGGGGCAGAAGGCAGGACAGCCAAGCCCCTCCTGCCTACCCCCAGCCCCAGCCTGCCTTCTGGAGGTCAAGAGCCCAGTGGCAGGGATTGGAGGGGGGTGTTCAGGAAGCTTGGCAACAGCTTGGGTTTGGTTTATTGTTGGTAGAGAATCATTAAAAATACTTTCTACTGTAACAAATCACAGTGACTGCAACTGGGTCAGAGAACCCCAGGCTGGGGCACCCACCTGTCTGGGTGGGACTCCAGACCAGCCACTTCCTAGGATTTGTCACCTGTGCTCAGAGCAGGGCCCCTCACCACCCCCATTGCCAGCTTTCTGGGCCAAGTGGCTTCAGTTCTGCTTTCCCCATTTCCCCTCCAAAGGCCAGGGAAGAGAACACTGAAGCTCAGGGGGTGGGGGGCTGGGGAGGGAGGCCCGAGGCACTCGGCCACCTCACCAGACAGCAATAGCAGCAGCAGCAGCAGCAGCAGCACAGGAAGGCGGGCAGGGGAGGGGAGAAGTCAGAGAACATGACATCCACATCGCACTGATTTCAGGGGACAGGGTGGGGAAGCAGGAACGGCATTGGAGCTGGCACCAGGCCAGATAGGCAGCACGTTCAGAGTACTCATCAGTCATTTTATCAAGTCCTAGTGCAGCAGGGTAACCCCCTGCCCTGTGCCCAACTCCCTGGGGTGGCCCCTCCCTCCCCTGGCTCAGAGTCTCTGCACCCCCTTCCCCTAGGAGGCCTGGGGGTGGGTGTGGGGAGGGGCGGGCCTGGGCCTGGCTGGAATGTGTGGAGCTGGTGGGTGGGACAGTGGGGGACAGGTCCCCCTCCCTGCCCCCACTGGGGGCCTCTGAGAGTGGCCTCATCCTCAAGCCAGCTTGAGTGTGCTGACTGGGAAGGAGGGCATGGTGACCATGGTCACAGGGTTGAGCACTGTCTGGCCCACCAGCTGGGGGTGGTGGACCACCTGAGCCCCCACGGCTGGCTTTGCCATGACAGTGGCTGGGGGGCCCAGCCCAGCTGTGCCATTCACTTGCTGGTGCGAGAGGGTGTGGGCGATGTGGCTCACCGCCACAGGCTGGCTCACCGCCACAGGCTGTGGGTACAAGGGCAGCTGGGAGCCCAGGTGGGCCACATGGTTGAGGGTGGCAGGATGCACTGTGATGTGGCCAATGGGGGGTGTGGCAGGTGCCAGCTGCACAGCAGGGCTGGGGGCCGAGGGGGCAATGTGGGCAATGTGCTTGCCACCCGGCCCCTGTAGAACGTGGTTCACAGTCTGGATGACTGAGGCGTGGGTGGTGGCCGTGTGGGCAATGACTGTGGAGCCACCCCCAGCTGTGGCCACCAAATGGGCTGGAGCTGGCACCAGCGTCTGGGCAGGGGCAGCTGGTGGGGGAGGAGGAGCTGGCACAGGGGTCTTCTGCTGTGGCACCTGCTGCTGCACAGGGAGGTGGGCAGGAGACAGGGCCACTGGGTGGGGGTGGGGGTGTGGAGGCAGAGGCGCGGGGGCGGTGCTGGGGGGTGGCAGGGTGGACTTCAGCAGCTCCGGTTGGGGACGATGGCTCAGCTTAGGTGGGCCCAGGCCCGCCCGGTCCTCCTCCATATCCTCGTCTATGTTGTCCTCACCCTCTGTGGGGGAACACGGGGCAAGGAGCAGGTCAGAAGGGCTTGGGAAACAAGTGGTTGCAGGCGTAAATGCCCATGGGGGCCTGGGGATATGATGGGGTTGGGACAGGGGGCATCTTTTCTAGCAGGCAAAAGCCCGGCCAGGGAGGCTGGAATTTGAGGTGCAGGGTGCAACATTTGAGGGTGGTGTGGCCAGCACAGGGGCCAGGGCTCACCAGAGGCAGTCGAGGTGGAAGCCTGGTCGTCCTCAGGCTGGCCCGTCTGCCGGAGCACACGGTCGATCTCTAGCACGTCCATCCACTGGCTCAGCTCATGCTTGAGCTCTGCTAGCCGCTGCTGCGTGGCAATCTTCTCCCGAGCCAGCCGCTCCATCTCATGCTCATATTCCTTCTCCTTCCTCTTCAGGGACTGGGGGACAGGGTAAGGGACAGCAAGACACCCTGAGCAGCAGCCTCAGGGCCCACAGTACCTCAAAGCATCTCTCCACATCAGCCAACCCACAGGGACAAGTCTGCAGAGACCAGGAGCCCAGCCTGACAGGGCTGTTGGAGACCACGCCTGTATCCTGGTCCATGCCCCTGCCCAGTGGGGCCCAGCATTCTGGAGAACGTGGGCTCTTAGGCAGGTACTGCTGAAAGCAACCACAGATCCAGCTCAGCCCCGACCCTAGTATAGGGGCCCCTCCCCACCCCTCACATCAACTCTGTCTGAAGGAGCCTTGCTGCCTCTTGCCCCAGCCCCATTCCTCGCAGCCTCTCAACTTCCCCGGTCAGACCCCAGGCCACCCACCATTCGTATTCTCTGCTCAGCCACCAATGCCACAAGCTACCTCCCTGGAACCCTTTCCCCCAAAAACCCTAAACGATCCTGCACTTGTTTCTATCTCACCATTCACTTGTCTCCTCGGTAACTTCAACATCCTTGCAGGACGAGTCACTAGACTTTGTGACCCCATCCCTCCCCATTTCATCTCCATGACTTGCCTCCATCTCCTCCCCAGCACCTGCTGGCTCCGTATCTCCTCTCTGACTTCCTGGGCTATACCGCAGGCTGCCCACATGTGCTGCCTTGCGACAATGCTCTATCTATACACTGCACCCCACCTTTACTCCCCACCACCCTGCCCACAGCCCTTGGACTTCCCAGGCTGCTGAACATCCCCCCAAGCCAGGGAATGTGTGCCCCTTTTCTACACTTATACCCGAGCTAAAGTGATCAATGAGAAGTGGCTCTTGGGGTGTTCGAGAGCCCTCAGTCCACACAGTCCTACTGGCCCTTCAGGGATCAACTTTCACCTCTCATCTTGTGCCTGCTGTCCCCCCTCTCTGCATGGCAACCATCCTGACCAACACTTTGTTTTTTGTGTTTCTATTTTTGAGATGGGGTCTCACTATGCTGTCTAAGCTGGCCTCAAACTCGTGGGCTCAAGTGTTCCTCCCACCTCAACCTCCTAAGTAGCTGAGACTACATGTGTGTGCCATGCAGCTTTATCTTTTGCTTCCAAAAATGCATCCTGCTCCCTCCCACTGGAGAAACTTTGGCCTGTGCTGGGCTCTCTGCCCCCCACTTTGCCTACTTCACCCTGACTTATCCTGCAGATCTCAGCTCAAACAATCTTTCTTCAGAACTGACTTCCCTACCTCCCCCAAAACATATCCTGCCACACCTGTCCCTACTATGCCCTCCTGGCACAGTTTACTTGTTTATAATCTGTCACAAGACCAAACCTCTGAGAACAGAGACCCACATTTTTTTCTTTGCTCTCCACTGTATCCTCAGAAGCAGACATAGGGCCTGGCTAAAAGTATCTGAATGAATAAATGAATGAATGAAGTTGAGGATTTATAGAAAGTCTTGTGAGTTTCCTGCTATTCCTGCTTCTATTACCAGCACCAGAACAAGTATCCTTTATGGATAGCCTAGGGTCCACTCCACTTCCTTCTTAACCCAGGCCCAGCTCCTAAGGAGCATCATTCTGCTGCTTCCACTGAGTATTTCCAAATTCTTTTCAAATCCATACATTAGACAAGTTGCCCCTTCCCAAGTACGTATCTACGTATCTATAAAGAGGAACTCGCCATTCCATCCTTCCTACTTCTGGATAATAATCACTATGAGGACTGCTGCGAATTATATACATAAACAATCTAAACTAACCGCCTAACATTCCTATGACAAAAAAAATATTACTTTTTCCCATTCAGCATCACCGTACAGGAGGGAAAAATGATTATTCATAGGAAATGTCACAGCATGTAGACAGTGACTTGCTAAGAGGCTGGATGACTGAAAGATCAGTTAATTATACCCAACCACAAGTCCTGCAGAAACAACCTAGAAATAAGCCATCCGGCCTTTCACAGCCTCCCGGGACCCTCCGAAAACTGGACCCCTCTCCCGCTCGGCGCCGGGACAATTCCGGCCGCCAGCGAGGCCCCGCCCCTCCCGGAGCACGGGCGCACCCACGCGGACCCGGCTTTGCTGCGTCACTCCCCGCCGGCCGCACCCTCCCTCCGCACGCTCAGGAGCCCCGTCCCCATCCCGGCCCAGCCAATCCTCGAGCTCGGCCCCGCCCCTCCTGGCTGCCGGGAAGTGGCCTGGAGGGGTGCCAGCCCCTCCCCCTCACCCCGAAGGGCGGGAGGAAGGGAGCGCGTTCGCCGCCGGCTGGGAGCAGTCGCGAAGAAGCGCCTCCGCCCCCAGCAAGTCAGGCTCCGGTTACCTCTGGGCTGTGACCCCACAGTCGAGGCTGGGGGAAGGGTGGCGCCCCGTAGCTGCCTCTGGGCCTGGCCGGACCCTCGCTGTCCCCTCCGACGGGGGCCGTGACGCCACCCAAGCACCCCAAAGCTTCGCAAGTGGGTCAACAAGGAGACGCCGAGACTCACCCCGCCCCCGACCCACGCAGGCAGGGAGCCCTAAGTCCCTCCCATTCCGCAACGGCTCCCGGTCTCCACGGCAGCCGAGCGTGGCCGCCCGCCCCATCCCCCACAGCCTCCTTCCCAGGCCGCGGAACCCACCGCCGGTTTCCAAGGAAACCGAAACTCAGGGCCGTCATGGCAACTGTCTTATCTGGCAGCCCCCACCCCCAGTACTGCAGAGGGAAGCCTGTGCCCAAAGGCGGGGGGACACACGGCTAGGAGGGCCCCTTAAAAAAGTAACCCCTTTTTTTTAAACCCAGGCGTGAGGAAAGCGTAATTTTTTTTAAGGTTTGGTGACCTCCAGGGTATTTGTCACTCAGACCGCCACATTCCCCCAACCCCTAGGTTCAACCCTCAAAACTCGGGTCATGGCAACTCAATGCACGCTCCGGAAGGACCCTAATCTCTCTGGGGTAAAAGTGGAGGGCCTCACACGCGCACGGCAGTGTGGACGGAGACCACGCCCAGACTCCCCCAACAACTAGCCACAGGCCGGATCCGGGTTCCCGCCCAGGCACTGTGGGAAGGTTGGGGCGCCGGGCTCACTCCACGCCCTTCTCACCCGCGGGTGCACTAGCACGCGCAAAGCGGGGGCCCAGCACCCGGTTTTACACCAAGCGAGACTAGCGCGCGCCTCCCGGGTCCCGAGGATGCGGGGCCGTGCAGACAGCAGGGTCCAGTGGAGCAGCCGCGCGGGGGAGGGGGAGGAGGGGAGCGCCGCCGCGCTCTCCTCTGCGCATGCGTGCCCTTCCGCCCGCCCCCCTCCCGGGCAGGGAGCCCCGCTGACGTCAGCCGGGCCATGTGCTCAGCGCCCGCGTGGAGGAGGGCGGGGGAGGAGGGCGGGGGAGCCGGGAGAGCGGCAGGGCGGGGCCCGGCCGCAGCGAGGGAAGGAGGGCAGCGAAGTGGGGAGGAAGCTGGCGCCGCCACCGCCCGCCGCTGCTTCCCGCCCCCATACCTGGATGTACCGCAGCGCCGTCCGCAGCACGCTCAGATTCGACGTCTTCTTGTCATCCACGTTGGGGATGTTACGCTTCAGGGTCTCAAAGCATTCCTTCAGATGGGCCCTCCTGGGGAGAGGGAGCAAGGGCCCGTCAGCCGGCATCTGAGGGGACGGGGGCTGGGGCGGGGAGGGAAGGCTTGGGGGCCCTTGGGGGACCAAGGGTGGGGCGAGTCCCGGGAACAGGCGGGGTGGGGCCGAGTCACGCACGCACCCACACACACCTGTTCTTCTCCAGTTTGTTGTGGACTTCTCTGGTTCCGATCCTGAAACCCAGACAGACAGGAGGCTCAGGGAGAGGACCTGATTAGGAGGCCTTCCTGACCCCCACCGCCACCCCACAAATTGCCACAGGCTTTTTGACCCCAACATTCTCTCTATAAAACGGCAACAACAGGAGGTGTTCATCCTGTGCAGTGCTGCGTTCACACCCTGGAGGGCACATCTGTGCTCATAAGCCACAACTCCTATAACCCTCCATCCCACCCGGCCAACCGTGAGGGAGACAGAGGGCTCCTGGGCCTCGCAGCCAGCCAGTTGACCCCAGCCCTCACCCAAAAGGCCCATAATCCAATACTCTGTCCAGAGGCCTGGAAATGCCATAAGCCTCAGCCTTGGAGTGAGTCCGAGAACACAGAAGCCTGACAGCAACAGAGGGCGATGGCCAATCATTCCCGGGTCAGAGATGGGCATGGTGAGAATGTATCCAAATATAGGAGGTCCTTCTGGGCAGCAGGACATGCCTCTGAAGGGCTAGCAGGGGAGGGTACTTCTCTTGCACACACAGCCCAAGGGGTGGACAGTTCTCTCCATCCCCCCAGCCCCAACTCTGCCACACCTCACTCACCCCCCGGGCCTCTTCTTCTGTTCGCTGGATTTGACTTCTTCAGCTGGTGCCAACTTCAGGGTCCCAAGCGTGGGTGGGGGTGGCTGCTGAGGGGCCAGCTGAGGCTGGACTCCAGGGTGTGGTGCTATGGTCAGGATGGGTGTGGGGAGGGGCTGTAAAGGCTTGGGGCTGCCAGTGGGTGGAATGGTGGTCTTCGAGTCTGGCAGGAGGGGAGCAGGGGTGGGCACCTGCGGCCTGGTGGGCAAGGGGGCAGGCTCCTTAATGCTGAGTCCCGGGGTGCTGAGCAGGGCCGGCTGCCGAGGCGCCAGGGGCAGAGGCTGGGCTGCAGGGGGCAGTGGTGGGGGCGGGGGCAGTGGCTGAGGGGAGTTGGTCACTACAGGAATAGGAATGACAGTCAAAGGGGTGGGGGTGGCAAGCGGTGGCGGGGGTGCTGGCGGGGGTGCCGGTGGGGACAGAGGCAGGGGTGGCGCCTCAATGCGGGGTTCCTCCACAGGCAGGGTATGTGCCAATCTGGCCAGGCTACTGGCCTTCTTCTGCTCCTGCTCCCGCTCCCGCTCCAAGCGAAGCCGCTCCTGCTCCTCTACGCAGAGAGAACACAAGTGGCATCTCAGTGGGGCCAACGGTCCTGGGCCCCAGTTTCACCTGTCCTCCAACCCTAACCCATCCTCTGACCCTATCCCAGTCTGTGCTCAGCAACACCCCAGCTCTGCCTGAGACACCACAAACACCCAACCACATCCAGCCAGGCACTGGGGTAAGTGCTGAGGGCACAGCAGTGAACAAATAAGGCAGACCTCGTCCCTGCCCTGGGGAGCTCACAGCCTGGGGCAGGGAGGCAGGAGGACAAGTAACAGGCTAACAGTCCAGGCTGGGGGAGGCAGAGCAGGGGCTGTCAAAGGATGCTGCAGGCCTGGCAACCTACAGGTTAAGGCTGCAGGCACATGATGAGCAGGGAGGGCGAGGAGCATGAAGAGGTAGGCAGAGGCCAGTCCACAAACGACTTCACAGGCCACCAAAGGAGAACGGAGGGGTGCCGACAGCTCACTCCTTCTGGGGAAGGCCTTCAGTAACATTTACCAAGCGCCTTCTAGAGGGCAGGCAATACCTTCATTTCACAGATGAGGTAAAGTTAGCTCAGAGAGGCAAAGTGATTTGTTGAGGGTCACACAGCAAGTCTCCTGACACCTGGCCGGATGCCCTGTACTTGCTGTGCCAAAATATGCCCACTAGGTATCTTCTCACAAACATTCACACCCCCATGGACCCTCACAAGACCCCCACGTCACAGGAAGGACAGGGACATCACCTTTACTTCCCACATGAGGAAATGGCTCAGGACTCTTGATTCCCAGGCTAGGTCCCGATGCCTTTGTTTTCCTCAGGGACCATTCAACAAACACATGTGGTCCCTCTCTGCCCCTTCTTGTGCTAGAAATCATTTCTCCCAAATCCCCCTGCCCTCCCACCAGCAGCAGCAGCACAAACTGGAACAGCAAGAGGCAGGCAGAAAGGAAAGCTGGGCTTCCTAACAAGAGTTGAGCAAGGCAGTGGGCTCAGAGAAAGCCCAGCAGGAAGGTGAGGCCTGCTCAGGAGCCGATCCAGAGGCCCCTCTCCATCCCCACCGTGCCCTGTCCTCTCCCAGGCCCCACCATCGGTTTGGTTCCGTTTGGAGAGTCTGCAACCCCCAGGCCAGAGAGCTGGCTGGACAGCCCTGGATTCAGCACTCTGCTGACTAACAAAGCTGACAGCACTAGCTGCTGGACACTCCCCAAACATGCCACCCGCCTGGGGTGAGGTAAGGGGACTGAGGTTGGTTAAGTTCCCCCCTAGGGAGGAGGAGGGCATCAGCCCCCCAAATGTCTTACTGGCTGAGAAACCCCAGAAAACCTGAGGCCTCAGGGTCCTTTGGCCAATCAACAACTGGAGTGTGAACTAGGCCTCCTCCCAGCCCCTCCCTCCCGCAGAAGGGAAGGAGGAAGTAGAGGGGGAAGTGTTCTGAGAGGGGGCGCACCAGTGGTTTCCCAGCAGCCAGAGTGCAGAGGCTCGGCCTGTCTGTGGGCCTCTTCCATATCTCCCCTGCCCTTCAGGAAGGGGAGATGCCAGGCCAGTGCAGGCCGGCTCCAGTGCAGGGAGGCCTTGCTCCCCCAGGCTTATGTTACAGCCCCAGAGAAAACCCGCTCTCAGCTCTCCAGCTGCCCACAAACCACACTGGCAAAGAAGCCTGCTGAGCGCCAGCTACAGAGCCCTTCTTAGGCCCAGCCTGGGACATTCTCAGGCCCTTCCGACCCTCCCACTCCCCACCTTCCCCCAAGACAAGGCCCTCGAGCTCAGGGCCCAACACAGCCCCCACCTCCATTCCTTTGACCCAGACCTAAACTTCCATTGACCTTGAGGCAAGTGCTCCATTCTCCACAGGCAGAGGGACAGATAGGGCCAAGTCCCAAGGACAGGTACCCTGGGAACCCACATTGCAGGCAAACCACCCATTCCCCATATTTTAAAGCAACTGCAAAGCTCACCTTCTCGCATACCCTCTCTCCTTCAGAACCAGGCAAGTTCATCTCACAGGTGCCAGGAAGGACCCAGGAGGATGGCAAAGCTCTACCACACCTGGACCAGCTTGATAAAGCTTGACTGGTGAAGAAGAGGGGGTGCCCCATGCCAGACCCAACCCACCAAAGCTTCCTGCCCTTCTCCTCCTAGCTCTGGCACATTCCTCACCCAGCAGTGACCCTCTCCCTGTGCACTGGAGAGGAGGAAGCAAACTGGTGGGTGCAGGGCCTCCCTCAGAAGCAATTTGTGTTTAGGCTCTTTACAAGAATGTTCCGCTGCACCCACGGGTGCACTCCCTGTCTCACGCACATACATGCACTCATGCTCTGGCACCTTCCCTGGGCTCCACCCAGAGGCTGCCCCCAAAGAATTTAGCATGAACCCTCTGGGGTGATCCAGGGGCCAAGCCTTCAGCCCACAGTCAAGAGCATGGGCACTGTGCTCCTTTCAACCTTCTCAAGCTACTGTGGCCCAGGGGCTCAGTAGACACAAGGTTGGGGGTGGAGGAGTCCACATGGGGTGGCCCGGAACATGCACCAGGAATTTTCCCCTCCTAAGTGCTAACAGGGAGCTTGGTGCTTAAGGCAGGCCAAAGGCGAGGAGCCTCTGGACAATCAGACCAGTTCCCTCCCATCAAGACAGAAGAGTCACATGTGAGCCACCTCCATGACCAGGCCAGGCCCTCCTGCTGAGCACCAGGATGGCTCCTCTCTTCTCTCTCACATATTCACATGCACACACAACCTCAGGTTCATCATCTGAGCAAACTGGCTGGTCTAGGTCAGGAACCCTTGAAGTTGAAAGGGGGAATGGACAAGAGGATCCCTGCTCAGAGCTGGTCATCGGGTATACCCCAGCAAAGTGGTGCTGGTCAGCAGGTTCACGTGCCACCCCCTTCTCTCCTATTCTTTCCACCCCAGGTCAGAGGCCAGAACATCAAGAGGGGGAAGAAAATGAATTCTGGAGATAAAACTGCTGGGACCAGGTCTGGCCATCTGTACATGAGTTTTTGGAGTAGATTTGGCTTTACAGCACCCACCCGTCCCCTAAGACCCTCTGACCCAGCACCAGGAAGCTGCCACTGGGCAGCTGAACTTGGCCTGCCCCCAGTTCTCACCACCTGGGGGAGGAGCAAGGCTCTGTAGCTTCTTAGGAGAGAACCCCTTCCCGGGTTCCTTCACATCACCATCCACCTCACTGGTCAGCTCTGGGCTTTCTTATTTGGGAAAGGGTGGGAAGGGGGAGGGTGAAGTGAGCGTTCCTTAGGGGCAAAAGCAGCTTCAATCTTGTTCACCTCTAGCACAAGGCCTGGTACACAGTGGGAATACAATAGGTGCTCTTGAACTGCATTGTGTTGATGGTGGCAGCAGGTGACTCAGTCTCTCCAAACCTGGTGCACACTCCTCTCCCCACCACTGGTCCCACAGGCAGGACATTCTCGGTCACCACCACAGCACTGTCCATTGCCTGACTCTGCTCTGGATCCCGAAGACACCGGGGAGGGGAGTGTGGGCGCATTTCCCAGCCCATCGGTTCCGCAAAACCCAAGCATCTAGATCTCCCATATCTCCAGTGACTTTTGACCTTGAGAGGCCGGTCGGCGGTCCGACTAGGCCCGCGGACCCGCAGCCGCCCGCCCCTTGCCCGCCGCCGCTCCCCCGCCCGCCGCCGCGGCGGCACACGGCGCGCGCGCACACAACACACACTACTACCTCCTGCATGACTCATCATTGAAGCAACAATAGGCAGAGAGAAAGGAAAGGAGGGCGAAGCACTCTCTCCACCACAACCAACCCTGCCAAGGGGTCCGTGGGGGCTGGGAGGGAACAGGAGTCCCCAGGTACTGCATACACACGGTTCCAGGGCTGAGACCCTCGCGGCAGTCTGGAAAAGGAAGGTCTTTCCTCCCAGCCCCTATTTTTGCAGCACCGTGAAGCTACGGACCACCAAGGGCGCGTGGGGATAGGAGACATTAGTGTAGTCGTCTCCCTGTCTAGGGAGCGCCAAAGTTTGTCCCTTCTCAACCTCATTCCAGTATAACCCAGGATGTTGCCGGGGGGTCTGGTGAGAACGTTTTGGGGTCAGTGGGAAGATGTGAGCTGTAAATGTCTAGTTGCTCTGAGATTCTGAGGATTTCCCTCGCCTCAGGATCAAACACGGGAAATCGCAGCGAGAACCGACAGGTGAGCTCGGCTCCTCCTCCGCAGGGCAAAGGTTCTCCCCGGGAGATGCCCAGAGGCCGGGGCCAGGGCCCAACCCGGCGCAAGGCCCCTTGCCAGCCCCGCCCAGACCCCGCCCCCGGCAAAGCGCTAGGGCGGCGAGGAGGGGCCGGACCGCGCCGTCCCCAGCGGGAGTGTCCCCGGTGCACGTGGTCGGAGGCGGAGCCCGTCCACGTCACCACCCGGTGTAACCAACGGGCTTGGAACGCAAGCACACGCAACATTCCAGGCGAGAGCGGGTTTGGAACGCGCGGACACGCCACATTCCACATCGGCTAAAGCAGTATGCAGCGAGGGGGGACTGGGGGCTGCCCCCAGCGACCCGCGGGCCGTTTTGCAGACACCCAATTAGTCCGGTTCTCACCCAAACTCCTGACGCGCGACCCAGCCCAGCTCTGGGAGGCGGGGTCAGGCGGGGCTGGCCAGGATCATAAGACACGCGATGTCATTTCATTCTGCAAAGGCCGCCTCCGCCCCAAGCGGCGCGTAGATCTGCCGGGAGCGCCCCCCGCACCCTCCCCACGGGGCCAGGGAAGCCGGAGAAGCTGCTTGGCGTAGAGTAATCCCCACCACCACTCCGTTACACACACGCCCACTCGTGAGCTATACACACGCCCGTGTACACGTCCGTTCATCCGCTCTCCCCGAGGCTCACATCACACATCCCCTGTGCACACACGCACGCACACGCGGGTCTGCCACCCCCACGCAACACCATTCCTCACCCCACCCCCCGACTCACACACCCTCGGCACTACCAAGGGCTCCGCTGGCCCACGCAAAAGGAGCCCCCCACGGAAGGTGCACAGGGGTGCCAGGCAGCTGGGGAGACGCCCGCAGGAGCCGCGTCCCTTGCTGCATGTTAATGAATTCATTAATTAATTTCACTGCCCACATCACTCCTCCCCGGGCGGCGGCTCCTGCGGGGAGCCGTGCGCTGGCCGGCTTCGCAGGCAGCCTGGGAGGGGGGCCTGCCCGTGGTTTCGCGTGGGCTTGGATACCAGGGTCACTCGCTCCCCCTTCCCCAATGCCCCAGGGGCCCAGCCCGGCCGCTCACCACGTGCTCTCTGTTGTTGCTGCGCTTGCCATTCCAGGAAGCGGGCCGCCTCCAGTAGCGTCTCTATGCTCATCGCGCCGAGAGCTGCCGGGGGCGCGCCGGGGCCGAGGCTGCGGCCCGCGAGCCGGGCACAGGTCAGGCTGGCGGGCAGGCAGGAGGGAGGGATCACCTCCGGGGGGCGACAGGGCTGGGCGGCGCAGCGCACTCCGCAGGGAAGAACGGGGGAGCACGGAGAGAAAAATCAATGTCTCCCAAAATATTTGCAAAATATAAATTTGCAAATTTTTTAAAAAGGTGATGCAAAAAAAAAAAAAAGGCGGCACTGCCTCCCTTCTTCCCCTCCCTCTCTTCCTCCTTTCAGATGCCTCCCGCCCCGCGGCCCCCGGGAGTCCCGCCGACAAGAAAGGGCTTTGCAACAAGATGGCGAGGAGGCACCGACACACACAACAAGGGAAGGAGCCGCGCTGCCCCCGGCCGCCGCCCCCGCTACTACACCGGGGCCGCAGCCAAAGCCCGGACCGGAGCCCCCGCCCGCAGGGCCGCGGCGTCTCACGAAGGGAGGGCGGGGCCCTGCGCGGACTGACCCGCCCACCACAGACGGCGCGCGCACACGTGGCCTGGGCGGCGGTGGGAGAAGATCGGGCCAGGTTTGCGCGCTGTATTTCCGCTTTCCCACCTCGCCCCGCCCCGACTGCAAACCACAAGTTGAGCAAGGTCTGCGTGTTTGGTCATTCACGACGAAATCTGTCCTACTGGAGGGATGGAAGGGTGGAAAATTCAAGACTTAAGATAGCTCAAATAAGGATATTCCAGGTGAGGGAAACTTTAGCATGGTAAGACTGGCCTGACCCTTAGATCTCCGTGCTCCACCCCCCCCCCCCCCGCGACCTAAATCCCGCAACCAGCCGGTTGTCGCAATTCCCCCGGGATCCGCCCCTGGGAGGAGCTGACGGCAGGAGACTGTCAGAGAACTGGTGAAGGGAGCGGAGTGGTGATCCGGATCCGCATTTTCTCTCCGTTCCTCCCCCCGCAGTGCGTTCGCATCCTATTAGGCGACGTCACCGGGCCGCGGGCCAATGGGCGGGCAGGACAACACGGCATGGAGCAGCTCCACATGGACACCCCGCGCCGCCAGCCTTCTGTTTAAAGGGCCAGTGTCTGCAGGGTCACATTCGCGGATGCGGATGGGGCCAGTGGGTGAACAGAGGGTGGGACATCCAAAGGGGAATCCCGCAGTCGTGCCCTGACCTACCCATTACTTTTCACCATCCTCTATTTAAAACTATGTCTTTCTCTCTCCTTCCTGTAAACTCTTGTCTTTGTCCACGTGTGTCTGATATGGATGGAGACTCCGACTCTGCCACCCCGGAGGCCACCCTTTGCTCTGGGGCCGGGGCCGGGGCGGGGGCGGTTAAGGCGAGGCGTCCGCAGCCGAAGCCAAAGGGGCGTGGCCCAAGTCGAGAACAACAACGTGGAGGGCGGAAGCCCGGCCCACCCGGCGGCGGGGTGACCGAGGCAGCGGACGGGGCGCAGGGGCGGGGCCTCTGTGTCAGGCTTCACCGCTCTGTCCCGGAGGGCGGGGACCTCCGACTGGCGCGCCCGCCCGCCCGCCCGCTCGCTCGCCCGCTCGCTCGCTCCTTACTTGCGCTGGTGTTTAGGGGCGTCTTGGGTACAATCGGAAAGTTAGATCTTTGAGGTTGCCCCAGTTCTCTCAATTTCCAGATAAGGAAACTGAGTCCCAGAAACGGGAAAAGACTAGTCTAAGGTTATTCAGTATTCCAGCTGCTCTTCGCCCCGTGGGGAGGAGCATTTATCTCTGACCCCACGGACGACTCTTTGAAGCCCGTTCTGGCGTAGGGCCCCCAATTAGAAAAAAGCCAGGGAGGAATATCAAACCGGTCACTCTGGAAGGGGTCTGACCACTTGACAACTGTGATTGGGGCAACAAAAACCCAGCGCTGCTGTTTTGCTTCAGTGGAGGTCACACAGACCTCACTGATACAGTTGGTAGTGACAGACGCAGGCCGGCTGAAGGCATATTTAGCGCACCCTGGAGCATGTCCAGTTCTGCTGTCCAAGGCTAGGTGTAGGACCCCTCAATTCTGGCCCCAGACGCCTTTCTTTGCTAACCAGTCCAAGAAGAGTGGGGCAATCCATGTCAGTGGTTTTAGGACTCCGAAACCTGGGCTTCACCATCACGCAAAGCCAAAAAGTAAACCTTTATGAGGACCGCTGAGAGGCAGGCCACCTGCCAACCCATCCCATCCACACTGTGCCCTCAGAGGGGAACGTTCCTATTTCAGGGACTAGCTGGAAGCACAGAAAGCTAGCACAAATGAATGCTTGCTGGCTTTGCTCCTTTCTTTGAGGGCATCATAGTGCATCCTAGTGAAAGAAAATCTGCACAGAAGATCCTGGAAATCAAGAACCTAGCGAGTGGGAAGATGGGGGTTGTTTGTCAACACCAGTCTATAGGGGGCTCTGATCTTTGGACTTTTAATGCCCAGCATCTGGAGCTGAGCATGGAGAGCTCATTACACACCCAAGTGTCCAGGTGCCACTGACTCTGCTTATGATGAACTGGAGCAGATGGGGATGAGAACACAACAGCCCAGTTCTTCTCCATGGGCTGAGTGCCCTTTTCCTGGGAGGTCTACATCTGTGCTGGCCCTGACATTGCTTCCTTTAAGGTGTCTGCCACTTGCTACCAGTATGGTTGGGCCTGGCCCACTCTGCACTGCTAGAGAAAATGGGAAGTTTAAAGGCAATATGGGGCCAGGCTTGGTGGCTCACACCTGTAATCCTAGTACTCTGGGATGCCGAGGGGGAAGGATTACCTGAGCTCAGGAGTCTGAGACCAGCCTGAGCAAGAGTGAGACCCCATCTCTACTAAAAATAGAAAAAAATTAGCCAGGCATCCCGGCACCCGCCTGTAGTCCCAGCTACTTGGGAGGCTGAGACAGGAGGATCGCTTGAGCCCAGGAGTTTGAGATTGCTGTGAGCTATGATGACGCCATGGCAATCTAGCCCAGGCAATAGGGCAAGACTCTGTCTCAAAAAATAAAATAAAATAAAAATAAAGGCAATATGTAGGTGGCAATGGTGGACAGACCCTCAACAACATAGATGGTCCCCGACTTACAATGACTAAACTTAAGATTTTTGACTTTACGATGCTGCAAAAGCACAATGCATTCAGTACACTCCTCCACTTAGGATGGGGTGATGTCTAGTTAAACTCATCATAAGTCAAGGGGCATCTACATAATAGTGACCTGAGATAATGCTGTCAACCATGTTCTCATTTGGTTTGGGGTTGGCACTGGAGCACTCTGCGCAGAGTGCTGTACCTGGCCTCAATCCCTGCCTTCCTCTGGCTGCCATGACTCTCACACAGCCCTGGAGTCTCTGCTAGAGGCTGAAGTCCAATTTTTCTTACTCTTCTTGTCAAGGGCCAGCTCTATCCCATAAAGTAGGCACATCTCTGAAAAGTATTCTGAAGACACCTTTTCCTTCAAGTGGGGAAGCAAGAGATAAAAGTGGAGTGAACACAAATTTGAATGTTCGCCTCTCCCTTGCCCCCAATACCCCATCTGCTCCAGAGCTTAGTGGAGATGCTTGCTATTTAAAACAAACAGCCTTACTGGCTTCACATGATCATCTGTTTATTTGGGTCATATGGGGACAGCAGCCAGGGGATGTTAGGCAAAAGCAAGGGTTTAGAAAGGAGGCTGCTACTGGGCCTTTTGTTGCCTACAGGAGCCTGAAAATGGCCAAAAGGAATTTCTCATCAACGAAGTTTCCCAGTTGGGGAATGGACAGTGGGAGTAGGAGATACATATACAGGGAGTGGGGAGCACAAAAGGAGAGGAGAATGAATAGGAGGGCTGTTTAACATTTTAGCCTCAGCTTCCTCTTCCAAGGGGGGAGAAGCTGGCAATTTTATTCACTCAAGGGAAAGAGAAAAGAAGTCTTTTGGGTTGCAGTAGAAAGGTTAGCAGGTTTGGGGAATGATCCAAAGGCCAGCCACCTCCAAACAGTTGTTCCTAAAATTGCTTCTAAGTGCTCAGTACCTGTGGGGCAGGAGAAAACCTGGGTCATCTATCCTTGTGCCTGTTCTCATGAGAGGGTTTCTGTTTTCAGTCTTCCTCCTCAAGTCTTATGCAGCCCAATGCCCAGTTCAAATTCCATAATGCCCCCCAACTTTTAAATACGCTGAGCCAGAGACATTCCCTTACTGAGACTGCCTTTCTATCCCCCCACCACTCACCCCAACAAAGTATTAGACACACAACTCCAAGAGCTATGAAAATCAGTTCCCTGACCCCTATAAAGACAGCCTAAGTAATGAGGATGGGCGAAAGGGCGTGAAGCCAGAAGCACAGATACTGACACTAGATCCTAGAAGTTGTCTCAGCCTTTCAGGCCTGACTTATCTTTTGCAAGTGGCTTTAGGAGCTTTTCACCTGTCATAATTCAAACCAGACCAAGGGGAGGAAGTCAGCTGTGGGGTGAAAAGGTAGGGACAGAAAACTAGTATGTGCAGGGACATACCAGACAACATTCATTCAAACAAATATTTATTGTGCACCTAACATGTGCTAGGCACTGGGCTAGATATCCTTGTAGCCAAGACCAGGTGACCTTTGGCAAGCCAGACTGGGGTAAAAGGTCACAGAGTAGAACTCAATTCCACAGTAATACTTAGAAAAGGTTAGTTTTGCTCTCTACCATCATGCTGGATGCAGCACAAGTGATAATATGACCACATAAAGACTTCATTTCAGAAGGTACAGTCAGCCCTCTGTATCCGTGGGTTCAACATCCATGAACTCAATCAACTAAGGATCAAAAATATTCAGGAGGGCCAGGTGAGGTGGCTTGCTTGAGCTCAGGAATTCGAAACCAGCCTGAGCAAGAGTGAGACCCTGTCTCTACTAAAAATAGAAAAACTAGCCAGGCGTGGTGGCACAACCCCTGTAGTCCCAGCTACTCGGGAGCCTGAGGCAGGAGGATCACTTGTGCCCAGGAGTTTGTGGTTGCAATGAGCTATGATGACACCACTGCACTCTAGCTAGGGTGACAGAGTAAGACTCTGTCTCAAAAAAAAAAATTTTTTTTTTCAAGAAGAAAATAAAAATAAAAAATAATATGACAATTAAAAAACATAAATTAAAAAAACCAATGAAGTACAACTATTTACATAGCATTTATATTGTATTAGGCATTGTAAGTAGAGATGATTTAAACTATACAGGAGGATGTACATAGGTTATATGCAAACACTATGCCATTTTATATTAGGGACTTGAGCAACCTCAGATTTTGGTATCCTCAGGGTCCTGGAACCAATCCCCCTTGGATACTGAGGAATGACTGTAATCATATCTTTCTAAGAAGAGAGAAAAAGAAATCAAGTGGATTTAAGGTTAGGTAAGCCAACTGAACCTGATTCCTGACAAGCCCAGAGCGAATGAAGAGCAGGATTTTGAATTACTCTGACAGAGGTGTACCCCATAGGTACCCATTCCATCATCAGTGAACTGGGCTGCCCAGAGCCAGAAGTTTCCACAGAACTCTTCGCCTACATTCCTCACCCCCAGCGAGTTGTCAGAGAACCTCTCCTGGACCCACAAAACAGGTACAATCAAGTTCCACCTTCCCATTCATGTACTTTCCCCTCTTCATTGCCTCACTCCATGAGGTGAGATCACCTAATCCAGCCTCTGAGAGAAGACGTCTTATCCAAGGTCACAAAGCTGCCAAGTGTCGGCTGGGTTGAGAAGTGGCCTGGTCCTTTTCTTTGACTGCCTCAGCCAGCCCAGCCTGGGGAAGCGCTATCAGGGCGGAGGCCAGAGTCCCTGAAAGCCTCACGGAAATGAGGGAAAATGGGGCGGGAGCCCCCCCCAAGCTACAGACAGGAATCTTATTCCCTTTGCTTCGTGGAGCCCAGTAACAAGCTTAGCAGAGTGAAAGGCGAGGAAGGAGAACCAGACTTGGGATGAAGGAACTCAGAGGACCTCAGGGGACACTGTTCTGCCTCAGGCCACTCTGGGGAATTGAAAGCTTCTAACCGGGCCTGGGTAGGCAGCCATTCCTCACTGGTGCCTGTGTCTGGCCTCAAAAGGTGACTGGGGTAAAGGGGCAGATTTCTATCCAGGCAACCACCGTGGGTGTGGACACTGAGTAATAAGGAAAGAAATGCAGTTCAGAAGCAAACAGGGAGGAGCCGCATCCTCTGAGCCAGCCGCGCTAAGCAGCTAGAGGGGGGCTGTGGATGACAGCGGGTCAGAGCCTTGGGTAGGAGGGAGCTGATTGAGTAGAAAGGCACAAGGGGAAGGATGACGACCTCAGTTATGCCTCTGAAGAAAAAAAGAGTTGTACATAAGAAAAGAGAGTAAATGAATTCAGGTCAAAGGAGGGGGACAGGGCCAAAGTTCTGAGTAAAGAGAGGCGGAGTCCTGCAGTGAGTGTCAAGAGCCAGCTGGATCATGCAGGCTGATAGGGAAGGCCCTCCCAGGGCACAGGGGCTGGAATGCAATCAGTGCCCCAGGAAAGGACTACGGTCTACTGTCCCAGCACCCCAAGTTCACACTTAAAAGCAAGGCTGTAGGATCAAGTCTCCAAACCCCAACAGATCAGCTGCCTATGCCAGTAACTGATGCTCTCTCAGAAGATTAGGCAAGGCCCAGAGCAGTGGCCTGTCACTAGCTGGACTGCCCAGAGTGGATGCCATCTATCCAGGGCTCAGCTCCAGGCACACCATCAGATCTCTTGGGGCCTCCCCAAGGCCCCAAGGCCCACTGGGAGAGTCTATATGGGGTGGTGCTGGGGGCTGGGATAGCACATACTCCGTCCGGCAGCCTGCTCTAGTCCCTGTCCCCATCAGGGACACCTCAGAGGGAAGTGCTTACTAGCCACCTCTCTGAAGAGTTACTCTGTGATAACTCTGAACCATCTGTTAAACACAGGTCCTTAAAGTTCATACCATACACCAACATTAATTCAAGTGCAAAACATAAAAAACAAAACCAAAATAGCTATAATAAAATATAGGTAAACATTTTTATGCTCTAGGGGTGGTGAAGGAGTTTTCTACCCATAAAGGCAAACAAAGAAATATAAAGGCACAGTGTGATAGATGTGATTACCTCTAAAAGCTCCTAATTGTAAAAATAAAATCATCATTTAAAAAAAGGAAAAGGAAAATGACCAAATGGAGGGAAGTCTTAGCAAGATGTGCCCTTGCAACTCAATAAGAAAAAGAACATTTTGATAGAAAAAAGAACAGAACAGAAATATAAAGTTTATAAACCAATAAATATATGAAATTATATAACATATATATGCTAAATATTTGACATTGTTTGACCCTGCCAACCATAATAAAATCCAAACAATGAAATAATTTCTTGCCTACCAATTGATAAAGAATTTTTAAAAATTAGCCTCCTAGTGCTATCAAAGGTGTGGTAAAAGCTTACATTCATGGAAATGTAAACGAGCACAACCTTTGTAGTTAGCAAGTTGGCAATATATTGGAAGAGCCTTTAAAACAGTCATTATCTTCTGCCTCAGTAATTCTTATACAAATTTATCCTAAAATAAGAAAATGCATAAAGATTTTTATACGAAAATATTCACCAAAACATTATTTACAGTAGTGAAAACCAGAAAATCTAAATTTCCAACTAGGAACAATTGGCTTAGTGAAGCAATGTTCAAACTATATTACAGCATGTGAAGAAAACAGGGTTGTTAGCACAGCAAAATATTCACAGTGGTTGTCTTTGGGCAGTGTGATTACTGGTAATTTTTATTTTTACAACTTTTCTGAACCATATATTAGTTTTATAATCAGAAAAAAGTTATCACAATGTGTTGCTAAATGAAAAAGATTATACAACAGTAATGTACAATGATTCCACATTTGCTGTGTAAAAAATATATATGCATATAAAAATACTAAGACAACAAAATATAAAATACTTTCATTTTAGTGGAATTGTAGTTTTATTCATTACTTTCTAAATTTTTTATGATGAGAAGTATTGCATTTGTAAAATGAAACTGTCAAACAGGGAAAAGGTTGGCCTGTGTCTTATCTGAAAGGCCTCCATTCTTTGGGATCTTATGTCTCTTGATCTCAACTAACTCACCTGTGTTTATGGGTCTATTTTCCATACTAGTCTTTCTTCTGAAAGCTCCTGCTTTGTTACCCAAAGCAGATTTCTTCATCTTGGTTTCCCCCCAGTATATCTAAATCTGCTCATTCTGCTGCTTTAATCCAAAGATCCCCAGAGATCATTAAGGCTACTCTTACAGTCCAGGTGAGCCATGAGGAACCAGCCATCTCTATGAAGGCATTAAGGCAGCGGCACTAGGGGAGGACAGGTGGAGCTAGACTGGGGAGAGATATCTAAGGTGGAATTGGTAGGATTTAGTGGAAGACTTTAGTCCTGGGTGGGAAAGGAAAGGGAAGAGCAGAGATTTCTCATTTGGACAGCTGGGTGGATGGTGATCAAGACATAGGAGAAGCAGGTACAGACAGTTAGGTGAGTGTCACACGGCCAGGGTTCAGAAGGAGATGTCCGGTAGGTAGTTAGGTCAGTGGATGCTGGAAGTTCAGGAGAGGTCTGGATTTGGGCACAATGAATGTATGGGTGAGTAGCAGCTGAAGTCACTGGGGTAGACGAGGTCAGCCAGAAGTGGGGGGAAAAGAGCAAGCAGGCCCATGGATAGAATCCCTAGGATTCTCCCTTTAAGAGATGGGAAGAGCCCTAGAAAAGGAGGACAGGCAGCAACCAGGCCAGCAGCTAAAGTGAGTGAGAGCAAAATGTAGGCAGCAAATATACAGACAGCTCTGTCACCCCATGGGAGAAGAGGTCACAAACTAATGGTTTACCACGGTTTTTACAAAATAATTAGTTGTCAGGATTCACAATTAAGTAAATTTCTCATAAATCTGGATTTCTGGCTTCCCTCAAAAAATCAGAAGATCCAACAACCCTGGGCATTGATTTTAGCATGGCAGGAGTTGAATAAAAGCTATTCCCTTTTAGTTTGGGCATGAGCTCTTTCCCTTCTTGCCTGGCTCCTGGTGTAGAAGATGAGGAAATGTTTTTCTTTGTGAACGAAAAAAAGTCCTTATCTGTGCTGATCAGAGCTCACTGAAATACTGGCCAGAGTTTGGCCCATAGAGCCCCCAAATATACCCACATTTGGCCCTGAAGGCAAGAATACTGGGACAAACATGTCTGGAGTGAGGATCCCATGTTAGACCAGACTGGGACCCCCCTTTTCCCAGCAGGAGACATACAGTCTCCAAATGGCAAGTCTGTGGGAACAGGTTCCTCCCTCACCCACCCGGGAGAGGGTCCTGCTCAGCAGTGCTCTCTGGATAGCTGCCTCTTTCTGGACAGCAGCAGCACAAGCTGTCATTTCCCTGAGGGCTGACTGGCTGCTGGAGCCAGCCAAGCCCCCCAGCTGGGAATTTCTTGGCTCTGCTTTCTAGATTTCTGGGGCCACATTCCCTGGATGGGTCCACCAGATGGCAGGGAGCCTGTACTTTTCCCCAGGTTTACACTGGCTCACACACCCTACCTGGGGAAGAGGACTGCTGTTTTTCTGACAATTGCTACCTTCTCCAGCAAGCTCAAAAAGCACATTAGTTTTGTGTTGTTCTGTAAGTGAAATATTTGGAGCTGCCTTATTAAAAAAAGAATTAAACCTCTCTTCCATTATTATACAATTATGTATTATCAAAGAGTCACTACCTAATTATCAGTTATTTCACATTGATTCTGGTCCAACATGTGCTTTCACTAACTACTTAATTATCTGCACTACTGCCAAATACAAAACTCTGTGAAGATTTGGTAGCATGAATTAAGAACTAATTATAAGTAATTTCACTTACTGAATCTTACTCATTGATCATAGGCTGGAAAATATTACCTTAAAGTGCTAAATTGTGTAATTGGGTAAGAGATGCTTTTTCTCTTTTCTTTGTGTCATATAATTGAATATCCTTCCCTTGAGGTGGGTCAAATGAGCCTGGAAGTACATTTCCGTCCTAAGTGCAGCACTTGTCATAGAATTCTGACATTTGGCACAAGATACCAGTCTCAGCTTCTTGGACCTGTGTTCAAATCCCATTTCTATGACTTAGATTTGTGGATGACCTCAGGGCAAGTCATGTAAGCTTTCTGAGCTTCCATTTCCTTTAGCTATCACATAGGGACACCACACCACCTTACAGGGTTATTAAATGAGACAATCTGCATAGAAGATGGACAATCTAATATCGGTCCCCTGTTCCTCCCTCCATAACATGGAAGTATGGGTTTTGCTCCTGGTCAAAAGGTGGTAACTCTACACCTGCAGTTATATACCTGAGGTCTGGGCCTTTTCATTTGAGTCCACTGGTAGGAGATTTTCTAACCAGAAGTCAAAAACTCAAAGAAGAAGAAGAGATGAGCAAATAGAGGAGCCTGCTCTTTGTTTATGCTCCCTTCTGGTGTTGCAGGCCTTCTCTCACCTAAGTATTGCTACAGCTCTGTGAAGCAAGAATCCCTCATCTTTTACATGAGGAAGCCAAGGCCTAGGAAAACTGACTTACCCTATATGAGGAATGAACTGTAGTATGAACCCAGGTCTGATGAACTGCGAAGTCTGTGCTCTTTCCTTTCGCTCCCCTAGGGTGGTTGGAAAAGTATCCTGGATTTATACATCCTTTGCCTTCTTCAGAGCATCATACACAAGCCAATTCTGCCATATCTAACTGCGCCTTCTGCTCCACGCCGTCTTCTCTCAGTCCCCTGGCTCGTAATAAGCACCCATGATCCGCTACTTCCCTGAAGAAAGCCCAGAGTCCCTGATGTTCCTGCTTGGATTGAGATGGGTGGGTAAGCCGCACTTCCGAGGGCATTTGGAGGTGCAAGGGCTTCACTCAGTCACAACATAGTTCCCTGGAGTAAAAAGCACAGCCTCCGACAAGCAGCATTAGCTGTTCCAAAACGGAGCATTAGCTGTACCAACCAGCAATTAAAAAAATCAACCACTGTTTTAGTCATTTGGGTGAGTCACAGCAGAGGATCTGAATGTCTTCATAGAACAGAGTAGGACCTCTGTGGTATGTGTGTGACACCCCATTGTTAGTGGGGTGAGCCCCGTGCAGGGCTCTCTAATACTGTGCTGGCACTGCACTGAGAGGTGTATACTTGGGATTATTAGAAAGGTTCAAGACCATCAATGCCCTGCTCCATGAGGCAGAAGCCAATTCATTCAATTAAGCCTCTTCTGGGTTTTACTGAGGTTAATACCCATTCAGCAAACCAAATCTCCTGAGCACCAACTTCCCTAAAAACAAGGTGGTCAACGTCCCTTTCCTTGGGGCACCCCCTGGATGGCTATAAAACTACTGCACCTTTGAGACTTTCCTTCTTCCTGACTTAGTTTTTCAAATTGGACCACCTTCTTCCTGATATGCAGAACTGCTGGGCAGCCACCCACAACACGGATCCTGTGCCAGATAAATGAGGGTAGATGGAACGTCTCGAGCTCACACAGACCCCAGGGTTAGTAATATACATATTCTACACAGCAACTCCTCTTGTGAGAAACAAGGCCTAGATAACCTACACAACATACACCACACAGAACCCTCATCAGCTTCTGATATAAACAACATATTACATGCATGTTAGTCAGCCAACCAGATAAACCCAAACAAGAATCAACAAAAGAACATTAAAAACAGTTTCTCTCTCGGAGATCTCTATGTTACTCTTCCTGGAACAAAAGGCTTTTGAAAAGTTACTGTTTTAAAATAACTAAATGTTACCCCTCCAGCATCCCCATTAACTAGATACCTATAAAAGTTGATCCACAGGACTGGCCCAACCTAGATATATTCCAGCGTAGAAGGGCAGATGGAAGGAAAAGAAAAAATAGTTAACTGGGACCAAAAAAAAACATTAAAAGGTTTAAAGGGATTATGCCAGATAAGACCATGGGTAGTGTTTTATTTCTCCTTTCTACTTTTATTTTTAAAATTTCATTTATGTGAAAATGTACTTGTTTACATAAAAATACAAATCTGGGTAGCAACTGGCTATTTCAAGAAAATACTACAGACACGATTTTCTCCATTCCCACAGTGAAGTTAAGGCACTCGATAAAAGGGCCAAAGATGCCCCCGTGTGGCTACAGAAGGAAATGCTGTGGTTTAAGGAAGATGGAAGGGCCCCAGCAGTGAGTCAAGAATTTATCTACTCTCTTCTCCAAAAAAGCCTCAGATTTTCCAGAGACTTTTGCATCTTTTCCACACCTTGCAGTTTTATTATTCCTATCAGAACTTAGAAGTTCAAGTACTCACATGGTAAGCTTTGATTTCCATCAAGAGAAGAGACATTTTATGTTTTTAAAAATATATACTAATCTACGTGAAGCCTTTAGATTAGTTGAAATGCCACCACATAGCTGCCAACCCTACTAGGACATGCAGCAAAGCTCTGGCGTGGGAACGGTTGGGCAAGGATGTGGGGGGAAGGAACCAAACTGATGGAAGCAAAGCAGATTCCAAGGAACAAAAGCAGCTTTAGTTCACCTCAGAAAACAAGCTCAGCTTCTATTCCCACTTTAGTTATCAAGAGATCAGAAGCCGATTCTAGGGACCAGAATAGAATTTAAGATAATACCACAAGGATTTAATTTCACGCCAATCCACCAACATGAACTTGACCTCTAGACACTTAAGGAGAGTATCACTCAACATTATGACACATGGGTCAATAACCTATTTCTTTAAAGAAAAAAGATCCTTTCCGCCTGTACTGGAGATATATGCTATCACACATCACACAAGTATAAAGCATATGCATGACCAAAACAATCTGTAGATGGCCTTTTAAAATGTTTTCAATGTTCTCTCATTAGATAGTCTAAGAAATAAACTGTTCTTCTCAGAGAAGGAAATGAAGACATCCAAATGCAAGGAAGGCACTCAGCTCTCCTACTTCGAAGACTGTGGAAGTCTCCCTTGTCACATAAGATCATTAGCTTAACACCTATAAAACTTCCTCCATGACACCAAGCCTTAAACCTAGGGACTATAATACTTACAGACACAGGCACACCTTTTGTGCCTCCAGTTATGCAGAGTATTTTCTGGGAATCCCTAAGAACTAGACTTAAAGGCCAATACTGTGCCAGAAAAATGTATTGAAAAGGCAAGACGGGTAAATAAATACACTACTGTTATAACATGGAAAAATACTTACGAGACATTAAATGAAACAAAGCATAATATAAAACTGAATATATAGCATGAGTACAACCAAAGTTAAAACCACTCACTCACACACCCTATCTGTAGAAAGACTAGACAGAAACACACAAATACCAATAGTGGTTGTGTGAGAGAAACTGGGGGTGATTTTGTTGTAGTTTTTGACTTTTCATTCTTCCAAATCTTCTTTAATGAGCATGTGCTACTCTTTTGTAATAAAACAAACAAGCAAACAATAAATACTTATTGACTACTTATGGAATGAATAATTGCCACTTAACTCAATTATCCTACAACTATGTCAGGAAAACTAGGTTTGGGTCCAGCATATGATGCCAATATGGTATGATCAGAGGTAAGTACACCAGGATGGTACAGGCCGATATAGCAGAAAATTACTGGACCCAGGGAACCCAAGTCCCTGGATTGAATCTTGGCTCTGTGTGACCCTGGGTATTGGTTTCTTCATCCTGTCAAATGAATGGCTGGACTAAAATATTGGCTCTTAATCCTTAGTGGATTACTGACCTCTCTATGTCATGGACCCTCTCCCCGGGGTGGGGAGGGTGGGGGGTGTGGAAGCCAAAACACATATGCTCACAGGCCTTTTAGAAATAATTCCAGGAAGCTTCTAGATTATCTGGAGGTCCACGGACCAGGTTAAGAACACTGGTCAACATGCTCTCTTCTCTAGCTCCAGCTCCACTGCCAGAGGGAAGCATACTAGTTCCATTTCCTGTATCTCTGCTGAGGGCCTGATCTAGCTGCTGCCGAGATATGCCAAGGTCATCAGCTTTCTGCTCTAACCAAAAGCCACCTCTCAAAAGGGTGGCCTAATGACCCAGCACCAGTCTTCTTTGCAGATGGCAAGGAGCTCTGGCACTGTACTCAAAGATTTTAATCTAAATAGAACCCTAGGCTGCTGATGTAAAATCAAGCTATGAAAGTATAGCAGAGGGTTACTGAGAGACCAAAAAAAGCAACTCCTTTTCCAGTGGTATTTCTGCTGAACCCTGGCACTCTGATTAGAAGCATGTTTTAAGGACATGGATGGTGACCCTGGCCTCAGAATTCTCCAATGTGAGTAGGTAAGCACAGACAGGAGGATTACAAGTGAAGCCACAAAACACGGAGTTTGATAAGCAACACATTGTCTGCCAACTGATAAGACCTTTGTGAGCTACCTAATGCATATACTCTCTTGCTCCATTTCTCATTTCTATCATCAATCACTTACCCACTCAGAGCCAAGAAAATGTTTTCCCTAACCCCAGGATTCAAACAGGATTGACAGTTATCAATTCTGAATATTCTTATATTAAAAACAAAACAAGTTTCACTTCAAATGTCAAGACAAAAATCATTCTGCAGTAAAACTGCTACAAAATGGTGCTTTCAACAGGCTGGAGGTGGGGGTGTGGGTGCATTCTGTTGTGTCTCAGTCACATATAGCAGTTTTGCTTACCTAATTCTGCTTCTGAAATAAACAACATCAAAAGAGCCATGAGTCAGGAATGCACCATGCCCCAGATCAGCCCTTCTTTCTGGCTTTATTAAGCTTTCCTCCCCAACTCTCCCGCTGGGCCAGTTCGTTTCTCAGGACTGACGCAGGGTCAATCTTGAAATCCTATGCACCCAGAGCCAGTAGATTGAGTCTTGAAGGGTGACCTAGAAGAGAGAATCAGGGCCTTTCTGCCCTGGTGTATGCCTCCAACTGTAGGCCAAGAGAGCCACTCCTCCTCAAGGAGCACCCTTGGGTGACAGAGAACATGATGCTCTGGGCAGTGTTGCCCAGGCCAGACTCCACAAACAATCCTTTTGGCCTCAGAGAACCAGTCCAAAGCTGAAGGGACCAGCTTAAGACAGCTTTAAATCCCTCATGAGTTTACTGATGGCTTTTTTGTTGTTACTGATATAATTCTTCCTCCTGAACTACATACCACAACTTCCAGTAACATTAAAAAAAAAAAAGCAGGGGGTGGGGGCCGGGAGAGAAGGGGGGCTTAAAAATGAATTAATTGGTTTCTGGTTTTTTGGGTTTTTGTTGTTTTTTTTTTTAACTCCACATAATGCTTCTAATGGGCCAGTAGTAGAAATCCTTTTGCCACCCTGCAGGACACTCCAAAGCAAGCTGCTTTATACACACTGTTCCAGCTGTGCAAGGAGTTTGGAGTTAACTAGCCACAAGCCGGAAAATTTGGTTACGTATATAGGTACAAAGCTGGTTCATCAAATCCCTGTTCTGGCCCTCGACCCAATGCATTTCGACTAAGGCATCATCCACCTCCTTCTTAATGTTTATCAAACACTTAAACAGGTAGTGTCCGGCCACGCCTTGGAGATGTTTCCCCTTTTCAGCCGCTGGGTTGCTCAACTGCTCAGAAGCCTCTTGGTCCCGGGCTCCACTGCCAGAGCCTTTGCGACTGTCCCAAACCTCCACCCCTCCCTTTTCCTCACTCCTTTCATCCTCCGCAGGTTCTGGGTTTTCCTCCTGGGCAAGCGAGTGCCGGCTCGGGCAGTGGCCCTCCACCGCGACAGGCTCGCCTTCCCCCGCGGCGGGCCCACGCCGGACGCCCTCCCGGGGAGCCGCGGCCAGTTCTCGGCCGGTGCGGGGCTCCTTGGGGGTGCGCTGTCTGTCTTCCAAGGCCTGCATGGCGCCCTCGGGAGCGCGGGGCACTTCCCTCAGCTGCCTCACTCGCTCTCTCTTCTTCCTCCTCAAATGCACCCAAGAGTTTTCCACGGCGGTTAGGAAAAGACTAACTTCCTCTTTGCCACAGGGAACGCGCTTATGCTGGACCTATTTGGAGGAAAAACAGAATTTTACAGGAAATCACTTTTCCCTTCTCTTCAAACTCCCTTTAAAAAGAAAAAGAAAAAAGAAAGATGATTACGAGTACTTGGTCAACAGGATTACCAGATACCTTCAGATCGGTGAGAATTTTTTCAATCCACGTCGTGACGACTACTATGCCTTCCACTGTCTCAGAGCCCACGGATGATGCTTTGAGGGATAATTCTTCCATCACAGATGCCAGCACTACAAACGTAATGGGTTTCCTTGGCTTCTCTAATTTTCTTCGCTTACTTGGTGGTGACTGAGAGAAAAAGAAGGCATGGAGGAGAGAAGAAAGTTATCCAAATAATTAAATCCCGCGCATCACAATGGACTCAGCTGGAGAAATTTCCATGACTTCTGCTACCAATCATAGAGCAAAAAAACCCCCGAATGCCTTTGCACGTAGTTACTTCCAATACTTAACCCTGCAAGATAGTTTTATCATCTCCCCATTTTACAAAAGAGAAAACAGAAATACAGAAAGGCTGGCTATGTAATTACAGCTCAAGGTCACACAGCTAGTAACTGAAGTTAAAATTTGAACCCCAAACCCAAGTTCTTTCCAACCATACCATGCTGCCTCTTTTCTGGCTGTCAGTATATACCTCCTCCAGTTGCTAAATATTTTTAATGTACCTTTTCTGCCCAAAGCAGGCCTGTACAATTATTTATTTCATGGCAACTCAAGGACCCTGGGGGCACTGTGTTCTTTTCTATAAAGAACTGCATGGCATAAAAATCACCAACTAGTACTTTGAATTTATATTTGCTGAGGCTTGAAATAAAGCAGCCAGTGAACCACAGCTTATGAGATCACATGCAGGAAATGACCAGAGCCACTAAGGTCACTTGGGCAGAAGAGGAAGACTGCTGAATCTTGGCTGATGTTAGGGCAAAGCCAATGGCTACCTAAGCACTGCCCATCAGCTGGGGAGGGGGTACCAGTACCAATGAGGACACTGGACTTAAAAGCTGTTTCCACAAGAATCAAGATTGTCATCTTCCTTTCTATCTCAAGCTTGGAAGGTGAATTACACCCTACCCACTAGAGGGACTCAAGTTCCATTTTAAAAACCAAAAGATCCCACTGTATTTAAAATTTATTTTAAAGCAAAAACTTTCTAAATGCGTTTTTTAAAAATGACTCTTGGCTAAGACTATATATATTATGGACACAGTTTTAAGAGCCAGATTTATACTTATTGACAAAATTTATGAAAACTTTAAAAAATTAAGACAATTCTAAAGTCAGGGGCAAAATGAGCAGGTGAGTATAGTAAGGAAAAAGGCTCAAAAAGTGAAAACACCCAGTAAGGTTTGAAGATCTTTTCCTGCAAAAAGGAATCTGATAATTGTGCTACTGATAATTCCAATTCTACCTGGCAACACTGACAGAGCACGTGCACATACACATATAGAGTATGTGCAATTACTGGGTGAGGCCTTCCAAGAACTAACCAGCAGCTCCATACTGCGTATATACACAACAAAGTAGCCAAGGTCATTCTATGCTACAAAACAAAGTAATATCAGAAATGATATTTCTAAAAAAAAAACAAACCTATATTTTCTCTTTATACCCAAAACTAATAAAAATTAGAAATTAAAAACTACTAGAAAACAAACTTAGAACAAAGGAAAGGACCAAAAACAAAGGGTGTGTGTATGGGGGTTTGTGTGTGTAAGAACCTGCTCTTGAGAAATGAATAGTGGACTCTAAGACCTGTCTGAACCTGAACTTACTCAATTATGTTTCAGACAAGATGAGACAAATTCATATTGACACTGAGACAGTAGTACTGTTATTACTCAATCACTCAGTATGAGAAACATAATTTCCACAGTCTACTGAGAGTCTAACACTTTGCATCAAGGAGTTTAAAACAAGATGACTAAGCTGGGGAGGAAGAAAGATGGTGGTATAGGGGAGCATATGACGGGGGTCAAGAATCAGACCCCCCATTCCCCTTCCCAACACCCAAGGCTGTTGCCATGGAGACCTCACTGGAACGGGACTATCCCCAACAGCCCAGCCCAGCACACCAAAAGTCACCTACAAGTATGGCTGAAAGGTGAGCACTTCCTCTCTCTCCTCACAGACGTAGTAATCATTTATGCTCACTAATTCTGACCAGCGAAGTGAAGATATTGTTTTTTCTCATTTGTCATGCTAAACCTGGCCTGCAAAACTCACCAAAATTAAGAATAGACTCTTCATCATTTCTAGAAATTAACAGAGAAAATAGATCCTCATCAAACCTGACAAGAGCTCTATCAAGGATCTACTTTCAAAGTTCTGAGGGAGTCAGAAACAACAAAATAGACAATGATTACCCTGCTATCTCAGGACCAAAATGAAAACTTCTGCATCTCAACTATACTTCCTTCACCTTGTATCTTGGCCCCAGTTTTCCACAGACAATGGTCAACCAAATGAATTGCTTTAATATGCACATACATAATCTCAGGATTATTTTGAATTTAGTTTTACTTTACTATAGAAATTAGTCACTCAAGAGACAGATAATTTGTACTCCAGAAATTTCTCAAGCAAGGTTTTTAAATGATTAAAGATTAACTTAAGTATGGCTTACAGCAATTGTTCCAGTCTCCCTCTTGTTTGTAAATAAAAATTCCTAGTGGGCAGGGCTGCAGTAAAATACAAGATCAGGTCTTAAAGAAATTAATAGTTAAATTCAACTCCCCTGGTCCCTGGTATTAGGTAATTTTACACCCTGCCACAAACACTAGTAAATAGAAGCTGTCTGTTTTCCCCCAATTGAAATGATCTTATTTTCCTCATCACAAACCACAAATATTTTAAATGGAGAGTGCTACACTCAAACTGTCATAATCTAGTTTAGCAGGTAAGGTATATATAAATAATCCAACATTTTTAAGTCCACCAAAAAAAAAACCAAACCCTCCATCATTTACAACGGCTAATCCAGTTTAATACAAATAGCTATAAGGTGAATTTACAACTGATTTTGGATTAGAAGATACATTACTGAAATTACAATGGTGAGGAGTTGCAGGTCTCACAGGGGATACAGGTCTTACATCTCTTCAACTGCAAGTATTTAATGAATGATAATCAACAAGGGAGAAGCTTCAAGTGTTATTTTGTTGCATTATTTAAAACACATTAGATGGAAGGCATAAATCAGGCAAAAAAACAGTTCTTAAATTTTAAAATATGCTTTACCTAGCAGAGCTATCTACAAACTTCTTAAATCCTCACTTTAATTTCTAGATCTCAGTGGTGCAATCAGTCAAGAAGCTTTCAAATAAGGTATAGCTTGACACAAATCAGTGTAGCATCTGGTATCCTGCCAAAGCTCTGCTGTTAACTATAGTGAGGCAAAAACTCCCCGTGAAGCCACAGGCTGCATGAAATCATTAAGTTCTCCTTAGTATCTACTGGAAGAGAACAAGAGAGCCACTTGCCTAAGATCTACAGAGCATGAAACCACAGCCTCCTTGTTTTGGCAAAGCAGCTTCTAGACTGGCCACGAGGGGAAAAGGGTGCTCTTGGCCAGTGCACTGGGGTCTCCACTGCTCTGCCATCCTCTGAATGGCTACTGCTCCAGGTCCTCCAGAAACCTGTAGAATGCCCATGAGTTGTTATTCACTGCAGGCTACCTTTATGGGGAGAAATAGAGCCTGGGGCCAACACTGACAGCTGGCAGGGACACAGACAAGACAGCCAGACTATCTCACCAAGAGTGCCTCATTCAAATGTCTATCAGATCTGCTGCCATGAAGTGGACTGAATATATTGTTGCCTAAGGGTGTAGCTTCCTTATTAACAGCCCAGTTGGACATTCTTTCATTTTTTTTGAGATGGGGTCTCGCTATATTGCCCAGGTTGTCCTTGAACTCCTTGGCTCAAGCAATCCTCCCACCTCAGCCTCCCATGTAGCTGGGACTATAGGCATATGCCACTATATGCATGAGATTTTTGAATGGGAGATATCGATGGACAATTGATGAAGTTAAGTAAAAACCTACAGACGGCTGGGCATGATGGCTCACACTTGTAATCCCAGCACTTTGGGACGCCAAGGAGGGAGGACTGCTTGAGGCCAGGAGTTCAAGACCACCCTGGACAACATATCAAGACTCGTCTCAAAATAATAAAAACAAAAATAATAAAAAGAAAAATAGCTTTTGTTTGTTTGTTTGTTTTGTTGGGTTTTTTTTTTGTTTTTTGTTTTTGTTCTCTTTGAAGGTAGAAAAATAGCTTTTTAATTTTTTTAGAGATGGGGTCTTGCTGTATCGCCCAGGTTGGTGTCCAACTCTTGGGCTCAAGTGATCCTCCTACCTAAGCTTCCCGAGTAGGTGGGATTACAGGCATGGGCCTGGCTACTTATTTTATATATATATATATTTTTTTTTTTCTTTCTTTACCACTATACAATTCATCCATACTTATAATATGTTTTATCTCTAAAAAGAAAATAATAATAATTCCTAGCTCTGCTGAAAAAGCCTAGAAACAATGACTAAGCCAGTAGCATTCCTAGCACCCAGATAAATACCTTTAAATACCATTTCCCAGTAAAATAAAACCAGAGCTCCTTGGAGAAATGGTTGATTCCAGATCTGAGATAGGGAAAAATATAAGCCTGGAACAACCTGTGATACTAGAAAGCAAGGAAGCTATCAAAGACTATAATGAATATTATAAAAAAGATTCAGGAGCCAATTTAATTAAATTCTCCATAATCAAAGATGGGACATAATCTGTATATCAATGAAGAAAATAAGTGCAATGGATTGAAAAATATAAAACAAGTTTAAATCCATGAGTTCATAATACTCTCCAAACAAAAACCAAATCACCCTCTCGGATCACTTTTAGAAAATGCTAGGGAACCACCAACTCATTATTTTTAAAACTGGAAAATAAAGCAAAAGGATCAAGCAATGGATGCGGTGGCTCACACCTGTAATCCCAGCTACTCAGGAGGCTGAGGTGAGAGGATCGCTTGAGCCCAGGAGTTGAAGACCACCCCGGGTGACATAGCAAGACCCCATCTCTAAAAAAAGAAAAAAAAGAATCAAGCATTTATCCTGCCTTAACTAGATAAACTGTACCTCAAGGTAACCAAATAAGTGATATGGGCAAGTTTCCCTTTATAGAAGTACTTCAGCTAATAAATGAAGGAGGAACCACAGGGTTGGAATATCATTTTGCAAGTCTAAATGAATTAATGGATCTAGCCAGGTGCTGTGGTGTGCACCTGTAGTTCCAGCTACTCGGGAGGCTGAAGCAGGAGGATTCTTTGAGCCCAGGAGCTAAAGTCCAGCCTGGGCAATATAATGAGATACCATCTCAAAAAAATAAATAAATTTTTAAAAAGGAAAAAAAATTAACAGATCTAGGCAATGATCAATGACTGCTCATATCACAAAGACACACAATCTAATATTATGTGCCTCCAGATGGTAGTATATACCACACACCACCTAGAAAGTAGTCTAGCTCCCACTCACCAAGTGAAAAAAACCAAAAATCAACCCTGTATCTGATCAAGCTCCTAGATGTAACTACCAATTTACAGGAAAGACAGGGTCTCAGGAACATGTTAACACCATGGAGATGCACTCAGAAAAGTCCAGATGTAAAAAAAACTCTATAGGGCAAATATCCCAGTGTCTTCAAGATATAAACCACAAGGGAGGGAAGGAGAAAGGAAAAAGGAGAGGAGGGGGGAACACTACAGAGTAAAAACTAAAGGACATGCCAACCAACTACAATGTATAAAATATATTAAGAAGCTAGTTTGGTAAAACATTTGAAACAAAAATTTGATCAACAATATAGCTGACATGAAGGAATTACTGTTAATTATTTTATGTGTGATTCTCATGTTGTGGCTGTTTTTTATTTTAAAAAAAAGAATACTTACCTTCTAGAGATCCATATGAAAACAGTCATGGATAAAATAATATAGCATCTGAGATTTGCTTCAGAATAATCAGCACAGGGGAGGGCAGTACAAGGCAGTATAGACGAGACAAGAATCACCATGAGTTGTCAATAACTGAATTAGGTGATATGTAAATGGGAGTTCATTGTACTCTATCATTTTATAAGTTTGAAATTATCCACAATAAAAAGTTTTCCTTAACACTTCCTTGAGGTTGGACATGCTGGCTCATGCCTGTAATTCCAGCACTTTGGGAGGCCAAGGAGGGAGGATCGCTTAAGGCCAGGAGTTTGAGACAAGCCTGGGCAACATAGCGACACACACAAAAAATTTTTTTTAATTAGCCAGAAGCAGGGCATGGTGGCGCACGCCCAGCTATTTGGGAGGCTGAGGCGGAAGGATCACTTGAGCCCAGGAGTTTGAGGCTGCAGTGAGCTATGATCATACCACTGCATTCCAGCCTGGGTAACACAGTGAGACCCTAAGAAAAAAAAAATTAGCCAGACATGGTGGCATGCACCTGCAGTCCTAGCTAAGGTGGGAGAATTGCTTGAGCTCAGCAATTCAAGGTTACAGCGAGCTGTGATCGTGCCATGGCACTCCAGCCTGGGTGACAGAGCAAGACCCTGTCTATTAGGAAAAAAAAAAAAAAAAAGGAAGTCCCTTGAACATGAAAAACCAAACAATAAAGCTTCTAGAAAATAATATAGGAGAATATAATCATGACCTTGGAGGTGGAGAAGTATTTTCTTAAAGAAGATATAAAAAACACTAGTCATAAAGGAAAAGACTGGTATACAAGGCTAAATTTAAATTATGAATTTTTTGTTCATCAAAAGGTATTGCTGGAAGAAAATATTATCAACATATATAAAGGGGCTCATGGCCAGAAAATACTTTAAATGCCCATAAATCAATTTTTTTAAAAAAAGAAAATCCAGTAGTAAGATAGGCAAGAAACTCAGACACTTACAGAAAAGGAATATCCAAAATAGTCAACAGATACCTAGAAAGATGTTAAATCTCATTAGTTACTATGGAAATGTAAATTAAAAACATAGTGACACTGTGGTTAGACCATGCAGTGTTGGTGAGGATGTAGAGCATGCTGATACTATTAACATGCTGTTGCATGTAAACTGGGACCACTCAGGAAAGCCATTCTTTAGGAAGTAAAGCTGAACCTACTCACACCCCTCAACCCAGCAATTCCACCCCTAGGTTTATATCCAACAGATATGTGTATTCATGCTTATCAAAAGAATTGTACAAGAATGTTCACAGTAACATTATTTATAGTAGTCACAAACTGGAAACAACTCAAATGTCTCTAAATAGTAGAATGGGTAAATAAGTTGTAGTATATTCGTATGATGGAAACTATGCTGTAATCCTATTCCAGTGAATGAACTCTCCTTCACAACCATATGAATGGATCCTATATACATAATTCACATGAAAGAAGTTAAATACTAAAGACTGCAAACAGGCAAAACTAACCCATGGTGACAGAAGTCAGGATACTGAAAGAAGGGTTGGTAATGGGGTGTGAGCATGAGAAAGAATTTGGGTTCCTGGTAAATAAGTCCTGAAGACTTACATTTATAACAGATATGCTTTTCTATTTGTATATTTCAATTAAAAAAAAATTTCTAAAAATATGCTCAAGTAGGGATTGGACTAAAAAATTTCAAAAAATATATATGAATAGAAACAGCATTAAGGCAATTAAAACTGTTTAAAATTGATAAATCAAGAAATAAAGATAAAAGCATATTTTTTTCTAGACCAGTGCTGTCCAACAGGACTTTCTGTGATGATGAAAATGTTCTCTATCTGTGCTGTTCAATTTAGGAGCTTCTAGCAACATGTGGCTATTGAGCATTTGAAACACAGCTAGTGAGACTGAGAAACTGAATTTTAACTTTTATTTCATTTTAAAGAGTCACATGTAGCTACCATATTGGACAGCACAGATCAAGAGGCTATGAAGGCAACCACCATGGGAAACAGAATCCACTCAAATGTGTTTTCTCTAGGGAGTGGGACAGGATGAAGAAGTTGAAATGAGGCCTAGTTGCTTTTATCATAAAATCTTCTGTACTGTTAGACGTATAATTTTCTGTATGTATTACTTAGATAGAAATTTAAATTTTAAAACAGAAAAAAACCCTGAAGTATACACTCAAAACTGTTAACAGTGGTTATCTTTGGATGATGGGGTTTTTCTTTCCTTCTTTTTTAAAAAAATTATCTCTATTTTCTAAAATGTTTGCCATAAGGAAACACACCTATTCAGCAAATATTTACTAAGTCCCAACTACCACAAACTACTCAAAAAACTGCAGAATAAATGAACAAACATAAGGTTCCTGCCCTCAGGGAACTTCCAAATCAAGGGAGGAATCAAAATGTCTGTGGTATAAACTGTATTAGTAAGGTTGACTTTTAATTTTATTTTTTTTAAGAGACAGAGTCTTGCTTTATTGCCCAGGCTGGAGGGCAGTGGCATCATCTAGCTCACTGCAGCCTCAAACTCCTGGACTCAAGCGCTCCTCCTGCCTCAGCCTCCTAAGTAGCTGGGACTACAGGTGTGCACCACCATACCCGGCTAATATTTTTAAAAATTTTTTGTAGAGACAGGGTTGGTATGTTGCACAGGCTGGTCTTGAACTCCTGGTCTCAAGCAATCTTCCCACCAAAGTGCTAGGATTACAGGTGTGAGCCACAGGGCACGGCCCCAAGACTGACTTTTAAATAAATGAGTATATTCACACTCAAGGGAAGACCATCTCCTTAAAGTAGTCACCTTGAAGGATTATTTATTACAATACTTTAAGAAGCCCTATAATAGTTAAAACGGCTTCTAGCTATTGAAAAAAAAATCAAACCCACTTTCAAAGCACAAAGATATTTCATCTCAGATAACATTCCAAATAAGCTATGCATGCTATGAAAGCAATTTTAACAAAATTCCATGCTCCAAAGGAGAGTTCCTTTAGGAATTAAAAAAATTAGAAGCCAAAACCAAAATAAAACACCTAAAAATCTATTATTGTATTTAATTCTGTAACATGCATTTTTGGGAATAGAAAGGGTAAAACTAAATTAAAAATATAAATATTGAATTAACCTGTTTTTATGACTTATAGAAATAACCTTATTATTTGTCATGTTCTGTAGAAATAATAACGAACCAAATGATAAATATAGGATATCTTCTCACAAGGTCAATTTGACTCAGTATTCATTTATTTTACATTTAAAAAAATAAAAAGAAACACATATTCTGGAATAGAATACAAAATTCAAATGGATTTTAAAGAGGAAAGAGGAAGCTTCATGAGCACAGAGTGCTTCCTGGGAACGTCTTTCTTGCCACCCTGATGCCCAGGGGTTTGTCAGTTACTATTTCCTGCTATAGCTGGTACTTTGGTGGAAAAGTCTGAGAGAATCACTGTAGCACATCATTTGTTCCTTCACTTCCATTCATTCAACAATTATAATTTGAGGGCCTCTGCCCCAGATATTATGCTAGGGTGATGCTACATGAAAGATACACTAATGGGAGTAGAGACAAAGTACAGTGAACAGAACAGGAGGATCACCAAGGCCAGCTTAGGAAGAGTCAGGGCAAGCTCACAGGGGGCAGTATCTGAACCAAGACATGACAGATGAGGACCCTGATGGTCAGAGGAGGAAATCTCCACGCAGAGGGATCGGAGTGGTAGCTCAACATTACTGGAGCACCAAATACGGGGGTGGGAGGTGAGAAATGGTGGGAAATGATAATACAATATATTTTCCTGAGCACTTACTATATACCAGGCACTGTGTTAAGTACATTCAGTCCTTGTAACGACCCTATGTGATAGGTACTATCATTACTCTCCATTTTATGAATGAGGAAACTAAAACTTAGAGAAGGTAAGTAACCTGTTCATCATAAAGCCAGAAAGGGGCTAGCTCACAAAAGCCCTTTTCTACCTGCTGTGCAGTGTATTCTGGTGTTAATACACTGTGCCAGAGCCAAACAAAATACCACTATAAAGCACATCACAAAGAAGTTTACACGGACTACAGGTGACTGAAAGAGATAAATATAACAAGTTCAGAGGAAGGGAGAGATTTCTGTGGGCTGAATGGTTCAGAAAGCTTTACACAGAAGTTGGAATTGGGCTAGGTGGAGGGAAGTCAGAGGGAAGGACCAGACAGAGCACTGGGTGTGAGCAAGGGCTGTACGAAGTCAGCTGTGGCTTTGGCACCATGGGAAGTCATTAGTGGAGGCTAACACGGTAGGAGACAGTACAGTCAGGAAAATAGGGAGTGCTTAGGATGGCGGGAAAGTCAAGGGCGGATCCAGGAGGCCCAAGGACCCAAATGAGGAGCTGAACTTCATCCCGTTGGCAGTGGGTAGCCACTCAGGAGTTTTTGAGCAGAATGGTGAACTTAGGATGAATCCAAGTGACTCCTAGGTAAGAGGCTGTTGGGATGACCCATAAGCAAGATGATGAGGGCCCGGGTGAGCAGGTTATTGTGGCCAGGCCGGAAAAGGGGAAGTACCTTGGGGAGCAGAGTGTCAGAGTGATGACAAGCACTCAGGCTGTGAAATCGGGCTGATCTGAGTTCCAACCTGATTTTCTGGAGCCTTCAGTTTCTGCACTATAAAGTGGGGACAAAACTACCTACCTAACTAGCTTGCTATCAGGTTGAAATAAAATGAGATAAGATGTGTGAAGCATTCAAACAACAACAAAGATTATCTATATCCAGGGCTTCAAATGCACTAAACTTACCCATGTCCTGCTCACAATGTTGTTCTCAATACACGTCCTACATCACTTCTTTAAACATTCAACAAATATTTCTGGAGCACCAACTACCCACGAGTCACACGTTGACAATTCCTCCTCTACAAAGTTGTCTCCGCCTAGCCCAGCCCGAGCCGCTCCCTTTCGGAACTTTTGACCTCCCCGGTCCCCACCATTCATCTCGGCACTTGTTCACATACAGTTCTGTTGGTTTTTCCCAAGTCACTTCTACCATCTAACATACACCATTTTGTATCACTTGTTTCACGTGTGATTTTCTTTCCCATAAAACTAATCCTTGTAGGGGACAGAAAAGGATGTCTTATTTCCTTGTTATTATCACAAGGAGGATCATATTTAATAAGAAAAGTAACTAAGAAGAGGGTCCTTAGCTTTGGTTTTGCTCAAGAACTCAGCTCCCTAATCATCACATCTGCTTTCTAGCATAACGCACAGCCCGGTATAGCGCTGGTTTTCAAACACTTTCTTAACCCTTTCAGCAAATAAAATCAATACATAAAATTGAGAAAAGCAGATCAGCTCTGGTTAAAATGAGCATGAGGACTCAAGTACCAACCTGATGTCTGCTCCCAACTGTCAACTCCTGGGGCACCTATACTCAATACCTCAGCTATCCGGAACCAGCTTGAAAACTTATGGAGTAGGAAGTAGAGCACTGTCATGAGGCCCCCAGCTCTGACACTCATAAAGTTACCTAATTAATTTGACCCCTCCCCTCCATCTGCTCTCCAAAAGGCCCTCCAATCATCACTCCATAGACAGGAAAGTCCCAGGCTTAAAGCAAATGCCTTGAGGGCAGGGGGATACTTTTTGAAACCGAGTTCCGGAACAATGCTCATACCAAGAGTGCACCATTTACTAAAGCCACATTTTTTTTCCTTTTTTATCTAACAAATGTCAAACTTCCTTAAAGCAAACCAAAGCAAAGCTAAAATAACGCCTAGAGCAATTAGAGGAAAACCAGAACAAAGAGGCTTTCTAAGTGGCTTGTTAGAATTCTGTAAAGAACAGTCCTCACAATACGCTTCCCTATATTCATCATCAGTCAGAAATGATGGCACAAAAATTCTGTCAACACTAGGACCCGTCTTTTTGCTGCTAAAATAAATCCAGACAACAGCAATGGGCTTAGTGTAGGCACTTGAATCACCAGTGAATTAGAATTTTTCAGCATTCAGCACCAACAGAAACGAGTCAGTAGGCCTGAGATAAGTGAAAACAGAAGTTGCCATAGTAACTTGCACATTTACCCTAAAATGGCGGGAGTGGGAGTGGGGAAGTAGGTCCGTATTTCTGCTTAACTACCTCTATTCCTTGTCTAAAACAGCATCCTCCACCTGCCTCAGCGACAACAGGAGCAAGAGGGGGAAAATCAGGTGAGCTTTTCGAAAAAGCAGGGGGTGGGGAGAGGTCTGTCTAGGTGGAGGGAAGGAGAATCAAGAGGACAGTCAAATAAAAAAATCTCACGAGCTCCCTGGAAGTACCCCCAGGGAAAGCAGTTGCTGATCTAGGGCACCAGTACTAAGAAACTGTTGCTGGGTTACTACAAATCAGAAATTGCCACTTTTCCTGTAGCAGTTTAAGTACATCTAATGGAACACTTGGGAATGCATTATTAATGGCGTGGGTTGGGTGTAGCGGCAGGGAGGGAGGAATACTCTAGCACTGGGGAAATCTGAGGCCCATAGCAAGAAGCATTCTTTGATGGTTGAGAACTATGAACAGGGCTGAAGGATGCTCTAAAAGAGGGAGGAGGGTTGCTTCAGGGTTCCTTTCCAAAATAAGCTGATTTTTTAACACAGAAACACAGTGCCCTTTGATGCTTGGATCTGAAATGGCTACTAATCCAAGAGGGCCAGGGCCACTCTGGTCTCTAAGCTGGTGTGGGGAGCACCAGGGCTCATTATCAGCTCTTCCACTTGCAGTGCCAAAAAATGCGGGAAACAGGTTAAGCAGAAAGCATTTGGAAGCAGGTGCTGTTCTACTTTCCTCCAGCTGTTAGTGTCTGTATGGGGATAACTTAGGGCAGCGGTCCCCAACCTTTCTGGCACCAGGGACCTTTTTCATGGAACACAATTTTTCCATGGACCAGGGAAGGGGGAATAGTTTCGGGATGATTCAAGTGCATTACATTTATTGTGCACTTTATTTCTATTATTATTACATTGTAATATATAATGAAATAATTGTATGACTCACCATAGGTTGGGGCATTTACTAATGATTTTGACCACTTGGTGTGAAAGTCCTAGTATCCAGAAGATGACAGAAAGAATAATCCTTCAGGGGCGGGGGGGGTGTCAAAAAAGCAGGAGCATCTTTTTAACCAGTGACTATTTCAAACACACACCTGTAAACACCCTATTGTACTGTCCAGGAGTCTAGGCTTCCCTGGGAAAGGCCATTCAAACAGCACTGGGGAGTGTACTTCAGCCCAGCAGCACACCTAGCTGCAGAGTAGAGGAAGGACAGGCTCAGTCTCAAATTTGAGCTCAAGTTTTCAGAAACAAGGTAGTATCTGCAAATTATCCCCTTGTGCTTCTGCACGTCTCTATTCTTCTGCCCTATGAGGGCCGGAAGAGAGACTCAGAGACAGCAACATTCACGATCACTTTAGAGACCAACAAAAGCCAAGACCTTGGGAGAGAAGCACCTAGAACAAGCCTGCTGTCTGGACTGAGGAGAGAGACCTGGAGCAGCAGGTATGAGGCCTCCATAAATACTATGGCAAGAAGGAACACGTGCTGAGCAGTGTGTGCAGAAACCGAAGGTAGGAGGCAACAAGAAGTCAATCACTTTTGGGAGGGAACTGTGAGAACAAACAGATGCCATTCTGTCACCACCTCTCAGCACAGCCCAGAAAATCACTCAGTCTGGCCAGCTCAGAAACATTTTTCCTTTACATACAGCAGCACAGAGGACAAAGAGATATTTGTGGAAAAAATCATTTTTAAAAACTTTTTATTCCAGAAAATGTTCAAGCATGCACAAAGTAGAGAGAATGAGATAATGACCTATCACCCAGCTTCAAAAATGGTTAATATTCTAGTGTTAATCTTAAGGCCTAGATAGAACCCTTCACTAGAATGATCCCTAAGTGTTACACGTCCAAAGCCCGCAACCCAAAAAGGCAACTTCTAAATTCACAGGAACCCCAGGAGGTGGCGATTCTAGGAAAGCAGCAGTGGGAAAGGAAAAGGAGCAGACGTCAATTTCAATTCTTGAGGCACGTCCACCAGAGTAATATACCCACAACGTGTTTCTACAGGTTATATCATCTGAGTTTGTAATTCCTAAAAGATGCATTTCTGTCTGCTGAGCAAGAATCAGTGTGTTGCAAAAACCCTCAAGGGAAGGCTCCGCAGGCACCACCATCAGTCTTCCAGGACGTTGTCTTGGTTACAACCACTTTCCATTTTGACATAAGCATTTAGGGTAAACTTGAGCAAAACAAGACAATACAGATTTGGTCCATTTATGACCCACTAAAACCCACCATGTGCTGGCATTTGGAGAATCCCAGGCAAAATCTCTACTTACTGGTACTGTTACATCATCATAAAAACTCCAAGCTAAGGCCCATCTCATTGTCCGACCTTGACAGAATTCAGTGTAGGTGACTTTAGGAACCTGAAACCAACAAACACAGCATCTCATCAAACTGACATCATTCTACCAATATGTTTCTGGCTGCTGCCCCATGTTAAATATCTGTTGGTCTTTCTTTTTAATCAGTTAGCAAACACTATTATCAAAAACCAGTTAAACATAGCTGCCTAATAATGAATGAATAAATTATCTCTCAACAAAGTTGTAATTTTTTTCCTTCCGTAAAACATTAGAGAGAATTTACAGATCTGGCTTGAAGGTTCAAATATTTAAAACACCTAAAACACACCTCTTCAAAGAATCATTTGTAAAATGATTCAAGTGTTTTTTTGTTTTCTTTTTTAAGAAAGAGAGCTATGCAATCTCTACTTTATCAGATTCTAGGAAAGAAAAAAGGAACTACTTTGTAGCTTTCACAATTTACCAAAGAAATCGTGTTGTGGGGAAAACAGGATGAGTAGAATGTCAGAGAGAAACCAGAGATCAGAAACTTGGTTTCTACTCCTGACCCGCATCCGACCCCTTTTGCTGAAAAGTCATCTGACTCATGTCTACTCATGCCAAACACCATAAACTGGGAGGGAAGTGGTGGGGGAAGTATTTGTGACCTGCCTTTCAAAACAGGGAAGGCTACACTCATGTGGACTGTCACCCTAGTGGGAAGTACGATGGCCTGACACTGTGTTCTGGTTCTAGCTGTTCTTCCATAACTAACTGTGTGGCCTGGAGCAAGCCCCTTAGCCTATCTAGTCTTCAGTTCTGCATCTATAAAGGAGTCAGATGTGAGGTCAGTGGTAGACACCAGGTTTTCTGATTTCTGGTTTTTCTCTGACATCCTACTCATCCTGTGTTTCTCCACCTTGTTTTTGTTTTAATTGTCAAAGAAGACCTTGTTTTAATAATCTATAAAAAGTCCCTTTTTGCCCTAAAATTACAGAATTTAAAAAAAACAAGGAAAAAACAAAAACATCACATTTAGTGTTTCAGGTTCTGTACTAAAACTACCATCAAAAGTAGATACACCAGAACAGTAATGACAAAGCCTCACCCCTTGTATGCGAAGCTCTTCCTTCAGTGGTGCCAGGCTACATTTCTTTCCTAGCATACAGCTATACCACCTGTGAAACAAAATCAGACAAGTAAACATTATTTACGTGGCTATATTTTTAAACTCAAGTGAACAAGTTGAGAACAGCAGCAAACAAACACTAAGTTACAAGTGACAATAACAAGAATTGCATACAATGTATTTAGACAGAGACTGAATCTAGTGATGGAAAATAAGCCCAAAACAATTTTAAAAAACCAAAAATCCACTTAGCCTCTCTGATGCTTCAGGGCTATATGTATTTGGAAAGAGGGTAAAAGAGAGAGGTCTCACCTGTCACTGAAGGCCTTTTAGATCTAGGACAGAAATTAGTCAATAACAATAACAAAAATGTGTATAAACACCCCCAACACAATACTAAGGTAACTTATAAAATCCAGCATGAACCTGTATTGTGAGATGTCCCCACCTGCAAGTAATTTAAGGATAGATAATACATTAGAGTTTCAACAGATCATGATATCAATTTGTTCTACAGTAAATACAAATCCAGAAGAGGGAGTGTGCAGTGAACTGGTTAAAAGGTGAAGTGATAGAATTTATTTCTTCTGATTATTCTATTCTCTCAGAGACAGAAACAAACAAGGTGAGCCCCACAATTGCCAAAGCTTACTGCTTGAAGGAAATTTCCAGGCTGCAGTGCAGGGAAAGGAAATTCAAACATAGCCCAACAGCCTTGCTGAGCTGATGAGACAGAGATCAAAGTTCAGAGAGGCTGAGGCAGTTAAGATTTGTAAAGCAAATTAACAGGAGCAAATTAAACCCAAGTAAGAAGAAAGGAAACAACAAAGATCAGAGCAGAAACTAATAAAAGAGAAAACAACAACAACAACAAAATGAAGAAGAATAATGAAACCAAGGGCTGGTTCTTTAAAAACAATTTTTTTGAAGTCAAGAAAAAAGAGAAATCATAAATTATCAATATCAGGTTTGAAAGAGGGGGCATCACAGACATTAAAAGGGTGGGAAGAGAATATTTATGAACAACTTTTTGCCAATAAATTTCACAACGTAGATGAAACAAGATAAATTTCTTAAAACACAAACTACCAAAGCTTACTAAGACATAGATAACTTGAATAGTTCTGTATCAATTAAAGAAATTGAATTTGTATTTAAAACCCTTCCAGGCCCAAGTCACTTCACTGGTGAATTCTACTAAATATTTAAGGAAGAAATAATACCAAGTATATACAAACGTCCAAAAAATTTAAGAGGAAGGAACACTTCCCAATGCATTTCATGAGGCCAGCATTACATTGACAAATACAAGACATTATAAGAAAGCTATAGGCCAGTAACCTTCATGAACATAAGATATAAAAATCCTTAACAAGGAGGAGAAAGGGAAGATTTGTTGAAAGGGTACAAAGTTCCAGTTAGACAAGAGAAATAAGTTTTAGTGATCTAATACATAGCATAGTGACTATAGTTAATAATGTACTGTATATTTCAAAATTACTAAAAGAGATTTTAAATGTTCTCACCAAAAAAAAATGATAAGTAGGTAAGGCAAGGAATATGTTAATTAGTTTGATTTAAGCACTCCACAATAAACACAAACAGTCAAAGGCCACATAACATTTCAGTCAACATCGGACCACGTATATATGACAGTAGTCCCATGCGATTATAATCAAGCTGAAAAATTCCTATCACCTAATGATGCTGTTACCGTCATAGCGCAATTACTTTTATTTTTTACAAATTTAATGTAGTTTATGTGTACAGTGTTTATAAAGTCTGCAGTAGTGTACACTAATGTGCTAGGCCTTCACATTCACTCACTGACTCACCCACAGCAACTTCCAGTCTAGTAAGCTCCATTCATGGTAAGTGCCCCAAACAGGTATACCATTTTTAAAATCTTTTATACCATATTTTTACTTTACCTTTTCTATGTTTAGATATATTTAGATTCATAAGTACATACCATTGTGTTACAGTTGCCTATGGTATTCAGTACAGTAACATGCTGTACAGGTTCGTAGCCTAGGAACAACAGACTATACCATACAGCCTAGTTGTGTAGCAGACTATACCATCTAGGCTTGTGTAAGTATATTCTATGGTGTTCGTACAATGACAAAACTGCCTAATGACAAATTTCTCAGAAGGTATCCCCATTGTTAAGTGACACATGACTGTATATCAAAACATCATATTGTATCCCATAAATATATACAATTATTATTTGTCAATTAAAAATGAAATATGTATAAAAAAGGTAAAAAAAAAATCCTTAATAAAATACTAGCAAACTTAATCCAGCAATATATAAAAAGAATAATACATTATGACCAAGTGGAGTTTACCAAGAATGCAAGGTTGGTTCAATATTCAAAAATCAGTATATATAAATCATCATATTAATCAACTAAAAAGAAAAACCACATTATCATCTCAACAGACATAAAAAAGCATTTGCAAAAAGTCAACACCCATTCATGATAAAAACTCTCAACAAACTAGGAATAGAAAGGAACTTCCTTAAACTAATAAAGTGAATCTAAAATGCCAAAATACTTTAAAAAAAAAAATTCCCTACTACAGCCAACACCATATTTAATGGTCAAAGTATGATGAGATTCCCCTAAGATTGCAAATGAGTCAAGGACAGCCACTCGTCACCACTTCTATTCAAAATTGTCCTGGAGATCCTAGTCAACACAGTAAGGCAAGGAAAAAAAATAAAATGCATACAAACTGAAATGAAAGATGTTAAACCACCTTTATTCACAGAAGACATGGTCACCTGGGTAGAAAATTCTATGAAACCTAGGAAAAAGCTATTAGAACTAATAAGTGAGTTCAGCAAGGTCACAAGATAAAAGGTTAATATAAAATCAACTGTATTTCCTTATACTAGCAATACACAACTAGAAACTAAAATTTTAAAATTCCATTTATAAAAGCATCAAAATACACAAAATACTTAGGAATAAAGTTGCCATGATATGTATAAGAAAACTACAAAACATTGCTGAAAGAAACTTAAGACCTAAATAAATGAAAAGCTACACCAGGTTGGATTGGAAGACTCATTATCAGTAAGGTACCAGTTCTCTCCAATTTGATCTATAAATTCAACACAATCCCAACCAAAATCCCAATAGTCTTTTTCATAAAAATTAAAAACTGATTCTAAAATTTATGTGGACAAACAAAAGATCTCAAATAGCTAAAACAATTTTGAAAAAGAACAACAAAGTAGGAGGACTGATGCTTCAGATCACAAGACTTGTATAAAGCTATGATAATCAAGACAGGAGGATGTATAAACATAGAAATCAACAGAATGGAAGAGAGTCCAGAAACAGATTCACTTATAAGGTCATTTGATTTTAAACAAAGGTTTCCAAAAGTTTGCTCTTCAAAAGAGACTGTTATAAAAATCCAAAGGCAACCACAGATTGGGTGGACACACTTGCAAAACACATTTGATGGCCAGGCGTAGTGGCTCACGCCTGTAATCCTAGCACTCTGGGAGGCCGAGGTGGGAGGATTGCTTGAGCTCAGGAGTTTGAGACCAGCCTAAGCAAGAGTGAGACCCTGTCTCAATTAAAAAAAAAAAAGGATGACCATACCAAATGGTGTCAACTGAAACCCTCATATATTCCTGGTGGGAATGCGAAATACTGTACAGCCACTTTGAAAAACAGTCTGGCAACTTCTTATGAAGTTAAACATATACTTACCATAGGACCCACGAGTCCCTACTCTGAGGTATTTTACTCAAGATAGAGGAAAAGTTAAGTCCACACACAGACTTGTAAGCAAATATTCATAGCAGTTTTATTCATACTAGCCCAAACCGCGAAATAACCCAAACGTCCATCAACTGGTGAACAGGTTAACAAATTGTCATATATCCATACAACAACATACTATTTAGCAACAAGAAAGGGCAAACTACTGATACAAACAAAGAATGGATATGCTATATGAAAGAAGCCAGACATATAAACTTACATTTTGTATGATTCCACTTAAATGAAAAGTCTAGAATAGGCAAAACCATTGTGATGAAAGTAAATTAGTGGCAACTAAAGGCTAGGAGTGGGTGGGGATAGACTACAGAGGGGCACTAGAGAACTTTTTAGGGTGATGGAAATGTTCTATATCTTTTTTTTTTTTTTTTAAGAGACTGTGTCTGGCTCTGTCACCCAGGCTGGAGTACAGTGGCGTGATCATAGCTCACTGCAGCCTCGAACTTCTGGGCTCAGGAAATCCTCCTGCCTCAGCCTTACCTCTCAAGTAGCTGGGACTACAGGCATGCACCACCACATCTGGCTAATTTTTAAATCTTTTGTAGAGACAGAGTCTCGTTATATTGCCCAAACTCCTGGCCTCAAGTAATCCTCCTGCCTCGGCGTCCCAAAGTGCTGGGATTACAGGCCTGAGTCACTGTGCCCAGCCTATATTTTGATTATGGTGGTGGTAATGTACACATTTGTCAAATTGTAGAATTTTACTGTTATTCAAATTTACCTCAATAAAACTGATTTATAAGTGTGATTATATTATACTTTCAAATATACATAAAAGAATAGTCAATAATATAGCTATGTTTTGTATATTTATTTGCTTTTTGTTTTGTAACATAGCTTAGTCACACTACCAATATATATCCTGTCTCCTGCTTTCTCACCAAGCATCATAATTACTCCTGTCATTCAAAATTCATCTAATTGCACATTATCTTAAAAGGGAAATTTCACATTAAGGGATATACATTCAACATTTAACTGTTTATATACAAAACAGTTACTATGAAGGTGAATTTTAAAATGACTAAAATTCTAAGAGAACTTAAGAGTCTCTAAAATCACACATTACCTTAAAACTATACAAAATTACCATTTTTATAGGTTGAAGACTGGCAATCTCATGTTTCAACCTAGTACATTAAATAATATAAGTGAAAATCTTATTAATTTTAAAAGCACGACAAATACTATTATATTGCTTTAGAAATAGTGGGCATTGACAAATATTTTTTCTTCATTGTTTGTGGGTTCAACAACAGATGACTGTACCTATTTTTGTTTAGTCGATCCTTTTTCCCTTTGAAAATACAAAGAAAGAATTGTTCTACCTAAACTACTTAAAAAAAAATACCCAGGCAAATCTATTTTAAACATAACCAATTTTATTTGGTAGTTTTAAAATATTCGGAAGAAAAACAATATGCTCCCTTTAAGAAGATGGTACATAAACAGAGAAATCATTAAGCAGGAACTAAAAGCCTTGGGTATATTAGGAACAAGATGAAGAAAGAGAAATTAGGAGCAATTAGTGCTAACTTAGTAACTGTATAAAATAGGTTAATTAACACTTTTCCTTTAAAACTAGCATTCCTGAACAGATTAGATAAATCAGTGCCACTAGAAGCCAAAAAAGGGCCTAGAAGAGGGAAAAAAAGATATTATAACATTCTTCAGGAGATGGAAGAAAGCAAATATTTAGATAAGTTATTTAGATAAGTAAGTAAACATGTCATTGATACTTAACATAAACTTGGGAGAGTTCATTTTTTTTCTTTTCTTTCTTTTTTTTTAATTGAGAAAGTCTCACTCGGTCGCTCAGGATGGAGTGCCGTGGCGTCATCACAGCTCAGTGCAACCACAAACTCCTAAGCTCAAGTGATCCTCCTGCTTCAGCCTTCCGAGTAGCTGGGACTACAGGTGCACACCACCACACCTGGCTAATTTTTCTATTTTTTGTAAAGATGGGGATCTCACTATGTTGCGAGGCTGGTCTCGAACTCCTGGGCTCAAGCGATCCTCCCTCCTCTGCCTCCCAAAGTGCTAGGATTACAGGCTTGAGCCACTGCACCCGGCCTCATATTTCTTTTAACCCTTGCATTAAGCTGAATACCATAGTGACAATCTTTTAATATTTAATCTCAACATACTTGATGTTTTCAGCAACAGTTATTATTTCTTATAGAAAAAGCAGAAGTCACTGGATGTGTTAAAAATCCTATTTTAGCTGCACATTTAAAAAATGCTTACCCACTAGATCCTAACTACTCTCAACAGGCATCTTGTGACAACGAATCAAAATGCAAGTGGAAAAAAAATGAACAAAAGGAAGATCTGGTTGCCCAAGAGACTTTGAACCCATTATACTATTTTAATCATGAAAGTAGCACTCGATTCACTACAACATTTAGGAATTCCTCTGAGATGGCAGGTTTCAAGAAAAATTATTTTGAAATAATTTCAAACTTTCAGAAGAATTGCAAGATTAGTACAAACGACTCCAGTATCTCCTTCACCCAGATTCACCAGTTAACATCTTCCCCCATTTGCTTGTTCTGTGTGTATGTATGTTTTTTTCTAAACTGTTTGAGAATTAACTACAGACATCATCATGCCTATCAACTCTAATATTTTGGCATGTACATTTTAAAAACAAGGGCATTCTTTCTTGTAACCAGAGAACAATTATCAAATTGGTAAAAATTTAACATTCATTCAATACTATCATCTGGAATATAGTTCACATTCAAATTTCACCAATTATCCCAATTTTCTCCCCTGATGCAAGAGCTAATCTAAGATTGTGCATTTCATTTATTTGTCACGTCTCTTTAGTCTCCTTCAATCTGGAATAGTTCCTCAGTCTTTTCTTATGTTCATGACCTTAATATTTTTGAAGAACTGTTTTACAAGATCCCTCAATTTGGTTTCTCTGAAGTTTCCATGTCATTAGACTCAGCACATTTTTGGCATGAACAGCACAGAGGTGCCACTGTGTCCTTCTAGGTACATCACATCAGGACACTCACCTGGTCACGTGGTGCCCCCACATGTTTTCTTCACAGTAAAGTTCCCACATTTCTCTTTGTAATTGTAAGTAATCTGTGGGCAAATAGTTTGAAACCAGGTAATTATCCTGGTTCTTCTTCAAATTTTCCATTGTTGATTCTCCCATGAATCAATTATTAGTATGATGACTGCAAAATGGTAATTTTTCTAAATTTATTATTCTCTCTATATTTGTTGGCATTCACTTTATCCCTCCTATGTGTTTCATTTATTAATTTTATTCAACAGGTTACAAACCATTATTGTCATTATTCATTTTGAAACTCATATTGTCCCGGATTTGGCTTGAGCTGGCTCTATGTCCTTTTGACATGTCCTTTTTTGAGCACTTCATTACTTTCTGGTACTACAAACATTTACAAACATTTTCTACAATTCTGTGGGTTGTCTTTTCACTTTCTTGATGGTGTCCCTTGCAGCCCAAAAGTTTTAAATTTTGATGAAGTCCAGTTTACCAATTTTTTCTTTTGTTGCTTATGCTTTTGCTATCATATCTAAGAAAACATTGCCTAATTCAAGGTCATGAAGATTTACTCAAATATTTTCTCCAAGAGTTTTAGTTTTAGCTTTTACAATTAGGTCTTTCAGGCTCATATTTATCCTGACTCAGCACTGGAATTAACGATTTCTCCAATGAACTCTGGTTCGTTTTATTGGGGCATGGTTATTTAGAAACTTTTAAAACCAAATCTTAAATTGAAGCATAATATAGAAAAACAGATAAAAGCAGAGGTTTGGGGTATAAGCAACTATGATTCTAGTCTAAAAATTTCTCTAAGTAGTAAAAGCCAACACCTTGCTTCCTATAATAAATAACCAAGATAAATGCTCCTAGATATTCACCAAAGCAGCTCTAATGTCTGCCTGATCTCAAAATTTACTATTTAAACTATCATAAGTTCCAAATCTTCATGGCTAAAAATAAACTTTTATGCTCTGTTCTGATAAATTATAAGTGACTTTAGTTATTCACAGACATTTTTATATGGGTAAGAAACACTACACTGTAACAAGCAAGTGGAACCAAGGCTTTTAATTCCTTATTACTCCTTTTTAGGCTGCTTGATGGACTGAAAATACATGACTGTTGATTTTAAGAACTCTCTTCTATGACCACCTAAAGCAGAATCAACCAGTGACTACCTCTTGTAGAGGGAAATGCCATAAAAGTTGATACAGCTAGGCTGGTTGTTTGCACCTGTAATCCCAGCACTTTGGGAGGCTGAGGCAGAAGGATCACTCTAGGCCAGGAGTTTAAGACTAGCCTGGGCAATAGAGCGAGACTCTCATCTCTACAAAAAATTAAAAGATTAGCCAGGTGTGGTGGCATGCACCTGTACCTACTGGGGAGGCTGAGTTGGGAGGATCATGTGAGCCCTGGGCAACAGAGCAAGACGCTGTCTCAAAAAAAAAAAAACCCACAAAATATTGATACTGCTAGCTCATCATGGCACGAGCCACTGGATCCAACCTTTTCTCCCAAGGCCTTAGAGCAGACACCAATCAACGAGACTCTGCCATATCAAACTTCAAAAGGAATTAAACTAAGCATGATGCCCTAAGTTAAAATGATGAAGTGCACATAACCTAATTCATTAAAAAATAATAATAATAAAGTAGCTCCTTCTCTTTCAGGCTGTTTATCCTTCTTCTTCTTACCTTAGTATGAAGGAAAAATCAAAATAGGAACATTTGCCCCCGTGGAGCTCACAACTAGGAAATTTTCCTTCATGCTTTAATTGTAAAAATGCTATGCTATCTAAAGAACAAGCTGGTATACCATTTGTCACCCAAGACTTATCTATCTTTGGTATCTGTGTAGGGAACTGAGGGGCACATTTCTTTATAATGATATCCCATAACACCTTTATGAATTTGCACCCCCAGTTTGGGTCCCAATCAAAGATAAAACCAGGCTGGGCGCAGGGGCTCATGCCTGTAATCCTAGCACTTTGGGAGGCCGAGGTGGGAGGATTGCTTGAAGCTGGAGTTCGAGACCAGCCTGAGCAAGAGCAAGACCCCCTCTCTACAAAAAATAGCTACTCAGGAGACTGAGGCAGGAGAATCACTTGAGCCCGGGAGTTTGAGGTTGCAGCGAGCTATGAGGATGCCACTGCAGTCTAGCCCGGGCGACAAAGTGAGACTCTGTCTCAAAAACAAAAACAAAAACAAACAAGAAAAGATGAAACCAGAGGTCAAAGACAGCCATTCATAACAGTCTCAAAAGATTGCAGTTCAGTAAGAAAGAAGAGAAGTGGTACAATCTTTGCAATAGTGAAAATAAAAAGCAATCTAAACGTCCAAAAATAAGGAATCAGTTAATTCTGGACTGTTGTCAAGCTATTTAAAATTGTTGCTATGCATACTATTAAGCACAAAGAAAGGAAGGAATGAAAAAAAGTAAAGTTAAAAAGAAAAGCAGAAGACAAAATTCTTTGTATTCATGGTTACAACCACATGAATAAGAAAAGAGAAAGAATTGATTGGAAATGCACCCCCAAATAAGCTAACGGTTGTGTCAGAATCCTGGGATCAATGCTTTTCCATTTTCTAATTTCCTATAAATGTGGTTATGCTGTTTAAGAGATAACAAAATTATAAATAATAATAATATTATCTAACATTTCACAGCATGTTACAGTCTCCTAGAACAGTCCAGAGTTGAAATGACACTATTTAATAGTCACTATTATTAATTATATTAAATATGTATTCATTTAATTCTATAACCACCCTATGAGGTAACCACTATCATCCCATTTTACCAAGAAGAAAACAAAATTTTAATCATAAGTCAAAGGATCACATTCAAAGGCCCTGATTTATTAAACGTATTGCCCGTTCCCAAAAATGTGGATTATACCCAAATCTAAGAAGTACCCATCATCTGGAAGGAGGTAGGGCTCAGAAAGGAAAAGGCAAAAAGAGAGAGAACGGGTAAAAACAGTATCAAGTTGGTGGTTTACAAAATACAAATCTCTGGTTCCTAGAAAAATCATAAAATTACTGCTATAAAGGCATCAGCTACCGAACTAATAACCAATGACGAGAGTAGAATTCAGGCCATGAGGAGTTTCATACAGAAAGTCTGGTAATTTATCTAGAAGGTTAAATGGGTGAATCTCCCCCCTCAAATGCTAGTAAGTAAACTAAAGTCACAGGCACAAAAAGTCAAGGTAAAGGTGACAAGCACTTGTAAATCTTCATCAATGCTAGAAAGGCTGTTGACTTGGAAATGCAACTGCAGCTTAGAGCTGTAGCAGCTGCCAAGGGTAGGTGAAAAGATCACTGGACTAGAATCAGGAGATGTGGGTTTGAAGTTTCTAATCTACAAAACTAGGAAGTTGAATAACTTTACCTCCCAAGGTCCTTCCAGCTTTTATCAAAGCTGGTCCTTCCTTAAGATACAAAACAAAATTGTAATAGCTGCTGAGTATGACTCAGGTGAGACACGATCTTAAAGGGAAGGTGCCAGCACTCCATCCTGAGATCAGTGCAACAACTTTAACTTATTTCACCCCATAATGTTACAAATTCTGCTTAGTTTCTGTGCTTAGTCAGGCACAAGAAGAAAAACATTTCAGAGGGATAAGAAACAGATGGTCGGGTTAAGGTACTTGCTTTTAAATCCCGTTTTCTTAGAGCTTCCAAATAAGCAATTTTCACAGCATTCTAAAATATGAGTCCCATATAACTCATAATTTGATATCAACATTATAATGTCAACTATAAAAATATACACGAGGACATGAACTGGTAATATCTACAAATGTAAGTAGTTATAGTAGGATGTGAAATTGAAAACAATATTCTCGAGCAATACTCTTTCACAAAACATTGCTCTCTTCTCTTTTCAATAAAAATCACTTCATTTCTTTCCTTCTTCTTTTATCTTCCCTCTCAACCTACATGAGTCCTAACAGAGCAGACAGTTGAACCCAGTTGTTTATTTATCTATCTGTCAATCTATCTATCTATTTATTTAGAGATTCACACAATGAAAAAAAAAAACCCTGTTCTAAATAAATCATAACTGAGTAATGTTTCCCATATATGATGCCAAGCTCAAAATGGTCAACTCTCCAGAGCCATGATGGGTTCTTGTAATTTATCTCTCCTAGCAAATTCACACCTTTCATTCATTTTGGGGGTCACTACAGAGCCAGGTACAAGCAGACATGAAACATACTGAATCACTTTCTATCCCTTAGAATGGTGTTCCTTTAAAAACATGTTTTTGTAGTTCAAATGGGACTTTGGAAATAATAGAATTTTATTGTTTAAATGCCTCCTAAAAACAACTCCAAGAATACAGTAGCCTAGAAGAGCCAACTATAGTTCCCACAAAAGCCAACAGATAATGAAATGGTCACATGGCTGGTTACCTTTTTTCATGAGTTTCAGTGCTGCTACATTCTTCAAGTTTATTTTACTTACTCAGACTCTTCTCAAACTTCAGTATAATTTTAGTCTCTTTCTTCTTCAAGAGACTCTAATGTGTCTTTAAAGAAATCAATTCAAAGTAAAATACATTGACCTTTGGCTTTAGCAATGCGTAACTTTTCTGAGAGGCAGACCATCCAATAATTAAGCTGCTTTCCACAAACACTGAAATAAACTCACATTTAACAAACCAGTATAACTGCTGATTTTGGAATTGGACTTTTACTAAAATAGGCAGCTATAAACACCTATAAATCCAAAAGAAAATGGAAAAGAATCTTCCCTATCCAGGAATTCCACTTCCGGATATACATCCAAAAGAAATGAAAGCAGGGTCTCAAGGAGCTATGTATACATCCTTGTTCATACAGCATTCTTCGCAATAGCCAAAGGGTTGAAGCAACCTAAGTGTCCATTAATGGACGAACGGATAAACAAAATGTGCTATATACACAATGGAATATTAATATTATTCAGCCTTAAAAAGGAAGGAAATCCTTATACATGCTACAACATGAGTGACCCTTGAAAACACTATGCTAAGTGAAATAAGCCACTCACAAAAGGACAAATGCTGTATGATTCCAGTTACATGAGGTACCTAGAGTGGTCAGATTTATAGAGACAGAAAGTAGAATGGTGGCTGCCATGGGCTGGGGGAGGGAGAGAATGGGGATTTTAATAGATACAAAGTTACAACTTTGCAAAATGAAGAGTTCTAGAGATTGGTTGCACAACAATGTGAATGTACACTTAAAAAATTTAGATGGTAGATTTTATGTTATCTGTATTTACCACAATAAAAAAAAATCCTCCCTATGTCCCAAAGCTAAATCCTAGGGTTGAAAGCTATTTTAGTTTTAAACTACCACATTATCCATCACTTCAACAACATGTGGCAGGGTGAGAAGTCAAGCGCAACAAATAACTGTTTTTGAGTACCTTATGCTACTTAATGACAGGTGTGTTGTCCAAAATAATTAGCTTTTAAAAGGAATAGCCTGAACCCTCCTCTGGAACTGGTTAGTGATCTCGGTTTCCCTTCATTAAGTTCCTGACAGCTCAATGTCTTCACATCTGTCACTGTTTGGGAGACTGATTCCAAGAACATAAATTGCTTCAAGGACTAGGCAACAAATTTATTCTGGTTCACAAGACACATCTGAACCCATCTGTTTTCTGATCAAAAGCCATATTTGAATCAGTTTTGTTCCATCACAGGACCATACTAATGAGAGCAATACAATCATGTTATTTTCCTCTTTTTTATCTATGTAGTAGAGATGGTTACAGGAAACAAATCAATTAAAGGCATGAGAGCATCCTCAGAAACAGGGTCTTTGCAGATTGTAGTATCCACTACCTTTGCAATCCTTCAGACCACTGTGATGACATTTCCTCTGAGTGACATGGTTTCTTTTGGAGTTATACAGGGCAAAATATTCCTATGTTGTAAGAACCAACTTACCTTAATCTTTTTTTAAGTTGTAAACTGTCATGAATGATCCTTTTAACAAACTCTAATTCACCTCCTTCTGCCATGATCTCTGTGATACCTCCTGTATTTACAGAACTAGGTGGAGGTCTTCGAGGATTTCGAGAGTTTACTCCCTGAAAAACAACAATAAAAAACCCTGGTGAAAGATTTTTACACCTTAAGAACCAAATCTTTGAAAATACTCTAGCTCTAAATAAGAATGCTTAGATGTAATTTTATTTTCCAAATATTATGCTAGATTTAGGATTTAAAAATCACATAGCTACTATAATATTATGTTTTAAACAACTGTACTCAGGCCAATATTCCTTCCTAGGTCTTTTCCCTTCCAACTTTGTGATTAAATGAAAAAAATTTACCTTTTTATATAGCCCAATCTGTCACTTTTTCATTATGCTTTCTGCCTTGGTTTCATGCACAGAAAATCTACCCAAAGATTAAATAAATATTTACTTATGTTTTCTTCTAGTACTTTTATGGTTTTGCTTTTTACATTTAAATATTTAATGTATCCTTATCTCCCACCATATGAAAAAGTTAACTTAAAATGCATCAAAGACCTAAATGTAAAAGCTAAAACTGTAAAACTATCAGAAGAAAACATAGGAGTAAATCTTCACGACCTTGAATTAGGCAATGTTTTCTTAGGTATGATAGCAAAAGCATAAGCAACAGAAGAAAAAACTGGTAAACTGGACTTCATCAAAATTTAAAACTTTTGGGCTCCAAGGGACACCATCAAGAAAGTGAAAAGACAACCCACAGAACTGTAGAAAATGTTTGCAAATCATTATCTATTAAGGGACTTGTATCTAGGATATATAAAGAATTGTTAGAACTTAATAATAAAAAGAAAAATAACCCAATTTAAAAATGGGCAAAGGATCTGAATAGGTATTTCTCCAAGACATACAAATGATCAATAAGCACATGAAAAGATGCTCAACATTATCAGCCATTAGGGAAACACTAATCAAAACCACAAAGAGACACCACTTCACACCCACTAGGATGGCTATAATCAAAAAGATAGGTAAGTGTTGATGAAGATGTGGAAAATTGGAATTCTCAAACTGCTGCTGGTGGGAATATAAAATGGCATAGTCACTTTGGAAGAGTCTGGCAGTTCCTCAAACAATTAAACATAGAGTTACCATATGACCCAGCAGAAATATAGATATACCCAACAGGAATGAAAACTTACATCCACAGAAATACTTGTACAGAAATGCTCACAGCAGCATTATTCATAAGACCCAAAAAGTAGAAACAACCCAAACGTCTATCAACTGATGAACGATAGGTAAAACAAGACATATCCACATAATGGAATATTTGGCAAGAAAAAGAAATGAAGCACTGATAGGGGCTACAACATGGATGAACCTTGAAAACATTATTATTCTTAGTAAAACACGTCAGTCACAAAAAAACACATATTATATGATTCCATTTATATGAAATGTCTAAAACAGGCAAATCCATAGAAACAAAGTAGACTGGCAGTTGGCTAGGCCTAAGGATGCTCAGGAGAGACCGAGAGTGACTGCTAATGGCTAGGGGGTTTCTTTTTGGGGTGATGAAAATGTTCTAAAATTGGCTGTGGTGATGGCTGCACAACTCTGTGGACTTAGTTCCATTGCTATAATAGTAATGTTCTATTTCTTCATTTGGGTGCTGGCTCCACAGGAGTGTTCACTTTGGAAAATCCAGTCTACACTTGTGACATGTACTTTTATGTATAATATATATGTTGTATCTCAATATCAAAAAAAATTACACTCCAGGATGTGGTTACTTTAGTTCATATAATTTATCTGCATTGACAGCTAAAATTTAGACTTCTTAAATCGTGCTTCACTTTATGTTCCAATCTAGAATGTTGGTATTGTTAATAATTTTTTGTCCAAACCACCCCCCTCCACCAAAAAATTTAATTCATCCACATTTTGTTATGAGGCATGTAAATGGTACTTTTACGGTATCTGCGTGATTCTAAAAACTATTTATTCTCTCAAAAGTTTTAAGCACACATATACCCTCATTTCCTTCTGATTAATATTACTCACTTTTTATTATTAATAAAGGCTTCATTAGCTAAAGGAAAACTCAGGTTAAGTTAATAACATTTTATAGCACTGAGTTTTTTAATAGGTTAGTTCTTTTTATCCAATGCATCTCTATCCATATCCGTGAGCAAATATATTTGTCATGTGAAGTTGGAAAGACTAAATCAGACATTTATTTACTATCAAATGATAGGTGGCAGGCAGTAAAAACAAGCGCTTTCCTTCCTAAGCCAACAAGTATAGTCCAGGAGTGGACTATGACCTAAGTTGATCTGATCAGAAGAAAATCAAATATTCAATGGTCTGGGGAAGAAAAGAGCTCTCTCCTCACTCTCCCACCCCCTAAATATTACTGTACCACAAGTAAACGAGCCTGAGAAAAACCACCAAGGACCAGGTCAGAGCCAAGAGAAAAACAGAGCCCTTTTAATACTGTGAACACCTTGATCAAATCATTCCTGAAGTCCAAACTATTGCTGGATTTCTCAGATATGTAAGCCAATAAACTTTTTTCATTGTTAAGTCAATCTGAAGAGGATTTTTAGGTACAGTCATCCCTTAGTATCTGAGGGAGACTGGTTCCAGGAACCCCCTCTGATACTAAAATCTGCAGATGCTCAAGTCCCTTATATAAAATGGCACAGTATTCAAATATAACCTACACATATCTTCCTGTATACGTTAAATCATCTCTAGATTATTTATAATACCTAATACAATGTAAATGCCATGCAAATAGCCTTGACATTGTATTGCTTTTTTATTTGTATTTTTTATTGGTTTTTCCCTCCCCAAATACTTTTGATCCATGGTTGGTCGAATACACAGACAGAACCCACAGATGCGAAATATACAGATATGGAGGGCCAAATGTACATCAAACCAAAAGCATCCTAACTGATACAGCTTCCAAAAGCCGGGTGCAGTGGCACCCGCCTGTGGTCCCAGCTACTTGGGAAGCTGAGGTGTGATGATCGCTTGAGGCCTCCCTGGGCAACATAGCAAGACCCTGTCTCAAAAAAAATGAGCACTCTTTGCTCTCATTTCTGCAAACAAGGAAAACTTAGAAAGTATTCAATTACTTTAAAGCAGAAAGACATTTTACCTTGGCTTCCAATTGATTGGCAAAAAAGGGAGGGTTGCACATGCAAAAGTCATAGATTATCTCAGATTCTTCTTTAAGAGCATCCATCAGGAGTGTCTTCTGCGGCACTTTTACCACTAGGAGAAGAAACAGGAACTGTTAACTACTATTAATGTGGTGGTGGTTTTAAAATATAGCCATGTTCTGCATAATGATGTTTTGGTCAACAACGGACTGCAACACTGGGTGCAGTGGCTCATGCCTATAATTCCAGTAACGTAGGAAGCTGAGGCAGGCGTATCACTTGAGGCCAGCAGTTTGAGACAAGCCTGGGCAGTGCAGTGAGACCCCCCCTCTAAAAAATTTTGTTTAAAAATTAGCTGGGCATGGTGGTGCATGCCTGTAGTCCCAGCTACTAGGGAGGCTGAGGCAAGGAGGATGGCTTGAGTCCAGGAATTCAAGGCTGCAGTGAGCTATGATCACGCCACTGCACTCCACCCTGGGCAACAGAATGAGACCCCATCTCAAAAGAAAAAAAGAGACAAAAATGACCGCGTATATGACAGTGATCCCATAAGATTATAATACCAAAGTTTTACTGTACCTTTTCTATGTTTAGATACATAAATACTCACCATTGTGTTATTCAGTACAGTAAGATGCTGTGCAGGTTTCTAGCCTAGGAGCAGTAAGCTACACCATATAGCATAGGTGTGTAGCAGGCTATACTATCTAGGTTTGTGTATGTACACTCTATGATGTTCACAGGATTGACGAAATCACCTAATGATATATTTCTCAGAATATATCCCTGTTGTTAAGCAACGCGTGACTGTATGTCTACACATTCTTTGGCACTACTCCCTTCAAGAGGTGGAGTTTAATTTCCCTCTCCTTGAATGTAGGCTGTACTTAGTGACTCAACTTTATAGAACAGAATATAATGGAAGTGACAGGGTGTCCAAGTCATAGGAAGCAATATGGCTTCCTCCTTGCCCTTTTTCCTGAGTTACTTGCTCTAGGAGAGGCCAACTGATATGCTTTAAGGACACAAAAGTAGCTCCATGGAGACATCCACATGGCAATGAACTAGGATTTCCTTCCAACAGCCACGTAAGTGAGCCACCTTGGATGCAAATCTCTGTCACCAGTCAATCCTTCAGATGACTGCAGCTCTAGCCAACAACTTGACTACAAACTCTTGAAAGACTCTGAACCAGAACCACCCAACTAAGCCACTCCCAAATTCCTGACCCATAGAAACCATGACAATAAATGTTTACTGTTAAAGCTGCTATATTTTGGAGTAATTTGTTACACAGCAATGGAGAAATAAAATAAATGCATTAAAAATATTAGTATCTCCCTTTACACTGATATGTTTAACACTAACAAAAGCCTTATTTCTTTCATAAAAAGACATAAAATCACTTTAATGGGCTGGTCCGATGGTAGTGGCTTATCAGAACTTATTAACATTAGTGTCACTAAAGTTGGTATACAACCCCCCACTGCTGAATTTGACTGGCTAAAAAAAAAAAAAAAGAAAAGAAATCACTTTAATGAAAAAAATTAACTGCACTTCATACACACAATGGACACAAAAATAAAAACTAACTGATCATAAGGGGATTTGACTATTTTTGACACAGTTTCATGTACTGAAATTTAAAAAGATGGTATAGTTAATCAACAGTAGGGTTTCCTTCCCTTTTTTTTTTTTTAAATATACAGGGTCTCACTCTGCTGCCCAGGCTGGAGTGCAGTGGCACAATCATAGCTCACTATAGCCTTGAACTCTTAGGTTCAGGCAATCCTCCCACCTCAGCCTCCCCAGTAGCTGGGACTACAGGCATGTACCACCACACCCAGCTAATTTAAAAAAAATTTTAGTACAGACGGGTCTTGCTATATTGCCCAGGCTAGTCTCAAATTCCTGGGCCAAAATGATCCTCCCACCTTGGCCTCCCAAAGTGCTAGGATTACAGGTGTGAGCCACCACGTCTGGCCCATTTCTTTTAAAATTTTGGTGACTAGGTTACTTCATATACAGTCAATTCTCATTATTTACACTAGTTATGTCCTATAAAGTTGCCACAAATACTGAATTAGCAAATGAATACTGAACCACTGGCTCCGAGGGGAAATACAAGATTAAGTTCCTACAAGGCTCTGATCACAACATTTTCATCAACTGATAGATACATAACCTTATCTTGTGTGTGTTTCTGTTTAAAGACATCTTATTTAATACACGTTGCTCATTCATTAATACTGGATTCATGGCCTACAGCACTATAACTCATGTCTTAATGAAGCTTATCTAACACATGCGTTTTCTCTGTAAGGCACATCACAGCCTTCTTGCACTTAGGAACACCAGATAGCACTTCAGCACTATGTTTAGGAGCCATTTTAAACAGCAAAATCATCAAGAAAAAGTACAAAAATGCAAAAAACGTAGCACTAAATGACCACAAAAAGGACACTGGTTCAGTTCACAGTATGAGAACTGAAATAAGAATGTAGAGTATCATCTTGTTCAACCTCAGCTGGGAACAAGCACATGGGGTGACTCAAATGATTTGCCACTCTGCACATTTCTGTGAATGACCATAAAAGCACCATGAGTATCAATTTTGGGGTTAAAAATAAATTTTAACTATTGACAAGCTAATTCTAAAGTTTATATGGAGAGGGCCTGGCATGATGGCTCATGCCTGTAATCCTAGCACTCTGGGAGGCCAAGGCGGGAGGATCGATTAAGCTCAGGAGTTCGAGACCAGCCTGAGCAAAAGCGAGACCCCATCTCTACCAAAAGTAGAAAAAATTAGCCAAGCGTGGTGGCGCACACCTGTAGTCCCAGCCAATCGGGAGGCTGACACAGGAGGATCGCTTGAGCCCAGGAGTTTGAGGTTGCAGTAAACTATGATGATGCCACTGCACTCTATCCATGCGAAAGAATGAGACTCTGTCTCAAAAAATAAGTAAATAAAATAAAATAAAATTAAAATAAAGTGTATTAAAATAAAGATCCAGAATAGCCAACACAAAATTGAAAGAGAAGAACACAGTTGAAGGACTGACACTACCCAACTTCAAGACTTACTATAAAGATCAAAACTGTATGGTACTGGTGAAAGAACAGATCAATGGAACAGAAAAGAGAGCCCAGAAATAAATTCACATAAATACAGTCAACTGATTTTTGACAAAGGAGCAAAGGCAGACCAATGGGGCTACAGAGTCTTTCCAACAAATGGTGCTGGAACATCATGTGGACATACACATGCAAAAAGTAAGTCTAGACACATACCTTACACCCTTCACAAATATTAACTCAAAATGTATCACAATAAAATATAAAATGCAGCTCCTAGAAGATAACACAGGAGAACATATAGATGACCTTGGATATAGTAAAGACTTTTTAGATATAATACCAAAGGCCCAATCCATGAAAGAAAGTATCAATAAGCTGGACTTATTAAAATTAAAAATTTTTGCTCTGCTAAAGACACTGTCAAGAGAATAAAAAGAAGTCACAGACTGCAAAGAAATATTTGCAAGACTTATCAGATAAAGGACAGTTATCCAAAATATACTAATATCAGTACCTTGGGAGGCTGAGTTGGGAGGATCGCTTGAGCCCAGGAGCTCGAAACTGCAGCGAGCTATGATTGCACCACTGCACCCAGCCTGGGCAACAGAGCTAGACCCTGTCTCTTTAAAAAAAACAAAAAACGGCCAAAGACCTGACAAACACCTCACCAAAAAAGATACACAGATGACAAATAAGTATGTGAAAAGATACTCTACATCATATGTCATCAAGGAAACACAAATTAAAACAATGAGATACTACTACAAACCTATTAGAATGGTCAAAATCCAGAAAATTGACAACACCAAATGCTGGTGAGGACGTGAGCAACAGGAACTCTAATTCATTGCTGGTGGAAAATGCAAAATGGTTCAGCCACTTTGGAAGACAGTTTGGTGGTTTCTTAGAAAATTAAACATACCCTTACCATATGATCCAGCAAGTATACTCCTTAGTATTTTACCCAAAGGAATTGAAAACTTATGTGTACACAAAAACCTGAACACAGATGTTTATTGCAACTTTATTCATAATTGCCAAAACTTGGAAGCAACCAAGATATTCTCCAGTAGATGAATGTGGATAAACTGGTACACTCAGACAATGGAGTAGTAAAAAGAAATGTACTAAAAATAAATGAGCTATCAAACTATGAAAAGACATGGAGGAAACTTAAATAAATACTACTAAGTGAAAGAAGCCAATCTGAAAAGGCTACATACTGTATGATTCCAACTATATGACATTCTGGAAAACGTAAAACTATGGAAACAGTAAAAAGATCAGTGGTTGCCAGGGGTTGGGGGAGTAAAGGATGAACAGTTGGAGCACAGAGGATTTTTAGGGCAGTGAAACTATTCTGTGCATACTGGTGTAATGGTAGAGACAGGTCATTTTCATTTGTCCAAAAGCACAGAATGTACACCACCAACAGCGAACCCTAATGTAAGCTATGGACTTTGGGTGATAATGATGTGTCAATGTAAGTTCATCAATTGTAACAATGTCCCACTCTGGTGGGTGATGTTAATAATGGGGGAAGCTGTGCATGTGTGGGAGTAGGGGTATATATAAGAAATTGCTGAACTTTCTACTCAATTTTGCTGTGAACCTAAAACTGCCCTAAAGAATAAAGTCTATTGAAATATACAAACAAACAAACAAACAAACAAACAAAAAACAACCACTTACAGTCTCTGGAAATGCTCCTAAGGTCATATAGCAAATAAAGAAACATTTATCCAAGAAAATCTACTAAAATGAATGAATAAATAAATTTCAGCAAGTAGGCAAATTCACAAACACAGAATCCACAAATAATGAGAAGTGACTATAGTTACTATTTTCTTTCTGAGTTAATTCTGGTATCAAAACAGCAAACCCAATTACAATATGCCAGATTTTTAAAAATTGCCAAAGTCTGCATTATTAAAGGAAAAGATAATGAGACATGTTAAATTAGAAAGACAGGTTAATAAACAAAGCTTGAAGGCGATATTATTCTGTGGCGCTAACCTTTTATGAGATCAGATAAATTATTCTGTTCCACATTTTTCTTTGCATAGTTGAAACACATGTCATCCACTTCTGTTGCAAGGAAATACCAGCCATTTAAGGTTGCTCCAAGTAAGGGATAAATGCAGGATGCCCCCGTACCTAGTAAAATGAAAATTCAAAACACATTCTACACACCAGAGGGCAAGGTGAGAACAATAATGAAAACAACATTCTTCTCTTCTCAGAATTCTTACAGCATTAACAGTTTAAATCACAAGCTGGTACCTGATTTCATACATACTGTGGCTACTGGGTTCTCCAGTCATTTCATGTACGTTAGTCTTACCTCATAATTAGATTTGAACTTCCTAGAGGATAGAAACCTTGCTGTCCTCCTCTTTTCTAGATTCCATGTAAAATGAAGTGCATATATTTGGAGGTTAAGGAATACATGACTAACTTAAAATGGTCAAAAATCAATTTGATTTACTTTATAAAGTCTTCATTTTAAATCTCATGCAAAACACAATTTTCTTAAAAGAAATCAATGCTATTTGTTAAAACACCACAGTAATAACTTAGATCAATGTATATCCCATTCTCCAAAAGCAGAAAATACATAAGGTATAAAATTTTTATGATATTTAACTGTCCAATCCCCTACATTTCTGTAAGTTATCACTTGAAAGAAACCAGAAGAAAAAAAAACAAACCTGAAGAGAGACCTCATTTCTTAGATGTGGAAACATGGAAAGATATTTGATTCGAAGCCAAAACATTACAGCCACTGGCTAGCCCCACCATAGTTTCAAGGGAGATATTCAGAGGCAAATGCTCCAAGCAAAAAATCACTCTTTGACAACAAGAGTTTGGTCCTAAACTTGTATGCAGAACCCCCAACCCCGGACTGGACTATATACTAACCACACATATTGCTTTTATAATACAATGGTGCCTAATCTTGGCCAATTAGATTCTAAAAAGTATATTCAAGAGAAGGGAAGCCGCTGCTTTCCCCAAAGGCCTATAGTAGTCAGCCTATACCAGCCCCTCTAGGCCTGCTTTCCCCTGACCCCTTCTGGTTCCAGTCTAGTCTTCTAAGGATTTGGCAGGAAGAGGTAGAGGCTGGAGATATTCCTAACCCAGAGGAAATCCAGGCTCATCATACTGCTTCCTCATTAGGTGTTCTGAACAGACTAGTAAAAGACAGGACAACAACTGACAGCTGGAACAGTTAAGCTCATTGACAGTCACAGTGATTGCTGCACTGCCTACTATGTTTGCCCAAGAGTACCCTGGCCCTGATGATCCCAGGCAAACACCTCCCTGGGAATTTGTGAGGTGGTGAGGGAAGGGGGGGGGTAAAGGAAAGGGTACTCCAGCTCCAATCAGAAGCTACAATTATTTGGCTCGTGCTAGCCATTCTGGTGAGCCGGAGTCACTGAGAATGAGAAAATCTGTTGTACTTTCCGCCCTGCAGGGAAGAAAAATCCAGACCAGATCCCAGGCCCTTGACTTTCACACAACTGTTTCTCTCTTCACACTTCAATTTCATTTAAAAGAAAAAAAAAAAGTACACTTACCTCCAGGGTAATAAATGCAGGTAAAAGACCTGACCTCTGCCAAAAAAAAGTTTCTCAATTCTCAACACCAAAAGACTTGCCTTCTAATAGCATGCAACAAGATTCTTTACTAATCCCTTATAGGACAGAACAGAATCCCCTCAGAAAGCCAAATGACATATTTAATGGGTAATAATCTTTGTAATGATAAATAAAAATGGAAAGTATATAATCATAGAATTAGAGCAAACTGTATGAGTCTGGGGGAAGAATTTATAAAAAACTCTAATTAGAATGAATGTGATTTCAGTAAGCAGTGCCCCTTGTGAAGAGCTAAAATCCATTAACCTTCTACATCCCCAAGTACTATTTTAGAGGGTATGGGGCATAATTAAAATCAAATTAGTACCAAATAGGCTGTCAAGCTTTTTTTTTATTGGAGACAGGGTCTCATTCTATTGCCCAGGCTAGAGTTCAGTGGCATCATCAGATCTCACTGCAACCTCAAACACCTGGGCTCAAGCAATCCTGTAGCTGGGACTATAGGTGCACACCACCACACCCGGCTAATTTTTCTATTTTTTTGTAGAGACAGGGTCTCACTATGTTGCTCAGGCTGGTCTCAAACTCCTGGCCTCAAGTAATCCTCCCACCTCGGCCTCCCAAAGTGCTAGGATTACAGGCATGAGCCACTGTGTCTGGCTGGCTGTAAAGCTTTTTAAGCAGACTAGTTGAGAATCTATCCTGTAGACAGGTGAGAGACAATGGTGACTGGGACTGGTATGGTAGCAGTGGAGATGGAGAGAAGTAGATGATTTAAGAAACCTTTAAGAGAAAATCAAGAGGAAGTAGTGATAGACATTCGCAGTGAGAATGCAGAGAAGTGTCAAGGATGACAGGGTGGATTGTGGTGGATTCATGGAAATAAGAAACAAAGAAAGAGAACCAAGATTAGGAAGAAAGAGCATGAGTTTGCTCTTGGACATGGCAAGTGTGAGATGTTTCTCAGATACCCAAATTTCTTCTATATGTGAGACTAGAGGTCAAGAAAAGTACTCTGAGTTTAAGGAATATAATAAATATGTGACTTATCTGCATGCAGGTGGGAAATAAAGTCATGAAAGTGAATGAAACTGCCTAGGGTAGGGTGCTGAATGAGAAAGGGGCTAAAGACTGAGCCTCCAGTAAAGAGTGTCGATATCTAACGGCCAGAGACAGGACGGCAAGCCTGAAAAGAGGAGGAGGGCAAGGAGAAATGAAGGTGGAAAAGGAGAATGCACAAAAGAGGAAGGAGGAGTCAATAAACGCTGCTGAAAAGGTCGTGTAAGGCAAAGACTGAAAGCGTTCACTGAAAACGCATGCAAATGTCAAAGTTAAATGTTTACGACTATCTAGAAATGTGATTGCTATTAACTATACTATATTTAGAAACAGAGTCACAGAGCTGTTACTTCAGTCGTTCCTATAAGACTAGTAAAGGCCAAAGGAGTAAAAAAAATGCTTAAACCCTATCAAATGAAAATATTGGCTATAACAAATGTATGTTTATAATTAAAACATACCCTAGTTTCATCTTCATCTGTATCTCCACTTAACCAAATAAACCAAACTGGGCAGTCTCTTCTATTGTAAAAGTTTAAAATTAAGGGAACATCTTACTTGAACTCAGTGACTTTTCCTTCATTTACTCTTGGATTAAATACCCTCTACAAATAATCACCTAAGAGAGTCCTGAAAGTATTCAGGCCCACGTGGTCTTTTATTAAATGGCCATCCACCTCAAAATCCCATTAAGAGGCCAGGCGAGGTGGCTCATGCCTGTAATCATAGCACTTTGGGAAGCAGAGGCAGGAGGATTGCTTGAGGCCAGGAGTTTGAGCCTGATCAAGAGCGAGACCCCATCTCTACAAAAAACAGGAAAATTAGCGGGGCGTGGTGTTGCGAGCCTCTAGTCCCAGCTACTCGGGAGGCTGAGGCAGGAGGATCTCTTCAGCCTAGAAGCGTGAGGTTGCAGTGAGCTATGATGACTCCACTGTACTCTAGCCCGGGCAACAGAGCAAGACCCTGTCTTAAAAAAAAAAAAAAAAAATCCCAGTAACAGGACTACTATACTAACATCAAATAATTCAGAGTAAAAATAATGCCCAATAGACACAGACATCAATGTGGTAATCTGAACAGCTAAGTAAACAAGAGCCTCACTTTCATTTCACTTCTCCTGCCCTCTTGGCTTCCTGTTTGGAGCTAACAACCCTTTCTCAAGAGAAAACAATGGCAGAAAAGCCCAGGTGCAGCAAATAAGAACAGTAATACAGGCTGAATCCCTTACCCAAAATGCTTACTTGGGACTAGAAGTGTTTCGGATTTTGGAATATTTGCATTATACTTATGGTTGAGCATCCCTAATCTGAAAATATGAAATCCAAAGAACTCTATTGAGCATTTCTTTTGAGCTCAAAACACTTCAGATTTTGCAGCATTTTGGATTTCAGATTTTTGGATTGAGGATGCCCAAACTGTATCTGTAGCCAGCTTCCTTCACACAACAACAAATACCCAGCAGAAAAGTTTACAAAGAATTTGACCTTGCAAAACTTATGAAACTTACGTGTAGCCAAAAAAGAACTGAAAACTATATACCTATGTCAATTCCTCTTCGCAGAGTACTTTTGTCAGAGTCCTGGTGACCGATCAGATCTTCCACCCAGTGAATATAGTTGAGTCTCAAGGGAACTGTGGGAATTAGTCTCTCCAGTGGAATATCAATAGAAAGTCCAAAATCTTCCCTCAGGAGAGTACAAGTCAGAGCTCTGACTGCTTCAGGGTCTTTAAAATTAAGACTAGGGATGGAGACAAAGAAGTAAAACTGATTAGTAAGATTCACTTTGCTGTACAAGCTCTATGGCAACCAGGCAATACCAAATGCCCATTTGAATTTCCAAGAAAGATCACACACAAATAGTTACATAGAGCACTCAGCACAGTGGCATACACACATGGGTATTTAACACAGTCACAGCATATGAAAGGCAGTAAAATTCTCCACCAAAAACTCTGCACATCCATACATGGAGCATACAATTAACAGTGCCTCTGTTCAAATTCCTGATTGTCCCCTTACTTAGCTAGGTCACTTTGGACAAGTTATTTACCTCTATGAGACTGTTTCCTCAACTGTAAAATGAGGATAATAGTACCAATATCACAATGCTGCTATGAGATAACCTGTGAAAAGTACTTAGCATAATGTCTGGTACATAGAAACTATTTTACAAATGCTGGCCATTTTTTACTATTATCATCAACATCATTTGACACTAGCATTCTTTAAAAATCATACTTAAAAGTGGTAAGGAAGTAGTATAAAATGTTTAATAATGAAAATAGGATAAGATACTTAAATATAACAAATACTACAGACATTAAATTTATAAAGTGTAACTTTTTAACAGCTTTATGAAGTATAATTTACATACTATAAAATTCACCTGTATGTATACAAATGAATAGTTTTTAGTATATTAACAGAGTTGTACAACCATCACCATAACCCAATTTTAGAACATTCCTATCACCCCCAAAAAGAAACCACATGCCCAGCTGCAAGTCATTCCTCATTTCTAACCTCAGCCTTAGGTAACCACTAATATACTTTCTGTCTCTATAGATTTCCATTTTCTGGACATTTCATATAACTGAAATCTTGTAATACATGGTCTTTTGTGTCTGGATTCTTTCACTTAACACAATGTTTGTGAGGTTCACACATGTTGTGACATGTACCAGTACTTCATTCCTTCCTATGGCTGCATAATATTCCATCGTACAGATAACCACATTTTGTTTATCCATTCACCAGTTGAACATTTGGATTGTTTCTACTTTTTGGCTATCATATACAACGCTGCTATGAACATTTCACATACAAGTCTTTGTATGGAGCTATGTTTTCACTTCTCTTGGGTAGACACCTAGGGAATGGATCATATGATATATATTTATGTTTAAATTTTTAAGAAACTTGTGCCAATATAGCTATTTTGATGTTAAAATACTGCTAAACTAAAAATATTTAAAAAAGAAAACCAACAAACCTTATTTATAAACAGGGTGTTTTGAAGGGAGAGCAGAAAGCCAGTACATGGGATTATAAGGTAGGAAGAGCTTTGAAACTGGCTGCTTAGAATTCTTGGCCTTAAGTTGTATGGTCAGACAACTGTCATCCTCAAACAACTTCTGACCTGCACCATCTTCTTTTCTGTTCCCTTCCTGGTCATCAAATTAGCAATCATTTGAAAAACTCAATGCCCATCTGGATGCTTACATGCCAAGAATGCTGTATCTACCTGGCAACCATGGAAACTTTAAGCAGGTACCATCAACCCAAGCTCCCTCCATCACCCACAGCAAAAATGTTCTAGTATGGAAATCAGGAGACCTGGACTCTAATCTTGGCTCTGCAATCAATTAGCCTAATCAGCCACACTATAAAACTAAGGGATTGGACATGACAATCTAAGCATCCTTCTGGCCAGAATTTTATGACTCTATGACGAATACTAATACAATGATAGTCACTTAAACATATGTAGAGCAAATTATAGACACATAAGCAGTTGAAACAGTTACTGAAAACAGATAGAATAACCAAAACAGTAAACATTTCTATTATCCTTTAGTCTGACCCCATAACAAATTCTTTTTTCTTCTGTTACAGTATGCCAAGCATACAGTAACATAATTGAACACATTAAAGAATAGACAACCAGTAGTTGTTAGACAACAACTTACTCTTTAAAAAAACCGTTTAGAAAAGAGTGATGACAGGCAGGACTAGATTTAATGAATATAGATTTGTTTTTATCTATATAAAAATTACACTCTATACCTGAATATAACTATTTCTTATGACCTTTAAGAATGCTTCAGGGTACTAATTTATAGGGGGAAAATATAGAAGGGATTAAGAATGCAACTTTAATATAATTCACAGCAAACAGAAAGAAGACGGCTACAAAGGAATCTCAAAAGAGAGAAAGAGCCTAGAAGCAATGACACTCCCATAGTAACAAGTACACCTAGTGCTCTAGACCTTGGTTTCTAAGTACCACTCCCCATTAAAAGGAATCAGAGTTCCTTGGATAAATGGCTATTACAGGTTTGGAGCAGGGAAAGTACAAGATAAAGCTAAAACATTTTACTGTATAAGAAAACAGAATGTGCTCAAAGGAAGATAGGGACAAGTCAAAAGTACACTGGAGCCAGCTTGACGGGGCTCCCACTGGGCAAATCTGGGTCAATGTGAATGAAGAATGCTAACAAGGGGATTATAGCCCATAGAATAAAAGAATTCATGAATCCATATTTACATAAATAGATAAATAAATGGGGGGAAAGGACAGCTCTTACTTAGAATAGAATGACAATAAATTTAGAAATAATGGACAGAAAATTACATTTGGCAATCACCATGCTAATAATTATTTAAATTAAGAATCATCAATGGATGCTAAAAATAGTAGGGAAAAGTTTGATGAGAGGAAAAAAAAAGTTTGATGAGAAACAGGATATTTACATAGTCTCAAATTATTTCCATAAATTATCAATCACAAAGGAAAAACAGTAACATACAATAAAGAAGTCTGACAGATACCACCTTAGTCAAGTGATCAAAGTTAACACCACCAATTACAAAATAAACTGTTATTACATTCTTCAGTGATACACTGAGAAGGACAAAAAGAGATAAGGAAAGCAAGACTAAAAAAAGCATACAAAATCAAACAGAATTCAGGAATGAGACAGTGGTGATGGTTGTACAACTTTGTCAAATACTAAAAACCACTGAATTAAAAGGGTGAATTTTATAGTATGTAAATGATATCTCAATAAACAAATAAAATGGAAAGGAGCAAGATGTTTAAAAAAACAGAGAAGTAATAAATATAAAAAAGGTCAATAATGGAGACCCCCCCATACACATAATTGGGGATCTCAGTAAGAGAACCAAAGGACTAGAATAAAGAAATATTCAAAGATATGATTCAAGACAACTTTCCAGAAATAGAAGACTCACTATGTCTCCAGAAAAAATGATACAGAATTACCAATACATATCCTAGAAAAATTACTGGACTTTAAGGATTAGAAGAAAAAATATCCTTTAGACATCTAGGCAAAAAGTTAAGTCATCTATTGAGGGGAAGGGATGCAGCAGGGTAAATGAAGCTGGCTTTAGACTTACACATAGCACCATTCAAAAGCATAAGAGAAAAGAACACTGACTACAAAGCCTTAGAGGAAAAAAGTGTGACTCAATTTTACACTCAGCCAAACTGTACTTCAAGTAGAATGACAACAGATAAAAATTTCTGAGCATACAAACACTCAAGGAGTATAGTTCCCATGAGCCCCCTTCATGAAGAAATTCCTAATGGAAACAGTTCAATCAATAAGAAGATAAATGAAGCATCATCAATAGGTTCTTGGAAACTTTGACTTTAAACAAAACCATGTATAACGAAACCAATTTTTTTTTCTCACAACAAAACGACATTGAAGGAAATGATGTTACTTGAAGACCTGCTGTACCCTGTTCCACTTAGTTTCCAAGAACCTCTTGACGACATTAAGCGAAAAGACTTACTGTATAGCAAAAGGCCTGGCACTGCGCACTGAAGCTATTTTAACCAGAGGGCTAAGGTTAAAACACCTGTGAATTGTGGCAACATAATAAAATGTAAGTGCTTACAAACCATGATAACATACACATAATTAAAATTCAGGAGAGGAACCAGGAAAGAGAGAGGTAGTTAAGTATATTATTTCCTGATCTTTTGTACATAGGATCAAAAGGTGTCTTTTTTTTTTTTTGAGATAGTCTTGCTCTGTCGCCCAGGCTGGAGGGCAGTGGCATCACCATATCTCACTGCAACCTCAAATTCCTGGGCTCACGCAATCCTCCTGTCTCAGCCTCCTGAGTAGCTGGGACTACAGGCAAGTGCCACCATGCCTGGTTAATTCTTCTATTTTTTATAGAAATGGGGTCTTGCTCTTCCTCAGGCTGGTCTCAAACTCCTGGCCTCAAGCAATCCTCCCGCCTTGGCCTCCCAAAGTGCTAGGAATACAGGCATGAGCCACCATGCTGGGCCAAAAGATTTCATTTAAAGCTGATAAATTAAGTAGCAGAGATGTAAGTATACATTTAAGAATATAAACACCAGAAGAATTAAAAGAAATAATATAATCAGATAAAATCAGGTGGTAAAGGGAGGTGAAAACCAGATGATACAGTGTAAAGAAAAAAAAAGCAACAAAAACAAAACACAACATAAAATAAATGTGAAATAAATAAATGTAAATAGTAAACATATTATAAGACTCTCAGATTAGATCACAAAGCCAAAACCAACTAACTCAATAAACTATGCTGGTAAAGAAAAACTATGGCTAATACATAATAAGCCAAACATTGAAAATAAAAGCTTAAGTAAAAGTATATCAGACAACTACAAATAAAAAAGAAGAGTTATTTTACAATAGATAACCTTAAATTTTGTAACAGAAGGATTAAATGAGAAGAAGCAACTGTGCAGGACTGGTCAAAAACACAAAATGCCGGATAAAGGTCAGGAGAATAATAACTTTTAAAAGCAACCGACTTTACATTTAGGTGGGGATTGGTGATCTTTTAAAGAAGAGTTTCTACAGAACAGTGGAAGTGCAAGTTTACCGTATAAACATATGCTAGCAATAAAAAGTCTCATTAAAATATATTACGTCTATGTAAAGGGGTATTAAGTCTATTCTTAGACATCAGAAGTAGATATATATTAATTTTGTCATTTGTGGGGGCTGATAAAAGAGAGTTAATCCATGGGCAAGCAACCGTGAACACATTTCTGCTCCACTCAATCACACAGCAATTGCCTCAATCAATTTTCACATTAAAGAAAAAAAAGACTCATACTGTCTTTGTATTTCATACTCAATTAAAAGCAGTACAAACTCAGGATCAACAAGATAAATGATGGAGCAATTAAAAGGCATAAAATCTAGAAAAACTTTAGTTTTAATTCTAACAAGAATATTGTATTTTATTCCTGTGAAATCAGTCAAGTGTGTGAAAAAGATGGGCCCACTCCATTTCCTTCAATGACATAGGAATGAAAGTCAATTTTTACACATGGAAAGAAAGAAGTTCACATCTGAGTACCACACTAAGGCATTCATTCAAATACATTCATATCCTTTATTCTACAGTGGTAGCCCAATCTATTGCTAAACTTCATTGCTAAACACAAGAGGAAAACATCTCAACATAATGTCTATGTTCAAGTCTTAAAATCTCAAATGTAAAATTCCAGAAAATCTATTAAAGAAACTTAATAACCTAGATACCTTGTAAATTGAACTTGATGAACAGTATTACCTAAGAGCAGTACATATTAACATAATTATTGCCTAACAACTTCTGAATATTATGCACTGGCATTTCAAATAAATTGTGAAAAATCAGGAGTTGCAAACTCAAATATTTACAAGGAAAAGCTATTGGTTCTACTTAGAATGCCAGTCCCTGACAAGATAAGGAGATTGTGCCAGAATGTAAATCAACACACTGAAGAAAGTCATGCAACCAAAGAAATGTCAGCTGAACTAAACATATGGCATGAAGTCCTTATTTTTGCAAACAGTAACAAATAATTTGTGGTTGAACAGCCAGTTCAATGACCACACTTTTAGTAGCACTACACCAGATGATACAAACGACCATTTCAAAGGATATGGCCACCACTCAGTTCTAGGTAGTTAATGTCAAGTGGGTTTGCCAGCCCAGTTTTGCCAAATCTCTGATATTTTCCAACAAAACCAGTAAATCCATGTTTTTATATGAAATTTCTCTAATTCTTAAAATCAATACGGGCAATAAACAGTAACTGCAGCCTTATGCAACTTGCAACTTACATACAGGCTGACAGGTTGCACCCTCTACTGTAAATAGTGGAATTGTAAAGAAAGTTGGGGTACTTGGTTCCTCCACTTTTAAAGGTGAAGTATAAACATTGTTCACTTTCTTTCAGCACTACTTTGTTCAACCGAGTTACATAGAACAGAATTAAGAAGTTGTGATAGCTGCCATGCTTTCCTTTATGCACTCAACAGATGCTGATTAAGTGTCAGCTACATGCCAGGCATTCTACAAAATGCTAGGGATATTGCAGTAAGCAATCACAGACATCATCCCTCCCTTCATGAAGCTTGACAGTCTGTTAGTAGAAGACAGGTATTAATATGAGAATCACTCAAATACATGTAAAACTGTAACAGTGATAAATACTATAAAAGATGGGTACAAGATGCTATGAAACCTCCCTAATTAGTGGATCTGCCTTAGGAAGGTCAGGGAAGGCTTCCCTGCAGAGGTAACTGAGCTACAAACTGAGGGTAGAAGAAAAATTAACAAAAGAAAGGAACTGGGGGAAGGGAACAGGGCATATTAGGGTGCTAGATAAAGAGAACAGCAGGTACAAAGACCCTAAGGCTGGAGGGAACTTTAGGGGCATTTCAGGTACTGAGAGATAGTCACAGTGCCTAAAATGCAGCCGGCAAGTAAGCAAACATAGTTCAAGATGAGACTAGAGAGGAAGATAGGGACCAGATTATATAGGGCCTTATAATTACAGCGACCATATAATTTTATCATCCAATAGGGACTCTTCTGAAAGTGAAAGTAAAAGCCACCCGGATAATTATAATCTATGTTAAGGATTTAGGTCTGGTATGGAATAAAGACAGACCAAAATAGAAGCAAGGTGCCAATTAGGAAAGTATTGCTGTATCTGGATTAAGAAGCTAGATAAACCTGGCAATGGCAGAGACAGGGAAAAGTGAGAGGAATTAAGAGAGAATTTGGAGGAAAAATTTCTGAGATTTGGTGATGGACTGACATGGAAAGTGAGGGAGGATGTGTTTCACATTTGTCTCCCAGGGTTCTGACCTGTTCAACAGGATAGACAGTGCCACCCACTGAAGTTAGGAACTCTGGTAGAAAACCATTTTCAAGGAGAAATATCACAAATGTGAGCTGCATCTGAGACATCCATGTGGAAATATCGAGTAAGCAGCGATCTCTAGGTATGGAGTCCAGAGAAGAGGTTTGTAGAAATAACTGTGTAAGTGATTTCCTAAGAGGCAAGTGAAGCCCTGCCACAGATGAGAGTAATTAAGAAGAAAATATAAAGTGAGAAGGAAAGAGAGTTGGAGACTAAGCCGTGAAGCTTCCTTTAATAGTTATACACACAATCATTACAGAGGAATCTCCACAAGGAGACAAAGGGAGGCCAGGGTGGAAGAAGGAAAATCACAGCAGTATGATGCCAAGGAGGCCAAGTTAAGAGGGTGTCCATGAACAAGAACAGGCCGGCACAGCAACCTGCTTGCTGCTCAGACGGCAACAGAGAGCTAAAAACAGGAGTTAGTGATGTGAGATCACTGCAGACCTTTTCAAGAGCTGCTTTGGTAGTGGTAGAATTAGAAACCACCCTGCAATGAACTAAAGAGTAAAGTATGGTGGGGAAAAAAATGGAAACAGTAAAAATAGATAATTCTCTCAAGAAGTTGAGTTATGGAGGGGAGAAGAGAGATGGGGCAGTATAAGTGGTAGGGTTGATAGAGAAGTTTTATTAATATGTTTTTTAGTGGAAAACATACACATGTTGGAAAGTCACAAAAGGCCACATATTATGATTCCATATACGTGAAATCTCCAGAATAGGCAAATCCACAGAGATAGAAAATAGATTAATGGTTGCTAGGAGTTGGGGTGAAGGGGAATGGGGGTGACTGCTATCAAGTAAAGGATTTCTTTTGGGGATAATGAAAATGTTCTGGAATTAGATAGTGGTGTTGCTTGCACAACCTTATGAATATATAAAAAATAGTTGCACAATTTAAAATGGTGAATTTTATGGTATGTGAATAATACCTCAATTTTTAAAAAAGTTGATAAGAAGCTAGTCAACAAAGAAAGATTAACTATTTAAGATAAAGAACACTGGACTGTGTAAAGCTCCTGAGATAGGCAGAGGGTATGGGATCCAAAGTAGACATTGAGTCTTTAATTTAATTGGAATATAATAATAACAATATTAGTTGGCCAAAAGAACATGGTCTTTCTAAAGGACCTGAAATACCATCTTTACCATGTCTCCTTCATAAGCTAGTTGAAAAAATAATCTCAAAGTAAACATTTTAGGGATAAAAAAACAGTATTATATTTTATCCACCAACTCATACCTATCCACCACTGAACTAAAGAATCTATAATAAAAACAATAAAGTAGTTTTCAATGGTGATTTTTACATATCCCACTAGTAAAATTTTGGTAAATCTGACCTATTAAAATGAAATGGCCTTACAACTCAACAATCAAAGAAACAACCCAATTTAAAAGTGGAGACTGGTTGTGGTGGCTCACGCCTGTAATCCCAGAACTTTGGGAGGCCAAGGTGGAGGACAGCTTGAGGGCAGGAGCTCAAGACCAGCCTACGCAACATAGCGAGACCCCATCTCTACAAAAAAATTAAAAATAAATAAAATAAATAAAAGTGGGCAAAGGACTTGAATAGACATTTCTCTAAAGATATACAAATGGCCAATAAGCATGTGAAAATGGTCAACATCACTAATTACTAGGGAAATACAAACCAAACCCACAACATATCAACACACACCCCTTAGAAAGGCCACTATCAAAAAAACCAAAACAAGTGTTGGCAAGGATATGGCAAAATTGGAACCCTTGTATACAGTTGGTGGGAAAGTAAAATGCTACAGCTACTATGGAATACAGTATAGAGTTTCCTCAAAAAATTAAAAACAGAATTACCATATGATCCAGCAATCCCACTTCTGGGTATATATCCAAAAGAATTGAAAATAGGATCTCAAAGAAATACTTGCATATCCATGTTCACTGTAGCATTATTTATAATAGCCAAGATATAGAAACAACCTAAATGTCCACAGACAGATGATGGATATAGGAACTCTGGTATATACATACAATGGAATATTATTATTCAACCTTAAAAAAGAAGGAAATACTGCCATATGCAACAACATGAATGAACCTGAGGGCAATATGCTAAGTGAAACAAGCCAGTCACAACAAGACAAATATTGCATGTTTCTGCTTACATAAGGTATCTAAAGTAGTGTAACCCTTTAAAACAGAAAGTAGAATGGTGGTTGCCAAGGGCTGGGGGTAGGGGGAAAAGGGGAGTTGTTCAAAGGACAGAGTCAGTTTTGCAAGATGAAAAGGTTCTAGAGATCTGTTGTACAATGAGCATACAGTTAACAACACTGTACACTTAAAAACGGTCAAGATGGTAAATTTTGTTATATGTTACTTACCACAATAAAAAAATTAAAAGGCCTTAAATTATTATTAAAGTACTGCACTGATATCCTTTCCACTTGTTCAACTCTCTGATACAGAAGATTTATTGAAGAAAATGTCCATTTTTTAAAACTTTAACACCCCCGTGGGTCAAAAAAGTAATTAGATAGTATTATCATACACAAACACAGATCCTGAAATAATAGAAATGACCATTACTGATAACCCTAAATTAACCAAAGAACCTAAAATTCTATTGGCAAAATAATAAGAAACTATACCTTGAACAATTAAGCTGATCTTTTAAATGACAGTCCCTATGCTACTTAAAAAGACATGACAGGAAGGAAAAATCTAGTCATCCAAACACCTCTTTGCCCTTTCCAAGTACAGTTAAGAATACTGTGATTTCCTAGCAAAGCCCAGTGACTTACTCTAAATTCAGTGAAACTTAAAAAAAAAAAAAATTGACTGATAAAGAGAAACAATTAAATCAATTTAAGTTTTATATTACAGAAAATTTAGGAGCAACTTAAAAGTAATAAGTAGGGAATTGCTTAAATAAACTATAATATATCCAGACAAGAAAATACTATGCAGTCATTAAAAAGAATAAGACTGGGCAGATATACATATACTTGCATGAAGAGGGTTCTTGAAATATCAAGTTAACAAAAAGACAAGTTTGAGTAAAAGCATATATATGCACATTATGATGGCGGGGGGTGATTCCTGTAAAAACAAAACAAAAAGACCCTGTACATGTATATGCAGAGAGATAAAAAAGGTCTGGAAGGGTAAGAACCGCCTCTGGACATGGATGTGGGTGGTTCTTACTCCTTTTAATGGCTGCACCGTATTCTCTTGTGTGGATATATTATAGCTTTTGTAACTATGGAAAATGCTTCTAATATAACGTCAAATGAGGAGGAAAAAACCTATGATTGTATCTATATCACAATTACAACCACAAAAATTACTGTACTATATATGAATAAGAACAAAGGCTTAGAAAGAAACACAGACTAAGTAATTTCATCTTTTAGGGGGAAAGAATTTTGACTTTTTTCTTTTATGTATGCAACATTACCAATATAAATGTAGTTAGGAAGGATATATTTCTGTAATTTTCCTATTAGGGGGCCTATAATGTCTGTATAATAAAAAATAATTCCTTTTTCAAAAAAGGAAAACAGGTCCTTGGGTCCAGGGTACTTGCTTTCCACAACAGAGGGCCAATTCTGTTGACGACCAAACCAGGATATTTCCCCACAGCAACAGCAATCACCAAAAGATAGTACTGTGGCTTAAGCATTCATCACATGGCTTCATGAGACATTTGGGGCAAGAGAAACAGCAGTATAATTAATGTTTTCCCAGGGCCTTCAAATAGAGTTGTTGTTCACATAAGTAATTCTTATTATTCAAAAATGCACATACATATTCACTCTGGTGAACTAGAACACACAATTTACTAATAAGTAACAAACTGTATCCTAATCGCCAAGAAATACAAGACATTAACCAGAGGCTAATCTAATTGAAAGAAATAAAGTGAAAATCAATAAAGAGCTGATTCTTTGACTTTGTTAAAAAACGAGTGTTCGTTTTCTACTTCTAAGAAAATGCAGACACTAGTTTTGAGTGTTGGAAATCTTTTTGTAGGACAAAGTCGAGTCATCTGACTTGACTAGTTAAGTATCTAGGTCACATTAGTACCTTGGGACATTCAAAAATCCTGAATACAGGCAAGATCTTTTTTCATTCTCATTTCCAAGATCACAGGGAGGCCCAGGAACTAAAATTAGCTCTCACGTGAAAATGAGCAATTTATCCATTCCATCAGTCTTTGTTGTTTGTTTAACATATCCAGCTTCACAAAATAGCCTATTGTCAACAGGCTCATGTTCGATTTCCCCAGAATGACTCCTGTTCTACTGATGAATACAGTATTACCCTTATTGATGGATTTTGGAAGGATACATTTCTGCAATCCACGGTTGAAATAATAATCATTCTAATATTGGAGAAGCTGAACCTTATGTTACAACAAAGGTCAAAGCCTCTCAACCTTACTTCAACATTAGTTTCTAGTCATTAGACCTAGATCCTCACTGAGGTGCTAAAAATGATAGTCACCCGGCATGACAAAGTCCTTCAATGCTGGGTCTTTGGTTTAAAAACAAATCAGTTAAGTGTCACACTCTATTCAGGTTCAACTGACAGAGCTCAACTAAATTGCAGCTGTTCCTATAGAGCTGGTTATTGTAAAAAAGCACAAACTAAAATCTAATTGCAATGGTCAGATACGATTATAACAAAGCAGTGACATGTGCAGGGAAGAACGACAGGGGGGAGAGGGACAGAGGCAGAGAGAGAGAGACAGAGACAGAGAGAGACAGACACACCACACCAGCAATCATCCCCTTAATTATACCAGGCTTGATAACAATATGAGTACCTATCATTTTCTAAGTGTCTACAATGTACTAGTCACTTTACATGGATTATTGCTAACCTTTATGACAACCATCCAAAGTATATCCTTTTACCCCCCTTTTTAGGTGAGGAGACTCAGTCTCAGTAAAGCTAAGAAAATTACTTAAAATCTCACAGCAAAAAAAAAAACAACCTCACAGCTGGTAAGTGGCACCCCCAAGACTGGTCCTTAGGATGACTAACTTAGAAGTTCCCCTCTTCCCACAACACTCCCAATTTCCTTAAGAGAACACTTAAGAGTTGACCAAATAGATGACACTCCAACCAATCTGAGGTTTAATGTTTTGTCCGATATTCCTTTTCCATCATTAGTTGAGTTTATATTTTGGTGATTCTTCTTTCACACATCTCATAGAGTTAAATAAAAAGCCGTCATGAAAAGGAAGAACTGTCTATCAAACAATCATCAACTCCTATCCAAGCAAGCAGGAAGGGGGATGATGTCTGGGAGCAGCTAGGTAATTTACATTAAAAAAGAGTGTGTCTTCTCTCTCCTATATCTATTACAAGTCTCTTCTAAACATGTCATATTGCCAACTATAAATGTGCTCATTGCTCCCATCTTTAAAGGAAAAAAAAGGGAGTTTCCCCTCAAGAGTGCCTTATCATCTTCCCATCTCTTCACAGACACATTTGTTTTTTCCTGCAAAAAGGCTTAAAGTTACTTTTGTTCAGAGGAAGATTTAAGTGAAAAACTAAAAAACAAAAAAAAAAAGAAAAGAAAAGCAAACTACGTTTGCCTATTACAAAAAGAACCACGTAGAATCTCACAGCTTATAACCTTTTAGTCCCTTTCTATGCACAGCATATCAGTACAGGTATTTTGGTTTTAGTTTGAAACACAATTATTATATTTTATAATCTGTAACATTCATTCTATAGCCTACATGGTATTCCACTGCACAGAACTGCATTGTAAGAACTTACATTATGGATATTTAGATTATTTCCAATTTTTCTTTTTCTTTCTTTCTTTTTTTCTTTTTAGACAGGGTCTTGCTCTATTCCCTGGGCTGGAGTGCAGTGGCATCATCACAGCTCACTGCAACCTCAAACTCCTGGGCTCAAGCAATCCTCCTGCCTCAGCCTCCTGAGTAGCTGGGACTACAGGCACGTGCCACCACGCCTGGTTAATTTTTCTATTTTTTATAGAAATGGGGTCTCGCATTTGCTCAGACTGGTCTAGAACTCCTGGCCTCAAGCAATCCTCCCACCTCAGCCTTCCAAAGTGGTAGGATTACAGGCGTGAGCCACCGCACCCATCCTCCAATTTTCCTTGTTACAAACAGTCTTGGGATAAACATCCTAAAACATACATTATCCTATTTATGTATGCTTTTTAGAACTTTTAAGGTTTCAATTCCACCAGCATTCTATCACTCTTCTCACTTGACTATATTTTTGCCATAGGTGGATATCATAATATTATATCTTTGCTAATTTGGTCCATTTGTGTTTCCTCATTTGTGAATTTCCTGTTTTTATCTTAACCTTTTTATCTGTTGAGGTTTTTTCCTTTTTCTTATTGTCTTCTAAGAGTTCCTTATATTAAGGATGTTAATTATCTGCCATATGCTATAAATATTTGTATTGTTCTGTCATCTTTTACTTACATTTTCTTCTACGTAAACTTTTTTTATGTAGTTGAATCCATTTATCTTTTCTTCTATGAATTCTACCTTTAGAGTATGCCTAGAAAGAGCTTTCCCACACCCAAAGTTATATAGATATTTACCCACATTTTGCTCCTAGTACTTAAGACAGACAAATAACAGCAAAGGAAATGATCAACAGAGTGAAAAGGCAACCTAAGAAATGTATTTGCAAACCATATATCTGATAAGGGGTTAATTCCCAAAATACATAAGGAACTCCTACAAATCGACAGCAAAATAAATTAATAACCCACTTAAAAAATGAGCTAAGACCTTGAATAGACATTTCTACAAGGAAGACACACAAATGGCCAACACCTATCTGAAAAGATACTCAAAGTCACTAATCATTAAGGAAATGCAAATCAAAACCACAATGAGATATCACCTCACAGTTGATTATCAAAAAAGGCAAAAGACAAAAGTGTTGGTGCAAATTTTGACAAAATTGGATTGCTCAAGCACTAGTGGCAAGTAAAATGGTACAGCTGTTATGGAAAACAGTATGGAGGTTCCTCAAAAAAAATAAAATTAGAACTATTATGTTCGTGGCAATCTCACTTCTGAGTATTTATTCAGAAGAATTGAAATCAAGATCTTGAAGAGATATTAGCACTCCCATGTTCACTGCAGAACTATTCACAAGAACCAAGATGTGAAAGCAACCTAAATGTCCATTAACAGATGAATGGATATGTGAACTGTGGTATATACATAAAATGGAATATTAATATTATTCAGCCTTTAAAAAGAAGGAAATCCTGCAATATGCAACAACATGAATGAACCTTAAGGGAATTATACTAAGTGAAATAAGCCAGTCACAGAAGAACAAATACTAAAACACATGATTCCACTTATATGAGGTATCTAAAATAGTCAAACTCAAAGAAGCAAAGAACAGAATAGTAGTTACCATGGGGTAGGGGTGGGAGGAGGGAGTTGCTAAACAATGGGTGTAAAATTTCAGTTATGCAAGATCAATAAATCCTAGAGATCTGCTATACAACATTGTGCCTATAGAGAACAATACTGCATTGTACACTTAAAAATCTGTTAAGTGGGTAGATCTCGTGTTAAGTGTTCTTACCACAGAAAAGAAAAAGAAAAAGAAATACATTGAAATTATTAAACCATCAAGAATTTACTTTGTATAACATATTAATATAAGAAAGGGACTCTAGTGCACCCTCCCCATGGCTATCCCAATTGCATCTATTAAAGCTTCATTTTTTAAAAATCCATTATAGTTATCGTCCACCACCCAGCACCCTCCTGCCCCCAATTCCACCCGCTAATGACCTGAGATGCTGCCTGTATTCTAAAGTCTTTACACAGTGGGATAGGATCTTACTTGGGAGTCAGGTTCCAAAGAAAGCACATAAAGTGAAAATCCAGTATAGTCAAAATTACACTGAAAAACCCCTTTAATCATTCATAGCACTGTGAGGCACTTACATTATAATTAACACACAGGAGCTGAGACTGATCAAAAAAGGCAGACTCACCCTGTCCGTTTTACACTCCCCCTGGGAGGCACACTTTGAGTAGGACAGGCAGGAATCAGTCCACCATTTAATGTGCACATTCAAAGGGGTTCTGCTATTTAGACTTAAGTGTGTTTCCAAATGCCACTCTGGGCCAGATGGTCTGTGCTTGCTCCAATACTATACTAATGTTTTAATCACTTTAACTTAATATATTTAAATAACTATCTGGGAAAGTTTACACTTTCACACCTCTCCACCACTCATTATTCCTTCATAACATCTGTCTTGTGCATCTTTTCTGTGAACTTTAGAAACATTATGTCACTTTCTGTCCCAAAAACCTTACAGGGATTTTCATTGGGCGAAAAATTGACATTTTATCTGTATCAAGTCTTCCCATTCAGAAACACAGTACGTCCCTTTATTTGTTCACATCCTCCCCTAGGCCCCTAAACATAATTCCACTGTTTTACCCACATAAATCTTTACATATTTTTTGCCAAGTTTCTGGCCATTACTCCCTACTATGGTGGATGGAATCTTTTACTGCAACTATACTTTCCAACTAGTATTTGGAAAACTATAAATTTTCTTATATTTATTTTTATATACTTTATATTTTAAAAATGTGTACACATATATTTTATTCAATAATCTTGTTATTCTTAGGTGATTCTCAAATGTTTTTTCAAGTAGGCAGTAATCAAGCCATCTGTAAAAAATTATAATTTTCTTTTTAAAAAATATTTATATAGGCATACCCTGTTTTATTGCACTCTATTGCACTTCACAGACACTGCATTTTTTTTACAAATAGAAAGTTTGTGGAAACTGTGTCTAGCAAGTCTATCAGTGCCATTTGCCAAACAGCATGTGCTCACTTTGTGTCTCTGTGTCACATTTTGGTAATTCTAACAATATTTCACACTTTTTCATTATTACTACATCTGTCATGGTGATCTGTGATCAGTGATCTTGAATGTTACTATTGTAATTGTTTGGTGGCACCATGAACCATGCCCATATAAGATGGAAGACTTAATCAATAAATACTGTGTGTGTTCTGACTGCTCCACCACCTAGCCATTCCCCTCCTCTCTCTCCCTCTCCTCGGGCCTCCCTATTCCCTGAGACACAACAACACTGAAATTAGGCCAATTAATAATCCTACAATGGGCTCTAAGTGTTCAAGTGAAAGGAAGAGTCCCACATCTCTCACTTTAAACCAAAAGCTAGAAATGATTAAGCTTAGTGAGGAAGGCATGTCAAAAGCTGAGATAAGCCAAAAGCTAGGCCTCCTGCACCAAACAATTAGCTGAGTTGTGAATGCAAAGGAAAAGTTCTTAAAGGAAATTAAAAGTGCTACTCCAGTGAACATACAAATGATAAGAAAGCAAAGCAGCCTTATTGCTGATATGGAGAAAGTTTTAGTGATCTGGATAGAAGATCAAACCAGCCACAAAATTCCCTTAAGCCAAAGCCCAACCCAGACCAAGGCCGTACCTCTTTTCAATTCTATGAAGGCTGAGAGGTGAGGAAACTGCAGAAGAACAGCTGGAAGCTAGCAGAGGTTGGTTCATGAGGTTTAAGCAAAGAAGCCATCTCTATAATATAGAAGTGCAAGGTGAAGCATCAAGTGCTGATATAGAAGCTGCAGCAAGTTATCCAGAAGATCTAGCTAAGACCACTGATGAAGGAGACTATACTAATCAACAGATTTTCATGTAGACAAAACAGCTTTCTATTGGAAGAAGATGTTATCTAGGTCTAGGACTTTCACAGTTAGAGAGAAGAAATCTATGTGTGGCTTCAAAGCTTCAAAGGACTGGCTGACTGTCTTGGTAGGGGCTAATGAAGTCAACCATACTGAAAATCCTAGAGCCCTTAAGAATCATGCTAAATCTTCTCTGTCTATGCTCTATAAATCAAACAACAAAGCCTGGATGACAACACATCTGTTTACAGCATGGTTTACTGAATATTTTAAGCCCACTGTCAAGACCTACTGCTCAGAAAAAAAGATTCCTTTCAAAATATTACTGCTCATTTACAATGTTCCTGGTGACCCTAGTGCTCTGGAGATGTACAAGGAAATTAATGTTGTTTTCATGCCTGTGAACAAAACATCCATCCTGCAGCCTATGGACCAAGAAGTAATTTCAACTTTGAAATCTTATTATTTAAGAAATACATTTTGTAAGGTTATAGCTGCCATAGATAGTGATTCCTCTGAAGGATCTGGACAAAGTAAACTGAAAGCCTTCTGGAAAGGATTCACCATTCTAGATGCCATTAAAAACATTCATAATTCCTGGGAGAAAGTCAAAACATCAACAATTAACAGGAATTTGGAAGAAGTTGATTCCAACCCTCATGGATGACTCTGAGGGGTTCAAGACTTCAGTGGACGAAGTCACTGCGGATGTGGTAGAAATAGCAAAAGAACTACAATTAGAAGTAGAGCCTGAACATGTGACTGAATTGCTACAATCTTGTGATAAAACTTGAATAGATGAGGAGTTGCTTCTTATGGATGAGCAAATAAAGTGTTTTTTTTAAGATGGAATCTACTCCAGGTGAACATGCTATGAACACTGTTGAAATGACAACAGGCTGGGCACAAGGGCTCACACCTGTAATCCCAGCACTTTGGGAGGCTGAGATAGAAAGATCACTTGAGGCCAGGAGTTCAAGACCAGCAACATAACAAGACCCCATTTGAACAACAACAAAAAAAGAAATGAAAACTAAGGATTTAGAATAGTACATAAACTTAGCAGCATCAGGGTTTGAGAGGACTGACTCCAATTTTGAAAGAACTTCGGCAGGTAAAATGCTACCAAACAGCATCACATGCTACACAGAAATCTTTTGTGAAAGGAAGAGTCAACTGATGTGGCAAACCTCATTGCTGTCTTATTTTAAGAAATTGCCACCACCATCCCAACCTTCAGCAACCACCACCCTGATCAGTCAGCAGCCATCAACATCAAGGCAAGACCCTCCACCCGCAAAAAAATTACAAGGCACTGAAGGCTCAGATGGCTCAGATGATCATTAGCATTTTTAGAAATAAAATATTTTAAAATTAATTTATACATACCTTAAGTGTGCAATGCTGTTGCATACTTAATAGATGACAGTACAGTGTAAACATAACTTTTTCTTTTTTTTGAGAGAGAGAATCTTGCTCTGTCTGCTAGGCTAGCGCGCAGGGTTGTCATCATAGCTTGATGAAACCTCAAACTCCTGGGCTCAAGTGATCCTCCTGCCTCAGCCTCCTGAATAGCTGGGACTACAGGCACGAGCCACCACACCCAGCTAATTTTTTTATTTTTTGTAGAGATGGGGTCTCACTCTTGCTCAGGCTGGTCTCGAGCTCCTGGCCTCAAGAGATCCTCCTACTTCAGCCTCCCAGAGTGCTAGGATTACAGGCATGAGCCACTGCACCTGGCCGTACACGTAACTTTTATATGCACTAGGAAACCAAAAATTTTGTGTGACTCACCTTACTGCAATATTTGCTTTACTGTGGTAGTACAGAACTAAACCTGCAATATCTTCAAGGTGTACCCATACCTCTTTTAATAAGGGAAGCAATAGACTCTGACCCAGAGGGAGTTCCAGCTCAGTCATTTCTTAGTGTTATAAACCTATGTAAGTTATTTGAAAAGAATGTGCACTCATGTTTATAGGTTAAAAAGTTCAAAATATATCATTAAATCAATTATTATATTATTTAGACCCTCTATTAGCAGTACTTAACCTTTTTTGGGTCAATGACTCTTTTAAAAATGAAGTCCTAAATTATAGGTTAAAGCTTTGAACCCTATCTGCTCAAGAAAAAGATCATATACAAAAAGTATTTTTATCTAATTGTGTTCAAAGCATTCATGGATTCTCTGAAAGTCCCTAAGTTCATTGCTCTCTGTTTATTTCTGTCTACTTGGTTAGAAAAATAAGGAAAATGTCTCCAAATTACGTCAAACTTTTTAAAAAATAATTCTATGTTATATTTTTCAACATGCTAAAATTTCATTTTTTAAATTTTCATTGAAAATTATGTCTCTACCCTTCTTTTTCCAATTTGATGCTCTGTGTGTGTGTGTGTGTGTGTGTGTGTGTGTGTTTTTTTTCATTTTGTTTTTTGCCTTCTATTCTACTTTATCTGATTTAGGGGGACCCTCATTTACCTAGTATATTTTTGTCCATCCTTTTATTTTTCATTTTGCTTTAATTTTTTTTAGGTATGTGCTGTGGTCTGAGTGTTTCCCCCAAAATTCATGCATTGGAAACTTAATCTCTAATGCAACACTGGTGAGAGGTGGGGCCTAATGGGAAATGTTTAGGTCACAAGGGCTCTGCCCTCATGAATGGATTAACACTGCTGTAAAAAGGGATTTGTGGGAGTGGATTCGCCCCATTACACCTTCCATCATGTGATGATGCAGCAAGAAGGCCCCAATCAGATCCTTGATTTTGGACTTCCAGCCTCCAGAACTGTGAGAAATAAATTTCTATTCTTTATAAATTACCCAGTCTGAGGTATTCTGTTATAGCAGCACCAAATGGACTAAGATATTATGCTACTTATATATAGCATGCTGTTTAATAGTGAAATTATTCTCTATTTAACTTAATAGAGCAATTATTCTCAAGCACTCAACAAATATTTATTGAATGTCTATTAGTTGCCAGGCACCTTTAATCCATTTAGGTAGGTACATTGTTATAACAGATTTGTTTGGTCTGCTTCAGAGTGATTTTTTAAAAATATATGTATCTTAAACCATCTTAAAAATCCTAATCATTTTAAAAACCCTCCTCTGGTTCCTCAATTTCTGAGGAATGAAGTCCATTCTAATTGGCATGCTATGAAAGGCTCTATGTGACCTGTTCCTTCTTTTCCTTTCAGTCTCTTATTATTCGCTAACCTGCTATCCTATATCCACTTCAGCCCCATTGACATGCAGTTCTCCAAACTTACCACACCTTTCAGAAAACTCTGTTCTCTATACTCAGAATTCTTTGCCCCCTCTACTCAACTTTCATCATTCAGCTCAAACAGGTGGGCCTTCAGTAACACCATCCCCACCATCTCTTGAGACTTCTACTTTCCACTGCCAATGAAATACTCCACTTGAATATCCCATAAATGCCTCAGACTCAATATGCCCAAAACTAAAAATATCACCCCCCCAACCAGTTCATTTCCCCTTGTTCCCTAATTCAGTAAATGGCACTACCACCTATGTTCTTGCTAAGGTGGAACTCCAAGCACCATACTTGGCTCTTCAGTTCTCCTTAATTTCCACCACATCCTATTAATTCTATTCGTAAATTTCTCTCAAATTCATCCAATGATCTGTATTCCTACTGCCTCTACCAAATCAGGCCACCAATATAGCTAATCTGGATTACTAAAACCATTTATTACCTCTCTCCTTAGACCTCCAGTCTTAATTCCTTCTACAATCCATCCTCCCGAATGCTCCTAGAATATATCTATTTAAACACAATTCTGTACATGTTAGCCTCTGCTTTAAAACTTTGGTATAAAAGGATGGTGATGGGTAACTCTGAAGACACAAGAACCCTCTATACCATGTCCTTAAGATCAATTTCAAACTCCTTAGTAGGTCTTATAAAGTACAAGTATGACCCCCCAGCCTCATCTCCTGTCTCTTTGTCCACTACCCCCCAGGCATGCTCAATTTTTGTCAGTTCCCCTCCTGCTCAGTGCTCTTTGCACAAGCTGCTCCCTCTGCCTGGAAAACTCTTCTTTCTACCTGGCTAACTCCAACTCATTCCTCAGAACACAACCAAGAGACTATTTCTGTTTCAAATCATTCTCTAAATCCCAAGTCAGGGTCAGGTCTCTCTTCTCTGTGATTCCAATGCACATCCACAGATTCTGCCACACTAAAAGGTTAACTGCTTGTACATTTGTCCATTTTCCCCACTAGTGCATAAACTAGGATGTAAATGTGGCGGCAACTGTGTCTTTCGTGTTTATTACGGCTTTCCTAGAGCACAATGTTAATCAATAGATTTTTGTTAAATAACTAAATACAACAGTAGGTATAGAAAGGAAGCAAAAAATAACAAAATTGTATCTTTCCTAAAGCTACTATGATAAACATCCACATACATAAATATGAAATAATGATCTAAAAACAATGATAGTGAAGTTATAAACAAAGAGAAATACCAATTCAATCTTTGGGGTGATATCTCACGTAAGGTGCCAAAGAAAATTCTTTACAGTATGCAAAGAAAATATTAGAAATCCTATTTAAATATATTTAATATACTTTAAATTTCTAATTTGAAGTATTTTTCAAATGTGCTTAATATAGTAACACAGTAAGTAGCACAAGCATTCACATATGGGCTGTGCTCAATTTTTTTACTGAGCAGAGTAGACAATCAAAAAAGCTTGGAAACCACAGTTCTAGGGCATTTGATCTTAACCTTTGTATACTTGAAGGGGGGAGGTCACAGATTCCTTTGAGAATCTGATGAAAGCTAAAGATTATCTCCCAGAAAAATGAACATAAACATATTTTCTAAAAACTTTTGTATGATTTTAAGGGTATCTTGGCCCCCCATGTTAAGTCTTGCCCCAGGGCCTACATTCCTAAAGCTGCAAGGGGATGGCTAGAAGTAAAGAAGAGGTCAGCAAAATGCCTCCTGTGATCCTACTGTTCTTTACCTTCCCTCCCTCTCCTCAAAACCTGCTCCTTTTTCTCCCCACAGCAGGATCACCACACCTCTCCCCAGGCAGCCTTAGAATTTCCAATTCCCTCTGTAACTCCCACAGAGTTTAGGAATGCAGTCAGAAATGGTTCCTTCTCATGGATAGACACATCATTCATTCCCAAACTATTATCATTTTTGCCTTTTCCTGAAGCATCTATACTATTATTTTCATTTTTAAAAATCAACTTTTTAACTTATATTTAGCAACGTCTTAATATTATCTGTGAAATTGGTTTTGATGTCCTATTATTTTCCTACCTCACATCAAAATAAACACATATTTTATTAAAATAATGTGTTTAGATCCTCACCAGTCACCAAGTTTTAGATCACACAGAGCACAATTGTAAGTATCTGTGTTTACTCCAGGATTTCTGTAGGGTAAGCAATAATTTGGACATCAAGAGAAATTTTTTTTAAGACAGAAGGAAACATAAAAGCATTTGGGTCAATCCTCTCATTTTATACATTAAAAAGCTGAGATCCATAGAGGTTAAGTGATTTGTCCAAGGTCACATGGGAAATTGAATGAAATGTCTCTGATTAACATTCAGGTCTTCTATCAGTCCTACCAGCTTTCTGCTACATTGTGCCCATTCAGATCACACTAGAATGATACATTACCAATAATTTTTAATCTGTTACCTACCTCACTCTTCCATTCAGATTTATCTGAACATGCTGCTTAAAATCTGGATATTTGGATGCCAGATATGCAAAGTCAGGAGGTTTGTCCTTGTATCTATTTCTTGCATGCATTGATTTACTCAGAGCCATCTTAAAAAAAAAAAAAAGGGAAAAATCAGCATATTCAGTTAAAAAAAATTAATGGGGAAAGCTATGGATGCCAAGTCAACCGTTACAGCCAACACATCTTTGCCAATCAAGTGAGAAAGTAGAAATTATATTTTCAAAATGTATACAACAAATAAGCACATGAAAAGACGCTCAACATCATTAGTCATTAGGGAAATGCAAATCAAAACCACAGTGAAATAGCACTTCACACACACTAGGATGGATATCATTAAATAAATAAATAAATAAAGTAACAAGTGTTTTGAAAGGATATAAAGAAATTGGAGCTCCCATGCATTGCTGGTGGGAATGTAAAATGGTACAGCTGCTGTGGAAAAGAGTTTGGCGGCTCTTTAAAAAGCTAAACATAGAATTACCATATGATTCAGCAATTCCACTCCTAGGTATATTCCCAAAAGGACTGAAAGCAGGAACTGAAACAGATACTTGCACACCAAATGTTCATCGCAGCATTATTCACAATAGCAAAAAGGTAGGAAACAACTCAAGTGTCCATCAACAGATGAATAAATAAAATGTGGTATATCCACACAATAAATATTATTCAGTCATAGAAAGAAATGAAATTCTGACACATGCTACAACACGGATGAACCCTGAAGACATTACGCTGCGGGAAATAAACCACACACAAAAGGACAACAAATAGTTCTGTCAGTGATGAACCAGGTTAAAAAAATTAATTAAAAAAGGACAAATATTGTATATTCCACTTATATGAGGTACCAAGAAGAGCAAATTTACACAGAGGGTAGAACAGAGGTGATCAAGGGCTAGGAGGAGGGCGGCATGGGGAGTTACTGTTAGTGGGTACAGAGTTTCAGTTTGGGATGACGAAAAAGTTCTGAAGACAGTGGTAATGGTTGCGCAACAGTGTGAATGTACTTAATGTCACTGAATGGTACACTTAATAATGGTTAAAACGGTACATTTTAAGTTACATATATTTTATCACAATAAAAAATGTATACAACACAGATGAACCTTTTTTTTTAAAATCAAGGGAAGAAAATAAAAAACTATTCCTTTAAGAAAATTGAAGCAACGCAAGGCAGTATGATCTACAGCCAAGAATATCAGAGGTGAGTTTTTTTACAGTGGCTTTCCAAGGACTGAATATTTGGAATTGCATCATAAAGTCACTAAAATTTGAAAAAATATCTTCTATTCCAACTTCTTTTATAAATTTCAGTCTTGTCATTCCTAGGTAAGTAAAACTAAATGAAAGCAAACATAATTTTGTCTTCCTCCAGATTACAAAGAGGAAAAAAAGTAATGTATTTATATCAAGAAATAAAAACTAGAATCTGGGTGGGGAACCTGTGGCCTAGGGGCCACATGTGGCCTCCTGGATCCTTAAGTGTAATCTTTTGACTGAATCCAAGTTTGGATTTAGTCGAGGGGCCACACTTGGGGATCTGGAGGGCCACATGTGGCCTTAAAACCACAGGTTCCCCACCCCATTCTAAACAGTATTATGTAAGCCAGAAGTCTAGGAGTCACCTGATAGTTCTCTCTCCCTCTCATATCCAAGAAATCACCAGTCCTGTAGGTTTTACCTGCTAAACAACTCTCAAATCCATCTATTTTTCCCTATCCCCACCAAGATCTGCCCAGTACAAGCTACCTAGATTGCTAGAATTGCCTCTTTATTTATTTAATTTTTTTTACAGATGAGTTCTCGATAAGTTGCTCAGGCTGGACTTGAACTCCTGGGCTCAAGTGATCCTCCCGAGTAGCTGGGACTACACGTACACGCCACCACGCCCGGCTTACAACAGCCTCTTAATTGGCCTCCCTGCATCCACTCTTGCTCTCGACGTTCTCTTTTCAACTTTGCAGTGATCATTTCTAAACACAAATCTCAGTTACATTCTCTTCCTATGTCGACTTGCTCAAACTTTTACTCTTAGGATAAAATAAAAAATCATTACTTCAGCATACACATAAGGCCCTGTGTGACCAGGCCTTCCTTATCTTTTCACCATCAGCTTAAGTCACAAGCCCTTGCTCTTCTTTCTGTCCCCTCCCAGGCCACAGGGCCTTTACACAGGCTATTCCTTTTATTTGTACTGTTCTTTCCCCCCTCTTCAGCTGGTGAATTCCTACTCACCCTTAGGATCACAGTTCAAGCATCTCTTCTTCAGGAAGGTCTTTCCTTCCCTAATCTTCCCAGTTAAGACAGATCCCCTAATATAAAGTCGTCTAGCAATAAGCACCTTTCCTTTGCAAGCTTTGTTAGAAATACAATTTTACATAGTAATAAATCTGTAAACACTCTATTTCAGAAGGTTTTTTTACAGCTTTCTACACTGGAAATTAAACAACCAATTTCAAAAGAGAATTGTTGTCTTCAATCAAGACTTTTCCAAATCATATATCTAACTGCCTACCATATTTCTCACTTGTATTGCTCAAAAGCACTTCATGTATAACATGTCCAAAATTAAATCATTTCTACCCATCCCAAACTGGTCCTCTCCTAATCATCCCTATCTCTCCTAATCTTCGCTATCTAGCTGAATGCACCACTACGTTTCTTGTCATGCATGAGTCAGAAATCTTTAGCATCTTCTCCACCCTGCCTCCCCCATTCAGAACAAACGCCATGTCCTGAATATTTTCTATCTCCCAATTATTTCTTGACCCTATCCAACTTTTCGCCCTTCACAACTCCACCTCTCTGGCCCAGATCATTATCATCTCTTCTTGGATTGCTATAAGAGCCTTCAACTGATCTCTTTGTAACCACTCCTGCCCCTGCAATCCATTTTTCACCCAGCAGACAAGTCACCCCCCTTGATGCAAATCTGAACATTCCCTTAATATTAAGTAAATCCCTTCAGTGGCCTCTCAAAGCTATTAGCCCCAAAAAGTATAAAATCATTAACAAGTCCTGCCCTAACCCTCCAACCTCACTGGTTGCCACTTTCCCCTTCTCGCACTATGCTCCAGACATACTGGTCTTTTCCATTTTATCCATTTGCGTGGTGGTCTGTCCCACCATCTGCTATTCTTACTCCCTGCAAGACTCTCCTCACCCTTCCACCATCTCCTTTCACCTCTGAAAGCCCACTAGTCCTTCAAATCACACCCTAAGCATCATTTTCTCAGGCAAGCTTTCTCTGACACCACACATCCAATCAGGGCACCTACTCTATATGCTTTCAAAGCACCCTGTGCTTTTCCCTCATTGCTTTTGTGTGTGTGATTAGTTTACATATATCACACACACACACCCAGACCGCAACCATATCCATCTTATTCTTCACTGTACCCCTAGCAACTGGCATACAGTAAATATGTGTTGAGTAAATGAACAGTTCAGAATTTGGGGCAATTAGTAGTCACCTGAAAGTTTTTCAGCACACTAAAGTTACCATATTTGCCCCCCCCACTATCACTAAAACTCACTGTATACCAGTTTTATTTTCCTACCATTAATATACACTTTACAGACCATCAGGAAAGAGGGAAGCATAAAACTAGGACAGGGCCCAGTCCCCCCAAAAAACAAGAAAAAGGAAAATGCTTTCCTCTCTTGTGATTCTGGCAAGCAACAAAAACAAGTGGCCGGGCATGGTGGCTCAGACCTATAATCCTAGCACTCTGAGAGGCTGAGGCAGGAGGATCGCTTGAGACTAGGAGTTCCAGACCAGCCTGAGCAAAAGCAAGACCCTGTCTCTACTAAAAACAGAAAAAATTAGCTGGGTGTGGTAGCATGTGCCTGTAGTCCCAGCTACTCAGGAGGCTGAGGCAGGAGGATCGCTTGAGCCCAGGAGTTTGAGGTTGCAGTGAGCTATGATGACACCACTGCACTCTAGCCCAAGCGACAGAGCAAGACAGAGCAAGACTCTGTCTCAAAAGAAAGAAAAAGAAAGGTACTCTAACAGTAATTTCAAGAGATACTGGTATGTTAGGGCTCTGCATCACATCAAGGAAGATTCTAAAGACTACATAGCTGACATTGGTGCACACGCAACATGACACTCTGAACATAAGTGAACCAAATTAAATTACAGATATGGCAATTTCAGTTCCTTTCCTTCATTACCCAACCTTTCTGGTCAGAACAGATGCAGAGTTAGTAAATAAAACCAATTCTTTCCTAACTAGCCTCCCAATAAAGGCAATGGGTTCTTAGCCAAATGTATCCCATTCCTCAGAGTTTAAATGGGTGTCAACTCTTACCTGGCATCAGCATTGTTACTCTCCACTTCCCTCTAACCTAATATCCACGTTTCCTGGCTCATTCTGTTCTAGCCACAGTTGTCATCCTTGCTGTTTCTCTACCAAGCTCACACACCCATGCCTCAGGGCTTTTGCACTTGTTCTGTCTGCATGGACTGTTCTCCCCCCAAAAATATATACACACAAGGTACCTTCACTTTGTTCATGTCTTTGGTCAAATGACACCCTTTCATTGAGGCCTTCCCTGAGTACTCCATTTAAATGTGCAGTGAATGAACAGACTCCTTGTCTCTCCTCCTAGCTTCAATTTTCTACATAGTATGTAGCCACCTGACATTCCATATATTTTGCTTATTATTTTAAATCTGCCCTGCCAGTAAGTTTCATGAGGGAAAATTGTTTGTTTGTCTTGTTCACTGCCATATCCCAACGCCTAAAACAGGGCCTGGGAGAGTAGGCACTCAAATATTTGACTGAAAACACTATGGAACTCCTCCCTGTCCAGGCCACTGAAAAGCAGCACCCTCATTCTGAGTAGGCAGTCCCCATCTTGAGCCTCAAAAAAAGCTCAGCCCAAGGGCTGGAACTTTTTCTTCCGGGTTACCTGAGTCAGTCCAGAAAGCTAAAGTAGTGGATCCTCGAGACTGACACTGCCACTTTCTTTGATCTTTCTCATCCCCACGCTTCTGTTTCCTTGGTTCCTCCTGACCATTAGCCCTGTTCAACTACCATTTCTCTTAATACATAAGCCTGTAAAATAGACTAAATTCCGATTTCATAACTTCGAATTCCTTCTGCACAGATCCCTCCCACCTCAACTCCAATCTACATTTTCTCCCCTCGCCTTCCCTCGTAAATCCTACTTTTTCCACTAGTTCCGCCACCGCCAGTTCTCCATCTCTTCCGCTCTTTTCACGCCCTCATTTTACCCAGTTTGTCTTCCCGCCTGTTTCGGATCTCTCCAAACCTCCTAAACCCCAGGGGTCTTTCCTACTTCAATTCTAGTCTCTATTCTATTCGCCAACTCCTCCCACTCACCCACCCCCAACATCCCCGCGCGCGTGCACACACCCACATCAAGTCTCTCTCCCTAGACCCTGAAATGAGCAACACACGAGTCCAAAGCCCAAGAATGAGGAACCCAGGTGATCCACTGGTTAAGTGACCCATGATCGCAACCCTCACGAGAGCTGTTAAGACCCACCTCTGAGGCCAACGTTCCTGCCAGACGTCGTGTCTGGCGTGAGCCTGTACGACCCCAGAATCTTAAGCCACCCGCAGCGCGAAGCTCCTAAAAACGCAGGTGTTACGCTCCCAGCGCGCCGCCATCTTGTGAAGCCATCTAGCTTCGTGATTGGACAAGTAACTATCGCGCGGTTTGTAGCCAAGCCTGAAGGAAAAAGAAACTGTCGCGAGACCTGGAGTTTGTAGTTCCTTGTGGCAGAAGGCGGGGGCGTGGTAGGAAGCGGAGTCCTTTGCTGTGTGGCAAGAGGGGACCTACCTTTGAATTCGCTAGGGAACTTGTTTGGGGGAAAAAAAAAAAGCTCTCTGGGCCCCGCTCCAGACGTACTAAATCACACTCTCTGGGGTAGGGCGGGGAATATGAAGATGAGGGAGGGAGACCTTGAAGTTTGATGGCGTGCAATTGGCGCTTATTTTGCAATAGGTCCTCAGGCGATGTCTCAGTTATCACAGATAAACCCATGAGGTCGGGGAAGAGTAGTCTCATTGACAGAGGAAGAACTGAGAATCAGGGATATTAAGTCGTTTGTTCAAGATCGTTTGACATCAAGAGATCCTCCTACCTCAGCCTCCCAAAGTGCTGGGATTACAGGCATGAGCCCCCGTGCCCAGCCTATTTTTACAGTATTTAGTGCTTTCTTCTGAAAAGGTGAAAGAGAAAATGGCCTTGGACTGGCGGGGCTGAAGTGATTGTATTTAAGATGTTGGTAAATTTCTGTTAGCTCCAAATTGCAGTCCATCTTCCCTGTAGGTTGGGCCAGAGAGACCCTAGCTCTGCAACTAGGGAACTTTAATCCCGCTCTTACCTCTTACTAACCCTGTGACTATGGGCAATTTACTTAAACTCCTCAAGCCTCGGTTTGCTCAATATTGCAAAACAGTATAATAATCTCATAGGGTTGTGAGAATTAAAATCAGATAATGCACATAAAACACTTAACATAATATCTAGCACATAGTAAGCTCCTAATATTATTCTTTACAACTTCTGAGTCAGTTTCCATTTTAAAAAATTATTTCACAAAGTTAAAACATTTTTATGATTGGAAATGTATAAACAATTTATATAATACAGAAAGCTATGAAAAAACTCAAAAATTATCTAAAATCCCACCACCCAGAGCCAATCACTACCAAATTTGGGTAACTTTACTTATAAACCTCTATATGTTCATAAGGATGTATAACCAAATAATTTTTATATAAATAGTAACACGTTCTCAAATATAAGTCTTGGAAGTTCTCCTACTTCAATTAATATAGCTCTATAATATCCTTTGTGATGGGTGCATAGTATTCCATTATGTGGATGTACCACTTTTTAAAAACTAATTCCCCTATGGATGGACATAGGTTGTTTCCAGTGTAACTGGTATGGCCTACTCCCAAATCTTGTGATAAATAATAAATACACCGCCTTAAAAACTCTTTTAGTGTAAAATGAAAGTTATTTGGAGACTCTACAAAACAGATTAGCAAGATATTCAACATCTGCCTTTTAGGGCTTATCTCCCTGATTTACCCTCAAATCCCCAAGGATTTAATCTGGACAGAGAAGTCTGTTCAACTTCTATACCCCAGCAAGGACAGTATAACTGTCCAATTAGTCAGTTACAGCCTTTGCTTCTTACTGCCTCTTCATAGCAGGAAACTGATTCCGCACATACAACCTGTAATGCTGCTAATTTTGAAACATTGCATAGCAGGTACCAGACCTGCCTTCAATATCAGCTGCATACTAGGCTGAAATCAACCATGAGGGCATCAGATTGGACTCCTACTTTACTGAAATTAATTATTTCAAGGACTTGTTGCCCTTCCCTGCCACTGTCCTTTGGCCAGAGCCAGCCAGTAAACAGCCACAGATTTCTCCAACTTCATGTTTCAGAAAATAATCCTTGAGTATCACTTTGTTCTAGCCCAGAAGACCCTGGCCTCCTTATGTAAATTTATCCAGCTCTGTCTTAGGGACCAAGTTAATATATCAGGGATCTAATGGCTACCTTAGTTAAGTCACTAAAGCCACACCCTAATCCCAGAATAATGATTATTTCTCAGCCTATATTTACATAACTAAGAGAGCCACTCAAGTGATCCTTTACACTTAGGACACCGTATTTTCGTTATTATAAATAATGGTGAATTCTTTCAAGAACTTGAAAAGTAAATTTCAAAAATTAATAGCTGGTGGAAAAATTGGACCTAAGTATACATCTGACTACTATTCTCCCTCCTGTTCCAAGTCTCATAAAACAGAAGATATTAATTTTTAAAATTAAATAATTAATTCAAAATCAGGCTGACAACCCAGAAATAGCACCACTGACAGACCAGAAAATTTCAGGCTACTCTGGAAAAATAAGAAGCAAATAGGAATAACAATTAAAATGCCAAGGGGTTTTTATAGGGAGCTTAACATGATTATGATATTTAACTGGAAAACAAAATGTGCAAGAATAGCCAATAATAATGTTTTTCCACTTGGAAAAAGTTAAAATTACACCATACATAAAATAATCCCATATGGATTAACAGAAAAACCTATAAAAACAAATAAAATCAACTACATAAAACTGTTAGAAGAAATATAGTAGAATGTATTTATAAGTTTAGAATAGGAAGGCCTTCTAAAGACATAAAACTCAAAACCACAAAATAAAAAATTGTAATTTGATTGTACAAAAATTTAAAACAACAATGTAATAGAAGATACTATAAATAACAGACAATAAACAGGGAGAAAATATTTGAAACATATATAACAGAGTTAATATCCAAAATATTTTCTTGAACAATGACAAATCAATAAGAAAATAATCCAGTATTATTATGGATATGAACAAGAAACTCACAACGTATACAATTGAACAAAGAACATATGAAAAAATGCTCAAATGCATTAGTAATCATGGGAAGGTATATCAAAAAAAGTGTGATAATACCATTTTTAACACATAGAATTAACAAAAATTTTTAAAAATTGGTAACTATCCAATGATGGCAAAGATGTATTGGTTAGCTTTTGCTGCATAACAAACCATGCTAGAATTTAGTGGCTTAAAAACAACAGACATTAATTATTACTCACAATTCTGTGAGTCAGCAGGGCAGTTGTTCTGGTCTGAGTTGGTTCAGCTGATTCTGGAGTCTCCTGGAGGCTCCACGGTGGCTTGGATGGCCCAGGGTAAGGGTCAGCAAACTGCTGCTCATGGGCCAAATCTGGTCATGCCTATTTGTTTACATATTGTTTTTGTCTGTTTTCACTATATAACAACAGAACTGAATGGTTGCAAGAGACCATACAGCTCAAAAAACTAAAAATATTTATTATCTGGATATTTATAGAAAACGTTTGCCAACCCCTAGTCTAGGTAACCTCAGCTAGGAGTGTTTGTCTCTGCTTAACACTGTTTCTCACCCTCCAGTAAGATAGACTGGATTTATTCACACGGCAAAAACATTCCAGGAGAGAAAGTAAACTGCAATACCTCTTAAGACCTAGGCCAACCCAGATGCAAGGAGTGGGGAAACAGACTTCACCTCTGGACTCCGGATGGAAGGAACAGCAAAAAATCTGTCACCATTTGCAAGCTACCGTAGTGAGTATAAATTCCCTTTTTGAAGGGTCATTTGGCAATATATATTAAAATCTATAAAGTGTCCAATCCTAGAATATCTGTGAAAGGAAGAACCTGATGACCGTGATTACTTCTGGAGTGGAGAACTGATGGCTGGGAGACAGGAGTAGGAAGGAGACTTGCTCTTCAATGTGATTGATTTTGGACCTTTTGAGTTTTGTACCAAGGATATGCAGGGTGGAAATAAATAAATGTGTTCTTACTCTTCTAACCAGCAATTCTATTTTTAAGTTTATATCCAAGAGAAATACATATTAACAATGAGGTTGAGGTAGATACAAAGATGTTCACTGTTATATTGTTTATAAAAGAGAAAAAAATGGGAACAACCTAAATATCCTCAGTAGGGGAATGAGTAAATAAATTACAGTACATCTGAATTATGGAACGAAATGTAGCTATTTAAAAATGTGAATCTGGAGCCAGGCATGGTGGCTCACACCTATAATTCCAGCACTTTGGGAGACTCAGACAGGAGGATCACCTGAGGCCAGGAGTTTGAGAGCAGCCTGAGCAACATATCAAGACATCACCTCTACAAAAAAACAAAAATTAACTGGGTGTGGTGGCACGTGCCGCAGTCCTAGCTACTCCAGAGGCTGAGGCAGGAGTATCGCTTGAGCCCAGGAGTTTGAGGTTACAGTGAGCTATGATAGTGCCACTACACTACAACCTGGGCAACAGTGCAAAACTTTGTCTCTTAAAAAACAAACTAATTAATTAAAAAGTAAGTAAATAAATAAAAATGTAAATGTATATCTACTGACATGGAAAATCTCCAAGATATAGAATAAGGTAAAAGGAAGTTATGAGACAATAGGTTCAGTTTGATACCATTTATATAAAGCAAAAACAAAACACATTTCAATATGAAAATATAAATGTATAAAAGTAGCCGTAGAAAAAGATCTGAAAGGAAAAACCCTAAACTGATAACACTGGTTACCTTGGGGAAACTGGGTTGGAATGTTAGAGGTGAGGCATGAGAGTCTTGAATTTTGTCTGCATCTTTTGAATGTTTTACAATGACAGTGGATTCATATATTACTTGTATAATTTAAAAATTGATATAAAATAATAAAAAGAAAAGAGAAGACAAAAAGTCTGTCAAAAAAACCACAACCTGAAACTTACGGAAGAAAGGACAGTTTGGAGGGGAAGCAAAGCCTACTGTGACCCAAGCAGCTGTTCAGGATAGCCACCTAGGTGATGATTCACTGATTTAGATAGCCACAATCCTTTGGCACCTCCATGTCAACATGGGCTTCCACGACCATGTAGACTAGCACACTGACTTTTGAATGTTTCCACTCAGAAATGATACACATGATTTCACTGGCCAAAGCAAGTCACATGTCCCCACCTAACTTGGGATGGGGAAGAGGGTAGGAGTGCAGTCCCTCCATGTTTCATCCACGACCACTGGAGCACCAGAGACAGACACGAACAGAATCAGCATGTAGATGAATAGGGATTAATTTTTTTTTTTTTTTTGAGACAGAGTCTTGCTCTGTTGCCCGGGCTAGAGTACAGCGGCATCGCCGTAGCTTGCTGCAACCTCAAACTCCTGGGCTTGAGTAATCCTCTTGCCTCAGCATCCCGAGTAGCTGGGACTACAGACACGTGCCACCATGCCCAGACAATTTTTCCATTTTTTTTGTAGAGACGGGGTCTTGCTCTTGCCCAGGCTGGTCTCCAACTCCTGGCCTCAAGTGATCCTCCCGCCTGGGCCTCCCAAAGTGCTAGGATTACAGGCATGAGACACCATAAAGCCTTCTTGATTCCTCCATCCAGATGTGACCTCTCCTTCCTTTGAAAACCATTGCACTTGGTTTGTCACTTTCTTAAGGCTTTCACCCTGATTTGCCCTCTGTTATAGTTATTTGTGTGCTTCTCTTATGGGCCCACAATCAACAACAATTCTGCATAAGAGCAACAGGTCTCAACTAGGAGTGCACATCAGAATCCAGGAAAAGCTTTTTTAAAAATCCAAATGCTTGGATTCCATTATAGGAAATTCTAACTGAGTAGGCCTGACATGGGACTCTGACATCTGTATTTTGCTTGCATATTCTTAGAAATCTCCACAGGTATTTTGTGAACCTCTGGTTGAGAACTACTATTTTAGATAAACCTCACAAACCCCTGAATATCCTACATATATAAAACAATTGTCCTACCAAGTTTTGGCTCCCTGAGTACAAGGCCTGTGTCTCATTCATCATTGTGCTCCTTCCCAAATGCCTAGCCCAGTAAAGGTTTGGTAAGCACACCTGCACTGTGTCAAACCTGGACTGGCATTAAATGACAATGTTGCTCTTCCCATTTCAATACCCTGACCACCACACCACTTGCTATGGGCCATAGTCCCCAGCGCAGAGCCCTCCCTTTGCACCCTGCAGTGGGCAAAGGGACAAGCAGGAGAAATGCCAGCCCTATGCTCATCCATCGCTACAAACCTGGTTCAGGAGCTCCAGGAAACCTGACCCCAGAAAGCAGACAAGACTGGGTTCTACACCACATCTACCTGGGTTACCCCTCTGAGCCTCAGTTTCCTCACCTGTAACATGGTAATAACAGCATTAGCCACCTCTGCTTCCCAAGGATAGTGTGAGGCTCAGAAGAGAAAAGAAAAATGAACGAGCTTTGGCATTGTCCAATAATATATACATGTAAGGGATTATATCAGCTGACATGTTATTATTCTGGGCCAAGTCTCCCATCACAGTTCTGCACCTCTGCTTCTAGAGTCCCAGGGGTGAGACCTGGGCTACAACCAAGAAAAGGCAGTGCAGTGGCACAGCTGTTCTATGTATTCTACCACTGTCTGCTGAGAGCCTACCATAGGCCAGGCCCCGGGGATTCCGAGATGAAAGATCAGCGCTGCCCTCAAAGAGCCCATGAGAGGGACACAGTTTGGATTCTTCCTCCATTGTTTAAAACGGAGAAAAAAGCAACTTCGAGAACAATCTCAGACCTAGCGGAACAGACAAGTGAATAAATCCAGCCCTGCGAACCAGGGGTTAGCGCAGAGCCCAGAGTGCGGGCATTAAGAGAGCGGGTAGGACGCGGTCATTAGAGCTTTCGTGGGGTAGGGTCCTGAGACGCTGCCCCACGACACCCCTCGGGTTCCCGCGTTCCTCCAGGTCCCCGCGCCCCCGGACTCCCACACCCCCAGCATCCCGCCCCCTCTGGCCTTGGCCTTCCCGCCTCCGGTCCCTAGTCCCTTCAATCCCCAAGTCCCCCAGGCCCTTCCGCACGCGGCCAGTACGGGAGTCCCGGAACGGCTTCCCCGCCGGCCCGGGCTGCGCTGGGGCGAGGGCTGAGGCCGCAGCAGCAGGCGGAGCGTTTCCTCGCCCTCGGTCCCCAGCGCTGCCGGCGCCAACCGCAGAGCACCGCGCCAGTTCTCGCCCCGCGCCCTTCCTCCGTCCTGCAGCCGAGCGCGGTGCCGCGCCCGCGCGCATGCCTGGCCCCAAGGGCACCTCTCCCTGGGCCAGGGGCTGGCCTGCAGGCTTGGTGGCCTAGGGCGACGAGCTAATACGCGGAAAGGCCTTCCAAGTAAGGGCCCAATAAGTATTAGCTATTATTGCTTTTTCCTGAAATCCTCTCCTTCTACCTGCTCTGCTCTGTTGTGCTTAATTAAGCTGTTCACTCTGAGAGCAGGGAGAGGCGTTCCCTAAGTGTCATGTTTAGCGGTTTGTCTAATACTAGTTTTAAACAGCTGATCTAAGTGTTTACTGTAGGCCAAGCACCGTTCCTGGGGCTCGTTCTCTCTTCTAATTTCACAACTACTGGGTAAGATAAGGGCTGTTATTACCCCATTTTAGTGATGAGGAAACTAAGACTTAGATTAAAAACTCTGCAGAAGGTCTTGCAGCCAGTAAGTGGCAGAACCAGACTCTAAGGACTGTCTGGCTCTCAGGCGCTTGTTTGCCACTAAGGATGTATTGTCCTCCCCAGCACCTCTGCAGAATAGGCTCTCAAATTACTTCCAACGCCCTGTGTAGAGAGGTCTTGGAGCTCAATAGATTTTAAACCCTGGAAGAGTAGAGGGAAAACATGCACATACGGTGTTTTGTTTTGTTTTTAAATACTCTCCACTCAAAACACATCTCTTTTATTGTTTAAGGCAGTTTGAATTGGGTTTTCTGTTACAACTGAATGTATCTTTAATTGAGGTAAAATTTACATAACATAAAATTCACCATACGACCATTTTAAAATGTGCAATTCAGTGGGTTTTAATATATTCACAATGTTGTGCAACCATCACCAGATATTTTCATTACTCAAAAAGAAATCCCATTCCCATGAAGCAGTCACTTCCCGTCTCTCTCTCCCCTAACCCCAGGCAACCACTTAACTACTTCCTATCTCTATGGATTTGCCTATTCCGGACATTTCACATAAATGAAATCATACAATACGTGGCCTTTTGTGTCTGGCTTCCTTCACTTAGTGTAGTTTTCAAGTTACATCCACACTGCGGTATGTATCAGAACTTCATTCCTTTTTATGGCAGAATAATATTCCATTGTATAGATATGCCATGTTTTACTTTTTCATTCACCAATTGATGGACAATCAGGTTGTTTCCTTTTTTGGCCATTGTGAATAGTGTTGAACTGTATAAGTTTTTGTTTGGACACTTGTTTTCAATTCTCTTGGGTTTACCCCTAGGAATGAGATTGCCAGGTCCTATGGTAACACTATGTTTAACTTTTTAAAGTTAATGGCTGCACCATTACATTTGATCAGTACTAAATAAGTGTTCCAATTTTTATTATCAAAACTATAAATGCTCAAGGATCAATATACAAAATCAGTAGTGTTTCTATAAGCCAACATCAAACTATCTGGAAAAGAAATCATGATCTCTGAGAGCATAGAGGGGGCAAAAAAGAAATCAAGAAAGCAATCCCATTTCAATAGCTACAAAAAAAAAAAGAAAAACCTAAGAATAAACTTAACCAAGAAGGTGAAAGATCTCTGCAATGAAAACTATAAAACATTAATGAAAGAAATTGAAGAGGACACAAATAAATGGAAAGATATCCCATGTTCATGGATTGGAAGAATTAATATTGTTAAAATGTCCATATTACCCAAAGCGATCTACAGATTCAATGCAATTGCTATGAAAATACCAACATTTTTCACAGAAAGAGAAAAAACCATCCTAAAATTCATATGGAACCACAAAAAAACCCAAATAGCCAAAGCAATCTTGAGCAAAAAGAACAAAGCTGGAGGCATTACACTACCAGACTTCAAAAGATACTGCAATGGTAACCAAAACAACATGGTACTGGCATTAAAAACAAACACATAGACCAATGGAACAGAATAGAGAACTCAGAAATAAATCCACACATTTACAGCCAGTTGATTTTCAACAAAGGTGACAAGGACATACACTGGGGAAAGGACAGTCTTTTCAAAGGACAGTCTCTTCAATAAATAGTGCTGGGAAAACTGGGTAATCACATGTGGAAGAATGAAACTAGACCCCTATCTCTTACCACTTACAAAAACCAACTTAAAATGGATTAAAGACTTAAATGTAAGTCCTGAAACTATGAAACTGCTAGAAGAGAACATAGGGGAAATGCTACATGACCTTGGTCTTGCCAAGGATTTTTTGGATAAGACCTCAAAAGCATGGGAACAAAAGCAAAAATAGACAAGTGGGATTACATCAAACTAAAAAGCTTCTGCACAGCAAAGGAAGCAATCAACAGAGTTAAGAGAGAACCTACAGAATGGGAGGAAATATTCAAAAACTATGTATCCAAAGGGGTTAATATTCAGAATATGCAAGCAACTCACACAATTCAATAGAAAAAAACAAATAGTCTGGTTTTAAAAATGGGCAAAAGATCTGTATGGACATTTCTCATAAGAAGACATACAGATGGCCAACAGGTATATGAAAAATGCTTAATATCACTAATCACCCAGAAAATGCAAATCAAAATTACAAGGAAGTATCATCTTACTCCAGTTTGAATGGCTATTATCAAAAAGGCAAAAAATAACAACAAATGCTGTCAAGGATGTGGAGAAAGGGGGACTCTTATAAACTGCCGGTGGGAACATAAGTTAGTACAGCCATTATGGACAATAGTATGGAGCAGGGGTGGGGAACATTTTCATGTTGGAAGGCCACATTAATTTAGCTGTAATCAAGTAAGGCCACATTGAAGAAACTTCGATTAGATATACTTAAAAATGGACATTATTTTGTAAAAATTTAACTATTATGTACTTAATAATTTCAAAAAATGAAAACTATTTGTTAATTTTAAAGTTAACCTTTTAATGACTTTGTTGTGTCTGCTTTTTGTTGGAAAGCATTTCAATATTTGGTTGCAGCATGGAGGTCTGCAGTTTCAGTTGATCCTCTAGATGGGTATCAGTCATTTGTGACCTTAAGGGCGTCTTGATTTGGGTTAGGTAGCAGAATGTAGATTCACAGCAATAAGTGGTTGAAAAACAAGAAAGCATTTTTCAGGCACATTGCCAAAGGCATGGGTAGTCTACTACATTTTTCCATATTTCAATGGATCTTTCTTACCATCAGACAATGACTTTAAAATGTCATCTACTGAGAGCTCAATCAATTCCATCTGTAGTCTTTTAGGTGCCTTGGTGATATCAACTATGTGAGGCTGAAATGCTAATTTGAGTGTGGTGTCATGATTCTCAAAGTCAGTGTACCTTTCATTGTATTCTCCAATTAATAGGTCTGTAACAGCTGCGTATTCTTCAAATGATTCACATATATCATCCTGCTCATCAATGGCCTTTGCTAACTGAGGGAAATGTTTATCAAAAATTTCCTTTTGAAGAAGTATTTTGAAAAAAAATAGCTTTTTTGGAATGCTTGGACTTTTTGGCCACATATCATTTATAGATTTAGTTTTACCTTGCAAAGAAATATTCAAGTCATTTTGATTTGACATGATATCATACAGAAATGATGCATTCCTATAGAAATCTTCTTTCAACAGTTCACATTGCCAATTCTGTTATTCATAAAATTTAACTATCTGTTCTTGCAGAGATAAAATTTTGGCTAACACCTGTCTCTGTGATAGCCAACATACTTTAGAATGATATGGCAAATCCACACTGAATACCTCATCATTCAACTTTATCATGTTATGAAACTGATGATGCTGTGTTGCATTTGCATGAATATAGTTAACAATACTTATGACTTGTTGCAAAGTGTCACTTAAAATAGTAGCTTTAGCACAGAGATTTTGCTGATGCAAGATACAATGAAAAGAAATGAGAGCATTTGGATCTGTTAATACTTTTTTTTAAATCTGTGCAATAAACCTTTCATGTTTTCCTGTCATGGAAGGTGCGCCATCTGTACATGCACTCACTAAATTTACCAAATTCAGTCCAACTTCACAACATTTATCTTGAAAGTTGTTGAAGATATCTATTCCCCGTGTTCTGTTTGCAAGAGTGCCCAAAGCAAGTAACTCTTCATAGCAAAGAAAATCTTCTGTTATGACCTGAATGAAGTATCAAACATGCACCAACTCAGTAGTATCAATTGATTCATCCAAAGTGATTGAATAATATATATTTTCCTTTTGAAGTATTTCATGAAGTCATTCTGTTAAGTTGAAGGCTAATTCATGCTGTCAATTGGTTATGGTTCTCCTTGAAAGAGGGAGTTGTTTGTACTTTGAAACCATATCGGGGTCTAAGCATCCTGTGATTTCAACAATGTATTCTTTCACAATTTCTACATCACTAAATGGTTTCTTTTTTTCCCAAGTATATAAGCTACTTTATAAATTGCTTCAGTGGCATTATTTCCAGACTTTATTGCTGCTTGAAAGAATTATCTTTGCTTTTGCTTTTCATCTTTTAATTTCTACAATACAACCTTTCTCACCCCCCCTCTAATTTAAAATATTTGTGGTCCTTATGAGTGTTATAATGCTGATGAGCATTGAATTTCTTTAATGTTGATATTGCAGTATCACAAAGCAAGCAAATCATCTTCTCTTTAGCAGAAACAAGATAATATTGCAATTCCCAATCCTCATTAAAAAATCTGTTTTCTTCCTGTGGCATTCTCTTGGTCTTCTTTGACATGATGGGCTGTTAAGCAGACAGAATTAAAAAATACTGTTGAGCTGTGCAACTGTTCACAAATTACTTCAAACAGAAACACAACGCACCGTTGTCAAAAGCTGGTATCAGACTGGCGTACTTGACCCCCATAAACTCTCGCCAACCAACCTTGTGTGGTAGTGGCGCCAGTCAGGCAGGGGAAGTTAGAACTAAATCGTGAGCGTAGCACCTGTCAATTTAGCCCTTATGGCTTACTAATGTTCTAATTGTGTCAGTCAATCTGGGAGGATTATTTCATTGAGACTTATTTTATTCTTTGGTATTTTAAATATGTTCATTTAAAAAGAAAATAAAAATATAAAAGATGAACAAAAATGTATTAATAAAAATAAAAGGATTTGTTCTGTAAAATGTGGATTCAGTCAAAAGGTTGCACTTAAGGACCTAGAAGACCATGTTCCCCACTCCTGGTATGGAGGTTTCTCAAAAAATTAAAAATTGAACTACCAACAATCTAACTACTGGATATATTTATCCAAAGGAAATGAAATCAGTATGTTGAGGAGATAATCTGCACTACCATGTTTATTGCAGCATTATTCACAATAGCCAAGATATAGAATCAGCCTAAGTGTCCATCAGGAAATGAATGGATTAAAAAAAATGTGGTAGGTATACGCAGTAGAATACTATTCAACCATAAAATAGAATGAAATCCTGTCATTTGTGACAACATGGATGAACCTAGAGAACATTGTGTTAAGTGAAATAAGCCAGACACAGAAGGACAAATAGCCCATGATCTACCTCACATGTAGAATCTAAAAAAGTTGATCTCACAGAAGTAGAGTGTACAATAGTAGTTACCAGAGGCTAGGGGCATGGCGGAGGGATGGGGAGAGGTTGGTTAATGGGTACAAAGTTACAGTTAGATAGGAGGAATAAGTTCTGGTATTCTATCACACAGCAGGGTGACTACAGTTAACAATAATGTATTGTATATTCAAAATAGCTGGAAGAAAGGATTTCAAATGTTTTCACCACAAAAAAATAACAAGTGTTTAAGGTGATGGATATGCTAATTACTCTGATTAGATCATTATGTATACATTTATCAAAACATCACACTGTAGCCCATAAAAATGTACAATTATTATGTCAATTAAAAACAAAACAAAACTTTAAAAAAATGCACATAGTTAAAAAAAATAGTGCTACAAGGCTTATGATAAAGCACAACAGTCCTTTAATCATTCCCTGGAGGCAACCAACTTTAATTCTTTTAACTATTTTTTTTCCTGTAAGATGTCTGTAAGGAATGGGGGAAAAAAAGGTTTTTTTCCATGTTTTTCTCCATATTTTGAAATAATATGCATATGCTACAATTTCATAGTTTATCAATTTTAGGCGTTATGCTGACTTCCAGTACTCTAATTATGTTTTCTTTCTTGTACTACTTTTTGGTTTTCCTGAAATTATCAGTTATATATTCATTTGCTTACTTTTCCATGTCCCTCTCTATTTTACTACTTTTTCCCAAATGCTCCAAAAGATCTGTCACATGACTGTCAACAGTTTTTCCATACACTCAAACACAGTTTGAACCCTTTGTTGGTTCCATTTACATTTTGAATCTGAAGGTGTCCATTCTGCAGTCCCTGCCTCCTGCTCCAATCTGGACTAGCTGTGCCTGCCTGGGGCCTGGGCACCCCTGGGTCCTGCTGGGCCTGCCCTCCATGTGCCCTGGGCTGGATCTCCAGTTCCAGGGTCTGTGACTTCCTCTTTCACATCGTTCATCCTCATTTTGCTAAAATATATCCTCCAGGAGTATCCTAAGACTGAGTGCTTGAGAAGTGAAATATTGGAGCCCTTGTATGTCTCAGCATGTCTTTATTCTACCGTCACATACTTGGCCGTTTAGGACAGGTATGGAAATCATTTTCCTCATAATTTTGAAGGCAAAGCCTGGTGGTCATCTAATATCCAATGCTTCTGATAGGAGCCCACATACCACTCTGATTCTTGATGCTTTTCTTTGACCTGTTTTTCCTTTTTTCGCTTTGGAAGCTCTTAGGATCTTCTCTTCCTGGTGTTATTCTGAAATTTTGTGACAAATATGTGCATCATTTTTTTCATTCATTGTGCTAGGCTTTTGGTGAACTCTTTCAATCTAGAAACTCAGGTCCTTCAGATCTGGGAAAACTTCCTGTAGAACTTCCTTTGATAATTTAAACAGATTTTTGTTACCAGAGCTTGCAGAATAATCTCAACTAGCTCCTTTATATATATAGCAAACACTCTGGATGCTTCTGTGTTTTGTGTTTTATTTCCAAAATGAAATAACTTCATTATGTTTTTCTGACTATATAGAAAATATATACTTATGTAGAAAACTCAAACAATACTGAAACTGTAAAATTTAACATGCTTTTAAAAGTGATTTTTTAAAAGATTCAGTGAAAGTGGGTATGCAATAATAAGGGCATAAAGTCACTTTAAATAGTTGCATAGCATTCCACTGGAAAGATATACCATCATGTATTTTATCAGGCCTCTACTAGCAAGCAGCTGTTTTCAGTTTCTCTTTACACAATGGTGGGATGTACCTCTTGTACACACAGATGCTACAATTTAAGGGGACAGTGGAAATAGGGGTAGAGTCAGGGAAAGGTAGGATTCGATTTGTCTCCTATGCAAGAGCTGTTGGGGGGTTAGTGTCTGAACCTGCCTAGAGTTGACCTTGGCCTGACCTCCTTGATGGCAGCGCTTAGGGCAGCAGCCCTCAAAACTCAATGTGCAAATAATCCGGGGAACTTGTTACACAGCAGATTCCCAAGCAGCACCCCAGAGAATCTGATTCAGTCTGGGGAGCAGTCCGAGAATCTGCATTTTTAACAAGCACCCCAGCTGATTCTGACATGGCTTATGGCCAACACTTGGAGAAGCACTGACTTGGAGTGTAAAGGGAGGTAAATAGTGCTCACCTGAGAAACAGGACAGGCTATGGTGGGCTGATAGGGAGGAAAATTAATTAGGCATCTTCAACCACCCCGGGGGACCAGGCTCTAGTGTGCTTTGGGCTGGGGCAGAACTAACAAATCCACCAGCTGACCTGCATTCTCCAAGAAAGTCCAGGGATTCTGATAGCTATATAGGAAGACCCCAAGTTCCCTAGTCTCTCCCTCAACTGGCATTTCCTCCCTTCCCTTGTGCTCAATGTTATTCAGTCAGGAACACAGGTGCTCATAGAAATATCTCAGCATGTTCACTAGGGCATTAAAAAGGCCACTGGCTCTGGCTTGGAAAGGTGAGAGCCACCCTAGGGTCACCAGAAGACATATACCGCTGGAAAGTGGAAGAACAATACTGAGTCTTGGTGAGGATGTGGTGCAACAGGAACACTGATGGGGGAATGTAAATGGGTCCAACCACTCTGAAAAATAATTTGACTCAATAATTCCACTCTAGGGTATTTACCCCAGAGAAACTCTTACTGGTTTCTAGGAAACATAAACATCCAGGATGTCCTTAGCAGCATTGTTCAAACAGTGAGAAACTAGAAAGAATTCAAATGCCTTTGGACTGGAGAATGGATAAATAAATTGTGGTATATTTACACAATGGAATACTATACATAATACAAATGAATGAACTACATACACATCAACTTGGATGGACCTTAGAAACATAATGAGTAAAGAAAAGCAATTCATAGAATAAATACATTCTTGTTAAATTCAAAAATAAGCAAAACTGAACAATTTATTCTTTGGGGATCTACGTGTGGAAAAATACAAAGAAAACAAAAGGTCGTGGGACAAATTCAAAATAGTGTTCGTCTCTGGGTAAGGCCGGGGATGAGAGCTTCAGAGCACTGGTAGTGTTCTAGTTGTTAAGTTGGGTGGTAGGTCCACAGGTCTTTGGTTTATTGTGCATACAAACTACAGATGCATAACATGTATTTTTTTACTATATCAAATATTTCAAAATTTGAAAAATAAATAAAATGAGAAAGACAAAATCCCCTAGCCACTACCGTGGTCTCTCAAGGTTGTTTACCCTCTGTACCCCATCTCTCCCCCAACAGGCACTAAAGAACAGAAAGCAAGATGTTAGGCCCAAAAAAGCCAATGGAAGCTTGTAAAAATCCACCTCCACCTCCACCATGCAGAGACTGGGGCAAGCCCCTGTTCTACCCCTTCCCAGTCTGTTTCTCATAAACTGTACCTGTCACCAAGTCATGGCCTCATTTCCCAGCCAAGCTGATTACATGTTTAGCTAATATGGCATTTTTCTCTGATGACAACAGGACTATGCTTGGGACACTGTTTTCTGAACAAGCAAGCCATCTCAATGTTTACCTTTTTTTTAAATTTAATTTTAATTTTAATATTTTTTAGAGACAAGGTCTCGCTCTGTCACCCAGGCTGGAGTGCAGTGGTGCAATCATAGTTCACTGCAGCCTCAACCTCCTGGGCTCAAGCTTTCCTCCTGCCTCAGCCTCCTGAGTAGCTAGGACTACAGGCATGCACCCCTATGCCTGGCTAATTTTTTAAAACATTTTTTTATACAGACAGGGTCTCGCTATGTTGCCCAGGCTGGTATTGAACTCCTGGCCTCAAGTGCTCTTCCTGCCTCAGCCTCCTAAAGTGCTGGGATTATAGGCGTGAGCCACTGTGTTGGCCCCAATGTCTACCTTTTCTTATCCTAATGCCTCCAAAGCATCCCCAACACCCCTTCTTTTCCATCTGCCAGTCTCATGTCTGGCTGGGCCTCCAGGTTTCCTTTTGCATCCCTGGTGATGAGCATTCTTTGGATCTTTCTCACCGTTTGTGAGCTCAGCTATTGTGAGCTTTTCTAGAGCTCTCCTGGGCCTTGAATGTTCTCCCTCTGCCATGTTCCTAATTCAAAGGCCACCCAATTTTTGGAAGAGAAGCAGAGCTCCTGAGGTGACGTGGGCCTTGAACAGTGGACTAGGATTCAAAACAGGTGTATTCCAATCCCCCTTCTCCCCTTGCCTGGCTGTGTGGCTTGGGGCAGGCCCCTCATCCCCTCCGAGCCTACTGACTTGCCTGTGAGATAGACAGTATTGTCTTTTGGGACTTGGATAATGTACGTGGACCATTAAGAGGTGAAGGGACCTTAAAGTTCATCTAGTTTTACCCACTTGTCTTAAAAGTGGAAAAACTAAGGCTAGGGTGGGGAGGAGACTTGGACGGGCTAGGGATGCTTAGCTCTTTGGTGGCAGGTATTGCGCCAGAACTCAGTTCTTTGGTCTCTCCATCACCTTGCCTCCCTGTTGCTTGCTGAAGCACAGCAGTGAGGGGGGAGGACCTACAGCTACTAGCTTAGCCCTGCCCCAGCTCCATCCAAGGCCAAGACACTCAACCCTTTGAAGATGCTGGCTATTGAAGCTGCTGATGGGGCTGACACTATCTGGGGGCAGGAATAGCCTGCCTCACCTGTCAGCTGGTCCATTGCACAACTTGGCAAGTTGAGGCCAGGGACACTTCTTCCCACACTAGGCCTAGCTGTAGAGGGGAAAGTTCAGGGTACAGGGAATAACAAGAGAGTTGGATACTAGCCCTACCTTTCCCTCAGCTCTACCCTGCCTCCCTGCAGGGGTTGGGGTGGGTTGAGGGTAAGAGAAGCCCAGGGAGGGGATCCAGGGGTGGGAAAGGAAGTTCTCTGTCAGAGTTGCAGGGGGCAGGGCCAGTACTCTTCCTCACTTCTAAAGGGGTCTTCTATTTCAGGAAAGGGATTTGTGGACAAGAGAGAAAGGAGGGGAAGAAGATTTTGGCTTGGTCCCTCCAGTCATGAGTTGGGAGTTTATCTGTGAAATGGAGAAATGGGAGGTGAGGGCGCTGAGTTGGTCTGTGAGGCTGCCAGTGTAGCCGTCAATGGAGCCAGTGGAGACTGGACTCAGTGCCCAGATGTCTGGAGCCCCCATTTGGTCCCTGGCCTGAGGGACAGCAAATGGAGAGGCCAGGACTGCCTCTCCCAGGGACGTGGCCCTTCCCAGCTCTGGCATGAAGACTGCCATACTTCAGCCCCCATCTTAAACAGCCACTATTCAGAAATTCCATCAAAGGCCCCTGAGCAATCCAATTAGAGGTTTTTGTCTTTTTAAATTATTCAGCTGATTATCACATATAAGACTGCGTGGCTATAATACAAATGTAGGGGGGTTATTTTTTCATTTAATGTCACAGCGCACGTAGGAAGTCCAAACTACATCTTACAATCTGAACACAGGTATTTAACCTTTTCCGTGCTGTTTATTATTACAGTGCACAGAAGTCCTGTAACTAAAGCTATGCCTTTTAGTCACTAGAGAGGCCTCTGTAGCTACCACAAACTTCAACTCCCAAACTAGTTGTGCAGGAAATAGAACTTGGGTTTTTGGGGTCCCCCATTTCCATGGATTATGTACAATATTGGGGGTGCTCTTTTGGGGGGCCCATCAGACCCTCAGGCAATGGTCTCCACAGGTCACTGTGGCTCTGTCAGCTGTTTCCACATGCAAATTGGTGACACAGGGCTCTCGTGTCCCTAGACACATTAAGCAGATGCTCCCTCTGAGGACCCAGGGCTCCTACTGTCAGTCTCAGAGCCCCCTCTGTTCTTTCCTTCTCTTTTTCTACCAGCCTCGGGGGAAACATTGGTGTTTGATGACTAAAATATTTAAAAAACAAACATGATATTTTAATGTATGAATTTTTTTAAAAGCACATTAAATGTCAAGATCTAGTGATGGATCTAATAACTTCATACATCTGTAGTAGTGCTAAGTGTAAACAGTATTTCAATGTATTGTAACAACCATAACATGATATGAAAATATCTGATTTCTGCTGTTGGCAAAGACTCGGGTACTGTTAGTACTGCAGTAGTTTGTTGCCTATATTCAAAATTGAAGGAAATGCTATATTTCAGATAAAAGTTAGTGAAAATAAAGATGTCATTTTTTTCCCATTCAAGTTCAAGGATCCCAGGTCACAAGAAACCTTGGTCAGAGGATATTCATCTCTTCTCGATCCCTATTCCTTCAATAGGAGCCACAAATCCTCTGCTTAAATGAAGGGGGAGGAAGTGTCAGCCCTTAATATCTCTCTTGGTTCCTTTCTGGCAGGCCCCAGTCCAAGGGAAAAGTTGAGGACATCTGGCTTGGATTGGAAAAGATTCCAGAATTCTGTGGTTTGATCCTCACTGACCGTCAGTGGATGAGTGGGAGCCACTGATGGTTAATATCACAATAAAATTTTTCCATGTTACCTTCATTGGGATTTATTTACTCCTAGTTTATACACAGTCCTAACATGCTTGATAATCTATATTCTTAACAGAACAATAGAAGCAGCAGATTAGAAAAGTTTGATCAGCAGCTGCTAAGAAAACACATAATACCTAAGGTAACTGCAAACTGCCTGAAATGTACACAGAAGGTTTTTTAATGGCAGATAAGAATTCAAAAATAACAGAAAATTGGAAAGAGTTAGTTGGTGTAGGAGCAGATAATTGTAAGTATTTGAATGTCTCTGGTTGTTTCTCTGAGATTATGATAAGTGGTATTCATCACTATAACTCTATATTCTGAAGAAAAAGCTAAAGAATGTATGCTTGTTAATCTACACTTAGGAAAGAAGAGGTGGGTATAATATATTTAGCATAATTTTCAAGCAAGATGGTTAAATAAAAAGTTTTGGTGCATAAAGGGGTAACTCTGCAAGTTCTGGATAGTTGAAGTTTTGAAATTGATATTACACCTAAGAACCAACGTCCCCTTAATCCTGGGGTTCTTCTTATAGGATACATTTAAGCTTCCTGTGCTCCTCTAGGAGTAAAGAGCAGTGGTGATGATTACAGGACCGCTGAAGGAGGATCCATCTCAGTTCAGAAGGCAACACCCACAGCAGATTATAGACCGTGGAGAACAAAGCCCAGGTAGCTCCCCCTCATCTGTTCATGGTCAGTGAGTGCCAAACCACAGAATTCTGGAATCTTTTCCAATCATGCCCAAATGTCCTCAACTTTGCCCTTGGACTGGGCCTGCCAGAAGGGAGCCAAGAGAGATACTAAGGGCTGACACTGGATGAGAGCTTTGAGCTTAGCTGGTCCAACATGTGCCTTATACAGATGAGGAAACTGAGGCCCACATGTGAAGTTAGTGTAAAATTAGCATTATTTCTACCTTAAATATTTTGGGGCCGGGTGCAGTGGCTCACACCTGTAATCCCAGCACTTTGGAAGGCCGAGGCAAGAGGATCACCTGAGGCCCAGGGTTCGAGACCAGCCTGAGCAACATAATGAGATCTCATCTCTATAAAAAGGAAAAAAATTATCTTGGCTTGGTGGTGCATGCTCAGGAGCTGCTCAGTCCCAGCTGCTCAGGAGGCTGAGGCAGGAGGATGGCTCGAGCCCAGGAATTGGAGGTTGCAGTGAGCTGTGACGACACCACTGTGCTCTAGCAATACAGTGAGGCCATGCCTCAAAAAAATGAATAAATAAATACAATTTGGTAGAGTTCAATGATAAAGCCGCCTGGGCCTAGGGCTAGTCTGTGGGAATGCCTCTAAGTGTGCATTTAATTTCAGTAACATTTCATTCACCTCTTGCACCGTTTCTTCTTGTGCCAATTTTGGTAAGTTTTTTTTTTCTCAGAATTTTCCCATTTCAACAAAATGTAGAAATTATTGAAATAAAGTTATTTTTAATATGGGTTAAGAATATTTGATGAACTGCCATGCTATTTTCCTCCATTTTATGTTCCCACCAACAGTGCACAAGGGTTCCGATTTTTCCACATCCTTGTCAACACTTGTTATTTTCTGTTTTTTTGACGGTGGCCATCCTGATGGGTGCGAGGTGGTATTGCATTGTGGTTTGGATTCACATTTTCCCAATGATTAGCGATGTTGCACGTCTTTTCATGTACCTGTTGGCCATTTGTATATCTTCTTTGGAGAAACGTCTATTCAAGTCTTTTGCCCACTTTTTAATTGGGTTATTTGGGTTTTTGTTGTTGAGTGGGTAGCATGCCTTTTCGCATGCTTTTACTTCCATCCTTTCTGCATCCTTATATTTAAAGTGTGCCTATTATTAGAAGCATATGCTTTTTTTAAATCCAGTTTGAGAATCTTCTCCTTGTCATTGGAGTATTTAGTCTAATTATATTAATAATAATAATTACTGATTGTTATCTTTTACTGCATAACAAATTACCCCAAAACATAGAAGCTTAGAAAACAATAAACATTTACTATCTTACACATCTTCTGAGGTCAGGAATTTGGGAGGAGCTTAGTTGGGTGGTCTGGCTCATGGTTTCTCATGAGGTTGCATCAAGATATCAAGATATCAACTGGGGCAACAGTCATCTAGAGGCTTGACTGGGACTAAAGAATCCACTTCCATGATATCTCTTTCACATGGCTGTTGGCAGGTGGCCTCAGTTCCTTACCATATAGACCTTTTCATAGGGTTGCTTAGTATCCTCACAACATGGCAGACCACAGCATCCTCCAGAGTGAGTAATACAAGACAGAAAGCAAGGATGAAATCTCAATGTCTTTTATGACTTATTCTCAGAAGTCACATACCATTACTTCCACTATATGCTATTAATTAGAAGCAAGCCACTAAGTCCAGACAACACTCAAGGCAAGGGAAATTAGGCTCCATTTTTTGAAAGAAGGAGTAGTTAAGGAATTTGTGGATATATCTGAAAACCACTGCAGTTGGTATTTTGAAGAGACTAATTGCTAACCCCCTGGCATGGTTGATCAATAAAAAGACAAAGTTTAAATAACCATTATCATGAATGTAAAAAATACTAAATAAACATTAGTTGTGCTTTTTTTCCATTTTCCTGTACATTTATAAGTGACAGCAAGAGAGTTTTTAATGTTTGACCAAAATACTTAAAGGTCACAGAACAATCATATATTTTATCATTGATTATTAAGATTGCTTTGTATGGTTTCAGCTTGCACAGTCATATTTATGGGCCTGCATTGCCATGCAAAGTGAAGACTGCTGGTTAAGCAGTTTCTAGAAGGCTGTTGTCTTCACATCTGATGCTGGAGCTTGAAGTCCACAGAGCAAGCAGTTGGTAAAGTGGAAGAGAGTAGAATAAGCTGGAACCTACAAGCATGAGTTGGAGCAATGAGGACAGACTGAAGCCCAGGTCAGCTCTTTTTCCCTCTAATGTTGGTGACGTGGCTGTCCTAGAGAAGCCAGTTCTCTTTGCACAGAGATAAACACCCACACCCAGCCCAGGAGTCAGAGAAGCTGAAAAAAGATTCAGGGGAATATGAAGCAGTTACAGGTATGGCTGCTGCCTCATGCCAATGAGGTGAGACAGCAAATGACCAACAACATATGTCAGCTACAGTATGGCTGCTGCTTCACTTCCATCCTCCAAATCTCCCAGGAGAATCTCTTGTGGCCCATGCTAACTAGAAACACACAGGAAAGGAATTCTGGGAAATGTAGTTCCACCTGGCCAAGTTGATACATTACAAAGCCACCATACTTACTCCACAGTTGAATGGTTATTCATGAAGGCCCTGGAGTCAGCCTTCTCAGGTTTGAATTGTGGCTCCTTTATTTCATGCTATGTGTCCAAGCGTAAGTTTCTCAGTCTTTTTGTGCCTCAGTTTGCTTGTCTATAAAATGAAGATATAATAATAGTACTTACTTATAAGAATAGTTTATGTTTAAATGAGCTAATACACATAAGCTGTTAATATATTATTGATAGATTATCAATAAGACTTGGCTCACTGGAAAAGTTCCAAAAATATCAGCTATTATTAGTTTTGCAATCTTGGGCAAACCATTTAAACCCTCTGGTTCTCAGTTTTTTTCATTTGTAAGATGCAGATAACTTCCTTGGCCTATTTCACAGGTATATATTGAGGATCAAATAAAATAAATAATCAAAATGAAATAGAAATGATTATACTATATGAATAATAAAATATATTATGACTTCATCACAGTGGTGAAGGTGATGATGAGTATCTCTCTTAGTTCCTTCCAGCCTCCAGACTGATACCTACCCCAGTGACTAATCTAAAGCCAGCTTTTCAGTGATTATTAATTAGAAAAGTGCTTCTCCAAATGTACCATATTCTTGTGAGATGTTGATAGGAGAAACTGAGTGCAGAGCATATGGCACTCTCTGTACTATCTCTGCAGTTTTTCTAACTGTTCAAAATAAACAGTTTATTGAAAAAAACTTAAAAACTAAAACAAACAAACAAAAAAGAATGTGGTCATCAAACATTAGCAGAATCCCCTGGAAGGCTTGTTAGAATACACATTGCTGGGCCCCACCCCCAGAACTACTGATTCAGTAGGTCTGGGGGTGGGGCCAGAGAAGCTGCTTTTCTAACAAGCAATGCTGAGACTGCGGATCTGAGGATCACACTTTGAGAACCGCTGACTCAAAATTTAAACTAGTACATGGGTTTCCTTCTCTCCTATGAACAAAGGCTCTCATTCATCATGGTCTATCATTTCTTGGCTCATTCTAGCCATGACATCACTCAACATTTACCTACTAGGCAAGAAGAACGAGACAAGTGATGACTAACTCGAAGTAACTCTGCAGGACAGAGTTAAACAAGGCCTAGAAAACCCCTTTTACTCTCCTCCATTTCTCCACCCTCTCCAAAGCTCTAGGCTATGGGTGAAACCATGCTGAAAATATTATACACACTTACATAATTACATATGTATATGTTAAATATATAATACATATATATTATATGCATAAATTTAATTACAGATTGAGCATTGCAAATCCAAAAATCTAAAATCTGAAATGTTCCAAAATCCAAAACTTTTCAAGTGCCAATATGGTGCTCAAAGGAAATGCTCACTGGAGCAGTTCAGATTTTGGATTTTTGGATTTGGGATGTTCATCCCCTAAGTATAACGCAAAAGGGAAGAAGACTACAGACTGATGGTATCTGAACAACAGTGGCACTGTCCAAGGAATTGGATGTAATTCCCTGCCCCTCCTCCCTTGGTAAGCAAAGATGGGGAGAAGGCTCTGGCACAATTAAGGGTACCCTTTCCAGTCTGCAGGGACAGACTGATGATTGTCCAAAGCAACTGGCTCGCTCAGACAGCTAAAAAAAAATCTATCTATCAGGGCCAAGCATGGTGGCTCACACCTATAATCCTAGCACTTTGGGAGGCCAAGTAGGGAGGATCACTTGAGGCCAGGAGTTTGAGACCAGCCTGAGCAAGAGTGAGACCTCCATCTCTACAAAAAATAGAAAAATTAGCTGGGTGTGGTGGTGCACACCTGTAGCCTCAGCTACTTGGGAGGCTGAGGCAGGAGGATCACTTGAGCCCAGGAGTTTGAAGTTGCAGTGAGCTATGATCATACCACTGCCCTCATGCTCGAGCAACAGAGCAAGACCCTGTATCAAAAAAAAAAAAAAAAGAAAAAACTATCACTCTGTCAGCAGAAACCCTTTATATGTGTGTAATTTGGGTATTTTCTTTTAAATTTTTCCCATAAGTAGAATTGCTGAGTCAAAGGCTAAAACTTAATAGAACTATGATATTAAAGAAAAGAGGTATAGCCATGGTCTTAATACAAAAAGTGCCAAAGCTGTTAACTCAAAGGTGATCAGGCATCAGACACTGGTGGTAGAGAATAAATTAGTACAATCTTTCTGTAAGGAAAGTTGTCAATATGTCAATATGTATAAAAAATGACCTAGTACCTCCAGTTTGGGGAATTTATCTGAAGGAAATAATTGGACAGATTGTGCAAGGATTTATATGCCAGGATGTTCAAACAAGCATGTTTATAATAGTTGAAAATAGGTATGATTTAGATATCTAGCAAGAAAAAATTGTTAAAAAAAATTATTTAGGTTATTAAGTATGAAATATCCGATTTCCTTAAGTACTAAGTTTGACAGTTGATCTCTCTGACATTTCACTTTGACAACTCTAGTTTTATTTTTATTGTGAAGGTACATCCTCAGTCTTTCAAATGCACATTTTGGCTTATGATTATCTTTCAAAATTTTTTAGAGCAATTTTTGTGAAATCATGGATAAGTCAAAAATTCATGTTATTTTCAAATATGAGTTCCATTGTGGAACCAATGCAGCGCAGACAGCTCAAAATATCAACGAAGCATTTGGGAAGGATGTGGCTAATGAATGCACAGTACATCGATGGTTTGAGAAGTTCCATTCTGGTGATTTTAATCTTGAAAATGAGCTACGTGGACAACCAGAGAGACCCAGATGAATAATGATAAGTTGAAAGCTGTAGTGGAAGCGAATCCATCTCAAACTACACGTGAATTAGCAGCAAGGTTTGATGTTACTATTCCATTTGAAACAAATCGGCAAGGTAAAGAAGCTGGATGGATGGGTTCCGCATGAATTAAACAAGTGTCAGAAGAGAAATCGTCTCAAAGCTTGCCTTTCCTTGCTGTCATGACATAACGGTGAATCATTTCTATACCATATTGTTACGTGTGATGAAAAATGGATTCTTTTTGACAATTGCAAGCATTTGGCACAATGGTTGGATAAAGATGAAGTGCTGAAACACAGTTCAAAACCAAATAGTCATCCAAAAAAGGTCTATTTGGTGGTCCAATGCTGGTATTATCCACTACAGCGTGATGAAATCTGGTCAGTTGATTACAGCGGATGTCTACTGCAACCAATTGGATGAAATGATGAGGATGCTTGCAATTAAGCAGACGAGATTGGTCAATAGAGACAGGCCAGTCCTCTTGCAAGACAGTGCTCAATCACATGTCGCACAAACAACGCTGCTCAAACTACAGAAGCTGGACTTAGAAACTCTCTGTCATCCACCGTATTCACCAGACCTTGCACCAACTTACTACCACTTCTTCCAGGCTTTGGACCACTTCTTGCAAGGAAAAATATTCAATTCTCAACAAGCTGTGGAAAACGCCTTTCGTGATTTCACAGCCACTTGCTCTCCAGGCTTCTTCGCTGCTGTCATACACAAGCTACCGTTAAGATGGCGAAACTGTGTTGATAGTTTAGGTGCATATTTTGATTAATTGCACTGTTTCTTGTTTGAGATATAATAAACTACACTTTTGATTAGAAATTGGACATTTCATATTTAATGACCCAATAGTACATCCATATGACAAAATATCATGCAGTCATTACAAATTATGACAAGAATCAATATTGATGGAGAAGAAAAATATTCATGATATAGTGCTCAGAGGAAAGAGCAGGTTAGAACAAAGTGTGTATAGTATTATCCCTTTAAAAATTGTATTTTGTGTATATGCATAGAATAAAACACCAGAAGGAAACACACCAGCATGTTAATAGTGCTTGTCACTAGGTGGTAGTGACAAAGGGTAGGGCCAAATTCTCTTTTCTTGGTTATTCTTTTCCAGACATATATTTTTTACCTTATATTACATTATTTTTAAAGTTGGGGGAAAATACCGAAAGATAGCATATGTAATTAGGCTACTTGGAATATTATTTTGTATATTTTTATTTAATTTTATTTATTTATTTATTTTGAGACACAGTCTTGCTCTGTTGCCCGCGCTGGAGTGCCGTGGCATCATCACAGCTCACTGCAACCTCCAACTCCTGGGCTCAAGGGATCCTCCTGCCTCAGCCTCCTGAGCAGCTGGGACTACAGATGAGTGCCACCACGCCCGCCTAGTTTTTCTGTTTTTTGTAGAGACCGGGTCTCGCTCTTGCTCAGGCTGGTCTTGAACTCCTGATCCTCCCGCCTCAGCCTCCCAGAGTGCTAGGATTATAGGCGTGAGCCACCTTGCCCAGCCTATTTATTTATTTTTAAATTGACACACAAAATTGTATGTACTTATTGCGTATAACACGATGTCTTGACGTTTTGTACATTTTCATCTGTTAGTCACATAAGGATCTACCTGCAATGAAATAGATTTCTTGGACTCCCCGCCTCGTTTCGCTTCACTCAGCTCAAGCGCTGCTCTTCCTTTGTGAGTAACTCCGGCATTCCCCGCTTTCATTCCCCCTCACCGCCTCTGCTTCTTTGCACAAAGCCCCCTTCTCTTCCTGCCAGGTTTCCTTCGTCACATTCTTCTCAAAAGTGGACCCTGCCCCTTGTGACACCTCTCTCAAGTGGCTCAGCCTGGAAAATCTTCTAGGAGGGTTGCCCTTCCCTGACCTTCACCACAGATGGACTTGGAGGTCACAGGTACCCTGGGGCGTGGGGCCTGTGTGGATGAGGGTGCCAGCCAAAGTGGCACCTTTGGGGTACTTACCAATAGATCAAAGTCCACTGCCAAGTAGTCACCTGGGCTGGGCCAGCAACGGGCCCTGATAAGCTGCTGGGAAAGTCTGGTGTTCAACCCCTGGACTCTAGCCATGGAAGGACTCAGCAGAACTCAAGGTCCTACTCATTTATCTGGCTTCGGGTCTCAGATGCACCAGGTTTAAACTGCTGTCAGATCTCTCAGGTGCAGCCCCTCCGGCCACTGAATGCATTCACGTTCCCTTTTTTTTTTGGTAAATCTTTTTTTTTCTTTTTTTAAAGAGACGAGGTCTGGCTGTGTTGCCCAGGCTGGTGCACAGTGGCTACTCACAGGCGCAACCCCACTGCTGATCCGCGTGGGAGTTTTGACCTGCTCCATTTCTGACCGGGACCGGTTCACCCATCCTTAGGCAACCTGGTGGTCCCCCGCTCCCGGGAGGTCACCATATTGATGCCGAACTTAGTGTGGACACCCGATCGGCATAGCGCACTACAGCCCAGAACTCCCGGACTCAGATCCTCCTGCCTCAGCCTCCCGAGTAGCTGGGACTACAGGCGCGCGCCACCGCGTCCGGCCATTCACATTCCCTTCTGATTTACTTCCCCAGCAAAACACTTGGGCTGGCACCTTCTTGGTGACTTTGGATCATGGGCTCATTCATATAGGATCTCAGAGGTGGAAAGGCCATTACAGATCATCTGTTCAAACCCCCATGCTTTATAGTGCAGAGAGGCCAAATGACTTGCCCAATGACACTCAGTTTATGAGGCAGCAAGTATCAGAGCCTAGGTCTCCTGACTTCTAGCTCAGGGCTCTTGCTTTCATATAATACTGTTTGTCTTCTTCACAAATAGGGTATTTATACAGCAAATTGTCTTATGGTTTGGGTCATCTCACCCCTAAATCAATGATGACCCAATATATGATTGTAACCATCAAACTTACCCATTTCTTTGAATCCAACCCATTTGTTTTACAAATGAAAAACTGAGGCCCAGATAGATTACCCAGGGTCACTTGGCTGTTCATGATTGGAACTAGACCTCTGGTGCCACCACAGCTGTTTTCATTGTAGACTGCCCAGGCCCTCAGCCAGGTAGGACTGAACACCGCGGAAAGCAAGTTTGTGTCTCCAGGTACACATGTCACGAGGAACTTCGTAAGCAGGTAGCTCTTCTCTGCCACTCTTTCTTCTTTGTTTTGGTTGTGTGTTCATGCACTCAATTTCTGGAAAGGCGAGTGACCCAGCTTCTGTGGATGGTGGTGCTGAGGAATAGAAATCCCAGCCTAGGAAGAACGAAAGTGAGAGTTACAGCTAGAATGAGTGTGTGTGTGTGTGTGTGTATGTGTGTGTGTGTGTTGGGGCAAAGGTTAGGCTGAGTCTTATGGTGTCCTGGGGGCCATATTTCCCCAATAAAATATTGAGACTGTGGTCTGGTACTTCTTTGGATTAAAGTGCAGAATACTGTATTTAAAATCAGGACTGTCTTCTTTGTGGACAGTTTCAAATTTTGAAAGAAATCTGTCAAATGATTTGCTCATCTGGATTGCTGAGGCCAAACAATTGCCAAATCTTAGAGCAGAAAATGACAATGAATCATAATATTCTGCCCTGGCTTCTAGGTTGGGAAATGTGTCAACAGTCCAAGATAAATGGCTGTCCCTTCTCTTCTTGGCTGTCACCAGGGACCTGATAGCACATCCCTTCACATATTCTCTGAGGAATTACACTCTGAGCAAGAACAAGAGATGGAGTACACTAGTAGCCCAGGACTTGTTCCTTCCCCAGGACTGGGGCCTGGGCTCAGCCTCACTCAACCACATGCATTGCAAGTGGGAGAGGTGGTTTGTCAAAGTAAAATCAGGGGACTATTATTAGAGGAAGGGGGCATGGATTGCAGGAAGGGCAAAAATAGCTCTGCCCATAACAGAGACAATGATGGATTCTTTTTCTTTTTTTTTTTTTTTTTGAGACAAAGTCTCACTCTGTCACCCTGGCTAGAGTGCAATGGTGCCATCATAGCTCATTGCAGCCTTAAACTCCTGGGCTTAGGTGATCCTCCTGCCTCAGCCTCCCAAGTAGCTGGGACTACAGGAGTCAGCCACCATGCCAGGCTAATTTTTTCTATTTTTAATTGAGACGTGGTCTTGCTCTTGCTCAGGCTGGTCTCGAACTCCTGACCTCAAGTTCAATCCTCCCACCTCGGCCTCCCAAAGTGCTAGGATCACAGGTGTGAGCCACTGTGTCTGACCGACAATGGTGATTTCTTAGCCGTGACCATACTACAATCTCTGTGCTGGATATGGTAGGTTTACCCTCAGCATCTATTCCGGTGGCCCTGCCTGTGCTGCAGAGGCTGGAAAGATAAAGCTACACTTCCCAGGTTGCATGCAGCTCAGATTCTGGGTGCAAATTGGGTTCTAGTTGCCATGTAGATGCATTTCTGGAAGATTTGAACAGTGAAAGTGAGGTGGAGGTCATGCCATATTCATGTTGCTTTTGGCTGTTTGCTTCTGGCAAGCAAGGCCACGAGATGCCAATGTCAAGTCTCCAGGTTCCAGGAATGTTGAGAGGAAGCTGTGGAGGTAGCAGTGGGGGAATTCCACATTCTGGTGTCTAGTTGGGGCAGTGGTAGCAGCCTTTTGGTTCCAGCTTCCTGATACCTGGATTGTAGCTAGAACAGTATGTCCTAGAACCAACATTCTTGAGGGTCACAGAGGCAATGGCTCCCGTGGGAGTGTCTTGGGAGTCATTCCTGAGACCAAGCTTTGGTAATCTTTGTATTGCATAGGTTATGTGTGTCACATAATCTTGGTGTTTAATCCTTCTGTTTTTAAATACTGGAAGTGATTTTGTTTCCTCACCTGATCCCTGATTGATACACCTGTGTGGCTTAGAGAAGCACCTATATGGTTTGATTCTGATCTGACCTCTAACAGGATGTCTCCCCTCCTTGAGAATCACTGATGTAAAAGAATAAAGACATGAAAAGATGTTTGTGATACATTAAGAGATCCAAGTAAATTACAAAGTTGCAAAAGTCTGATTCTCTGTTCCCCTGCCCCTTTGTGTATAAGTCTATAACCCAGATGGCTGCCTGGTAGATTGCCATTATTTCCAGCCTTAGAGGATCATGCTTTTCCTGATTATTCCAATAGAATGACTCCAGTCTCTATTCCACATATTCTAGTACCCACCCTCGAAAAGTTCCTAAGATTTTTCAAGGAGCTCATTGTTCCCCTGGACACTTCGAAATTCTCAGTCTTCACTCTGTAATTGCTATTCCGTTTTCCCCACCATTTCTTCCCATGATGCACCACTTCATTCCTTCATTTCCCCAGAATTCTATACCATTAACCTCAAACTATGTGTGCAGCAGAATTTACTGAAGATTTGTGGCACAGAATGACAACACTCTATAGTCTAGGGTAGGGCTCAAAATTGAATATTAGATATCACTGTCCTAAATAATCATCTGCCGCTCTCTTGCCTTAAGACATTTCTTGATGTCCTGGTGTTTGCCACCTCCCCGGGGCAGCCCACTAGCCTATACTATGCTTTTGCACAAATTAGAAAAATATGCCCACTGAGTTGGGCTGATGCCACACCCTCCAAAACAAACATGTGGACAACTGGAGAGTCTATACTCCATCTTACCCAGGCAGCCGCGACTCAGTTCTAGCCCATTGTAGCATTACAGGAATGTGAGCCAGGGTTGCAAGGCCTTGCAAAAGAAAAAAAAAAAAGCCAGAAACCTAGGTTTCTATTTTGAAACAATCAACTTTGTTCTTTAGTAACTAAATAATAGAAAAAAATTTTTTATTAAGTGCTTACTATGTGTTGGGAACTTTCCTAAGCACCTTATAGGTAATTAATTATTTGATCTTTATAACAACCTATGAGGTAGTTACTGTCATTAGCTCCACTTTACAGATGAGGGAACTGAGACACAGAGATTAAGTTGTCTAAAGTCATATGCATAATAAGTGGCAGAGTGAGATTTGACCTCAGGAGTCTGGCTCTAGAGGCTACCCTCTTAATCATCGTGCTTTACTGGTATGAATTAAATTTTGCTCATGCACTGCAAGGTTTTGATCTTCATTAGAGACCAATAGAACTTTCTGCAATGATGGAAATGTTTTATTCTGTACTATCCAATATAGTTTCTGCTAGCCAGCTATATCTACTGGGCACTTGAAATGTGGCTAGTGAACTGAATTTTGAATTTTATTAAATTTAAATAGCCTCAGGTGGCTAGTGGCTACCATATTGGGCCATGTAGCTCTAGATCCTTCTTCCCTCTCACACTCTGGGTCTTCAATGCCTCAATTCCTACCCCTTCCTCCTGGTAGAGCATTTTATGTTTTAAAAACATTTTCTCTCCTTGTCTTTTCAAACAGTGTTCTGGGGCAGGGGGCACTTTTGATATTCACCAACTTGTGGGGCACAACAAGCTATTTTCTTTACAGGAGAATCATCCTGCTGCTCTCCCAGGGGCAGAAATGCAGCACTCCTGGGCTTTGTTTTGGAGACAGCATTTCCCCCTTTTTGATGTATATTGATATGTAGAAAAAAGACTGGAAAGGTATATACCAAAATGTTAATGGTTATGTTTGGGTAGAAAAGTTACATGTCACCTTTATTTTCTTTCTTGTGCCTTTTAAATTTTTCTACAATGAACAGGTAGGCCCTTTGAAATCATATTAATATAAAAATAGTTATAAAATAATTCTCTCTGGAATTCCCAGGAGGGCAGCAAAGGAAAGTCTTAGAAAAGCTTGCCGCAGCCCAGAGAGCAGCCTGTCCAGGCGGGGTGAGGGGCTGCAGGAGGGGTCCTCGAGGGAAAATGGAACTGAGGGATTATCCAACAAGTTTGACTGTGTGGAAAATTGGATTAAGAGGAATTTAGAGTTGTTGGAGAGTGTGGGAAGACTCACAGGTTTAAACAATGCTGAGCACATGAAAAAAAGAGGAAATTTACTTCAGGGAAAAAAAAGAAAATGTACTTGTTATCAATATCTACCTAGTAATAATAAGGAAGACACTAAGTGTGGTTTTCACCCAAGACTGTGTTGAAAGACATTGAGAGGCTGGGGAAGAGGTAAAGTAGGACAGTTAAATCCTCCAAGTCCATAATAGGAAGCCCATGGGTAACAACCTGCAACTGAAATTTTAAGAAATACCTGTGTAAGTTTGTTATTAGAGATATGGGTGTAAATATCAGAAGAGACAGTTAAGAAGGAGTTAAAAGTGGTTGAATCTGAGAATCTGGACTTAGGTCAGGAGCAGGGGAGCAGAAGACTGTTTTTTTTTTTTAAGCCATTTTCTCCTGTTTGACTTTTTAGCTTTTTAAAAACTCTGTGCCTATATGATTTTATTAAAGATAAAAATTTAATGTTATTTTTAAAAATGCCCTTCAATAACCAGAAAACACATGTGGTACTACCTTGGCTTTCTCTTTCTGGTGATGTCAAGTGGATTCCTGCTTCCTGGTTTCATCCTGGTTGAGCCACATTTTTGTCAGGCACAGTTAGAGGACAGGACACCTTGCCCACACAGGCTGAATGACTATGACCAAGAGGACAGGAAAGGGCCTCCTCTGATCAGCCCCCAGACCCTCACCTCTGACTGTCCAGTCTTCCTCAGACAGCCAGGGTTGCACAGTCATTTTCCACAAGAAAATCTCATGGCTGAGGCTGATGCAGCAGCGGGACAGTCACCCTGGGGAGGAACTCTAAGGTAAGAGGACAGTGCAGGGAGTACAGAGGAGGGAAAAAGCTCAGAGTGTGCTTCTGCCAATTAATTACGCTGGCCCTACATGTGCCAGCCGCAGGGGGACAGGGGAGGGGTAGAGAAGAGACAGACAGGGCCTGGTGTTCCCACCAGCTCCCTTATAAGCAATCTAGTGACCAGGGCAAATTCACATCCACCTACATGATCCAGGCCCTTCTCCCATCCAGTCCCACTGGAGGCGAGTGCCTAAGGAAGCAGGATGGGGTGTCTGGGCAAATCTTCTCTCCCTTCTTCTCAAACACTTTCTTACCCCCTAGAAGCCCAACCCATGGGTTTCACTGGTAAATACTGATTTGTGTGTGTAGTAAAATATACATGACATAAAATTTACCAGTTTAACCATATTTAAGTGTACAGTTCAGTGACATTAAGTACATTCACATTGTCACCACCATCTGTCTCCAGAACTTTTTCATCTTCCCTCCCTGAACCTCTGTCCCTGTTAAACACTAACTCCCTATTCCCTGCTCCTCCAGCCCCTGGAAACCACCCTCCTACTTTCTGTCTCTAGAAATTTCACTACTCTAGGAACTTCACATATGTGGAATCATACAATATTTGTCCTTTTGTGACTAGCGTATTTTACTTAGCATAATGCCTTCAAGGTCAACCATGTTATAGCATGAGTCAGAATTTCCTTCCTTTTTAGGGCTGCATAACATTCCATTGTGTGGATAGACCATATTTTGTGTATCTATTCATCTATCGATGGACACACACGGGCTGTTTCTACCTGTTGGCTATTGAGAATAATGCAGCTATAAATGTGGGTATACAAATGTCTGTTCCAGTCCCTCCTTTAATTCTTTCAGGTACAGTATAAACCCAGATATGGAATTGCTGGATCATATGGTAATTCTATGCTTAATTTTGTGAGGATTCACCATACTGTTTTCCACATCAGTGGCATCATTTTACATTTCCACCAGCAATGCCTGAGGGTTTCAATTTCTCCACACTCTTACAAACACTTGTTATTTTCTGAGTTTGTTTTTTTTTTTAAGTAATAGCCATCCTAATTGTTGTGAACACTGAGTTTTTTTTTTCCTCTCCTCTCTTAGTTTTTCTCAGAATGGCAGTGGTTTAGTTATAATGGAAGACTCCGGGTTGAAATAGGCTGAGCTTGCCTGAGGTACCAAAGCTGCACTGGGAGACACTGAGCGAGCCTGGGACTGTTAGGCAGGACCAAGGAAGATGGAGTTCACCACCTTGCAGCCTAGTCCTGAAACAGCCTTGAGTGATGGGTAATGGCATGGACTTGAGAGGCAGAACCTTGAGCAAAGCATTAGCTCAACCTCTGAAGTACAGCTTCTTCCTCTAAAATAAATAGAATAACCTGAAACCAACCTTCTAGGGCTGTTCTGAGGATTAGAAGTCAATGTCCAGTACATGGTAGGCACTCAATACATGTTATCCATTTTTATTAACTCATGTCAGGAAGTAGTATAGCTTTTAGGCCCACCCAAATGGCATCAAGACCCCCTTTCCACATTTGGTCCACAAATCTTTCTGGAATGCACCAAGTACTGTGCTAGGCACAGGGGCTACAACAATAAACAAAAGCAGACAAAGCCCTGCTCTCATGGAGCTTAGAATCTAGTGAGGGAGAAAGACTTTAGTTGAATAATCACCTTAAATCAATGTGTGATTACAAAATTGACAAGTGCAAGAGCTATTGTGGCACAGGCTCTAGTAGTCCCCCAGTGTTCATCCCCCCGCCTTCTTTATGAATAAGAGAACTTTTGACTTCCAGGTGGATATATGGGTACCTACAATAAAGACTACATTTACTAGCCTTTTTGCAACTAGATGTGGCCTCATGGCTAAATTCTGGCTGGTGGGATGTACACAGAAGTAGTATGTTCAACTTCTAGGAAATGTCTGTAAAAGGAGGAGGTTTCCCCTTTTCCCCTCTTTCTTCTTCCCGCTTGTGGAAATGTGGACACAGTGGCTGGAGCTCCCACTGCTGTCTTGGACTGTCAGGTGACCTTGGGAATGAAAGCCACGTGTATTAGAGCAACAAAATAAAAGAAGCCTGGGTCCCAGGCACCATGAAGCCCAGGACTTCTGAACACAGAGACATGAGCTTTGATTTTGTTCAAGCCTCTGTTATTTGTGGGTTTTCTGTGATTTACATATATAACAGGAAGATGTGGTTCTGTAAGTATATACGACATAGAACTTGACCCAGGCGGGGGGGCCACTCTGAAGAAGTGATGCTTGCATTGAATTAAGAATAGAGTGAGGTGGAAAGGGTTTTCAAGCAAAGGGGAAATCCTGTGCAAAGGCCCTGAGGTGGAAAGGAGCTTGGCATGTTCAAAGGAAGAGAAGGAAGGCCAGGGTGGGCTGGGACAGAAAAAGCAAGGAGGGAGGTAGCACAAAATGAGGTTGGAAAAGTAGCCACACAGGGTCACATAAGCCTGGCAAGGCTTTTGGTAAAGATCCCAGAGTAGTGAGGAGCCACTGAAGTGGTTTCAGTGAGGGAATGGCAGGATTGGATTTGCTCTCTTCTTGGCTAGGACCTGCATCCACCTGGAATGCACTTGTCCTCTCCCAACCTCAGAATATCTTTGAGGCTGGGACCAAATATTGTTTATCTGTGGATAAACTTGTTTTTAACTATTCTTTTAATTGTGATAAAATATATAACACATAGAACTTGCCATTTTAACTATTTTTAGATATACAATTCAGTGGCTTTAATTTACATTCACAATGTTGTGCAACCATCACCACTATTTCCAAACTTTTTTGTGGATAAATTTTTGTACTTACTAATCATTTAACAACTGTGTGTTGGATTGAACCACATCGTTGCAGCAGTCCTTGTGTGTGAATTCCTAGAAAGTGGGCTATGGGCTGTGGGAGGAGTTGACCAAGTCAGAGACAGCTGGGACCAGGTTGAGGAATGTCACATGCAGGCCAGCAGGTCTGCAGATCTGTCAGCTGTCACTGGATAGGTCATTTGGTGTGCTTAAGAGGAATTATTCCTTGAACTGAAACCAGGGTAGAGACCAGAGTTAACTGATGTCTGACCACTCCCAGGATCTTAGGAAAACAGTCTGACTTTGTTGATCTACCAAGGAATGCCAGAGACAATGGAGAACAGGTTTTGTCTGTGTTTCTCAACTTGGGACAAGTTGACAAACTTCCTGGATATACACAGTGAGTGTCCAGGACACGTGCCAGAATAAAAATGGGGGCAGTCATTTGGCTTGATGGGAAATAATTTGCATTGTTTTATTTGTTTATTTATTTATTTTAGAGACAGGATCTCACTCTGTCACTCAGGATGGAGTACAGTGGTCCAATCATTGCTCAACGTAACCTCAAATTCCTGGGTTCAAGTTGTTCTTCTGCCTCAGCCTCCTGAGTAGCTGGGACTACAGGTACATGCCACCATGCCTGGCTTATTTTTATTTTTTGTGGATGGGGTCTTGCTATGTTGCCCAGGCTGGTCTCAAACTCCTGGCCTCAAGTGATCCTCCTGCCTTGGCCTCCCAAAGTGCTGGGATTACAGACTTGAGCCACTGTGCCTGGCCATGCATTATTTTATTTTAAAACAAATATGCATACTTTATGGGACAGACAACAACTTACAATGACGTTTAAGAGTAAAATATGAGATTTTGAAGAAATTGTACTTGCATCTTTGGGCCTTACTCTCTCAGACTCTCAGGAATATTTATCCCTTTCCCCTGCTGATAGTGGTATTTTGGTCATTTGATGGGGCTCCAGTTGTACTGCATTGTGATGGAAATTTAGTTGTCTGTTCTTCATTAGATCAGACATTCTTGAGGACAGAAAATGTGCCTATTTTCTCTTCATACCTAGGGCCTAGCACATGGCACATGATATTCACTAAATTAAAAATATATTTCTAGATCCTGCAAGAGTAAGGGCAAAATATATATATATATATATATATTTTTATATATTTATATATATATGTATATAAATAAATATAAATAATATTTATATATATAAAATATAATATATATTTATATATATAAATATATAAAATATATAAAATATAAATATATATATTATAAAAATATATATAATATATATTTTTTCCTTTTTTTAGGTGGTAGGAGTGGTCAGTTGTTTACAAAGTTGTTTACAGTTGTTTACAGTTGTTTACAAAGAGGGCTACAATAATTTTTACCATCCCTTTATGCAAGGTCTCTTTGCAATGTGACCTTGCTGCATCAAGGGGTGGGGATTATTCCTCTCCTCCTTGAATCTGGGCTTGGCCAATGGGACATTAGCAAGTGTGATGCAAGCAGAGGCTTGAAAAGTGCTTGCACAAAAGGGATTACCCCATTTTGGCTGTGGCTGTAATTCTGAGACTATGATGTGAACAAGCCTGAGCTAGTCCAATAAAGAGGCCTTATGCAGGAGGACTGAGCCCAGCCACCAGCCTGCTTCTCTCTGTACGACTGGCCGATTGCCAGACATGTAAGTGAAGCCATCTTAGACCATCCAGCCCCATTTAAGACCCTAGATGACTACAGACACATGAATGACTCCAGGAAACCAGCAGTAGAACCACCCAGGTGACACCAGCCCAAATTGCTGACCCACAGAATCATGAGCAAACTACTAAGTTGGGGCGTGGTTTGTAATGCAGCAATAGGTAACCAATATAGAAGGTCATTTATAAGTGATTGTTCCTTCATGCAGTGTCTCTTCCTACCTTACTTGTTAGTGGTTAGCTCTTGTTTTTGTCTGTCCAGACTTTATTTCACTTTCTTCTTGTAGCAGCAAATAGATGTTTTCTGTAGAAAAAAATCTTAGAAATTAAAATCGAATCAAAGAGTAGTTGACATTATGATTATCTTTCCAGCTTCCATTTTACCCTCTCCTGGCTCAGTCGTACATTACAGTTTGGGTAAGATGTAACTCACCTTTAGTTCCAGGTATGGGCCACACGTCTAAATAAATCAAGCAAAGTAATCTCTTCCTCATGGTGAGGAAGAATTCTGTCTTCCTCACCATGAATGTGGAAAATCCCTAAGATTTGAATGAGACCCCCCACCCCCATAGTCCCAATTGATCCTGGTCCAACATCTTGTTACCATGTAGGAAGCCAGCCTGAGGATTCGACGGCACAGAAAGGAGGTATAGAATCTAGAGAAAGAATAACAGGTCTTGCTGAACTACCCCGAAGCTGCATTACATCTGGATTTTCAGTTATGGAGTTAATATGTTCTCTTTAGTATTCAAGCCACCTTGTTTGGGTTGTCCACAGAAAAGAAGCTGAACTCTGTAAAATAATTTTAAAGAGGTTTATTCTGAGCCAAATTTGAAGACCATGACCCGGAGCCACACCCAAGAAGCCTGGAGCAAGTGGACTCACTGTGGTTGGGTTACAGTTTGGTTTTATACATTTTAGGGAGATCGGGGTTACAAGTAAAGTCATGAATCAATACATGGAAGGCATACATTGGCTTGGCTCGAAAAGGCAGGTCATCTTGAAGTGGAGGCTTACAGGTTATAGGTGGGTTTAAAGATTTTTTTTAGTTGACAATTGGCTGAAAGAGTTAGGCTTTCTCCAAAGACTGGGAATCAGTGAAAAGGAATGTTTGAGTTAAGATAAGGGTCTTCTTTATGTGATGTTATACCGGAATCAGGTTGGGAAGTAAACCTCATCATAAAAACCTGTTTACTGAGATTTTATCATTTGTAGGTGTGACTCACTAGGCTCCTTTAGAAAGGAATTTGGGCAAAAGAAAAAGATCAGGGTTCAGTCCTCAGGGTTTTCTATACTTTCAATAAGAGCGTTCTAACTGACAACAACTGAAAAGGTCATACATGTTAATGAAACGTTTTGCCATTGCATCACAAGGGTTATCAACTTTCTTGATTGCACCAACTCTCTTTACTGTCAAAAGCTCTATTTTTAAAATTCCATGTTCATTTAGGGTTTGCTTATGGCTACATGTAACAGAAAACCCTCAACAGTGGCTTAACCAACTGGAGGCTTATTTTTCTCAGGTAAAAGGAGGATGGAAGAGTCTGTTCAAGGCTCTTGCAGTGGCTCCCAATATCATCATTGTCCCAGATCATTTTGCCTGTCCTTAGTGTCTGGTTCTCCTGCTCATGGTCTCAAGATGACTGTTAGGCCTCCAGGCATTACTTGCAACTTTCAGGCAGGAGTAAGTGGGAAAGGCAAAGGATGAAATCCAAAAAGGCACATCCCAGATAAGTCTTCCCTTTGTAATCAACTTTTTGGAAGTTTAATCCAGAGACCATGGCTTCTATCTCACTGGCCCTGCGTTAGGCAGCCCCCAAGAGGGGCCTCCTGTTAGTCACATTCCCATATTTGGTCAGAGTTGGTCTGCGTGAACAATAGTATATGGCACAAGTGATGGTCTGTCACCTCTGAGATTTGGTTATAAAAGACTGCAGTTTCCATCTTGGGCTCCCTCTGTCTCCCTCAGATCACTCGCTCTGGAGTAAACCAGCTTCCACATTGTGTGAGCAACCTCACAGAGGCCCACACGGCAACCAACTAAAGCCGCCTGGTAAACTTGAAGCCTCGTGAGTAAACTTGGAAGCATATTCTCTAGCCCCTTTAAGGTAGCTGCAGCCCCAGGTTTACTAAAACCTTATAAGTACCCCTGAGCCAGATCCACCCAGCTAAATTGCTCCCAGATTCCCCACCCTCAGAAACTGTGTGAGATAATATGTTTGTTGTTGTCAGTCGCTAAGTTTGGGCGTAATTTGTCATGCAGTATTAGGTAATGCTTCCTCACTTTACATTGCCAGCTCTGCCCTCTGGACATCAAGTTCTAGCATCAGATGTGAAGGCAACAGCCTTCTCCAGACTGTTTAACCAGCTCCCATAACTGTGTGTGGTCACATCTCTCTATATATAAAATATCTGTATATATAAAATATCCTAGTGATTCTGCTTCTCTGACTGACCGCTGACTGATACAGGCCCCACCCAGAAGAACAGCTAATTGTGACTATGACCAAGGGACACAGGTCCTGGGAAAGAATAGTGCTTGGGCAGTGAGACAGGGGCTTCGTGAGGGCCAGGGCTGCCTGTGGGTGGTAGTGGTTAAAGAGGAGGGATTGGGAAGGGATTATAATGCCAGAAGCTCTCTGCTCCAATGCCCTAAGGAGCTTTCCTCCCCTCACCCCAACTCTCCAAACTTTGGGGGAATATGAGCTAGAGCCTGGTCTGTAGCCCCTCCCTATTAGGCATATTTTAACAGCCAAGATAGTGGGCACCTCAAGGGGAACATGAGCTCAGAGAGAAAAATGAAATATTTGAAGACAGCAAACACCATAAAAGAAAATGCCAAAGGAGAATTAATGGACCAGGCAGAAAAATATTTAAAAATAAGCAAAATAAATATCCTTAAAAATATAAGGGAGGGTTTCTCTTAGACACATGAAGAGGGAGCAAGAGTTTTGAAGAAGAGGCAACTTGGAAATGATACATATGGAAAAAAATCATTTAAATTAAAGAAATAAAAATTAAAACAGACACTGTTGAAGAGGGCTATGGTTAAAACTTAAATTAATGAGTTGGAAAATCAGGTTGAGAAATTCTTCCACAAGGTGCCAAGATGGAAAATATGAAATAAAAGTTAAGAGATACAAATGATAGAAGGAGAAGTGTTATATCACATAATTGGAAAAAATCTGAAGAAGTCATGATAAAAAATTCGCCAGAATTAAAGAGAAAAAAAAACCCAAAACGCTCAAAGTAAAGGGAAGAGCAGAGTGCCAGGCAGTATAGGTAAGAAAAGTATATATTAAATACCTTACTGTAAAGTGTGAGAATACAAAAGACAAAGAAAAAATAATAAACATTTTCAGAGTAAAAGAACAAACCACCTACAAAGGAAAAAGAATCAAACTGGCATGCAAGAAGGACATGAAGTAATATTTTCAAAATATTGAAAGAAGTTCAAATCTGGAATTTTACATAGAACTAAACCATTCTCTAAGTGTGTGGCTGTAATAAAGATACTCTCAGGCATGCAAAGTGTAAGAATGTTCATCACATAAAGACTTTCTTTGGAAATACTTCTGGATGAAGTTAGTGTTCCAGCAACAAGAAAAATTTCTCTAGAGGCTTTGAGATACATGGGAAGTTAGGTTACTTGATACTTTGATAGTCTTGATGGTGGTAGTATTTTCACAGAGGTAGGCCAGGTGCAGTGGCTCATGCCTCTAATCCCAGCACTTTGGGAGGCTGAGGTGGGAGCATCACTTGAGGCCAGGAGTTTGAGACCATCTTGGACAATGTGAGAAACACTCCACCGGCCATTGCTAGTTTTGAAAATGGAAGGGGGCCACCAGCCAAGGAATGCGGGCAGCTTCTGGAAGTGGAAAATTTGAGAAAATGGATTCTCCTCTAGAGTCTCCAGAAAAGAATGCAGGCCTACCAGCACTTTGATTTTAGCCCAGTGAGACTCATTTTGGACTTCTGACCAACTGTAATAAGATAACAAATTTGTGTTGCTTTAAGCCACTAAATTTGTGATAATTTATTACAGCACCAATAGGGAATCAATACCAAAGGGAAAAGACAAAATTATTGTTTGTAGATGGTATAATCATCTATATATAAACCTCAACACAATCAAGAAGATCTTAGAGATAAACAGAATTTAGCAATAAGGCCATATAGAAGATGAACACACAAAACTCAACAATAATAAACAGATGAATGCATAAATAAAATATGGTATATACATACAATAAAATATTATTCAGCCTGAAAAAGAAAAGGAATTCCAATACATGCTACAGTATTGGATGAACCTTGAAAACATTATGCTAAATGAAATAAGCCAGACACAAAAGGACAGATACGTCTGATTTCACTTACATGAGGTGCCTGTAGTAGTCAAATTTATAGAGATAGATAGTAGAATAAGAGTTACCAGGAGCTGGGAGGGAAGGTGGCAGGAGGAGAATGGTTATCATTTAGCAGGTGCAGAATTTCTGTTTGGGATGATGAAAATGTTCTGGAAATGGATAGTGGTGATCGTTGTACAACATTGTGAATATACTTAATGCTACTGAATTGTACACTTAAAAATGGTTACAAATTTTTATGTTATGTATATTTTTGTCACAATTAAAAACAATAGGAAAATACTCAATAATGGATGTTTGATTAAACATGCCAATTGGATCTAAATATTTGGTTCCTCCTGTTAACCCTACTAAAGTCACAGCAAGGGACTAAAAATGTGATAATCCCGCAGGTCAAAGAAAACAGTAGCAGAGGAAACATATGAGCAACCCCGTTTTGGAAGATGGGAAGGATTAGTGATAAATAATTTAGGTTTCAGCTTTCTCTTTTCTGCTAAGTCCTACAGAGAGATAAGACCACAAGAAGCAAAAAGCCACAGAATAACTGTAGAAAGATTCAGGAATTGGAAGCATTGACTACCTCTCAAAGTGGGAGTGGAAGTTAGTGCTGAATATAGGAACACTCGCTGACAGATTGTGTAAGAACTATTATAGTTCCCTTTCTAAGGCCACAAAAGCAGGTTACTTCTTCTTCTAGCAGAAGATGGGAGATTCACTACCTGGAAAGAAATATGGAAGAGATTGTGTACTAGGGACACCAGGCACAGCTGAGAACAGGGGTGAGGTGCTTTGCTGAGGAGAGGAAGATGAAGTGGAAGTCTGAATACTCAACATCCAGCCTCCTTCCCTCTCTTGGCTTCAGGAACACTGACTGTCAGGATTGTTATTACTTCCCACCAAATTCCCCTTGGAACTGGAGAGTTTCTCACTGGAGAAATTGACTACATGAGAGAAAAGTTCCACAGATACTACTGTCTGTGGGTCGTTCAACCAAATGGCAGGGCAACAAGCGTTACACATGCAAAATCTCTATTTACCTTTTTTGAGCCTCACTCTTAAAAATAAATAGGTAGATAAGGATCAGATATTTGATGGAGCTCAAGTGAAATAGAGACAATGTAGAGAAGAAAACTTTAAAAAGAAACCTACCCAATTACAATTAATATTTCCAGAGAAGGTGTCACATTTATAAAGTAAGAACAGGATGCTTTTTATTTATTTTTTTGTATTTTCTGTCTTTTCTTTCCTTGTTCTTATTTCAGACAAGAAGGACGCTTTTTAAAAGGAACATTCAGAAGTATCTCTTTGATATTAAAAGTATGGCAATAGAACAGGTTGGAAGATAAGGTTAAGGAAATCTCCTAAGATGTAGAATAAGAAAGAGAGAGAGAAGAGTAAGGAAAGGATTATTTGTTTAGAAGATCCAACAACTAAATAATAGGGGTTTCAGGAAAAAAAAGAGAATGGAGAAAAATAGTTGGGAGGAAAGCATTAAAGAAATAACACAAGATACTTCCCCAGAATTATAGTTTTCAAGATGCGTTTTCAAAGTGAAAAGACCTACCAATTGCCCAGCACAATTATTGAGGAAAGACCCACACCAAGCCAATCTTCATGAAATTTCAGAATACTGGAGACAATAGGAATCTTAAGAAAAATAAAACAGGTCACCCATAAAGAGTCAGGAATCAGAAAGACACTGGATGGATTTCTGATCATAAATATTATGAGGTAGAGGACAATGGAGATATGCCTTCAAAATTCTGAGGAAAAATTGATTTCAAACCTAAAAGACTAGTCAAACCATAATCCACATGTAATGGGATAATAAATACATATTTGAAAATGCATGGTCTCAAAAAAAAATTATCTCCTGTGCAAGTAAATTTCTCAGTAAGCTCTAAGAGGATGATCTCTATCACGAGGATAACATGCATTCACCAAATAGGGGCTCTGACATAAATTAAAGACCAAAGAGGGGCAGGCCATAGTCATAAGACTAGAACTGTGATGCTATAGGAACAGATATATAAACCAGAGGAACAGAATAGAGAGCTCAGAAACAGACCCATATATCTATGGGAATTTAATGTAAGTTGAAAATGACACCACAAATCAATATGGAAAAGATGAATTATTCAGTAGATGATAGGAAAATTGTCTCAGTATTTGGAGAAAAATAAAGCATGATTCATATCACCTACTATATACTAATTTGTACTCCAGAGGAATTAAATACCTATATATGAAAGACAAAAGAACACAAAAAAGACAGGAAATCCACTAGAAAAATGGGCAAAGGCTATAAATAGGTAATTCCCAGATGGGGCAATGCAAATGACTCACAAGCATAAGAAGAGATATTCAAACTTGCTGGTAATCAATGAAATGCAAGTTAAAACAACGAGATACAACTCTATACCTATCAGAGGGTCAAAAATTACAGAGTTAGGAAATAGCAAGTGATGGTGAAAATTAGAGAAATGAACATCCTTTTGCATCATTATGGGAGTTCAAACTGGTCAGATGTTCTGGAAAGAAATCTAGCAGAACTAGGGAAGCCAAAGATGCAAAGACCCAACAATCAGCAATCCCAACCCCAGGGGTCATATATCTACACCAGAGAGTTCTCAGGTCTGTACGGGGCCATGTACAAGGATGTATAGACCATGTAGGTTTGTCATAAAAGTGAGAAGTTGGGGCAGCCTGGGTGTCCATCACTGGTAGAATATTTGAGTGTATCCTATGTAATGCAGCTCAGCAGTAGGACCGATGAGCTAGATGTACAAGCAGCAGCAGGAGTAGGTTATAAAAAACAGTGTTGAGGCTAGGCACAGTGGCTCACACCTGTAATCCCAGCACTTTGGGAGGCCAAGGTGGGAGGATCACTTGAGGCCAGGAGTTTGAGACCAGCCTGAGCAACATAGCGAGACCCCATCTCTACAAAAAATCTAAAAATTATCTGGGTGTGACAGTGTGCTTGCAGTCCCAGCTACTTGAGAGGCTGAGGCAGGAGGATCGCTTGAGCTCGGGAATTGGAGGCTGCAGCGAGCTATGATCCTGCCACTGCACTTCAGCCTGAGTGACAGAATGAGACCCCATCTCTAAACAAAAACAAAAACAAAAACCACTGTAAAAACTAAAAGAACAGAAAAAGATCCTTGGACTAATACTATTTATTTAAATTTAAAATATACACAAAAAACAGCAATATGTATTTTATTTCACCTACGTTTCCAAGGGCACATTTCAAACACATAACAGTGGGTGTTTATGTGGGAGGGGATGGGGAATGTAGACCAAGAATAAGGGAGGGGTTAAAATAAGTGAAGGACCTTACAAAGATCGTGTGCACTAAGGGATCTCATGAGCTCAACTCAGCACACAAGGCATCCCCAGCCCCTAACATTTTTTAATGCAATTTCAGCAAAAACTTCAATGGAATTTCTTGAGGACCTTGCAATATAATTCTAAAGATTTTCCTAAAGAATAAATCATGAAGAAAAGATCTAAAAACCTTGAAAAAGAAGAGTAGCTAACAGTGACTTGGCCTACCAGATAATAGAATGTATGAATAATGCAGTAGTCACTAGAACAGTATGTTATTGGCTCAGGAATATACAGAAGAATCAATAGAACAGAAAAAAGGGGCAGAAATAGACTCAAGAATTTATCAAAAGCTACTAGATGATAAGAGTGGCATCAATCGGTGGGGGAAGGGCTGGATTTTACAAATGATATTGGAAAAATTGACTAATGATTTTGGGGCAAAGTTAGAGAAATATAGAGCAATGGTTAAGACCTTTGAAAGTAGACAGACTTGGGCTTTGAATGCCAGTTTTGCCACTGACTAGCTGTGTAACTGCAGGCAAGATACTTAACCTACTTAAGCCTCATTTCTCCCATAATTAAAAGCAAGGTGATAAAAGCAACTACCTCTTATGATTGAGAGGATTAAAAAGGATAATGGATATAAAAAAGTAAAAATATGGTACCTATCACTCAATGTGCCTCATAAAAGTTAGCTATTATTATTTCTACCCTATACCACATGCAAAGTATTGTACAAAATGAAACCATAAATGCTGTAGAAAAAAATAAATGAGTATTGTTATGATCTTGGGGAGTAGAAGGATTTTCCTAAGAGTAGAAAACATGAAGGAGGCAGGGCACAGTGGCTCTCTCTTGTAATCCCAGCACTTTGGGAGGCCCAGAGGGGAGGATCACTTGAGGCCAGGAGTTCTAGACCAGCCTGGGCAACACAGTGAGACCCTATCTCTACAAAAAATAAAAAATATTAGCTGGGGTGGTGGTGTGCACCTGTAGTCCCAGCTACTCAGGAGGCTGAGGCAGGAGGATCGCTTGAGCCTGGGAGTTGGAGGTCGCTGGGAGCTGTGATCAGGCCACTGCACACCATCCGAGGGGGCAGAGTGAGATCCTGTCTCTCACAAAAAAGAAAGAAAGAAAGAGAGAAAGAAAGAAAGAAAACATGAAGGAAAAGATAAGAGTTCTGACTTCCAGAAAACAACAAAAACCCACCTTTTTAATCCCAAAATGCCTTCACAAAGTCAAAATACAAATGGCAAACTGGGGGAAATATTTGCAATACACATAATAGGCAAATGGTTCATAGTGTCTAATGAGGAAAAGATGGATACAACAATAGAAAAATGCCTCAAGAACATTAACAAGTAAACAAGCAGAAAAGAGATTACAAATAGATAATGGGGAGGGGGGAATATTCAACATCACAAATAAAGAATGCAAATTAAAATGAAATCCCATTTTTCATATTTCAATTTAGTATATTTTATGATAATATTCCCTTTGACTAAGCCTATTTTTGAATGCCTAACCCATCCACCTCCCATTTTCAGATAATCCATTCCCATCGGCAGCCCTTGATCACCAAGCCGCCTGACCAGATGAGGAAATGTGCAGGACCGAGGCTGGCTGGACAAGGGGTGGATACCCTACCTGGAGGGAGCCGGTTTACTGACAGGTCAGCTAGCTGTGGTTTATGAGGCCAAGTTGGAAGTTGAGCTTGACCTAACATGTTTCTCCTCAGGAAATAATAACACAGAGGGAAGTTAGCATCCAAGGTAGCCACTTGAACTGAAACACCGTGAAGAACTAAGGATGGGCAGCAAGTTTCCAGGCCAAGTGCAAGTCAGAGTTGTAAAGGAATAAGATCCAGTGGAAGACAGTTGGGAGTTGGGGGGAGCTGGAAGAAAGCTGAGCAGACGCACCCATAGCAGCAGATAAACCATCACAGAGAGACAAACAGAGTGGCTGTTTCCCAGACAGAATGACTGTCTCCTGCCCTCCCTGAGGTCCCTTGGTTCATTTTTGCTTGTCTCAGATTTCTTTATCTTTACACTAAACCTTCATTTACTTGAGCTAATTCCAGCGGGCTTCCTTCTCTTACAACCAAAAAGAGTTCTGACTGGAACATGACATGGGAGAGACAGAGGCAAGATGGTTGCTTCCATACATCTGGAGGCTGGTATCGAACACCTGGAAGAGCAGATGCAGTCACTCCACGTCTTTTTATTCGTCCTCAGGAGGAAATCATGGGGCTGACTAGAACATAGGATTTATTGAGTGTTCACTATGTGTATAAGCACTTAATGTATATTATATCATTTTATCTTCACAGCAACCCGAGATTTTAAAATTCCCATGCTTATTTTATAGATGAAGAAACGGAGGCACCGAGAAGTATGGCAGGGACAGTGTTGTTTACCCCGGCTCCATGTACTCCCCCACATTTCCCAGCCCCTCCCAGTCGGGTGGGACCAGAAGCGCTGGCCAGCAGAGCCCACGTGCGCTTCTCCAGCCCTTCTCTTCCCCTGTCATTGTGCCCAGAAAGGCAGTGTCCAGGTGGGGTGGTGGAGCCTCCATCCACCTGGTACTTTGAGTATCTTTTGGTACAGAGTCCCCCACTATCCCCACTAACCCGCACTGGATAGCGAATATACACTATTAATAAGAAATAAATCTTTATGTGTTGTGCTACCAAGATTTCAATGTATTGGTTTTTGTGTGTGTGTGTGTGGAGAGTCCTTACTTTTTTGTGTGTGTGTGTGGAGAGTCCTTACTTTGTTGCCTGGGCTAGAGTGCAGTGGTGTCATCATAGCTCACCGCAACCTCCAACTCCTGGGCTCAAGTGATCTTCCTGCCTCCTCCTCCCAAGTCCCTGGGACTACAGGCACACACCACGACGCCCAGCTAATTTATTTTTCCCCCCTAGAGCTGGGGGGTGGGGTGGGGGGTGTCTCGTTCTTGCCCAGGCTGGTCTCAAACCCCTGAGCTCAAGCAATCCACCCTCCTCAGCCTCCCAGGCAGCTAGGATTATGGGCGTGAGCCACCCGTCCCTGGCCTATTGTTCTGTTTTAATTGCAGTACGATCTGACCACTCTAATGAATCCAGGGGGGTCTGGTAAGCTTACCCAAGCCCCAGCTGGCATGGCAGAGTCAGGATTCAAACCCAGGTCCACCTGTGCTTTTTTTTTTTTTTTTTTTGCTTTTTCATCTTCAGGCACAAATTCTTCAAACCTGTGCTTTTTAAAAAAAAATTGCGTTAAAGTATACATAACATAAAATTTTTCATTTTAACCATTTGCAAGTGTACAATTCAGTGCCATTGAGTATATTCACAGTGTTGTGCAACCATCACCACTTTCCATTTCCAGAACTTTTTCATCATCCCAAATAGAAACTCCATTACCTATTAAACAACTCCCATTCTCTCCTCCCCCAACTCCTGGTGACCTTATTCTACTTTGTGTCTCTATGAAGTTCCCTATTTTAAATACCCCATATAAGTGGAATCATGCAGTATCTGTCCTTTTGTGTGTGGTTTATTTCACTTAGCCTAATGTTTTCGAGGTTCATCCATGTTGTAACGTGTATCATTTCATTTCTTCTTACGGCTGGATAATATTTCATTATATGTATATACACATTTTGTTTATGCATTCATTTTTTTGGTGGACATTTGAGTTGTTTCCACCTTTTGGCTATTGTGAATAATGCTACTATGCCTGTTTGACTCCCTGCTTTCAGTTCTTTTGGGTATATACCTAGGAGTGGAATTGCTGGATTGTATGTTAATTGTGTGTTTAATTTTTTGAGGAACTGGCAAACTGCATTTTTTTCTTTGTTTTTGCATTCTTTTCATAAATGTCAGGTTTATTAAGGAATAATTTGCATACAGTAAGATTCACTTTTTAGGTGTACAGTTCTATGAGTTGTACCCAACACCTGCAGTCATGTAACTAACTATAGTTACAGTTATAACTATATATAACTGTGTATAGTTATAGTACAGTTCCACACCCCCCCCAAAAGTCCCCTGTGCTCCTCTGTACTTTACCCTCTATCCTTACCCTCAACCCCTGGCAACTAGTGACATGATTTCTGTCCCTATAATTTTGATTTTTCCAGAATGTTATACAAATGGAACCACTGGAGCCTGGCTTCTTTCAGCACAGTGTATTTGAGATTTATTCAATGTGGTATAGCAATCATTTGCTCCTTTTTATTGCTGAATAGTATTCCATTGCATGGCTGGACCACATGTATTTACTGATGGACATTTGGTTTGTTTCCAGTTTTTGGCAATTACGAATAATGCTGCTATAAACATTTGCACACAGGTCTGTGTGCAAACATGTGTTTTTATTTCTCTGGGTAATTACCTAGGAGTGGGATTATTGGGTCATATGGTAAATGTGTGTTTAACTATTTTAAACTGCCCGTTTTCCAAAGTTGTACCACTTTTGCATTCCCACTAGCAATGTATGAAAGTTCCAGTTGTTCTGTATTCCCTATAACATTTGGTATTGTTGATTTATTTATTTTTAGTTTAGCCATTCAAAAGGGGTGTAGTATGGTGGTATCTCATTATGATTTTAATTTGCATATCCCTAATGGCTAATGATATTGAACTTTTTTCCATGTGCTTACTTGCCATCTTTTTCTCTTACCTGGTGAAGTGTCTATTTAAATCTTTTGCCTATTTTTTCATTGGGGTGTTTTTATATTATTGAGTTGTGAGAGTTTTTAAAATATGTTCTGGACACAAATCTTTTATCAGATGTGTGTTTTAAAAATATTTTCTTCCAATTTGTGTGTTGTCTTTTCATTTTCTTAGCAGTAATCTCTTGAAGAGCAGAGGTTTTCACTTAGTCTAATTTATCCATTTTTTTTCTTTTATGGTTCATGCTTTTTGTTTCTTATCCATGAAATTTTTGCCTACCCTAGTCACAAATATTTTCTTCTATATTTTATTCTAGAAGGTTTATAGTGTTAGGTTTAAATTTTGGTCTATGATTCATTTTAAGTTCATGTTTGTATATGGTACAAGATATAGATCAAGGTTCCTTTTCTTGCATATTGATATCCAATTATTCCAGCACCATTTGTTGAAACCAACATGTTCTTTTTTGTTTATTTGATTTTGGTTTGGGGTTTTTGGTTTGTTTGTTTGTTGGGGTTTTTTGAGACAGGGTCTCACTCTGTTGCCCAGGCTAAAGTGCAGTGGCATCATCATAGCTCACTGCAACCTCAAAGTCCTGGGCTCAAGTGGTCCTCCTGCCTCAGCCTCCCAGGTAGCTGGGACTGCAGGCACATGCCACCATGCCCAGCTAATTGTTTTTTTTTTTTTTTAACAGAGATGGGGGTCTTGCTATATTGCCCAGGCCGGTCTCGAACTCCTGGCTCAAGCGATCATCCCGCCTTGGTCTCTCAAAGTGCTATGATTACAGGTGTGAGCCACCACACCTGGCCAACATGTTCTTAACTTACCTGCCATATCATGTTGTATATAATAGTTCTCTTCCTCATTTGTATCAAAGTCTAGTGAGGCTTGAGAATATACAGGTGACACACTGTGCTATTCTTTACAGTTTACAAAATACTGTACTTTTCATTATATAATCGCATTTGACCTCAATCAGTCCTTTGAGGCAGAAATAAAATACTATTGCCCCCATTTTACAGATGAAGAGACCAAGAGAAGCTAGGTGCTTTGCCTAAGATGACAAAGCATTCAGTGAGAGCATCTAGATTCAAACCCAGGTCTTCTGCCAGTCAGTGCTATTTTCAATACATTATTGACCTTCAATAAACACTGAATTGCCTTTTCAAAGATCCAAGTTACTCCTATAAATAGGCCCAGTACTTGGGAGCACTGGAAACAAAAGTCAATACTTACTACTTAATTTTGAGTTTACTGGATCTTAAAAACTGGAAAGGCTCAGAGATTTGTTACAGCTGGCATCTGAGAGGATGGTCATTTGGACTACCTACAGTTAAGTGGTCACATGTCTCTGCTATGTGAACTGGCCATGATCATACAAACTTCATTTGATTAAAATATAATTGGAAAATTTTCCTTTAGAATATTTCTGAACTCCAACAATAAAAAAAATATGTTACCAAATAGTCCAAGTATCAGAGCGATAAACTGAATTGGTTTATGTTTTGGGTCATTTCCCCAGCCCACTAGCACCCCCCCTTTCTCTGGGAAGAATACCCATATCTCACATCACTGGAGTCGGTTCTTGGGAGCCATTTTGCTACCTACCACCTGACTCTGCCTCTCTGGCTGTGGCTGTTTGGACCAGAGGTGGACATGCCACCTGGGTCGATCATTAGATTGTTTCTTTTGGAATTTAGGATTGGACTGAGAAATAGCGAATCAGTCCAAAGGTGGCTGGGATTTTAACATGTGGACTGGGAGCTACACAGCAGCCATATTCTGCCTGCCAAGTGGATCAGAGGAGGGAAAAAAAAAAGCAGCTATGCAGAGAGAAAAGGAATGAAGCAGGGAGGGAGAAGCAGAGACTCATTGCTGCTCCTGGCTTCTTTCAGAACCTTTTAGTGGCCTCGCTGTATATCTGTCCTTTAGTGCTATGAAATCACCTATCTCTCCTTTTTTTCTTAAGCTCACTCAAATGGGTTTCTGCTACCTAATAGAGGTAAATTGAGTTATCGTGGAGTAGAAAGACATAGCTCGGACCTGGCCGGTGGGAATTTAAGAACAGAGCTGACTCTCTGCGCAATGGGTGTTATGACCAGGACACAGAACCCTCCCTTCTTTTATTCTTTATAAAATAAATTGCATGAAAGGTTTAGGCCAAGCTGAATAAACATCAGCTCGTACAATGCGAACAGGGAGCATATTATCCAGGTTAAGCTATCATTTGTTTCCAGCTGGGAAGGAGCAGGGAGGAGGAAGAGAGAGAAAAACTGGGGAGGAAGAAAAGCCAGCGGAGGAGGGGAGGAAAAAACTGACATGGTGTGCTGCCCAAAAAATGTTTATGCTTTCACATTTGGAGCCTCTTTTACCTTTGGATGAAAAATGCTGATCAATTGCCAGGCAGTATATTGTAAATGAGATATTATCCATAAAATTAGCCCTCTGACACATTTCCAGCCATTTCCCTAAAGCAGCCCATGAGAAATCCTGACTCTCCTTTACAAGCAGAATTAAATATTGCGGCCTTGTGTTCTCCCCCCTCCCTAGAGTTTCAGTTTCTTTGCCATGTTCCTGCCTTGGCCGCTAACGGGGATGAAGAGAAGGAATGATGGACAGAGGCGGGTGGGACAATGGGGCTGATTCATGGCTTGGGAAAACGGGGAATTATCACAGAGCAAACACTGGCCCTCCTTTTTGCAGAGGAGGACACTGCAATGTTTAGCTGAAAGCATCTTGTTTGGATGCTTTCAACCACCGGGTAAGCACCTAAATGAGAAAAGCAATATGGGGCTCCCAGGGTCCCTGGGGACGCTTAAAACAATCCTGAGATGCCCTGGCAAAGCTTGTGATCTTTGTAAACAAGCAAAGAGAGGTTTTTCAAACAGCTGTTAATTTCATTAAGAATCCTCATTTTAAGGTCCCAGAACAGGCATTTCTTTTAATGCCAGGATTATCTCTGAGTTTTATATTTGCATCCATTCTTGGTAGCTGAGCTTGGATGTAAGGTGTTAAACTTACATTTTGGATTGGTGTTTTCATTTGAGCTTCATAAAGAATTTACCTTTAGGACAGACTAAATGTTTTTTGTGTTTTTTTTGAGACAGAGTCTCACTCTGTCGCCCTGGGCTGGAGTGCAGTGGTGGCGGCATAGTTCACTGCAGCCTCCAACTCCTGGGCTTAAGCAATCCTCCTGCCTCAGCCTCCCAAGTAGCTGGGACTACCGGCATGTGCCACCGACACCTGGCTAATTTTTCTACTTTTGGTAGAGACAGGATATCACTCTTTTGCTCAGGCTGGTCTCAAACTCCTGAGCTCAAGCAATCCTCCGGCCTTGGCCTCCCAGGGTGCTAGGATTACAGGCGTGAGCCACCTCGCCTGGCCTAAAACAGACTAAATTTGACCAAACTAAATTTGATGGGCAATTTAGAACTGTTTGTGTACATTTTTTATTGTTATTATATTGTACAAACTGTTTTGTGACAGTTTCATAAGCACTATAATTATGAAAATATTAATTTATCAACACTTTTTAATCTGTAAGATAAGCTTTTTTTTTTTCTTGAGACAGGGTCTTGCTCCAGCCCAGGCTGGAGTGCAATGGCATCATCAGAGCTCTCTGCAGCCTCGAACTCCTGGGCTGAAGCGATCCTCCAGGCTTGGCTTCCCAAAGTATTGGGATTACAGTTGTAAACTACTACACCCGGCCTAAAATAACTTCTAATAGATGTGTAGTGTTCGACTATATGAATGAACCATCACTTATTTAACTAGTGTCTTGTTGGATGATTAGGATGTTTTTGATTTTTCATAGCCATAAACCATGCTTCAGTAAAAATTATTGTAGATAAATCTTTGCACACTTCCTTATTTCCCTAGGGAAAAAAATTCCAAATTTTGGGTTGCTGGGTCAGAAGAGATGCATTTTTTAAAATGTTTTTGACTCATACTGAGAAATTGCCCTCTGAAGTACAGTTTATACTTTTGCCAAGTATGAAAATGCTTTCCTTCACACACACTTAGCTCTCCAGTCTAACTTTACTTAGTTAATTTTCTTTTTTTATTGAATTTTCTTGAGTTTCCCAGGAAAGTGATCATATAATCTGTGAATAGTAACCTTTGGTTTTTTGTTTCATCTACTAGATGAGCAAAAGTTGCAAGAATTTATATTTCAGTGTTGGTAAGAATGTGGGTAAATGGATGTTCTCAAACCCTATCAATATATAAATCTTTATGTATTTTTGTAGGATAATTGAGCGTATAAGTGAAAAATTTTAAATTGCATATACTTTGACTTAGCAATTTTACTTCTAGAAGATTATTCTTCACAATTGAGCAAAGATAGATGGATAAAGGTATTCCTTGAAGCACTTTTTTTAATAGAAAAAAAAATTTAAAATAATTTAAAATTCATCAGTAGGGAATAGTTAAATAAATTATGGTACATTCATGCTGTGAAATACTGTACAGCCATTAAAAAGAATAAGGTAGATGTCTAGTACCAACTTGGAAATTGGTCCATGCTATTTTGCTAAGTTGAGAAAGTATGTTGCAGGATAATAGTATATTATGCTCCCAGTTTTATTTTCCAAAATCTGAGTATATACACTCAAAAATATATATGCCTAAATATACATAGAAGAGGGTCTGAAAAAGACACATAGAACTGTTGGAAGATGATTATCTCTGAGAAGTAAAATTGATAGGATAATAGGATATTTTACTTTTTGTTTTATATGTTGTCTTAATTTTTATGAACATTTATTCCTTTAAAAAAGAGGAAAGTAATGGGTCTACTCCTTTCCAATTTTATAAATTTAATTTATTTTTCTTATTGTGTTAGCTTAGAATTTTGAAAACAATTGTTTCTAAGAGTAGTAATAGATCCCATCCTTCTCTTACTCCTGACTTTGATAGTTATACCTTTAGTATTTTGCAATTAATATTGGCTATTGGTTTCTGATAGTCTTTATAATGGTAAGGAAGTACCTTGCTATTCTAATTTACATAGGAGGTTTTTATCAGGTAAGTTAGTTGAATTTTATTAAAGACTTTTTGTCATCTATCAGGATGATCATATAGTTTTTCTCCTTAGTTTAAGTAATATGATGAATCACATTGATACATTTTCAAATGTTGAACAATCCTAACATCCCTCCCTAGAATAAATCATTCTTGGTCATAGTATTATTATTTGAAATACTTGCTAGATTTGATATGCTAATATTTTATTTAGTATTTTTTATTGTATAAAAATACATAACATAAAATTTACCATCTTAACCATTTTTAAGTGTACAATTCAGTAGTGTTAAGTATATTCACATTGTTGTGAAACAAATCTGAACTTTTCATCTTGCAAAACCGAAACTCTTCACCCGTTAAACAACAGGTCCCCTTCTCCCTCTCCCCACAATCTCTGGTAACTACTATTCGACTTTCTGATTCTATGAATTTGACTACTTTAGATACCTCATATAAGCGGGATCATGCAGCATTTGTCTTTTTGTGATTGACATTTCATTTAGCATAATGTCCTCAAGGTCCCATGTTGTGGCATGTGACAGGATTCCTTTCCTTTTTAAGGCTAAATAGTACACCATTTTATGCATATACCACATTTTGTTTATCCATTTGTCCTTTGATGGACAGTTGGGTTGCTTTCACCTCTTGGCTATTGTGAATAGTGCTGCTATGAACATAGGCGTGCAAAATATCTTTGAGATCCTGGTTCCAATTCTTTTGGATATATACCCAGAAGTGAGATTGCTGGATCATATGTAACTTATATTTTCAATTTTTTGAGGAGCCACCATACTATTTTCCATAACGGTTATACCATTTTACAATCTCACCAACAGTGCACAAGGGTTCCAATTTCTCCATGTCTTTGCCATCATTTATTATTTTCTGTTTTCTGAGGTGTTTTTTGTTTTGTTTTTATATAGTCATCCTAATGGGTATGAAGTGGTATCTCATTGTGGTTTTGATTTGCATTTCTCGGGTGATTAGTGATGTTGACAGTCTTTTTATATGCTTGTTGGCCATTTGTATAGAATCTTTGGAGAAATGTCTATTGCCCATCCTTTGCCCATTTCTTAATTGGGTTATTTGATTTTCTGTTGTTGAGTTATAGGAGTTCTTTATATATTCTAGGTATCACCCCTTGTCAGATATGATTTGCAAATATTTCTTCTCATTCTGTAGGTTGCCTTTTCACTCTATATTTGTTATTTTTAAACTGTATGTCTACATGGTATTGGCCTATATTTTTTAAAATGCTATTTTAGACAAACTTACTTATTCCTATGGTTATACTAATATCATCAATATCTTTCCCTACTTCCACTCCCAAATATGTATGGGTCAAGATTCTTTCAATTGCAAGTCTAATTCAAATTAATTTAAGAAAAAAAAGAGGGGGGTGAGGATTTTGTGGTTTATACTTTTTTTTTTTTTTTTGAGACAGGGTCATCATAGCTTGCTGCAACCTCAAACTCCTGGGCTCAAGAGATCCTCCTGCCTCAGTCTCCCGAGTAGCTGGGACTACAGGCATGTGCCACCACGCCTGGCTAATTTTTCTATTTTTGTAGAGACAGGGTCTCACTCTTGCTCAGGCTGGTCTCGAACTCCTGAGCTCAAGGGATCCTCTTGCCTCGGCCTCCCAGAGTGCTAGGATTACAGGCATGGGCCACCTCGCCCGGCCTATACTTCTTAATCTTAAAAGGGGAAGGGGGACAGGTGCAGTAGCTCACACCTGTAATTCCAGCACTTTGGGAGGCTGAGGCAGGAGGATCTCTTCAGGCCAGGAGTTTAAGACCAGCCTGGGCAACCTAGCAAGACCCTATCTCTACAAAAAATTTAAAAACTAGCCGGGTGTGGAGGTGCACGTAGCTACTCAGGAGGCTCAGGCAGGAGGATCACTTGAGCCCAGGAGTTTGAAGCTGTAGTGAATTAGGATCTTGCTACTGCACTCTAACCTGGAGGACAGAGGGAGACTCTGTCTCAAGAAAAAAAAAGGGTTGGGGGAAGAGGTAGAAGTAGCTTCAGTCATGAATGGATCTAGGGTATAGAGCACATCAGATTCTTTCTTCTCTTTGTTTGTTGTTTCTGTCATTTTTCCTTCGTGGGCCTCATTTTCTAATATTGGCATTTGTAACAGGCTGGAGCCACAAGTAGCTCTGGCCTCAGTCAGCACAGAGAGCACATGAATATATTCTCCTTGTAACAAAATTCAGATAACATAGAAATTCAAAAGTAAATAGAATAAATCCCCCTCCCACAGCATCAGACTTGCACAAATCCAGGGGGTGCCATTTCATCATCGTCTGTGTGAAAGGCTGTGCGCTCCCTAGAGAAAACTGTGTATTTACATACCAAAGGAAGTCATCTCTTGATTTTGCCTTCTCAAACAGCCCCTAAATTTTACCATCCATATTAGAGACAGTCTCTCTCTTAAGTTGTCAGTCAAAAGGTGGGCACATACATGACCCAAGCTAGGCCAATCAAAAAATCTCTCTCCTTGTAATTTGAATATTGAGCTGAAAAATTTAAAAACATGTTGGAGGGTATTCATTTTAACAGCAGTGCCCTGAAAAGCCTACCATTGCTTACTTCTCTCCAGCTCCCCAGGACAACATGATTCCTGTCCTTTTTGAGACTTGATTCCACACATTTTCCTTAAGTTCTCTGAGGAGCCCCTAATCACTCAATAAACTTTTTCCATTGTTGTTTTTTGTTTCCCTTAAAGTAGCCAGTCAGATTGTATTGCTTGCCATCAAAGAACCTGGACACACAAAACTACATATGTGTATATATTTTTTGTTTTTGTTTTGCCATAAATAGGATTATACTATATGTATTGTTCCAAAACTTGATTTTTTTTTACTTTACTGTATGTCTTGAAGATTTCTCCATATCAGTACATATATTGATCTACCTCATTCTTCCACACATCTTTATGGACTCTATACATATGATTTGGAGTGGGGTGGCTCTATACAGATGATTTATTACCTCTTTTTTAATTTTGAGAAACTATCTTAGTCATTTTTCTATGCTTATATATGGACCTAAGTTATCGGTTTTAATGGCTGACTATACTGTTCCATTATCTGGATATAAATTAATCTATTTGTAACTTCCTAAATGGTGGATATTTGGGTTGTTCATCCTCCTTTTTTGGATATTATAAAAAATGCAGCAAAGAACATAACTGTACAGACACATGTTTGTGCATTTGCCTAGTTTTTTGTTAGGATAAATGCCCAGAAATGGCCCTGCTCATTCACAGGTTTATACATTAAAATTTTTAAATTAGTTCTTTTTTTTTTTTTAAGAGACAGGGTCTAGCTCTGTTGCCTAGGCTGCAGTGCAGTGGCACAATTTACTTCTGTTCTAATCATTATATTTTTTTCCCCTTGCCTTATTGCACTGGCTAGGATTTATAGTACAATGTCAAATAGAAGAAATGAAAACAGACATCTTTGCTTTGTTTTCATCCTAGGGGAAAATGGCTTCAAGTGATCCTCCTGCCTCGATAATTTATTTTTAATAAGTATATAGGTATATGGTAAAAAGCTCAAACAAAACAAAAAGGTTTAGAGTACCAAGTGGAGTTTATACCAACAATGCAAGTTTGGTTTAATATCCCAAAACCAATCATATAATTTACTGCATTAATGGAATAAAGGAGAAAAGTCCTTGAAATGATCATCTCAATAGATGCAGAAAGAAGTATTTGACAGAATTTAAAATCATTTATGACCTAAAAATAAAGAACTTCAGAAAAACTAGAGAGGGAAGGGAACTTCTTCAGTCTGGTACAGGTCATCCACAACAAACCTCAGCTGACATTTTACTTAATAGTGAACCATTTTCCCCCAGGTTGAAAACAAAGCAAAGATGTCTGTTTTCATTTCTTCTATTTGACATTGTACTGTAAATCCTAGCCAGTGCAATAAGGCAAAGGGAAAAAAATATAATGATTAGAACAAAAGTAAAACTGTTCTTATTTGCAGATGACATGATTGTACATGTAGAAATCTATGAAATCTACCCAAAGAAGCCCTTCTAGAACTAATAAATGAATTTAGCACAGTTACAAAATACAACATCAATATACACAAATCAATTGTATTTCTATATACTAGCAATAAACAATTGGAAAACAAAAAAATAGTGTTTATAATAGCATCAGAAAAATCATATCAAGGAATAAATCTAATAAAAGGTGTGTAATATCTTCTAACAGAAAACTACTGAGAGAAATTAAAGAAAACATAAACAAATAGAGAGATATACCATTTTTATACATTGAGAAACTGAAATTAAGATGTAAGTTCTCCCAAAATTGACATATAGATTTGACGTAATCCCCATTAAAATCCCCACTAAAATTTATTTTAAATGTAACAGGCTACTTTATACAACTCTCTGCCCCAAAATTTGAAAATCTTGATGAAGAAAGGAAAGTATTATTTACAAAAAAAATGACTCAAGGAAAAGATGAAAACCTGAAACACCCATGATCACAGCCAAAATTAAGAATGTTGTCAAAGGACTATTCCAAAAAGTGCTGTGTTCAAATAGCTACTTGAAAAAATTCTTTCTAACCTTTAAGGAATTGATCATTCCTGTTCTATTTTAAAATTTTTTTCAAATATAAAAAATGTACAAAGTGGGTTGTCTCTTTCTATTGTTGATTTATAGTAAGTAGCTCTTAATATATTATGGATATCCATATATCAAGGTACAACCATGCAATAAAATGTTCTTCACTTGTAGTGGGAGTGAGTGTGGACATTGCTGGTTGGAAATGTTTGGAAGAAGTCTGTCTGAAACAATGGATTGAACACACGGAAAGAAGTACTGACAACAGGCTGAATGAGTAAATCCTGGCAAAGTTCATGTCTCTGGTTCTAGCCCATTAACCCCTGCCCTTTCTATGGTTGGTTATGGGAGGCATTACATTCCTCTTCTTTCCTCAGCTATTTCAATTCGGATTTGTTCCTTGCAACCAAAAGGGTAGTAACACAACAACTATTAAAAATGATGCTGTTGTGGGCCGGGTGCAGTAGCTCATGCCTGTAATCCTAGCACTCTGGGAGGCTGAGATGGGAGGATCACTTGAGGTCAGGAGCCCGAGACCAGCCTGAGCAAGAGTGAGACTCCATCTCTATTAAAAAATAGAAAAAATTAGCCGGGTGTGGTGGTGCACAACTGTAGTCCCAGCTACTCGGGAGGCTGAGGCAGGAGGATTGCTTGAGCCCAGGAGTTTGAGGTTGCAGTGATCTATGATGACGCCACTGCACTCTGGCCCAGGCGAGAGAGCAAGACTCTGTCTCAAAAAACAAGTAAATAAATAAACAAATAAATAAATAAAAATGATGTTGTAAAGCCCCAGTTAATATCTTGACTGCAGCCTTATGAGAGACCCCAAGCCAGACCTGCCCAGCCAAGCTGTTTTCAAATACTTGATTCACAGAAAGTATGAGGTAATAAATGTTTATTGTTTTTAAAAAGTGATGTTGTAGAAATTTCTATGTCTACTGACATAGAAAGATAGTTATAATATTGTCTCGGTCCATTTTCTGTTACTATAACAGATGACCACAAACTGGGTAATTTATAAAGAAAAGAACTTTATTCGGCTAATGATTCTGGAGGCTGGGAAGTCCAAGAGCATGGTGCCAGCATCTGGAAAGGGCACTGTGGAAGGCATCACATGATGAGAGAGGGTGCAGGAGGGAGGCGGGTGGGAGTAAGCAAAAGAACAAGGGGGTTGAACTCACTCTTTTTATCAGAAATCCACTTCCATGGCAACTAACCCCCCCTCCATGATAATGGCCTTAATCCATTCATGAGGGCTGCACTTCCATGACTGAATTACCTCATAAAGGACCCACCTCCCAATACCATTATCTTGGCAATTAAATGTCAACATGAGTTTTAGAGAGGACATTCCAACCATAGCAGATATATTGTTGAGTTGAAAAGCAGGTTATAAAACAGTATATGTAGTATAATTGGATTTTTGTAAAAGTAAAATATACATGCAACTGTAACTATATAACTATAATAAAAAGATTATGAGAAGAAAGACACTAAGATGGAAAAAGTTGTTGCCCCTGTGCCCTGTATGGATTTATTTTCACGTTGCTTGTCTTTTTTTTTCTGAATATTCTGGAATGAATAGAAGACAATCTTTTTTTTAGAAAACAGTGATAATACTCAATGTTATACAGGTGAGTGAGGGTATTGAAAGTTACCTTTCTAAAAAGTAACTTTACGTGAACATTAAGAGCCTTAAGAAAACCTTACCTTTTGGCCTAGTAATCCTAACCTTTGGGATTTATCTTAAGGAAGTAAGCATAACAATGCAACAAAGAATTATGCTCAAGAATGTCCATCTCATTATTATATAGAATGTATATTCTATATAATATGCTATTATATTAGCATAATATAATGTTATTAGAAATAGCATTATGCACAATAAAATAAATATTTAAATGATTAAATAATTCCAACCCAGGGCATTTTGGGCTGCAATGACTGAGGAGGGCTGCTGGCATTTAGTCCCAGGGGCCAGGGATATGAAACATCCTTCATAAAAAAGGACTGTCTTTTCTGGGAAGATAGAGTAGATGTGCTTTTCCCTAGTTCTCCTTCTAAGTACAACTAAAAACCCTGAATATTACATGTATAAAGCAAATGTAAGAAACACTTCCTGGCCAGGGGCTGTGGCTCATGCCTATAATTCCAGTATTTTGGGAGGCCAAGGTAGTAGGATCACTTGAGGACAGGAGTTTGAGACCCTGTCTCTAAAAAAAAATTTTTTTAATTAATTAATTAATTAATTTATTTTTTGAAAAAAAATTTTTTTTTTAATTAGCCAGAGGTGGTAGTGCACACTTGTAGTCCCAGCTACTGAGGAGGCTGAAGCAGGAGGATCGCTTGAGCCCAGGAGTTCAAGACTACAATGAGCTGTGATTATGCTACTGAACTCCAGCCTGGGCAACAGAGAAAGACTCTGTCTCTAAAATAAATAAATAAAAATTTAAAAAAAAAGAAAAAGAAAAGAAACACTTCCTAACTCATTGTCTAAGGCCAGCATCACCCTGATATGAAAGCCATTCAAAGACACTACAACAAAGAAAACTGCAGATCAATATCCCCTATGAATATCAAATATTGATATAAATATCCTCAACAAAATACTAGCAAATCTAATTCAGAAGCATATTTAAAAGATTATACATCAAGACCAAGTGGGATTTGATTTATGCCTACAAGGCAAGGATGGTTCAACATACAAAAATCAATCAACATAATATACCCCCTTAATAGAATGAAGAGGAAAAGACACATAATCATTTCAATTGTTGCAGAAAAATCATTTGACAAAATTCAACACCCTTTCATAATAGAAACTCTCAATAAACTAGGAATGGAATGAAAATTCCTTAACATGAGAAAGGCTATATATGAAAAACCCACAGCTAACCTCATACTCAATGGTGAAAGATTGAAAGCTATTCCCTTAAAACTAGAAACAAGACAAGGACACCTACTTTTGCCGCTCCTATTTCAACGTAGTACTGGAAGTCCTAGCCAGTGCAATTAGGTAAGAGAAAGAAATAGCATACAAATGGGAAAGGAAGAAGTAAAACTATCTCTGTTTGCAGATGAAATGTTCTTATATGCAGAAAACCTTAAAGATTACACACACACACACAAACACATGCACGCACGAAACCAAAAACCAACAAAACCTGTTAGAGCTAATAAGCAAACTCAGCAAAGGTGCAGGATAGAAAATCAGCAGACAAAAATCAGTTACATATTAGCTGGCTGTCGTGGCACACACCTGTAGTCCCAGCTACTGGGGACGCTGAGGCAAGAGGATTGCTTGAGCCCAGGAGTTTGAGGTTGCAGTGAGCTACAATGATACCACTGCACTCTGCCCAAGGCGACAGAGCAACACTCTTGTCAAAAAAAAAAAAAAAAATCAGTTGCATTTCCATATACTAGCAATAAATAATACAAAAAGGAAATTAAGAAAACAATCCCCTTTACACAGCATCAAAAAGAATGAAATACTAAACATTGCATTGTATTCCATAAGTATGTACAGTTATTATGTGTCGATTAAAAATAAAATTTAAAAATATACTGAAATGGATAGTATAAAACTCTACATATTAAATAAATCATACTCTTAGTTACTAAGTATTGATAGTTGCAATCAACAATGTAACTCTGAATTATAGCTCTGTTCTGTTGGACAAAGGAAAAGTATTAATAGTTGGGAACTCTGAAACTAGACTCTAAACTCTTTATATTCAACTATGAAACATTGCTGAAAGAAATTAACGAAGACATAAATAAATGGAAAGACATCTGTGTTCATGGATTGGAAGATTTAACATTGTTCAGGTGACAAGAGTATCCAAAGCTATCTATAAATTCAATGCAATCCCTGTCAAAATCGCAATGGCATTTTTGCAGAAATAGAAAAATCCATCCTAAAATTCATATAGAATTTCAAGGAACCCCAAATAGTCAAAATAATCCCGAAAAAGAAGAACAGGAAGTTCTTTTACTTCCTGATTTCAAAACTTACTACAAAGCTACAGTAATCAAAACAGTGTGGTACTTGCATAAGGATAAACATATACCAACACAGAATACAATACAGAATACAATACAATACAGTACAGAATACAATACAGAATAGAATACAGAACCCAGAAATAAATACTTATGTATATAGTAAATTGATTTTTGATGAGGGTGCCAAAACCATTCAATGGGCAAAGGACAGGCTTTTCAACAAATGGTGCTGGGAAAACTGGTTATCTACATGCAAAAGAATGAAGGTAGACCCTTACCTTACACCATATTTTAAAAGTAACTCAAAAACCATTTAGGATTCGGAGTTTTAAAATTACAAATTCAGTATCATTGATAGTTATAGAGCTATTCGAATTATCTATTTCATATTGGGCAAATTGGAGCAGTTTGTAGTTTTTTAGAATCTGGTCCATTTAATCTAAGTTGTCAAATTTCTGTGTGTAGAGTCTTTCATAATATTCCCATATTATCTTTTTTTGTGTCTGCAGGGTCTGTCATTGTATTCCCTTTTCATTCCTGATATTGGTAAATTGTATCTTCTTTCTTTTTCATAATTTAAAAACTCCTCAAAATATATTTCTGTGCCCAGATGGTCTCATTGGAGAATTCTACAAAACATTTTTAAAAAATTAACACAAATTCTACATAATCTCTTCTAGGAAATAGAAGAAGAGGGAACACTTCCCAATTCCTTTCATGAAGGCAATATTATCCTGATAACAAAACCAGAGAAGACAAAAAAAAAAAAAGAAAACTACAGACCACTATTCCTCATGAATATATATACAAAAATCTTTCACAAAATATTAGCAAATATAATTCAGGAATATTTGAAAATAATTGCATATCATGACCAAGTGGGATTTATTCCAGGGATGCAAAGTTGTCACAATATTTGAAAATCAATCAATGTAATCTACCATATTAACAGGCTACAGAGGAAAAATCACATGATTATATCAATTGCTATAGAAAAATCATTTGACAAAATTCAATATTCTTTCATGATAAAAAAATTCTCAGAAAAATAAGGAAAGAAGGAATCTCCTCAACTGGATAAAGACTATCTACAAAAAGCTAACATTATACTTGAAAGTCTGAATGCTTTTCTATAATACAAAGATTGGAGACAAGTCAAGGATGTCTGCTCTTATCACTTTAATTCAACATAGTGCTGAATGTGCAATAAGGCAAGAAAAGGCATACAGATCAGAATAGAAGAAATAAAAATGTCCCTATTTCAGATGACATGTTTACCTACATAGAAAATCCCAATTTCCCCCCAAAATACTCCTGGAACTAATCAGTGACCAGCAAAGTTGTAGGATAAAAGACAAACATGTAAAAAATAAATTGCATTTTTATATACTAGCAATGAACATGGGGTCACTAAAATAAAAAATATAATTCATTTCTAATCACTCAAAAACCGTGAAATTCTTAGGTGTAAATCTAATAAAATGTGTACAGACTTGTATGCTGAAAACTACAAACTGCTGATGGAAAGAAGACCTACGGAACAGGAGAGGATGGGTGTGGTAGCTCAAGCCTGTAATCCTAGCAGTTTGAGAGACTAAGGAGGGAGGATCCCTTGAGGCCAGGAGTTTGAGATCAGCCTGGACAACATAGTGAGACCCCATCTCTACAAAAAAATAAAATTAACCAGGTGCAATGGTGCATGCCTATACTCCTAGCTACTTGGGAGGCCAAGGCAGGAGGATCACCTCAGCTCTGGAATTCGAGGATATGGTAAACTATGATGAGGCCACTGGACTCCAGCATGGGCAACAGAGAGAGACCCTATCTCTAAAAAAACAAAACAAAAAAAAAACCAAAAAGAAAAGAAAAAGAAAAAAAGAAAGAAAAAAAAGAAGAAAAGGAGAGACATATGATGTTCATGGTTTGAAAGGCTAAACATAGTAAAAGTTGTCAATTCATTCCAAATTGATATACAAGCTTATTACAATTGCTATTAAAATACCATCAAGTTTTTTATAGATATAGACAAGATTTTTCTGCAATCTATATGGAAAAGCAAAGAACTAGAAGAGATAAACCAATCTTGAAAAAGTAAAATAAAGTGGAAGGAATCACTCTTTCCAATGTTAAATTTTACCACATAGTTACAGGTAATAAAGACTGTGTGGTATTGGTGGATTGGTGAGGGATAGACACATAGATCAATGGGACAGAATAGAAACCCCAGAAATAGACCCATACAGATATATACAACTGATTTTTGACAAAGGTATAAAAAGCAATTCAATGGAGAAAAGATGGACTTTTCAACAAATAGTGCTGGAGCAATTGGACATCCATAGTAAAAAAAAAGAACCTCCTCCTAAGTCTCACACCTTATACAAAAATTAACTAGAAATGAATTACAGACTTACGTGTAAAATGTAAAACTATAGTACTTTCAGAAAAAAACATAGGAGAAAATCTTCAGGATCTAGGGCTAGGCAGAAGTCTTAAGCTTGACACCAAACACACAGTTCATAGAAGGAAAGACTGATAAGTTGGACTTAATCAAAATTCAAAATATTTGCTGTGTGAAAAATCCGATTAAGAGCATGAAAAGACAACTACAGACTGAGAAAATACTTACAAACCACATATCCAAAAAAGGACTAGTATATAGAATACATAAAGAACTCAAAACTCAATAGTAAAGAACAAACAAACCAATCAGGAAGCAGGCAAAAGACATAAAGACCATTTTACTGAAGAGGATATACAGATGGCAAATAAGCACATGAAAAGATGTTCAGCACCATTAGCCATTAGTTAACTGCAAATTCAAATCACAATGAGATATTACTACAAACCTATAAGAATGACTAAAATAAAAACTAACGACAATGCCAAATGCTAGGAAGGAATTGGAGAAACTGGATCGCTTATACATTGCTAGTAGGAATGTAAAATAGTACAGCCACCCTAGAAGACCGTCTGGCAGTTGTTTATAAAAGTAAACATTCAACTACCATATGACCCAGCAATTGTACTCCTAGGTATTTAACCCAGAAAAATGAAAACTTACGTTCACACAAAAACATGTATACAAATGTTTATAGCAGCTTTATTCATAATCGCACCAAACTGGACACAACCAGACGTCCATCAACAGGTGAATTGTTAAACAAACTGTGGCATATCCATACCATGGAGTAGTACTCAGCAATAAATTATTCAATACATGTAACAACCTGGACCAATCACCAGAGAATTGTGCTGAGTGGGAAAAAAAAGCCGATTCCAAAAGGAGTGGCATACTATTTGATGCTATTTTGCAGTCTTAAATTGACAAAATTGAAGAAATGAAGAACAGATTAGTGGTTGTCAGGAATTGAAGAGTGGTGTGGCGCGAGGGAAGTGGGTGTGGTTAGAAAAGAGCAACAAGAGGGATCCTAGTGTTGATGGAAATGTTTTGTATCTTAACTGTATCAGTGTCAATATCCTGGTTGTGATATTGTACTATAGTTTTGCAAGATGTTACCATTGGGACAGGATCTAAGAGATTCCTTTGTATTAGTTCTTCCATCTGTATGTGAATCTACAATTATCTCAAAATAAAAAGTTTAATTAAAAATTAAAAAATAAAAAAGGACTGTCCTATCCAAATGCCAACAGTGGCCCTGTGAGAAACACTAATACAATGGGCCATTTAGTCACCGTTAAAAGATGATGCTTTCGAAGACTATTCAATGACATGGGAAAATGTTCATTTTTAACCTTTATTTAAAAACTATTAGGATTCAAAGTTGCATTTAACCTAAGATTCTCATTTTGTGAAAAATATTTACTTACATATGTGCAAAAAAATTGGAAAAGACAGGTATAATTTTAAAACTGTGGTTATATCTGACTTAATGGGATTACTGGGGATTTTAATTTTCTTTTTCATACTTGGAGTTTTCCAATTTTTTTTTGCTATTAAAATAAGCAATAAATAAATGAAGTAAACAAATGATTAGTGAGAGGGAAGAGCCATTCTCACAAGTAAGCAGGCTGTGGATTGTGGGGCAGAAGGGCCCTCTGTCCTAAATTATCTCCTGTCCCACTTGTCAGAGTATTCCCACCAACCTGTTTGCAGTCCTGGTAGATGCATGGGTGTTTAAAACAAACCCCAATTTTACAAGGAAGGAGTTTGGAAAATAATTTTATGTACTTTTAAATATACATGTATAAAAAGTGATGATAGGGAAAAGAATATTATTTTGTTTATCTAAGTACTGTACACTGGAATCCAGAAGGAAATAATAAATTCTGGATATGCAGCCATAATATACTCACCTTTTAAAATGGGTAGAGTGCGTGTACTAATTTTTTTTTAAATGAAGAAGTGAATCTGTTGTGAGTCATGTCTGCTGGCAAGGATGCATGGTGAGATGATATAAATTTCTTCCTGCTGGTGTAGTGTGGTGGAGGGTGGCAGTTTGGGCCCCAAACCACTACTTCAAACAGGGAAGCCCTGCTTTTCTGTTTTATACATATGGGCATTCTGTACAATATTTTGTTTGGAAAATAAGACTTGGAAAAAAAGAAAGTATGAAAACTATGATTAGGGTATGTCTTGATATAACTTAGCATTAGTGGTTTTTCCGGACCATCGTTTTGGAGATCTGGAATCCAGTCCTTCCTTTCTCTGTACAGTCAATAGGGAAGGTGGGACAGTAGCAACAGCAACTGTGAGGGGAGAGAGTGTACTGTTGGAGGGAGCCGGGAAAGTTCTCCTTGGAAGATGAAGGTTTTTGACTTATGGCTTTACACAAAGACAGTCTAAGTAGCCTCATAGCAAACAGGACAGACTTGTTATCAAGATATTCAAAACTTTCCAGTCTAGATTATCCTTGTAGTCTTACAGCAGATAAAAATTTACTGGGTGCAGTAAATTTTAGCCATTGCTACTTTTATGCTGTGCAAATCAGTTCTACCAGTATTATCACTCAAAACTGGATACAAGATGAATAGTTTATATAAATTTTTAAATGTATTCATGAGAAAATTGTGAGTAGTCCTTCTCGAATAATCCAGGATAGTTCTATCGTCCAGGAGTGCTTAACTGTATTGCTCGCCCCATTTTTCTACGTCTTCTGACTACTCTGTGCTTTTGGTGAGGCAAAGAGCAAAGGGCAGGTCAAATTTTGCCTAAGGAATTATTGTTATTCTTTTAGGTGTAATAATGGTATTGTGATTATGTTTTTTAAAAGAGTTATTTTTCTTTTAGAAAGAAAATTAATAGGTGAAGTCATGTGATATCTAGCACGTGCTTCAAAATAATATGGAAGGGGAAAACAAGATTAGCCTTGAGTTTATAATTGTCAAACCCGGTGATGGGTATATGAGGGTTCATTATTTTATTCTGTCTACTTTTGTATATATTTGAAAATTTCCAATATTAAAAGGATAATTATTAATAATATTGATAATTAATAATAAATAATAAATAGCATAATTATTTTTTAAAATCCTTAAGATCAAAAGGCAGGATCAAAATGTGATTTTTTTAAGTCATTATCTTCATCCACAGCTACAAAATGAAAATCCAAACTCCCTACTATGTTCTCAATGCTTTGCACCATCTGATTCCTACCTGTCTCTCTGATCTTGTCTCCTACTACTTTCCTCTGCTGGATTATTCAGGGAATAGAACACAACTGGTGTCTTCCAGACCAGTGCAGCCAGGAGGCCTCCTTCTTCACCGCATTCGGTATGACTGCACTTTCTTTCATTTCCTTGGACACAGCAAGTGTTTTCCTGCTTCAGGGCCTTTGCATGTGCTGTTCTGCAATCTAGAATCTGGTGGCTGTGGCTACTCAAGTCTCAGCCTAAATGTCACTCCTCAGAGATGCCTTGATTTTTTTTTTTTTTGAGACAGGGTCTTGCTATGTTGCCCAGGCTGGGTTTGAACTCTTATAATTCTCCTGCCTCAGCCTCTTTGGTAGCTGGGACTATAGGCAAGTGTTACCATACCCAACTCGCCTTCAAAGCTTTGTTGCCATTTTTTTTTGGTCACCATTTTCTTTTTTCTGTCTTTGACCAGAATATAAACTCTAAGAGCTCAGGGATTCTGCTTGTCTTGTTCATTGTGTATACTCAGCACCCAGCACATGATCTGGCATGTATTTAATAGAAAGGCACTCACTAGACATTTGTTGAATGAATGAATTAAATTCTAGGCAGTTTTTAAAGTCCTGCTTTAAATCACCTCCTTCATAAGGCCTTCTTTAAGTCTTCCCCATAAGAATTAATCTTTTATTCCATTAGGTAAATAAACAGGCATAAAGGGCAGAAAGCTTGTTTTACCCTTTGCCTGGTCTATGTGGTGACATTCCAAGTGAATTTGATACATCTTTTTACATTGTTTCTTTACATTAGAACTTCAAAAATCATTTTTCTATATATATATTTTAAAAACATTTCATATTACAAAGTACTCCTTTTAAATATTCCTTCTATGTCTAGGCTGACAGTTTCACTCTGTTAATAGCCTTTAATTTGTTCCTGTGGACTCCCAATGTTCATGACACATGAGGATGTCATGGTGCTGAGATGAAGAATGACTGGGCTCCTTGGACTTGCCCTCACTGACATATCCATGCCTTGGGGAAATGCAGGTACACACATTAATTAGCTAAAATCTCCTAGAGTGAGTCCCTTGCCAGTTGGGTCATGGTTCTCCTTTAAATGGGACTTTGATTCCCCTAATTTGTACATCCAAAAGCTTCCTTCTCACAATTTACTAATTGCTTTCTATCGAATTTGCACACATAACAATGCACATTTGCCTATAAACTACAGAGGAGAGTTTAATTCTCAAAATAATGTTTTAACATTTCTAATTGTAAAGAAATTTTTGCACTAGAGATACTTTTAGAAGACACTTTGTCCTCTTCCCAATAGCAATATTTTTGGAGTGTTTCTTCCAGTCAGCTTGTTTACGGAATTGTTTACACTAACACTAATTTTACTGCAGCAATTGAAATAAATGTTTCCATTTTGAAAATGTCTGCTGAAAAAAATAAAGATTTGCAATTCAAATGAATAGGGAGATTAACTGTTAGATTGTGGTTAAGTAAAAACGGATGTTTGTACTTAATTTTTTTTTCAAGAAACATCACCCAAAATGTCCATTATTAACTATTTCCTGTATGGATATAGTAGGCTCTATATAAGTCCTTATGAATTATGATTGATAGCATAGATGTCCTAATTCACCATTTTCAATAGACAAGTGTTTACTAAGATGGATCTATTATCTCAGCAACTAACTGGAGGGAAAGTGCACAGAACCATAGCACATTGCTCCACATCAAGTTAAGCACATAACACAGTTTTCTGTTCAGAAAAATCATAATCCAGGGAGAAAGTTTTATACCTTCCTGCAAAGGGAGTTTTTTTTTTTTAAGGATTGCTATAGAAATAAAATCTGATATCAATTTAGTGCATAATTACACAATACAGATTATAAAATTTTCTAAATACATGAGTCTGTAAACTCAAGGTTTATAGGGGTTAGTGCTACCTAGCTGTATTAAATCAGTGTTTATCATTGTGCTTCTGATTTCTTTCTGGGTGATTTTGTTGCCTTTTAGAGCATTCATTTAAAAAAATAAAGAACTGATTTACTCAGCTAATTAAATATTAAATAGCATGGTATCAGGCAATAATAAATATTTCAAAAGGTAAAAGGGTGGATTCTTAGAACAAAGGGATGTTAATTTATTGTTTATTGACTATTACTGGACCTGAGTGACAGCACAGACCAAAGCTCTGTGTCTCATCTTGTAATCCCTATCTAACTAGAAAATTCCAGAACTGTAAATTGGAAAAGACTTTCCAGAGACCATTTGATTTAGTCCCCTGCCTTCATGAAGGCAAAAGCCAAACCCTCCACACAATTGGCTCATGTTCCTTTTGAACACAGCCAGGGATAGAGACAACCTTTCTTGATGAAAGGGAACTTGTTTTGGTATCAAGCAACAGCAACGGTTACCTGACTTACCTATGAGTCCCCACTAAGGTGAGATACTTTGCACATGCAGCATCTCCTCTCTAATTCTTACAAAAGCCTTACAAGTTAGTTATTAGGTCTATTTTATAGGGAATGGCCAAAGAGAGGTATGGTTATTTACCCAAGGTCACACTTCTGGCAAGTGACTGATCTAAGATTCACACCTAAGTTGTCTCTTTCATTAACTCTGCTGCTTCCCAAATGTAGTGCATGTATTTACCTACACAAAGGGAAGTAATGAAACACAAGCTTAAGCCTGTGTTTCAGGAAAAGTTTCTTTAGACAATACAAATTAATAGATGAAATAACCTCATTCGATACCTCGTATTAAAAGAATATCTCTTATATTGAATTATTCAGAACCCCAAATCTCGCTTTTTAAAAATCAAGGGTCTCTGTGTGGAATAAATTGACTACAAATCCCCATGACTTCTTAGTCATCAATATTTCAACCCATAATTTAGCAAACACACACAGACATTCCTTACAGGGATAAAGTTCCAGGTCTTTCTTTGGGTGTCAGTTTCGAGATTTCGAGAGTCTGGTGTGTGTGTGTACGTGTGTGTGAGAGACACTAAGGAAAAGAATAGCTGACTCACATCTAAAAGCGAATCCTCCCAATTTAAAATCTATAATAGAAATGAAGATAAGGCATTCCATCTGCCTTTTAACATCAACAGCTCCTCCTCCCAAGCCAACCAACCTACTCCCCTCCCCTTTCCCCCCTCAAACTGGGGAATAATCTTGCAGGCCAGAGGCAAAAAGGGCGGCAGCCCGCCCGGGCTCCGCTTACTCTCGAGCCCACTGGGCCCGGGAAGCAGGGGTGCCAACCGGCCCCCGCTGTCGGCGGGGGAAGCGGGGAGAGCGTCGTATGGGGGCAAAAGCAGGGCGGGAAGGTGAGCAGAGCTGGAGTCCGTAGGGGGCCACCACAGTCAGACGAGGGTCTAGGAAAAAAGAGCCTTCCCCAAGGTTATAGAGGCGAGAAGAGCGTGAGAAGCAGCACCTCCAGCGCAAGCTGGCGCGCCCGCCCCTCGGCAGCTCCAAGCCACCCGCCCGCTAGGCGGAAGGCAGCTGGGCTCAGAGCCCGGCCCAGCCCGGCGCATGCGCCGCAGCCCCTCCTCCGCTCCCGGCCCCCTCCCCTCCCTCTTCCTGGCGGGTCTGGGGCGGCGGCGGCGGCGGCGGCGGCGGCGCGGTGACGTCAGGGCGTTGGGGCAGCTCCTGTGACAGACGGAGCTGGAGCGGCGGGGCGGCGGCGGAGTCCGGCGGCCGAGATAGCGAGTGAGCGAGCGAACGAGCAGCGACGTGGGGGTCTAGGGAGCGAGCAAGAGAAGGAGAGCAGCGCTCGGGCGCGAGCGAGAGAAACCGCGAGCGCCGGGCTTGGGCTCGAGCCCCGGAACGGCTGAGGAGCCCGCCCGCTCCCCTCCCCTCCCCCTCCCCGGGACCGGGCCCAGCGCGCCATCCTCCCCCTCCCTCCTTCCCTCCCTCCCTCCTTCCTCCCTTCCCTCTCCCTCCCCCCCTCCCCCGCCGGTGGATGGGAGTGAAGGACGGAAGAGGCCCTGCGGAGGCGGCGGTGCAGCGCTCCGGTAAGGCGGCGAGGGTCTGCGCGCTCCACTCTGTCTCCTCCACTGCGCTCGGGCGGCTGCGGGCCGGGCCCGGCGGCCTGACGATGTGGCTGCGCCGGTCCCCTCCCTCCCATTCTCCCCTCCCCCTGCCGCCGCCGCCTCCTCCTTCTTCTTCTCTCCTCGCTCTCAAAATGGCGGCCGCGACGGCCGTTGAGTGAGAGACACGGGAGGAGGGGGAACTGGCCGGGGAGGGCGCTGCCCTCCTCCCCGGCCCGGGCTCCGGGGGTACCGGGCCGCCGCCACTCCACCCGCGGCCCTCCCCGAGAAGGGATCACCCTCCTCCCTCGGTGACTTAGCAAGAAAAGTATTCTTGGGTAGGAAGGGCGTGGGGAGCAGGTTGCTCTCTGATCTTGGGGAAAGGGCTCGGCCCTTCCCTCCCCGGCCGCGGAGGCGAGCTCCGCAGTCCCCACCCCACCCGCGGTTGTCGGCTCGGGGACCGGGCTCAGCCCCGCGCCTCCTTGGCACCCACAGGGCCTTCCAGGCGTTCCGTCCCCCACCTGTCCTTCGGATGGGGTTGACCTGAGGAGGATGGCCCACCGCCTCCCTGGCACCCCGGTGCGGTGTTCCGGCCTCTACCCACCGAGGAGGAGCGGCCCGACCCACCGAACAATCTGCAGCATCCACCCACCGAATCAGGCAGGATTTTCCTTTCTGCCACCGGCTCCTCGAACGAGAGTTGCCTTTTGACGTTGTTAACATTGAGCTTCGAGGCCCTTTGCCATTCCCCTTCATCTGCTCTAATCTCCCCACTCCTTTGGGAAACGCAGTGCTTGTATATATCTACCCTTTTTAGCCTCCCAGGTGAGAAAATGCATTTGAGGTGGTAGGCAGATTTTGATTCTCTCTCTGAGCGGTAAAGAGGAGGAGGTTTTCAACATCGGAGATAGGAGAGAGCAAGGTGCCTTGGCTTTATTTGTTATTCTCCCTTTCTTCAGTGACTTAGCAAGAAACTCCTTGGGAGGAGGGCAGGAAATTTTCGGTTGGGGTTGGGGTTTGGGTCCAGTTTGTATCAATCCTTTGGTTAAGAAATTGTGCTTTTGAAGAGAAGGACCAGATTTGTGGTCTTGTTCCTAATGGGCGATGTCATGCCAAGGTCTACCCCTCCCCCTTTCCTTAAGAGGCAATCGGGAGAAATAGAGATATTACAGTTATTCCGACCTCTGTTTTAAGCACACAGTCCTTGAGATTCATAACATTTTAAAGTCTAAACAAAAAATTTGTGCCATTTTTGGCAGTTCTATTTTTGTTAGGGGGTGGGTTGTTTTGTGTGAATTTTTTTTTTTTTTTTGAGGCTAGGGCGGGGGAGACAGTGCTTGGGCCTTTCATACCAGTAATAATGTCATTCCTCCCCTCTTGCTACAGTAGTGTTTGCTTAAATTTTTTTTTTTTTTTTTTTTTTGCTGCAGTAGGGCTTGATTGCTGCAGGGTCCAATCTCTTAATCAGGAAAATTTCCTGCTTGGGTATGTTGGTGGTGATGTTGAATATATATTAAAAGCTTTTACTTAAAAAATTCTGGTTTGGTTTTAAGGCATTAGCTAGCTTTTATTCTCTAATGGGTGTCTTTCAGGACACAGTTTCGCAAAATAATTGGCCGTTGCAATTTGCAGTTTTTATTAAAGCAGAAGAGTAATCTGTATTTAGGGTGATTTATTCTTTCATGTTCATAAGTGATCATTGTTTGGATTTTTCAGAAGGGGAAAATCTCCTAAAAGAAATTTAAAGCTGGTATATATTTTTAAAATCAGACAGAGGAACCCAGTTTTTCACAAAATATTTCTCTATTTGTTGATTTTGATGGAGCAAGCCCTATTTTGGTACCTCCCTCCCCCCCACTTCTTTTTTAAAAATGGGCTAATATTTGTGGATGCTGTGAACAGCCATTGAGCTGAGAAGACTGGGTGGAGTAAGGGAGCAGAAGCTGTGAAATGCTAGATTGCCCTTTCATAGCGTCTTTCTCTTGCTTATGTTTTGTAAGGTTATTTCATACTAATTGTTGCTACAACAAAGGCATTTCTTTGTAGTAAATCTTAAAATCTCATGTTTTCCATCTTTTTTGCAAGAAGGGCAAAAATTGAATGGGATAAAAAAGTGTCCTTGCTTTAAAGGAGACATTTATTGTCTGTATATTTATCTATGTGTGTGTGTGTGTGTGTATAAAAAAGATACATATACACACATATATGTACACACCCTTGTTAATGTTTTTTATTGTTCTAGTCAAATAAGTGTAAATTAATGATTGTCAGAAGTATTTGGCAAGAAACAGGAGTAGGTACAAGTATACTGCAAAAATCTAATAAGAACACCATGGTTGTTTTACTTTAGTTTGCATTAGAGCTGTAAGTCTATTTGGGATTTTTAAATAATAAACATCAAAGATGAGAAAAAGATAAGGTAATTTGCATTAAAGGCTCTTTATATAGATCTTTTCTCTTGTGTTACCCCTTGAAAGGGACACTTTTGTGAGATACTGCCATAAGAAGGGGTAGGTCACTTTAATGTCTTGGATCAAGCATTCTCATGAGTAGACATGTTCAAAAGAATTTCAAATTTATGTGGTAAATGTGATTTTGATGGGCCTTATGAATGTTTGTCAGTTATGGTATTTCTTATATTTTTGTTCTTTTTAATGTGATTAGAGAGTAGAAGGTTTAATATGGTGAGGAATGAGTAAGGTTGGGAATGATAATTCACTATATTATGTGTCTGACATATTCCCCATCCCTGCTACTTGTAGGTGTAAAAGCACACTAAGAGTGGTGATTTTTCCGTAGATTATTAGTTGATCAAGAGCTTAAGATAATTTGGCAATAAGTAAGAGAGCTTTAGTTCCGTGTGTGTGTGTGTGTGTGTGTGTATATTTCTGATACATTGGCAGAATCTTGTGCTTAATTTAGAGATCAGTTTTTATAATTCTTTATTTGTAAAACTTTTAATGAGATTGGGAAGAGTTTAATTTTTTAGTAGAATTATTTGGTATCTGTTTTTCCAGATAACATATTTCTAGTGTAAAAGAGATTTCAAGGTGTTTCTGGGAAGGAATAATCAGTATCTCATAATTTTTGGTTTTCTGGCTACATACATGTTTCATTGTCTATATTCTATTTTTTAAAAAGAATATAAATGTTTCCCTCTTGATCATATACTAAGTAATAGATTTTATATTTTTATATATCTATGAATGACTTTATTGTATGGCTTATAATTTTAAGTATCCAGGAAAAAATAGGACCTTTTTGTTTACATGTGATTCATATTATTCACAATTTGTCATCTTAATAAATAAGCCATAGAAACTATGGCAGTTGTCAACATTAAGATGGAGGTGTCTTAAAAAACAAACCCAAAGCAAAATCTTAGGGCAGAGAGAATTTTCCAATTCTTCCCATTGAGTTCTAAAGCAGTGAGTCATGTACTCTTTTGCCAAAGGGACTTGAGGCTCAATTGGTTTTAAAACCAAGCCAGCCATTTCTGTTTGTGGTCCTAAAAAAGATTTTTTACTTGTCTCTAAGTCTCTGTTACGAAAATGTTTCATTATGACAGGTAACCTGTTTTTACATACTCTGGAAAGAGAGAGATAGTTAAGTTGTGAAATGGAACTTCTTTACCACTGTTCTTACGCCTTCTACAGCAGCGGTCCCGAGCCTTTTTGGCACCAAGGACTGGTTTCAAGGAAGACAATTTGTCCACGGACCAGGGGTGGGGGGGTGGATTGGGGGGTGGTGGTGCAGAGCTCAGGCGGTGATGTGTGGCCCATTTCCTAACAGGCCATGAACCAGTACCGGGCTGTGGCCTGGGGGTTGGGGACCGCAGTACAATACAAGTGTTATTGTTATTTACTTATAAAGTTGCTCTACTTAAAATAAAACTAATGGTGTACAGTATGAACTCTGAAAAGAAAAAGCAAACCTGCTGTTCTGAAAATGCTTAGCTGTAGAGTGACTCCTAGTTGTTGAAGGCCAAACATTTTGAGAAATATGTATTTCATGAAGAAAGATGGTGTATTATGTAAGCCTAATAGTTAACTGCAGTGAAGACTTTTTGGATTGTTCTAGCTTTGTTGCTGATTTGGTATGACACTTTGGCTAGTCATTTAAATGGAACCTTAGTTTAACTTCTGCTATGTATATATTATAATTTTTAACCTTGACACAGCAGTTATAGAATTTAATTGATATTTGTGAAAATGCTTAATACTCACTGGATGCAGGCATCATTAAGTGCTTATTATTTTGATTTATTGTTTTCTCTTTAAAAGATGGTGGCTTTTGGTTGAAACTTATCTAGTTAGGACTAATCTGCATTTGTCAAGGATACGTCTGGAAAGGTATTCCCTAAAGTATTGTCATTTAACATTGTCATAAACATTTCTGTAGAACTTTGTGAATATTGAACTTGGTACTCATTTTAATTTGTTCTGTCAGCTACTTTTTGAGCTAGATTGGTATTTTTATGGATGAGAGAACTAAAATCCAGAGAATTTCTTTTCCTAAGGTCACGTGTTAGGTTAGTGGCTAGGATGAGGTAAATATTGTAGTCATTGAACCACTTGGGTGTATTGTCTTGCATGATCATACATTCCTTTTTCTTTTTATAACCAAACCATTGGATTCCTTATCTTTGTTAATTTCTTTCTTTTCTAAAATGGTGAAAATTGGTGGCATTTATTGCCTGCATCATTTAAATTGGCATTTATTAACATATGGTCTTGTATTGTTGACTATTTTGCATGCATAAGGCCTTAGGCATTTAAGTAGGTTCTCCCAGAAAGTGCCTAATACTGCTTTACAGGTAGTGTTAATAAGTAAATAAACACTTGTTGCATTTGATTGAATGCAGGGCTGTGTGAAAGGAAATGTGCTATCCTAAGATTCTTTGTAATAGTTAACTCCAGCAATCTCTCTAGAATTAGAGTGACGGAGGGAAGAGTGTTTACACTTCCTATATAGAGATTCTGTGTTGTCCCAGGAAAAGGGTCACACTTCCACAAAAGTCTCAAGTATAAGAAGTTAATGAACAGGACAAATTACCTATACATTTTGATTGTCTGCTTTGGGGGCTCTTATGTTGACAAGAATTGACAGTTAACTGAGGCTAAGAAATTTTCTGAAACACTGTCTTTTGATAATAGTGGAATTAAGAATCTGGGAAAATTTTAAGAAATCTAAATTTTGAAAACATAGAAAGCTTTGTTTTAAGATTTTGTACATTATAGATGAATCCATTTTTAATCTAAGGCAAAGATACAGGATATGTTTTATGATGCTAGTGTTTTATCCATTCATCTTTCCATATTTTTATTTCATTGAAAATATGCTGACTGCAAAAGAAGGAGGGTAGAGATAATGAATCAGTTGTATTGGTTATTTAGTTTTTTTTGTTAACTTTTTTTTTCTTTGAGACAGGGTCTCTCTCTGTTGCCCAGGCTGGAGTGCAGTGGCACAGTCATAGCTCACTGCAGCCTACAACTCCTGGGCTCAGGTGATCCTCCCACCTCAGCCTCCCTAGTAGCTGGTTCTACAGGCGTGCACTACTGTGCCTGCCTAATTTTTTTTTGTTGTTAGGGACAGGGTCTTGCTTTGTTGCCCAGGCTGATCTTGAACTCCTGGCCTCGAATGATCCTCCTGCCTCAGCCTCCCAAAGTGCTGGGATTGCAGGTATGAGCCACCATGCCCGGTCTGAACACTGTTTTTATGACCTACTCCTGCTGCTGCATATACATCTAGCTCTGGCCGGTTAACTTATTTTTTAAAAGTGGAGAAAGGCTATGCATTTAGCATTGTCAGAGAAAGTGAAATAAGCTGTTGGCAAAACCATATATGAATATTTTATTTTATTAATTTTAATTTAATTGATTAATTAATTAATTAATTATTTTTAAAGAGTCGGGGTCTCACTGGCACCCAGGCTGGAATGCAGTGGTGCGATCATAGCTCACTGCCTCCAACCCAGCCTCCAACTCCTGGGTTCAAGTAGCTAGGACTACAGGCATGTGCCACCTTGCCCAGCTAAGTTTTTTATTTTTTGTAGAGATGGCCTCTTGCTGTGTTGCCTAGGCTGTTCTTGAACTCCTGGCTTCAAGTGATCTTCCCAAAGTGTGAATATTTTAGATTCTAATCTTAACTCTATGATTTACTGGCAACGTGCTTTAGGCAGAATCCTCAGTTTTCTTACCTATAAATGGATGATGTTGACCCTATCTAATTCATAGGGTATTTGTGACTATTAAATGATAAAAGGTCTGTAAATCTTCAGTAATTGTTTATTATTATTAGGGACTCTCTTTTTTAAGGAAGAGAATTAATTTAACAGAATTTAACCACATAACTATGCAGTCATTAGTATGTTAATGTAGTTCTTTTTTTTTTTTTTTTTTAAGGAGACTGTGTTGCCTATGTTGCCCAGGCTGATCTTAAGCAATCATCCCATCTCAGCCTCTCAAGTAGCTGGGACTACAGGCATGAGCCACTGTGCCCGGTTTAGTTCTGATAGTTTTAAGTATATTTCTTTAAAATTAGTACTGGGGATTCTTCTTTGCTATCCACTATATATGTCTGCAACCAGTGATGGCTTCTTCGTGGACAAAAAGGGCTATGTAAATCAATGCCAAATGGAAAAATTCAGGTTTTTAATATGAAATTATATTGCAAATAAGCATTTTATTTAAACTGCAAAGTATAATTTACATTTAACAATGAGAATTTTTGCTTGAAATTTTAAATATTAATTTAATCTACATTGTTTCTTTTTTTGAAAAATAAACTTTTTATTTTGGAATCATTTTAGATGTACAGAAAAATTGTAAAGATAGTCTAGAGAGCTCTTGAATATATCCTGTAGCAAATTTTCCTCATTGGTAACATCTTACATTTCTGTGGTACATTTGTCAAAATTAAGAAACTTACCTTGGTGTATTACTGTTAGCTGAACTTCGGACTATTTGGATTTCGCCAGTTTTTTCATTAATGTCCTCTCTTCTGTTCCACTTTCAATCTAAAGTACTACATTGCATTTGGTTGTCATATCTCCCCAGTCTCTTCTGGTCTGTGACAGTTTCTCAGTCTGTCTTTGTTTTTTTCATGACCATGACAATCTTGAGTAGTACTGGTCAGATGTCCTATAGAATGTCTTCCAAACTGGGTTTGTCTGATGTTTTTTCATGATTTAGACTGGAGTTATGAGAGTTTTCTGGACAAAATGTGACAGAGATGAAGTTCACTTCTCATCACATCGTATCAGAGGCTGCATGATACCCACAGATATCACTGGTGATGTTAATCTTCATCACTTGCTTAATGTGGTGTTTGCCAGTTTTCTTTACCATAAAGTTAATTCTTTTCCCTTCCCTACTTTATCCTTACAAAGCTAGTCAAGTTCTACCTCCTGGACAGGAGAGCATTTACATATATTATTTGGGATTCTTCTGTAAGGCAGATTCCTCCCTTGGTTACTAAATTAACTTCCATATTTAACTATCAGAAAAATTTTGTTTAGAATTTTTTTTGTTGTTGTTTTAGGGACAGGGTCTTGCTCTGTTGCCAGGGCTAGAGTGCAATGGCGTCATCTTAGCTCACTGCAACCTCACATTCCTGGGTTCAAGTAATGCTCCTGCCTAGCCTCCCAAGTAATGGGACTAAAGGTGTGTGCCACTGAGCCCGGCTAATTTTTCTATTTTTGTAGAGAGGGGGTCTCGCTCTTGCTCAGGCTGGTCTGGAACTCCTGACCTTAAGCGATCCTCCCACCTCAGCCTCCCAAAGTGCTAGGATTATAGGTGTGAGCCACCACACCTGGCCTAGAATTTTAAATATTATTAATTTAGCTACCCCCAATTTTTTCTAGTTTGTGTTTTAAAATACAGTGTTTTAACATATGTAACTGAAGAATAAAGGTCAGAGAGAGCCTTTGAAGAAGCTATAAAGTATATATCCCTCTAGACATTACTCTGAGAGTAAAACTCAGTGTTAGCTATCCAGACTGATGTTGAGTTACATGGGCTGTAAATAGGAGTTGGAATTTTAGAGAAGAGCTCTCCGTTTAAGCTTGTTTAGAGGGAGACTGTTGTGATCTCAGGAGTAAAGCAAATGGGGTATCTTATTCATTGGTTTTATGCTAATATTTGATTTCACCCTCTTCTTTCCTTTCCCCCAAATAAATTTTATTTTATTTTTTAATTACAAGAGACAAGGTCTCACTATATTGCCCAGGTTTGTCTTGAACTCCTGGCCTCAAGTGATCCTCCCACCTCAGCCTCCCGGGTAGCTGGGAATGCAGGGGCAAGCCACCACACCCGGCTTCCAAAATAAAATTTGAATATTGCAGCAGAAAACAAAATATTTTGACTGATAATTTGAGGACAAGATAATTCTTGAGAATTGTAGTTATTCCAGTTCTTGCAGTTTTCAGTTTTGCTCTCCATTTTAACACTTGTATGGAGAAGCTCATTGGGTTTCTACTTTTAAAAAAAATTGTCTAACACCACTGTAAATTTTTGTTTTTCTTTTAAATTTTCATCATTTTTCTCTCCAGCAAACATTTATTTAGCTGTATTATATACTAAGCATTGGGAATACAAACATGATTGTCTGCCCCTGCCCTCAAAGATCTTAAAGTTTATAAACATGTTTGACATGCAAAGGTGTCATGTATGTGTGTGTGTGTATATATATTTAACTGTACTATAATTAAAATGTGTACTTGGTGATATATGAAGGCTTAGTGTTTTGAAGGAAGCCTTCAAAAAGATGTTGGTTGAATATTTTTGAAGAAAGCTTCTCACATTGTGGTTGGTTGGTGGGGAGGATATTCTTGGCAGAGGAAGTAATTTGTACACAGTCTCATAAGTACAGCTTGGTGGGAAAGGGAAGCTCCATGTAGTTCAGTATGGCTGGAGTGAAGGGTGAGAGTGGAGGAATAAGTACTTACTCTGAGAGCAGGGTGGTGCATGAACCATCTACATTGGAATTACCTGCTAAAAATGCACACTTCCAGGTTCCATCTTAGATTCGTACAATCACAATTCCAAGAAGTGGCACCAGGGATATCTGCATTTTTCAATTGATTGTTTTTGAGAACTGCTTTTGTCCTTGGGGTATCAGTAGAGATTTTTAAGTTATGATAAGTGATATCATTAAATTTGCCTTTTAGAAAGGCAGCTGTCAGGATTGTGGAAGATGCAGCTGTGGAGGTGAGTAGACCCATGAAGAGACTATTTAAGTGGAAGTACAGATTGAAAGAATGGATTTGAGAGGGATTCGTTCAGTATGTATAAAATTAGTTGGATATGGGGAAGGAGGGGTAAGGAAGGAGGAAGGTGAGGAATTGATGTGTTTTTTTGTTTGGGTTTGGGTGCTATTGAGTGGATGTGGATGTTATGAAGTGGTAAGAAATAGTGAGGAAGAACCAAGGTTGGGGAGTTTTTTGGGTTGTTGTTTGTGTGTTGTAATGGGTAATCATTAGGTGTATTGGAGCCTTGAATTCTAAGACATTTGGTGTTTCATATGTCTAGCCAATGTAATTAATAACAAAATTTTTGTTTATTATTGCTTATAACTTTATGAGACGTTAAAAAGTTCATTCTTTTCTCAAAATGTATTCAGTGCACTCTGTTATAGGAACTGTGCTGAGGTACTAAAAGTTGCTTCAGACAGGACAGCAAGAGTAGAATCATAAAGGTCACAAAGTGGGGAGGGGGAAGGCATGTATTGCAAGGGGCTCAGTGTTACTGAAGCGTCAGCAGGGTGAGGCTTGATTAGCAATGAAACTTGAAATGTGGGCAGGGGCCAGATACTAATCGAAGACCTTATAAACTGTTTTAAAGCATGTGGACTTCAGGAAATAGGGAGGCATATAGTACGGTGGATAAGAGCCCAGACTGTGGAGCGTGGGTACCTGGGGTTCAGCTTATAGCTCTGCTACTTATATAGCTGGGTTACATTGGGCTTGTTAAATTCCTTTAGGTTGTTGTGAGAAGTAAATGAATGTTTGTAAAACACTTAAAACGGCATAGCATATAGTAAGTGCTGTATAAATATTTGTTAAATAAATAAAAAGTAGAGAGTCAATGAAGCGTTGTTTTTAAGTAGAGAAGTGCTGTGTTCTTTAGATAGATGACTCTGGGGGCTGTGTAGCAGATAAATGTTAACAGGACAAGACTGGCTTTAGGGAGACCGTAGAAATTAGTCTGGGTAAGATAATGTGAAGTATGGTAGTAGTAGTAGTGGTAAGGTGGACAGAAGGAGAATAATTCAACAAAAACTAAGGAGGTAAAATTGACAGGGCAAGATAATTGGATATAGAGGAATAAAGAAAAGAGTCAAGGTTGACTTCCATATAAAGTATTATTTCTAACATTTTTTAAAGCAGTATTCTTTTTAAAAACTTTGGATGTTAGATATCTTCTATGATAGTGATATTTGGTGCTTTGGGGGAATATTATGATGAGTCCATAAAAATGAGAATTAAATGAGACCTGAGATAGTTTTTAATCTAAATTTGTAGGCATTTGCTGTTTTTTTTGGTTGGTGGAGATGATTTCTCTTTAAGGACATACTATTATGTAGAAAGCTCACTTAGCTCAAGTCCAAAGAAGTCAGAAAGCTTGAATATTCATTATTTTATAATGTTTTTATGCTATATATGTTGGGATTTATAATTATAAAGATCATAGCACCATGGTAATACTGTTAAAATTTGAAGCAACTATTGAATCCTTAAAGACAGATTAAAATTTTATTCCGCCATATCCAAGTTTCTCCATTGTTCGTTCATATATGATACACTTTGGTAGCCAGAATGTTTAATTATCTATTCGTTCCTTGGATAAATCTTAGCTTCCTATTTCTAGATTTGCCAACTTTAAAAATATTTTTTCTTGCCATTAAATTTTATAAAAAAGGGAAAGAACTTGATTGAAATTGGACAATTTGAACTTTCTTGAATTTAAATTTTCTCTAGATTTTTAATAAAATGATTAAATGGCTAGAAAGTTCAGTGTACTTATGTATGTAGTATTTTAAATCTGTGTCCTGAGTTGTGGTGTACCTTGTGTGTGATATCTGTTACTTAGGCTATTGCAGGGTCCATCAGATCTCCCCATTAGAGACAGTTGAGAGATGATATTTGAATTGAATCTTGAACAATGAATAGTTGGAGTGGACATGGGAGAAGGCTTAGGTAGAGGGAGCAGCAACATGCCAGGCACAAAAGCATGAAAAACTATTTGCGTGTATGCTGTTAAGTAGTTTGACAGAATTGTAGGATATGAGGCTGGAAAGACATATCTGAGACAGATTGATAAAATTTGTATAATGTATTCTGTATAGCTTGTAGGCGATTTGGAAATCATTAAACAATTTCCAGCAAAAGCAAACGTTATGATATAATGTATATTTTACATAGTTTATGTGAGTGGCAATGTGGAATATGTATTGGAGTTTGGAGGTCACTTAGACTTTTTCAGGAAAGAATGATTAGTGCTTGAAATAAGACAGTGACAGTGAAGCTTGTTGACTGGAGAAAGGTTTAGGAGGTACAGTTACGAATGAGTAGTGTGATGGGGAGAGGGAAGTATAGACAATTCAGATTTGTAACTTGGGTGACTGAGTGGAATTGAGAAACTGGGTGTCATTAGCCATAGTAGTAGGGAATAAGAGGAGGAATTGTGGAGGATATTATATAAAGCAGCCAGATGAATTTTCCTGAACCGCAGTTTTCAAGTCACTTTGTTGCCAAAAACCCATGAGCATTTTAGTCTTTAAGACACGTCAAAGGAACGACAAAATGGGAAAACATGGACTTGATAGATGTTAGTTTAATCCTAAATGGGTGCTCAAAGACTTTTCTTATATGACCTAGCTCACCTTTTCATCCTTTTACTAGTCCCTTCCATGGCTTTACCTGTTGATTCAGTTTCGGGATTACTTTGGTTCTTTCTGCTTTTACTACTTTCCCCCCAATCTATTCCCCCAATCTCATTCATCCAATCCATTCCCTTCTTTCCAGCCAGCCTTTCCTAATTTTTTCCACCTGGAAGAATCTTTCTTTTCTCTGAATTCATAATGTAATGGTACTTATTTTTCTCTTGTTAGAGCTTATATAAAATGTTGAGTTAATGTATTTAAAGAGCCTAGGGGACAGTACCTAGAAAATAGTAAGTACTTAGTAAATGTTGATTGTTATTACTAGAGTGATGATGAAGATGACTAAGATGAGACGATGGTAATAGTAAGTAACAAGATAGTCTACCTTTACTTTCTGCCTTCTTGTGATGGCAAAATGGTTTGTTCTCTGTCCTTGGACGCTAGGAAAACAGCATCTCTTTTACTTTGTATGTAAAAGTGCAAAAGTAAAATTATTGTCTTTGTACTACTTTACTATTCTTGAGGTGTAGTGAGGGAAATATAAGGGTAGATAAACTCTTAACATTGATAAGCTTCACTACAACTGTTTGAGGTAGGTGGTAGTATTAGCCCATTTTTATAAATGGGCAAATAGGCTTGGGAAATTTGCAAATTTGTCCAGGGTCACACAGTTTATAAGTGGCTAAGTTAAAACTAGATCCTCGACTATTTGACTCCAAAATTCTACACAGTAGGGCCTCAAATGTGTAGTACTTATTCCCTCAGTGCTTTCATATCATTTATACACCCAACTTGTTACCTGTCAGAAGGCCTATCATAAGACCTCTGCTCAATTAGAAAAGTGCTTTTTGTTTTTTCTTTTAAATTTTACTTTACATATTTATAGTTTAATTTGTTTCTTATTTTTATTATGGAATATGTCAAATGTGCAGGAAAAATACCTGCAGTAATATAACAAAATATCCATATAACTACTACCAGAATTCATAGATGTTAACATTTTGTCATATTTGTTTCAGAACTTTTTTTTTTTAGAAGGCATATTAGAGTTACAATTGATGTCTCTTTTGTGTCCCTTTCCAAACCCATTCCCTTTCCTCTTCTTAGTGGTAAAGTTCCTCCTAAAAGTTGTATATATCCTTTTGTTCTGTGTTTTGTACTTTTACTACTTTTGTGTGTATCCACAATGTACAGTAATGCTTTGTAGATTGTTAGAATTTACATGAATGTGATCATACTGTTACCTGTATTTTTCTACAATTTGGTTTTTTCACCTAACAAAATGTTTTCTAGATGTTTATTGATATGTGTAGATCTAGTTTATTGTGTTGTATGATTTCTTATATATGATTCTACCCTGTTTTCTTTGTATATCTAGACTACAGAAATGGGCATTCAGGTTGTTTGCAACCTTTCATTATTACAAATAATGCTGTAATGAACATGAGGAAGGTATTTGCAGATGAGATGATAAAATTTATTTTTACATTGCAGAATTCATCCTTGGGTTAATTAAATAAAATATTTGCTCTTTAGTGATCTTTGCACTTTGAATTGAGTAAAGAGAATTGATAATATTGTTGGCATCAATTTTAGACCATATATTCCTAAACTTTCTTCCATTTTCTTCAGTCTTCAACCGTTCAAACAACCTATATTTATTCAGTATACAACCAAGTGTTGCATACTGGCACCCTGCAAGCCAAACTGAATTTGTAAATATATTTCTCTTGGCCTTGCATAGTTAAAATTTTTTTGAGTCAACATTTAAAAATTAGCTATTTTATATAAAGTCTCTGTTTTTGGATTATCCTGAAAAATTAGAAGCTCTGGCAACAGTGGGGTCCGCCTTTTCCCATGGCAACAGTTGGCCCAAGATGAATCACAGTTGCCCACCATTACATATCTGGGTACAGGCTTTCCAGTGAAACAAGTTCCTCCCCTTCCTTGTTGCTGTTTATTACTGCCCTTGTACATTTTTTGATAGAAGCATCTCTATCGATGATGATTCTATCAAAAATGGGAAAAGTATGGCTAGACAACTGTAATATTCAAGAAAAGTAGAAGAAAGCATATTTCTCTGGAAATGAAGCATATTTTAATATGATTAATATGTGAGGAAAATTGAGTCATGTATGGAAAGAGTACAACTGTGCCTGCTTTCACTCACTTACATTACCTGCATTGTTCTTTATAGGCATGGGTTTGTGATCCCTGCGTTTTGGTGTAAGTAACTATGAGGGCTGCCCCACAGTGTAGTTGAAGATTAAAAAGGTATGAAAGGTTTATAAATCATGAGGTTCTGTGCAAATGCAAGATATTTACCTTTTTTTTTTTTTTTTTTTTTTTTTTTGAGATAGGGTCTCACTCTGTTCCCCCGGTTAGAATGCAGTGGCATCATCATAGCTCACTGGAGCCTGCAACTCCTGAACTCAAGTGATCCTCTTGCCTCAGCCTCCCAAGTAGCTGGGACTACAGGCATGCACCACCACACCTGGCTAATTTTTAAATTTTTTGTAGAGGTGGGATCTTGCTATTGCTCAGGCTGGTCTTGAACTCCTGGGCTCAAGCGATCCTCCTGCCTTGACCTCCCAAAGTGCATAGGATTGTATGTGTGAGCCACCGAGCCTGGCCATTACCTATTCTTTTGTTTGTTATATATTACCTTGTTCCAGAAAGGATTTTAAGCAGAGGGGTTGAAAACCAGTGTGATCTCCTCAGCCATCCAACCTTTCAGCACTATTTTCATTAAGTACCTTTTCTAGAGGCAGCAAGTGGATGGTCTAGGATTTGGATCACAAACTTGTTTTTGTCTATTTGCTCAGTAATTTTGTTTTTAATTAAACTTGCTTTGAAAACCCAGTTCTGCTGTTGTCTTAGTTCTAGCTGATTCAACCTTTTATCTGTCTAATTAGTCTCTGTAAGTATTTGATTTGTAACCCCTTATTTAGGGTAATTTATAAGGATGCATAAAACTACAAAATACCACAGATTAAAAGTGAAGAGAAAGAAGAAACAAAAATAAAGGGTAAGCATAAAGTAGAATCAGAATCTAGACCAAAAAGGTTTATCACAGTTTTATTGCTGCAGGCAGAGCACAGATTTGATTCTGAGCTTTCTAGGAGCCAGCAGGAGAAAAAAACCTGGTAGGTTATTTTTCTCAGTGTTCTTAAGATAAAAATGAACTAGTTAGTTCAGAGAGATAACTAAGCACTTGGCGCTATCAGACTAGAATTTCTCATCAGAGCCCTCATAAAGAGGATTGTATTGTAATTATGATTTCCCTCTTCAACATCTCTAAGGTAGATGGATGGCAAGTATTAAAGTACTCTCAGTATGGGAAGACCAACCACATCACTTGAGTCAGTCTGAAAGAGTGGATAGATTTGTCCTTCAGTGTCTGATGAATGGATATAGTTTCCCTCAACTCAGCTTTTGATATGTATTGAGATTAAGCTCCTTGGCAAGTACCTAAAGTGTGAATGCTCCCTATATCAAATATAGACCATTCATAGGTAGGATTTAAATTCTTTTGTGAAAACCTCGTTTTACCCAAAATAGAATTTGTGGGAGTACCTGTAGGTTAAGATTCTTCTTAGAAAATAATTTCAAATCTGCTACATCCTTGTCTGTCTGCTCTGTAGTTTGAAGGTGGGGAGAGCATATTCTTCCAGAGTATATCCAAAAGTGGTAAAATCATTAAGAAATAGAGAAAAGGGGGCCCAAGATAACAACCCTTTTTTATGCTGCTGGAAATTAATTGCCTCAGCAGATCAGAACTCATGTTTTAAGCATAGATTAAATGTAAGGAGATATGGTTTCTATTCGTATCTGTAATAGATACAGCTCTGCCTTTTCTTTCTAGTCTTTCAGTTTATAATGCTGACTTGGTCAGTCCTTAGCTTATGTTATATACTCTCTATCACCTCCTTTCCCATCTCTGCTCTCCAAACTCACTCTAACTAGATTTTGTGTTCCCTTAGTGGATTGCATTTTATTCATCTTTATGTATCTTATAACCTCATAGCATAGAGCCTAGCAGAATAGATATTCAATGAATGAATATCGTGCACGTCTTCAACTATACTATAAATTTCTTATGGACAGGAACTATCTCTTAACATTGCTTTTATGTCCTGTGTATTAATAGCTTTCCATAGATAAGGCATATAGGCTAACTATGTGCTGAGCTACTTGGGACTCAACTATATGTTTGGTTTAAATACTGGGTACCTGGTAGTTCCTCAGTAAATTAGTTGAATAATAGACACTGAGAATATAGTTATTTCTAAGTTATTTGCCTCAGTGGAGACAAATATTGGTGTGGATAATAATAAACTAGTAATCAGTTCTGTTGAGGGACACTGTGCCTGTTTTCCAGTCGGATTGTCATAATACCTGGGCAGTTGCACTTGAATGTAAACAGGGCATCTGTCTTTAGGACCAAGATCATACCCAGGAGAAGGCCATCTTCAAGACTAAGAGCAAATAGTGGACTATGTAAAAAACAAAACAAAAGCCACCTTCATATAATTGCAGTTTGACTGTGATCTTTTCACATCATTTCCATTGCATCCATCCTAGTCTTGGCCTCTGTCATCTTCTGCTTTCAGCCTTCCTTTACTTTAATATACCCTATATGTTACCTCTACCATGAAACACCAATTTCAGAATATTCTTCCCTAATTTAAGAATTGCAGTGATTTCTGCATTGTCATAATTTTTTTAGGCTGTCTGCATTAGTGTTCACCATTACCTTGTACTAAAAAAAATACACAGAGAACACTATGTCTCCTATTGTTTGTATGATGCTTGAAAGTATGGTTATCGTTTGGTATCTGTGTGGGATTGGTTCCAGGACCCTGCCCCCCTGCTCCCCATGAGATACCAAAATCCATGGATACTCAAGTCCCTTGTTATAAAAATATTGTAGTATTTGTATGTAACCTATGTACATCCTCCTGTATACTTTAAATCATCTCTAGATTACTTTATAGTATGTTATAACAATGTAAATGGTTATTAGACTGTATTGTTTTATTTGTATTCTTTTCTTATTGTTGTATTGTTATTAAAAAATTTTTTTTTCCAAATACTTTCCATCTGCGGTTGGTAGAATCCATGGATACAGAACCCATGGATACAGAGGGCTGACTGTATTAGCAAGCTTTTTTCCTCTTGTTTTAAAGCAATGAATTTTTTTCCCCTTAGTTTTGACTTAAAAAAAACCCAGAATTACAGGGCTGTTGTAGCCATGTTTGTTTTATTGTCACTTGAAATGTAGCATTTGTAAGCAGAAACCAGAAAAGTAATATACATGCTAGAAGGTAAAAAAGGTCTTTAATTTTTGAAGTTTTAGTATTAAGTTGAGACAGCCCATTGATTTTCTACAGGATTTAAAAATTGGTATTCTCCTTCTGATATATGTTAATTAGTGTTCAGTCTTATAAAAAGAAAAAGATTACATTGAAACTAGCCCAGGCAGCTGGACTCTGATATATCTTATTGCCCAGATTTCAGAATTTGATTTTTTTGAATTTTAAAAAAGAAGGGTGAGAATCAAGTGATACAGTATATTGTTACTTTTGGAAAACAGTAAATTTTGATCTTAGCTTTACTATAATGCCCCTGCAGTGTGTCATTTAAAAACACTAGATACCTACTATGTGTTAATTACCATGAATTTGGTAGAGACACAATGAAGAACATGTCAAGGTTGCAGCTTAGAAGTGTTGTTGAGGAGACAACATCACGGCAGATAATTATAATGTTGTGTGAAAAGTGTTAAATATGTGTATGTACAAAATAATCTGAAATCACAGAGGAGGGAGTTACCGTGTGTTTGCTTGATTTTTTTTTTTGTCAAAACTAAGTTGGAATGGTAAATAAAACCCTCAAGTTCTGCTATTTATGCTAGCTGCGGAGAGCTTTGCTAGTGCTGTTTAAATACCATTGATAAGCATTGCCATTATTGGCAATTTTTTATGGTTTATCCCTAGTAGTATTCTGGTATGACAGTTAAAAAAATAAAATAAAATAAAACATGGTTATTGTCTTCTGCCAATACTGTTTGACAGTTGTTGGATAATTGATATTTTATTAAAATAAAGCTTTGAATATTGAATAAATGTGCCATTTTGGCAAAACATTTTTTGAAGTTCAGCTTGGTTTCTCTTTTTAAGAAGGCAATATATTATATGAAAGAGTTTTATTAACTATAAAATGCTATGCAGTTATGAATTATTATATAAGTTCCTATAACTATGGAAATATAATTATTTAATTTGGAAAGTCTTGCTTTGAAAGTTTGATTCCCTACAAACATTTGTTGAATGCCAGACACTGTGCCTGGTACCAGTGATGCAAAGGTTGGATTCAGTTTAGTGTTTGTGCCTAAGGAGGTCAATCTGGTAGTAGAGACAGCTTTTATACAGTTAAAAAGAATGTGAAAGGCAGCACAGTTTAGAATCAGTGATTTTTCAAATTTATCTTTTTTTTTTTTTGGAGACAGAGTCTCGCTCTGTCGCCCTGGGTATAGTGCAGTGGCATCATTGTAGCTCACTGCAACCTCAAACTCTTGGCCTCAAGGGCTCCTCCTGCTTCACCCTCCCGAGCAGCTGGGACTGTAGACATGCGCCACCATGCCCAGCTAAGTTTTCTAATTTTTTTTAGTAGAGACGGAGTCTTGCTGTTGCTCAAGCTGGTCTAGAACTCCTGAGCTCAAGCAGTCTTCCCGCCTTGGCCTCCCAGAGTGCTAGGATTACAGGCATGAGCTACTGCACCCGGCCTCAAATTTATCTTAACAGTGGAAGTGTTTCCCCACAAAACTCTTATGTAGAAGCCGATTATGTAAACAAATAAAAACAGAATCCTCCCTATTTGGCCTCTCCTCTTTGTCCTTAGGCCTATTATTTAAACACCATTGGTGTGGGAATCAAAAACAAACCTGGTTTGAATCCTGGCCCTGCCACTTTCTAGCTGTTTGACCTTCAATGCTTTACCTAGCCTGGTTTCCTTGCTGGGTATTGTAAGAATTAACGAAGGGAAGGAGCCTGGCATGTAGTGATATTCAGCAAGCGGTAGCTATGAGTACTGTATGGACACAACACAGTGAGACTAAAGAGGACAGTACTTACCTCCGCCAAAGGAAATAGGGCTGATCAGGGAAGGCTTCACAGAAGCGGTGATGGTCTGCCTTCAGGCTGAATTTTGAAAGTGAATGGAAAATTGCCAGGTGTAAGGTTAGGGACATGGACCCAAAATAAAACTTTTTTTTTTTTTTGAGACAGAGTCTTGCTCTGTCACCCTGGGTAGAGTGCAGTGGCATCATCATAGCTCACTGCAACCTCAAACTCCTGGGCTCAAGCGATCCTCCTGCCTCAGCCTCTTGAGTAGCTGGGACTACAGGTGAGTGCCACCACGCCCGGCTAATTTTTCTACTTTTAGTAGAGACGGGGTCTTGCTGTTGCTCAGGCTGGTCTCGAACTCCTGAGCTCAAGCAATCCTCCCACCTCGGCCTCCCAGAGTGCTAGGATTACAGGTGTGAGCCACTGCTCCCGGCCCTCAAAATAAAACATTTTAATAATGAAGACTTGGGAATGTCGAATGCAGCCTTACTGTACCTTTCTGGAGATAAATGGCTTCACTTGAGCTCTAGGTGGCTTTTCTGTACATTCTTTGACTTAAACTTTAGTGTTAGGCTGGGTCAAGGCCAGGGTGAGGACTGACTTTCTTGGGGTAATTAAGTTAGCTATTAAACTAAAGGAAAAAGTACAGGTTGAGTAGCCCTTATCCAAAATGCTTGGGACCAGAAGTGTTTCAGATTTCAGATTTTTTTTGATTTTGGAATATTTGCATATATAATGAGATATCTTGGGGATGGGACCCAAATCTAAATATGAGATTCATTTATATTTCGTATATACCTTATACATACAGGCTGAACATAATGTAATTCAATATTTTAAATAATTTTGTGCATGAAACAAAGTTTTGACTTCGACCCATCGCATGAGGTCAGGTGTGGAATTTTGGGGCCATGATGTTGGAACTCAAAAATTTTGGATTTTAGAGCATTTTGGATTTCAGATTTTTGTATTGGGGATGCTCAACCTGTACTCTAAACCTGAACTTATAAGCTGTGTATTGATCATAGTGCAGTGATGCATTTGTAGACAAGTTCTTCCTAAATGCTGTTGCATCAGTGTGTTGAAAATTAGGAATCTTTATGTCCTCTTCTGTGGTCTCAGATAGGTAAGTATTTTTGCCTGAGTTAATTTAAGTTAATGGGACTAGTGCTGTGGATAAATTGCAGGTAGATACATTCACTTTGGATTTTGAGAAAGAACTAGAAGGTTAGTTTCTAGGAAAAGATGATGAATTATAATTGGATACTTTTTCTACCTCATCAATAAAAGATCTTTCCTTACTTATAACGATCAGATTTAAGGCAAAACATTTCAGTGTTATAGGCTAACACAATGAAGGGATATTAGACCTAATGGTGGAGATAGAGAGACTAAGAACTGCATACATACATATATATACAGTCATATAGCACTTAATATGTACCAGGCACTGTTCTAAGCATTTTACATGTATCACCTCATTTAATCTGCTTGATAACCCTGTGAAAAAAGAACTATTTTTAGAAGTAGTGGTATCATGTAACTTCTAGATAAAGGGGTTTGCAAACTATGGCTAGAAAGCCAAATCCTCCTGCAGGTGTCTGGCACCTGTTTTTGTACTGAAAGCTAAGAATAGTTCTTACAATTTTTAGTGTTTGAAAAAAATAAAAATGAAAACTATTTTATAAAATTTATTTTATAAATTAATAATTTGTAAAAAATAATTAGATGAGATTCAAACTTCAGTGTCCATAATGTTTTATTGGAACAGAGCCACAACTTTTTTTTATGATTGTTTATTGTTGCTTTCTTACTACAGTGGCAGAATCGAGTAGTTGCTACAGAAACTAAATGGCTCCCAAAACCTAAAACAACTCATTATTTGGCTCTTTGCAGAGCATTTGCTGACTCCCTTCTTCAAAGGGAGAGAACGTAATCAAAATAAAAAACAACAAAGTTAATGTAGATGCAAAAGAATATATCTTTATCAGAACATACCAGGAAGACTAGATAGTTATGCAGTGAACAGGCCAGCTGTATTTTCTTCTTGAAGGATTTTTTTGAAGTCTTTCATAAAAGCTTTAACTATAATGAAAAATGCTTACTCATTTCAAAATGTTGGGGTGACCTCTTTTTCTTGTTAATATATCTCTTCAAGATATATCTGAGTGGTTTTGTAAATATTTCTTTGAATTTGAGTAACAGTTGCAATTACCATTGAGGTTTGAGTACCTTGGCCTCCCAATTTGATTTTGCTCTTGGAGCCCAACTGGACTGACAAGTCCAAAATCTGCAGGGTAGGCTGACAGGTTGGAGACCTGGGGAAGAGTTGATGTTGCAGCTCAAGTGCAAAGGCAGTTTGTTGGTAGCATTGTCTTGGGAAGTCAGTTTTTTTTTCTCTTAAGGCCTTCAACTGATAGGATTATGTCCATCCACATTATAAGGGGTAATTGGCTTTACCCAGAGTGCACTGATTTAAATGTTAGTCCTATCTAAAAAAATACCTTCACAGCAGCATCTAAACTAGTGTTTGACCAAATATCTGAGAACTATGGCCTAGCCAAGTTGACACGTAAAATTAACCACCACAAGCATTATAATAGAAAGAATCTCATAATATGCATTCCAGAATTCTAGTGGAAGGCAAAGGACAAAGTCAAAAATGATTGATGCTACAAGAGAAAAGGATATCTAGATATGACTTACTGTGTTATCTAAATCTGTGTCTGTTTGATTTCAAAGTCGGAAAACTCTGTACTTTGTTTCTTCAGATTCACTGTCCAAAGATATGGACCATCTATTTGCAACACTTGCCTTTAGTATTAGAGTTAGTAGATTTGAGATTGGTAGGAATGATTCTCAGGGAAAAAAGTGTTATCTTAATCTTTGGCCCAAGGCTAATCGAAAAATATAAAATATTTTTATATGTAAATTTGGGATGGGCTACTTAAATCTTGCAAAATGAGATATGGTGGTTAGCTGTAACTAATAGAAAAGTGAGGAAATTGGTGAGGCTGTTGAAAGAATGTTACAACTTTTTCAGTGAACTGTAAATGAGCCCAGTCCATCCCTCAGTGATGTTACCATGTTGATGAACCAACCTGATCTTTTTTTTTTCTTTTTGTTATTATCTGCCAACAGCAGGCCCTAGTAAATCATGGGCCTCCAAGCTGAAGCAGAGTAAGAACAAGTAGACATGTTAAAGTCCCAGTATTTGATTAAAAACTTTCAATAGTCTAATATTTTCAAATTGTAGGAATAGGAAAAGTCTAACTTTCCTCATATTTTAATTGTTCACACAAAGTACAAGATACTTTAAGAACATACAATTAATATTTTTGATTAATTTTGCCATCTTTATTTTTATCAGAAAACAATTTCAAAACTCTAGAAGCTTATCTCTGTAGATAAGAAAGTGAGGACATCATAAAGATTGATCTAAGGAAATGAAGTTATTCTCGGGGGTAGTTTGTTCTATGTAATCTCACAGATTTAGACTGTACACTGGAGTATTTTTCAGAATATGCAGTACAGTGATTTTATAGGAAAATTTACTTATTTTTTCATTATTTGACTGCATTGCAGTATAGCATTAATGAAGCAGTTTTAAACATTGTTTTTACCTAGAATTATAGTCAAAGTCAAATATTGAAAATTTAGAGAAACTTGTAACCTCATATCATGTCTGATAGCCATGACAAGGACCATCATCTGATGACATGATGAAGAATTTGCAGGCACACTCAAAATACCCAGGACTAGTTATTGAAAGGATAAGAGATGTTCCTTCTCCTACCAATACTTGGAGGACTATGCAAATCAAAGTATGTATGTGTATGTTCTGTTGGGTTAGTTACACAGAAACCAGAATGGTTTGGATGGTGCAAATAAATTGAGGAAGGGGGAGTGGGGAGTAGAAGACAGCACATGTGAAAAAACACTTCTTTTACAAAGGGCAAGGTCATGTTTTGGGAGATGATTGCTTCAGTTTTTATTTCCCAAAATTTGTAGAACAGCAGTCATGGGACACTCCCCAGGAGATCATACACGTTCCTCACTATATTTTATAAAAAGTGTCAAAAAGTAATCCAATTTCAGGGACTTTTATAAGGAAGCATGTCCCAAGTTCATTGTTGGTGTTTGTTGTACCTTAGCTGGAATTTTAAAAATACATTTAGAGTTCAAAACTGATGTTAGTAGGTAACATATATGCTACTTATTAGTTTATAGGATTTGTTTACATTATTATCCTGCTAATCCTCGCTAAACCCTGTGAGGTGAATGTCGCATTTAAGTCCATTTTACAGTTGAGGAAACTCAGGCTTAAAGAGGAAATTGAGCCTTAAGGAGGTTCTGTGAATGTAACTTTTAAGTTGTAGAACTGGACTCTTGAATTCTTTGTGATATGCCCCACAGATATGCCCCAGCCCCCATATTTTCATAAACGCTACTGATAAATTCCACTTGATTTTTACTATGTTAAAAAGAAAGCAGTCTCCTGTTTTGATTAAATTTTATTTCTTGTAGCTTAAAACTTTAGGTAGGGTTCACCAAGCATTTGCTGAGTTGATTAGCTAAAACTAAAGTAAGGTGTAGCAATGTACCTTGCTTTATACTGCATTCAGAACATTCCTGGACTGTAACAGTCACCTTAGATTGGAAATGTACAGATTGTTAGTAAACATCAGATTTCTATCTTTATTTTTTTGTGACTCTATTGTAATTTATCTCAGTATCCTCTTTCTTTTTTTTTTTTTTTCTTTTCTAGGCAGTCTCACTCTGTCGCCTGGGCTAGAGTGCCATGGCGTCAGCCTAGCTCACAGCAACCTCATACTCCTGGGCTCAAGTGATCTTCCTGCCTCAGCCTCTCGAGTAGGTGGGACTACAGGTGTGAGCCACCACGCTCGGCTAATTTTTTCTATTTTTAGTAGAGACTGGGTCTCTCTCTTGCTTGGGCCTCAGGCTGGTCTTGAACTCCTGAGCTTAGGAGATCCTCCTTCCTTGGCCTCCCAGAGTGCTAGGATTACAGGCGTGAGCCACTGTGCCTGGCCTTCAATATCTTCTTATAGTATTTCAGTTAGATTCTTTTTTGGTTATCTAAAAATCAGATTATTAGGTAGGAACATTATGACATGTAAACTGATAAACAAGTTTTATGTCTCTTTTCTGTTGAATGCTGGTTATTTGTGCTCTTTAAACTTTGGTCTGATTTTTAAAAAGCATCATAGACAGCATAACTAAGAAAGTAGTTTTTACTTCTCTAACTCAAATTGAGATCATAATTCATTAAATTATAGACAAAACATTTTTCATTCTTTACCAACTTTAAGAAAAAGTTTGGTTTTTTTTCTTTCGTAGGTAGTGTACAAAACTATATAAGGATAATTGGATAAAATGGCAAAAATATTTGAAAACATCGAGAAAAGTATATCTGTAATATGAACAGTCATACAGATTAATAAAATGTCTTCTGCCAAATCAGTGAATTTGAAAAAATTCTATTTTTTGGAACTACTATTCTAAAAACCTGATAATTTGCAGGGTATCATGGAGCATACGGTTTATTGGGGAAAGTTGCTTTATAAATTCTTGAAAATCAACTGATCTGAAAAGATGTTCAATTCTTTTTTTTTTTTTTTTTTTTTTTGAGACAGGGTCTCACTCTGTCGCCCTGGTTAGAGTGCAGTAGCGTAATCATAGCTCAGTGTAACCTAGAACTCCTGGGTTCAAGTGATCTTTCCGCCTCAGCCTCCCGAATAGTTAGTACTATAGGCGAGTGCCACCATTCCTGGCTAATTTTTAAATTTTTTGTAGGGACAAGGTCTCGCTATGTTGCCCAGGCTGATCTCAAACTCCTGGCCTCAAGCAGTCCTCCTCGTTGGCCTCCCAAAGTGCTGTGATTACAGGCGTGAGCCACTACACTGGGTCTCAAGTCTTGATTGATAGTAGCTTCTGCCTTGCTTCATTGCTGTATTGGGAAGTTACTTGGATTAGGGTTATGAACTACAATATAATATGTGCTATTCAAGCATGGTGGACAATCTGCTCACCCTCTTTAAATAAAGCTTTGTCAAGTGACAATTTTATGAGGGTAGGAACCGTTGGTATTTGTTGAATTACTGGATATGCCTTTAACTCTTATTTCTATACTCTAACTTTTCTTTCTACATCTAGTAATAAATAAGTCTGATGATTTCTATTTTTATGTTAATGATCCTTTACTGTTAATATATAATTAGTTGTTTATGTTTTCCCTCACACACATAATTTATTTTGTGGATTTTTCCCTATTTCATAAACTCCTAGTTGGCAAGGAGCAATGTACAGAATAGATTATTAATGAAATAATATTTTACAAAGGCCGTTTTGGGAAGTGTGAAACCTATTTTGTTTAATACATTGAAACATAAAATGGGAATAATTTAATAAATTATTACAATCTTGTTTTATAAAATTATTTTTTAATGCTCCATTGTTTCCTTTCTCTTTCTCTTTTTGCTCTTGCCCTTTCTCTTTCTGTGGTGAGGTACTTATCTTAGCAATAAACACGTTGTCTTCGCTACATTGGATAGCAGATAAGTAGATATAATATTAGATTAGAGAATGCTTAAGAATTCTGCTTTCCAAAAAGTATACCAAAGCCTCTGTTTCTAGTGGTTAAGCAACACTGATCTGATCTCTAAAAATGTCTGGATATTGACATGCAAATGAATAAACCAGATTCTTCTTTGAAATATGTTTGTAATATATATATGAGTAGCTTAAAAGAGAATATCAAAGTAGTGCCAAAATAAATTTCAAAAATGATGTCTTCTCATTCATTGTGTTGACTTTGGAAGAATTTGTGAATTCCCTTAAAATGCATGCAATATTTTGTTTATCTTCATATATGCTTCTTTGAGGGGAAAGATCTTAGCTTTCATCACACTCTTAAAGGAATCCAGTAACCTCAGAAAAGGTTAAGAACTCCTGCACCAGGTTGTATGAAAATATTGCCTGGTTTATTTGTACTGTGTTGCGTAGGTCATTCATTGCAAAATATCAATTCTAAACTCTCTTTTACTCCACTGTAGATCCATTTATTTCTGTTATCATGGTATTTTGCAGTCTGTGTTAAAACATTACTCAAGCTGAAAGGCAACTAGAAAGGTAAATTTGAGAAAAATTGTATGTTCTCTATATTATATTCTTAAAATAAGTATGATAGCTCAATCACATACTAGTGCTTCATGATAGCAAAAAAATATATATACTAAACATAGGAAGTTTAAAGGTAGGAAATTGATACAGGGTGAAATAATCTTGAGTTAAAAGGAACCTTACATGTTACCTACTAGTCAGAAAAGTTAGATGAATTACTTGGATTATAAAGTTGGTGACAGACTTGAACCACATCTTCTTAATCTCCATCCACTGGTCATCATATCCATTGTCTTTTTTTACCTTACATCATCAATACTTAGTTGTAATGAAAACATTAAATAGTTATCATTTTTGGGGGGGGGAATAGTGTAATAAATGTAATCATCCCACTCTTTGGTTGTTCTTCCAGGACGGAGAGACCTCTACTTTCTTGTTCCTCTCTAATCTCTTGTTGCCACTCTGATTTTTACTTTCTGCACAATATAGCTTAGGCTCTTTCATTCATTATTTTAACTCTCTTCATTGTGCATTCATTGCACATACCTTGCAAACCCTCAGCCCCTAACCCTAGATCCTTCTAAATGTGTGCCTTACCTGTGTCTGCAGCTAGACTGTCCATACTTACTAAAGAAAAAATGTCTTTGGAGATTGGCACCACTAAAAATTCATGTTCTCTGATGTAAAAAATGTTCTTTCTGTGCTTCCTGTTCTGTTTCTTTTATTCTTCATAGCAGCTATTTCAAGCCTCTTCATGTCTCTTCCTTACTCCCCCTTCTTAGTAAATGACCTTGTTCCCTATTTTCCAGAAATACAAAAACATATATACATCTTTTTCTTTCTTTCTAACACGGTATAAGAGGTGACCCATCTTTATGTGTGAGACTTCTACATCTGGATTCCATTCTTTTCCCTTCCTCCTCCTCTTCTTAGGTCCTTCTTCCATTGTGTCCCTCTTGTGATTTTTTAAAAAAACTTTTTATTATGGGAAATGTCAGACCCATAAACAAAATTAGAGAATGGTGTAATGAATCCTCAGGTACCCATTATCGAGCTTCAGCAGTTGTCAACTCAAAGCCAATCTTGTTTTGTATATCTCCCTCCCATCCACTCTCCCTACCCAAGTTGTTTTTGAAGCAGATCACAGACACCATATCATTTTACTGTTAGTTTTTGTTGTGTGTTTCTGAAAGACTTAAACAATAGCCACAATACTATTATAACTTCTAAAAAGCTCATAATTATTCTTTAATATTATCAGATATCCAGCCAGTGTTCACATTTCCCCAAATGTTTGTTCATTGGTTTATTTTACAATTTGTTTGGATCTAGATCTAAATAAGGTCTATAAATTGCAGTTGGTTGATCTGTCACATGCCTCTTTTAATCCATAGGTTTCCCTTTCTGTCTCTTTTTCTTCCCTTGGAATTTATTTGAAGAAACTGGATCATTTGTTTTATTTTGTTTATTTATTTAATTTTTTTTTTTGAGACAGGGTCTTGCTCTGTCACCTAGGCTGGATTATAGTGGCATGATTGTAGCTCATTGCAGCCGAGAACTCTTGGGCTCAAGCAGTCCTCCTGCCTCACCCTCTCGAGTAGCTGGGACTACAGGTTCATGTCACCGTGCTCGGCTAATTTTTTAAATTTTTTGTGGAGGTGGGGGTCTTGCTATGTTACCCAGGCTGGTCTGGCCTCAAGTGGTCCCCCCCAAAGTGCTGGGATTAAAGGCATGAGCCACCATGCCGAACCAGGGTCATTTGTTTTATAGGATTTTTCACAGTCTAGGTTTTGCTGTCCTCATGGTATCTTTAACATACAGTCGGCCCTCTGTGTATCTGTGGGTTCCATGTTTGTGGATTCAGCCAACCTAGAATCAAACATACTCAAAAAAAAATGTTGCATCTGTGCTGAAGAGATACAGACTTTTTTTTGTCATTATTCCCTAAACAATACGTTATAACACTATTTACATAGTATTATATTAGGTATTATAAGTAATCTAGAGATGAATTAAAGTATATGGGAGGATGTACATAGGCTATATGTAAAAACTGTGCCATTTTATATCAGGGACTTGAGCATCCTCAGATACCAAAATCCTGGAGGTCCTAAAACCAATCCCCCACAGATACTGAGGGCTGACTGTATTCCACTGCCCTTTACATATACTTCTTGCAAATTGATAATTAGAGCCACAGGCTTGATTCAGATTTGTTTTTGTGGCAAGAATACTTCATTCATAGGTGGTATAGTGTTATTTCCATCACTGTACCAATATAAAATATAGTTATGTAGAGATATAACTATATTTATACATCACTTCTGGTTGTTTTTTTGCTGTGTTAGCAGCCTTTGGTTAATTAGGGGGTGAAAATGATGATACAAAAATTCTTGATTACTGTCTTCATTTCTCCTGTGTCTTTCTCCACTATCAGGATTTAAGCATCTAATTTGGCTGAGAAAAACAGCAACCAGAGAAACTGCTTTTCAATATTATATCCACTTTTAAAATATTTGTTTATAGTACCATCTCTACTTCATTTCCTTGCCTGCTTAAATATGATTTAAGCCATGTTAAACCATGTTCCTGCCATTTTACAGAAACCATTCTCATCATGGTTATCAGTGAGCTCCATGCTGAAAACAGCAGACCTGTCTCAACCTTATTTTGCTTGAGATAGTTGGACAAATTTGGATACTGTTGATTGCCTCGCCTTGAAATACTCCCTTGGCTTCTGTGACATACTCCTGTTTCTCTTTTACTTCTTTAACTGCTTCCTCTCAGCCTTAGTTGTAGACTCTTCTTGTAAGTGTTGGTGTTGCTCTGCCTTGGCTATCGCCTAGGCCCTCTGCCCATCTTGCTCTGCACATGCCATGGGTCGTCTCATCCACTGCCGTGGCTTCGTTTACCATCTCTAAATAAAAAGTACCAAACCTTTTTTTGGGTAGGTTGGTTCTCTTCAGACTGACTTGTTTGTACAGCTTCCTACTGGAAATTTCAGGGCACCGTAGAATCAACATATCTAAAATGGAATTGATCATACTTTCCTCATCTTCTCACACACCGGAGTCTCCTGTTCAACTTAGTTTTATTTTCATTTTTATTTTTATTTTTAAAATTTTAATTATAATATTTGGACTAAATACAAGGATTGGCATCAACTTACTTTTAAGCCAGAAATCTCTGGAAGTTATACTTGACTGCTTGATTGACCTTTCTCTCTCCCTTTCTGGCTGTCCTCATCTAGTCATGAATCCTGTAAGATTTACCTGGAAAATAACTTAAATCCATTTAATTCTCTTTATTTACTGCTGCTAGCCTGCTATCCTAGTGTAGACCCTTGTCATCTGTCACCTTCATTATTGCAAGTCTCCTTCCTGGTCCATTCTTCACTATATAAGTGAGAGTGAATTTTCTAAAACACTTACATAAGTAAGGGGTCCCCACTGGCCCTAGAATAAATTGTAAAGACCTGGGCTTGATTGGTGATCCATCCCCTGCTTACCTGCTCAGTCTCATCCTGAGCCCTCACCCTGTATGTGGTAACACTCACACTGTTCACACCATTTTAGTTGCCTATTTCTTGGCTGACTCTTCCAGCAGGTAGTAACTTCTTGAATGTAAAGACCAAGTCTTTTTCCTCATTAAACATGGTATTTCAGACAGTGCCTGGCACATATTAAGTGTTCTGTTTATGTTTGTTAAATGAATAAGTTAATTTGTTCAGTACACCAGTATACATTCAATGATTTGTTTATATCTTGGTTTCACTGTTGTTAGATAATCCTACTATTCAAGTAATGTCATATTCTTGTACATAGATTTGCCTTTTTGGCTAGAGGTAGTCTCTCCATAATTAAGTGGAACTCTGTGGTGTATGTTTTTTTTCTGATTAAAGCAGGTTTTTTTGTTATGCCTCTTTTTCACTCCAATTTCTATGATTAATTATCTCTCAGTGGATTATCATTGTCCCAGATAATAGAAACCTGTGGACAGTTCAGATAGTCACCACCATCAGGTAATCCTTAACCCCCCTACCATGACCTTTTTCAGAGTGTGTGAGTCAGATGCTTTGACTTGGTGACAGTTAAGACTTAGAAAAGTGAGGCTTAAAGAATTGGGAGTTGTTAAATACCAAAGAAGGATGGTTTTCTGGTTTGTTTGTTGTGTTTGGTTCTAATTCCACTGTTTCTTACTGACACCATTCACATTTCTTTGGATGGAGCAATAGTGATGGCTTTCGGCTATCATTTTTAGTTAGCTGGGCTGCAGGTCAGAAGAATCCTTAGGGATTGTAAAAAAAAGTCCTGCTTGTATTTACTAGAATTGTTCTATGGAGAAGGATCTCCATTGAAATTAGCAGCTGCCATTGAAAGCATCTGAGCTGTCACTTTTTTACTCAGGGCTTGTATTTGAAACCAAGGTGTGCTTTCTCATTTTTCTTTCTTAACCAGCTTATTCATCACTGTATTCCCAGTGCCTAGAACAGTGCCTGACATGGCATGAAAAAGACACTACTCAAGAATTTATCTTTGTTTCCTCTGTTCATGATATGTCTCTTGGTTGGTGATTCCAAGGACTGTTCATTATACGTTAATTTCATTTCATTTGGAGGATGATTTCCTATTCCTTTGAAGTGCCCTTTCCAACTGAATTCTGTGTATACCAGTAGCCTGCGTTTAAGACGATTTCAGATATATTTCCTAAATCCAGTGGAAATTTTCTCTAGCTATTTTTTATAATGTGATAAGACAAACTAAAATTTTTTTGTTAAGAGATTTGAAGACTGATTCTTTATGAAACAATTCTTAATTTTTCTCAGTTTTACCTACATTTACTCTGAGTTCATCACGATTGATTTTATGATGATTTTATGATAAGGGCTTTGAAATGTTAAGTAATCCTATACAAAAATTAGGTTAGAGAAACGGATTACTGTGTGAGCACGTAGAATCTAGGGGTAGTTCATTTAGTTTTTTGTTTTTAAAACACATACATTTAAGGGACACAGAATAAATTGAAATGCTATTAAATTGATTTGTTAAGCGCATTGGTAAGAAAGCATAAGATTGCTAAGCAGTTTATATTTTACATATCGACCATTTTATGGCTACTGGTGGCTAACATTCAACCTTGAAGGTTGCTTCAGTTATGGCTGACACTATTAGATTGGGTGCAGTTTATGAAATCCTTACCTGTTTTACTTTTTATACCCTTTTTGTAAGTTAGAAATTTTAATTTTTGTCTTTAAGGAAAAATTGTAATCTTGAGAAGTTGTATTTTAATATTTGAAATTAAATGTATCTGGCAGGTAACATGGTTGTGAGTAGGTAAATTTATGTTAAATTTTAAAAATAGTGCTGTTTTGGCTCATTAAATTATGAAAGGTAATTTAAAACACATAAAATAGTATGTATTTTGACATTAATTGATTTTCCACTATGGGTTGAAAACCCCCTGTAATATTCATATTAACATCATAGTAAACCTAATCTTTGAAAATGTGTACTGTAACTAATAATTTAGAAATAATTTAAAGTTTAAGTGAAAGAAATAATATTCTTTTCTCTCTCTCTTTCGCCTTAGGTGGAATGAACCTTACTTGTTGAATATCTCCTGGTTACTGGTTGGATTCACTTGTAAAAGAATCATTTCCCCCTGCGTGGAAGCCACTTAGTTGGCGTATTTAATTATAAATCCAGAGATCGAAAAGCTTTTTGATTTCCCAAAAGGAGGGACATACCACTATATCAGATAAGCTTGACATTACAGCCAAAATGGTGCTGTCCCAGAGACAACGAGATGAACTGTAAGTTTCTTTGTTTTGTGCTTTTAAAAAAAATCCTCTCTCATAAGAGACAGAGTAGTAAATTAAAATATAGCTTTGAGGGGGGGTCTATTCTACAATGAAAGCTGTTTTTACCAGTATTCAAATATTGGTTTGGGCAGCTTGGTCATATTTTAAAACTGGGTCTTATATATTATGTTTAATAGGAAGATAAGGACTTCAGAGCTCTTCTAAATTTTTTTTGTCTGGAATCTATGCCTTAGAAAATGAAAACCATTTTGTTGTTGTTGCTAATGCCTTTCCATGGCCTTGTATTTCTAGCTTTTATCATCCAATGGATGATATAGGATTTGAACTTTATGACATGGCTAATATGCTAGTTTATGCAAATGCATTAATGAGAGAGGCAGGAAATGGTTTGACCCACTGGTATTTTCTAGTGTTTTATAACATTCCATTTTTATAGGTGAGGAACATAGGGGAGAAATTTTAGCTTCATGTTCTAGATTTTTAAAAAAAATTTCCTATGGCATTTAAAAAATGTTTTATTTGGAAGTAATTTCAATTTTATTAAAAAGTTGCAGGATTAAAGATTAATACAAAGAATACTAGTGTTTTACCACATTTGCCTGTTGTTAACATTTTATATCATTTGCTTTATCATCTGTACTCTATAAGGGCGTGTGTGTATGATATACAATATTTTTCTCTATACCGTTTGGGAGTGAGTTGCATATATCAAAGAAAGACCTTTTCCCCCAGACACTTAAAGTGTTCAATGCCTAAGAACAAGGATATTCTTCTGTAAAACCACAGAAGTTAGCAGTTTCATTAGGTTTTAACATTGACACATGGTTTTATTTATCTACCTTCCATATTCCAATTTTGTCAGTTGACTCCATAATGTCCTATAATTTATAGCATTTTTTTCCTCTCTAGTATACCATCAATCCAGGATCAGATAATTGCATTTAGTTCTAATGATTCTTTTTTCTTCTCTTTTTTTTTTTTTTAGTTCTAATGATTCTTTACATACATTTGATCTGGAACATTTCCTCAGCTTTTCTTTGTCTTTTATGACATTGATATATCTGAAGAATGGTCTTTTTTTTTTTTTTAAATAGAGTGTTTCTCATTTTGGACTTGTCTAATGTTTCCTCATGATTAGATTTCAGGTTATGCAGCCCAGCATACTACATAAATAATTTTGTGTTCTTCTTAGAGTATCACATCTAGAGACACATAATGGCCATCTGCCCTCAAGGATGATGTTAATTTTCATCCCTCAGTCAAGATTCCTGATTTTTCCACTAAATAGTTACTGTTATTTCCCTTACAAGTGAGTGGGGAGGTGCTTTTTAAGACCTTGCAAACATTCTTGTTTTCCATCAATATTTCCCCCCTAGATTTGACATCCATTGATGATTCTTGCCTGAACCATTCTTAACTACAGTGGTTGCAAAGTGATGATTTTCTAACATCACCACTCATTCCTTACCAATTAGCACTCATCATTTTACTGTAAGCAGGGGACCTTCTTTTTCTCCCTCTTATTTACTTGTCTTTTCGTATTGGTGTGAACTCATAAGTTCTCATATTTTCAATAGTTTGTCATTTATTACTATTCTTACTATTTTGGTACTTGAATTCTCCCAGATTTGACCCATAGGAGTCCCTTCAGTTGGCTCTTGTGTATGCCCCTATCATTTTATTGGGAGCACTTCCTTGCTTTCTAGCAAAACAAGATGTTCCAGGCTTATTATATACCTATCCTGCCTCAATCCTAGAATCAGCCATTTCTCCAATAAGCCTTGGTTCCTATTGGTGGCGGATGGTATTAGAGACCACAGTATGGACACTAGGTATACACATTATTACTGGGATGTCTTTGCTTCTGGGTTAGGAAATACATGTATGTATAAACACATATACAAACACCCTGGTTTAGATACATACTAGGGTTTTCTCAGTCTTAGCACTATTGACATTTTGGGCTGAATAATTATTTGTTGTGGGGGCTGTCCAGTACACTGTTGGTGGTTTAGCAACATCTCTGGCCTCTACCCACTAGATGCCATGATGAAAAGTGTCTCCAGACATTGCCAGTGTCCCCAGTTTTAAAACCACTGATATGTACATACATGTGTACATACTTATTTTAGAAATCATTAGGCTACAGTAATACTTTTTGTTTGTTTTTGAGACAAAGTCTCGCTCTGTCACCCCGCCTAGAGAGGCGTGGCAGCATCATAGCTCACTGCAACATCAAACTCCTGGGCTCAAGTGATCCTCTTGCCTCGGCCTCCCAAGTAGCTGGTACTACAGGCGTGCACCACCACACACAGCTAATTTTTCTATTTTTTGTAGAGACGGAGTCTCGCTGTTGCTCAGGCTGGTCTTAAACTCCTGACCTCAAGCAGGTCTCCTACCTTTGCCTCCCAAAGTGCTAGGATTACAGGCATGAGCCACTGAGCCCAGCCTACAGTGATACTTCTAATTCTAGTCTCTCCCCACAGGTTCGTTCTTGCCTTCTCCCATACCATATTTCTGTTTCCCTCCTTCCATAGTGACAACCCTGACTGCCAACAGTATCAATACATTGACTTATTTGCTCAATCCTGTGATACAGATTGAACATCCCAAGTCCAAAAATCCAAAATCTGAAACTTTTTGAGTGCAGACATGGCACCACAAGTGGAAAATTCCACACCTGACCTCATGTGACAGGTCGCATATATTATTTAAAGTACTTTATAAAATTACCTTCTGGCTATGTGTATAAGGTGTATATGAAACAAATTAATCTTATGTTTAGATGAAGCTACCTTATTATGTATATGCAAATATTCCAAAATCCAAAAAAAATACTAAATTTGAGACACTTCTGGTCCCAACCACTTTGGATAAAGTATACTCAACTTGTATTCACCCTGTACTACTAAAATCTTTTTAGAATTGTTTCCATAGAAGTGAAAGATTTCTATAATGAAAACTATAAAACATTGATGGAAGAAATTGAAGAGGACACCAAAAAATGGAAAGATATTCCATGCTTATGGATTGGAAGAATCAATATTGTTAAAACGTCCATACTGTCCAAAGCAATCTACAGATTCAGTGCAATCCCCATCAAAATACCAATGACACTCTTCATAGAAATAGAAAAAATAATCCTAAAATTTATATGGAATGACAAAAGACCCAGGATAGCCAAAGCCATCCTGAGCAAAAAGAACAAAACTGGAGAAGTCACATTACCTGGCTTCAAATTACATTACAGAGCTGCAGTAACGAAAACAGCATGGTACTGGCATAAAAACAGACCTGTAGACCAATGAAACAGAATAGAGAACCCAGAAATAAATCCACATATCTTTAGTGAATTTATCTTTGTCAAAGGTGCCAGGAACATATGGTGGGAAAAGGACAGTCTCTTCAATAAATGGTGCTGGAAAAACTGAATATCCATATGTAGAAGAATGAAATTAGACCCTTATTTCTTGCCCTATACAAAAATCAAATCCAAATGGATTAAAGACTTAAATCTAAGTCCTGAAACTATGAAACGACCAAAAGAAAACATTGGGGAAATGCTTCAGGATGTTGGTCTGGGCAAGGACTTCTACCCCCGAAGCACAGGCAACCACAGCAAAATTGGACAAATGGGATCATGTCAACCTAAAAAGCTTCTGCAAAGGAAACAATCAACAAAGTGAAGAGACAACCCATAGAATGGGAGAATATATTTTGCAAACTACCCATTTGACAAGGGATTAATAATTAGAATATATAAGGAGTCCCAACGACTCAATAGGAAAAAATAATAATTCGATTAAAAACTGGGCAAAGGATCTGAATAGACATTTTTAAAAAGAAGACATACAAATGGCCAACAGGTATATAAAAAACTGCTGGACATCATTAGTCATCAGAGCAATGCAAATCAAAACCACAGTGAGATATCATCTCACCCCAGTTAAAATGGCTTTTATCAAAAAGACTGGCAATAATGAATGCTGGCAAGGATGTGGAGAAAGGAGATCCTTTGTACACTGTTGGTGGGAATGTAAATTAGCGCAACCATTATGGAGAAAAGTATGGAAGTTCCTCGAAAAACTAAAAATAGAACTACCATATGACCCAGCAGTCCCTCTGCTGGGTATATATCCAAAGGAGCGGAATTCAGTATCAGAAAGATATGTGCACTCCCATGTGTATTGCAGCACTATTCATAATAGCCAAGATTTGGAACCAACCTAAGTGTCCATCAGCAGATGAATGGATAAAGAAATTGTGGTACACATACATAATGGAATCTATATAGCCACAAAAAGAATGAAATCCTGCCATTTGCAACAACATGGATGGAACTGGAGAACATTACATTAAGTGAAATAAGCCAAGCACAGAAAGACAAATCTTGCATGTTCTCACTCACATGCGGGAGCTAAATATTAAAAATAATTGATGTCATGGAGACAGAGAGTAGAATGATGGTTACCAGAGGCTGGGAAGGGTAGCGGGGAAGGGGAATAAAGTGGGGGTGGTTAATGAGTGCAATAATATAGTTAGATAGAATGAACAATATTTGATAGCACAACAGAATGGCTATAATAAACAATAAGTTAGAGTATACTTTAACTAAGAGAATGGAGTTGGAACGTTCGTAACACAAAGAAATGTTAAGACTGGGCACGGTGGCTTACACCTGTAATCCTAGCATTCTGGGAGGCCAAAGTGGGAGGATCGCTTGAACTCAGGAGTTTGGGACCAGCCTGAGCAAGAGCGAAGACCCCATGTCTGCAAAAAAAATAGAAAAATGAGCCAGGTGTGGTGGTGTGTGACTTTAGTCCCAGCTACTTGGGAGGCTGACACAGGAGGGTCATTTGAACCCAGGAGTTTGAGGTTGCAGTGAGCTATGATGATGCCACTGCACTTTATCCAGGGCAACAGAGTGAGACTCTTTCTCAAGAAAGAAATGTTAAATGCCTGAGGTGATTAATACCCCAATTACCCTGATTTGATTAATTCACGTTATATGCCTGTATCAAAACATCACATGTACCCTATAACGATACACAACTATTATGTACCCATAATAATTTTTTTAAAAAAGAATTGTTTTCCTGCTACTACAAAAAACAAACCTCCTGGAAAGGGTTCAGAATTTGTATGCAATTCTACCCCTATCCACCCTGCCCAAGACTAAGGGTATATAATCAAATTCTTGGTTTTTAAGTTCCTTAGATTTGTTTTGTTGTTGTTTTTTTCCCCATCTTTGTGTGGTGGTGTTATGCATTTGAAATATAGTTGGATGTTCTTCTAGTGTTTCAGTTTTTAGTGTTTTGATCCCCCCCATCCTTGTTAATTTAACTTTTTGAATATGTAGGATGTTATCTATACAAAAATGTGTACTCAGAAATGTTATTCTCTTCTGAATCTTTTCCACTACGTTACCACCACCCCTTATAGGAACCAGCCTCATTGTTTCATAAAAATAAAAGATAGCCAGGTGTGGTGGCACAAGCCTGCAGTCCCAGCTACTCAGGAGGTTGAGGCAGGAGGATCACTTGAGGCCAGTAGTTCAAGACCAGCCAGGGCAATACAATGAGAGCTCATCCCTTAAAAAAGAAAAGGAAAAAAAGGAGAGAGAGAGCTTTGTATGTTTTCTTATTTCTCCCTTCTTTCTTCAATAAAAGGTAGCATCGTGTATGTGCTCTTTTGCATTTGCTTTTCTTTGCTTACCAGTATCTCCTGGCACTCACTCTGTACTCCATATCAGTTCATGGAACTCTTCCCTTTTTTTTTTTTAAAAGAGACAGGGTCTTGCTCTGTTGCCCAGGCTGGAGTGCAGTGGCATAAACATAGCTCACCTCAGCCTCCAACTCCTGGACTCAAGTGACCCTCCAGCCTCATTAAGAAATTTATAGAGTGCTGGGATTACAGGCATGCACAACCACGCCTGGCCTCATTTTATTTTCTTAAACAGCTGTATACATAATACATAGTACTCCACTGTATGTGTACCATAGTTTCTTCATTCTGTCATGATTGGGACATTTAAGTTGTTTCCAGTATTTTGTAATTATAAATAATATTATAATAAATAACCCTGTGTGTATGTATATAATTTTATATTATTGGAAGTACATCGGGGTTTTAGTCATTCTTGTTTCTGTGTCAATTTAGATCTTTTTCTTCCAGATGCTTTTGTGTGAGCTTACTAGAAGTCATACTTACTACCCTCGTAATGTTTTGTCCACATGTTGTGGACAAAAAGCTTTTATTTGGATAAAAGTAAAGTGAGAGAGGAGAACCTAATTTTAGGTGACTAAATTTATAGAAAATTGTAGAAAGGACTTAAAAGTGTTCATCAAACAATGAAAATTTGTCTTACAATAAGATATAAATGTAAATCTGGGAAATAGATTTAGTATCTTCTAGTTTTTAGTGAGAAAATAAAACGCAGGGTTTTTTCCTCCCCTCTTTTTTTAATGCCTTGTACAGAGTAAACTCCCATTTTTGAAAATATGAATGTATATTTACTGGAGGAAACAAATGTTTATGTATTTCTTCAAAGTAAGATAAATTTTGACACTTCAATTGACCTTTGTAACATTTTAGCATTTCTAATAGGTTGGATAGCAATTATCCTGTAAAATACTTTGAGCTATTTTGGGGGCAGAAATGAGAGTGGAGTTTTGATATACTTAAAAGAGGTAATTTGAGCAGTACTACTAAATGTGAGTCAACTCAGCAAATGTGTATTACCTGCCTTCTATGTTCTTACTGTTCTAGGACTTACAAACATGAATAATACGAAAAACATCCTTGTGGATATGACATATATCTTTATTTTGTAGATATGTTGAGATTGGGAGAAAATAAAATTAATCCAGTTTCATGCTAGTAACCAGAGGCAGAACGAGTTTTCTAATTTTAAGTTCATTATTCATAAAACAAAATGGTATTACCAAAAGTAATATATGTCAAAATGTAAGTAACGTATTTAAAAACGTAAGCATTACCCACCTCCATCCTGAACTTCTCAATCCCACTTTCCAGAGGTGGCTACCATTACCTCTGTGTATTGTACATCTTTTCAGATATTTCCATGTATTTACAAAAATTCTATGAATATTTTTTCTTAAGATTTATAAAATAGAATTATACTTTGTAACTTGCTTTTAATATTTTTTGTCACCATTCTCCTCTTTCTGTGAATTTGGAAATAGTATTATCTGTTGTTAGTTCATCTAGTAGTTACCTTTAACAAAATAAACTTAGACCTCTATTTCTTTATCAGATTTTATCCATTGATCTCCCCCCATGAAAGATGAAGTAATTCTATTATTTTTGTTATTCAAGTTGATAATATTTGTTTGATTTGATGCTCACCCCTAATTCTTTTGTGCCACAATTTCCCATTCTTATATTCTTACTTTGATTACTCTGTTGGTTGGTTAGATTTTGTCATTATGTACCTTTTTCAAAATGGACTCATAAAAGGTTCTCTGTGAGTCTTTGCATGCTAGGGAATAATTTTTTCTTGTTTCTGTAAATGATTGACAAGTAAAAGTTGTGAACAATTCTTAAGTCACACACTTTTCCCACTCAGAGCTATAAATATAGTTTTAATTGCCATGCATTAGGCTACAAAGAAAATCTCAAATTCCAAAAAGGAGATATTACATAGGCCTCATTCACTGACCCTAATGCAATAAATATAAAAATCAATGGCAAAAGGAGAACTAAGAGAAATCCATCCATGTGGACATTTTAAAATATACTTCTAAATAACGCAGGAGTTAAAATGAAGGAGATAAAAATGAAACAGGAACTGAAGAAATCAATAATAATGAGAGTACTGGTAACAAAAACCTGCCAGATATAGCCAACATAGCATACAGAAAATGTATAGTCTTTAATGAAGTTAAAAGCCTAATGGAAACAGAGGGAAGGAATTAATAATAAATAAAAGCAGAAATTAATAAAATGAAAACTATAACCTGTTAAACTTAATTAGTAAAACCAAAAACTAGCTTTTTAGAAAGAGCAATAAAATGGGCAAAACCTATTTAAGAAAGAGAAGAGACATAAATGAACAATATGGGGATGAGAAAGACAACATAAAATGAACTCAGATGATTTTCAAAATTATGAGAATGTTCTGTCCTGTTAAATTTGAAAATCTTAATGACCTGGATGATTTTCTAGGAAAATATATGATAAAATTGGTTCAAGAAGAAGTAGAAAACTTGAATAGATCATTAACTGTAGAGGAAACTGTAAAGTTAGTTAAAAAAAGACTTCAAGCCCAGACAATTATTATTTTTTTTTTTAAAGATAAGAGTCTCTTTGTCACCCAGTCTGGAGTGCAGTGGCATAGTCATAACTCACTGCAGCCTCAAACTCTGGCTCAAAGTAATCCTCCCGCCTCAGCCTCGCAAGTAGTTGGGACAATAGGCACAAGCCAGTGTGCCTGGCTAAGCCCAGACAATTTTTAAGCCTAGATCAGTTACTTCCCAGATTGTATTGTCTTTTCCAGAATGTAGAAAAAGGAAGAAAACTTAGGTGCTAATTTTATAGGGCTGACACAAACTTCATAGCAACACCAGGCAAAAGGAAAACAATAAAATTACAGGCTAATTTTTTATATGAACTCAGATATAAAGATACTAAATAATATAATTGGATCCAGTAGCATATGGAAAAATTTAATAATGGCCAAGTATGACTTACTCCATGAATGCAAGGTTTAACATTGAGAAACATATTAATGTAATTACTATGTTAATAAGTAGGAGAAAAGCTGTATGATGAATCCAAAAGATGCAGAAAGTAGTACATTTTTAGTACCGATTCCTGACTGTTAAAAAATCTCTTAGAAAATAAGAAATATTTTCTTAAGACTCTCTCCCAGAAATTTACAAGCATTAATATTGAAGTACAAGGCACATTCCCATTAAAGTCAAGAATAAGCTAAGAGTTCCTGTGTTTCTGCAACCATTTAAATGTGTATTTGAGATTCTAGCCAATGCAGTAAGACAACAGAAACAATTAGATAGAACTATTGGAAATGATGAGACCAAACTTATTATTTGCAGGTAATGGCATCTATGTAGAAAACCCAAAGAGAATCAACAGTTAGAATTAATGGGTTCAGTATGGTGGCCCAAAACAAGATAGCATACAAAAATAAATTATATTTGTTTGGATAATGTAGTAGAAAAGACTTCTTTGCCTTGTTTCTGTATGAAAAAGTCAATATTGGAAAGATAACAGAATTTTCAAATTATTAATAAAATTAAATGCAATCCTAATCAAAATGCAAACATAATTTTTCATGAATTTGACCAACTTGATCCTAAAATTCATCTGGAAGAGAAAAACAGTTAAGACAAAGTTTTAAATGTTTAACAAAAAGGGAACTTATTCTACCAAATGTTATTGTAAAGGTAGGAAGTAAAATGTTTGTGGAATAGGCAGATAGGTTAGGAAACAAAGTTCAGAGACAGGCCCATTTATGAAATTTAGTACATGATAAAGGTAGTATTATTAAAGCCCTAATGTTGAACATATACAAAATAACAGTGCAAAATGTTAGAGGAAAATACAGGCTTTTGGTAGAGATGGACTTCCTCAAGATATAAAATGTGGAGACCAAAAGGAAGAGTGGTAAATTTTTATATATCAAAATATAAAACTTCTGTATGAAGAAAGGCCTCAAACAAAATTATAATACAGGTCTCTGGCTGGGGAAAATATTTGCAACACATGTAACAAAGGAATGGCATCTAGAATATATAAAGAAGTCTAAAACTTGACAGATATTATCTCCAAAAAATCAGTAGAAAAAATGAGAAAAGGATAAAACTAAGGCCATTCACAAACAACAAAATAAACAAAAATTGGCCAGTAAACGTATGAAAAGATATTTTATCTCTGAAAACAAAACAAGATTTAGTTGTTTCCCAAGGGATTGTCCAAAATGAAAAAAATATGGATGATAGCCTTTTCAGACACTTGTGGTAGGAGTACAAATTGTTACAATTTCTTTAAGGATCAATTTGTCATTATCTTTTAACATATACTATAATTCTTTGATCCAACAGTATAAAGAGCTTTTTCAGCATGTGTGCAGATAATTTCTCTGTGGATAGCTATATAAAAGGATATTTGTTACATTTATAATAGTAACGAACTGGTAACAATCTAAAAAGTTCATCCATCAGTAGGGATATGCTACATATATTCTATGGGATACTGTACAGCAGTTAAAAAGAATGTGGTATGTATATGTATATGTGTGTGTGTGTGCATGTTTTTTAGAGACAGGGTCTGGCTTCGTTGCCTAGGTTGGAGTGCAGTGGTGTGATCATAGCTCACTGCAGCCTGGAACTCCTGGGTTCAAGCGATCCTCTTCCCTCAGTTTCCCAAGTAGCTGGGACTACATGTGCTAGCCACCATGCCCACATACATTTTTTATTTTTTTGTAGAGATGGGATCTCACTATGTTGCCCAGGCTGAGGTATATTTATGTATACATACAGGAAAAGAGCTCTAAGATCTATTGTTAAGTGAAGTAATCAGGTTGCTAAGATGGTATGATACATTTATGTTAAAAACTCCCCCCATACACAGGACTATTTTTTTAAATGCCTATATGTGTGTAGATGCACAGATAAAGGCCTGAAAGAATGCACACTAAAATGTTAACAGTGGTTGCCTCTGAAGAGACAAGTGAGATTAGATAAAAGTGGAGCAGAGGAGATTTGTGATGGTATTGTTTGAATATTTTATAAGGCAAATGTATTACGTAAATAAAAGTAAAATTTTAATGGATTTTCTTTTAAACAAAGAAACTAGATAATTACTATTCTTTGGCATTATAGGTTACAGTGGAGAAGTTTCAGGTCAGCCTGATGTTTCTCTGTGCTTTTGCCTAGGTATCCATATTATTATTTTTCTCATATTTGTCTTGTTACACCAAGCCAGATTTTGGGTGTAACTCATTCTGAATCGATTTTGAGAGTATGGAGTATTCGTCTATAATTTTCTGCTGCTTCCTGGTGTTACTTTCTCTAAAGCGTGGTTTTCTCTCTGTTTTATTTGCTTTGTTACCTTTCCCTCTCCCTTTTAATACAATTTGCACAAGCGCAATGTTGCATCCTTCCTTCTTACTAATCATCTTTGAGGACAGTTCTGTTTGTGGGAAAGAATGACTGAGCTGGAATGGCTTGATATTGGGTGTGATCTCTTAGAACACCTTTCTGCTATATTAGTGCTGCTCTTTGCCCTGGGGCATATTGTCTCTCAGCTTCCCAGGTCCCCCTGGGGTACGCAGACCTTCCTAAAGTGATCATCCAGCCTTTTTTGGATAATTTATTGTTTATCTCTGTTCAGCTAATTATGGCCAGCATGTGTAGAGCTAATATTCTTTGCCTGTCTCTTAAATCCAGTTTGACTTACAGACTGTTGTTGTGTTTAGCTCTTGATCTTTCCATTTGTCTGTTTTTTATTTTTATTTTTTTCATTCTGAGGTGCTATTGATTATATAATACATCATTGAGTGGGATAAAGAAGTACTACTATGTTAAATATCTACATGATTTATAAGAGGCATCCAGATTTCATGAGCATTAAGATGTGGGAGATGTTTTTCTTAGAATAAAAGAAATATTAAATATATCCTCAAGGAGTTCATTGTAAGGAAGATAAATGTATAGAACTATAAATATAAAGGGTCATAGGACTACAAAAGAAAGATTAATTACAGTGAGTGGGACTTGAAAAATAATTGAAGGGGTGGGTATTTTATTTGGTACTTGAGGAATTAATAGCATTTAGACAGGTGGGCCTATGGAGAGAAAAGGTATTACTGGCCAAGGGGAAGGCACAAGTAGAAGCACAGTCAGGTGGGATCTGAAAATACATTTTCCCATCTCACTTTTTAAAAATCTTAGGCTAATGAGGAGACCTTATTATAGAATTATGAGGATTAAATACAATAATATATGTAAAATGCTTGGCATAGTGCCTGGTATGAAGGAAATGCTTAATAAATCTTAGCTGCTTTTACTGTATATGTAATGTTCAATTAACTGTTTTCTTAAGGCTTTATTTTTTCCTTATAATAAAAGCAGAAGTTAATTGCAAAAATCAAATTATATGTGGGTATATAAAATAATCCCTTAATTCATAGAAATTTTTGTTTTAAAATTATTATGAGAAAAACTTTTTGTATATTTATTGCCTTTTGCTACTCTTTTGTGACTTATCTGTTCTTGGTATTGCTACATTTGTTTTTGGTTATAGTGTTTATTTTTCTTGTCAATTTCTAAGAGGACTTTAGCATACTAAAGATGGTCATCCTTTGTCATACATTGCAAATAGGTGTCATGTAGTGAAAGCTATGTCTTTCCCTTGATTATTTTCTTTAGATTCATGCTTAGGGAGACCTTCACTAATCATGATTACATAAATATTCACTTTTATTTTCTTAAGGCATTTTTATGCTTTCATTTCTTTTTATAGTAATGTCTAAGCCATCTGGAATTTATGTTTGTTGATTATATGAGGAAGAGATCCAGGTGCTTTTTCCCTGAGTCATTATCCACATGTCCAAACATTTATTGAATAGTCCTTTCCTTATTGATCCTAAAGCACCTTCTTATAAAGCCTTGCGTTGGGTTTTGGACTTGCTGTGCTTTCAGGAGCCAAAAGAACACTGTTACTTATTTATTTTTTTTGAGACACTCTCGCTCTGTCTCCCCAGGTAGAGTGCAGTGTCATGATCATGGCTCACTGCAACCTCAAACTCCTGGGGTCAAGCCATCTTCCTGCCTCAGCCTGCTGAGTAGCTGGGACTACAGGTCCATGCCATCACGCCCAGCTAATTTTTTCTATTTTTGGTAGAGATGGGGTCTCGCTGTTGCTCAGGCTGATCTCGAACTCCTCAGCTCAAGCGATCCTCCCCGCTCAGCCTCCCAGAGTGCTAGGATTACAGGCATGAGCCACCGAGTCCAGCCTAAGAATGCTGTTGATTATTATAGCTTTATAATAAATTTCAATATCAGGTAATAAGTTCCTTATATTTTTCTGTTTTAGAACCTTTTTTGCTTCTTTAAAACTTGGTCTTCTACATAAACTTTAAAATCATTTTACCAAAAAGTTTTAAATACCTTACACAGTAATTTTCATTTGAAAATGGGATAATTTGAAGAGAATTTCATATACCTTTTCTCACACCCCACCCCTGACTTCTGCCTTTCCCTTAATTTCCTCTATTGTTATCATCTAGCATTAATATGGTATATTTGTTATATAATTGATGAGCCAATATTGATACATTATTATTAAATAAAGTCTGTAATTTACATTACAGTTCACTCTTTGTATTGTATATTCTATGAATTTTAGTAAATGTATAATGTTATATATCCATCATTATAGTATCATATAGAATAGTTTCACTGCCCTAAAAATCCCATGAGCTCCACCTATTCATCCCTTCCTCTCTGTCCCTAATAAACCCCTGGCAACTACTGATATTTTTACTTTCTCCATAGTTTTGCCTTTTCCAGAAAATTGGAATTATATAGTAGGTAGCCTTTTCAGATTGGCTTCTTTCACTTAGCAATGTGCATTTGCTAAGGTTCCTCCATGTCTTTTCATGACTATAATATTAGGTCATTAAATATGAAATGTCCAATTTCGAATCAAAAGTGTAGTTTATTATATCTCAAACTTAAGAAACAGTACAATTAATCAAAGTATGCGCCTAAACTATTGGCACAGTTTTGCCATCTTAACAGTAGCTTATTTATACCAGCAGCAGAGAAGCTGGAGAGCCAGTAGCAATGAGATCGCAAAAGGCTTTTTCCATAGCTTGTTGTGAATTGAATATTTTTCCTTGCAAGAAGTGGTCCAAATCCTGGAAGAAGTGGTAGTCAGTTGGTGCAAGGTCTGGTGAATACAGTGGGTGACAGAAAGTTTCCAAGTCCAGCTTCCATGGTTTGAGCAGCATTGTTTGTGGGACATGTGCTCGAGTGTTGTCTTGCAAGAGGATTGGCCTGTCTCTATTGAGCAGTCTCGGCTGCTTAATTGCAAGCATCCTCATCATTTTGTCCAGTTGGGTGCGGTAGACATCAGCTGTCGTCGATTGACCAGTTTTCATGAAGCTGTAGTGGATAATACCAGTGCTGGACCACCAGACAGACACCATTAGCCCTTTTTGGTGAATATTCAGTTTTGGACTGTGTTTTGGCACTTCATATTTATCCAACCACTGTGCCCAATGCTTGCAATTGTCAAAAAGAATCTATTTTTTATCATATGTAACAATATGGTATAAAAATAGTTCACCTTTATGTTGTGACAGCAAAGAAAGGCAAGCTTAGAGACAATTTCTCTTCTGAGGCTTGTTTAATTCACGTGGAACCCATCTATCCAGCTTCTTTACCTGGCCGATTTGTTTCAAATGGTCCAATATTGTTGGAATAGTAATGTCAAACCTTGCTGCTAATTCACGCATAGGTTGAGATGGATTTGCTTCCACTGCAGCTTGCAGCTCATCATTACCCACCTTGGTCTCAGGTAGCCCACGTGGCTTATTTTGAAAATTAAAATCACCAGAATGGAACTTCTCAAACCATCCATATACTGTGCATTCATTAGCCACATCCTTCCCAAACACTTCGTTGCTATTTTGAGCTATCTGCGCTGCATTGGTTCCACAATGGAACTCATATTTGAAAATAACAGAAATTTTTGACTTATCAATGGTTTTACAAAAATTGCTGTAAAAAAAATTTGAAAGATAATCACAAGCCAAGGCATGGATTTGAAAGACTGAGGATGTACCTTCACAATAAAAATAAAACTAGAGGTGTCAAAGTGAAATGTCAGAGATATCAACTGTAAAACTTAGTACTTAAGGAAATCAGACATTTCATACTTAACAACCTAATGTATATTTTTAAGCTGGGCTTTTTGTTTTTGGTTTTTTTTTTCTTTAAAAAACTAATCTCTACAGTTAGTTGAGGTATTCAGGTTTCTCCTGTGCATATATTTGAAAGTTGTATATATTTAGCGTTGATTAGAAAGTAGTTGTGCATGGCCTGTGCAAAAGAAAGTGAAGATCTGCTCCTGCCTGCATGCTTAAAATTGTACATGAGAACACACTACACGCAGCACATGTTCATGGAGTTGAGTTAGATGCCAGACAAGTCGTTTTAGGTCTTAATTTAAGATTCGGGCACTTCTTGCCTGACTTTAGCATCTATAATAAGGAATGAGAGCAATATTTAGATCTTGTTAGTCACTTAACTTTCAAACAGGTATTTCCCACTCCCTTTAGCTGTTTAAATCCAGATACTGTTTGCACTACTTACCTGTGTGAGTTAGAATTTTGTTAATACTGGACAATAAAAACAAAATATGTGATGAATTGGATAGTGGGGTTGAAATGAAACTATAACTATAATTTATAACCTCAATTTCAAGTGTTTATATTTATAAAAACAACTGTATATTTTCATTGACTATAAAAGTAAATATACATTTAAACATAAACTTTCTAATACACTGCTTTTATCCAGCTTATGTGTTGAGATTTCATTACCTTTTATTTTATTCATTTGTTTGTTTATTTTTTTGAGGCAGGGTCTTGCTCTGTCGCCCAGGCTTGAGTGCAGTGCTGCAGTCATAGCTCACTGCAACCTCAATCTCTTGGTCTCAGGCCGTCTTTCCCACCTGAGCCTCCTGAGTAGCTGGAACCATAGCCGTGAGCCACCACACTTGGCTAATATTTTCTTTTTTAATTTTTGTGGAGACGGGTCCTTGCTATGTTACTCAGGCTGGTCTCAAACTCCTGGACTCAAGTGATCTTCTGCCTGGGCCTCCCAAGGTGCTAAGATTACAGGCGTCAGCCACTGTGCTCAGCCTCCATTACCTTTTAAACTTTAAAAGTTTGATAATGATGGAACCTATAACCATATTGCCTATATCACTCCCCATGCAGTGATGATTGATGTTTCTATTTATTGCCTTAAGGTAAAAAATTATAAAGGCCTTCTGAGTCTTTAAAGGAAGATTATAGTGTTCTCAGTTTGTGTTATATTTAATCTTTTATTCTTTGGAAATTTTTTAATTGAAATATTTCATTCAGTAGAATGCTTCATATCTTGATCATTCCAGATAATAAATAATGATATCCTGTATCGTAGGAGTACTGGTATTTTTCACATTATTGTTAGACTTATCAAAACAATGAGCCAGTAAATAAAAACAAATGGTTCATTTGTGAATTTGAGCCAAAATTATGAATTTGCTTGATTGTTTCAAAAATATATTTTAACATTTTTTAATAAAAAAGTGAAATATAGGCATCACTAAAGATGATCAAGATATGATCAAGGTCAAAATTGTTGACATTCTATAAAACTTACACAAAGCCCTTTTATTGCACTATGTCACATTTCATTTCACTGAAAGATTTGATGGTATTCTAGAGGGCTGCAGTAGACAGACGAAAAGACACATTGTAGAAGAGGAAGGCAGTGCCACAGATACCAACAAGGAAGTTGAGAAAGTTATATGCTGAGTAGTACCTATTTTCTGTGAGAGGTTGGAGGTCGACTGAGGGCTGGGATGCAATTAGGTATTTCAGAGTGAGGAAAGGGGAGCAGGGAGAAGTAAATGATTCATCAGGCAGTACTGCAATGGCAACTATATATTATGACTTGACCCATACTAATTCTAAAAATATAAATCCATTATTAGCAGTATTATAAATTATTGAATACCCTGCTGTTGCCTGCAGAGCAAAACTCTGTGCTCCATCAACAAATGGAACCTGTTTAGCAAATTTAGCCAGATAATTCTAGGGATGCTTATTATAATATGACCTGATTTTAAAGAGTCTTCATTGTTCTTTAGGGCATGCCTTACTATACAGCTGTCTTCCTTTATTTGGTTGCTATTTCCTAATCTGCCTGTATACTTCTGATAAATAGGTCTTTCAAAATTATTGTTTTCATTAAATTGCTTTTTCTTGCCTTAAATGTCCACCGTAGTCTGTTTCTGTCCTATCTTTTTAGCCATTTCTTTCATTATCTTAATGCCACCTCATTTTTGATATTTTATCTATTATTTAGATGAATTGCTTTTAGCACCGTTTAAAATAATAATAGTGATTACATCTTATTTTTTCAATGTTAATGAACATTCTTAATGAAGACTTTTCCATTGTTAAGGAATGTTTTAAAATCAAGAGTGTTGAAAAATTTGGGGCTGTGTGGTGGCTCACGCCTGTAATCCCAGCACTTTGGGAGGCTGAAGTGGGAGGATCTCTTGAGGCCAGGAGTTCAAGACCAGCCTGGGCAACATGATGAAGCCCCTCTCTACAAAAAATAGAAAAATTAGCTATGTGTGTTGGCATGTACCTGTAGTCCCAGCTACTCAGGAGGCTGAGGCAGAGGATTGCTTAGCCCAGGAGTTGGAGGTTGCAATGAGCTATGATGACGCCACTGCACTCTAGCCCAGGCGACAGAGTGAGACCCTGTCTCAAAAAAAAAAAAAAAGGACTGTTGAAAAATTTGATCAGATGCCTTTTGATATACATCGAGATCTCCGTAATGTGCCATTCTCATTCACTTGTTCCCCCCCAGCTCCCTGCTGGTAATACTTACTTTTTTTCCCTTTAAGGCCTATCTTACATCTTGCCCTTATAAAAAGATTGTTCCATTCAATCTCATTTCTCTCTCTCTTTTTTTAAAAATTTAACTTCATATATTTTGGTAACTTTTGTTTTGCTCCTCAGATTTACAAGTTCCTGGAAGGCAAGGGGCCATACATAACCTAATCATCTCTTATATTTCCTCGTATGAAACTGGGAATACAACAGACACTTATCCTCTTTTCACCTTTCCTTTTTTTCTTTTCTTGTTTATTAGTGAAAATTTGCTTTACATTTCAATACATGACTGTTATATTGGCTATCCTTATTGTAACAGCCTGACTTTTCCTTATGGGTTTTTTAAATAATTCAAAATAATTTTCACAGGAATATATTCTAAATAGAGCTCACAGTTAGATAAAATAAATATCTTACAATTACTATAGACCTATATTAAAGTTAGAGGAAAAGGGGAGAAAGAAAATATTTTTAAAGTTGTAAGTTGTACTGAGGAACTGAGGCGAAATCTCTCTTTCTGGAGACATAGCTGACCTCCGCCTTAAATAGGCCGTGCAAATTTTTTTTTTTTTTTTTTCCTGAGACAAGGTCTTATTCCATCGCCTGGGCTGGAGTGCAGTGGCCCGATCATAGCTTACTGCAGCCTCAAACTCCTGGGTTCAAGCGATCCTCCTGCCTCAGCCTCCGGAGTAGCTGGGACTACAGGTAGTGGCTAACTTCTTTATTTTTTGTAGAAATGAGGTCTCACTGTGTTGGCCAGGCTGGCCTCAAACTCATGGCCTCAAGCAGTCCTCCCACCTCAGCCTCCCAAAGTGCTGGGGTTACAGGTGTGAGCCTCCACACTCAGCCCATGCAATTTTTTTAAAAGTGTCAGTAATATATGTGTGTATCAGTAACATAAAACAACATGATTAAGAGTTCAGCCCAGTTAGTGTGAAGCTTTGTCTATATATCTCATATCTTCAATTACTTTAGCTTTCAGTAAGTGTAAAATTCTTTTTTTTTTTTTTTTGGAGACAGGGTCTCGCTCTGGATTGCAGTGGCCTGATCATAGCTCACTGTAACCTCAAACTCAAACTGGACTCAAGTGATCCTCTCACCTCAGCCCCCTGAGTAACTAGGAGTGTGCCACCTTGCCCAGCTAATTTTATTTTATTTTTTATTTTTGAAGAAACAGGGTCTCGCTTTGTTGCCCAGGCTGGTCTCGAACTCCTGGCCTCAAGCGATCCTCCTGCCTCGGCATCTCAAAGGGTTGAGATTAAAGGCATGAGCCACCAGGACAAAATTATTTTTCTTAACGGGTTAAAGGGGTAAAGAAGGAAACACAAATAAAAAGATGGGGAGGCTCAAAACTGAACTGTTCGGTGACAGCTCTCTGCTTTGTGGTTCCATAATCTAAATATGAAAATGAACTATACTGCCTATTTTTTGTTCATTTATTTGGTTTTGCTTTTTAAAGAAAATCCAATGTGGTATACTTATTTGGTATAGTAATTCATTAGTTTTTGTTGCTGCTGTGCAGTGGGGGTGAGGGGTTAAATATTAGGATATTACCTCAGACCCAGATCACTGGTGAAGGAAAATGGTAACTAACAGGCTAGTGAACCAGGTACATGTTCTTTTGCCTAATGGTGAAGATAATGGTCCACTCGCTCTGACCTGCCTAAATTTCATTCTCCTTTATTTTGTCACTGCTATGGAGAAGGTCTCATTGTAACCTCTTGATAGACTTGTACTTGTCCCAAGACTGGTAGTAGTTGAATCCTGGACTACCTTTTTGAAGTAGATATCTTAAAGTGTGGTGGTGACGCATGATAATTGTATTCCTTTGTCATATTTCTTAGGACACATGAGGTTGGAGAAGTATAAGACCCATAGCTAGGAACTCATCAAATCTCTGCTGCCCTTTCCCTAAAGACTCAGGGGACTATTGTAGCATAAAAATTTTTAAAGTCATGTTACCTGTCTGAGATTTGGTTGATGTCCTGTGGCAACAGCTTATTGATCCCTTACATCTCTCTGCCCTTGAAATGAACTTTAGTCACATTTTCTCCCAAGACAGTGTTGTTTTATCTTGGTGTTTGTCTAAAATGGTGTAGCCTAGAGTGGTGTGAGAGAGGACCAAAATTCACTAAAAGTGATTCTAGGTGTGCTCCTGGTGGTGCAAACCTGCATGCTTGATCTTGCCTGGTCATCTGTGTTATCTTCTTGGGTGCCCTTATAGGCCTGCAGATGTCCCAGATTCATTGGGCCACTGCACCTTTTAGAACAACGCACATTATCTCTATTGCTGTCCTAATTCCTAAATATGCAAGATGGGCCTTCTCAATCTATCTCTTTTAATGGGCCTGCTAAGAAAACATCTGTTTGTCAGCCTTAGACTTAACTTTGTTTTTCCTCATATAAACAATGAAATTAAAATATTTGTAGAACTCCCAGACCTTTTTTTTTTTTTCCAACCTTAGCTAGAATCCACAGTTTGAAAAACACTGTTACTGTTATTTTGGATTCAGAAGACCCAAGTTTGATTCCTGGCTCTACCACTTGGTACCCAAAATGTCAGGTAAACTCTGTGTTTCTTTACCTGTGAAAAATAGCTCCCATCTCAGTGTCCTCTAATGCATACTGTGTGATTTCCCTGTTCCGATTTAAATTTGTAGGAGATGCTGGGGACCTTGAAGAATTCTGCTTTTATTCTTGGTACTATCTAAGCTTTTTAAGAGTTGTTATTGTTTGACTTGTAGCTTACAGCATTCAGAGTAACTTTTAAAAATCTTATGGGTGGTATTGATGAGGTGTTATGACTACTACTAGAGCTGCAAAAATTATCTTGGGGGATAAAAGAACAATGAAGAAAGTGTTAGGAAGTCAGCTAAAGTGCTTAAAATTGAATCCGGGCATTTTCATAAGCTTGGAATAGTTTAGAAAACAAACAATCTAATTTGTTGTTATAGTTTCAAAGGACAGCAATAGAATATTGCCAGTGTGGTGCTGTTCGTATTTAAGCCTAGGCTCTGTCTAGCTAGGATCTGTTTGTTCATGGATAAAAGTCCTTTATCTCAGTTCTTTTGATTTTAACCATTTTCTCTGATTCTGTACAGGGTTACAGGTTTTGGTCTATTCAGAATGATCTGTTTATACTTCCGCATGAATTTCTCTTTATTCCTAGTGATTGGTTTCTTCTCTTCCATCTCCTGAGGTTTACTAGATTAATTTAAATCATGCATATGAAGTTTCTTTGATAGATTATTATAAACTTATGCCTCAGTGTGCACTTGTTTATGATTCATTTCACTTGTTTCAAAAGAGATAAGTGCTCCATCCTTAATAAAACTGATGAAAATCAACTCTAGGTCAACAATTAGTAGCAAACCCTAGAAGCACCCTTTAGGCTGCTAGAACCAAGACGTTCTTCATTCTTGCTTATTTCTTACTTGTAGTAATGGTGGTACACTTTACCAGAGTTAGAGGTTCCACATTCACTGGATCAAATAGTTGGCTTAGGTATTGAGAGGTGGGGGTCATGGAGGTGGTACTGCTAAAGTTATCTGGACTTCTTTTCCTAACCTTTTCAACCTTACTTACCTGATGTGGCTATGACTAAATTGTGTCTGATACAAGAATAGAATTGACTGGGACCAGGCTGTAGATTTTATACAACATCAGTATGTTGTGCAACTATCCCGAATGGTATTAGACTTGCTTAAACTTCAATATTTTTTTACATGTATCTTGCTCTGTGGTGGTTCAGTATTATGATATCATATAACTCTTTTTTTCCCTAAACCCTCAAATCCTGGTGAGATGCTAGTTAGGTGAGCAAGTACCTAAGATGAAAATTTATCATAGTGTTATAAATTTTTTAACCAAACATTCATTAGAGAGAAAGAAGACCTAATTCTGATGTTATCCTCAAACCTCACTGCTCCTCCCCAGTGCCAGTATTTTAAGTGCTTGTTTGAAACCTTGTTGTGGGGTGGAATACGCAAGCTGCTTTAAGTTCTGAAACTGCACTTCGCTAAGGTCAGCAGGGACCTCTGATTAGCCAGATTGCTTGGACATGTTTTAGCTTATTTTATCCCTGTCATTGTTGTCCATTTGCGTTTCTTTAAAACTCTTCTCCATTGGCTCACTGACATGCCTCTTAATTTTCTGACTTTACTAGGGGCCTTCACTCCATCACAGCTTCTTAATTACAGTCCTGCGCTGCACAACGACATTTTGGTCAATGACGGACTACATATACAGTGGTAGTGCCATAAGGCCGCTGTGTTCGGCCATCTTTGTGTTTTAAGCTAGGTGTTATTACAAAAGAGTAAAAAAGTTGTGAAAAATGAAAAGTTACAGTAAGCATCCAGGCATGGTGGCTCACACCTGTAATCCCAGCACTTAGGGAGGCCAAGGTGGGAGAATTGCTCGAGGCCGGCAGTTTGAGACCAGCCTGGGCAATATGTCAAGACCCCCATCTCTACAAAAAATAAAAAAAATTAGTCAGGGGTGGTGGTGCACTCCTGTAGTCCCCATTACTCAGGAGGCTGACGTGGGAGGATAGCCTGAGCCCAGGAGATCGAGGCTGTAGTGAACCAGGATTATGCCACTGTAGTGCAGCCTGGGTGACAGAACAGACCCCATCTCTTCAAAAAAAAAAAAAAAAAGGTTAAAGTAAGCTATGGTTAATTTATTTTTGAAGAAAAAACTATAATTTTATAAATTTAGTTTAGCCTTAAGTGTACAGTGTTTATGAAGTTTGCAGTAGTGTATAGTAATGTTCTAGGACCTAGGCCTTCACTTTCACTCACATTCACTCACTGACTCACCCAGAGCAACTTCCAGCTAGCAAGCTTCATTCATGGTAAGTGCCCTATACAGGTACACCATTTTTATCTTTTATGACATATTTTTATTGTACCTTTTCTGTTTTTAGATATGTTTAGATACACAAATACTTAACATTGTGTTACAGTTGCCTACAGTATTCAGTACAGTAATATGCTGTACAGGCGTGTAAGCAGTAGGCTGTATCATATAGCCTATGTGTGTAGTAGGCTTATACCATCTAGGTTTGTGTAAGTATACTTACTTTATGATGTTCACACGATGATGAAATCGCCTAACCACCCATTTCTCAGAACATATCCCTGCCATTAAGCAACACGTGACTGTTGGTATCCATCAGAATTCTGTTGTTTACATTCTAGTCTCCTTTTTTCTTCCCATTATGCATCTTCTTAAGTGTCTTTCTCTACTTACGTGGTTTGAATCACTACTACTTATTTGCTAATTTTCCCAAATTCTTTTTTTACCTCAGATTTCTCTTGTGCTTCTGACATGTATATCCAATTATCTCCTATATCCTGTACTTAAATATTTTATGGCTGTTTTAAGTCAAAAGATGTAAAACTGAATTTACTGTGTTTCCTGTCCAAGTAATCAACTGTTCCCCCCTACTTCCCACATGTAGTCAGTTACCAAAACAGTAAAGTCTAGTGGTTAAAAGTGAATTTCTGAGTCAGACCTGGTTTCAGGGATTTTTGTGTAGGGATTTTTAAAGAGCAGTATAGGCTTGGTATAGCCATCGTGGCTTGCATCTGTAATCCCAGCTACTCTAGCATCTGAGGTGGGAGGATCACTTGAGTCTAGGAATTCAAGGCTACAGTGAGCTATGATTGTGTGCCAGTGTGCTCCAGCCTGGGCGACAGAGCAAGGCCCTGTCTCTAAATAAAGAGCAGTATGAATCCGTTTTTAAAACATTTATGAATACATATATTTATATATATATAAATATGTAAATATGGAATAGCTCCATCTGGAGGAGGAGATACCACTCCATAAAGCTCTACCACTTTATCCACTCAGCTAGTTTCTTCCCTGCCTACTCAATAAATGTTGATTGGAATTATTATCCTAAGTTATTTTACTACTTGCTAGTTTTCTGACCTCAGAAAAATCAAGTATTATCGATATATGACATTTGGATAATATACTCTGCTCTGCCTAATTTAACAGGATGGTTTTAGGATCAAGAGACAGTGAATGTTGTTTTTTAAGCTGGATTTAACATCTTATACAAATTGTTATACAACATCTTATACAACTATTTTGAGGTGGTGTTGTATGCACATTTACAAGTGTATACATCTTTATAATTAGTCATGTTTGCCACACATCTTTACTAAGTAAAGATGGTAAAGGGTCATTCATAACTGCTGGTAGGAGCATAAATTGGTACAACTCTGGGGAGCAGTTTGACAATAGCTATCAAAATGTCCTAAAAAATCTATGTATCTCTTGACTCAGATGTAAAGATGTTAGAAAGCCTTTATCTGTATGTGGGTTTATTTGCATTGGTTAAAATGTTGAAACACCCTGAAAGTCTAGTAATAGATGATTGCTTAAATAAAATTTGGTACATCTAGGTAATGGAATATTTTTGAGCATTAATATCTATGAGGTTTTGGGGGGGTTGTTTGTTTTGTTTTGCAAATGGCAAGGACCAGATCTATGATTTTATGATGTTTTAAATGAATATTTATTGACAGGGAAAGATATTCACCACATATTGAATGAAATTAGCAGGTTAACTTGTTTAACAATCATATATACATATACATAGCGATGTGAATATATGGGCATAGAAAATGACATGAGAAGACTATACTGAAAGGTTAGTAGTGATAATCTCAAGGGTTTGGGTTTTTGTCTTTTTTTTAATAAGGGAAAAGGAGTAGTCATTTTGTATTTTTCTCCTTTTAATATTCTTACCTGGAAAAATACCACCATTTATCTTTCCTTCACCAAAAAATGTCCATTCAGATCATAGTTGTTATAATTTGTGCATATGTTACACATACCTGTTATCTGTTATATGAGGTTTAGTGTTGGAAGCTGTGTGTTGTGTGTTCAGGCAAAGTTTCAGTCATTAGGACTTGACCCTGAAATAGGAGTGGAGCTAGGTAGGAACATTAAAAATTTACAAATACTATATATGATTTCTTGACATTTTCTCCTTTATTTGCTTGATGTTTTTTAGATTAAAAGGGGAAGAAAATAAAGCTAAGAAATAGAGATGTGTTTTAGCTTCTTTGTTTCTGTTACTACTTTGGGATACAGTATTCTAACCAAAGGGAAATTTATTTTTGTTGAAGGTTTATAGTACAGGCTTTAACAATACAAAATATTTAATGAAATGTCATGAGGGAGCCATTGTGTTCTTATTTTGTATTGACTTGGAAGACCCAGGTAGAACTACTTGGTGCAAGTTAAAAAGCAGACTTCAGCTCCTTATAAAACAGATATTTTGTAATGAATTGAGTTATTCATTAGTGGAACAGGCCAGAAAGTACAGGCTGTGGTATGAGCAGCACAAAGACACAGAGTCATAATAACATTAAGAATTTACCTCTCCTCAATCCCTATATCTTTGAATGTGATGTGCTAACCCTGTAATTATTATGCTTTGATTTTTGGTATGATAATAATTACCTGGAGCATAAAGTATAAAGTGTTTGCTGTAATTGTCTGTTACCTTTCTCTATTGGTGGTTTTGTTTTGTTTTTAACATACCATTGAAATAAAACTTAATCTGACCAGTTCTACAATACTACTAGAGTGTTTTTATTTGCTAAAGCTTTAGGGTGGGAAGTGGCATTGACATTCATAGAAGAATATTCATAACAGCATTGTTTGCTATAATAAAAACATGTCTCCATAATGGAATACGATATAATTTCAACAAAAAGAGGCAGATTTTACATCTTTTGCTAAAGAATGACTGAAAAGACTATGGGTTTGTGTGACATTATATTTAGGACATTATGTGAGGTATATGTGTTTGTTTATAGGTAAATTGTCTCTGGAAGAATACACAAAACAGTAGTAAAGTGGTTGCCTCAAGAATGGAATATTAGGGATCAGTGGTAGAAAGGACACTTTATATTTTACTTACATATTTAAAAATTGCTTGGTATGTGTGTGTATATATATGTATACATTAACTTTTAAATTATTTAAGTTAACTGAAAATATTTTAAAGGAAATCCCAAGCAAACATCTATTTTTATCACTGTGGGACTTAAGGCTCAAAAAAATTGAGAGACATTGAAATAGGTTGCCTTTGGAGGGAGGTAGCTGATTTTCTCTTCTTGAGCATCCCTAATCCAAAACTGAAATGCTGCAAAATCTGTAACACCAACATGATGCTCCAAGGAAATGTTCATTGGAGCATTTTGGATTTTAGATTTTTAGGTCAGGGATACTGAACTAAACTGGTAATATAATGCAAGTATTTAGAAATTCAAAATTTGTGAACTAGTTGATCAGAATGTGAAAAAACAAACAAAAAAAAAAAGAAATTCAAAATATGAAACACTTTTTGGGAAACAAAGTCCCAAGCATTTTGAATAAGGGATACTCAACCTGTGTAAAGCAAGCATGAAAAGGCATCTATCTGCTAATTTAGCTTCTCTAACCTTTGAGTTCTAATTCTAAGCTAATGTCTCATTCTGTGATATGTTGGTATACTAAGTTTGTGCTTGTGCTTTCTTTTTTTCACCCACTCCAATAGCTAAGTTATTTCTAATATAAAAATACTTATAATTTTATCAAAACATTTCTCTATAAAAATAAATTCCAGTTGCCAGCCCTTGAATATATAACAAGTAGGAAGAGAAGGCTAACTGTAAAAATTAGCAAAATTGATGATTACTATCATAAAGCCATGTCTTGATCTGTAGAGTGCCCACAGCTTGTGAGGTAAGCAACACTGGAAATTTGTAACTAAAAGCTCAAGAATAATATAAAATTAGGAATGTTCTGTGACAAGGGCTAAATGTTCTAGAGGCTTGGGGGTGGGGGGTTAATGAAATACTTCTGTGATTTGGAAGGTAGTACTCTTAAAAGAGTATCTTCAGGCTTTTGAGGTTTAAAATAAAATGTTATTTCTTCAAAATAGAAATGAGACTTTTTTAAGGAATCATTTGAATTTGTTTTCTTTCAGAAATCGAGCTATAGCAGATTACCTCCGTTCAAACGGCTATGAAGAGGCATATTCAGTTTTTAAAAAGGAAGCTGAATTAGATATGGTATGTTCAACTTTTTACAGTTATTTATAGTGTAGTTAATGAGTGGATTTTTACTCAAATATCAGTAGTTGATAGTTAACTCAGTTATTCGCAAATCTTGTCATTTGTTATTATGGTTTACTTGGCATTGAGCTTGATTTTTCACTCCGGTTTTTTTTTGTGTAATCAGGTTTTTAATAATGTTTGGGCTTAAAGATAAATGGTCTTTGTCTTGAATTATCATAGTTAATAATTTTTAAAAGAAAGGTTTTCATTTTTTTCTCTAGAATGAAGAATTAGATAAGAAGTATGCTGGTCTTTTGGAAAAAAAATGGACATCTGTTATTAGATTACAAAAGAAGGTAACTAAATCTTTTTTCTTTGAAGTTAGTTGTATTCAGTGTGTTATATGAATTTTCTGAAAATATTAAATTATTCTTCTGTATTAATTAATAATTATATCTAATCTTAAAAGGCAAATAAAAATACATTTTCTGTGCTTTTTGAAAACTTTAACCTAGACAGATCATTGCTGATACATGGTAACTCATGTATCCTGGGGTGCTGACTGGGTTGAATATGCGTAGTCCTGACTTTGAAGAATTGGTACTGAAAGAACTGATTGTGCACCAAGAAGGAACAAATGCATGGGGCCAGTGTGGTGCTGGAAAAAGAGCACTACAGTGTGCTCTTAGATAAGCCGTTTTTATCTCTGAGGTTTTCTTTTATTTTTATTTGTAAAGTGAAGACAACAAATAATATTCCAGTCCTACAGTGTAAACTTTATAAGTAAAGTTAGAATAAAGAAATAACATTGTTATAAGTTCACCCATGTAAAACTTCTGGAAAAGTACTTAGCAGGTGGTAGATGCTCCATAAATATTAGCTTTTATTATGAATATTATTACTAGCATATATAATGTAAACTGGTTTGGAAAGAATTTACTAAGAGTAGCAGCCTTAGAGGGACCAAGACAGGTTTACTGCTCTTCCTCTAATTAGAAGGAGAAAACTGTCACTAGATGTGAATTGAAATTTTTCTTTGAGTTAAATGGTTAAGACAATTGTACTGAATTTTTCTCACTTTTTAGGTTTGTCACACTGCTTACATTTTCATGATATACAAAATAAATCATTTTCACTTAAATCTGACATGTTAAGTATCCTGCATATATATATGCAAAATAAAGGCATATTTTTTTAAAGAATGTCAGAGACACTATTTTTATCGAAATCTATCTATATATAACTGCATGTTCTTTCTCAAGGTTATGGAATTAGAATCAAAGCTAAATGAAGCAAAAGAAGAATTTACGTCGGGTGGACCTCTTGGTCAGAAACGAGACCCAAAAGAATGGATTCCCCGTCCACCAGAAAAATATGCATTGAGTGGTCATAGGAGTCCAGTCACTCGAGTCATTTTCCATCCTGTGTTCAGTGTTATGGTCTCTGCTTCAGAGGATGCTACAATTAAGGTAGTTTCTTGTTAAAAGCAGGCTTAATTAGGTGAAAGAAATAAAAAGATCCTGAAAATGTCGACCTCAGCAGAGGAACAGGAGGGACTCTTTGAAACTGTCTAAGTGGTTTGGTTCTAAACCTTCAAGACAGAATTAGAATGAAATTTCATTGCACGTCCTCCAAGGCATGCTGCCAAATAAGTTCACTGATGAGTTTGAGAAAATGCAGTGTTACTAATTTAGTTTACGGTGGTAGGTCACCTTGTACTTGAATAATTTTTATTCTTGGAGGATTAAAAGTATGTGCCTTACTTTCAAGCATAGGTGATATGGGAAAATATTGGTTTACGAAACTGGTAATTCATAGGGAAGTTGTTTTTTTAAAAAAAAGCCAGGCACAGTGGTGCACGCCTATAGTCCTAGCTACAGTTGCCTTTGATCTGGGTGCAATAAAATGACAGTTGTATAAACAACCTACAGAAAGATAAGATAGTTAAAATATAGCTAGGCTTCTCTATTCTAAGTCTTAATTCAGATTAAGTTCCAGCTTTTAAGTTTCATTTTAAAGGTATAAATAAGGAAATGCGAGTAGATTGTATATATCACATAGCAGCAGTCCAGCCTAAAATGCAGGCATGACTTACTTAACCAATTAAATGTGACTATACTTAACCAATTCCTCAAATTAAACATTGTTTTACATTGTCCTTATGTGGTTTGTTTAGTTTCTAAATCAGTAACTTCCATCCTGTGGGCTGGTGATTTATGGAGGTGGGCTACAGAGTAATTGTGAGGGAGTCTTAAATTCATATGTGCATTGCATGTATCCGTAGGCTAAAATAATTATATGCCTAATACGTTAATATATTACTATTTTTTTCAAATGTAGGTAGACAGGTATTTAAATTATTGACTTCATGATAGTCTTTTGTCATTGTGTACTAAAAAACTGCACCTGCTACCAGTGAAGTTTAGGGGTGGAAGTAGGCATTCTTGAATATGTGGAAAACGCAGGCTTTTAACTGTTGATTTTGCAGCAGTGTTACCAAAGCATAAACAGAACTTTAAATGTGCCATCTTGAAATGTATCTTTTTAAAAAACTTTGAAATATTAATAAATGTAGTTGGGTGTGTAGTCGCGCCTGTAGTCCTGGGAAGGTTGCTTGAGTCCAGGAGTTTGAGACCAACCTGGCCAAGATAGAGAAACTCCATCTCTAACAAAATTAAAAATAAATTTTAAGAACATTTTTAAATTACCAATGGAAGTTTAAAAATTTTCCATTTATAATCATACCACATATCACAGCGAGTTCTCCTTTCCATTTAGTATTTATTTAGATGTGCACATGTGGTTGTTTCATTAATGAAAAGCAGTTATATGTAGTTTAGTTAACTTTTTGATTAAATTTACTTTCGAGAGATCTTTCTTTGTTTCTAATGAATCATAATTTTAATCACTTTAACCTGATCATTTTATTTATATACAGATGCTTTATAGGGTAGCTAGTGGTTAAGGGCACTGACTAAGTTCAAGTCTCGACTCCACCACTTAATAATGTCATTGTGTGCAAGTTCCTTTTCTTTGCTCCTCTTTCCTTATCTGTTAAATAAAGATAATTAATAAATGCTTACATCATAGGATTTTAGGAGGATTAAATGAATTAGTACATAGAAACTGCTCGAAACAGTTCTGGCCATATACTAAAGGAGCACTTAATGTTAGCAGTATGTCAGCCCCGTTAACAAGTTGTCTTTCTTTGGACTTCTTAAGTTATTTCATCATCTATTATAAATAATGTTCTTTATTATTTAAGGAACATTAAATACGTACAGGCTTTTCATCATAAATTATTTCCTTGGATATTTTGTGGAATGAAAGAAGTGTTTCTACTCGACTTCCATGCCTTTTCTTTCTTCACTAGTGGTAAAGCTAGACTCAAGCGATCCTCCTACCTCATCCTCCCAAGTAGCGGGGACTACAGGGTTACACTGCCATGCCCAGCTAATGTTTTTATTTTTTGTAGAGATGGGGTCTTGCTCTTGCTTAAGCTAGAACTCCTGGCCTCTTGAACTCTTGGCCTCAAGTGATGCTCCCTCCTCAGCTTCCCAAAGTGCTAGGATTACAGGCATCAGCCACTATGCCTGGCCAAAGCTGGGTTGTTTCTAAATGACAACGGTGACAGAACAACTTTCCAAACCACTCAAAAGAGAACATAAAATGTTCTGTAATTTTATGACTATCTTGGGCGAAGTGCTTGATATATTTAAGGCTCAATTTTCTCATTTGTTGGGGAGGTGGATTAAAAATATCTATGTCAGGCTGGGCATGATGGCTTACACCTGTAATTCTAGCACTCTGGGAGGTTGAGGTGGGAGGATCGCTTGAGGTTAGGAGTTCAAGACCAGCCTGAGCAAGAGCAAGACTCCGTCTCTACAAAAAAGAAATAGAAAAATTAGCTGGGCATGGTGGCACATGCCTGCAGTCCAGCTTCTGGGGAGGCTGAGGCAGGAGGATCGCTTGAGCCCAGGAGTTTGAGGTTACAGTGAGCTATGATGATGCCACTGCGCTCTAGCCAGGGCAACAAAGTGAGACTCTGTCTCTAAATAAATGTCATAATATTCTTCAGTGTGAAATAATGTATAGCTAATGTATATAATAGTAAATGCCTGGTAGGTAGATGGCAACTAATGTTACAGTTACTAATAACAAAACTTTAACATTGTATTATGTTAAATAATTCCTCGTGCATTTGGTAAATAAAACAGGTTTGTTCCTTTTAAAGCCATTCGGTTATATTTATGTCATCAACGTTTGAACTCTAAATAATTTATGAAAAATTATAGAGGATGTATGTTCAGAACAGTTAATGACATTATTTTTAGTTACATCATTTAAATTTTGGAAATGTTATATCTGGTTGTCATTTAGAACCGATTTTAATATTAAAAAATTAACAACAAATGAAAATGAAAACTGTGTTAAACTAATAAGCAAATGAAGGATTGCTAACCCTAATATACAGTATAAAGAATTCAAACAAATATGAAAAGCAGCAACTTCTCATGAAAGAAGAAACAGTAGCTAACCAATGATAACAAGAGTTTTGACCATAATACTAATAGTAGAAGAAATGCAAATTAAAATTACTATATATATCAAACTGCCAAGATAGTTTACCTATTAAACAAGAATGCCCAGTTGTGATAAGAGGTTGATGAAGGAGGCATTCTCATTATATTTGATACTTCTTATAGGAGAGCAATTTAGCAGTTATATGAAGGGCTTAAAACCCTTATACTTTTTGACCCACTAATTTTTTTTCACCATCACTGTCTGACCTTAAGTATTATAAAATGAGTACAGATTTTTTTTCAATATTTAAGGATGTTCACCATAATGTTTTCTATAATAATGAAAATGTTTAGTCAACAATAGGAATTCCTTTAAAAGTAATGTAATGTTTGCTAAGTTTTAATGGCATGGAGAAATACTTATGGTAAGAAGCAGAGAGAAAAATGGGATAATGAAATATACGCGTACAGTCACTATGCTTAAAAAAATAGGAAAACCATGCTATTGGTAGGATAATGTATATTTTTATTGCTTTTATATCAGTACATTACAGATTTTTTATCCTGAGCACTTACTACTTTTATAATCAGACAAAAGGTAAATAACAACTAAAAAAATAAAAGTCATATGACTCATTTAAAATTTTTGAACTAACACTAAAATGCATTTGCTCACCATTTATGAAGAGACAATGGTTCATTTTCTGGATATATTTATTTTAAAGAAAATGCTTTAGTCTTCTTTAATGAATGCATGGGAAGAAACTTAACTGAAACTTGGGAGTGAATGTCAAGATCATACCTTATTTATTTTCAGTATGTAAAATAAAAATCTGAACTTTCGGTGTTGAAATTAAACATTTAGATACCAAAATTCAACAGAGATGTTATGAGATCAGTACCGTTCATGAACATAGATGGAGTATCCTTAACAAATCATAAGCAAACTGAATCTAGCAATTCTTAAAAAGGAGAATTAATACATCATAACCAAGTAGGATTTATCCCAGAATGCAAGATTGGTTTCACATTTGAAAATCAATTAGTATAATATGCCATATCAACAAAAAAAAAGTAATGGTTCAGAAAAAAATTGGATAAAATAAATCCCAATATCCATTCATGACAAAAATTCTTAACAAGCTAGGAGTAGAATGGGGCTTCCTTAACTTGATCACCTGATTAAAGGTAAAGGTATATGAAAAACCTATAGTAGGTATGATACTTGATGGTGAAAAACTGGATGCTTTCACCCTAAGTCTTAGGTGAAAGATCCATTTGGCTTCCTGGATCCTTGAGTGTGGCCTTTTGACTGAATCAAAATTTTATGGAACAAATCCTTTTAATAAAGGGATTTGTTCTGTGAAGTTTGGATTTGATGGAGGGGTTGCACTTGGGGATCTGGAGGGCCACATGTGGCCTTGGGGCCACAGGTTCCCCACCCCTGCCCTAAGATCAGTAACCAAGGCCAGGATGTCCAGTCTCACCACTCACATTCACCATTGTATTGGAATTCCTGGCCAGCGCGGTAAGGAAGATTAAAAAATCAAAAGGCATACAAATTGGAAAGGAAGAAATGAAACTGTCTTTTTTTGCAGACGACATGATCATGATCTTTTACATAGAAAATCCCAAAGAATCTACCACAAAAAGCTACTAGAACTATGACTGAATTTAACAGAATCACAGGATACAAGGTCAATGTACAAAGAGTAACTGTACTTCTATAAACTAGCGATGAATAATTGAAAGTTGAAATTTAAAAATACTGCTTACAGTAGCATCAAAAAAACTGGAACTGGGCATGGTCCCAGCCACTTTGGAGGCTTAGGCATGAGGACCGCTTGAGCCCAGGAGTTCTGGGCTGTAGTACGTATGCTATGCCAATCAGGTGTCCACACTAAGTTCACATCAGTATGGTGACCTGGGAGCAGGGAACCACCATATTTCTAAGGAGGGATGAATAGGCCCAGGTCGGAAATGGAGCAGGGAGGTCAAGACTCCTTTGCTGATCAGTAGTGATACTGCCCCTGTGAATAGCCACTGTACTCCAGCCTGGGCAACATACCGAGAACCCGTGTCTTTTAACATTTAAAAACAAACGAACAAACAAACAAAAAAACTCCAAAAACCTGAAATACTTAAGGATAAATAGAACATGCACAGAATTAAACACGTAGTAATCACTTTTATGTAGAAGTACTTGAACATTTAAATGGTAAAAAAATTTGGTTTATATTGGGAAGAGTAGGTAAGTTTTCTTTCTATAAAAGAAATGTTTCTACAAGATAGTTTATTGTTCTTAAGTGCATTTTTATGTAGTTGTGATCACATGTGTAAGTTTGTGTTCTTTTTTAACGTAATATGATTAACGTAACATGCCATAAATTCCCTACAGATGCAAATTTTCTATTTAGCCATTCCCCTAATGTTGGATATTTAGATTGTTTTTGGGTTTTCAAAATGAATTTTCTAAGTTTCCCTAAATTTAAATTTGTTGATATACAGCCTACCGCAGATAAATTTGTACTTATTGTGGGAAGAATGGAATCAATTGTTTGCTTGTAGAGCATGGAATTGGTGTTGGTTAAAGATTGAACTTCAAGACTAGCATTTGGCCAAAAGAATGAAAGTTTAGTATGTTCTCGAGTGGGATTTGTTTGTGTGTTTATTCTTGACAACTCATTATTTCTGTTCTTTTAGAAAACTTGTCTTTTAAAAATGTGACTGTTATTTCATTTTTAAAAACCAAAATGACATATGCTTTTGTTAATTTGCTGTTCATTCACAGTTTACATCTTACTTTTCTTGGCCCCTTAGATGTCTGAGTTCTAGTCTAACAGAATTGAGTATTCCTCTGTTAGCCCCTAATACTGAGCATATAAATACCTGTCATGGCCCCTGCAAACATTTTTTTTTTTGTACTTAAACTCCTTATTTACATGTCTATTGCCTGCTATCAGACTGGGAAGGGACTTTGTCTTGTGGCTTTATATACCTAAGCACTAGCATAATTAGGTATGGTACCTAATATGTAATAAATGTGGTAGTAGAGACCTATTTTAATAGTAGCAGCATCAGTTTTCTCTATAGAAAAGCCAATTTGTACTTGAAGATGTGATATTTCTAAGACAGTTATCCTTTGTTACTTGTTCAGTTAATTAGTCAGTAAGGTGCCAGACTGGCCTGCTTGAGTACAAATGTGAAACAAGAAAAGAGTGATGGTGTTGGTGTTAACCAGTTTTCTGCTTACTTGACAGGTGTGGGATTATGAGACTGGAGATTTTGAACGAACTCTTAAGGGGCATACAGACTCGGTACAGGACATTTCATTTGACCACAGTGGCAAGCTTCTGGCTTCCTGTTCTGCGGATATGACCATAAAACTATGGGATTTTCAGGGCTTTGAATGCATCAGAACCATGCACGGTAAGGGGTACAGGATAGTACTTTAATAGTGATTTCTAACATGGCATTTTAGAGAAAATACTGTTTTCTAACAGTGTGCAGGTTTCCTTTATTCAACTCTTAATTGTCTGTATCTGTGGAGAAGTATATGATGTAGGTAGTCCATGGATAAGCCATGGTAGTTGAGAGTTGTTTCTGTTACAGAGTTTTAAGTATCTCTTAGTAGTTTACATAAAATATTTAATTTGTTTTCACAAGTATTTTTGGATGAGAAAAACTGCCAAGTAGTGTATCAGTCTTTGAGAAAAAGGGAAAATGAAGTTACTGGTTGGTCCCTGCCCGCCTTCCCCAGCCAATTAGGAAAGCGAAGACCAGAGAGGGTAGGTACAGTGAAAGCTGGAACCCAGATTCTGTTGCTCACTTTTAAATGTTCCATGTCTACTGTACTTTCATTGTTAAGTTGTTTTCCAGGTCTTATCGTGGGGACTATTTTCTGAGGCAATGTGGTTTTGTGGCAAGAGCATGGGCTTTGGAATCAGATTATCTGGGTTCAGATTCCTACTTGTTTAATTATGATATTAGGAAATTTAGGAACCTCTTTCATCTGTAAAATAGAGGGAGTAATACCTAAGGCATAGAGTTGTCATGAGGATAGAATGAAATCATATACTTAAATCATCTTGGTATAATAACTGGCACATAGGAGGTGCTCACTAAATAGGGATTTTTGTTATTTCTTTAAACATGGTGAAAGTTGTATGTTGGGATTTTGTACAAGGAAAACATACCATGTTAGTAATAAACATTTTTAAAAATAGATTATCTAGTGATGTTAGCATATGAATATGCTATGTGAGTACCTAGAGGGGGTAATTTGAAGGGTGTAATTTTACCCCAAAACTAAATGCATTAGGGAAGTTTACTAATTAAAGGCATTCTGGTGTATCCTTTTTTGTAAAATCTGTTATTTATGTTTCTTTAAGTTGCCTGTATCTTGTTGCTCTAATTGTAAAGAGTTCTCTCTAACCATTGTATGTTCCTTGAAATTATATATTTATAAGGACTCTCTATGGCTTTTTCCACAAAGAATAGCTAATTGGGAATGTGGATAATATATATGGAATAATGCATTTTTTTAACCCTGTCAAAAAAAAGATAATTCTCAACCACTATTTTAAATGGAGAACCAAATCCCCATTTTTCTTTTCTATTCTGTACCATAGGAAATTTTGTGTTTTCCTAGTGTTCATATATAAACATTCACATTCACTGAAGTATATGACTATACTCAAATACTGATAATGCTGATGCCTTGTGATTTAAAAACAATTGTACAGGTTGAAATTTAATCATAACAAAGCTAACTGTTAATTTCTTTATGGATTGTTAAGTTACTAATTTCTTAACTTTGTTGTGTAAATCCAGGTTTCTAACCAAATTTTTGTAAAACCCAGTGTATTTAAAACTTGGTGTGATGTTTGAAATCCCATGGTAAACTGAGGTTTAATTGCTCTTGGTGCTGTATCACTTAATATATTGCTGTGTTATGTGTTTTAGGCCATGACCACAATGTTTCTTCAGTAGCCATCATGCCGAATGGAGATCATATAGTGTCTGCCTCAAGGGATAAAACTATAAAAATGTGGGAAGTGCAAACTGGGTAAGTAGGTTTAGTTGAAAAGGCATCAGCTAAAGACATATTTTAAAAAAACCAAAATTGTGTTCTGAGTGTTTCAGTAATTTTGGCTTTAACCTCGAATGATCACCATGACAATTGTATTTTATTCTTAAAAGCGAAGTTTGATCTCTAAAAGTCTTCCCAAAAAGGAACACAGAGACATTAAAAGAAGAGACTCCTTGTCCTTGAGAGCCGTTTCTGTGTAATGGCTTATTTTCTCTGTGGTCTTTTAGGTGATCTCTCTGTGGGTTTAAATTAACATTTGTGCTAGTATGCGCTTGTTAGGCTCAATTTGGTTGTGCTTAGAATTACACCTGTTTGTTGTAATAAAACCTTAACCTGCTGGTTTTATTCAGATTAGCAGATCATAGCTTTTCTTCAACATGGCTAGAAATATTTTTGTTAGGTTTATTGTATGTGTTTAATAGTTTTGAAAGATTTTATTTCTTAAATATATCTTACCTTCTAGATTTGTTGATTTGATTAGCTCCTTAATGATATTCCTATCAGCTTATTTTAACTGATATTTGACTTTCTGGCTTGTCATCTGTCCCCATCTTTTATGAACCTGAATGGTACATTTATTTTGTTGACTTGTATCTGATTTCATCACAGTGCATGGCTATTTTTGTGTCACTTCTGAGAAGTGTCCTGATGATTGTCATTCGCAATGTAAATTATTACTTATATTGACAGCTACTGTGTGAAGACATTCACAGGACACAGAGAGTGGGTACGTATGGTACGGCCAAATCAGGATGGCACTCTGATAGCCAGCTGTTCCAATGACCAGACTGTGCGTGTATGGGTCGTAGCAACAAAGGAATGCAAGGCTGAGCTCCGAGAACATGAGCATGTGGTAGAATGCATTTCCTGGGCTCCGGAAAGCTCATATTCTTCCATCTCTGAAGCAACAGGATCTGAGGTACTGTGTGATTTATGTATCATTTCATGATTTCATTGCTAATGTCTTCATGAAAGATAACTTTTCTGGTTCTCAATTTCAGGGTGGTTAATGCGTTTAAAAATCTTGATCCCAGAATTCTGAATCTTGAAACTCTTTTTCCAATTTGCTGATGTATTTATATTTTTTAGCCAGTGGTTATTATTGCTGCCAGCCAACCCTTGCTTTGATGTATAATGGGGATTCTCCTGAAGAGTAAAAGTGGTTAATTAAATTTATCAGAGATGCCATTGTTATAAGAGTATACCAATGTAAAATCAAACTTGTGAGAGAGGTTAAGGTTATCTTTTAGAATAATAGCCTTTGTTAATGAGCATAATTATTTATTTATAAATTTATGGCAAAATGGCGTTCAGTATTTAAATATTTACTTTACATGAATATTTCATATGGAGGTCTGCGATACTCTTGATCATTTAAAAGTACAGCTGAGTCTGGAGTTTTAATACATTTCTTCGTGGTTCTTAATGTGTGTTCTTTGTGATTTCAGTCTTTATGATGGTATTCACCTTAAAAATAAATACCTGGCCAGGCATGGTAGCGCACCTGTAGTCCCAGCTACTCAGGAGGCTGAGGTGGGAGGATCACTTGATCCCAAGAGTTCGAGTCCAGCCTTGGCAACAAAGTGAGACCCAGTCTCTAATAAATGAATGAGAATGTTATTTCTGTGAATGGGCCAAAAGTGACCACATTTCTTTTTATAGAAGCATTCTTAGCATGGGTTTTTAAAAACTATATTTTAATAAACATTCATCCTTGCCCCAGAAGGAGCAAAAAATATATATATATATATTTTAAACAAAGGAAGAAATCCGTCCCGCCTTGCGCACCCAATCTCGATTATTTTTCTAAATGAAGCTTCCATTGTGATGTCTATTTTGGTTGGCCCATTGCATTTTCAAATTCTTTTTACTGCCCTCTAGTGGTTGTTACTTACCATAGGTCATAAATTTGTGGCTGGACTTTATAAAAGCTGAATTAAATCGTTTTAAAATCCTTCTTGATTACTGAAGTCTTGAGTAAATTTATCATCTATTGGTATTATAGAGACTGAATCTTAACCTCAGTGAAGATTTTTTATTCTTTTATTTTCTGGGTCCTTCCCGTGTAGCCTAGGTATGGTGTTAGAACACTTATATATTTCAATAGATAAAAACAAATTGCGTTGTTATAAATTGGATATATAGATCATTACTACATAGAAGCAATTTAAAATCCTTACCTAACTTCTTGCATGGGAAACTTAATTTTTATATGTTTTTTGTAGACTAAAAAAAGTGGCAAGCCGGGGCCATTCTTGCTGTCTGGGTCCAGAGACAAAACTATTAAGATGTGGGACGTCAGTACTGGCATGTGCCTTATGACCCTTGTAAGTTTGTGTAATCCCACTGCTTCTTTTGCATCTTCATTGTGTTTAATACCTTTTTGGATTAGATGCTTTGTGATATCTTATTAAATAATCTGAATTACTCTGGCCTTTGAAATACTTCATAAAGGTTCTTTTCCTTAAACTTTTGTAATTCCATTGTTATTGTGATATGAAAGTTATTTCTATAGAATATTGTGTTATATAAAGAATCTATAAAGCCAGTCAGTGCTGGTAAGGAGATCGTATATCTTTAAAAATTGTATAATATCTCCTATGGAGAAGAAACAGTATTCTTATAGACTCATTCATTTTTTAAGATGTTTGTTTCTTTTACTGTATTTATATTAATCCTTTTGACTATTATCTCTTTGTCCGCGTGGTGTAGTTTATTTGGTTTATTTTACTATTCTGAAATTAATGGTTCTAGCTTTATGATTTGGAAATTCTTATTTCATTTTAGGAGCATCTAGATTTCTATATGAGGATATATAAATGTTAGTAAGGGATTGTGGACATTCTTGGAGTTCTTGTGCCTTTAGGAGAACTCCTAAAGGAGTTCTAAGGGGATCTGTGGATAATCAGTAGTAGTTTTTATAATTTGGCATCCATGTTTGTTTAGATACTCTTTAAGTGCTAACCATACCTTGAAGTCTGTCTGTAGAGTATGACAGACAACATATGGAAACATCATCAAGAATTGATTACAAATTAAACTCTCCTCTAGTAGTATTCTGAGCTGAGTTCAGTTATACTATGTTGCTGTTAGAAAAGATGATATACATTGAAAAATCAAAAAGCATGCTTTCCCCTTCTGTAACCGCACAGGTCACCATGAATTGCCCCAGGGGGTTTCTGGCTTCTGTTTTTCAGCTAAGGGAGTACTTTTTTTCTGCTTTATTTTGGTGTGGCCACAAGAGATGTGATTTGACTTTTTGTTGAGGCTTCTACCTCTAGTGATTGGTGACTTTTATATGTCACTTGAATAGACCACAGTATTTTAAACAAGGGCAAAGGCAGAGTAAACCAAGGCAAAAGATATGTCACTTTATTGTGCCCTTTTTTTCATTAAAATAGCTTTTTTATTCTTTTTACAAAAGCAATATAGTCATTTCCATTGCAGAAAAATTTAGGAATATATGGAAAAGCTAAAGGAAGAAAATAAAAATCACCCTCAGATCACTCTACCATATCTAATAAAACCTTCCAGGTGTATTTATCTAGACTAGAGCTATCCAATATAACCGTCTGCAATGATGTTCTGTATCTACACTGTCCAACATGGTAGCTACTAGCCACATGCAGCTATTGAGCTTTTGAAATGCTAGTGAGACTGAAGAACTTAATTGCCAATTTGTGTTTAATTTTAATTAGGCACATGTGGCCATGTTGAACTGAGTAGTTCTAAAACTTTTTCTTAATATGTAGATGAATGTGGTGTTTTTTATAAAAATGATATCATACCATATATATTGCTTTGTAGCAAACTTTTGTCAACTAAATCTCTGGTTAATTTCAAGAAACAGAACTGCTGGGACAGAGGATATGAAGATGGTTGGATAGATAATGTAGTGAATGCCTGTGTATTCTTCACCTTGTCACCAGTTGTTAATTCGTGTGTGTGTGTGTGTGTGTGTGTGTGTGTACGTTTTGCTGAACCATTTGAGAGTTCTTGTAGACATCATGACACGTTACCCCAAATATTTTAGTAGGTATCTCCTAAGAACAAGAGTATAAAACCACAGTGAAATTAATCACACTCATTAACATTGATATACTATATATGTTTTCTCCAATGATCGCAATAATGTCCTTTATAACTTCTTTTTTAAGCTTTGTCCAGGATACAGTCAGAGATCATACTTTGCATTTACTGGTCATGTCTTGTTAGTTTTCCCATTTGCTTTAATCTAGAATGCCCTAGACTTCTTATTTCTTTTTGTCTTTTGCTGTCTTTGGCTGTTTTTGGTGTATATAGTTTTAATGTAATGTGTTATTTCATAAATGGTATTTAAACTTTTTTCTTTTTACTAAGTCAAATACCTTTTTGTTTTAAAGGTGGGTCATGATAACTGGGTACGTGGAGTTCTGTTCCATTCTGGGGGGAAGTTTATTTTGAGTTGCGCTGATGACAAGACCTTACGTGTATGGGATTACAAGAACAAGCGATGCATGAAGACCCTCAATGCGCATGAACACTTTGTTACCTCCTTGGGTATGTACGAATTATGCAGTTTCTGAACATTAGATTTTGGAGTGCCAGATATAACAAAGTTTTACATAACCACGTGGACTTTGCCAGGTAAGAAATAACCATGTGCTTTCAGGGCAGAATAGAGAAGGCAGGTTAAAATTTTGTGGATTCCTACCATTTGTTTTAAATTCTCCTTTCCTTAACTCTCTTTCTGTCATTAGCCTTAAAATAAAAAAATTACTTTCTCCATTGCACAACATTGGTTTTGGAAATTAAAATTGTGAAGAGGATACTTACTGGCCACTCTGACGGGTAATTTTTCTCCCCTACTAGTTTGTAAGTTTCTCAAAAGAAATTTTACTCAACCTTTCCCTCTGACAAGTATATACTATCATGTACTAGAAACTCAGGGAGTTGTATTTAAGTTTAATAAACATCCTGGGAATCATCTGGCCTTGACTCAGAATTTAAGATAGTGAATACAGTAAAATATAGTACACTAATGCCTACCTCACAGGATTGTTTCAGGGATTAAGCATGAATACAAAGCATTTCTACTCTGCCTGGAACATCGTGTTCAATAAATGGACATGCTGAGATTATCCTTCTTGTTGTTAGATTTGAGTCCCATTTGGAATGGGACAAATGGGAGTAGGCATTTTTACTAAGGTGATAATATAGAATTTAATCATTGAGTCTCAGTTTCCCTAACCCAGTTGGTAAACTAGATATTTCCTGGGATTGTGGGTATGTTAGAGAAACATGGATATTCTGGCTCTTGAACTTGCTTACTGTGTGGCTTATTGTATCTGGCACAATATGATTTTAAAATAAGCCTTTCATTTTCTTTCAGATTTCCACAAGACGGCACCCTATGTGGTTACTGGCAGTGTAGATCAAACAGTAAAGGTGTGGGAGTGCCGTTGATTGAGTCTCATTTGGCCCCTCCTCCCTTTTTTCCTCTGGATGCACTCTGATGATACCATGGTTACCCCATTGAGCTCTGTTTAAATAAATATTGTCCTTTCATGTAAATTATTCTGGATGTAGATTGAGCTTATTAAATGTTACACACAAAGTATTCATGCATGGTGAATCCAAATTGTATACTGTAAATTTACATACGTTGTCTAGAAGTACCATAGGGTTTAAAAACCTGGGCTGGCATTGGTCACACCAGGCCTAAGAAGGCAGAAGTTGAAAAAAATTGAACTAGGGCACTAAACTGAATAGTTGACAGTGTCATTTTATGTTGGATTATTAATTCTTGTTTTTCTTTCTGCTATCTGTTGGTGCCTGACTTGATGGCCTCATTTGGGGAAAAGTGGTGGTTATTAGGGCTTTTTCTGAAATGTGTATCTATGTAACATCACTTAAGTGTGCTTAATAAATCTTTAAGGATGTTAGATAATTTAAAGGCTACAATTCGAAATCTTCTGAACCATCTATGTAATTAATGGGGATTACACATTGGAATTTTTGTCATGACACATTTGCCAAATGAGTAGGATTCATTTGTTTTGGCAGCCTGTCAAGCAAAGGGTAGTGGTATATTTATGTAAGAAAATGACTGTAAATCTCAAATAAGAAAAATCTCAGCAGCTAATAGCAACTTGTTTATTTCATTTGGGTCTTGATGCTTTGTAAACAGGTTAAAAAACACTGTCATCCTCTAAGCTTCTATTTTCCACACTAGACATACTTCTAGTTGTATTCTCCATATTATTAGACTGTATAGTGACGTGACTTCCAAGTAGAATTTGATCTTTCCATTGAGTGTGTCATGGTACAAATCACTATTTGTTTTTGATGTTTTTTAGGGATGTGCAATGTGCATTACAATGACAGAGAAATACTGAAAAGGTTATGTTTGCCCATTTTAAAGGAGTGGGAGAAATACAGCAGTTTGTTTTTCAACATGAATCTGATATCAATTTGAACTGTGTTTTACTTAAAAGTTTATAAAATGACAGGGTTTAATGGAGCGTGCATAAAAAATGTACTGTGTTTTCACCTTTGGTTTATCTATAAATGTTTATAAGTATATGGGCCTATCTATTAGTGGATAAGTCTGTATGTGTATATCACACGCGTCCACCTCCATGTCCTTGGTCCTGGGGTTTTGAAGAAGTGCTAAAACAGACAAGTAGAATAAATCTCACTGTGGAATGCCATGCTTTAGAACAAACCCTTGCTGATCTGAATTCTTCTGAAAACTAGGTCTGACTCTGTGGGGATTTTTTCCAGCTGAAGGAAAATCACTTTCGTTATTTCCCCCTCTAATTTGGTCATTCGGCATTTTACACATCCTGGATATATTGTATATTTTGATCCAAAGTTATTACAAGTAGGTGTAAGAGAATTTTTATCCACGACTTCTGGAACACTATGCATTCCATTGTCGATTATTAATAAAGAATTCCGTTGCTTAGCTAACCAACATTTTTTTTAAAGAAAGTTGTTTGAAAAGTTAACAGAACAATGAAATAACAATGACAGTTTAACAAATTTATTCTGAATTTCATTTTATTCATTTGTGTAATATGTGAGTTTTTAAATGTCCCTTTTAGTATTTAATGGAAATTTGGTTCCTAAAAAAGACAAAGGGTGGGAGTTAGCGTCCTGTAGGTAGACACGCAGAGACTAGGCCATGTGATCACTAGAAGCAGCTTTATGTCTAGCTTGTGTCTTTTTGTTTGTTTGCTTGTTTGTTTTTAATAATTCCTGAGAGAGGTCTCTGGAAGGGAAAGTGTTTTTGAGAACTAATGGCTATTTTTGAGGACAAAAATTACATCTTAAGCTAATTCCTTAAATACAGTAGATTAACTTTCGGAACATTATTGCCTCACAATCCTGCTTACACTGACAAGTCTTTCCCCCCCCTCCTTCTTCTGACTGGATTTTTCTACAGAAACTATGGAAAATATCTTTGTTCTTGTTTGCTGCTATTTCCTGTCCTATTTTGAGAAATATAAATACATAGAAATGGTGCATCTTAACATTTGTTTGTACATGTATAAATGTCTTGTATTTTAATTCATTTTTAGCATGAATTGTTTAAGGGTAAGCCACAACATCTAGAAATCACTCACAGATATGAACCATAAAGGAAAAAATGGTACCATTGTAGGAGGAAACGATTTCTTCCCCTGCAGCATACAGTGACTTTCGTTGACAGAGGAGGAGAAACGATGACTCTGTAAACAAAGTTATCCTTACTTGGGAGATTGCCACAACCTGCTGCTTAGTTGAGTTACCAGACATCCTCCATTTAAGAAGCAGCGAACATTGAATCTCAGGGATGGTCCACAACTGGATCCAAACGTAATGAGCCCTGTTTGAATAATGAAGGGGGTGGGGGAAAGCAATCCATCTACAATCTGGAATCAGATTTGCAAAGGTTTCCTGCACTGTTGTCTGACACTGCCCTGTTGATGCCCTTTCTGACTCTGTGTTCTCTGTTTTCTCTGTCTGCTGTCTAACCCTGTGCCTTGCCTGGGATAAGGACAATGATGAGGTTACTGGTTTGGATTGTAAGTAGGACTTTATTAATTGGTTTAGAGGTTCACTGCTGCTTTGTCACTTTCTCAATCAAATTGGCCACTTATTTAAGAAATAAAAAGCTGGTAGAATTGCATCCTCAGATGATTATTGACTTTGTGTGTGTGTGAGAACAGACATTCCAGTGCCACCCTAATATAATGTGCCCAAGAAATCCTAGCTGCACTCTTCCGGAGTGCAAGCCATGGAAACTGGTGTAGACATCACTTGGAGACTAGTTGCTTGTTGACACGGCATCTTGCACTTTAGGAGACTAAGACCGTCCTGTTATGTCTATGTGTGGTGTGACCAGTGGTGTGCCCAGAGCACTACTCTAAAAATCCCTAGTGTTAGCAAGTCATCTGGGGCTGGGAGCGCTCACTGTAGTCTTTGGAAGCTTTGGCTCTAGATTCACCAAGCCCAGTCTCCTTACTGTTGGTGCCCTGCTCACCTGTTTGCCTCTTTCTGTTCCTGTGTGAACTTCCCAGTAATATCACTCATTAAATAGTTTTTTTTAAGTTTATTTAAAGAAAAACTATTTAAAGGATACTTTGTTTGTTGGCAGTGGTGGCTTGATAATCCTTAAGCAACTGAAGTTAAAATTTTTGAAGGAAAAGGCACTTAAAATGGTTACTCTTTCTGTCCAGCTGTATATAAGTCCAATGTGTTAATTAATCGAGATGACGCAAAGAAGAATCTAGTAGGGAAGCGACATGTACAAAATTGGTGGGAAAAAGGTTTTAGGTTTTTTTCCAGTGGGGTGGGGTGGGGGGGCAAGCTGGATTTACAAGTCACGACTGAACTGAACGGGCCTTTTTATCTTTCCACTATATATCATGGAAGTAGCTGCTTTCTTGTCCTGCCTATCCTTCAGGCATCCCTAAAGCTCACTCTGAAGATGTTAGAAACACACAAAATCTTCGCATTAGAAGTTGATCCTGACACTGACATGAAGGCAAGCATTGATTTCATATGAACGTTGCAGAGGTGGTAATTGAGAAAACAGTTCCCCAGATTGTAAGAGTTAACTGAAGATATTGACACAATTTTAAAAAATCAGTAAAGGAATGTATATAATATTGCTCTTGTGTTTTACAGTAAGATTTGTTGCTCAGACTGTGTAAAACAAAATTTATTCATGTTTTCTGCATATTAAAAAATCTTATTGTACCAATTGGTAAACTATTAAATGCCTATAAAACTAGATGTGATTTTTTTTTTTTTTTTTTTTTTGTCTTCTTGTGCACAGATGAAATCCTGATAGGAAGTGGGGCTGCCTGCATGTAGTGCCAGTCATAGAAAGAGTAAGACACAAATTGGTCGCAGGGCAGCTGGGCCTTGATTTTCTTGCGTTTCTTTAGGGCAGTGCCGGCACTGGCTTTCCTGTGTCCCTTCCCCGTTTGGAGGAAGGAGCACCACAGTGTGGGCTCTTGCATGGTGCACTGCACTTGCACAAGGCAGACTGGCTTGGGCAGCTACAGCCCTTCAGTAGCCCATTTCATTCTGACACAGTGACTATAGCTGAAGCCAGGAATGGTGTGTCATAGCCCCTTTTGCAGAGTTGGCCTCTATTGGGGTCAGAGCCCAGAGATAAGGGGCCCCCTTGGTTCTGTTCATGAGTAAGCCTCTTATCCTGCTCAGTGGTCTTAGATTCATGAAAATCCTTAATATTGTTTTCAGTTTTGTTTGAAACGTACTAAAATAAGTCTTCATCATTGCCCCAGGGCTCTCTGTGTGCTTTACACATGTTGGCTGTGTCTTGCCTGTCCTCCACAGACTGCTGCTCAGCTAGTGTCCTTAGTGTCTTCAGGGCTCCCATGAAGTCCCCAGGCTTTTTTCATGTACAAAGGACAGATGTTGAATCATGTATTGGCTCTTTTCTTAGAGCCCAGTTGTTTTCCTATCTCCTATTGGGGGTAGCCTCCCCTAAAATGGGAAGCAGGGCCCAAAGCAACAAAGTAATTTGCCTTACGTTAAGTTTCCTACATTGTACAGCTTTTCTGTTTTCTTGCAGGGTTCCTCTTTTTTCCCCTTCCCCTAGGCTGACACCCAGGTGAGGGGGCCTGACCATTTTTCCCAATGGGTAGAGTTCTAGTTTTAGTGTCATTCTGAAATGCTCTTGACTGTTCAAAGCCTGTTGAATAACTCAGTGTTGGGTGTCCCGCATCAAGCCTCCTTCCAAGATTCATGGACATGTCTGTCCTTTGATACTGGGTGAGGGGCAGGAAGGTAGAAGACATGGGGGGGGAGGAGAAGCGCTGCATCCTAGGTGTGGGTGCTCTGTCCATGTTTAGTCTTGAACTCCTGGCTGGTGAACAACCTGACTTGTGTGCAGACACAATTCTCAACTTCTGAGATACCAGAATCCTCTAGGACAGCGATTCCAAAAGAGCTCTTTAGAAATGCAAAGTGTATTAAGTTCAGGATCTTGAAGGAAAAAAAAACAAATTGTAAGGCCCCACCTCAGATGTACTGAATCTGAAACAGGGTGGAGCCTATTTTATTTTCCTGATTATCTGTTCTAACAAGCCCTCCAGAGGATTCTGAGGCAGGCTCAAGTTTGAGAACCACTGATCTAAATGATTCAGCTTCTCACCAGAGAAATTTGGGGAAAAGTTACTGGTCCCGGGCCCCACGGCTGGGTGTGAGCTCTCTTTAACTTCACTGGACACAAGGAGTCTGTTCCTTTGTGAGCGTTCCTATGGTCATTCCTGAAGTCTGGCCATTGGTGCATGTGGAGGGGGAGGGACTAGCGGAGGGAAGAGACCTGGTGCTCTGAATGCCACTGTGGTGCACACCCTTTCTCATGCAGCCCCGCTGGTGGGCACTAGTGCATGTTAAGGACAGGAAAACTGAGGCTCATGTGAGGTGGGGGTCACATGCCAAGGGTATTGCAGCTAATTAAAGGGTGAGCCGGGACTGGCTCTTTCCCTTACCTGTTTCTGCATTGTAACACATTTTAACTATTTAAGTGTACAAAGGACGTTTGGACATTTTAAAAACTTTCTGGCCATTTTAATAATGCAGGAAAGACCCTCATCCCATCCCTGAGCCCTTTGTATCACCACATTGTACCCCACTGCTGACCCATCATGGGATGGCCATTAGGAATGGGGGGACAGTGGATAAGCAAGAATTATGTTACCCAAACTTGCTTATCTTAGAAAGGCTCATTCTGTGTGATTGTTCTCAGGGTAATTGTGTCCTGATAGTCTGCATTTGCATCTGATTGCTGTTTTTTAAAATCAATGGATTAATGGGGGTATTTCACTTTCCATTTGTGGAAAGCCACCTGTCCTCTATAGGTGTCCTGATATGATTTGGCAGTTTAGACCCTGAAGGTGGGGGTCAGGAAACACTTGGGCCACATCAGGATACTTGAGTCTCAGCTGCAGGATATATAGGAATTCCTCAATTAAGTCCAACAGTTCCCTCAATACTCTTATTTAACAAGGCAAGAACTGGATGCAGATGACACAACCTTAAAAGTTTAATTTGGTTATAACAGTTATTTTAAGCTATTTTTTAAATTATAAAAATAGGACTGGGTGCAGTGGCTCACACCTATAATCCCAGCACTTTGGGAGGCTGAGGCAAGATCATTTGAGGCCAGGAGTTCAAGACCAGCCTGGGTAATTATAGCAAGACTCCATCTCTATTTAAAAAAAAAAAAAGAAATTAGCCACATGTGATGGCACGTGCCTGTAGTCCCAGCTACTCAGGAGGCTGAGGCAGAAGGACCGTGTGACCCTGGGAGTTGAAGGCTGCAGTGAGCTATGATTGTGTCACTGTGCTCCAGCCTTGGCAACAGAGCGAGACCCTGTCTTTTAAAAAAAAACCAAACTATATACACACACACACACACACACACACACAATGTGCATGTTAAAGAGAAATCCAAACACAGAAGAAAAAGTGGTGAGTGAAAGACCAGAGCAGGGTGTGGAGAGAGGCGGGTGTGGCTCACACAACCTGGGGAGAGACTCCGTTTTCCATCTTGAAGAGCGCTGGCCCACAGAGGCCACAACCTAGCATATGCCAGTTTGCACACGAAACCTGCCTGGATGCCAGTTTATTCTCTTGTAAAAAAATTGAAACCTGTCACCTAAGAGAAGTGAAGGAAAAAGGGTGGATTTCACACAGCCTCCATTTCCTTTACAAAATGACAGCCCCTTGTCATTTGGGTTGTCAAAAGGTGTCTGACAGCACTAATATGCTTAAGGGATCAATCAGGAAAAATGGGCCCGGGCCTCTCAAGTGACAAGTAGGCACAATGGTAATTAAACCCAATCCATTCTCAGCTTTAAAATATGCCCCCATTTGGAGAAGTGCTGAGGAAGCAGTTGGGACACACCACAGGAGGCCACCTTGAGGCTGGGAAGGGGGCTGCTGGGGGGGTACACACCAGGCTTGTTGACTGCTATCCTGGGGTGTCACTTAAAACTGTGAGGTCACTGACATTTATTCCAGTTGGCTAACAGATTATTAGGGTTGGAATTTTCTTTCTCAGAATTTCCAAGACACAAAGAACTTTGCCCAAGTTCCAAAAGGCATTCAATTCTACATGAGCCTGAGGGCCTGCCTGCATCTGGAGAGGGATGGCTGAGCAGCTCTAACGAGACTTAAACTCCCCTCTCCTGAGAGAGAAGTCCCCTCACTTCACAGGCTCTGCTCAAGTCCGCCTGGGTGGGTCCCCTTCCATCTCAGCTCTCCTAGGATCTAGCTAGCTCCACAGGCTACCCTAGGATGGCAGATTCCAGCTGCTCCTCCATTCCCTCAGCACCGCACGCCTTCTGGGGAGTGCTGCCCAATCCTCCTATGCCAGCTGAGGGGACACTTCTGAGATGCCCTAGCAGTTAGGTGCTCGGTGACCTGGCAGATCCAGCCTTCACTCCAGCCTCTTCTGTCTGGAGCCTCCTGTCACCGACAGCCTCCTGTCACTAGTGACAGGCGAGGTTCATCTGTGCCAAATGCCCATGAGCCTAGTGACTGGTAGCCGGGTAACCCGCAGCGGAGTGCTCGTGACTCCACCCACTTTCCTCCCACTTCAGTGACATCATAAGCATAATCTGGAATTTGACCTAATTTATACATATTCTTCCAGTAACATTTCTGACAACAACCCTTGCAATCAAACAAGACTGGCGTTACAGAACACGCAGGTGAGGCTGGGACAGCAGGTTTCAAAAACTCACTTTATTCCAATGTGAAATGAAGACGTGATGGTTTAAAAACAAGAAAAAGTTCTTGATCAGCTGTGGGGATGCTTCACTTGCTAGCTCACGCCCAATCCCTTTGAAACAGGGTGTCTGGACAGACCATACCCATAAGCAGCTCTCCACAAAGCCCCAGGCAGGGGCCCCACCAGACACAGCTCCCTCAGCTCACGGGTGGCAGCCAGTCCTCCCCCGTCAGGGTTCTGACAGCAGGCACAGAGAAGCCAGCGAAGCAGCACAGGCAGGTGGAGAGAGGGAGCGGCCGGGGCCTCCGGGGACCCCCCCCACCACCCCCAGACCTACTCTCCACAGAAGGTGCATGTGGGGCCAGGACCAGGTAGTGAGCTGGGCTCCACAAAGAGGTGACAATCACTCCTGTATCTGGTACTTCCCCAGGATCCATGATTCAGCCCTGGTCCCCCAGCCCCTCACCCACCCTACCCCCACTGTGCGTTAGGCAGCTCAGGTTAAAATGGGGAGAAGGATACATTCAGACTAGCCCCCAAGGTTATCCCCACCTGGGGTGCGGGAGTAGGGAGGCCTGTCAGAGCCAGTGGCAGCGCCTCCTGCTGGACCCAAGGGCAGACAGGCAATGGTGGGTGCACGGGTGCCTGGGGACTGCCTCTGCCAACCCCTCACCCTCACCCCGGAGCTACAGCCACGAAACCAAAGTGCACTCCAACACCCCAGCCCTGCCACAGAGCTCTGGCTCCCCATCCCAGGACACAGGAAAGCCCCATCTTTTTTGGCTTAAAACCTAGACTTTCAGCCAGGTTGGGCCTGGCGGGTAATGGCAGCAAAAGCAGCAGCCATAATGTCAAACATACAAATGACCTGAGAAATCTCAGCTGCACGCCATCCACTCAGAACCGACTCGGGGCTATGTACAAGTTAGGAAGGACGGATCAAGACACTCACGGGCACGGATATACTCGCACACAGCTGCTGGATGGGGGGCCTGGGGGGCACCTGCCCCCCAGCTGAGAACTGATGCCCACACACTCATTCACAGGTCTTCAATTAGGCCTCTGCGCTGTATATTCAAAGAACCAGTGCAAAAACATCTTTTGGGGGGCAGGCAGGCCAGGCTGGGGTCCCAGGAGGATGCTGGGGGTGGGGGTGGGGTTGGAACATGGAAGAAGAGGGACTTGCTTCCTCTTCTGATCTGCAGGCACGCCCCCTTCTCCTGGAGTCTGGATCACTGGCAACGGGGCTGCTGACTGTCCGTCTGTCTCTCCCTTTCTATCCCTGCAAGCTCGGGGAAGAAGGGTCCTTGGCAGCCTGGGGCTGGGAGCCCACGTCCTCTGGGTCCCCTGCTGGCTCAGGCTCCGTGGCCATGGGCTCCTCAGCCCTATCCCTGCTTTTGCTGGCCTCCTGGAGCTGGTGCCGCCGTGCCACCTCGGCTTTCAGATTCTCCAGGTCTTTTTGGCTGAGTAGAAGGGTTGGGGTGAAGGTGAATCAGAGTGGGCCTGGGCCCTCTGACACCCTACCAGCTCTGGTTACACTTCCACTTGGCGTAAGATCCACCTCTCGAGAGGTGTGTGGAACAAGGCCCCTAAATGCTGAGAAACTAAGAACTCCATGCACTGGACACGGCTTAAGGCCTGGCTTCCACCCACCCCACACCCAGTCCCTACAGGCCTCCCCTCCAGCAAGCAGGAGACGGGAGTGGGGTGGGGGGGCTACACCCCAGGCTGACCAAACCCATTCCCCACTCGGGGCAGGGAGGAGGGAAGGGAGTGTCTCCCGACGGCAGCGCTGCTTGCAGAGCCCCACGGGAGTCCTCAGGGCCTGCTCCCAAGGCACACCCTGCACTGGAGCACAGGCAGCCAGAGGAAGATGGAGCCACTTTTAGCTACTGATATGAAAGTTCACCAAGATATACTGTTAAGTCAAAAAAAAACAAAACTTTGTGCATTGAATGCTACAACGTAGTATTAAAAACAAGAGAAAAACGATCACAGCTATGTATTAGCTCAATTATGCAGAGTGTATTTCTAGAAGGATTCACAAGGAACTTCTCTTCGCTGGGGCTACACGTCCACGTTTGAGCCATGTCAGTGTACTCATGTACCACATACTGTAGATAACAAAAAGCCAGAGATCAGCTCTGGGGGGAGGGTACACGGAGGGGCCTTACCTGAGAGGAATGAAGAGGATGCCATTGATGACATTGAGCTGTTCCAGGACGCTGGCCATGCTGGGGGCTGTGAACTGGGGGCGGTGGGACCGGCAGTGAGCGGGGCTCACTCCCCCAGGCCGGGGCTGCCCCCACCCCCCCCCAGGAACATACTTTGAGGGGAGGGATGTGGGCACTGGAGCCGTTGCGGTAGATCTCGTTCATGGTGCGCTGCAGGGCCACAGCCTGCTGGGTCAGGCACTTGAGGTACTCGGAGCTCTCCTTGGTCTTCTCGTGGTCCTCGCCCAGCTACGGAAAGAGGGACGGAAGCAGGAAGGGATGAGGCTGCCTATGGCCCACAGGTCCGGCTCCCGCCCCCAGCCCCTGCCGCAGCCCACCTGGGTCTTATAGATGGTGTAGCCTTCCTTCTCATGCTGCAGGGCCGACCGGAACTCGGCTTTGCTCTCATAGACCCGGGCAACAAGGTGGTGGCTGCCAGGAGGCACGGCACGCAGGGCAAGGGAGGGACATGAGTAGGCTGGGCAGTGGGGGCTTGACCGGGGGGCAGGTGGAGTCTCCCCTAGATCCCTCCCTGGAATTGACCCAAGGGGAACATCGAGTCCAGGGCTCAGAAGAGGGGGAAGTTGAGAGAAATTTTCTCAAGAGAAAATTTGACAGAGACAAAGCACTGGGTCCCTCCCCTGCCCCACCCCAAGTGCTCCCCCGGCCCCTGTGGCCCCAGGAGTTTGGCTCATGCAGCCTCCCTCACCTGAGGGCCACCTTGAGGGCCTTGGGCCCATGGTACTTGGTGCTGACGGCCAGCGCATTCTCCAGGAAGCGCAGCGACAGGTCGTACTCCATCACTCCATGCAGCACCAGCCCGATGTTGTTCTGGGGGCAGTCGGGAGGGCCCTGGTCAGCTCCCGATCCCCTGGGACGGAGGCTGGTCCCTGTGGTCCCCCTCCCAGGCACTCACGTCCAGCAGTGCCATCTCAGGGTGGTCTTCCCCAAACACCAGCAGCATGAGGTAGCGGGCGCGGTACAGCAGGCTCAGGGCTGTGGACAGCTGGCTGCTGGCGAAGCAGTACAGGGCCAGGTGCATCTGTGGGCGGGCAGAGTGTGACAGGTCAGGGCCAGGAGTGACAGGTCAGGGCACCAAGGGCACCGCGTGATCTGCCCGCATGGTACTCACATATTCCTGGATGGTGTTGGGGTGCTCAATGCCCATCACTCGCTCGCTCATCAGCACTGCCTTCTGCTGGTTGCTCAGAGCCTGGGTAGAGAAGGAGGTTGTCGATCCCAGGGCGGGCACTGCCCCACACCCAGAGTCTGCCTGGCATGGAGAGCAAGCAGTCCCCACAGCGCCCCTCTAGATGCTTGGAGTTTGGCCCTGTTACCTCTGGCTGTACTTTCTATCTGTACTTTGCACAAGGGCAGTGGAAGGGTCAACATTGGCTGTTGTGCCGTCGAAGTGCACACCCACTGAGGCCCTCTAAAAATCTATTGTTGGCCAGGCGCAGTGGCTTACACCTGTAATCCCAGCACTCTGGGAGGCTGAGGCAGGAGGATCGCTGGAGCTCAGGAGTTCGAGACCAGCCTGAGCAAAAGCGAGACTCCATCTCTATTTAAATAAATAAATAAAAATAAAAATCTGTTGTTTTAAGCCCTCTTCCCCCTAACAAAATCTATACAAATCTAAAACTACTAAAAATAAAATATTAACTGAAAAAAAATACATAAACAAAAGAAAAACAATACTCCCCACACTGAAGGGGGTGTGGGGAGGCTGAAGCATGCTGACCCCTAAAACAGCCTCTCCAAGCCCCAGCCAGGCAAGGCAGTCTGACCACATCTGACAGGGCCACACGTGGTTACAGATGACCATGGCCAGGCATGGGGTGCTTGCCAGGCACTCGGCACTGTGCTCTGGAATGTGTCCTTGCCAACGCCCTGTGAGGGGAGCTCTGCCAGCACCTCCACCTTATGCACCTCACTGGAGCACAAGAGGCTCCCAAGCTCTTCCAAGGACGCGGTTGTTGAGGGGTAGGGCTGGGGGAAGCCCAGACACAGCAGGCAACCCCCGGGGCCTCCCTGGGCCCGACTGGCTCCTCCACATGGGTCCTCGAGGTGAGGTGAATAACCTCCTAACCCCTTGGATGGGGCTGCAGTCCTGTCGGCCTGGACTACCACTTCCTGCTACCACAAGGGGTGACAACACAGCCCCAGACGCCTCACCACGCCCAATATCAGGCCAGGCCCCAAGGTCTGCACTGACATGGCCTAGAGGGTGCTCAAGGCCCACCTCGGTGTAGTCGCCCATAATGTAGTGGAGACGGGCCAGGAGGCGCAAGCAGGCGCAGATCTCCACATGCATGGCTCCGTACACGTTGTTGAACAGGTTCAGGGCCTCATTGATGAGCTCACAGCCCTCCTTCAGGAAGCCTGCAGGGCACCCCCAAGAGTGGCAAGGTCAGGACCAGGGATGAGGGAAGCCCCCCATCTCCACTCAGCCCCAGCCAGCCACGTACCCTGCTGGACTTTGGCCTGCCCACTCTGGAAGAAATGGAAGGCGTCCGAAGCCTTGGGGTTGACGTGCTTGACGACGGGGAAGATGTTGAGCACATCCTCCTCGGTGAACGCAGGCTTGTGGCGGCTGTCGAAGCTGTACTCCTTCAGCAGGATCTGGGGCGAGCCCGACACCCACAGCAGCCTCAGCCCCGGGCTCAGCCAGCCAGCACCTCCTGACCCACTATCATGTACAGAAACGGACACGTCGAGAAAGCCACCTCCCCCAACTCTCTGGCCCTGGCGGGGGTGGGGAGCCCACAGGAGGGGGCACAGCAGGGATGCTGGGAGCCGTGCCCACCTGGATGCCGGTTTTCAGCGAGATCTCACGCAGCAGTGTTATCTTCTGCAGGCCATAGGTCTCCACAGCCTGGTCCACACTCTCGCTGCAGGGAGCAGGTGGGCCTGAGCAGCCCAGCACCGCCCAGCCCTCGACAGCTGCTTCTCCACCTGCCCCAGGGTCCTCCCACTCCCGACATGCAGCCCCACTTCCCAAAGCGAGCGCCCTCCACAACCACTCCCTGGGTGCTGTCAGGCATTGGGTAAAAGCCCTGGGTGGGGCCCTCATCCCAAGTGACTTTGGCATCGCTTGGGCCCCTCTTCTCTTCTGACCCCACTGCCCTGGCACTACAGACCCAGATGCCATCTGAGCCCACAGATCCCATGCCTGCCCTGCCCCTGCCCTTGCCCCAGCCATGCCGCGCACGCACCACTCGAGGCTGAAGTCAAAGTAGTTCTTGGCCTCCTGGCAGATGTTCTTCCAAAGCTCCTGGGGGGTCATCACAGCCCAGGCTGTGTTATCTGCAGCCCCTGGGGGCCGGTTTTTCCTCCTCTTGTTCCTTTTCTTGGAGACCAGCTCATCGGCGGGCAGGTGGGCCACGGGGTTGGGGTAGGAGCTCAGGAAACAGTTCAGGAAGTGACTGATGGCGGCTGAGAGCCCCGAGAGCTCGACCCCCTGCGAGGGAGGTTTTGACCAAAGTCACAAGGGCCCTCAGCCCAACCCGGGGCTCTTCCCTAATGCGCGACACCACCCAGGGAAGCCCTGGCCTGCTGGGGAGGGGAGGGGCAGCACCTGTAAGTACGTCTTGAAGATGTGCTTGGCAGAGCGGGTGATGAGTTCTCCAATGCCAATTTTCTGAAAAGATTCAAAAGGGAACCATGGTCAGGCCCCAGGCCTCCATCCCGGCCCCACCAGTCTCACCGCCCACCTGGGGCACTCACGTAGATGTGGTCCAGCTGGTCACGGGCTGGGCTCCGGAGCACCAGGTCCAGCACCTTGCCCAGGTAGCGCATGTTGATGCCGCGCTGGCGCATCACCTCGGCCAGTGTGGCCCCGTCCATGGGCAGCACCGCATGCTCTGTGCAGTCCTTCACCTGTGGGCTGTAACAGGTCAGGCCCCTACCCCAGGGACTCGGCCTCTACCCCCCTGGGTCTTCCCCGAGAAGCACATGCTGTCCTGGGGCCCCGAGGGAAGGACAGGATTCAGACCCAGCTCCCTGGCAAGAGGGGAGAAGACAAAGCAGTAGCAAGGACCTGAGAACCTGCTCTGCACCTCCAGCACGGGCACAGGGAGAGCAGTCCCTACTCAGGGACACAAGGCCAGGGGCCTGCAGGCCAAGAACTGAGAAAGCCCAATGGGTGGCACAGGGTCCTCTCTGACTACATGTGCAAGAGCAGGGTGACCACTTGGGGGCCACTACTCTCCCCCAACCCAGGCAGAGGCTTGGAGGCTCAGCGGTCTGAGGCAAGTGTGCCACCTGAGGATACTAGCTCCCCCCAAACCCTCCTGCCACACAGGGCTCAGGACAGACCCCAGCTGCCAGCCCACATGGGGGGCTCAGCAGAGCAAAACCTGCACCTGAAGACTCCCTTGACCTTTCAGGGTCAGGCTCCCCATCTGTGAAACAAGATGATCATCTGCCCTGCCTGACTCCCAGGCCAGGAAAAGCTAAGGAAGCCACCCCTGTGAAGGGCCCACAAGCTTTGAGCAGGAGGCAGATGAGGCACCAGGCCCATACCACTACCCTCGGGGACGTGTCCTCACCAAGCCGGGGATCTGGCAGGAGAGCAAGAAGGCAGCTGCATCCTTCAGCAGCTGCTTCTGGTCCCGAACTTCGTCCTGGCAGGACTCAGGGAAACGAACCCCTGGAGAAGGGGGAGGAGAGAGGCCTGAGCCAGGTGGAAGGGAGGTGGGGCAGGCGAGGCTGATGCCACTGGGGCTGGCAGGGGCACCACACAGATGGGTGCACAGGCCCACCAGCACCAAGGGCCCCAAGACCCCCCATGAAGCTCTGCCCCACCCTGCAAGGCTCCTGTGCTGACCAGCCCCCAGCACTTGCCTGGCGAGAAGATGTCAGGGTTGAAGCGAATGTCGAAGGCCGTGCTGCTGATGGAGCCAACTGCCTTGCACGCATTGCGGATCACCTCGCGACTCCGAGGGTCTGCTGTAGAGACGCAGCCCGATGGAAGGCGGACCCACTCCACCATCAGTGGGGCTGGGCTACCCAGAGCCTCACCCCCAGCTCTTTGAGGAGATGGGCAAGGACCAGCTGCCAGGGCAGGCTTGGGGCTCCCCCCCAGCATCCACCGCAGCCCCACCTGTGCTATCGTCTGCAGCGATGGTCTCTGCCAGCTCCTTCACCTTGGCCAGGCCGCTAGTGCTGCTGCCCTCCTCCTCCCTTTCTGCCTCAGGGTCTGGAGGGTCTTCAGGCTTAGACTCCGAGGAGGGAGGACAGCCGTTTTCCAGGGAGGTGGGGTTCTCCAGCTTGCTGGCTTTCTGCTGCATCAGCTGCAGGGCGGCCAGTTTCATGAAGAGGAGGTACCTAGAGAAAGGCAGACGGGACAGAGCAGGATGTGGGGAAGGGCTGTCTGGAAGCTCTGCTGCCAACAGCTTTCTGCTGGCTACAGGGCCCAGAGCCAGGGCCCAGGTTCCTGGCCTATGGGGGATTGAGGAATCTTAGGGCTGAACACGCTGCAGGCGTGGGGACATATCCTGCCCAGTGTGCAAGTGTCAATGCATGCACACATGTGCCCAACTGCAGCAAGTCACAGCAAAAACCAAGATCTCCCTGGACATGAAGACAGCTGGGGCGCAGGCAGGTGAGGAGGAGTGGCTCACGAGCCAGGCCAGGGCTCTCAGCAGAGACAGGTGCCACTGGCATCTTGAGAAAGTTATTCGTGGTGTGGGACGTTTGACATGGTCAACTCCTAAGCACTCCTAAGCACCCGTGCCCCCTTCGTGGCCCCTGCCCCACGTGATATTCACAACCCTGGCAGATTTCCAAATGCTCCTTCAGACAGCAGCAGCACTGCAGCTGAGTCTCTGCCTTGGCACCTCTGCACTGGGGAGTCTGGCAGACCAGGTGTGGGAGTCCAGTGAGTGTGACCAGAAACAGCCCTTCCTCTCTTTCCAGAGCTTCTCCCTTCAAGGATCCGGTCCCAGAACAACCGAGGGTGCCCACGCCTCCTGGCATGGAGCCGCGGCCCCAGCCTCGCACGTAGGGCTGCTCCTCACCTGTGCTCCACGAAGGCATCCACCAGCTCCTGGCGCAGGCAGCAGAGCTTGTGCCGATGGGGGCGGGGGAAGCCGGCGCGGGTGCACTCCTCGGGCAGCTCCTCGCCAGGCACGGGCAGGAAGTTGAGGTCAGGGGGGAAGGTGCGCAGCAGGTCAAGGATGTAGTGGCGCCCATCATTGCCAATGATGCCCTTGCACTCAACCGAGGAACATAGCTCCACCTCCTCCTCACGGTCATTGAGCACCCGGTGACGCAGGATCTTGAGGGGCCGGCTGGTGCGCTCCAGCAGCTCCAGGTAGCGGGGGTGCGACACCACCGTCTTGCCGAAGTCAATGGAGCCATAGATGACGCTCTGCTCCTGGTCCCGCTCCAGGATGCCAGGGATGATGGACTGGGCCGTGACCCTGTAGCCACGGTAATCCACCACCACTGTGCCCAGTGTGTACAGCCCCTCCACGTCCACCGCATTGTATGTGCGCACGCCGTTCAGGTCGTTGGTGGGCGCTACGTAGGCCGCCACATCCCCACCAAAGTCCTTGTAGTGGTCGCGGACATCAAAGCCCAGGCTGAAGAAGATGTTGTTCCAGATGAACATCTGCATCTTGGTCTCCTCGCTGGGGTTGATGGCCATCACGTTGCCATCAATGACTGCCATGGCGCCCCGTGTTGCAGCCGCCGTGAAGTCACTATGCACCTGTGAGGGGCCGAGGTCGGGAGGGTGAGGCCCCATCCACGGGAGCCTCAAGTTGCGTCCACCCTGGCCAAGCTCACCTGGGTAGTGAAGGCAACCAGGCCTGCCTTGGGAGCCCAGGGAGCCCCAGCCTCAGTTTCCCCATATTTAGAAAAGGGAAAGAAAACCATTGTAACACTTATACTGAGAGACAGCAGAACTCAGTGATTAACAAGGTGTGAGGGCTAGAGCAGGTTTGGGATCCACCAGTTATGAGCCACGTGAACTTTGACAGGTAACCTCTCAGACCCAGCTTACACGTCTACAAAACAGTGGCCCTTACAAGGTCAGTTGTAGAAAAGTACTGACCTTTACAAGGTGTCCAAAAGATTATAGGAAATAATGCCTATAAAGCACTTGGCACTGCCCCTGACAAAGTCAGTACCCAAGAAATTAGCCCTTACTTTCACCATGATCACCTCTAGGCAGTAACACTATGGGAGATTTTGCTTAAGCAACTATTTTTTCCTCATTTCTCTTAGTAACAGCACTGACAATGTTACAAAGCTGAAAGTGCCACGCACATGAGCTGCTGCCCTAGAAGGGTCAGAGTGCGTGCCCAGCCCAGAGCCCTATGGTGGTCAGTGGAGCGGGGTAACCTGGGTGGCCCTTGCCATTCAGCCCAGATAGGAATAGAGCCTCTCCTACCACAGACTCAAAGTCCCAAAGAGGCCAGAAAAAAGGGAGGGGCCGTAGGCACCTTGAATATGGCTCTTTCTCGAAGCAGCCGCTCAGGCAGGTTCTTTCGGGGCAATTCCCTCGTCGTCTGCAGCTCCTCGTTCCAGTCCCGGGTCTGCAGAGGGATGAGGCAGGGAGACACAGGCTCAGCCAGTGCCCCAAGACCTGCTCTGGGAAGTCCCTTCTTCCACCTCCCTGTGGCCAGCTCCCCAGACTCCCAAATGAACAGACAAGCACAGAGCCTCCAGGGAAGTGCACAGAACCCAGCTTGTCACCCAGGAGGGGAGGAGTGCCCAGTGAAGGCAGGGCAGGGCCAGGCTGCAAGCACCTGTCCAGGAATGTGCTCCTCATAGCCCAGCCTCGAGGTATAGGCATCCTCTGCACGCACACAGTCCATGGCGTGCTCCGCCTGCGGGGCCGTCCAGCTGTATACCTGGAACGGGGTGGCGATCCTCTCGAACGGATGGCGCTGGACCCTGTGGCAGGCAGGGGAGGGGGAGATGGGGCAGCCCAAGTTCACAGCCCTGCCACGGACCCCTTCTTCTCTGAGGCCCCCACCCGCTCTAGCATCCGCCTGCCCCAAGACACTGCCCCAGAGAGTCAGAGGGATGTGAATGGGCCCCTCCTGGGCTGCTGTCTCCAGCACTAGCTGACAGCCGTCCACAGGGAGCCTCGGGCACTGGAGGCTGGGGGCAGTTTCACTGGGCAGAAGCGCTGGAGTGCAGGCTGGCCAGTTTACTGCATACCCCATGAGACGTGAGACAAGGCGGGGCAGACGATGCAAAGGCACTACCTTTTCTTCTGCAGCACAGCAAAGTTTTTTTTGAAGGTCGGGCTGATCTGGTTGAGCAGCTCCACTAAGGAATGGCTGAGGAAGCGGGGGCTGGCAGGTTTGGGGTTGAAGTGATAGGCTGTGGACCTACAAGGAGAGGGTGGTCACTCAGCAGGGTGCCCTGGGTGTCTGCCCACAGACCTGGAACAGCTGGGCACACCAGGGGCCTATGGTGGGCTGGCAGGGACTCACTGGTTCAGGTAAAAGCCCCGTGTGGATGCGGTGATGCTGACTTGCCGGTCCTCGGCCGTGATCACAAACAGGTACATGAGGTCCCCATGCATCTTTCGGTTCCCAGGGGGTGGGTTCCAGCCACTCATGGTCAGCACTTTCAGGCACTGCAGGGGCTGCAGGGATGGCCAGGCATGAGTGGGCCTGGCCTCCTGGTGTGTGGTCCTCCACCCACCAGGGACCCTCTTCCTTGCTCCCCCTAGGAGGCCTACCTTCCAGTCACGGTTCTGGGGCTGCAGGGGACACAACGGCCGCTCCCGGCTCCCTGGCAGGATGTATTCGGGTGGCGTGCAGTCAATGGGGTCCATCTCCAAGCCCTTCTTCCGCTTCCCGCTGTCTGAGGGACCCGAGGCTGGTGGTCAGCACAGAGCCAACGGGGCCAACCATCTCCCAACCTCAACATGGCCCTAGTCTGGGCACCTCAGGCCCAGGGTCCTCCTAGAGGAAGGCCTGGCCCCCATCCCCCTCAGCCCCTGGCCTCCTTGCTCCCCACCCCTCTGCCCAACCCCCAGCCCCAATGCCTCCCACACCTCCCAGGTCGCCATCAGTGAAGACACTCAGGAAGGACAAGGAGTTGCAGTCAACTCCGTTGAAGGCATCAGATGGGTCCAGGCTCTTGAGCAGGTCTCGGACGTGGCGCACGTGGATGCGGGCCTCACGTACCGTGTATGGCTCTGTCAGGAAGGGTGGGGAGGGGAAGGTGTTACCAGGGCCCTTTACCCTGGAACAACCTACCTAGCACAGAAAATAGTTTGCTGGGGTACTATCATGGGTGGTTTTAATTTTCAACTTTAGGCTTCCATTTTCAAATTCCACTATGAACATACAAACTGGAGTTCTAATTTCAAAACACACACATATACCCCTGCCTGCTGGTAAGCAAGGATCCTTACTCACAAAAAACCTTCTGCCAAATGCCTCTTGAAGCACACACAAGCCTTGGGGAGCCCACAGGACTGCCTGCTTTTCATGCATTAGTGTCTCGGTGGGCAGGGCCTTCAGAGCTGCTGGGCCCCCACAGCCTCGGGCCTGCTCTCCCTGGGTAGCCCTCACTCAGTAGTGGCCTGAGAACTTCCCAGGACCTTCAACTTCAACACTGGCCCCCAGTGTGTGTTTCCAGAGATTTTAATGGCAGTTCTTTTGGAGGAGGGAACAGGTTCTGTTATCAACTGTGGGATATCACTGAGCTACAGACTTTTTTCACATTGCTCTTAACAAGCAGACAGGCCCCTGGGACCCTGAGTGGCTTCTCCCCAGGGAACTGGAGTCAACAGTCACTTTTGTTTTACAACCAAACCAGTTTCACCTCACCAGTTGACAGCTCTGCATCGGGCCTGACTTCCCCACTCAAGGGCTGTGAACTTTTTTTTTTTTTTGAGACAGGATCGCACTCTGTTGCCTGGGCTAAAGTGCAATGGCACGTTCATAACTCACTGCAGTCTCCAACTCCTGGGCTCAAGCGATCCTCCTGCCTCAGCCTCCAGAGTAGCCAGGACTCCAGGTGCACACCACCACACCCAGCTAATTTTTCTTTTTTTGTAGAGATGAGGTCTCACCATGTTGCCCAGGCTGGACTCAAACTCCTGGCCTTAAATGATCCTCCTGCTTCGGCCTCCCAAAGTGCTGGGATTACAGGTGTGAGCCACCTCACCCAGCTAAAACTTTTTCGTTTCCTTACAAGACTTACCATCTATCTTTACAGAATTTGATCAGGCCAATTTCAAGCCCTGCCCTGGTACTGCCTGATTTTTTTTTTTTTTTTTTCAGAATCGCAACTCTGTCCTTTAACCTGTGGGCCATGAAGTTGGAGGGTGCAAGCGTGATAGCCTAAGAAGCAGCCTTGTGCTCCAATCCCACCTCCACGTGCTCAGCTGTGATACAGAGATCCCAGCAGGGATGGTAGAGTGCTGCCTGGCCCTGCCTCTGGGGCTCTCCCCTGGGCAGGCTGCCCGACTTCTGGACCAACCTTCCACCACGCGGAGCACTGAGCCCTCCTGCAGACCCTCAACGCTGCGCAGCTCTGAGAAGTGGTCCAGCATGTTGCCATCCAGGTGCAGCGAGAAGCAGGTGCGGTGACACGTGTCTTCACGGTCCATGAGCACCTGGTGGATCTCCTGCACCATCTCCTGGGGGGACACCTGCCAGGGAGAAGGCCCAATCACCTTGGTAAGAGGTCACATGGTGGGGAGCAAAGACATATCCCCTTGTCCCCAGCCCAAAGTACCTGGGTCCTGAGAATAAATGCCCAAAATACTCAGTTTCCCACTTCTTGGCTTTTAAATTCCAGGCCTTGCCCACATACCATGCCCACCTCCATCTGTGTGTGTGTGCAGGACAGAGCCTGGCCCTGCTGACTATTCCTGCAGACCAAAAGCAATTCCTGGGCAGGGCAACAGAAGATGGAAAAACTGGGTGAGAAGATGGCAGCCTTGCCTCCTGCCCTGCCCTAGAGGGCAAATGGCTTTTCCCTTCCAGAAGGGGCGCTCTGGAACCCAAGAGGACATTAGAGGGCCTTGCCTGGTCCTCCAGGGAGTTACCAGCTTGCAATGCCTCTAAATTGGCCCTACCCTTGGAGACCACCCAATACCACCCTGGTGGACGGTAAAACAGCAGCCCAGAAAGCTGACTTGCATGCAGGCACAGAGTAAGAGGCGAGGGAGTCCTGGGACCCCCAGCACTGCCCGGCCACGAACATTCCTCTCCCCAAACAGAGCTGGCAGGCCCAGCTGGTAGCTGTCCAATAGCCATGGGCAATGACCTGAACCTGGACTCAATTCCCACGTCCGCCACACTAGCTGAGTGACCTTGGGCGAGGCACAGGACCCTCAGTTTCCTGCCTACACAGGGCCAGGACACGCAGGGGCAAGGCTTGGCTTTCTGGCCTTATGTTCCCTAGGAGGCTCGGCCCTGGTCCCCAGCATCCCTTCCTCCCCCTTACCTGCAGGGAGAAGGGCTCAATCCCAGGGGCCAGGATCTTCACAGAAAAGCCTGTGTCCTGAATGACAATGACTTCCTGTCCAGTAGTCTCATCTCCCGGCTCGGCCTCATCCAGCCCATTTTCCCTAGGTGGCTCAGCCGCCTGCTCCTCCTTCTTCAGGCTTTCTGGGCAGTCCCCATTCAACAACATGACTGACGGTGGCTCTGGGGGTGACAAGAAAGGAGCTGAGTCAGGTGGGCCTAGTTGGTCAGGTGGGCACATGCCCAGTGGAATGGTGACTGCAGCCCTCGAGAGCCCTGGTCCTAACCCAGATACCACAGTCCCACCTCACCCTCAGTACCTGCAGGCCACCCGCAAGGCCTTTTGCCTTCCACATCCTGTGCCCTCCCTTCCCACCCGCTGCTTCTCAGCTCACCACAGTCTGGCACCACCTGAGCACAATGCCCAAACCACTCTCCCCAGGATCACCAGTGCCACACTGAGGGCCCAGCCCAAGGGTCTTCTCCAGCCCTAACATATCTGGCTTCTCAGCAGCACCCTATTCCATCACTCACTTCCTCCTCCTCTTCCCTGACAGACAAGACACCCTTGTCCCTCCCTGTCCAGCTCCATCCTCTTCCGCTGGCCCTGAGCTGCAGGTGTGCCCTGGCCCAGCCCCTCCTCATTCTCACCTACCCCGCTCCTAGGGCTTCAAATACCCTCCTGCCTCGCAGCACGTGGCCAATCCTGGCCTGCAGCAAGCTTTTCAGACCAAGGAGACAGCTGCCTCCCAGGCATCAACATGTGGCTGCCCTTTAGGCACCACTGAAGACCTATCTTGTGGGGATGGAATTTATCTTCCTCCACAAACTGGCCCCTGCTCTATGAAAGCCCCCCTACCCACTATCTAGTCATCCAACCTCAATTTCCCACCTGACCCATGAGACCCGGCCTCTGCAGCCACAGCCCTAGTGCAGGCCTTTCTCCTCTTTCAAGAATACTGCTTGGAACCCTTCTAATAAGCCCACTGTTCACAAGATCAAGCTTCTTAGGACTCAGGCACCAACCTAAAGTCAACCTCAGCTCCTGCCTGCCAAGGTCTGGCTACGCAAAACCACTGGAAGCCTGAGAACAGTCCCCATCACATCCTCCCTCCCACTCTGTGCTTTTGTTTATGCCGATACCCCATTCACCCTTCAAGGCCTACGTGAAATAAACCCTCTTCTCAAAAGCCTGCCCAAATTACCCGGATGGCAGAATCACCCCCTGCCTGTCATTCCCAGAGACATGGCCCCACCTCGCAGAGCAGGTGTTCTGCTGCATCTGGGGTGGCTGTCCACACCAGCAGCTCTATCTGCCACCTTCTGTCTTGCCCAGGCTCAACAAAAGGCATCAAATTAATGAATTAATTACTGTAAACCTCTAGCTAAGTCCAATATTTGTGGACAGCACCCAACTCACATGCTGTGGGGAGAGGGGGAAGCAGGTGACAAACCTTACACTTCTACCTAGGCACTGGGGGAGCAAAGGAGAACCCTTCCCTGCCCTGGGGAGCTGAGGGCCTCTTCTCAGAACCCTCCAGCAAAACACAGGCCTGCCTGGATGCCCATTTGGCAAAAGGGGACCTTGGCCCCCAGGGTCTGCCCATGAGCCAGACTGCCTGGCTTGGCTGGAACTCAACTGCCCCAGCCCTGAGAAGGGTCTGGGTCCCCTTCCAGAGGGGACAGTTCACCCAGCTCTGCCCATCCCATCCAGACCCCACATCCTCTTTCCCTACCTACTGTCAGGAGTAGGGATAGGGTGCATTTCCCCAGAACTGTGTGGTCCCTGTCCAGACCCACCAGAAATGTGCAACAGGGACCTCAGAGAAGAGATCAGCGTAGTATAGAAAGGCACACCAGACCAGCCTGAACAACATAGCAAGACCTCGTCTCTACAACAAATAGAAAAATTAGCCGAGCGTGGTGGCACCCCTATAGTTCCAGCTACCTGGAAGGCTGAGGCAGGAGGATCACTTGAGCCCAGGAGTTTGAGGTTGCAGCTGAGTTATCATGATGCCACTGCACTCTAGCCCAGGCAACAAACAGAGTGAGACCCTCTCTCAAAAAAAAAAAAGAAAGAAAGGCATGCCAGGGAACAGGGAGAGAAGCCACTCCCCCTTCTGTCTACCCACAACTTAGTGATAAATAGGACCTTCAGGAGCTCAGATATAGCCCCTCCCCATCACCCCGAATAAGTGTGTCTGAGGCCCAGCAAGGTTCAGAGCCCGGCCCAAGGTCACCAAGTCAGAATGGACCCCAGATTCCCTCCTACAGCCCACACCCCCACCGCTGCACTACCCTCAATCCTGGCCACTGTGGATCTTCAGGAACTGTGTCTGCCATCGCCCCTCCACCCCTACCACTCTCTCTCCAAACCTGCAGTGAAACTTCCAAGAGCCACAGGGTGCAGAAGCACCTCTCCTTCCACTGACCAACAGTGCCCAGCAGGGCAGCCCCCAGCCCCTAGCAAGTGAGCATCCCCGCCCCAAAGTGAAAACGTGACTCTAATGACAGAGTAGACATAGGAGAGGCAGTGGTTGGTCAGCTTTCAAAAAGCAGCAAGAGGAATGGCAAACAGGAGGAAAATCTTCCCCCGCTGGGCCCCTAAGAAAGGCTTTGCTGGCTGGCAAGCCCCCCGAATGAGGGGAGAAGGAAGGGCCCCTGCCCAACACAGAGCAACAGTTTTAAGCTCTGAGATCTCAGAAGTGGAGAGTAAGATTACTCTGTAGAAAAAAAAAAAAAAGAAGTGGAGAGTAAGAGACCTGGACCTACACAGGGAGCCTGTGCTCCTTGGCATGTCTGTACTGGGGAGGATGTGGAGGAGGGAAAAGACAAGGTAAGGTGGCCAAAGCTCCCAGTCTGCCTTCCCCAGTGGGGAGCCCACCAGTCCCAGGGGGGCACCTATTCCCTGATCATATTACAAAGAAATGTGGCTGGTTCCTCAGGGGCTTCCTCTCCCCAAGACAGCGCTCCTGCTCCTCCTCCTTCCTCCAAGGAACCCTGAAGGTCTCCATACCTCTGGGTGAAGGCCAAGTGGTCTCCCCAGCAAGACGCTGGCCAGCTGGTTCACACAGCCCACAATGCCCACCTGGTGCGGTCGGCAGATGCCCTCTCCTCGGCTCTGGAGTCTCAGCACTGCCATGGCAGCAAGGCAGCCAGCTCTCCAGATCAGGCCCAGCACCGCTCGTGTCCCTCATTCCAGCCTCTGCCACTACCCTTGCCCTAATACAGCTGGTCGGCCCAGGGCTGGAGCTCCGGCTGGCTTCGGGTTTCAGTGGGGCCAGGCCTGCTGGGGCGGCCTCAGGAAGGGCACACTCCCCCTGCCTTGAATCTCGCTCAAGGTCGGCCAGAAGGACGGCTGTGGGCCAGGAGGCCCGGGTGGTTCCAGGACCCCCAGAGAAGCTGCTATCAGTACTCAGGACCACCTCCCTATACCCCCCAGAAAGGGGGTCACTGCTGGCGAAGCTGCTAGGCGGGCAGGAGAACCCGTCATTTGGGGTACCTGGACCCCTCAAGATTGAGGGCCTAGGAGACTGGCTGGCAGGGGAAGGGCACAGCAAGGGGGTCCTCTCCTCAGCTCCAACCCCAGTGGGGGTGGGCAGGACCGCTTCAGCCAGCTGCCGGCAACAGCTGGCACAGACCCGGGCCCAGGCCATGAGGTCGCTGCCCCTGTCCACCAGTCGCAAACACTGAGCACCCTGCCTGCCTCCTGGGTCAAGTCGTTGGCTGAGGCCTCTGGCTCCTGCTGCCCCCTGCAGGTGACCTGGCAGCTATCCTCTTCCTGAGGGTCACTGGTTCTGGTAGGAGGGGGATGGGCTCCCCCAGTTTCCCAAAGGACAACTGCACCCGTGCCCCAGGCCTCCAAGCTCCACCAAGAAGCTGGCAGGCTCCATCTTCCCTTCCCAGCAGCCCTTGCACTGCCAGGAGAAGACCAAGTCTCTCCCCAGGGAGAACAGACCTGGCAGCAAGAGGCTGAAGGCCACTCGGCTGGGGAGAAAGAACATGCCCAGCCTCGCCAGGGCGTCTTCCCAGGGCCTCTGACTTGTTGCCAGGGCCCAGTCAGGACTGCTCTGGCATCCATACTAACCAGGGTGGGGGCGGGAGCCAGGCTCTCACTCCAGGTCCCCTCCCCTGCAGTCCTAGGGACCCAGGCAGCCCTGAGTGTCTGGCACTGAGCAGACCCTTAGCCTCCTCACAGCCCCCGTGAAGTGAAGCGCATTCTGGGGCTCACACAGTGACCAGATGGTGAGGAGGGCCTGCCGGCAAATCTACTCTCCTAGCCCCTCCCCACGTGTTCCCTAAGGCTTGGGAGAAAGGGGTGGGGCTGGGCAACCTGGCAATGACCCCAGGGGAGTGTTGACAACCCCTCTGTCCTGGTAACCACAGAGCTGGTGCTCACCCCAGGCCCAGCCTACAGCTGGTCCCTACATCAGCTTGACTGTTCCATCTCACTTGAGCAAACTGCAGTTCCAGAAGGCTAGTAGGCAAGCGTCACTGAGGCAGCAGGCAGCAAAGCCAGGTCAAGAAAAAAACAGGCATATCACTTCTCAGCCTTTTGGCTAAGATCAAGTGAAGAAAAACCAGGTGTGTCAGATGCCTTGGAGCGCTGCTCCCACTGAGCAAGGTCCTCTGTCCCACCCCCTGGGACCCGCTGGGCCAGGCCGCAGCACCCACCAGGTAAGCAGCACCTCCTTCCTCCTCTAGGCCTGGGGACTCCACCCAGGAGGCAAATCTATCTCCAGTCACAGGATACCCCAAGCTTCTACACCCCAGGCCCAGCACCCTCTCCTCCCATATCCCAAGGGGCACCTCTGAGGATCTGGGCTTTGAGGAAGAGAAAAAAGAAAAAGGTCCTCTGTAGAATGGGCAAGGGTTGCCCAAACAGTACTCTGCACGCGTGCAACCTCTCGAGTGCACCCACCCAAGTTTTAACTGGACAGATAAGACTGAAGAGATAAAGCGCACCCTTGTCCTGGCCTGGGAGCAGAGGGCTCCCACAGGCAGCACACAGGAGTTAGAAAGAAAACTTAGGGTGGCCTCTGTGTGCCTCCCAAGCCTAGCATGGTCTCACTTAGGAGATTGTGCCAGGGCCAGGCCACACCTCAGCCAAGACCTCAGCAGGTGAGGCTGTAGCAGGAAGTAAGGCCCCCAAAGACACGACCCCATCCCAGGAACCCAGGGTTTCAAGGGAAGGAGGTGAGGGCAGGCAGGCAGCCTACCGAAGACCCTGAGGAGGTGGGCATTTGTTTGCCTCCTTCCTGTCCCACCCAGGCCAGAAGCAGGTCCTCAGCTTCTGAGGATCCAGAGTTCCTCAAGCTGCTCTGCCCAGAATCATACTCAAGAGAGGAGTTTTAGGATCCTGTTGGGGCACTCCAGTAAGCCCCTAAACTCCTCCCCAGTCTGCCAGCCCCTTCTCCTCCCCCTCTGGGCCTCAACTCCAGGGAGCCCTCCCCTAGACAAAAGGAACTCAACGTGCCACTGTGAACTTGAAAAACCTGCCCGTTCTCTTAACTCCTAAAAGCTGCTTTAGTCCCAAGAAGGTAACTGACCCTTGCCCCCACCCCCCCACAGCCTTGATCACTTCTTCCTTAAGGGGACTGGAGAGCCTTCAAGATCTGGGAGTTCAGGTCAGGGGCCTCGCTTCTGATGCTCAGGTGGGGGTCTTCATTAAGGCTACCACCTTCTTTCAACAGATCTGGGCTGGGTATTATGTAAGTCCTAGTTATCTATACTGGCTTCCTAGGGACATAGGAGCCAATGTTCTACCCACTAGTACACTCCCAGTTTTCCCCAAATGAACAGTTGTACCCCTCCCCTGACCCAGCTCACCCCAAACAGAGCCCTTCAGCACATAACTGAAAAGGGGCTTCACTGATGCACTTGCAGAAATCTTCCAGCAGATAGATGCTCCTCCCCTCAACCCCGCTGCTCTCAGCCCAACGTGCCTGCCCCAGCTTCGTCTGCACCGCCACGTCAGGGCAGCCTTGGCTTGCTGGCCATGAGCTGGAAATCCAAATACTTCCCTTAACAACAAAATCGCTGTGTGACCTTGGGCAAGTCGCTTCAGCTCTTCAGGTCTCTTTGCTAGGGAGGAGATAGCCTGCCCCAACCTCCTCTTATCTCGCCTGCCCCACTGATTCAGAACCACATCAGGACAAAGCCTGGCAGGTTGGGGTTAACATTTGTTGTTCTGCCCAAACCTTGGCCTTGTCTAGGCAATGAGCAAAGCTGCCACAGAATCTGTCCCTTGCCCCAGGGTAACTCTGCTGTGATGGGGACAGGGTCACAAGTCAGCTGGGAAGGGAGGTGATGATGATGAGCTAAGACCAGAAATCCCCATTGAGGAGAGTCGGGGGAAGTGGGAGATAGGCGTAGTTCTGCACTGCACTGCCACTGCCACCCAGAGCAGAGAGGGCCACAGTCCAGCCATGCGCTCTGAGGAAGATTTGGGGAGATGACAACTGAGGGTCTGGGAAAGGGCTTCCAGCTCCAAGACTGGAGTGTGAGACACGATGGAGGTGGAGGGCACAGAGTGAACAGAAGGGGCCTGGGAGAAATGGAGAGCAGCAGGCCCCACCCGACACAAGCTGCAGCCACTCCCAAGGCCACACCACACGGCCCCCATGGGGTATAGCTGGGAGCTCCACTCCACACTGCCGACCTTTGCCTTAAAAACAGCAACTCTGGTCTGACCCACTTTTCGCAATAAGGCAGGTTAATGATCAAGTTCTGGCACAAACACCTCCCCATGCCAAGGAGCTTGGCTTTGCCCCCACACACAGGCAGACCACCGCCGCACCCCCACCCAGGTCAGCCGACCAGGCCAACATCTAAGAGGGCAGAGATCACAGCCTGAAGACGTGGGGTTATAGCCTTGCCTCCGGGGATGAACCAGAGAAGCCCCCTTACGACAGCCCCCCTCCCCCGTGCTCTTCCCAGAGACCAAGCCTGGGAAGACTCAAGCTGAGCCTCACTCTCCGGGCTGCAGCCCTGCGCACTGGGAGTGCCTGGGATCCTGGCGCTGAGAGTGGCCCTGAGGGAGGACGTCTCGCAAATGCCAGAATGACCCCAACCCTGAGGGCTCCCCAAGCCTGGGCGCGGAGGGGGTGGGGCTGCTGATTCTATCGGTCTGCCGCGGCTGCGCACCCCGAAACCGCGTGTGCGCGCACGTGTCCCCGCGATCAGGCGCGCGTGTGCCCGCCGCAGCTGCCCTCCGCGGGACCCCACGTGCGAGGCCCGGGCCGCAGCCGGGGGCGACAGTGAAGGTGACCTTCAGGGCGGGGGTGGCCCGGTGGAGGGCCCAGCGAGATGCAACCGGACCCAGCGCAGAGGGAAGGCAGCGGTCCCCACGGAGTCCCGAGCCCGTCCGTCCGGCCTGCTCTAGCCCCCCCGCCGCCCGGCTGCCCGCTGGCCCCGGCCCCGCTCACCGGCCGCGCCCGGCCGCCCTTTGCCGCCAGCCTGCGCGCCGTGCTCCCGGGCGCTGTCGGCGGGGGCGGCCGCTGGCAACTCGTCCGTCTTGATGACCATGGTGGCGGGAGCGGGCGTCCAGCTCGGCTGTCCGCGCCGCCCGCCGCGCCACTAACCCAAGTGCCCTGCGCGCCGCGGCCGCTGCGGGAAGGACGGAGTCACCGGCCCACGTGGTGCGCGCTGTAGCCTTTGACCCCACCGCCGCTCCTCTGCCCCGCCCTCACGCCCGGCCCGGCCCACGGAAGCCCGCGAGGGACAAAACGCACCGCGCCTCCTTACCCGTCTACCGACGTGGTGACTTTCCCGAACGCCTTAAAGGCAACGTACCCTGTCTCAAGAGAGAGAAAGGCTTCGGCCCCCTGGAGGGGCGGGGTTTCGGGGAGACTCCCCGCTGTTCGCTGCCCGTCGGGCGGGCGCTGTGACCTTGGGTGGAGACTCATCGAGGACTGCCATTGCTAACCCTCCCCTCCCCCAATGGCCCTGTGTTTCCTATTGCAGATCTACCAAATGAACACACAGTCTCTAATCTGTGTTGTTAGCGTGGCCCTCAGGGCACTCCTCACCAAGCGTGTACTTTCCGGGCCGAATGGGTGTGGCTAGGGTGTGTCTGGATTATTGAGGAGGGGGCGGAGGACAGCCTAGGGCATAGTGGTCACCAGAGGCGGCAGGGTAGGGGATGGCTAATGGGGATAAAATGTCAGAAATGGACCCAACAAACTTTGTCCTGAGCCACAGCGGGCTCCTGCTTACCAGTGTCCTCGACACCCCCCACCAAATGGGTCCTCATTTCCAGGACGGTATCCTAATTTTGCAGTGGAAGAAGCTGAGATCAAGGTCATATAGACAGCAAGATGTAGAGCTGGGTCTGACTAAATCCACAGCCAGGACACTTTACAGTAGTTCATATTTTTCAGTTGTGTGGGGCTTGGTGGGGACTGAGGAGTGAGGTCAGAGAGTGCTGCAGCGGTGACATTTGAACCAGGTCTTGCCAGTGAGTTGAAGTTCTCCAGGCAGAGAGAGTGTGGTGTGGAGGCCCTTGTGAAGCACTTAAGGCAGATTCCTGACATTTGCCAGGATCTAATGGGAATTGGGAAGCTGAAGCTGCAGAGGTGGGCTGGAAGGGCCCTACCCTACCTTAGGGGCTTGTATAAATTGCAAAGGAAAGTAGACCTTGTCCTGGAGTGCAGGTGGTGAGGACAGCCAGGGAAAGGCTGTCAGTATTTAAGCAGAAGGAAGGAGGTGAGAAGTGATAAGATTCACCTCTCTGAGTGATCCCCCTGGGTGCTGTAGTGTGGATAAGGGGGACTGAGTTGGACCAGAGGGAGATGAGTTAAGACTATTGCACAGGAAGGCTGGAGATAAGAACATGTCCTGAATACTGCATGTACATGGAAAGCAGGCAGGCAGTGTGACGCATGGACCTAACACTGAGTTGGATTGGAAATCTGCATCCTCCACCTTGTGTCTTCTTGTGACCCTTGAGCAAATCACTTGACTTTCACCCCACTGATGGGTTAAAAATACCCATCTCTTTAGCCTCACCTAGCTGTTGGGAGGAGATGGTGGTTATCAAAGCACTTCAGAAAGTGTAAAACACTCACTCAGTCTTTCAGCACAGATTGCAAGAGCTCAGTGCTGCAGGAAGATCAGAGATGAACCAGGCCCAGTCCCTGCCTGGAGAAGTTTCAATTTGGTGGATGAAGTGAGATGCGCACAGCAGCTTCATGTCTGTGACTGCAAAATAATGGCCTTAAACAAGGTTGTTCTGAGTGTTCAGTGGAGGCAGTCAGGGAGGACTTCTGGGAAGAGGCTGCTCTAAACTGAGTTTTGAAGGATGAGAAGGATAAGGATTTCTTTTTTTTTTTTTTTTTTAGGAGACAGGTCTTGGCCGGTGCGGTGGCTCACGCCTGTAATCCTAGCGCTCTGGGAGGCCAAGGCGGGAGGGTCCGTTGAGCTCAGGAGTTCATTCAAGACCAGCCTGAGCAAAAGCGAGACCCTGTCTCTACTAAAAATAGAAAAATTAGCTGAGTGTCATGGCCTGTGCCTATAGTCCCAGCTACTTGGGAGGCTGAGGCAGGAGAATCCTTTGAGCCCAGGAGTTTGAGGTTGCAGTGAGCTATGATGACGCCACTGCACTCTAACCAGGGGGACAGGAGTGAGACTCTGTCTCAAAAAAAAAAAAAAAAGAGACAAGGTCTCACTCTGTTGCCCAGGCTGGAGTGCAGTGGTCGGTGGTGTGATCATAGCTCACTGCAGCCTTGAACTCCTGGGCTCAAACAATCCTCCTGCCTCTGCCTCCCAAGTAGCTGGGACTACAGGTACATGCCACCACACCTGGCTAAGGGTGAGAAGGATTCTAATGAGCAAGTCAGAGGAATCATATGGACAAACACAGAAAGAGGGACTCCAGGAATTTATTCACTCGTTTATTTTTTTTAATTTAAATTTTATTTAGAATTAAAAATAGGTAATACGTTCACATGGTCCAAACACCAAAAAGTACAAAAGGGTATACAGTAAAAAGTCTCTCAATGGCCCCCAGCCAACGAACCAAGATTACCAGTTATTTTATAAACTTCTAGAGAAATTCTTTGCATAGAATGTGTGTATATATATATACACATCTATGTATACACTCTTTTCTCATTTGTTACACAAATGTACAGCATACTGTACCAGCTATTCTTCTCCCTGATTTTTTTTACCTAATATATTGTGGAAATTATTCCCTATCAGTACACAAAGGGTGTTCTTGTTCCATTTTGTGCGGGATAATACTCCATTGTGTGGTTTTACCATAATTCTTTTAACCAGTCTCCTGACTGATGGGTACTTAGTTTGTATCCATGAAACTCAAGGATGTTGGAGAATTGTATCTAGTCCAGTGTAGCTGAAGTTGGAAGTCCCCTGCATGTTGGTAATACTACTTATAAGAAGAAGCATAGCTCAGTTTTAACATGGGGATGGGGGAGTGAGGAGGGCAGCAAGCCTGTGGTTGCAGAAACAGACAAATAAAAAGCATTGTCCTCTGACCACCTTCTTTTATAGTCTGGTGGTCTGACCTCTGATCACATACTAAGCAGACTGATTCTTGCTTTTGCACTGCCTGCACCAAGGTATTTTCATCATAGTCTTAACAGCAGCTACTCCCACTTTCCCCAACTATTTCCACCATTGCCTATAACATTGGCTATGGTTAAGGTGACCATAATTTATTACCCAAACCAAGACACTTTTGAGAGCAAAAGTGGATGCTATTAATAATGACACTGGGACAAGAGGCATAAACAGACTGTCTTGGCCAAACTGGGATGTGTGGGTCTTGGGTGAGAAGTCCAGTTGCAAGCCCAGGAGACTTGAAGTCAAGGACCCTACCTTATTTATCTGGGTATCTCCAGCATCTTCCCAGAGCCCAATGCATGGTTGGCGCTTAATGCACATTTGTTGGTTGAGTGGATAGTCCAGGTGTAGGGAGCCAAGCAGTCCTTTTGAGGGCTCCACAGGATGCTGAAGGGGATCACATTTGACCCCCACCATTGTTTATAATATTTGTGCTTTCCTTGCAGATATTCCCTTTCTGTACTATATGCTTCGACCTTCATATCCAGAACTTCAGACCATTTCCATAATGCCGGGCTGAGACCACTATCCTGAGCCCACACAGGATGCCCAGCAGAGGCACCTCTCCCTGTCCTGTCCTCCTTATGGTCAGTGTCTGTGAGTGCCTGCTGCTCAGCACTGGGGCTGGTGGTGGTGGCCCAGTCTGTCCCTGGGCCCAGTTCAGTCCCAGCAGCCTTAGAATCTGCAGCTTACCTTCAGTGGATCCTTTCCCCTTTCCCTAGAAGGCACCTGTTGCACAACGCCCACCCTGAGGGTTGCCTGCTTGGCACTCCTGAGCACCTCAGTTTCCCCATCTTTAGAGTCCCTGTGTAAAGATACTAAGTAAGTAGGAAGGGAAGTTTATCTAGGCTGAGACCTAGCCTGCATAATTAGCCTGCTTAAAGCCTCCCACCTCCCTAATTATTGTTATGATGAATACACCCACTCAGCTGGGCATTCCTACTTCCCCCTTCCTTTTTAGAGTTCCCCAGGGAGTTGGAGAGGTGGGGCAGGAACCCAAGACTCTTGGACTGCAGGAGAAAGTCCCCTACTTCCCTGGCCTGACTCTGGAACCCATAGATAGGAAATGCTCCACCTCCCTCAATCCCAAAGCAGTGTGGGCAGAACTGTCAGGAAGGAAGGGATGGCAGCCAGTTAGATGCCCCAGGCCTCAGTCTCCCCATGTGTAAAGCGAGAAGTTTGCATAGATGATCTCTGAGAGTTATCTGGTGCTGACATTCCACATCTCCTCCCCCAGCTGTGACTCAAGGCTGGGCTCAGTCAAGCATCCCCAGTGGTCTGTGTGGGGGACCCAAAGGCCAATCCCTTCTTTCTCTTCTTCTTTTCTTTCTTTTTTTTTTGAGACAGGGTCTCACTCTGTTGCCTGAGCTAGAGTGCAGTGGTGTCATCATAGCTCACTGCAACCTCAAAGTCCTGGGCTTAAGCGATCTTCCCACCTCGGCCTCCCAAAGTGCTAGAATAACAGGCATGAGCCAACGCACCCATCCTACTTTTTCTCAAATTGTACATGGGACCCAAGAGTCTTAGAAAGATGTTTATCCAGGGCCGGGCCTTCAGTCCTCTAGCTGCCTCAGGAGATAAAAGGCTAGGAACAAGTAGAGGCCTGGACCACACTTCTGGGCTTGCTACAGGACCTAGTCATGGCCCATTCTGGGCCAAAACTTGAGTCCCAGAGGCTGAAGCAAGAAACTGAGTTCAAAATAAAAAGTAGGGGAAAAAATCACAAATTAATACTGACTACTTAAAAACCTAAGTGGAGGAGGAGGAGGAGATTTATTGACCCATATAACAGAAAAGGGCAGGGGTAAGTGGGCTTCAGGCATAGCTCGATCCAGGTGACCTAATTCTTTGGAATTGTCTCCGCCTCTTCCGGTTCTGCTTCTTTTGTGATAGCTTCATACTCAGGCAACCTTACCCCTTGTGGTGGCAAATGACCTGCTAGATCTCCAAGCTGATATTTTGCCATTTTAGCCACCCGAGAGTTTGTCCTTCTCAATAGTCCTGTTTTGTTCACTGCTGAACAAAACGGGCACTTAACATGGGCAGTTGAATGAGTGGTTCCAGCAAAAGGCCTAAGACTGACTCTTTTTGGCTCAGACTGAGTCACAGGCCCATCTTCGACCCAAGCGGTGTGACCTACTTTGCCTGGGTTACACGGGTGGGGTCAGCCCTCTCAACACATGGATGGAGATGGGTGGGGAGCAGTTCCCCAAAAGGAAGACATGGATCCTGTTATCAGAAGGGTTGCAGGCAAAACCAATATGTCCCCTGCATCCTTAGAACACAGAGCTGCTGCCCTTTTCTCCCAGAGTCATCCACAACATGGATCTACATGTGAGCTTAAGTTCTTGTGGGTGCTGGGTGTGCTGAGCTCCCAGAGCTGCAGTCCCAGGATAACCCACCTTCATTGGTGGAGGATAAGAATAGGGCTCATCACCAAAAATGCAGCTGGATCAGATGGGAGTGGGAACAAGCATGGCCAAAGTTGCCAGAACCCCAGGATTCCCTCTGGGCCAGGGAGGAATGGGCAATTCCAGACATGGGGCTCTTGCAATCTTCCCCTCTCAACCCCAGTCAGGAGCCTTTGATCTAAGATTTCTTTGTTCACTTGGATTGGTGTGGCACGAAGAGAGGGCCAGGGCTAGGCTGAGGGCCAGGACACCTCAGATGAGCACTTTGTGCCTGCTCTGAGAAATATCTACTGAGGGGACCCCAGAGTCTCAGCCCCCAGTCTCACTCTCCTATCTCCTCGACATCCTCTCCCCATACCTGCAGGAACAGAGGTGTGGCGGGGCAGAGTGCCCATGGGAAGAGATCTGACTCACATGTTTTTCAGAGATTTTATTAAGAATAAGGCATATGACAATCACCCCTAAAGCACAGGGCTCTATTTCTGTGGGTGAGTGAATACACTCTGAAAAGCATTGGATTAAAAAGCACAGCCAACGGAAATTTTGGAGCAGGATCCCTCTGCCCTGCCCACAGAGCTCCTGCCAAGTGGTCTGGAGCCCCACCCCCCTGCATCCCCCCATTCAAGGCCAGCAGGTCCCGGAGAGGGTGCTCAGAGATCCTGGCTCTCTGCACCAAGGAGAAGCCAACCCATCCTCTCTCCTCCTTCCTCTCCATCAGGGAGGACTCTATCCTGCTGCTTGTATGGGGAAGGGCTATCCCATTTTGGCCCTGGTCTGCAGGTTGCTGTGGGTGGGATATGGGGGGCAGGGGTACAGAGCCTCACACTGCATTGCCCATGGTCCCTGGCTGGCTTCAAGGACAGGGAGGGGTTCCCAACTGCAGCTCTGCTTCCTGATCTGCCACACTTGGGGTGTGGCAGGAGGTTCCCCTAGGGGACCCTGAGTGTCCCTGTCCACACTCCCCCTCTCCCTTGGGTATTCGTGCTGCAGAGAAGAGGGGAGAAAAAAACAAACCTTTCCCTTCTTAGTCACCCAGACATTCTAGAGGCTGGGGGTGGGAGGCTTTCCTTTGGCCCCTCAAGCCAGGCCCAGGGAGGGCGGGGCCTGTCTCAGGCCCTGAGGCTGAGGAGTTTGGGGCCTGAGGCCAAGGGCAGGCCACTGACTCCAGCTCCCAAGTCCCACCATGCTGCCCCGAAGGTTCTGTTCCAAACTCAGAGCAGGAGGGTGGGGGATTCATTATTTCCAGGAGAGGGCGGGAAGAAGGGGAATTTCTGTTAAAATTGGAACCCTGTATCTGCCTGGGCCACTCCCCCAGGTTGCCTTATTTCCTTTCCCAGGCACCCCCAACACCTTGGCTGCGACTCAGTGAGTCAGCCGCCCCAGCACTCAGAACTTTCATCTGGGGGATCTCCAAGCACCCCACAAACAATTAAGTGCCATTATCTCTGATTGCTGGAAGAGGGACAGGAATCAGGAGGCAGGCAGGCCGCCAGAGGATCCCTGGGCTGGGGTGTTGGGGCGGGGGTAAGCCCGAGCTGGACACTCTGGGTACCCAGGAGGAAAGGGGGAAGAAGCTATTGCTATAGAGCTGGGGGGAGGCCAGGCAGACAGAGCTATGGCTTTCAGTGGGTGGGTAGGCAGATAAAGTACTTCACCATCTCTGCAGAAGAATCAACATAAGTCACCCTGTTCACCCCAAAAGTGTGGTTGTGAGAGATGAGGGCCTGTGTGGGCTCCTCCGGAAAGAGACTTTTCCCTCCTTCCTGCAGTCCTCCAGGCACCTCCAAAGAGAGGAGCCAGGGCTCCCCACACAGGTTCTGAAAGGGAGGGTGACAGAATAGGGGTACAGTGAGTCACACACACTCTGGGGGGGACAGAGATGGCACAGGCCCAACCACAGGGTCAGGTGGGGGGTAGAGGCAGGGGCAGGCAGAGCAAGGGCCACTGTGGCCCAAGTTTGACTGGAGAGCACTGTCTGTCCCAAGGGTGCCCCCGCCTCAGCCATCTGAATCCCAGGAGCTGGACACCCCAGACTAGGCCTGGTTATTGCTCAGTGGTCTCAGCAGTCCTGAGTGGGGTCAGCTGGGAGGGGGCTGCATGTTTGATTGGGTTGGGAGTGTGCTCATTGGTTTCTGCGTCTTGCCAATTTCCTGTTCCCTCTAATATAGGGAGTGAAAGAGGACACGATTGGGGATTTCCACCTCTTCTTCCAGTGGGCCATGATGGGAGAGGAGCTCATCACCCCTAGAGCTTTACTCTGCTCACCTCCCAGACCCCTGGGTGACACAGAGTGTGTGGCCTCAGCCAGGGCAGGATCTGCCAGGGATGGGGTGGCTGTGAGTGAGGTAAAGGCCTCTCCCTGCCCCCATGCCCTCCTTCCTGGCAGCCCCTAGAAGACCTCACAGGCACTTAGGACTCGATGCAGGATGAACACAGGAGGCATGGCATGGCGGCTCTATGGGTTGTGTTTCTTTCTAGGGGGCTTGGGGTGGGGGCAGTGAGCTGGACTGAAACTGCAAGTCCTCCCTGTAGTGGAAAGGCAGCTGGGGAGAAAGGGACTTAGAAGGTGGGGCCTCTGGCCTTTCATTTCACCACTCCCCAACCTAGGCAGGGCACTGAGCACCCCACCAGTGGCTGGTTCTGACAGGCTTAGGGGCATCCCCGAATGAGGGCCAGGCTGGGGACTAACCTATGTGCCACCTTAGCCCCCAGCAAACCCAAACTTCTGTCAATAGCCGCCTCTTCCAAGAAGCCAGACCCTCCTTCTTCCCACCTCTGGGTGCAGCCAGCCGATTAGGAAGCTGCTGGGCAAAAGGAGCACGGATAAACAGCCTTAGGAAAACCCCTGGGTTTCTGGCTCCCAGCTGCCTCCTGAGGAAAAGGCATTTTGTGCCCTTCCACAAGCCTGACCCCGCAGCTCGCCTCTGCTCCACCTCACTTCCCCAGTGCAGCTCCTAGTCTCCCGCACACCTACGGCGGCAGGCGCGGGAAGAACGGAGCCAGAGACGGCTGTAGACCAGGTTCTGCCACCAAACCCCTTCTGGAATCCTCTCTAAGGGTCTATGGATGCTACCTTCCAGAAGTTAAACCTCCGCTCGGCCGCACTTTCCCCACCAGGGGCTCTGAGAGGACCATCTTCTAAAGTGTTCGGTGCTCACCTGCAAGGACCTGGGGGTAGGGGTAGGGGGACACGGCTTCCCAGTAAAAGGACCACCCCCTAGCCTGAGCCTCTCCTCGGAGGGAGAAGGCTCGGCGGGAAGGGCGTCCGTGCGGGGCTGGGGGAGGTCGGGAGGGGGGCTGGAAGGCCTAGGGGTGCCAAGTGCCACTCTGCGTTCCTTTCCGTAGGCCAGCCCAGCCTCCCCCCTCCCCCTAAGGATTGTCGGCTTTCCCGGGGCAGGGCGTGACCCCTGCCCTCTCCCCTCCCGGTGGCAGGGTGGGGACCAGATAAGGATCGGTAATGCGAGTCCTCTCCACAAACAGGTGCAATCGCTCAGCCCCGCAGAGGACCTCCCTCGCGGGAAGGGAGAGCTCGAAGCTTGGAAACGTTGGGAAATAAAAAAGGCGAGGGCGGCTGGGGCGGGTGGGGGAGCTGGGGCCGCCTCGGCCTTCTCCCCGGAGGAGGGGCGGCTGCCCTCAGCCCCCGGGACCTGCCTGCGGGGCCGGGGCTGCGTCCCTAGCCGGGCCCCAGCCAGCCTTCCCGCACGACCCCCGCCACCCCCGTGCCTACTCCGGGTCCCCGGGCGCGGCGGGCGGGCTCCCGCAGGGCGCCGGCTGCGGGCCGGCTTGGTCCGGGGGGTCCTGGGGAGGCGGCTGGCGCGGGCTGCGGCCGCTGGGCCGCGGGGGCCTCCGGGCGTTGAGGAAGAGCGCGGGGTCGGGCATGGGGTCGGCCTCGTCCAGGGCGCCGGCCGCGCGGTCCCAGGCGGCCCAGTCCCGGCCGGGGCCCTTGGCAGCGGCCTCGGCGGGCGGGCGGCGGGCTCGCTGTGCGCGCCGGCGGGGTCGGGGCTCGGCGGCGGCGCCGGGGCCCGGGCGCGGGGCCCGCAGTCTCTGGCGCGCCGCGTGCAGCTGGCAGGAGAGGTAGGCGGCCGCCTCGGTGTGCTTTTGCAGCTCGGTGCCCAGCACCGTGGCGCGGTGGCTGCGGCGACGCAGCTCCTCCAGGAAGCGGCGCTCCTCGGTGCGCAGGCTGCAGCGCAGCGCACACACCAGCGCCTCGCGCTGCGCCACCTCCCGCCGCAGCTCCGCGTTGGCCGCCGTCCGCGCCGCCACCTGCGACTCCAGCGCGCGGCACTTGCTCTCCAGCTCCCGGGACGCCGCCTCTAGAAAGGGGAGACAGACGGGCGAGGTCATGGCCCGCCTGGCTTAGAACAGCACCTGCACAGCTCCGCGGGCCACAGAGCAAAGCCCTGCCCCTCCCCACCCCGCCGCTGCACGTTCTACCGCGCTCCCGCTCGCTGCCCACGCATCGGTGCAGTGGCCTTCCTTGTTCTTCCTCAGGGCCCTGGCACCTACCCTACCCTCTGCTTGGCCTCTCTAGTTCTTCAGGGTTCAGCTTAAATGCAAACCCTTTCCTAACCCTTCATTCATTCCACAAATAATTTGTTGAGCCCTGACTAAGCACTGTGTTAGGCACTGGAGATGTGGTGGATGATAAAACGGTCCTCAGGAAGCTTACAGCTTAGTGGGAGAGGTATAGTAAACTGTCACAAATAAAGGTGAGGTTGCAACTGTAACATGTGCCAGGAAGAAGTAAATCAATGCTATGACTGTAACCAGAGAATGTGACCTAATCAGGGAAGGCTTCGCGGCAGAAGGGACACTTGGGCTAGGATCTGAAGGATAAGTAGGAGTTAAGTAGTGAAGAGGGGAGAGAAGGATGCTTCAGACAGAGGGAACAGCTTGTGTAGAAGCCTGTGGCAGGAAGCCATGCCAACAGCAAGGGACTCACAGAGTTGGGAGTGTGCACAGGAAGGGGGAGTCAATGTCCTCGTTTCCTTCATAGAACATTTATCACATTTTGTAATTTTTTGTTTATTATCTGCCTTTGCCACTGAGCAGGTTTCAACCCTGGATATACATTGGATATACATGGAAAGCTTTAAAAAATACTGTTTCCTGGGCCCTACCAGTTGAATCAGAATCTTTGGGGTTGGACCTGGGAACTAGCATTGCTTCCATCTTCCCAGGTGATTCTAATGTACAGCCAGAGTTGAGGACCCCTGCCTCATGGATCATAAGCTCCATCTCAGCAGGACCATATCCCAGGATGTGGCACATGTGGCATAGGTAGCTGAAAGTGGCCAAAGGTGACCCTGGAAGGGACATAAACATCACCAAGTGATAGGAGGACAAAGAGAGTTCTCAAGCCCATTCAGAGAGAATATAAACACTAGGACATTGGGGCAGTAACTTGAGCTCAGATGACCCCAAAATCCCTTTCAGAGGAAGGACAGTAGGTGGGGTGAAAGCTGCTGTCATCACAGAACTGTCCTTATCTGGCATCTGGGATGTGTGCTGCCTTTCTCCAAGCACCCAGGCACCAGGAGGTTGCTCATGGTTGCCATCTAAAGAAGTGGGCAGAATCAGTCCAAGTCCATAAGTGTTTAGATGGTCCCTAGCTGATCTTCATGCATGAATACATAATGCCATTTGTAGGGCTCCTAACATTTTAGCTTAAACTTCCAGCCTTCCCTGTCCCCAATTCTTGGTCAGGTAACTTTCCATCTATAAGCAACACACCAATATGGAGGGAGCCCATTCTTAAGAACTCTGCTGGCCAAGAAAGATTATTTTTGTGATTCACTTTTAATTAAGCAGTTACTGAATCCCTCCAAGTTAGGTGATGTGCCTTGCACTTCAGAAGCAATGGGTTACACCCAGTTCCAGTTCTCAGAGATCCTATAAGCTGGTGATTAAGATCTCAACAATGCAATCCTCCCCTCTCTCCACCATTTAAAAAAATCATAATTGTGGTAAAAAACACATAACAAAATTTGCCATTGTAACCATTTTTTTTTTTTTTTTGAGACGGTGTCTCACTCTGTCACCTGGGCTAGAGTGCAGTGGCATCATCAGAGCTCACTGCAACCTCAAAACTCCTGGGCTCAAGCGATCCTCCTGCCTCAGTCTCTTGAGTAGGTGGGATTACAGGTGCATGCCACCGTGCCCAGTTAATTTTTCTATTTTTTTGTAGAGACAGGGTCTCACTGTTGCTCAGGCTAGTCTCGAACTCCTGGTCTCAAGGGATCCTCCTGCCTTGGCCTCTCTCAGTGCTAGGATTACAGGCATAAGCCACCATGCCTAGCCAATCATAACCATTTTTAAGTGTACAGTTCAGTAGTGTTAAGTATATTCATGTTGGTGTGCAACAGATCTCTAGAACTTTTTCATCTTGCAAAACTAAATGTCTATACCCATTGAACACCTTCTCCTCATCCCCCCATTTTATGGGTGAAGTAATACTCTGTATACAAATATTTTAGTGGAATTGCTACAACAGCAAGAAGTCATGTTTTTGTCAAATGCAGGATTTACTAATGTGTGCGTGTCTCTTTTTCTCCTCATATGGACGAAGTTTCTTGAAGTCAAGGACCACATCCTGCCATTGTGTTGCATCTTGACACTCGCCCTTGACATTACAGGGTGTGGATACTGACCGTGTGATCCTTGTGCAAGGATGGGAAGGATTAGGGAGGTGGGTCACAGCAAGGAATTAGGTGGGCCAGGCGGAAGTAAAACACATAGCCATCTCCTTCCTGTCTTCCTTTCCCCACTTTGGACAGACATGGATACAGGGTACTATGTGTGGTAGTGCAGGCTGTTCACTGCACAAGATGATCCAGCTGAGTTGGCAAGTGGGGCTGACATCCTGTGCTCTGCTCACCAAGCCGAGAAGTGGCAAGTCTAGGCTGGGAACAGAGAAAGCCTGGGTTCTATTAAGGCTTGGAGAAAACGCTACCTGTTGGGCCTCATGGCACTTCCCTGCCAGCAGTCCTTCTCTTACCTTGCTGGTGAGACTGGGCTTCTCTCATCTCCAGGTCATGGGTCAGTTCTGGAGGGAGAGAAAAGAAAAGGCAGTTGTGTGTGGGGCAATAAGGATCCTTTTTTTTTTTTAGAAACAGGGTCTTGCTATCTTGCCCAGGCTGGACTTGAACTCCTGGGCTCAAGGTATCCTTCCGCCTCAGCCTCCTGAGTAGCTGGGACTTCAGGCACATGCTACTGTGCCTTGCTCAGTAAGGGTCCTTAGAAACTATCCAAACCACCCCCCACACCTATTTTACTGCAGCCCAGTAAAGGGAAGAGATGAAGAGATATGCCCAAGGCACAGCCTGGGCCTGGTTGGCTTGATTCTAAGCTCAGAGATCTTTCCAGAATGAGCTTTGAGCCTGGGTTTGAGGTTCAACCCTTGTGGGACTGAGGAGCCTGGCTTGTTTTGGGGCTGGGGGAGCATTTGCCCCTTCCTAGGGGTGATATGCCAACCAATCAGAGCAGTTCTGGAGGACCCTTGCTGAGCAGGGCTGGAATGTCCAGAGCTGTTTGGGGGCACTGGAGGTGGGCTCAGGACAGTGGCTACTTACCAGTCTGGACACATACGTTTCACTATTTTAACAGCCAGTACTACTGTGCCTACGTTATTATCTGAACATCAGCACTGCCCTTTCCCAAGCCCCAGTTCTGCCATATGCCCCACAGCAGGAAGGTGGGGGTGGAGGGGTGGGGTTCAGGGAGGACAGCACCACCTAGTGACAGGAAGTCTGAAGCAGGGCTTGGGTTGGTATTGAGTGGGTGGGGCGGGGCAGCCAAGGAGCCCCCCAGAGGCACTGGAGCAGGAGCAGTTTCCTTCTGGGTGCTGGCGGCCCAATCATCACCCCTCTGCCTGCCTGCCCTCCCGGTCTCCATTCCTTAGTGCCCAAAATGCCCCATCTCAGCCCAGCTGAGATTGATAATTTTTCCAGCCCCATCCCACTCCCCCAACTCCACCAGAGCTCAAGAACTGGGAAGAGGGCAGAAGGGAGCCAGAAGCCACAGGTGCCTGCGATGGAGGAGACCTACTCAGGAGCACCTGCGTGTCCCTGTGGGGATGAAACCTGGTGCCCAAAGGGAGAAGGTGTGAACCTGGGGTTGGGGAAGGTAGCACACCTGTGGGCCACTGCCCACAGTGCCTGCAGAGACAAGCCTTGTGGCCCTTCTACCTGCTCCTTCTCCCTGCCCTCACTGGGCTCTTCTAGAGACTTTGCGAGAGGTGTCTTCTCTGGGGCGGCCAACTGTTACTAGGAGACAGAGAGCCCAGGATGCCTCGGCCTTCTGCTGTGACCGCAGCCTGAACCTCTTTCCTGGGGTCCCTGTGAGGACTCTCATGCCTCCACCCTCCAGGGCTTCCTGGGACCAACTTGGCCCTCCTTCAAGGCCTTGTGATGTAGCCCAAGGGACCCTGGACGAGGTTCACAGACTTGGGAGTAGGGAGACTTAGCTCTGCCATTAACTCGCTGTGGGCTGGTTTCTCTTCAGCCCTTAACCACCGGACTTGGAGGGTAGACAGAATCCCAGCTGGGCTCCATTCTCCCATCTGGAAACTCTTCCTGCCCATCTTCTGGCCAGAGTTCTCAGGGTCTACAAGAACATGCTGAGAGGTCAGACACACTGTGTGACCTTGGGCCAGCACCTCTCTGGGCCTCAGTTTTCTCATCTGGAAAATGGGGACAAAATAGCACCTCCCTTACAAGGGGCTATTCCCAGGGTTAAGTGAGAGAAGATGAACAGAGGGCTTGGCCCAGGGCTGAGCTGGTGCTGAATACATGGGAGTAGTTCTTGTATGTCCTGCCATCCCAGAACACACCCACCCACCTCTTGAGCCCTTCGTTCTGAGTCCTCATCCATCCTCAGCCAGCTCCCAGGCAGCCTGTCCTCTTGCCTCCTACCCCAGCCTGCCTCAGCCTCCTGTCGTTCCATACACAGGTTCAGCTGCCACATTCCTACCCTCCTCCCAGCCTCTGGGTCCCTCTCTAATTGCCTTCCCCTTGTCTCTTACTTTGTTCTTCTCCCTTCTCTTCCTCACCACCTCCCCCTTGGAGAAAGGGCCTTATTCACTCATTTCAGCCCCAAGAGTGGCTGCTCCAGCCCCGCCCAGAGTTATTTTTATCTCCTTAATCAATAACCAAGAGGCTGCAGGCCCATACCCATCTGAGAAGGGTGCTGTGGGCCAAGGGCCCTCTGTTCCTGCCAGTTACACTTTTTTGAGATCTGGCCTATGTCCTGAGTGGAAGGACCACAGGTCCTCAGACTTCTCTATTTTCCTTTAATGTTATTGCAGTGAAAAACTGGCATCAGGCACGGGTGAGTCTGTGTGGGCCATCCCTGTCCCCCGGGCTGGCCTCTGCTGCCATCTGGTCTTTGAGGGAGACTGCAGTGAGCCTGGCCTTGGAACGTGGCAGCTGAGCCTGTGTATGGAATGGCAGGAGGCCGTGGTGGCTGACAGTTAGGACTGCTGGCTTTCTGTGCCACAATGTGAGAAGCCAGGTGGGTCACTCAAACCCTCTGGGCCTCAGAGTTTCCCTCTGGGCAGTAGGGAGCCTCCCAGGAGCAGGGGCTGGATGGGAGGTAATGGTCTGAGCGTCTTGAGGACAGAATGTGCGGAAAGCTGCAGAGGCACAAAGGACTGGGAGTCTGTAGCTCTGGTTTTGTTTGTTTGTTTCATGGTGGAGGAGTCTAGGCTTTTAATTTACCCCTCACCTGAACGGTGCACATTGTAGAGCTCTGAGTTCTGATCCCGACTCTGCCACCAACATATTGTGTGACTTTCTCTCTCTGGGCCTCAGTTTACCTACTTGTACAATGAAGAAGTTGGGCCCTCCCAGCTGAGACATTCCATGAGCCACTGGCTCTAAAGCCTGCACTTGGAGACTCAGCCTCAGTGAGCACTTGGGCCAGAGCCAAGCCTCTGAGAGGCCCAAAGAGCTGAGGCCCCAGGTCCAAGAGCGGAGGCCAGGCCTGGGGTTTCACTTCATCTTTGGTGCCTCCCTCTGCTCTGCTCACAAACCCAATCAGTGGCCAATAAGTCCTTTCCTTCAGCCTGTGTCCCACTGGTCCTCCCCTTTTCATCCCTCTTGATCTCTCCCCTGGACCATTCATCGGCTCTGCCACTAGTCTCCCTGCCTCCCTCTCCTGCCAATTCAGCTTCCACACAACTGCCAGACTGAGTCTCTTAATGCAGTATAATTCTGATTGGGCAGCACTGAGCTGCTCAAAAGCCTTCAGTGGCTCCCCACTACCCAGGGGGACAGGTCAAACACCTTGGCTATCCTGGTATTTGTCAAGGTCTTGTATGCTCTGGCTCCACTGGATTTTTCACCAGTTTCCTTTAAGCACAGCTTTATCCAGTCAAATAGAACTTTTTATGAGCTTTTGGTTTCCTACCTCCTGGCCTTTTGCTGTTCCCTTCATTTGGGATGCTTTCTTCACTCCCTTCCGCTGTAATATCACAGCATGTCTACACATAACTCTGCCTTCAGGGATCTGAGGCACTCCCTCCTCTGGTCTCTTCCTTCATCACCTGCTCCTCAAGCTGGATGCCATCCTGTCCATGAGCTCCTGCTTTATCTTCTGCTATATCTTAATATTACCTGTTGGTATGTGTGTCTCCCCAACTAGACTGACAGCTTCTTGAGGGCTGGGAGGTGCTCCAAGAACAGTGACTTGAAGACAGGAATCCCCTGGAATTGTCAGGCTTCCCTCCACTACCTAACCAGAGCCCTTTGTCCCAAAACTCTTATCTCACCTCCCCAAGTCTCGGTTTCCTCATCCAGAAAGGGAGGAGGCAGGATTGGTGTGAGGTGCACAGCAGCTCATGGTGGGCACCTCATCAGAGAGAGCGACTGTGATGATAACAGTGACCCCTCCCCACCCACCCCGCCATCCCTCCTGGCCTCACCTGAGCAGCGTTTCTGCAGCCTCAGGATTTCCAGGTGCAGGTCTCGCAGCAGGGCCATCTGCTCCTTTTTCAGGAAGCTGATGTGGCGTTGCACACTCTGAATCTGATGCTCCAGGGACATGGTATCCATGGCAACCCAGGCCTGGGCCCCACCTAGGGAGGATGACAAGGTGAACCTATGTCTTTGGAGCCCGCCTGCAGTGCCCCACCCTCAGATTGCTCATCGTCTCCTCCGCTCTGGGGTCCTGTCGCCACCAGGTAGACGATTCTGCTGCTGCTATCGTTTCCCCTCTATTTAATCACTCAAGCTTCATGAACAGTGGGTATCTTGGCAGGGAAGTATAATTATTCCCATTTAACAGATGAAGAACCAGAGGCCCAGAGGGAAATGGCTCCACTCTCGTGCTCCCATGTAACTTTAGTCTCTTCTACTTCTTAGGGAGGAAAACACATGGAGCAGCAAAGTCAGCAAAGAGAGACAGATGACTTGGGTTCCAGCCTGCCTCCTTCACTGGCTGTGTGACTTGGGGTGAGCCCTCTCCCTCTCTGGGCTCTTAGTTTTCTCACGGGTAAAACGAGAGAGTTGTGGAGTAAGTGAACCCTGAAGTCTCTTCCAGCTCTGACATCCCACAAGTCTGTCAGCTCCACGGCAGCGTGACTGCTCTGAGCACGGGCCTCCCACTTCAACTCTGCTTCTCCGACTTCAATTCACCCCAGGGTTTTGGGCTCTTCCAAGTCACAGAGGAGGAAGATCTGCTGCATGTTCCACTAACACTGACTCTGTGGGCTGAAGGCAGGTGGTGGAGTCCCTTTTTATTTTTTATTTATTTTATTTTATTTATTTATTTATTATTTTTTTTTTTTTGCCCTAACAGGTATCAACATGGAGTCCCTTTTTAAAAGAGGAATAGGAGTGGGTGAAAAGGAGACCTGTGCAGTGACTCCCATGGTGGAAACTTAAGTTGTTGTGATGGGACAGGGAGGTGTGCATCCCTGAATCCTAATGATGGCCTGGCTTCCCAGCTGTCCTTCTCCTGGCCGTGCCCGCTTCCTAAGAGTCTCTTCCGAGGTGATCAGCACCCTGGACAGGCAGAGGCAGAGGGCAAACACAGGAGGCCCAGGCCGCTGCAGCCCACGACTCAGAGCTCATGCCTTCTCTGCCGGGGACTCCCTAAGTTTTGAAGGACCTGCCTCCACCTGCCCCAGGAATTCCCTGGGCAGTGGGAGGGGGAGGCCAGTAAGAGGGACAGTTCTATTCAGCAAATGGTCCCCTCCAGACTGGCTTCCATGTAAGTCTCTGAACATCCAGATTTTCATTTGTAGGGTCACATCAAGCAGGTCAGCCTGAGAACCTCACATCCTCAGGGGGTCCTCTGGGCCCCTTCCCTGGTTCTCCCCCGACTCCCCTAATCCAACCAGATAGGCTTTCATTTCAGCAAGGGGCAGACTTTCGGCCCGTGGGGATCACTGGCTACATTTCCTGACCATCTGTGATGTTCAAGGCACTTTGTACACATGATCTTACTTCTGCTCACTCCTCTTTAGTAGGTGTCACCACCCCCATTTCACAAACAAAGACACTGAGACACAGAGCCAAGTTGACTTGTGCCAGTTCATATGCTCAGTAAGTGGTAGCAGACCCAATTCTCCAACCCAGTCCTTAGAATCCAGAGAAGGTTCCCGATATTTATACTGGGAACAGTCCTGGGTTTGAATTCTGGCTCTTTCAGTTACCTGCTGTGTGACTTTGGGCACGAAGTCTCTGAGCCTTTGCATCCTCCCCCCAACCCCCCATAAAATGGACCTATGAATAGTAACAGTCCTAGGATAGTTGTGAGGATAATGAGAAACATAAAGCACTTAGCACAGGACTTGGCTCAGTCAGTGCTGCATCCCTTCTTCCTTCTCTTCTCTGTCCGTTTAACGTATGAGTAGGTTAATTTCTGTCTTGATTTGCTCATTTTTTCATTCGCTTATTCAATGGTCTGTTATTGCCAAGTGCTGCGCTGGGCACAGGGGACACAGTGATGAACACAACAAAGTCCCTGCTCTCACAGAGCTCACAGGGCGAAGAGGCGAGAAACAAATAAATAATGTATCAAACAAACAAATAAGTATATAATTACAATCTGTGATAAGCGCCATGAAAGAAAACTACAGGGTAATGTGAACGAATTAGAGTGGGATCTATTATTTTATTTTATTTTTCTGAGATTTTACCCTACTTGCAAGGGACCTATTTTAGATTTGGGGTCAGGAAAGGTCTCTTTGAAGAAGTGACTTTGAGGCTGAGACATTGTGGCAGGCAGAATTCTAAGATGGTCCCCAAGAATCCCAGTGTCTGGGGTCCAGGTTCTCTTGTGCTATGCCTCCCACTTGAGTGTGGGGGGGACTATGCATATGGTGGATTTCACGCCTGTGATTAGGTTATATACAAAGGCGACGGGATTTTACAGATGTAATTAAGGTCTTCAATCAGTAGACTTTGAGTTAATCAAAAGGGAGAGTATTCTGGGTGGTCCTGACATAACTGGGCAAGCCATTCAGAGGAACTCTGAGTAAAGGACCCAGCTAAAATGTGCCAGACTCTTGGCCCTTAGAAACTGTGAGATAATAAATTTATGTTGTTTTAAGCCCCTAAGTTTAGGATAATTTGTTACACAACAGTAAAAAACGAATACAGACTTGAAGGAGGGGTAGGAGTTAGTCAGAAGATTAGAGGGAAGAGCATTCCAAACAGGGAACAGCATCTGTGAAGGCACAGGGGTATGAAAGAACTAAGTAGTAATAATGATAACTTACATTTACTGAGCGCCTACTGTGTGTCAAGCTTTGTGCTAAGTGCTTTGCGCGGTCTGTTTGAGGAACTGAGACACTACCACTGCCAGTGAGGGCTGACGGGTAAGGTATCGGGGGAGGGTCACAGGAAGGGAGGTTAGCAAAGGAAGGACCACACAGGGTATTGTAAACCATGTTAAGAATCTTGGATTAAGACTAAGTGAATTGGAAGTTATTAGAGGATTTTAAGCAGGGGAGGAATATGATATGATTTACATTTTTAAAAGACCACTCTAGCTGCGGTGGGGAGAGCAGACTAGAGCTGGTAGAGCGGATGCAGGGAGGTCAGCTGGGAGAAGGAGGCTGTGGTCAAGGTGCGAGATGACGGTGGCCTGGACCAGAGGATGGAGGTGAAGATGAAAAGAAGTCCCAGTTGTATCTGGAGGCGGGACTGGCAGGACTTAGAGATGGATTACATTGTCATGATCATGGGGAGGGAGATGTCCAGGATGTCTCCCAGTTTTTTGGCTTGAGCAACTCAAGAGTGAAGGTACATTTGCTGGATCTTTCTCCGTTTCCTAATCTTTCACATTGGAGGTCTTCTTTATCTATAATCACTCCCTAGGTGATCTTGTCCAATCCCGTGGCTGTAAATATTCTTTATATGCTGTGGACCCCTAAAATAACTATTGTCTGAATGCTGGATGGACTACCTAACACCTTCATTTGGATGGCCAATAGGTCCCTCAAACTTACAAGTCCCAATACTGAACTCTCACGTTCCCTCCTGCAAACCCGCTCTTGCCCGCTGTTTGTCATCTTGATAAATTGCACTGCTATTTGCCTACTCACTCAGTTGCTCCGGCCAAAAACTTGGGAGTCACCTTTGATTCCTCTCTTTCTTTACATTCCACAGCCAATCCATCTGCAAATCCTGTTTGCTCCACCTTCAAAAATATCCCAAATCCCATCACTTCTCACTGTCTCCCTCACTATCACCCTGGTCCAATCCACCAATGTCCCTCTGGGGTACTGCTGCAGTAGCTTCATAATTGGCTTCTTGCTTCTGTTCTTGCCCCTTGTGTTCCATGCAGGAGCCAGAGTTCCTTTAGCAAATGTAAGTTTGGTCATGTCTGCCTGTCCGCTACTCAAAACCCTCCAATGGCTTCCGCTCACTCTAAACCCAAACCCAAAGTTCTTATCAGTCCCCACCCGATCTGCCCCAGCTCTCTTTGCCCTCACTTACTGTTCTCCCCACTGCTGGCTCCACCCCAGCCACTCTGGCCTCCTTGCTGTTTCCTGAACCTGCCAAGCACATTCTTGCCTTAGGGACTTTGTATGTGTTGTCCCCTCTGCCAGGAATGCCCTTCACCAAGATATCCTCATGGCCTGTTCCCTTCCTTCATGTGGGACCCTGTTCAAATGTCACCTCCTCAGTGCCTTTCTCTGACACCCCTATTTATTTATTTATTTGTTTGTTTATTTATTTTTAGAGATAGGGTTTCACTCTGTTGCCCAGGCTAGAGTACAGTGGTGCCATTATAGCTCACTGCAACCTCAAACTCCTGAGCTCAAGCAATCCTCCTGCCTCAGCCTCCCGAGTAGCTGGGATTACTCAGGAGGCTGAGGTACCACCACACCCAGCTAATTTTTAAATATTTTGTAGAGATGAGGTCTGGCTATGTTGCCCAGGCTGGTCTTGAACTCCTGGGCTCAAGCGATCCTCCCGCCTTGGTCTCCTAAATTGCTAGGATTACAGGTGTGAGCCGCCATGTCCAGCCTGATCCCTTAATTTAAAAGAGACTTTTCTGCCACTTTCTACTCCCTTAATCTGCATTATTTTTCTTTCGTGTACTTATTACCACATGAATATATTAAATTTTTGTTTATTGTCTGTTTTACCTGCCTGATTATTAGCAACATAAGATGAAAGACTTTGTTTTGTTTCTTCCTGTTCCCTAGTACCTAGTGCAGTATCTGGCAAACACAAGGTACTCAGTAAATAACTGTAGAATGCACGAGTGAGTGAATTTGTGGGGATGAGGTAGACTGATGGAGGGGCAGATTTACAGAGAAGGTCAGACCAAGATGGACACGTTAGGTTTGACATGACCAAGAGACCTCAAATAAGGAGAAATAGATGTCAAGTAGACAGTCGAATATACTAGTGCATAACTCAGGAGAAACAGGTGAGCTATATGCCTGTGCAATTGTGTGCCTATGCTGGGATGTGTGTGCTTGTGTCTGTACGTGTGCTAGAGACTGTGTGTGTGCCTCAAGGAGTGCACGTGTGTATGTTTCTTGATTCTCTCGCTTCTGTGCGTCTGCTGTGTGCACACCTGGAGGATGAAGGTGTGTGGGCCTGTGCTTAGGACAAAGAGAGAAAATGTCTGTTCCCAGCTGCTGAAATGCAAATGTTTCTGAAGAGTAAAAGCCCTTCCCACGCAGCCCTGGAGACTGGACCCTGGCCACAGAGAGAGGCTGAGCCAACCAGCTGTTTTTGTGCTTTCCCAGAAGGACTTGAGTATTTGCTTCCAACTAGGCAGGCTGCTCTTCTCAGGGCAGAAATTTGGGTCACAAACGATCTTGGCAAATATTCTTTCTTAGACGTTATTGTTTAATTTGTTTGCGGGACGGTGTTAGATAGAATGCAGAAGGGAACTAGGGATAACACTCTGTGTGGCTGGGGAGTCACAAGCACTTCAGAAGGCCTGAGCCAGGAAAATGTCAGGTTTTCACATCAGAAATGCAGTCCCAGAACCTCTGGGCTTCAGAAGCTTATGTGTGAGGACTTGGTCCAGGCCAGTAGCAGAAGCTGAAGAGTTATAGCGATCAGCTCCACCTTCTCCCCAACCCCCAGCCCCAGATGCCTAGCCTCACGAGTGAACATGCTCGGTGAAGAGGGTCACTCGCCTCTGTCCACTGTCCTGACCACCTCAGGGCCTGCATTGTTTCTGCTTCCCTCCTTCTTCTGGTGCTTCTAGTTCTTTTTCTTGTTAATTTTCTAGCTTGATGAAAAAATATTCATTTAAAAAATTGTCACCAAGAATAAAAAAGGACCTGTAACACAAGGTTCACAATTTATAGAGTTAATTCCAAGTACTTTTGACATGTCTTTCATGTGTCTGAAAGTTACAAATATTTTTCCCCTTGGGGAAGTTGGTGGGAGAAGCCTTCTGTGCTCATGTTCCCAACTACAGGCAAAGTGTCAGGCTCAGGAACCTTCTGACCCAGGCAAAATTCTGAGGCCTGGGCTCCCGATCCCTGAAAATGACCTCGTTGCCTCCTTGTCTCTTTGGAGCTTCTGGGGACCCACGTTCATTCCCAGCTATCTGCCTGCAACTGACTGGGCAAGTGGGAAATTGTAGTTCTCTCCCTTCTTCAGTTCTGACAGCTCTTTGGGTTGAAAGAACCACAGAAAGTACAGAATCATAGTACTCAAGGCTCCGAGGGCCTTCAAAATCATCTCAATGGCGGTTTTCAAATATTGCTCCACAGAGCACCAGAATTCTGCTGAGGGGTCTCAGATATTGCCAAAAGGATTGGGGCCAAAGGACAGGACTGGAGGCTTTGCTTTTTTTTTTAAACCCCTCTTTTGTATGATGGGCTCATGCATATAAATTCATTGGAGAAAAGCCTTCTGCTAACCAACAATTTGAAAACCACTTTTATAGTGCACTCTTTCCTTGGGTGTCTAAATCCTACCTTCTCCACACCACTTTAGTCTACTCAATATCCCCCTGACCTCTGCTGCCCCTACCTCTCCCTCAAGCAGATGAAGTGGCTGGGAAAGGAACCAGAATCGAGGCTTCTTGCTTTCTGCTTGCATGGAGTTTGCATTGCCTGCCACCCCTCACTCCCTGACCGAGTCCCTTGTCCCAGTTTCAATTTCATTCTTAGTGTTTCTTTCCTCTTTGGGACTGAAAATATTTATTGAGTCAACAAATATCTTTGTACCATTCTGTACCAGTTAATACCCATGTTTCGTTAAAATTCTTTAAGTATGTATGCCTTCTTGTTTCAAGGAGAATGTTAAACTTATTTTTATCATTTTTACAGCCAGGACAGTATATTAGATAGGAAAGACATGGTAATAAATGAATCAATATGATCTTTCTTTTTCTTAGTCATTATTCCTCTCCACTACCTGACTCAGAGCCCTAGGGCAGTAGGAGAGCAGGAACTCAAGAAGCCTTTCTCGGATATGGCATCAATGCACAGGTAATAATACTTAGTAGCACTAATAAGTGGCTGGCACTGTTCTTAGCATTTTACACACATTAACTCATTTATCTTGACAACAACCCTTCACTGAAGGTTCTAGTAATACGTCTACTCCATAGGCAAGGAAACAGAGGCTCACAGAGGTAAAGTAGTTTGCCCAGTATACACAACTACAGTGCCTGGCAACTAGGAGCTCCCCACTGGGTGCTCACCCTGGCATTTACAGCCTTTTACTATCTAAATGCAGTCCACATTTGCAGGCTGATCTCCTCCTCTTTTGCATTCTACCTCTTCCTGCTCTCATGATAAACTCTCCCTGTAGCCATGGACATCCCCTCACTTAGTATACCCCACCCCATCTCTGACTCTTGAAACCTGATCCATCCTTCAGGGCCCTTCTCCAATGTTACCTTTCCCATGAAGACTTCCCTGATCCCCCACCAAGCTGGAATGACTCTCTCCCACCTTTGTGATCCTCAGACAATTTGTTGGAATCTGGGTGGCAGCTAGCACCACATTCTGCCATATTATCGCTCTTCGTTCTGTGTGTGCGTGTGTGTGTGTGTGTGTGTTTACGCACCTGGCTTCTGCTCTAAGTGTGTGTGTATGTGTTTACGCACCTGGCTTCTGCTCTAAGTCATAAGCTTCCTGAGGGCAAGGCTTTGTCTCAGGGAATTCCTTGCAAGGAACAGGCACACCATGAATGTTGGTGAAACAGGGAGAACGAGTTGAGTCTCACTGGGAATCACCAGGACAAATAAGTACACGTATCAAAAAATAATTACCCTGCCCTCCTCACCCAAAGTCCTTGGCTCTCCTGGGGACTTGAGTCTGGAACAAAGATTCAGCCTTTGACAAATGTCTGTGACTGTTTGCAAGGTGGAGCCGCTTGGCCGGTGGTGGAGCCACGTTCCCCAGAGACCTTGTGGTCCTCTCCACTCCAGGGCCCCTCCTCCCCCAGTACCCCTCAACTCGGACTCCCACCTCCACTGAAGATCCCAGGACCCCACAGCCTCAGCAAAGCAGAGGATCCAGTCACACGGGAGTGGGGTGTATGGGGAAACTAGAGCCCCCCACCCCTTTCAGTCTTGATGTTCTGCCCTGATTATGACTCGAATATGACTCCCAGAGAAGGCAGGGGTGGTGGGGATGTGGAGACTACGGAGGACGGGGAAGAGAGGTACCAAAAGGCAAGCGTAAAGAAAGGTGTGTGTGGTGGGAGGTGGCGGGGGCTCGACCTCGGGCCGCCCTGGACTCCCCGCCAGCACCAGGAAGGGTCCGGGTCTGGGCGCTGGAGGACAACTTCTGCCAGCAGCCCGCCGCGAGTCCTGTCCGCCTCCCGCGCGCTGCGGTGCCCAGCCCCGAGCCAGCCCTCCCGGGGGAGCTGGAGCTCGGCCGCGCTGCTCCCCACCCGGGGCCACCCCGGCTCCCACCCCCCCATGCCCACCGACCGGCCTCCTCACCTTCGGGACCTGAGGGAGCGACCGGCCGGCGGGGCCCTGGGTCTGGGCCGGGCTGGGTGGGGGAGGCGCTCTTCCCCCCGCGCTAGCTGCGCCCGGGGTTCCGCAGCGCCCGCCCCGGCTGCGGCGCCATCAGCTGCTGCGAGGCTGCGGGGCGGTCGGGCCGGGGCTCCGGGGGGCTCTGGGGCGCCGAGGTGGGAGGTCTGGGGCGGGCTCGAGGCGTAAACACCCAGCAACGTGACCGGAACTGGCGAACGAGCCGGAGGGGGCGGGGGGGGCGGGAGATATAAGGGGGGAGGGGAGGGACCTGAGACAGGCGGGGAGGGGCCGTGGGCGGGGCGGGGGGAGGGGAGGCTGGCGGCGCGCGGTCGGGGGAGGGGGAACCCTGGGAGCCCCGAGAGCCCCGGGAGCCCCGGGAGCCGGGCCTAAGGACCCCGGCGGGCAGCCGAACTCGCAGAGCTCGCTTTGGCTGGGAGCTGGAAGGGGAACCCGGGAAACCCGCTGGCGACTTGGCGAGCCAGGGCGCGGCGGCAGATCAGCACCGCGGACAGCGCCCAGGCCGTCAGGCCGCGATCCGCTCCGCCCCTCTCTCTGCCCGCCCTGGCGTAGGAAGGAGAGACAGGGCCTGCACCCACGCAGGGAAGAGTGGGGTGGAGGGCGAGATAACCAGGGATCTGGAAATCTGCCCCGAGTCTAGATGGCAGCAAAACAGTCTCAGACCTCTCACTAGCTGTGTGACCTTGGGTGAGTTGCATCACCTCTCTGGGCCCCAGTTGATAAGACAACGTATTTCCCCCTCTGTGAGGGTCCCAAGAGCCAAGGGAAGATCCTTTATAAACTCTAAAGTTCGGAATAAATGCAAGGCATTGGTGTTGATCCATTTTCACTACACATGGGAGGCTTCTGTAGTCTCACTGCATGGCTTATAATTCTGTCTACACCAGTATCTTCCTCCCCCCTGAGCTTTGGTCTCCTCATCTGTAAAATGGGGATAATGATGGTCTATGTAGCTCATCAGATCTGTGGGTTGTTGTGAGCATTAAATGAATTAATATATGTAAAGTGCTTAGAACAGTGCTGAGTGCTTCTTAAGTCTTCGTGTTCATGATGAGGGACCAGGTAGCACTGTGTGAGTGGTAGATGGCTCAGAGCTCCCTCTGGGTAAATCATCCTCATCCCTGCCTGGAGAGACTGGAGGAATTGGCTGAGTGGACTCAGACTAAAGGGCTGGTGTGGCTTTTCCCACTCCATTGCCAGCCAAATACTACCTGGCCTTTCCTCCTGGGCCAAATTTTCAGAGAAATCGTCTACTGTTGTCTCCAGACCTGGGAGACCCACACCTGCTATGAGGGCCTTGGGGAGACTTCAAGGGCACCTTAACTCGCTATAGGTCCCTTTCCTTCCTGTCCTCGCCAGTCAATTTCCAAGGCTTAGCTGGACTTGGGTGTCAACATATAAAAGCTTCAGCTGCTCCTGGCAGATTCTAAGCCTCAAAGAGTTGAAGGAATTACTCTCTCAGGTGGCTTGACAGGCTATGGGGTTCATATTTTGTTCAAAGGCCTCCCAAATCCCACCTTGTAGGAGCTCTAGCTTTGAGCTGCACTGGGGGCAGCTACTCTTCATCCTGCCTGAGGAAATCCTTGGGAGAGGAGCAGAAAGGCCAGACTAGTCCCACTCCTAGTCCCTTGATGACCTTTCTAGAGGGCGGTGGTCCTGGGCTGTACAACTCCTTCAGCAGCTACAGGAGTTTGGATGAACTATCCATATCCCCTCAATTTCATGGGATATCAACAAGAGGGATGAAAGGTACATTTTGTACCTCCAAAAGACATGTGGTATGAAGGAGCCTGAAAACCTGGGCTTGATCTCAGCTCTGTCACTTACTAGCTGGGTAATTCTGGGCAAATCTTAGCCTCTCTGAGCTCCAGTTCCTTCTCAGTAAAATAGGAAGAGTAACATCTACTCCACTAACAGGATCTTTATGATGGTATTATAAGGTACAAGTGAAGTGGTTTTGTAAAGTGCATGTGGATAGGATTGTTATGACCAAATCCCAAATGTTTTTCTCCTTGATCTGTATCAAAAGAAACCCTGTTTTTCTCCTTGATATGAATCCAAGAGGAACTGTTTGCTTTAGCTTCTCACCAGCTAAAGCGAACAGTCTCAGACACCCATCTGAGGGGTGGTCCTGCCTGTTCATGGGGTACTCCAGCTTTGCCACAAGAATTGCCTTTTGCTGAGTCCTGCACCTGACCAAGCTCCTGGCTGGGCATGAAAGCTGCCCTCAGGAAACTTGCAACATATTTTGCTGGGAAATATCCATATGTGAAACAACAAGCAACATGGATAAAGCACCCAAGGAACAACTGAAAGTGACTCAGCCAGCAGAGCTGAGAGATTGCCATGTGAAGGCAGAGCTAGGGCCTGGACTTGGGGGCCAAGATACTTAGGGCCACCTCCTTGGAGAAGTTTTAGCAATCAGTCAGTCAATACACAGAGTAATATTGGGCAAAGATGACTGCCCAACACTGTACATGAGGTTGTGGGGAGACCAGAGACATATCATGAAATGGGACATCAGAGACGATGATGTTGATAATAATAATGAACATTTATTAAGCACTTTGTATGTGCGAGGCAATTTGCTAAATTTAAACTAAATGTTTAAAAATCATTGCTCTATTTTCAAAATTAAACTTGTAATAAAGTAAAAGAAAACTAAAGTGTATAAAAAGTATACCTCTTGCCTGAGATGTAGCCATTATTTTGAGCTCAGCATTTTACCCACATAACCTCACTTGAACTTCAGAGAAATCCTATTGGAAAGGTTTATTCCTATTTTCAGGTGGAGAAAATGAGGCTCAAGAGGTTAAATTTAACACCACACAGCTTGGAAACAGCAGAGCCAAGATTCAAACTCTAGCCTAGCCTAAGCCAGAGGTAAGCTTGTAACCACAGCATCATCAGTCCTGCCAGAGAGGAAATAAATCCAGCTGTAGCTGAAGACGCCCACAGTTGTTATGAGCTTTAGGGGAAGGTGAGGGCCAAAGTGTGCAAGGCCTCAAATGCCAGCTAGGAGAATGAGGTCTCAATGGCAGAGAAGGCCTAGAAGTTCCTCCATCTCTTCATGACAGCAAGGAATTTTGACTTTCTGAGTTTGATTTGGGTAATAGTTCTGTACCAGTCAGCATCCTGGCAGGGAACAGATGACACATTTAAAGTGGATAATTTGAAAAAGGTTAAGGGACTATTTACAAAGCTTTGGGCAGAGTATAAGGGATAGGATAGCACCCTGGGCAAGTAAGGAAGTTGAGCTGTTATCATCCTTGTGCCTGGAGGGATAAGTGAAGTGGGCAGTTACGGGGACTCAGAAAGGATAGCTCTGAGGAGAGGGCTGCCTGGCAGAAGCTGTGGTTTTCCTTAAAGGGACTTAACCTGGCAGGGAGGGCGTTGAGGAATAAATACTCCAACCTCACTCCCCATCTACCTCCTTTCAATCCCCTGCTGGTGTTTCCTCCAGTCAGTCCCAATCAGAAGGAAGAAATTAAGGGAGCCCATTGATACTGCCTGTATGGTTCGGCTTCCCAGGGTACAAACAGGGCTGAGAAAGGTGGGGAAACGTCTGGAGGTTATTTGGCATAACCTTTCTCACCAGCTTGGGCTGCACTTGCTGTTCCCTGCCAGGCTGCTGCCCATTGAATGCTCCAGCGTTGGTGGGCACCAAGACCCCCTCTCCATCCATCCTGCAGTGTTACAGTGGTAGCCTCTTTCCTTTGTAGACTTTGGCCATGCTGTCCTGGCCTCTGTAGTTCAGCTTGGAGACCCAAAAGACACCTAATCTGAGTCCCTTGGGATTCTGTGGCTAGAGGGATAGTGTGTTGGGAGCTCTGGGACTGGAGAGGCAAGCTAGAGATCACTGTGGATAAGCATCAAAACCAGCTCACTTTCTGAACGAAAGATCAAACTGGGGCAAGGGTGTACTCTCTTTGGTGGCAAAATGCCTGGATTGGACAAAATGGTCCCTTAAAAATCTCAACTCTGACTTCAGAGTTTTTGCTCATTCCTAAACCACTAGCATGGCAACAGAAGATGAGGGATATGTGTATGTGTGTGTGTGTGTACTGGGCCACGGTTTGGCTTCAGACATATCTCTTCTGCCTCAACTCTGCCCACATACTCCCCCATCTAGGGCAGAGGGCTCACAGGCTTATCTGACAGGTATCATTTAAAGGCTTATCAGGGGTTCCACTGCCTGTGCCCAGAATCCCTCCATTTCAGATCGGTTTCCATAATCTTGGGCCTGGCTCCCAGAATCTTTGGTGCTCTGAATTAACTGTGGTCACTTTTTTCCTTTATTTTCCCATAACTTCATCTTAAAATTTATTTTATTATTTTATTTTATTTCTTCCTTCTTTTTCCTGCATCCTCTAACTTTATGTTACCTTTGTTATGCATGATGCTCCATATTTTGCCTTAAATGTACCACTTCCTACATCCAGTTCTGTTTAATATTATGATTTATTAGAAAAGTATTAGAATTACACTTCAGAGAGGTTTGGAAATACAGTAACAAAAATGTCCCTGTAATCCTACTGTCCTAATGCAACTAGTATTATTTTTGTATTATCTTCTAGTATTTTCAGACACATGATGATTTGCATAGTTTCCATGGCATGACTAGCTGACTTTTTTTTTTTTTAACCCACATTGTATTGTAGCTTGTTTTTGCAATATAGTCTATATAGTCTTTACAGTTTCTGCACCTCTTAAAGATAATGGGCTTTTATTGCATGGGTTGTAATTTTTTTAAAAATTGGCTGTTTGTGTGGTTTTTCTGTTTTATTTGCTTGAAATACACTATTATTTTGTAAAATGATTTTTAAATTTCTGACAAAGAAATTAAAGAGTTAATAATCTCATCATCCAGATAATATAGAATTATATACATATTATCCATATAATTCTTTAAAATACTTGTAAAAATAGAACATGCTCATGCTTAAAAAACTAAACATTTCCTCATTCTCTACCCTCAATTTCTCTCTCCAAAGTTTCCTGCTATTAACAAATTCTTGTCTTTTCTTCCAGGAGGGAAATATATATGCCTATACATACATTAATTATTTAATTAATTAATTCTTAAAGCACTGACAGGACAGCATCACACTGTGTTCTACATCGTGTTTTTTCCTCTTGTATCTTGGAGATCTCCTAAAGCTCTTTATATATATATATATATATTTTTTTTTTTGGCTAATCAGTGCCTATGTATTTTTTAAAATTTTATTCTTTCTCATTACTCAATGTAGAAAAATTAGGAATTCTAAGTAAGCAAAGATACAAAACCAAAATTGCCCATGATTCCACCTCCTGGTCATAACAGTTCCCAACATTTGGCTTTTTGGGGGGTGTATTTTTTCCTTGCATATATAAACATTGTACATAATTTTAGCATCCTGTTTTGCAGTCTGCTTTTAGCTCAGCGATATAGCATGAACATTTTTCTCTTGCTGCAGAGTGTTGTTTCATATACTGTATCCATTTTCTTATCGCTTGATAATTAGATTTTTTCTACTTTTTTATGTTATAAACAATAATGTGATGAACATACTGGTGGCTTAATCATTTGAAAAGTGACTTTTATTGTATTTTTTCTTATTGCACATAATATGTTTGTTTAGAAACACTGGAATATATGGATAAGAAAAAGAAGAAAATTAATATCACTATAACTTCACTCACCCAGAGATAAATCATTTTTTATATGTTCCTGTAGCTCTTCCAGATTTTTCTACAAATATGTCAATAAACTGGTTCTATTTGGTAAATTTTTTCCATTTCAAAATAGGTCTTGATTTTTTTCATGTCAATAAAAGTCTTCCTTAGTAGCTGTATAATATCCTATCAAATGGGCATGCTTCTTTACTTAACTAATCCCTTGGTGGACATTCTTCTACAGAGACCTTTTTTCCCCCCACATTTCCAATTATCTCCTTAGTATAAATTCCATAAAGGGAAATTTCTGAGTCAAAAGATATGCACATTTGATGGGTTTTGATCATACTGTCAAATTGCCATGCACAATGGTCAGACCAATTTGTATTCCCATCAGCAACATTAGGGAATGCCCACTTCCCTTCTCCATACCGTCCTTGTGTGGGATAAAAACAACAACAAACATTTCCAAATTTGACAAGTAAAAAGATGGTATCACATTTAAATTTTCAAAGTACTTGATTAAAATTTTAAAATGTGCATATTAGCTATTTACATATTTTTTGTGGATTGTTTGTTCATGTCCTTCACTCATTTCTCTATTGGAGTGTTCATCATTTCTTATTGTTTTATAATAAAAACTTTCAACATTTTAATTTTTTATTGTAGTAAAATACACATAAAGTTTACTATCGTAACTATTTTTTAGTGTACAGTTTAGTGACATTAAATACATTCATATTGTTGTGCAACCATCACTACCATTCATCTCCAGAACTCTTCATAGTGCAAAAATGGAAACTCTGTATCCATTAAACAATAAATCTTCATTTTCTCCCTCTCTCTTTCTCTCTCTCTCTCCCCTTGGCCCCTAGCTACCACCCTTCTACTTTCTGTCTCTATGAACTGGACTACTCTAGGTACCTCATAGGAATCATATAGTATTTGTCCTTTTGTGAGTAGCTTATTTCATTCAGCATAACATCCTCAAGGTTCACCCATGTTGTAGCATGTGTCAGAATTTCCTTCCTTTTTAAGGCTGAATAGTGTGCCATTGTAGGTATAATGTAAAAAACATTTTGTTTATCCATTCATCCTTCAATAAACATTTGGATCAATTCCACCTCTTGGCTATTGCGAGTAATGCTGCAACACAGGCACACGTGTTTTAAACTCGTTTGACATTTGTCTTTATTTATTCATTTTTAAATTTAAATTTTTTTTTAGAGACGTGGTCTCGCTATGTTGCCCAGGCTGGAGTGCAGTGCCTATTCACAGGCACAATCGTCAGGCTCTATGGACCCCAACTCCTGAGCTCAAGTGATCCTCCAGCCTCCTGAGTACTTGGGACTATAGGTGGGTGCCACTGCGCCCGGTTGACATTTACCTTTTAATTTTGCTTATTGTGTTTTTGTGATGTGCAAATATTAAACACTTATATTTTAGTCAAATCCATTAATCTCTTCCTTTTTATGGCTTCTGCCATTGTTATCATGCTATCATGTAAAAAATCTACCCCCATTGTAATGTAATGACAATACTTACCTATATATTTTTCTAGTCCTTTATATGTATTTATACACTTACATTTATAATGTATCTGAAATATATTTTGTGATGTAAGATAGAGACCTTGCTTCCCCCTACCCCATAAATGGTTAACTAATTGTCCCATCACCATTTCCTCACCAACTTGAAATACATATATTTTACACACACACACACACACACACACACACTCACACTCACACAGTGGGGTGGGGGGGATGTTTCCAGACCTTCTATTCTGGTTCCTTGGTCTCTATGTTAATTCTATTCGGGAAGTTTAAAAAAAGGGTGCTGAAAGGGAATTGCTAGCTTCAAGCTAGACACTCCATTTAAGGGTCAAAGGTGAGCTGCCAACCTACCTTGTCTGTGTGTCTTTCCCCCTCGCCTTTGCAGGGTGCCTCCGTGTGGGTTCCACTGCTCATCCCCACTTGCTTCCTGCCACTTCTTTAGTTGAGACCTAGTGGAAAGCCCAGGTGGGGATCCTTGGGATTTATGTAATCTTCTTTCTTGTTGAACACTAGAGAGGGCACCTGTGGATGGAATGACAAATGTCACTAGCATTTCCATTCCTCTGGGAGCTTTTCCAGTGCTCCTGCGCAGGGGCCCACAGTTCCTACACCGAAGCTAAGCTCCCAGGATCTCCACACTGGGAATTAAGTGTGTTCCTCTCTCTGCGTAAGTTTCCCTCCTGCAAAGGATGTGGGTTTTCCTGATACGGGAGGCAGGTAAATTGGGAGGGCACCGTGCAATATGTGGACAACCTTTATACTATAAATGTTTTAAAAATTCAGCTCCTTCAAACCAGGTTTGGGACGCATGCTCCCACGATGCTGTGGGCCAGGTTGGTCTCTGCTCCACTCCAGGAATGAGCAGATCCTGGGGTGGAAGGTGGATCGAAGCCCTGGGTGGAGCTGGTCCTAAGGCTGGGTAGCGTGCTAGGCTAACGTCATACTGTTTTAATTACTGTCACTTTAAAATAGTTATTCGTAGGGCACGTCAGTTTTTATTTTAGGTATTTAGAGTAGTGTAATTTTTTTATGGGTAGGTAGAACAGGTTATTTTATATATCTTTGTGTGTGTGTGTGTGTGTATATATATATAGTTTTTTTTTTTTTTAGAGACAGGGTCTCGCCCTGTCGCCCAGGCTCCAACTCCTGGGCTGTAGCTATCCTCCTGCCTCAATCTCCGGAGTAGCTGGGACTACAGGCGCGCACCGCCACGCCCGGCTCAATTTTTTAGTTTTTTGGTATAGACGGGGTTTCGCTCATGTTGCCCAGGCTGGTCCGGAACTCCTGGCCTCAAGCGATCCTCCTGCCTCGGCCTCCCAAAGTGCTGGGATTACAGGCGTGAGCCACCGCGCCCGGCCTAGAACAGGTTTTATAAGGGGGTAAGGCACAGAAAGATTAAATGACTCGCCTCGTCACTCAGCAAGTCAAATTTCCCTCTCAGTAAGACTTGGAGAGCCTGACTCCTCGCCCAGTGCTCCAAAGAAACCTGACTCTTGGACAGGGCGCGGCGCGGCAGGCCGGGCGCGGGGAGGACGCGAAGAGGAGGCTGCGGTCCCACCCGCTGCGGCGGCGGAGCGCGGTGACCCAGCCCCGGCCGGCTCCAGGGGCGGGGCCGGCGGCCGCACCGGGCATGAGCGCCGCACCCTCCGCCCCGCCTGGGCTCCGGCCCGAGCCGCGCGCCCGCCCCACCCGCCCGGCCCCGCACCCCGCGACAGCGAGCGCGCCCTCGGCGCTGGCCCTGCGGCAGCAGGCAGGGAGCGGCCGGACGGGCGAGGCATGGCGGGCCGCCGGGCGCCGGGGGAGAAGCGCTGGCAGCTGGTGCGCTGGTGAGTGGGCACCGGGCGGCCGCGGGGCCCGGTGCGGACGCGAACCGCGCGCGCTGCGTCCCGAGGCCCGCCTGGCGCGGGAAGGAGCGGAGGCGCTGGCCCAAAGTTTCTTCCCGAGCTGAGGTTGCGGGGCTGGGTTGGCAGAGAGGCGCTGGGCTGCCTGGTCATAAGCACCCGGCGTCCCCGCGCCGGGTCTTTGGGACTGACTCTCCAGAGAGATCGGCGCTGGGACCCGGGACCCTGTCCGAGACGTCAGGCTTTGGGCAGACCCGGTCCTCCTTACGCAGGTACACCGGCGGAGTTGCCCCCCTTCCCCTTCCCCCGCCCCCACCTCAGCTTTCCCATTTGTGCAGTGGGGGTGCCCCACCTACCTCCATTCCTTCTGCTGCCCACGGTCGGGCCCTGGACTTAGGCCCTGAGAGGGCACAACCTTCAACCCCCAACCCCCGTGTTCAAAGAGATGCCTCAGCACACCAAACCATGGATCCCTGGGGGTGGGCACTTTGGGGCGATTCGTTTAATCTTTCTGTGCCTTACCCCCTTATAAAACCTGTTCTAGGGGGCTTAGAGAAGGGGGCCTAGGAGGGAAGGGAGGCGGAAAGGGTCCTTGTGTAGGTGGGTAGTTGCCCCTTCCCCCACCGCAGTGCCGCCTGGGCTGGAAAATCAGAGCCTGCAGTGTCAGGTTACCAAACTGCAGGCTGAGAGGGTTTCAGACGCATCGCAGTCAAGTCACCTGGGCTGGGCCCCTGGAACCCTTGTCCGGGTGTCCAGGTGTCGGAATGTTCAGGACTGCTTCAGCTAAGGCCCTGACCTCTGCTTGGCGGGACTTAGAACGCAAGGCAGCCTGCTCAGCCTACCCGGGACCTCTGAGGACTGCAAAATTCAAAGGAGAATGTCCGGTTGGGACCCCTCCCCATCCCAAACCATCCCACCCACCCCCAGGGTCAGAAGGCAGCTCTGAAGTAGCATTCCTGCACACATCTCCCCAGGTACATTCCGTAGCCTGAATACGAATAAAAACATCATCAATGATAGCAGCCTGGGGTTCCTGAGCACGTCCTGTGGCTCTGTAGTAACCAAGTTTCAGACATTGACTCACTCTTCACATACTCAGAGAAAGGAATTAGCACCCCCATTTTGCAAATGAGGAAACTGAGGATCAGAGAGGGAAAATGATCCATCAGGGTCACCCAGCAAGCACATGGCAGAGTCAGGGTTTGAACCTAGGTCTCCCTCAGGGACTTAACTGTTCCTCTGTTTTGCTTCTTATTTCCGAAGTGGTCCCACCGGGCCTCGCCACACATCCCAGTTCACACTGTCAGAGAATCCCAGCATGTCAGAGCAGGAGAGGTCAATGGGCTTTCAAGTTTATTATCTAGCAGTGGAACCACTCTTCAAATGAAACTCCAATATATAAATCGGATAAAAGTAGAGTTATTCTACTTTTGAAGAACTGGTGGTGGGGTGGGAAGTAACTTAGTGCTCTCTTCCTTGAAATGAGGCACCACCCCAGGACCCTAGGACCTTCCAGATCAGTTCCCTCACTTCACAGAGGAAGAAATAGGAAGAGTTTTAAAGGGTAGAGCTTGGCTACCTGCTTTGACTCATCTCCCCAACTCTCGCCCCTGGCATTGTCTGGCCGGGTTGTTTCTTAGGCTGGACCTGATGATGCATGAAATGTTGTTAGTGCCCCCATTGGGTTTTGGGTCACCCCACACCCCCAGGTAAAAGCACATCTGTCTGAGAAGGTCTTGAAGATGTGAATTGAGTGGTCAGGCAGCCTGGCAGGGTGCACTCCAGAGGGCAAAATACCCTCTGAAACCATACCATGCTCCAGACACAGCCAGCCTTGGCTCCTTTAGTACAGGACTTCGCACTGAATTAGTTTGCTTTCCCTTTAGATGAGTAAGGATTCTTTCACTTCCAACTTGTAGACATCAACTCAAACTGGCTTTAAAAAAAAAAGGGAATTTATTGGCTCACTGAACTGAAAACTCCAGGAACTCTTCATATTTCAGGCACAACTGGATTCAGGAGCTCAAATCATGGCACCAAATAGTGCCCTGATCTCTTTACCCCTCCGCTTTCCTCTGTTTTAGTTTTATTCCTGGTGGAGGCAAGGTGGTCTCCAGTAGCTGCAGGCAGCCCTTCAGATTAACAACCCTATGGAAAGAGAGTTTCTCTTTCTCAATGGTTCCAGCCCAACTCTCTTGATGTCATCTCACTGGCCTGACCTTGGTCACATACCCATCCTTGAGCCAATCACTGTGGTCAGGAGGATGGAAAGCTCTGATTGGCCAGGCTGGGTCGTGTGCCCACCCATGGAGCTGGGGGCTGGGGTCAGCTCCACTCCAACCATACAACTTTGAGTGGGGGAGAGGATAGTGAATGGTTATTGATTAACAAAAACAACTGGAAGCTCCATTTAACCTTTCAGAACAGCCATCTTCCTTTGGACTCTCCTCCAAACTCTTCACAAAGTACCAAAAACTGAATTAGAATTTGATTGGCGTCATCAGCACAACTTAGTTAAATATGTATGATTTTTTGGCATTCCCATTATGTCTGAGGGCCTGTGTTGTGCTCTCCCCAGTTTCTGACGGTGGGGGCTCAGAGTCTAGAATAGGGAACTGATGGAGGATAGAGGCTAAGGTTGTGTGAGTAGCTGAAAAGTGGTGCAGAGTACTCTGGTAATGTTCTTTTTATGAGCAGTAGAGTATTCCATTGTAAGTTTGAACAATAATTTCTTTACCTAGTCTCTACTGATGATCTTTTTTTCTTAGAAACTTTTATTTATTATTACTATTATTATTATTTTCAGAGATGGGGTCTCTCCGTGTTGCCTAGGTTGGCCTCAAACTCTTGGGCTCAAGCAGTCCTCCTTCCTCAGCCTCCCGAGTAGCTGGGAGTACAGGAGTGCACCACCATGCCCGGCTCTCTACTGATGGTCTTTTAGGGTATTTTGAATATTTTGATACTACAAACATTGCTGCAGTGAACATCTTTGAACCTGTATCTGTGCACACTTGTGCAAAGATAATGGTTGGATATATTCTTCAAAGTGAAATTGCAGGGAAAAAGCATGTGCATGTTGTAAAAAATACTTGCAAACTAATCTCCAAAGAAACTGTACCATTTTCTATTATGTCCAGTGATGTGTGAGATGCCAGTTTCCCCACAACTTTGCTTACACTGGGATTGACAGACTTTTAAATCTTGGCCACCTTGGTCTCTCATTGTTTTAATTTTCATCTCCTATAAGAGAAGTTGAACATTTTTTCATGTTTATTGGTCATTTGTGTTTCTATTTTTGTAAACTACTCATTCATTTCCTTTGCCCTTTTTTTCTTTGAATGTTTGCTCATTATATATTTTTTGTTGATCTGTAAAAACTCTTTGTTCATGGTGGGAATTAGTTCCTTTTTTTTTTTCAGCAAACCTTATATTTTATGCTGAGTGAAATAAGTCAGACATAGAAAGACAAATATTGCATGATCTCACATGTGAAATCTAAAAAAGTTGAACTCATAGAAACAGAGAGTAGAGGGTGGTTACCAGATGTTGGAGGATGGGGGAAATGGGGACACGTTGGTCAAAGGGTACAAAGTTTCAGTTATAAGATGAGTAAGTTCTGGACATCTAACATACAGCATGGTGACCGTAGTTAATAATTTATCGTACACTTGAAATTTGCTAAGAGTCAATCTTAGGTATTCTTAACACACACACACACACACACACACACACACACAGGTAACTATGTGAGGTGTGGGATATTAATTAGATTTATTGTGGTAATCACTTCACAATGTATATGTACGTAAAAACATCACATTGTACACCTTATATATATACAATTTTATTTGTCAATTATACCTCAATAAAGCTGGAAAAAGAACTTTATATTTTAGAACAGTTTTAGATTTACAGAAAAAGTGGGAGGATAGTACAGAGTTCCCATATACCCTACACCCAATTTCCCCTATTATTAACATCTTACATTAGTATGGTACATTTGTTACAATTGATGAACCAATATTGATATATTATTTTTAACTAAAGTCCATAGGTTAATCGGATTTCCTTAGTTTTCCCTAATGTCAGCAGTCCCCAACCTTTTTGGCACCAGGGACCGGTTTCATGGAAGAGAATTTTTCCACGGACCAGGAGTGGGGAGTGATGGTGAGCAATGGGGAGCAGCTGTAAATACAGATGAAGCTTTGCTCGCTCACCGGCTGCTCACCTCCTCCTGTGTGGCTCGGTGGACACCGGTACTGGTCTGTAGCCTGGGGGTTGGGCAGCCTTTCTCTGTTTTAGGGCCCCATCCAGGATACCACATTACATTTAGTTGTTATGCTTCCTTAGGCTCCTCTTGGCTGTGAGCGTTTCTCATACTTTCCTTGTTTTTGATGACATTGACAGTTTTGGGGAGCACTGGTCATATTTTTTAGAGTATCCCTCAATTGGGATTTGTCTGATGTTTTTCTGATTATTAAACTGGGGTTATGAGTTTTGGGGAGGTGGACCACAGGGATTGGGTACCATTTTTATCATGTCATATCAAAGGTATATACATTTGTCTCTCCTTATCTGTGAGGGATTAGTTTCAGGACCCCTGCAGATACCAAAATCCAAGGATGCTCGAGTCCTTTATATAAAATAGCACAGTATTTGTATATACCCTACGCAATCCTCCCCTATACTTTAAGTCATCTCTAGATTACTTATAATACCTAATACAATGTAAGTGCAATGTAAATAGTTGTTATACTGTATTGTTTTTTATTTATATTTTTTATTGGTGTTTTTTTTTTGGAATTTATTTCTTCAGGAGACATAGGTTCAGATTGCCCTGAATATACGCTCCCTGAATATTTTTGATCTATGTTTGGTTGAATCTGCAGATGCAGAACCCACAGATAGGGAGAGCCAACTGTACTATCAACATGACTCATCAGTGTTGATATTGACCTTGATCACCTGGCTGAGGTACTGTTTGTCAGGTTTCTCCACTGTAAAGTTACTGTCCCTTCTCCCCCTTTCCATACTGTACTCTTTGGAAGGAAGTTACTATGTGCAGTCTGCATTTAAGTAGTGTGGAGTTACGATTGACCTTCTTGAGGGCAGGGTATTTACATAAGTTGTTCGGAATTCTTCTGCATGGGTATCTCCCTCATTTGTTTAGTAATTCAATCATATTTATATTGGTATGCACTCATGGATATTTATTTTTTTAAATAACAGCTTTGTTGAAATATATTCACATACCAAACAACTCACCCACCCATTTAAAGCGTAAAATTGTATGGTTTTTAGTATAGTCACAGAGTTGTGCAACCATCACCACAATCAATTTTACAACATTTTAATCACCTTCAAAAGAAACCCCATACTCTTTAGCAGTCTCCCCTTATTTCCTTCCAACCACCCCCAGTCCTAAGCAACCACTAATCTACTTTCTGTCTCTATGGATTTGCTTATCCTGGACATTTCATATAAATGTAACCATATAGTGTGTGGTCTTTTGTGACTAGCTTCTTTCACTTAGCATAACACTTTTAAGTTTCCTTTATGTTGTAGCACGAATCAGTACTTTGTTTCTTTTTATTACTGAGTAATATTTCATTATATAGATACACCATATTGTATTTATCCATTCACCCCTTGATGGTCATTTTCATTGTTTCCACTTTTTGACTATTATTAATAATGTTGCTATGAACATTTGTATACAAGTTTTTATGTGGACATATTTTCATTTCTCTTGGGTATATACCTAAGAGTGGAATTGCTGGTCATATGGTAACTATATTTAACCTTTTGAGGAACTGCCAGACTGTTTTCCAAAGCGGTTACACATTTTACATTCCCACCGGCAGTGTATGACGGTTCTAATTTCTCCACATCCTCGCCAACAGTTGTTATTATCCATATCTTTGATTATCGTCATCCTAGTGAGTGTCTCATTGCGGTTTTGATTTGCATTTTCCTGATGGCTAATGATGTTGAATGTCTTTTGGTGTGTTTATTGTTCATTTATTTATCTTCTTTGGAGAAATGTCTGTTCAGATCCTTTGCCCATTTTTTTTTTTTTTTGAGACAGGGTCTCACTCTGTCGCCCAGGCTGGAGTGCAGTGGCATCATCCTAGCTCACTGCAGCCTTGAACTCCTGGGCTGAAGCGATCCTCCTGCCTCAGCCTTCCAAGTAGCTGGGACTACCGGCATGCACCACCACCCTCGGCTAATTTTTGTATTTTTTGTAGAGATGAGGTCTTGCTATGTTTCTCAGGCTGGTCTTGAACTCCTGGCCTCAAGTGATCCTCCCGCCTTGGCGTCCCAAAGTGCTGGTATTATAGGCGTGAGCCAATGCGCCTGGCTCCTTTGCCCATTTTTAAATTGTGTTATTTGTGTTACTGAGTTGTAAGATTTCTTTATATGTTCTAGATATGGGTCACTTATCAGATGAATAATACACAAATATTTTCTCCCATTCTATGGGTTGTCTTTTCACTTTCTTGATGGTGTCCTTTGCAACACAAAAGTTTTTAATTTTGATGATGTCCAATTTATCAATTTTTTTCTTTTGTGGCTTCTGCTTTTGGTAGCATATCCAAGAAATCATTGCCTAATCCAAGCTCATAAAGATTTACCTCTATGTTTTCTTGAAGAATTTTATATTTTAGCTCTTATATTTAGATCGTTGATCTGTTTGAATTAATTGTTGTATATGGTGTAAGAGAGGAGTCCAAATTCATTCTTTTGCACATGGATATCCAGTTGTCTCAGCACCATGTGTTGAAAAAACTATACTTTCTCCATTGAATTGTCTTGGCACCCCTGTTGAAAATCAATTGACTGTAAGTGTTGGGGTTTATTTCTGAACTCTGAATTCTATGCCATTGATCTATATGTCTATCATTGTACTTGTACCACTTTATCTTGATTAAGGTAGCTTTATAGTGGGTTTCAAAATTGGGAAGTGTTGAGTTCTCTAACTTTGTTCTCCTTATTCATGGATATTTATTTTATACTTTGTATTATAATCCAATATTATTTAATTTTGTTGCTCAAATTGTTCCAGCTTTGCCCTTTGGGAACTCTTTCAGTTGGCTTCTGTGTCCCTTTGACATACCCCAAATATTGATGTTTTTGTTTGTTTTTAGCACTTTCTGACACTTTAAGATGCTCAAGGTTCATCTTGTATATTTCCTGCCCCTATTCCAGAATCAGCCATTTCTCCAAGGAGCCATTTTATTTAGGATTGATACACAATCATTGTTCATATTTATGGGATACAATGTGATGTTTTGGTATGTGTATAAATTGTGTAATGATCAAGTAGGGTAATTAGCATATCTATCACCTTAAACATTTATCATTTCTTTGTGATGAAGACATTCAAAAACTCTCTTTCAGCTATTTAAAAATATACAATAAATTATTATTAACTCTAGTCATCCTACGATACAATAGACCACCAGAACTTATTTCTCCAATCTTACTGTAGCTTTGTAACCACTGATCAATCTCTTAACATTCCTCCCTGCTTCCAGCCCCTCCCCATCCTCTGGTAACCACTATTCTACTCTCTACTTCTATGAAAACAACTTTTTAGTTTCCACATATAAGTGAGATCATTTGGTATTTGTCCTTCTGTGCATAGCTTATTTCATTTAACATAATATTCTCCAGGCTCATTCATGTTACTGCAAATGGCAGGATTCCGTTCTTTTTAATGGCTGAATAGTATTCCATTGCACTTATATACCACATTTTCTTCATCCGTTCATTCATTGATGGACATTTAGGTTGATTCCATGTCTTGGCTATTGTGAATAGTTCCAAGGAGCCATTTTAAATTGGAGAATGGTATTAGAAACTAAGATTTGGGTGCTAGTTATGATCAATCCTTTGGTTTTTAATGTTGCAAATATTTTATTCAAATTTGTCAGTTCTTTTAATATAAGGAATGTATATATTTTGAATGCTCTCTTGTATTTAAAAGCCTTCTGGAAGGATAGTATTTTGGCAGGCAGAGATGTGGTGGTAGGGGGCATTCCAGGTAGAGAAGACCCATGGAAACTGGAAAGTGTAGGATGTGTTTGGAACAATAAGAGCTGATGGTTTTGGCTGGGGGATTTAGCCTATGTAGAGAGGAGTATGAAATAGGGCTCAAGAGAGATTAGAGCCATGTGGTGATAGGGTTTGAATGCCAAGTCAAAGAGTTTATATTTAATTTGGTAAACAGTGGGAGTCATTGAATGTTCTTGAGCAGGGAAGAATCCTAAACAATGTGGTTTGTGGGTAACAAGGAGCTTTTCAATTTCTACTAGGCAACTGGCTGTCCTATTTGATAGAATATTGACCTCAAGGGATACTGTTTAAGTTGCAATTATTTTTATAGGAGAAAGAAACCTGCACCCAAACTGGCTAAAGCAAATAAAATCAACCCCCTCCCTCAAAAGCCCAAAACTTATTGGTTCATTTTTCTGAACTGCCCTGGGAGCAATGGCTTTACACATGCCTTGATCCAGAAACTGTCTTCCAGGCTCTGCATCTCCTGGATTGGCACCATCTTCTAACTGACTCCTTAAAGGAGTGTCAGGGAAATCCTGATGGATACTCTTCAGACTTTTCAAGGTGTATCTCAGAAGAACTGCTGGAGCCCTGGGTATTTGCTATTTTTATTATGCACCTTTTGTATAAGTCTCCTTTGGCCATTGGAGCTTGGCCTCTGGAAAGAGTACTGACCTGGGAACAAGACTCCTGACTCTGTTACTTAGGAGTTCTGTGATCTGGGCCAAATTACTTCTTCACTTGGGAAAGTCTCAGTTTTCTTATCTATGAAAGGGGAGAATTATGCCTGCCTCCCCCAAGGTTCAGCTGAAAAAATAGGTGTAGCCTGTAAAGTGCCTGACCCTCTTCTCTTTTGGCTATGGCTTGTACCCTGAGGGAAGTGCCTCCCCATGCTTACAGCCTGGGGCCTGGTTCTGCGAGTGGCTCCTACCCATCCCCTTCTCTTCTCATTCCCACCAAAATGTCCCTGACTATGCCAGCTGTCTTAGTCTGTTTGGGCTGCTATTACAAAATACCATAGACTGGGTAGCTTATAAACAACAGAAATGTATTTCTTACAGTTCTGGAGGCTGGGAAGTCCAAGGTCAAAGCACTGGTGGATTCAGTGTCTGGTCAGGGCCCATTTCCTGGTTCATAGATGGCAGTTTCTCGCTGTGTTCTCACATGGGAGAATCTAATCTCATTCATGAGATCTTGGCCCTCATGACTTAATCACCTCCCGAAAGGCCCTATCTCCTAATATCATCAGCTTGGGGTTAGGATTTCAACATATGAATTTTGGGGGGACACAAACGTTCAGACCACAGCACCAGGTCTCTTTATGTCTACTCTTCCAGTGATAACTGATAAACTAGTTCTTGCCAAAGTTTTAATAGCTGATAGTGGCTTAAAAGCTTGGCCCTCTGTGTACTGTTCAGTGGAGTTTCAGATACATGGCAGATTAATAGGGAGAATATTTGGGGATGGGTGGTTTGTTTTTCCTTATATTCAATGCAGTACAGTTCAGCAAACACATTTACTAAGTTAATACATTGCACTCATTAATGGAGATAATCAATAAGGATGTGATAAGTTAATCACTGTTGCTGTTGTGATTTTTATGGCAGGCTGGCTCAGAAGACCAGAGGGCTGTGTGAGGATGTTGCAGGAATTTCAGAGATGGATCAGACAGAGTCTTTGCACTCTAGCGGGGAGACAGACAGGCACATAAATAACTCATGTACAGGCGAGCAGAGAGAAACGTGTGATCAAGGTTAAGCAAAGCATCCCGGGAACTTTTGTGCTGACTTGGATTCTGAGAGGCTGGGGACAGATTCTAAAGGTGGTATGAGCTGAGTGGGTAGAGCAGGTAGGCAGGTTTAGGGTAGGGATGGAGGGAGGGCAGTCCAGCTAGGAGCACAGCCTGAATGAGAGCTCTGAGGTAAGGAAGGGCAGGGCATGTTTGGAGAAGGACTCACAGATCAGGAACATGGGGGTCTATATGTGTGAATGTGGGAGGGGGGCGGCATGTAATGGTGGGAAAGGCTGCAATGGAATGAAGTAGGGAAGGATTGGATGTCTCAGGTGAGCAGTCTGGATGCTATTTGCTATGCAGTGGGAAGCCACTGACCTTTTTGGGCAGGGGAAGAGCTGACAAGATCTGTGTTGGGAGGTGGGGGCTGGCATGGAGGTGGGAGAGGATGGGGTGGATGGGGGACGGGTTAGGAGGAAACTGGATCCCAGGGGATGACAGTGCAAGGAAGGCCTGGCCTCTGCGGCTTCCTGCATGTATGACCTTGGACAAGTTCACTTTCCTCCCCTGAGCCTCTTCTTCCTCATCTCTAAAATGGGATCGCGCAGTTCCACGAGGTTTGATGTGAGGCTTAGAGGAGAGAGTGCAGGGGTGGTTTGTTGTCAGTGAAGGCACAGGACTGGAGGAGGCCGATGAGGATGGTGGGAGGGGAAAACAATGATGAACATGTGGCATTATCTCATTTAATCCTCACCACAGCCCTTCAAAGTGGGTATTATTATTATGACTCCCATTTTACAGATGAGGAATTTGGGACTCACAGTGGGAAATCCCTCCCCCACAGCTGGTAAGTGGAACCAGGTTGGGGTGTCCGCAAAGCCAAGGTAACCACTTTGCTGCGGGGAGAACTGTCCTTTCCACCTGCCTCTGGGAGATGAGGGTGGGGGCAGAGGGGAGGGGAGGAGAAGCTGGGTTTGGTTGGGACAAGGAGACGGAGGTAGTGGTTGTGGCTGAGGTTGTATCCACACAGTGACAGAGTGAGTGGGGGTGAGGGGGGCTGGACTGGGGGATGGCTCCTGATTGGGCCTTCTCTCCCCTCCCCTGGGGCCTGCACGTACCTGCTGTGTGGTCTTTCAGCCCGGGAGAGTCCCTGTGCCTGCTCTGGGCCTCATGTCCTCATCTATAAAATAAAGCTGTTGGACCAGATGAATGACTTCTTGGGATTTTTCTGGCTCTAACAACCTGTGACTTCATGATAAAAAACTATTTACTTTTTGAAAACATAACATAGTCACGTGGTTTGAACTCAAGAGGGACCAAAGCAGTTACAGTGCTCCCAGCCACTCAGTTCCCCTCCCTGGAGGCAACCATGTTTACCAGTTCATCAGTTTTATCAGCTTCTCCCGCAGAGATGGCAAAGCGTGTCACTCAGGGCTTAATCCTGAGGAACCCCAGGATGGGGATAGTCAGGGAAACTCATCTTCAGAATAGGATGGGATTAATCAGGGTGGGCTTCCTGGAGGAGCCACCTTTTGAGGCAGGTTGTGCAGGAGGGGAGTCATCTTGGGGCAGGAAGCAGGTCACAGAGGAGGGTCATGATCATCCCTCCCAAAGCTGTCCTCATCTGGCATGAATGGCTCTGCAGCCATCCATCTGCACAAACCAGGAACTGGGGGGCAGCTTTGTGGCCTGTCTCCCCCCACCCATGTCCAACCTGGCACCAGGTCCTGCCGGCACCACCTCCTTTGCTCACTCTCAAGTCTGCCCAAGTCTGCCCATCTCCAGCACCTCCCCTTACCCAAACCACCACTGGAGCCCTTCTGAGCATCTAACCTGGCTGCTCTGCCGTTTTCCACCCAGAAGCCAGGATGATCCTCCCGAAATGCCCACGTTGAGGAGAGTGAAGGGAGGCAGGCGGGGCTGGATGCTCTGGTTGGGAGGTCACAGGAACAGTGGGAGCTCCGTGCTCTCCAGCAACCCTGACTTCTCTCAGGTCCTTGAGGGCCCCATGCTTCCTCCTGACTCTGGGCTTTGCCCATGCTGGTCCTTCTGGAACATTTCTACCAGACCCCCTTCTCCTAGTGAGGCCTTGGTATGGACTGAGCGTTTGTGTCCCCCACAGATTCGGATGTTAAATCCTAACCCCTCCATGTGGTGGTTTTTGGAGGTGGGGCCTTTGGGAGGTAGTTAGGTCATGAAGGTGGAGCCCTCATGAATAAGATTAGTGCCCTTGTAAGAAGAAACATGAGAGAGATGGTCTCTCTCTGCCATGTGAGGATATAACGAGAAAATGTCCATCTGCAGACCAGGAAGAGGGCCCTTGCCAGACGCCGGCCTCTTGATCTCAGGACTTCCGAGCCTCCAGAACTGGGAGAAATAAATTTCTGTTTATTTGAGCCATCCAGTCTATGGTATTGTTATAGCAGCCCAAACTGATGAGACAATCCTCCTCATCCATTAGTGCTCAGCTCAAACTGCATCTCCCCGGGGAGGACTTCTGCAAAATCCCTTCCCCCAGCAAATAGCCTGTGCCCCACTGGGCAATATCAGAGCAGCTGCACACTTTTTCTTCACAGCTACCCAGTTTGTAATTACACACACACAAACACACACATTTGGAATAGGTAATATCTCACCTATATGAGAAGATACATTGTTAAAAGGTCACTTTCCCATGCTCTCATCTGCCCTGTTCCCTCTTCCCCTAACCTAGGCGATGACTTTTGTTAGTTTTTGTGTTTCCAGAGTTTCTATATGTAAAGATAAGCAATTATGAATTTCTACTTTATTCCTTCCATCCCTTTTAATGTGAATTACACATACTGTTCTGCACTTGATCTTTTTCTCTTAACAAAGTATCTTGGAGATCTTTGCATGAGAGCACACGGAAACACCCTCATTTACAACATTTTTTATGGCTGCAGATGGTTTTACTATATGGATGTACCATAATTTATCTAACCAGTCCCTCCCCCTTTTTTTTCTAAGAGAGGGAGTCTCACTCTATGCCTAGGCTGGAGGGCAGTGGCCCGATCAGAGCTCTCCCCACAGATAACCTTGTCCACATGCTGGAACTGAAGATAAATTCTCCAAATGGGGGATCGTTGGGCTAAAAGGGAAATACATTTGTAATTTAGACAGATGTTGTCACGGTGTCCTCCAGAGGGGTTGTACCAATTCACACTCCCATTGGTAATGTATGGGAGTGCTCATTTGTAATGATTTATTTATTCATGTTATTATTGGAAGGTTTGTCTCCCCACAGGACTCTAAGCCGCAGGAGGGCAGGGGCTATGTCTGTTTTGCTCATCATCATAGGCATTTGATAAATGTTGAATTAATAAATAGATTCATGGTTCTACTAGGAGGGGTTCGCCAGAGTAGGAGGGAGACCACCTTCCCTTTGTGTTCACCTTGCCCAGCCCAGCTTCCCTGATCCTTCCAGAGGGCAGCTGGGACCCTGGGACAGACCCTGGAGGTTCTAGAAGACCTAATCCTGACGGCTGATTGCTGACCCCACTCCAGAGCAGCCCCTCTCCTGCTGTGAAATCAACAAGTCTAGTATCTTAGTCCCGTAAGGGGGCCTGAAGAACAGACCCTTGTCTGATGTGTGAATCCCCTGCCCACCCTCTGCTGACATGCCTCCAGTGACAGGGAACTTACCATTTCCAAGTGACTCCTTTTAACTTCAGACAGCTAACTTTTGTAAAGCTTTTCCATCTATTGAGTTGGAACCTGCTCCCTGTAGCAGCCCTTCTTTAGGGACTTTTAACTGTGGTCCTCTAGAAACAGGGCATTCTGGCAGACGAGCAGGAGGGATATTTGGGGACAAGTAACCCTCAGCATTCCTTCTCCAGCAAGTGGGGCCGGCTCCCTGAAGGAGCTCTGCAGAGCCACGCCCACCTCACTCTCTCCTATCCTGCCCACAGGTATGTGCAGGAAGGGCGGTTCCGAATCGAGGAGAGGACGCTGACAGCCTTCCAGTGGCTCTACAGCCCACAGCAGCATCGCATCCTCAGCCGAGCAGACCTTGAGTCTCCCTCCAGGTAAATGGAGCTGCTGCCCTTACCCTCATTCTTTGGCCTGGGTCCAGGCCTCCCAGCTGGTACTTATGCAGCCAGCCCCATAATGGTCCATAAATCCACAATGGGGAACTTTGCCCTGGAGTCATGGAGTTGCCTCCTCCCAGGGTCCTGGAAAGAGTTTATCAGCCTGGGTACTTGCCCAGCCTAGAATGCACAGAGTGATTTGAGGCAACTCACTGCCTCTGTTTTCTCTTCTGTAAAATGGGTATGATCATATTTTACCTGCCTTCTCTCATGAGATCTCCAGTGAAATGATGCCTGCAAGATTTCTGAGGCCTGGAGATCAGCTGGTTCTACTTTAAGAGGGAGAGAGGCTGGTGAATTTACTGGACAGCGCCCACTTTGCCCTGGATGGAGCCAGCTCTACCTTCCTTGTGTGCCTCCTTCCCCATGCCAGAGAATCCAGCTGTGATCCTGAGTCTGGGGGCTTGGAGGTAAAGGCTTTCCCAACCCAGTTTCAGCTCCCAGGCCTCTGCCTATTCTTCCCTCGCCATCATGGACACATGTGGCCAGCATTAGCAGTCTTTACAGAGACATCCTGGCAACCCTGCTGCAGCCACACCCCTTCCCAAGGCCTCTGCCAGACCTGACCCTGGGCCTTCCTTTTTACTTTTCCCTTCAAAACTTCTTTGCACCAGGAACCTCACAGCCAAGAATGAATAGGTCTTCACTTCCAGGGGTGGCTGAATGGAAGTGATGTCATTTGCAGGGTGTGTCATGGGCTGGCTGAAAAGAGAACAGACTTGATGCTCTTATTGCAGCTTCCCAAACTGGCCCTAGGAATAAGGTTTAGCAGTGATGGGACACTTTACCTCCCCATACATTTGCCAGGAGTTCTTTTTAGCTAAGAGTAATGCATCTGCTCCCTCTTGTGTCATTGACAATTTCAGAAGGTAGACAGCTACTCTGGGCCCAGTTCCCACAAGTGAGCAAGAATTAATTGAATGATGATGTAGAAGTGACTGGAACCCTGGGAAAGGTGACTCAGGCCACCTGTGAATTCTTGGTATTGAGGGAATGGGTGGTCAGACAAGTGTCCTGAACTCCAGGGAATGGATTTCAAATAATTTAGAGAAAAGACAAAACCCCAAGAACTTGAAGCAAGGGTATTGGGAAGTGTGAAAAATGAAATTCTGGTTGTACAGTTGTAAATGCTTGCAGGGAAAGGCAAGAGGCTGGTGTGGCTGCCCTGGGAGCCCTCTAGTGAGACATGGACATGAAGGGCACTTGGTCTGATACAGTTTCAGTCAACCTGCAAAGCCCTACTGTGTGCCATTTGCCATCTGACATGAAGTAGCTTCTCCCTCACCTTCTTTTATTTCCTTCAAAGCTCTTGGCCTTACCTGACATTATCTTATTTGTCTATTTGTTCATTGTCTGTGTCCCCTGTTAGATTGTAAGCTCTGTGGGATGGGGCATTTTCCTTCTTAGTTCTTTGCTGTGGCCTAGCACAGTGCCATTAAAGGCACCGAGAGAATGACAAAGTAATATGATGCAGGCTCCGAACTTGTAGGAAGGCTGGTAGGAAGGCAAGCCCCAAGGCCTAGGTGGGCCAGCTCAAACCGCCCAAGGTAATAGCAAGGGAAGAAGAGGGTGAGACATCCCGCCCATGCTGGTGGTCGCAGGCTAACAGAGCTGCTCTGTTTTCTGAGCCAAAGAACAAGAATGCTCTTTAGAGTCACAGGAGCAGAGCTGAGTCCTCCGAGGAGGAAAGCAATCATAAAACAGGATGGAACCATTTGAAATAACTTCAGATTTCAAATTCAGGAAGGCTACATCCCAGGGGATTTGAAGAGGAGTTTGCCATAGCTCAGTGACTATACTCATTTTTGTGATAGAATAGTTTTTTTTTTTTAGTGCTTGTTATGTGTCATGTTGTAAATGCTTTGCAGGAATAAATTGATTTAATCTTCATAGCAATGCTATGATCTAGCTACTATTGTTCTCCCCATTTTTCAGATGATGAAACTGAGGCACAGAGGTTAAGTAACAGCAGGTAAGTGGCTCACAACCACTGTGCACACTGCCTCTCAGTATAAGGCTGGTACCCAAAGGCAGGAGACAGGGAAGGTAATTTCTATCTTTACAAAGAGCAAGAAGGTGGCATCCACAAACCATAAATGGGTGGACTTAGCATCAGTCCTGGTCAAATTTCAGAGTCGGTTATTAAAGGGATGGTTTGGGGGCACTTAGACAAGGAAGAGGTGGATGATTGTTATCAGAGAGTGAACTTCCTGAGAACACACCTTGCTGAGGGAAGCTTATTGCTTTTCTGATTAGTTTTCTAGACTTGAAATAGGTTGGGGGTGGTGCAGGAGACAGTGGTTCTGAGTTTCAGCAAGAAACTGTTTTTTTCTTCCTGTTCAAAGGCTTGCAGGTGACACAGAGGAATATGGGCTGGGGGATGGCACAGCTAAAGAGGTTGGTAAGTAGGCTGCCCTTGGCTGAGTCCTGCTCATCGTGTTTTTTGGTGATTTGATGAGGGAGAATGTGGATAGCATGCTGGTGACATTGCTCATGGCAGGAACGTGGGCACCATCCCAGCAGGTGAGATGGCAGAATTGGGACCCAAAGTGCCCTGGAAGTTGGATTTCAGGTCCAAGTCTAGTAGATATGATTTGACAAGGATGAAGAAGAAATCTTTTGGCCTGTAATCCTGTCTTCATGTGGGCCGCAGGTAAGGGAGTCAGAGCTATCTGAGGAGTTCCCATTGAGTAGAAACTTGGGTGTGGCCCCATGTGTTAGGGGTTTACCAAAGAAAATGCTCACATCTTGGGGCTGCAAGAGCTCAGGGCAGAGTCCAGAGCAAGGGAAGGGAAGATCCTGCTGTTCTGAGGCTCAAACTCTAAGAGGAATGTTCCTTTGTTCATTTATTTGGTGGACAGCAGTTTAACACCTTTCCTGTACTCTAGTACACTGTGCCAGATGTTACCCTTACAGGATAGTTGGGTAACAACAGTTGTATTTCTGGGCAATGGACCAGGCTGCTGAAGGGACTGTAGGCTGGCCACCCCTGCTGTCCTTTCTTCCTTCCACCACTATCCACTGTGATCCTGCTCTGGGTCAGGCCCTGGGTTACAGTGGTCCTCAAGGCAGACTGCCTCTGTGGGACACATATTCTAGTGGGAGAGACAGACAATAAACATGTAAACACAAAAACAAGAGAATTTCCCAAGCTGATCACAGTACTGAAGAAACTAAAACAGGGCATCAAGATAATGAGTAGCCAGCAAGTGAGTGGGGATTTTGGAAGAGGTGGAAGGCCTCTCTGAGAAAGTGACATTTGAACTGAGTCCTGAAGGGGCACAAGGGGCAGCCATATGGAGGAGCTGCTGGTGAGGGGTGTTGAATGGATAGGGTGAGGGAGCACAGGACATGGGGTGGAAGAGTATTTCTGCACGGGAACAGCAAGTGCAAGGCCCTAGATATGTTCCAGAAGCAGAAAGCCAGTGTGGCCAGAGCAGAGGGAGGCCATGACCAACAGATAGAAGCAAAGATTTCCGTGCAATTAAAGGGATGGCTTTCTAGCACTTAGAACAGCCTAAGGACAGCGTGGGCTGCCCCTGAAAGAGCAAGCTTCCCATCACTGGAGGTGTGCAAGCCATAGTCAGAGACCACCCTCCGTGGTTACAGAGGATGAGATTCAAGCATCCCAAAGACTGGCTAGAAGACTTTTCATTCCTTCAACCCCTTCAAGTTCAGGAGCCTCCTTGGTTTGGCAGAAGCTGGAGGATGTCTGTGGAGAATGAATGAAAGCTCCAGACCGCTAGGTCCAAGGCAGGGAGTAGAGGCAGGGTTTTTTTTAGCAGACTTTGAGGCTCCCCCGCCACTTCCAAGTCCCGATAGCACTGCATCCCCTCCCCAGTCCCACCCAACGCCGAGCTGGAGAGAGCCCCAGAGTGCCTTCCTCAATAGACCAGGAGCCCGTGGATCTTTCCGCACCCCCGTTTCCCATTGCCTCGGACCCCATTCTCCAGGAACCCCTGTGGGCAGGTGGGCTGCTCCTTCCTTCTCTCCCCCGCGTCCCTTGGGCGCGCCTGCCTCGCCCTGCGCCTTTGTTCTGGAGGAGCCGCTTCGGGCAGTCCCCTGGCAGCGGCGACACGAGCGTCCCCACCGCGGGCGCGGCGCTCGGGACCCGCTGTGCTCCCCCGCCCCCCGGGGCCCGCTCTGCCGCCCCTTCTCCAGCAGCTGCGCGACGCTAAGCCCGGCGCGCTTGGTGCGCAGCGCCAGGACCAGGGCGCGGCCCCCGGCGGCCGCGGCGTCGCGAGGGGCGGGAGCGCGAGGTGGGCGCTGCGGGACGGCGGCCGGAGGACCCCGGCCCCGCCGGCCCTGGCTTTCGGGCTGCGCGTGCGCGGCTCTGGCGGCTGGGGCGCGCCCGCCAGGTGTGCGAGCGGCCGCGGGCGGGCGGCGGGCGGAGGGCGCGGCTTTGTGCGCTCCGAGGCGCGGGGCCGGGTGTGCGCGCGTGCGCGCCGCGGTGACGGGGCACGCGACTGGGCGGGCTGCGAGGGAACCCCGCCGCCGAGGAGGAGGGGGCTTGGGTCCGGATGGGCAGGGGTGGACGCCGCCGTTCCCGGCGCGCTGGCGGGGCGAGCTGCCGGGACTGACTGTTGACATTCCGTCGGCGACAGGGAGTGAGCCGTGGGCTCCGGGTGTCACAGAGGTCAGTGGCTCCGGGGCTGGTTTGTAATTCCAGCCTGGATCAGGACGTGAGTCCCGGTGTGACTGAACGTGGAATTGGAGTGCGCGTTGTGAGGGCGAATGCGTGCGTTTGCAGAGAGATACCCGGCACGTCCGGACTGTGCGAGCCTGTGCTGCGATCCCACAGAGCCACTCGGCGTAATGGGTTATGTTTGGGAGGTGGGGAGACTGTCCTCAGAAATCCATGCGGGTGGGGTACTGCACACACATCCACGTATACGGGTGTGTGTGCTTGAGTGAGATGTGATTCAGCCCCTGTCTCTGGCAAGAGTAGCTGACAGAGATGGAGGTCAGAGGTGGGGTGTTTACAGGTGGCAGTAGAAGGAAAAAGCCAGGAGCCCCCAGAGGATCCTGTAGCCAGGCTGGGTTGGTTTGCTTTTTTCCCCAAAAGGGCATAAACCCATCCCAACCTCGCTCCAACCTGTGCCTGTTGCGGGGAGAGGGGCTAGGATGGTGGAGTGCTGGCTGGGAGGCCTTTATGGATCTTTGGGGCAGGGCCAGCCTCCAGCCTGATGCTCATTTCCAGAGGCCATGAGTGGGTGGGTGGGTGTGGGGGTGCCAGCCCTGGGTGGGGGTCCAGGGCAGGTGTGTGTTCAGGAGACTTCAGGAGTCTGTGTAGACTCCTCTGGTTTTGCCACCACCAGACGCTGTGTGTCTGGACCTGGGAGCTGGTTGGGGGGTACCTTTCTTTCCCCTCGTCTGTTTTCCGCAGCTCCCCCTACACCCTTCTTAACAAACCTGAAGGGCATTCACATGCAAGTGGGGTTTGGGCTCTGAATGCCCGCATCTGCCTCTGTTGAGTGGCCCCCATCAGAGCAGCCTCCATAGGAAGAATAGTGTTGTCCTGGGCTGGGTGCCAGGGCTTTCAGGTTCTTTTCATGCTATGTGACCCTGGGGCCGTCCCTTAAGCCCCCTAGGCCTCAGTTTCCCATGGAGAGGGAGAAGGCACTGCCCTACCCTGTTCTTCTTGCTGAAGCGTGAGGAGTAAACAGAAAGCTCACACAGCCTCCTGGGTCTGGGAGGCTGGGAGTGACTAAGGGCCTGTGGGGTCCTGGGCAGTGATTTCCCCCAGGAATGTCCCAGCACATCTTTTCGACTAGGGTGGGAGTTGGAGGAGGCTCTGCCCTCACCTCCAAGCTGTGGTGCTGGGTGTTCTGAGTCCAGGGGTGGGGTGGGATGTCTGCTAGGTCTGGCTGCTCAGGCTTCAAAAAGCTGCCTCAGGTCCTTCCTCCCTTCCCAGATGTTGAAGAGTGGGGGAGGGGAGGGGCTTGGGAGTGCTGGTAGAGGGTGGGATGGGGGACTGGAGCTGAAGAGCTGCAGCAGCCACTCTTGGCCCCTGTCATTGACGTTTCTGGGAAGAGAAAGATGCTAAACTGGGGTAGGGCCAGGGCACATCTAAGTGGGACTCCTGCTTAGCACAGGGTATTGATGTAATTTGGTGGGAGGTGGCCTCAGTTTCAGAGAAGATGCTCCTGGGGCAGGCACCCTTGAAGCCCTCATCTCCCTCTTCCCCGTGACCCTGTTTGTTGAGGTGTGGCTGAGCCACAGTGGCTCCGGATGACTTGAGACTTGAGGGAAAGGCATGGATGGGGGTGGTGGCAGCGTAGCACAGTGGTTAAGCATGAAGGCTCTGTCATCACTCAGACCTGGGTGTGAATCCCAGCTCCAAAACCCACTCACTGAGTCTCCACCTGCCTTCCCTGCAAAGCAGAGCCTGAGAGAAAGGCTTGCATGTAGCGGTTTATTTGGGAAGTGACCTCAGGAAACAAGGGTGGGGGCGAAGGGTATGAAGGAGAGAAAGAGAAAACAACACAAGGATGCACTATTTTTATTATTACCACCACTCTGTCCTGGGTGGTCTTCTGAGGAGACTTATAGACTGCATTTCAGAACTTCTCTGTTGTGGAGAGAAACAGGGAAGTGTTTACCATTAGCCGTGTCCCCTACCAGACAAGGGTGGCTCTGTGGACATTAACTCCTGTGTGCTTCCAGATTGCACATGTGTGAGGCTCAAGTGGTTTCCTGTGGGCTCCCACACTGCAGCTTCAAAGAAGGCCCAGCATGGCCCTACATGAAGCACTGCCACGTCGTGCCTGTGAGATGCTGCTCAGAGCCTGCAGGGAACTGGTCATTACAGAAGTGGCTGGAGTAAGAGGTGGGGCCAAGAGGGCTTGAAGCAGCACACTGAAGTGTCCGACACACTGCATGACCTTGAGTAAATTTCCTTACTTCTCTGAGCCTCAGTTTCCTTATGTGGGTGTTGCGAGTTTTAAATAAGATATTTATTGAATTTTTGAACATGGTGATGGGTCCATAGCTAGGGCTTCACTAATGGAATATTTATTTGTAGCCAGGAAGACCACATGCTCTGGGTGGTTCAGATATTCATTCACTCAAGTGGAGATAGACACTGTATAAGATGACCTCTAAAGACCCCTCCTGGTCATGGGATCTGGGGCTCAAGGGCTAGACTCCTGACGTGGTCGATTCCTCTGGGGCTGTGACCCAGTTTCCCAGACCTTCTGAAACTACTTCTGTTTTGCAGTCTGTGAATTGGAGCCAGGGATGCCCTGTCCCTGGGCTGGCCACTCAGATATGCTTCTCCCTGGGCTCTGACCCCAAGAGGACATGGGAGCCCAGCAGTGGACAGAGGAGGATGAGGGGAGCAGGCAGCTTGGAAGTAGGGTGAGAGGAGTGGAGGGAGGGTGGATGCAGGCATTTGGAGCTGGCAGATGGTGGTGGTCACTGGTCTGGGCCATCGCAGTCAGTGGGCAGACAGGGCAGGGGGGTGAGGGAGGGCTGGAGAAATCACGGAGCAGGAAGGGAGAGGAGAGTGGGTTGGCAGAAGGTGGCGAGGAATGATGGAAGAGCCAGGGCTGGGGGTGAATTGGGCAGCCAGGTACATGGCGATTAGCAGTGTCTGGGCTGGCGGGGACCAAATAGGAGAGCGATGGGGTGGCATGAGGCAGGGGAGGCAGTGGTTGAGGATTAGTTGGGGAGTCCTAGGGCATAAGCCAGGGCAGGCTTCATATTTCAGGGTACAGCATCCACAAGCCTCCTCATTCTCCTTTTTCCTAATGTGTCTACCTGCCCCTCCCAGGCCATCACCCCCTTTGACAGGGGAGGTGCTGTCTGCAGACACTTAGGTCCTGTTACGAGTGCCGATTGGAGAAGGTGCAGCTGTGCCTCTGCCAAGGCCTGTTGCCATGATACCAGGGTGGCCCTTGTCTCCCTACCCTTTCCCATCTCTGAGCAACATGCCACCCCCTCTGGGAGAGGTCACAGAATGGGGAAGGTGTCCAGCTGCCTCTTGCTTGTGCATGGCCAGCTCAGGCTGGCATTGCAAAGGTCATGCGTTCATCCCTCTGCCTGTAGGCAAGGTCATACCCAGCCTAGGCTGGGGAGGTATGGCAGCCAGTGTGTTCATTTACAGTCATTTAAAGACTACTCTGACCTCTGTAATTTGTTTTTGATACATCATCTAGTAAAAAATAAAAACAGTAATGCCAGCCTGTCCATCTACTCCCCTTTTAATGATCACATCTTATGGATGATATTCTCTTCTTGTCCACCTCTTTCAATGCTTTGGTGCCTCTGGAAGTTCTGCCTCATGTCTGATCTCAGCCTGCCATGCTGCATTTGTTTTTGTGTGTGTGTGTGTGTTTTGTGTTTTTGCTTTTCTCTATTTGCTGCAACCCTTCAGGGCTTCCAGCTGGTTATAAGGGGATTTCTGTCCACCTGCTCATGATGCGAAACAGCAGTAGTGGCTCCCAAGACAGGTGCGATGCCAAGGCAAGGATTGAGACATGACTCCATCCTTGAAGCTGAGTTCCCAGCCCTGCCCATGCTCTGGTTCTGGACTTATGGCTTGCTGTCAGGGCCAGCTGGTATCCTGCCCCCTTCCCTAGTTCAGATCCAGGATTGCCAGTCTCCTTCCTGGATCATACTGGGCCTGCTGACTGGGCCCTGCTTGGTCTTGGTCAGCAGATGGCAGCAGGCATGGACACCTGGGGGACCCTGGCACAGCCAGGGCCTGCCGATGAGATGGCTGGTAGTGAGCAAGAGCAGGAGGGCAGTGACAGGCAGTTAGGCACACTGAGGTGTGCCTGTGTGTGTGCACATCTGTGTTTGGTGTGCACACATGGCCCTGGAGGGCTTGTTGCTGGATTGCTGTGTCTGTACATCTCTGTACAGAAGGCTCCCTGACCAGGCTGTTCATACTCTCTTCCCCAGTAACCTTGGTTGGCATGCTCTCTGATGGGGAGCAGAGTGGTCTCTGGGGCTCCAGACATCCCACTGGGGGCCTTGGCCTCAGCATAATTCATCTCACCATGATCATTGATATTCATGAAGCTTTTCCTGCACCAGGCCCTGGACCACACACTATACACATATTAGTGTGTTTATTCCTCAGAACAATCCTGTCCTATGAGGATAACAATCCTATGAGGTGGGTTCCTCTAAGCATGTCTGTGTGTGTATGGTTGTATGCTCCATCTTATTTATGGGTACTTTTCTCTGGATATGTGTCTGGCCACCCACTGGGTGCTGTCTGGGTCCTCAAGGGTGTGCCTGTCGGTGGCAGTTGATACTTCACCCCAGCAGGATTTCCTGGCCCGCTGAGGCTCTCTGTGTCTTCTCCCTTGCCCAGTTCTGCCCTCTCTCCAGGCTTCTTTACTCTGTCCCTCCTTCTGCCTGGAGGAAGTCGCTTCTCCCCCTCTGGCTGTGTGGGTGCCCACTGCCTTTTGGGCAGGGCCTGGGGAGGGACAACCAATCCGATCTCTAGCTCCATCTCCTGAGCTCTGAGCTGAGGGTGATGGGCATGAGCCCTGGGTTGAGATGAGTCAGGAATGGCTGCAGGGGTGGGTGGAAGCAGCCTGTGTGTCAGCATGCTGCAGGGGAATTGTGCACTTTGCCCTCATCCACTTGACCTGCCCTCGGTGGCTTGGGCACAAGTGCAGCCATGAGAAGCCTCCCTGACCAGGCTGTTCATACTCTCTTCCCCAGTAGCCTTGGTTGGCACGGTCTCTGATGGGGAGCGGAGTGGTTTCTGGGGCTTCAGACATCCCACTGGAGGCCTTGGCCTCAGCATAATTCATCTCACCGTGATCACTGATACATGAAGCTCTTCCTACACCAGGCCCTGGACCACATGCTATAGACATATTAGTGCATTTTTTCCTCAAAACAATCCTGTCCTATGAGAATAACAATCCTATGAGGTGGGCTCTAAAATCATCCCCATTTTATGAAGAAGTGGATGTTCAGAGAGGTTGGGCCACTTCTACAAGGTCACACAGCTAGTAAGTGATGGAGCTGGGTTCTGAACCCAGGTCTGTTCTTGACAATTGCTGCTGTTCCCTCTCTCTTCACAAAGCTGCATCCATCTCACCCTGGCAGTCTCCCCCTGTTCCAGATCATCCCCTCTACGCACATCTCCCCAACCGTCTGGTCCCCTTTGGATCACATCACCCTATTGTAAATACCTGCATAAGGGTATCCCTCTTTTATCCTCTACCTCCTCACCCCCCACCCAGAGCAGGGATCTCTGTGTCTTGTTCACTGAAATATCCTCAGAACTAGCAGAGAGCCTGGAACACAGGGATGTAATAAACATTTGATGAATAAATCAATCAATGAAAGAAGGTAGGTCTGACTCCTCCTCTATACTGTCTAAACCCCTCCTCTGGACTGTCTCTCACACAGCAGGGACCACTGCAATGTGGCCAGGAGCATAGGCTCTGGAGCCAGCTTGCTTGGTTCAGATTCTGGCTCTGCCAGTGTTCTGGTTATCTAATGCGTAATGAACCACCCAAAAGCTTATGGCTTGAAACAATTTTTTTTTTAAGGCAGAGTCTCGCTCTGTCACCCTGGCTAGAGTGCAGTGGCGTCATCATAGCTCACTGCAACCTCCAACTCCTGGGCTCAAGCGATCCTTCTGCCTCAGCCTCCCAAGTAGCTGTGACTATAGGTGTGTACCATGATGCCCTGCTAATTTAGCTAATTTTTCTATTTTTAGTAGAGATGGGGTCTCGCTCTTGCTGAGGTTGGTTTCGAACTCCTAGCCTCAAGCAGTCCTCCCACCTCGGCCTCCCAGAGTGCTAGGATTACAGGCATGAGCCACCATGCCTGGCCGAAACAATTTATTTTGATATTTGATATTTATTTGGCTCATGAATCTGCAAAACCACCATCTTGGGTGGCTTATGGTCCAGGGACTGGAATTGTCTGAAGGCTCAGTGGCTCACATGTCTGGCGTTTGATGCTGGCCGTCGGCTTGGGGTCTCAATTCCTCTCCCCATGGGCCTCTCCATGCGCTCTCTCCGTGTGCTAGTTTGGGCTTCCTTCCAGCATGGTGGCTGGGTTAAGGGGCAAGCATCCCAAGAAAGAGAGCCAGGCAGAAGCTATTTCACTTTTTTAAAATGTGGCCTTGGAAATGATGCAACATCACTTCTGCTGTAGTCATAGACCTTCCCAGATCCAAGAAGAGGGAACATAAACCCCATCTCTCGGTGGAGGGGTGTCATCGTCACGTTGCAAGAAGAGCACATGGGAGGGGAGATATAGTGTGGTCATCTTTGGAAGGTATAGTCTGCCATGGGCACTTACTAGGAGTGTGACCTTGAGCAAATTACTTGTCTGTCTGTGCTCCCATGTCCCCATCTGTAAAGTGGGGACACTGTCAGCCTGTACCTCATCAGGTTATTCCTTTAGCAGTGACAACACTTTCGCCCATGGGTCCCCCTGGCCACAGGTGAGGCGTTGGTCCAGGTTTTCATCAAACTACAGGGTCTGTCCCCAGTTCCCCACCCACTGTCATGTATACAGGGGGCACCTTACTGTGCAGAGCCCTCCTGAGGGTGGGGCTTGTAACAGGGAGAGAAAGGAGAACGTGAATGGAAGAGGCCTTTTCTGTCTGGGTTTATTCTATCATTGCAAGCCAGCCCTGCTCCCTTCAAAGGGGCACAGGCCCAGCATTGTTGGTGAAGATGCCATGAGGCTGGGGCTCTGGAAGAATTCCTCTGGACGTGGGGGTGGGTGGGGTGACTCCCATCAGGATCCCCACCTTTGTCCAGGGAAATCAGGATAAATGAATCATGGACATGCCGTGTTTGAGCTGCAGCCCTTTTTAAAAAAGTGCCTGAGGGAGCTACCGGCTTCTCCTCTCTCCCCCTGCCTTCCTCCACCGGAGTCACTGTTCCTCTGCCAGAGGTGTGAGCTCCCTGCCCAGCTTTTCAGGCCTGGGGGAGGAATCTCAGGGTTCGCTCGTCCTGGCCCACGTTGGGGGCTGTTCCTCTGCTGGGCATTGGCAGGGGGCCCAGGAAGAATCTTGGGATATGCTCGAGCCCCTCCTGGCAGCATCTCATATCTAACGCTGCCTTCATTTGGGGCCTGCTCTGCTTCGAGCCTTCCTAAAGGAATGGCAGAAAGGTTCAAAGCAGGGGCTTTGTTTGAATTCTGCCACTGCCACCTTCCAGCCCTGTGACCTTAACCTCTCTGAGGCTCCAGTTCCTCACCCAGAAAGAGAATACGGTTGTGGCAAGGGTTTAATGGAATAAAAGTTATGACATCTGCTTCATGGGAGACTTGCAAGAAATGACTGAAATTATTCTTCACAGATGAAAAACTTCAGGTGGAGGGAGTTTAAATAGTTTCCCTACAGCTACTTTTAATATCAGAGCTGGGGCTGGAACCTATGTGTTCTGATACCAGGTAGTTGTTGCTTATATTTTGCAACACGGAGAATTTACCCCCTCCCTCAGTCCCTTTTGCTGGAGGGCAGTATGGCTGCCATCCTAGAAATAGGACCAAGACGACGGCCCCCTTTCCTCCCTGCACCACCCAAACTTGCCTGCAGAGGGCGTGAATGCCCACCTTCTGGCCCATCCTTCTGCAGGAAGTACCCAGTTACTCTGTCTTAGTAGGGGAGGCTTGAGAGTGATCCAGCTGGATGGGGGTAGGCAGATGGGGGTGGGCAAGGGAGGCAAAGGACTGGCTGTGTGCGATCTCCTTTAGTGAGACCCCCCCCCCCCTTCAGACAGCCCACAGTGCCCAAGCCTTTCTACAGATAATTCCAGGGCCATCAATGATAATGGGAATATTGTGGTTTCATTCCAGTGTTTCTCACTGGATCAGAATCATCTGGTGAGTTTGTTCCCTGGTCCCACCCCAGAACAACGGGATCAGAATTTTAGTAGTCACACTAGCTGACAGGTCGACAGGTCTGTACCAGGCAGTGCTGTGAAGGCTGAACACCTATTAACTCATTGACCCTTCCCAACAGCCCTATGGATTATTATTATTCCCATTTTATAGGTGGGCAGACTGAGACCTAGACAGGTTAAGGACATTGACCAAGGTCACACCACTGGCAAGCAGCAGGGCTGGGGTTAGAACCCATGCTGAATAATCCATAAGTGGTTCTCAGGCCCAGTACATTTGAGAACCTGTGTTACAACCCTGGGCCTCTCCCCTTTCTTGCTTCCTTTTGCTTTCTTTTATTTTTCATTATATTAAAGAGTATTTATTGAGTTTTTCTGATTACAAAAGTAAGGCCTGTTCATTTTAGAAAGCTTAGAAAATTCAGACAAGCACAGAGAAGAAAAAAATCATGATCCATAATCCTACCTCCTGAATGATATGGCCCTGAGCATATTATTTAGTTTGTTTTATTCCACCCTGAAATGTACTGTGACTGTTTTCCCACATCATTACTTATACTTTTGCACCTACTTTATATTGGCTGAAGTGTGCTTTGTTGTCAGGAGATGCTGTACTTCTTTAACCTACCCCCTGCTGTTGGACATTTAGATTGTTCCCAGTGTTTCCCAGTCGAGACAACAGTGTGATGGAGTACAACTGTGCAACATTTCTGAGTTTTTCCCCTTTGGATGGAGTAGAATTGGAAACAGAATTGCTAGGTCAAAAGGCATGCATACTTAAAAAAATCTTTTTATTGAAGCATAATATACATACAGGGAAATGCATATATTTTAAGTGCACAGGTTGACGAACTTCCACAAACTCCACACACCCATATAAAACCATCATCCAGATCCCAAAACAGGCTGTGACCTATATACCCTGGAAGTCCCCTTGGCATGCACATTTGTAAGGATTCTGATTCATATTGTCAAATTCCCTCCAGCAAAGTTGTATTCTGGTCTCCTTTAACTCTTCTTACTTAGGATTGAAGCACAAATTCTTTGCTTAAAAGCAGAGAGGATGGAAGAGCCATCTGAAGTCAGCAGTGAGAGACTTTGGTCCTTTCTTTTTGGGTTAAGACAGACTTCCCCTCAGGGTAGAAGGGGGGACCCTGGACTGGGGTCAGTGGTCAGTTTGAGCTCTAAACCTTGAGTTTAAGGTTTTAAAAAAATGACCTTTTGTCACCCAGGCTGGAGTACAGTGGTACAATCATAGCTCAGTGCAGACTCGAACTTCTGGCATCAAGCGATCCTCCTGCCTCAGCCTCTTGAGTAGCTGGGACTACAGGCACACACCACCATGCCTGAATAATTTCTTATTTTTTGTAGAGAAGGGGTCTCACTGTGTTGCCCAGGCTGGTCTCAAGCTCCTGGTCTCAAGTGATCCTCCTGCCTTGGCCTCTTAAAGTGCTGGGATTATAGGTGTGAGCCACCATGCTTGGCACTTCCTTTTCGAAAGAGAGAACCAACCATTTTTTTGTAAAATTATAATGTGTTCATGGTTAAAAAAAAGGCAACATAGAAGGACATACAGTGAAAAAGTCTCATCCCTCTGGATGTCTAATTCCAGTTTCATTCTTCAGAGGTAGGCAGTCTTGGACCATTGCTTATGTTTCCTTCCAGAAATGTCTAGGCATATATAAAAGCTAGCATATTTATTTAAACTAATGGGATCCTACTATAGGAGCTGTTCTGCCTCTTTTTTTAACTTGAATTTTTATGTTAACATATATAAGTTCTACCTCATACTTTTGAATGGCTACATAGTATTCCACTGTCTGCTTGTTCCACAATGTAGTCATTCCCCAGATGATAGTCATTTAGGTTATTTTTTGTATTTGCTATTACAAACAATGATATAATTAACATATGTATGCATAGATCTTTTTTTTTTGAGACACAGTCTTGCTCTGTTGCCTGGGCTGGAGTACAGTGGGGTCAGCCTAGCTCACAGCAACCTCAAACTCCTGGGCTCAAGTGATCCTCCTGTCTCAGCCTCCCGAGTAGCTGGGACTACAGGTGTGTGCCACGATGCCCGGCTAATTTTTTCTGTTTTTAGTAGAGACGGGGTCTCGCTCTTGCTCAGGCTGGTCTTGAACTCCTGAGATCAATCCTCCTGCCTCGGCCTCCCAGAGTGCTAGGATTACAGGCATGAGCCGCCACGCAAGGCCCTGTATGCATAGATCTTATAAACTTATATGAGTTAACCTGTATAATAAATGTCTAAAAACAAAATTCTTGGCACAAAGAGTGTGTGCACTTAAAATGTGTTTGTGTGTGTGTGTGTGTGTGTTTTTAGGGACAGGGTCTCACTCTGTTGCCCAGGCTGGAGTGCAGTGGCTCACTGCGGACTCAAACTCTGAAGCTCAAGTGATCCTTCTGCCTCAGCCTCCTGAGTAGGTGGGACTACAGGTGTGATCCACTGTGCCCGGCTATTTAAAACTTTTTAATTTTGGTAAAATTTGTAGCTTCTTTAGTCTGCAGCCACATATTGCTAGCAACTCTCTTGGTAGACTGGCCTTAGTGAACAGATAAGAATAAATTGTGCAATCACGGTTTGTCTGGGTCCTGCTCTTGGAAGTACTTTTCACAAGTATTTCTCTTGCAATCTGTTGTTATCTTGCTTTTCAGAACTTGTGCAGTGGGAAATTCAGTCTGGCCCTTGAGATGGTGCAGGCGGGGCAGTGATCTATGGATTGTAAATCACCATGCAGGTGCTAGATGCTGTTTTATCTTGACCCCAAGGTGTGACTTCCTAACTGATGTGGGGTTGCTGGCTCGGAATGCCCACTGTGCCCTGTTTCCCTGGAGATCAGAGTGTCTTTCTCTGCCATCGTCCTTTATCTTCACTTGCCTTATGAAGGAAGCGGAGGCCAATCTAAGTCGCCCCTTTGATGAACGGTAGACTGAAGCCTCAAAAGAGTAGGTGATCTGTGCAAAGTGACTTAGTGGTGGAGCTGGGATGAGAGCTGAGCTCCATGGCGTCAGTACTGGTGCCAGCTCACACTGTCTGGACGGGGGACGATGTAGGCCGGAAGATCTAGTGCCTGCTTCTCTAGGGGCCTCTGTTTCCTGAACTTCCTGTAACTGCCTCATCCCCTCGCCTGGGAAAGGAGCTTGTCTCATCTTCAGCTCCCACTGGTGGCTGTGAGGTCCAAGCTGCCCAAGCAGAGGAAACCACGCTGTCTCTTCCTTCCCTCCTGCTCCAAGGACCTGGGGACATAATGGAGGGACTGCTGCTGACAGGAGCCTGGGCTGCTTCTCCTCCTCTGAGCCCAGCTCCACCTACCTCGAAAGCCCATAGAGCTGGATGGGTGCCCTGGGGCTCTCCCCTGGGGTTAGGGCTCTGGCTGGGACTTGCCCCCAGGCTGGTCCTCCCGGAACACCCACAGCCCTCGTGACCTGTGACCCAAAGCAGGCCCTGGGAAGGGTCAAGGAGCAACATCAAGAGAGGAGCCCATCTGGGTAGGTGTTGGGAAGACCTGAGCACTTGCCCTTTCCTACTTCATTGTTCTCTGTCCATGGTTGAGCTTTGCTTTCAGGGCCTTAGTTTTCCCATGTGTAAAATGGACACTGCATGAATTATGCATTTCTGTGGGTTCCAGAATCAGTGGCAGCTTTGAGCTGATAGCTATCAAGCTGGGTGAATTTTTTCAAGTTCCTTAACCTCCCTGAGCCTCATCGTCCCCATCTGTAAAATGGGATAGCAGTGGCACCATCTTGGAGGAGGTTGTGAGGCTGAGATGAGCTAAGTGGTTTGGCCAGCACTGGCCCACAGTAAACTTGCAGATGCGGGTGCTGTCCCCAGCTCCCTTGTCTCCGCAGCTTGGCCTCATCCCCGCTCTAACCTCCTGGCTGCTGAGTCAGCGGAGCTCTGGGAGGAAGCTGGGCTGTGCCATGGTGGGGGCCGGAGGGCTGGGCCTCCTCGCAGAGCGCTTCCCTTTTTTCTTGACTCAGTCCTTCCCAGAGAGCCCATGGCCCTTTCGCTGCCCACCCCACAAGAAGAGGAACCAGGGGTCAGAGCTGGGGCTTAGGAAGCTGAGAGGGCTTGAAGCCTAAAGGGTAATAATTGTATTATAACAGCTCCCATAACGGCGTTGGAGCCCTGTGCGAAGTGCTTACGCTCACTGGTAACCTTGTGAGGTTGGTGGCAGCCACCCCATATTATAGAAGGGAAAACCGAAGCCTAGAGAGGTTAGGTGATGTGCTTGAGGTCACAGGGCTTCAAGCTTGAGAGTCCAGAGCTGAGGGAGGGAGAGTGGAGAAGCCTCTAGAATGGCTCTCGCCCCCCTTCCAGAGCTCATGGAGTAAATGAAAGGCTATCTGGGAAGCTCCCTCCTCTCTTTCCAGGTCCTCACTCTGGGGGTGAGGGGGGTGCTGGGTGATTCTGGATTCTCCAGGGATCCTGGATCCTAGTGGCATCGAGGAAGCCTAGGACACTGTGAGTCCTGTGCCTACTAATGCAGCCAGGCTACTGCTGCTCCTTGGCCGGGTGTCTGGGTCCCTTTGTGGCTACCAGGAGCCAGAATCCCCAAAGGTGCGGGAAGCCAGCCTCAGAAAGGCAGCAGCTGAGGCCTTGAAATGCAACCCCTGCCTGGTCCCCAGGCTGTCCGGCTGCCCTTCAGATGTTTGGGCCTGGGCCTCAGTCCTTCCTGGTCCAGGGGTTCATACCTGGGTGTCTCCATAGACCGTGAAGCCCCTGTGAGAGCATCTGTCAGCTTTGTTTCCTCTAGATTACATGTGATGAACAACATTCACACGTGGTCAGTGTGGGTGGTGGGGTGTGCCCCGGTGTGATGTGACTGTTACCCCACCGCTCACACGTGAAAGCACATCAAAGTACGCTCCAAAGATGGGCTCACCGTCAACTCCTCCTAATTGATAAAGAAGCAAGTAATTTGCAAAAGGAATTTTGTTATTAGCAACCTCATGTGACGCCCACCCCAGCAACTTCGGGGCGAGGCTGTGAGCTGTGTCTGGCTCACCCTGGTGCCTTCTGCACTCAGTGTGGCACTTGGCCTAGAGCAGGAGTCAGTGTCATGGGGGGTTGGGGAGCAGGTGGAAGGGCCAGCCTCCGGTTCTTCTTGCTGGAATTCACTCTCTCACCAAGCCCTTTTTCCTAGTTGAGACCTTCTCAATGGAGAGTGAGAAATCCAACTGATACTGGCTTTAGGAATAAGGGGACATATTGCTGGCTCTTCTCTACCTGGGGGTCAGCTGGCTTCTGGCACAGTGGGATCCAGGAGCTCAGATGATGCCCTTAAGACCTGATCTTTCTTCTGTTTCCCTGTCTCTGCCTTTCTGTGGGTTGGCTTCATTTTCCTACAGTCTCCATGGCCCCAGGCTTCTGTCCTGTGGCTTAGCAAGGGGAAGTGTCCTGGGATCAAGTGTTACTGGGTCCACTTAAGTCACTGCAGCCAGGAGAGTGGATGCCCTGGTTGTCCAGGCCTGGTCAGATGCTCACTCCTGACCCTGGGGTGGACTGAGTGCAGAGGCATTCTTTTCAGAGGGAGGTCAAATGGAAGCAGGGCAGGTAGGACCCAAGGTGTCCATGGCACCTGTTGAGCACCTCCTGGGTGTGGGTTGAGTGCAACAGGGTGAGAGGCACTCATGGCTCTCTGGAGTGTATATCCAGTGGGAAGCCAGTGGTCTAAAGCTACCCCAGAGAGTGAACCACATGATCCTTCCTTTCCTGGGGCACAGGTAGGGGTGGAGGACCTCTGGGCTCCTGCTCAGGGCCAGCTGCCTTGGAGGAAGGGAGCCACCCCCAGCCCTGCACTGGGCCTGACCGAAGCTGCTCCCCCAGCCCACCTGGGGTGCTGCCTTAGGGCCCTGTAGTGTCCCGTGCTGCAGAGGGGTCAAGAAAATAGAAATCCTTGTGCCCTTTGTCCACAACCTGGCACCTCAGCACGGAGTCTCCGACTTCAGAGTATCAGCAGGTCCTGGACAGGAAACTGCGGGGAGGGTTGGCCACAGAGAGAGGCAATGGTGGCAGCTAGGTTCCCTTTCCCCACTGCTCAGGGCAGGGCGGGGGCCTGGCGCCTGGCTGTGCTCACCTACCCCAGTGTCTGCTATAGTGTATGTGCCACTCCCCTCTAAGGGGCTGTCATTAGTAAGCGCCTGCTGTGTACCTGGTGTGGTCAGCACTGGTGCATGCAGAGATGAGGACTCACCCTGTGGTTCAGCTGGAAAGACAAATACACCTGCACACAGATGCCACCCTCCTACCCCCTGACTGACAGCATGGAACACGGTGCTGCCCTGACCTGTCTACATACTCAGGGGGTCTGACAAGTTCAGATCTGTGCCTGAGTATGTGTATGTATACGTGTGAATGCACCTTACAGGTGTGTGTGCAGTCTGAGTGTGTTGATGTGTACATGTGAGCACGTGTGTCTATCCATGTGTGTGCATGTATCTATATGGGGATTTGTAAGTATATGAGAGTTGTGTGCAGGTGTCTCTGTTAATGTCTATACCACCTGTATGTGAGTGTGTATTTATGTGCATAAATGTGCAGTGCCTGTGCTCGTGTGTACGTAGGCACCTAATGACATGTATGTGAGCATACATGTACCTTTGTACTCTGTGCATGTATATGTACCTGTGCATGTGCATCCCATGTGTCCCTGTGCACATGTGTGTGCATGCATACTTATGTCCATGTGTGCTGGTGCAATTACATGTGTGTGGCTGGTTTATTTGGCAGTTGCTGAGCCATGTTGGAGCAGGCAGGTAAAGGTCGCTGCCTCAGGCAGCCCCTGGGAAGCTCCCTGAGGCTTCCAGCTAGGTCCCCTCTCCCTCCTAGGCGTGGTTGTGGGAATCCTTGGGGCTCCTTTGGGTTCCGGGAAGCCAGGGCTGTGTGGGCTGAGCTACCAACTGGGGCTGTGGAGCAATCTGCCAGCCGAGCCCCTTCCGGAGCTGTGGGTTCCTCTGGGTGTGGGGACGCTGGCCTCCACGCCCTCCCCTGCCTGTCTTGGTGCCTCCCGGAGGGCAGGACACACCTCCTAGCCCTGCAGCCTCACCCACAGGAAGCTCGGGTTGGGGGACAGGCGAGGAGGGAGGCGCCACGCTGAGTGCCCCGCCCTGTGCTGGCACTGACCCCACTGCACCACGGCCCTCTCGCGGACAGCCCTGGGGACGTTGCTGGGACCCAGGGCCTGGTGGCCACAACCATGTTTGGCCGAAAGCGCAGCGTCTCCTTTGGGGGCTTCGGATGGTGGGTGACAGATGGGAGGGCGGTTGGACGATGGAAGTGAACTTAGAGGTGCAGTCTTGTTGAGTGCTTGGGCTGCCTGTGGGAGCAGAGGGGCCCAGGGTATGCCTGAGAGCTGGGTCAGCAGACGCCCTGCAGGTAGAGCTGGAGGATCCTGGTGGGGACATCAGAAACTGTAAGCTTTATTTGCTGTCGTGGGGCACAATCTGCTAGGGAATCCAGAAGGTCGGAGCTGGTTGCCTGTGGGCAGGTTGGAGCGTGAGTGTGTGTTGACTGTTGTTGAATGTGTCTCTGTTTCAGTGGGTTCCCATGTGTGGGTGTCTGGGATTATTTGTGAATGTATGTGTGCATGCACCTGAGACTGTGTGCAGGCATGTGTGTGTGACTGTGACTGCCTGTCTGTGTGACTGTGTGTGAGGCATGTGCCCATGCATGTGACCACATGTGCACTCCGTGTTTCTGAGCAGGTGCCCATCTGCACCTCTGGTCTTCTGTAGCTATGTGTACTTACATCTGTGCACGTGTGTTATGCTCCTGTCTACACCATTGTTGTGACCTCGTGGCAGGGGAGTCTGTGGCCTGCTGGACCTCCGGGCCGCCTGTTTTCTGGGGCTGAGTTGTGAGAGGAGGGGCAGGCCTGCCTCCAAAGGCCCCCACCCCAGTCGGCCCACCCCAGCTCTGTCCACCGCTGAGCAGCAGAGCTGGTCTGTGTCCCAGCCTCCCGCCCGGCCCTTGGGGCCACTTTTTGCCTCTAAGCTGTCTGGGAGAAGGGAGATGCGCCTTCCTCCCCGAGGGGCCAGTAAGTGGGGGGACTGAGGTCAAAGGCTTGTCTCTGATGACCAGCTGCTGGCAGCTTCTTCTCAGCTGGGGAACAGAGTCTAGTGGTTTTCATTATCGGTTTCCTTTCGGCGTCTGGGTCTGGGGCGTTGTCAAACTGGGAGAGGGTGCTGGGGGAGGGTGGCCAGAGGGTGTCCTGGTGTGGAAAATGGTGGGCTAATGGGGGTGGCATGAAGGGCAAGAGAGAGAGGGTGGGAGACACAGGAGGGCTGGGGAGGGATGGCTCTGTTCCTCGCTGCCATATGTGTGCAGCTTCTTAATTCCCTTTCTCCCCTCTTTGCCATCCCTCCTCTGGCAGGAAGAGGTTATGGGCGCTGCATGTTTGGCAGATGGGACAGTGAGGATGAGGCGATGCCAGGTGTGGCACTGTGTGGCCTAGTGCCTGCTCACAGGCCCTCCCTGATGCTGGGGCCAAGGCGCTGCCATCCTGAGGGTGGCTGCTGTCTGGGAAGCAGCTGAGACCTGCCTTTCTCTGGGAGGTGTGATGCAGACAGAAGGACGGCCATCAGAAAGCTCCCTTTGCAAGGTCTGGGTCTCAGTCCATTTTCATTCCCAATGAATCCCTGTGTGTTGAGACCACTGCTCTAGAGTCCTGGGAAAAATCCAGGCTTGAGATTTGCACCTGGCCAGGTAAGGGGGAGGATAGGAGTGTGGCTGCTCAGGACTGCCTGTGAGGCAAAGGTGAAGGTGGGGGAAGAGCCCTAGTATGTCCAAGAGACCCCTGTATGCTAACCACCGTGTCCACTGGCTGTGGGTTCCAGGAGAACAGGAACCCTCCGTGTCATTCACCATGGTTTCTTGGATGCTTGGCACGTCACACGTGCTCAGCAGGTGCTGTGGACTGGCTAAGTGAGGTGTTTTGCACCTAGCAGGCATTTGGCTGGGGCTCCTTGAGTTTGAGGGGATGGCAGGGCCTCCTGGTGGGGTTGGAAGGTTGGGTGCAAGCAAGAGGGCTAGACTGGAGTTTGGGCATTCTCTGGGGATGGTTGTCAGCTGGGGGGGATATCACAGATTCCTGGAGCCCTCCAGACAGTGAACAGATTCTCTGGGGTGTATTTTCACAGCTCTGCTGGAGGCAGGGTGGATAACCATGGGTGTCAAGGGCAGGCAAGGTAATGAGGGAGAGTGGTATGACCCAGAGGAGGGAGGGGCACCCAAGGATTTGGGCTCCCCTGGAAGGGGGAGCCCCACAGCCACTGCCCCATCTCCTCTCTCAGCCTTGCCCAAACCACAGGCCCCGCCCTCCCGGCGTGGGAACCCTGGTGGGCGGGCCGCTGGGTAGGTGTGGATTGGGCTTGGGGCCAGGGGCCGCTGTGACCCAAGGGGCTGGTGGGCAGCGTGGTAGTTGGGGCTGACCAGACAGAGGTCAGGAGGGCACACACCAGGAGTCCGGAGGCTAGTGCTGACTCCACCTTGACTATTGAGGAACTCGAATGGAACACTTCCCCTCTCTGGGTCTCAGTTTCCCCATGTGTCAGTGGAGAATTTCTGCCTCACCCACAACACGGGAATGTTGTAAGAATTAAAAGAGATTCCTTGAGAAAATGTAAAATGTAAGGGCTTATTATTGGGGGTTACCATTGGGTAGCTCTGGGTTATAAATATTACAGCAGACTGTGGGGGTTGGACTCCTGGTCAGATCTGGGGATCTGGTGGGCTGAATGGGGGAGGAGGAGGGTCTGCATCCCAGAGGGGGTGGAGGGCCCAGGGTGAAAGCCTCAGGGACCAGTAGTGGAAGTCCCAAGGAAGGGGCCCAGGAGGGGAAGCGGGGAAGAAACTGGGAGGGATGTGGGCCAGGACGCTTGGGATGCAGCTTGCTTTGCTGTTGGGAACCGTAACAAGGTGCTGGTATCTTACTCAGAGTGAAAAGACCCTGCCTCTAGCTCCAGGGCTCAGGGCTGCCTTGTGATGGCTGGCACAGATCCCTGTCCTCACCATGTGGCCCGACACCTCTCCTCTCCCTTGTAGTCATGTGTTTGGGAAGCTTGAGGCAGAGCTGAGCTGGCTAGACAGGGATGTCTGAAAGAACTTTCCAGGGTTTCAAGCATCCTGGAGGTGGTGGTGATTTTGGTGACACTGATAGTGACAGTAGCACAGGTTTTGGCACTGATAGTGATGGTGACATGGATTGTGATGATGACACTGGTGATGACACTACTGGTGGTGACACTGTTAGTGATGGTAACACGTGGTGACATGGATAGTGATGGTGACACTAATAGTGAGGTGATGCTGGTGGTGGCAGCAGTGGTGCTGGTGGCACTGGTGGTGACACTTGTGGTCATGACCCCTAAACAGGAGATACCAGCTGTTGGTAGATGGCCCACCTTTCTGTCCCTGGAGAAGGAGGAGAGGCCTCTTTGTACCAGCATAAGGGCTGGCATATGTGGGGGTAAAAATAGAAGCTCAGCAACGCTGCCTCCTCTTCCAGCGAGGGCGGGCACAGGCTGGGGGCGGAGGAGCTGGCTGCTGGGACAGTCTTCAGCAAACATGATCCTCCCTGCTCCAAACTCCTGGGCCTGATGGAACCCACCTGTCAGTTCTCCCTGGAGCCTGCTGTCGGGTTCTGTCCCAGGAGTGGGGTCTGCCTCCCTGGATGGACTTGCAGCTGCTGGAGCAGGAGGGTCCTTGGTGCTGGGGGTGCTTGTATCTTCCCAAAGCAATAGTCCAGAAAATATTGATGTCCACCTGCCATTGACCCATGAAGCTGGGTTGCAGAGTCCTCTTGTGGGGGTAGCATTAACGAAGGGAGAGGCTACATGCAAAGTGCTTAAGATCCTTGTGTCTGGAGTCAAATACCTGAATTCAGATTTTACCCTCTGAGCCTCAGTTTCCTCATCTCTAAAATGGGGAGAATAATGGTACTCATCTTGTAGGGCTTTGGGTGGGCCCAGCCCTCCCAGAACTCACAGTCCTCCCTTCCTCTGCTGGGGTGGAACTTGCCCCTGTAGCAGCTGTCCCCTGCAGAGCTCTGCCAGTCTGGTGGTCTGGGCTGGCCCAGGATCCCCTCCCCTGCAGAAGCTGTGTGGGAGCCTTCGGCCCCGGCACTGACTGAAGCCCTTGCTTTTCTCTTGGCAGGATCGACAAGACCATGCTGGCAAGTCTGAAGGTCAAGTAAGTAGCCACTTCCTGTTCTGTGAAGGTCAGAGACGATGGCAGAACGGAGCTCCTCAGGGGCCATCGTTCCCCCCGACGTGTGGGAAACAGGAGAGGGGCTGTTCCATTTGTCAGATTCCGGTCTGAGTCTGTGGGGCTTCTGGACTGGAGGAGGCTGGACCGGGCTCTTGATTTCTGGGGTGTCCGGGGCAAGGCAGAGGTGGGAATGGAAGCAGCAGGGACCAGAATGGTGGTAATGTGTGTAGCAAGTGTGACTTTTAGGCCACAGACTTAGGAGTATAAGAGAGATAATCTTATTTTTTATCACTTTAATTTTTATATGAAGTCCCAACCCCATCAGACTGTCTTTCTGCCATTCCCCCAGACCCCCAGTGGGGTCTCTGGGTATCTGGTGTGTGTGTGGTGTCAGGGGTCATTGAGTCATCTGTTACCAGACATGTCATGCTGGTCAGTTTGGCCCTGGGGCTCTCTGAGGCTTTCACACAAGACTCAGGGTCTGAGAATTGTCTGCCTCAGTTTACCATGTGTTCTCAGGTCTAGCCAGACACACCTCTCCCCTAGAGCCTCTGACCTCTTTTCCCTCGCCATCTTCCTTCCTTTTCCTTCTTTATTTCTGGCCAAACTATTTTGTCTGCATCCTGATCCTGTTTCTCCTTTTTTTTTTTAAGTGAAAAATCCGCTTTACTCTCTTATCCAAGGGCTCTTTCTCCTTTGAGACTTAAAGTACAGTCTACTTCCATCTGCATCCTTCCCTGGGGGCAATGAGTACCGACTAATCACCTGCTCCAGTCGACCGAGTTGAAAAGGGATTTCTAGGAGGGAGATAGCACTGGCCACTAGTTCAGATAGTCTCCTGCCACATGTGAATTAGCTCGTGCGTGAAGAATTCCTCCAATGAGTTGCCCTCCTTCAGAGGCAGCTTCTCTGGGCTGTCACTCCCTCCTCTCGGAGGAAAGGTTTTCCTGGCTGGTCTCCCTGTCGTGCCATTCAGTTGCCAGCACTGACCATGTGTCCCCTGGATACAGGTCCCTGGGCAAAGCATAACCAGTCTTGAGGGTTGGCATACATAGGGGTCAAAATAAGGGGCTTCCCACTGTGGTTTGTGTTGCTCAGAAAGGTGTGGGTGGGTGTTAGCAGGGCTGGGATGGAGGACAAACTGTTCCTGCCCTTTGACAGCTTTCAGTCTCTCTGTAGAGTTGACACCAGGAGTGCCTTGGAGAAGTCCTAGAAGACTGCTGGGAGGAGGTGGCTTCTAAAGCAACTCTTAAAGGTGGGGCAGGACAGTGGGCACCCCATGCCCATGGTGGCTTGGCATGGTGTGTGCCTCAGTGCCGCCTAGCACTCAAGGCAAGTCACCCGGGTGACACTTCACTTCTCTGGGCTTGTTTCCATATCTTTTGTCCAATGGGCACAGCAATGTCTGGCCTTCCTAGAGCTTCCCAGGCATGTCTGCACATTGACTGAGATGGTGGATGTGAGAGTGGCTAAGGGGTGGGGAGCGGTAGGATATTCTTTTGGTGCTGTCTTGGGACATCCGGTTCAATTTCACAAGCATTTACTGAGGATCTGTTTGTTTTAACTGGTAAATATATTTGTAACCTGGAAGGGAACAAGTGATGGGCTAGAGTGAAGGGCAGGGGGCATGGGCCAGTGTTGAGATTGGGACCCCAGTGGGGTCTCTGGGTATCTGGGGGGGTGGTATTGAGATGATGGTTTGGGACAGTGTGTAGCACTGTGTTCCTAGTTTGATTGATTAAGATTCTTTTGATGGAAACAAAACCCCTGTGTAATCTGGTTAAACAAGAGATGGAATTTGTGGAAAAAAGACCAGGGTGCCTCAGGGAACCCAAGGGGAGGAAGTGGAGCTACAGCTCAGGAGGGATTGAACCAGGAACTGGAAACCCATCCTTTCAAAATCCCAGCTAGCTTCTTTGCAGAGATTGATAAGGTGATCCTGAAATTCATATGGAAATTCAAGGATAATGTTGAAAAAGAACAAAATTGGAGGGCTCACTCTTCCTGATTTCAAGACTTATTGCAAAGCTACTATAATCAAGACAGTGTGGTACTGGCATAAAGATAGACACATAGATCAATTCAATAGAATTCAGAGCTCAGAAATAAACCCTCACATTTATGGTCACTTGACTTTCAACAAAGCTGCCAAGATAATTCAATGGAGAAAAACAGTCTTTCAACAAATGGTGCAGGGACAACTGGATATCCACATGCAAGAGAATGAAATTGGACCCCTCTCTTGTATCATATACAACAGTGAACTCAAAATGGGTCAAAGACCTAAATATAAGAGCTAAAATAATAAAACTCTTAAAGAAAAATAGGGGTAAATCTTGTGACCTTGGATAAGGTGTGAGTTTCTTAGTTGTGACACCAAAAGCACAAGCAACAGCAATAATCAAAAGTAGAGAAATTGAACTTCTTCAAAATTAAAAACTTTTGTGCTGCAAAGGATACAATCAAGAAAGTGAACAGACAACACATAGAATGGGAGAAAATATTGCAAAACATTTATCTGACAAGAGACTCATATCTAGAATATATTAATATAAAGAACTCTTATAACTCAATAATACAAAAACAAATAACACAAAAAATGGGCAAAAGATCTGAATAGACATTTGTCCAAAGAAGATATATAAATGGACAATGAGTATATGAGAAGATGTTCAACATCATTAGCCATCATGGAAATGTAAATCAAAACCACAATGAGATACCACTTCACACCCACTAAGATGGCTATAATTAAAAAGACAGATAATAACAAGTATTGTTGATAATGTGGAGAAACTGGAACCCTCATACACAGCAGTGGGAATGTAAAATGATGCAACTGCTTTGGAAAACAGTCTGGCAGTTCCTCAGAAGGTTAAAACATAGAGTTACTGTATGACCAGCAGTTGAACTCTTAGGTATATACCCAAGAGAAATGAAAACATGTGTCCACACAAAAACTTGTACATGAATGTTCATAGCAGCGTTATTAATGATAGCCCAAAGTGGAAACAACCCAGGTGTCTATCAACAGGTGAGTAGATAATTGAAATATGATCTATCCATACAATGGAATATTATTTGGCCATAAAAAGGAAGGAAGTACTGATACATATATCATGGATGAACCTTGAAAACATTGTGCTAAGGGAAACAAGCCAGACACAAAAGACCACATATTGTATGATTTGATTTACGTGAAATGTCTAGAATAGGCAAATTGATAGAAATATTGTAGATTAGTGGTTGCCTAGGGCTTGGGGGCTTGTTGGGGGATGAGTGAATTGTAAAGGATAGAGGCTTTTTTTGGGGGATGATGAAAATGTTCTGGAATTAGATAGTGTGTAATGATAGTAGTAATGGTTGCACAACCTTGTGACTGTACTAAAAACCATTGAATTATATACTTTAAAGTGCTATATAAATTACATCTCAATAAAGTTATTAAATGGAGAGAATCTGATTGGTCCAGCTTCTGGTGGTGTGTAATCCTGGTTCAATCAGTTTAGCTGGAGATATGGAGGAGATGGGGTCATATGGATGAAACCTCACTATGTGGGAGGGGTTAGTTCTCAGGGAAGAAGGATGGTTTGTGGGATGGGCAGGCATCATAAGAGATTTTATCGAGCCACCCCTAATACCCCTGAGACTAAAGGAAGATCAGTTCCCACTGCCATCCCCATTGGCAGTACCTAATACGGAATTCTTCCCAGATGCCCGGGATGTGGTTTTGCTCACTGGAAGGTCAGTTAGGCAGCCAAGTGTACACTGCTGGGGCTCCCCTGGGCACCAAGAAGCCTCCTTCCTCTGCCTCTGCTGGGTGAGGCATCTTTCCTTCTACTGGTGCAGGCTGTCAAGTTCTCTGCTGAGCAGCAGACATTCCTGGGCTGTGGTTGGTGCTCCCTGATTGTCATGGTCCCTCGCCAGGGACCTGGTGCTCTTGACACGAAGACAGTCAGGCATGTAACTGCTGGAGGCGTCCCTGAGGCATGCAGCTCTAAAGATGGGGGCTCTGGCCTCACCATTATTAAGCACTTACTGTGTGCTAAGTTTTCATTGCACTCTTTTCCTGAGGCTTTGCAGCCATCTCATGAAACCGGGACCATTATTCTATGCATTTTACAGATGAGAAAACACAGACTTGGAGAGTTTAGGAAACTTGTTCAGGGTCATCAGTGAGTAAGTCGTGGAGTTGGGATATGAATCTGGGTCTGTGCTTTGTGGCTGGTTCTGTCCAGGGTGGAGCTGAGTGGTTTTCAGCACCTACCTCCCTGCCTGACTTTCCTACATTCTTTTCCCAATGTGCTCCTGGGCTGTGTATGTAGAGTGCTTGGCCACAGAATGTACCTCTGCCTCACAACACTATGGGAGAGAGGGCCCTTGGCTTCCTGGGGTTTATCCCCCTGCTGGAGGCCCAGGAAAGTGTGTGTCTGTGGTGCCTGGTTGAGGAGGACCCGTAGAGGCAAGGGCTTATTTAACTGCAGTATGGGCCACTCAGGAACACTGGAGGGGGGTGGTGGTACAACTGTGCAGGAGAAAGAGGCTTGAAGTGTGTGTTGGCAGCCCCAGGTCATAGCCGCAGGCTAACAAATGGGCAAATCATTAACCTCTCTGTCTCAGTTTCCTTGTCTTTAAAGTGGGAGGGTTGGACTAATGTACAACCTGCTGTCTTCTACCCTTGACATTCTAGGAGTTTACATTCATGGCTTATATCCTTTTGTATTGCTCTCAGGCACCTGGCGAGAATGCACGCATGCATGAATGAATGTCTTTGAGAGCAGGGGCTGTGCACACTTCATCTCTGGCTCTAGGGTCTAACACAGTGCTTGGCACAAAGCAGGTTCTCAGTCCATATTTGCTGAGTGAACCAATTATGGGTCATCGTGCTTAGCCTATCACATGCAGGTGGAGGGGTGGAGAGAGAGAGGCAGGCTTAGCCTGTGGGGCTCCCTGTTCTACAGTCTGCTCTGGGGGCTGGCTTGGGACAAGGTCCTTGTCTGCAGTATTGAGTCAGACTAAACTTCCTCAGATAAGGGCCCAGGTTGTTGGGGCCAGGTGTTTGAGGTTTTCTCAGGGAGGTCCTTGAAGCAGCATGCAGAGGGTGAGGACCTTAGCCAGGAGCCCTGAGACTTTCCTCTGCTTCTTTTTGCTGCCCCCTGCCCTCCCTCCGTAGAGACTCCTGCTTCTTTGCTAAAGAAAGAGGGGTATATGTGTGTGTGTGTCTGTATCTGTCTGTCTGCCTGCTGCATGGGCTCCAGGCACCTGAGACAACCCTCCTACACAGGGACTGGCCATAGTGGCATGGAGTGACCATGGGGATTGTTCAGGGCAGCCTGTCTCTACTGCTGGTGGCACAATATGCACACTCCTGATGAGGGGAAAGTTGAAAATCCATTGCCTCATAGGAAAAAGAATCCAACCCAGGCCTTGGTCCCTAGAAATGGCATCTCTGGATGGGGATAAAGTGTGTGATGGGGCCTTTGTGGGACTGTGGCCCTCTGATCTCTTCCTCGGGAGAGGGATGGAGAGGGCCTACAGGAGCCCATGCCTGGCTGGGGGTGGCATTTCCACTGTACTGTGGTTTGGCCAGAGACACCACACAGCCACCCCTGTTCTAAGGTTTGGATTTAGCCAGCCAAGAATTCAAAATCCTATTAGAAATGTGGGGGTCACACAGAGCAGGAGCAGATGTCGTGTCTCAGTATAGCTCCCCTTGGTCCCTGGTATCCCTGATGACAGCTGCTAGAGACATTGTTCCTGCAGGACAGGGGCTGCCACATTGAGGAAGGGTGGTCTCTTGCTCTGCCACAGCCCTTTTAAAGTCTGTCCCCATTCTGTGAGAATTACACACGAGATCTAGGTGATTATCTTTGCAGACATCTGCCTCTCCTGGTTCTATTGGAGTTAGCAAGCCACATTCTCACCTTGGGGGCAGAGAGTGAAGTCTGGGCCCAGGTGTCTCCAGCTTTTCAGCTTTCCTTCCAGAAAGCCCGCTTCTCTGCCGTTCACCCCTTGATTCCAATTTAATGGCTTTCTTATGCACTGGCTGAGGGCCACGATCAGCAATTCATTTCCCCATCTTGGCCGCCAGGTCTGTGTTTATTGTAGATTACAAGAATCTTAAGGCACCACAGAGATGGTCTAGAACCTTCTGGGGCTGACTCATCTTACCTCCTCTCCTACACACCTAGGGCGTCTGCTGAGAGTTTGCTGGGGTTGTCAAGGACAGGGGCAGCAGCTTGAGGTTTTCGGGGGTAGAAGGCTGAGTCAGTTCAGCTAATATTCCCTGGGCACTGGCATTCCACAGGGGAACAGACAGTTGCTGTGGGATTGGACAAACGCTAAGATGCCCTTCGAGAGGGTGGAGAAGGGCTTCCTGGAAACCTGGAGATGCCTGAGCCGTCTCCAAGGGTGTGTAAGTTCGGCAGGGAGGAGAGCGGCACTCTAGGCAGCAGCAACCCGCAGGAAGGCAGTGGGGTGTGAAGCAGCTCTGGCAGGCGGGCAGGACCTGGGAGCTGTTATTATCAGCAGACAGAAAATGGGGGTGGGAGTGTGGGGGGGCGGGAGGGGGGCTACGCCTAGTCTAGGTGCATAGGTGGGGCATGGGGGCTGGGCTTGATTGAAGGGCTTAGAGCCAGGGGAGTGTTATGGTCCGACTGGAGTCTGAGGGCCCCTCTGGCTGATTGGAGGGGCTGGGGCAGGCCGGGAGGGGGGGGCAGTGGGGCAGGAGGGAGTGGACTTCGCAGCCTGGAGCTGGTTTGGACGTGGTGAGGGTTTGGGGGGTGTCAAGGTGATGACTTCCCGGTTTCCGGGTGAGCCCTGGGTGGATCCTGGTCCGATTCTCAGAGATGGGGGAACAGAGGAGTTTGAGCAACTTGGGGGAGGGGAGGGAGTAAGGCTCTTGAGTATAAAATCTCCCCTGCACTCCCGCTCTCCCACCCCGACAGTGTTCCATCCTGACCCTACACCTCCCACCCCACAGAAGGGGGCAGAGGAGAGGTGTCTTGAGGGCTGTGAGAGCTGGTCTGCGGGCCAGGATGGGCACGGGCTCTGGCTGTCACCCTGCTCAGCTCCTGGAGTGCCTTTAGCAGGTGAGTTCCAGGTGAGCACTGGGCCTTTGTGACTGACAGTTGGCCGCACCAGCAGACAGGGAACTCACTTTCAGATGTGCTCCAGGTGGGGATAACGGGAGCGTGCCTGTTTGTATCTCGAGTGTCAGACTCTGGTTCATTGATTTCTTCAGGATGGGCCCTGAGCCCAAGAACAGTGTTGGCGTGTGAGAGCGTGTGTAGGCATGTGTAGGTGTGTGTGCATGCTCGCCTGTGCAGGTGGACATGAGCTTTGAGGGCCCATGTGGGTGCCTGTGTGGTGCCTTTTTTGGCTTTAGCAAGTTCCTATGGTAACCACGAACATGTCTGTTTTGGGATCTGAAGTCTCAGGGCGTGAGTGGCTACAGGGAGAGGCAAGGCAGGCGGCTGCTTAGCTTGGCAATTAGGCTGTGGCTTGATTTCATTACCAGACACTGGGGCTGCACCTAGAGGTGCCATTTGCCAGAAGCCAGGTCTGCAAACTCCAGGGACCCGTGTGCTCTGGGCCTTCATCCCAGCTGGGCCCCACTATGCCCAGGAAGCCCTGGTGAGTCCCTGTTCTGGTTTCTTGGTGGACAGACAGCTCCCCTGGACTTGACCGGGTCTGGCAGGTATCTGCTGATGGGCAGGCAGGGAGCTGGCTGGCGACCCTGGCCCATAGATACTAGGAATTGGGGCTCTTCTGAGATGGGTATGGGACGAAGGGCAGGAGGGGTTCTGCTTATTCCTGAAGCCCATGAGAGTGTTTCTCTGTGGCTGGTGGAGTGGAATATTCCTTGTTGGTCCCATGGGACAGGGCTAACTGTGTTGATGTGGGGGGTAAAGGCAGGGATGCAGGAGAGGAAACTGCAGATGGGGCAGCCTGTGGCCCCCCCAGCCCAGGTCCAACCATCCCCGGGGGCCCTCCCTTACCGCATTCAGTTCTCTAATCCTCGTGGACCTCCAGCCTCTGGCCATGCAGTGGGGCTTCCTCACAGGTCTCCCCAGGCCTAGAGGCCTGCTGGCCTGGCCTGGATGGGAAGGCTCAAGGTTCTGGGAAGAGGCCAGAGTACTGTCCCTGGCTCACTGGGAGCTGGACTTGGCCACAGCCGGGAAGGAATTGCTCCCGCTGGGCTTTGGAGAAAGGCTCTTGATTGCCTAGATTGTGCTTCCCTTGTGCTTCTTGTTCATATACTCCCCAGCCTGAGCTTGGTTACCTCTGGTGATGGGGAGCTGATTACCTTGTAAGGATGCCTATTTTATTGCAATACGGCTCTGCTTGTTGAAAGCTGACCATTATTTTCATCTGGAATCTCTAACTGCCACTGCTTAGTCCAATCTTATCCCTTGGGCCCCCGCCCCCCAAGTAAAGCCATTCTCTCTGTTTTCTGAGAGCCCTTCAGACACTGGAAGGCTGCTCTTGCACCCTGAGTCTTCTCTTCCCCTGGCTGGTCATCCCTGGCCTCTTTGGCTGTATTTGGAATTCCTCACTGCCTGGGGTGATCTCTGTTGGGAGGATTCAGGTTTTCCAGGCAGCCTGCAGGAGCCCTGTGGATGTGAGGATGGACGGCTAGAGACATGACCTTCGACCTCCTTATTTAAAGATCAGTAAACTGAGACCCTGAGCAGAGATGTTCCTGGCTTGAGATAGTACAGCACGGAGGTGGTGGGTGCAGGATCAGGATGCCAGAGGCCAGCTCTCGGTCTGTGTGACGCGCTGCCCGCCGGCTCCTCTCCAGCTTCTCTGCCAGCTCCTCCTTCTTCACTGCTTTCTGACTTAGGACCTTATCTCTTCTTTCTGAGGACAGAGCTGGATGCCTGCAGGGACCCAAAAGGACTGAATACAACCACGGGGAGGGGTCTTGGGGCACTGGCGAGCACACGCCTTGTCTGGAAGGACCTGCCCACACCCCGATCTTGGGCACTCTGCGAGAATGCTGGCCCGTCTCACCCCAGATCTTCCACTTTTCAAGAGCAGCTGGAAATCTGGGGTTTCAGCAAAATCTTGGCAACTAACTCAAGAATTTAAAGAACAGAGCTGTGTGTGGCCCACCCTGCAGACCAGATTCAGCCCAGGGGGTCATCAGTGCCACCTCCGCTTTGGGCATGCCAGCCCCTTAGGTCTCAGCTCCTGTTTCTCTGTGGCTGACTCCTGAATCCCTCTCCCTGGATCACACCCCCCTAAGGTGTTCTCACCCCCAACCTCAGCCGCTGACTGGTCATTTCCGGCTCTGTTCCCAGCCTAGACTCACTCTTAATGAAACTTTCCTGTCTTTCAAATTCAGTTCTTTCTCTGTCATCAGTTGAGAAGCCTCTGAGTCATGGGGGGTTGGTCCTCCTGCCTCTTTGTTCTGGCCCATTATCTCCTGCCCAGACAGTGACAGAGGCTGTCTAATTAACCTCCTCCTCCAGTCTCTGCCAGCTCTGACTGATGCATCATCCCCAAAGCCGGCCCTAGCTCTGCCCTCCCTGCTCCGAGGAGGCTGTGACTGGATGGCAGACCTTGTTAGTGCTGATTCCACACAGGTTCATTGTCCCTAGGATGCTAGTGTAGGGATGGCCCCTACCCTCCTGCTGGCGGGGGACTGGACAGTTGGCTGGTTGGGTTTACACCCTAGTGGCTTCTCTTTATGGCATTAGCACCCACTGTCTTTGGGTCCACAGCAAATAGTTTGATCCCTCCTCTCCTCCCCCAGCGCGGTGGTTCCCAAACTTTGCTGCACTTTGGTATCACCTGGGGGGGAACTTTTAAAAATTCTGTTGCCCAGGTTGTACCCGGTTCCAATTAAATCAGAATGTCTGGGGATGAGACCCAGCATCAGTACTTTTTCAATAATTTACAGGTGATTCCAATGTGCAGCAAAATTTGGGAAGCATAGTCCCAAGGATAAACAAGTATGATGACTGTCAGTGGTCCAGGTGGAGCTGAATGTTAAAATGGGTTCTGGGTGGGTGTGAGCCACTCTAGGCCAGGGTTTCTACTGACATTTTGGGCTGGATTCTTTGCTGTGGGGCGCTGTCCTATGCATTGTAGGGTGTTCAGCGGCATATGTAGCCTCTACATACTAGATGCCAGCCACCCACCTCTAGCTGTGACAATGAAAAATGTCTCCAAACATTGCTGTATTTCTTGGGCAGCAGTATAAAATCTTCCCCATGCCGTTGAGAACCACTGCTCTGGGCTTAGCCAGGTTCACCTTTATAGCATTCTCAAAGATGTGCAGAAGAAAAGGACACCACTGGGGAACCTCATCTTACTGGTTAATTTTTGTGTTTTGGAGTCAGGCAGCCTCTGTTTAAATCCTGCCTCCACCAGCTGGGCAACCTTGGGCAAGTTACTTAACCTCTCTGTGCCTCACTCAGTTTCTGGTTTTTGTTTTTTTTTTCTCACAAAGGCCTCCTCTTGACCTTTAGCTCCAGCCTGAGGGTGGGACTTGCCATTACCTGGCGTTTTTGTCATCTGTGTCTCTGCTTATGCTGCTCTGCCTGCATGGAACATGCCTTTACTGCTCCCCCGCCCCACCCCCCACATCAGTGTCTGCATCCTGCGCATCCTTCAAGGATCAGCTGAGATGCAGCTTCCTCCATGGAAGCTTCCCCATCAGAATGGATCATTCTCTTCCTCATGGCCCTGGAGCAGCTAGAACCTGAAGGATCATATTTAGCTCCTCCTGTGCTGTGGTGGTCTGGTGGTTTCTGTCTGTGTCCCTCTCCCCTTGAGATCTGGGACCATGGGAGCCTCTGGGGTGCCCAGCCTGTAGGGTGTTTAGCAGCATCCATCGCTGTTTGTTGTCCAGGTGAGGTGGCGGTCCCCTCCCTGCCTTGGGCTGAGCTGTGAACCAGCAGGTTACCGCAGTGTAACCCCCGCCATGCCTCACACCCAGCTCGTTCTGAGAGGGTGGAGTAGGCGGAAATCCGTGCCTGGCAGGCCACAAAGCCACATAACTGACTTTTGGAGCCCTACCCTGGGGGAGTGTGTGTGTGTGTGTGTGTGTGTGTGTGTGTGAGAGAGAGAGATGGCAGCCATTGCCCCTTTCTTGAGTGCTTTGCTGCTAGCAGATTCCTCATTCCTGGAATTGAGGAGCTTTGGTCTGTGGACTTTCCCAGCCTGGTTTTGGGCCTAGGAACTGGACTCAGGAGAGACAGCTCCTGTCTTCACCCTGCCACCCATTATTCAACTCTGTTGGCCCGCTGAACCTAGGCTGGACCAATGGTTGCCCACTCTGGCTGCAGTGTAGACTGACATAAGGGAGTGTTGTTAAAATGCAGCTTCTGAGGCCCCACCCTAGGAACTGAGGATTCTGCTTCATCAGACCTGGGTGGGGCCCAGGAAACCTGTGTGTTATCAGTGCTGAGGTGGTGCTTATGATGCAGCTGGGTTTGCAGCTGCTTGGGAACCAGTGCCATTTAAAGCACTTTCTCCCCGCAGTGCAGATTTAGTGGTTAGGTTCATGTACTCTGGGTGACCTTGAGCATGCTACAGAACCTCTCTGTGCTCCAATTTCTTTATCTGGGAATAATAATAGGACCTACACATAGGTACTCTTGCTGTGAGGTTTAAACGAGATAATCCAGGTGAAACATGGAGCACAGTGCCTAGTGCATACTGCTTGATAAATGTTACCTGCCTTAATATTTCTGATCTTATTAATAATAGTCCTTGGCTGTGTGGTCACATGCATGTAACCATGTGACATGCCCACAAGACTGCAAGCATACTCACCCATACCCATACAAGCAAACTGGATCAACATGCACCCAGACCCAAGCCTGCCTGCTGAGGACAGATGTGTGCATATGGCACTGCAGGCACACGCGTGAACACGCGGTCACTGGATAGATGTGATCTGGAGGGCAGATGTGTGTGTACACAAGGCTCAGGCAATGGGGCTTTTATTTTATTCATACTCTGACATTATTCCTGGAGTTAGCAGCACCTGGGCTGAGCTCTGGGAGCCTGAGGTGCCCCTTGTTTCCATAGCAACCACAATGCAGTAAAAATAGGAGGAGGAGGGAAGAGACAGAAAAGGTCTGAGCCAGCTGCAAGGGACATCCTGCCTGCTGCGGGCCTGCTTTCCACATCCTTGTCCATACTGAGGTGACATGGCAAACCTCTGGGTACTCGTGACCCAGAGGTGACAGCTGTTAACATTTTGTCTCATTTTCCTCAAACTTTTTTTTATATTGTAATAAAATATACAAAACATAAAATTTACCATTTGAACCACTTTTAAGTATACCATTCCGTGGCATTAAGTACATTTACAATTTGTGCAACTATCACCAGTATTTCTAGAACTTTTTCATCATCCCAAACTAAAACTCTGTATCTGTTAAACAACAACTCCGCAGTCCTCCTTCCCCCCAGCCCCTGGCAACTACCCTTCTGCTTTCTTTCTCTGAATTTGACTACTCTACGAACTTCATATAAATGAAATCATAAAATATTTGTCCTTTTGTGTCTGGCTTATTTCACTTAGCATAATGTCTTCAAGGTCCGTTCATGTTGTAGCATGTGTCAGAATTTCCTTCCCTTTTAAGGCTGAATAATATTCCATTGTGTGTATATATCACGTTTTGTTTATCAATTTTATTCATCGATGGACATTTGAGTTGCTTCCACCTTTTGGCTATTGTGAATGATGCTGCAGTGAACGTGGGTGTACAAATACCTGTTTGAGCCTCTGCTTTCAATTCACCTGGGGTGGAATTGCTGGATCATATGGTAATTCTATGTTTAATATTTTTTGAGGTTTTTTTAAATTAAAAATATCACAGATAAAGTTAAGTTCTTGTAATCATTCCTTCTTGGCCCCATCCCCCTGTTTCCCCCATCAATAAGGGCGACCACTATCAGGAATTTGGTGCGTTTTCTCTCAGCCCATGTTTTTAATACTGTCACATCCATATACAGGTATCTAGAAACAGAATTTTTTGTGTGTATTAAAAATTGACATACATAATGTCTTTTTGAATTTGTGTGAGGTGGTGTTCTGGCACCAGACTGCCTGGGTTCAGATCATGGTTCTGCCATTTAGCAGCTGTGAGACCTCAGGTGGGTTATTTAATCTCTGTATGACTCAGTTTCCTAATCTGCAAAATGGGCTAATAGTAAAACCTGAAACCTACTTGTAGGGTTATTTTGGGGATTAAGTAAGCCTAAACAGTGAGGGGTTGTAGTGTGCACCAGATGTGTTAGTTGTTACCATAATAGTTCTGCATTTGTGCCCCTCCACATGGTTTTTGGAATCTATCCATGGTGTCATAGATCTAGTTCTTCCTTTTTTAATTGCCATGTAGTATTTATTTGTACAAAGATATCATATTTCTTATATTCCCCCATTGTATCCCTATTGCTAGACACTTGGGTTGTTTCCATTTTCTGATATTGCAAGCAGTGCTTTCAGTGGCTGTCCCCTCACCTAACCCTCTGTGCATTTTCATGAGAGGTCACGAGAGGAGGGACCTAGAGGTGGGGCTGTTGGGCTGCAGCTCTACTAGATGTTGCCAAATTGCCCTCGAGAGAGCATTTACCATTTACACTCCTGCCAGGGGTGTTTGAGAATTCTATGAGAGTCCTATTCCCCATGTCCTCACTGATATTTAATTTTCACATTGATTTGAACAACAAGAGCACATTTTATTTTATTCTTTACTATACAAACATTGATGTAATTCTGAATAAGCAAATGAAAACCCTCATGGCCTAAGTGTCAGATCACAATGTCTGAGTCCCTTTCCACAGGCCCAGGGGATGTGCTAGTGTTCTCCTTTTCTCTGTGTTGTATCACAAGCATTTCCCCATATTGGTACAGTCTTTTTTTCCCTTTTTAAAAATAGCATTTTTCCTGGTTATAAAAATAGTATATGCTCACTGTAGAAGACTTAGAAAATACATACAAATATTCAGATTAAAAAAATAAACCACCATGATCTACCATCTTTCAAAATGTTATCATTTTGATGTGTTTATTTACAGCCTTTTATGCTTTTTAGCTTCCCTTTAAAATTTATTATAATATATGATATTTTTCAGCATCATTAGATATTTTTTAAAAACGATTTAAAATGTTGCATACCACCTATGATTATGATGTCCCATAATTTATTTAACCATTGCTTTATTTTTAGATATTAAGATTGTTTTCAATTCCTGAGTATTAAACAAATAATGCTGTAAAAACATCCTGAATATAAGTCTTGGATGTGTCTTTGATTATTTCCTTTGACTACCACTAAAAGTAAATGTTTCACATATTTATTTCTAGTTTTGTTGAGAAAATATTTCTTAATGACTCTTGCCCATTTTTCTTTTCTTTTTTTGAGATAGGGTCTCTCTCTGTTGCCTGGGCTGGAGTGCAGTGGCATAATCACAGCTTATTGCAGCCTCCAATTCCTGGGCTCAAGCAATCCCCCTGGCTCAGCCTCCTAAGTAGCTGGGACTACAGCCACATGCCACCACGCCTGGCTGACTTTTTTCTTTTACTTTTTGTGGAGACAGGGTTTTGCTATGTTACCCAGGCTGGTCTCAAACTCCTGGCCTCCAGCGATCCTCCCACCTCAGCCTCCCAAAGTGCTGGGATTACAGGCATGAGCCACTGCACCCAGCCCCCCCTTTTTTTTTTTTTTGAAATGGTCTCGTTCTGTTTCCCTGGGTAGAGTGCAGTGGCATCATCATAGCTCACTGCAGCCTCCAACTCCTGGGCTCAAGTGATCCTCCTGCCTCAGCCTCCCAAGCAGCTAGGACTACAGTTGTGTGTCCCCACGCCCGGCTAACTGGCCACCCATTTTTCTATTGGGGTGTTCGTCTTTTTCTTGTTGATTCATTAGAGCTCTTTTCTTATCAAAGCTGCTGTCTCTTTGCTGTTCATTTTTTATTTCCAAATAATCAATCTCAGTTTGCCCTTTGTCCATAAATTTGACTCTGTTGTTTTTTAGTGAAAAAGTTGTAAACTTTTACATGGTAGAATCTGTCAGTCTTTTCATTTGTTGTTACTTTTATTTTATGCTTAGGAAAGTCCTTCTCCAACAGCAAGTTGATAGTTGCCTGTTTGTTCTTTTTTCCCCCTCCTTTTAACAGTGTTATTTCTTTTTAAATTTAATTCTTTAATCCACCTGGAATTTAGGGTAAAATGAGAAATAAAATTATAATTTTATTTTTTCCAAATAATCAATCAGTTGTTCCAGCCCTAGACTTTAACAAATTTTTTCCATTTCCTCTACTACATTCTGAATATCCTAAGGTCTATTTCTGGGTTTCTGTTTGAGTCCATTGACCTATCTGTTGAATCTTGTACAGGCTCAGAGGTAAAAAGAGCAGGGTGTGCTCAGGTAACATGCGGCAAGTCTGGAGTCTTGGAAGACACAGGGTGGGGGCCTGGATTGTGGTGGGGGCCCTGGAAGGTCAGGCTTTGGAGTGAGTTTAATTCGTCAAGCTATGGGGAGACAGAGGTTGTGAGTAGCGGTGTGGAGGGCTCCAAATCAGGCTCTCTAGGAAGGTCACTGTGGCTGGACCCAGTGGAATCCTATTACAAATAGATGGACAGGGACCAGCATCTGCTCAAGAGAAGGGGTGAAGATGGCTTCGAGTGTTGTGCGGAAGCAGGCAGATGGCTGCAGGGTGCTACTGGGTAGAGCCTGTAAAATGTGGAGGCTGGCAGACCTGGGCTGGGAGGAAAGTGGGGAGATGAGGAGTGTGCCCCAGTGTGGCATCTGAGTGGCCTGGATAATTGTTCTATGAACCAGGATTTTTTCAGGTTGTAAAAACTTACATGATGATGGTTTAATATAAAGCTGTATGAGAATAATAATAATTCTAGCAAACCTTAAGTGCTTACTCTGTGCAGCTGAACTGTGTGAAATGTTTTATGTGTGTTATCTTGATCCTCACTCTCTCCCTGTGAGATATTTGCTCTGATTCCTATTTGACAGGTGAAGAAAATGAGGCTCACAAAGGTTGTCACTTGCTTAAGGTCACAGATCTGGTAATCTGGGAATTGAAGTAGGTTTGTCTGTCTCCAAACCCATGCTGTGTCCGTAGTAAAGAGGCATAGAAATGTCCTCGGCAGCTCCTTGGTCATGTTGGATCCCAGCTCTTCCAGGGTTGGGGTGTATAGCATCCCAGAGAACTGATGCACTCCCTGGGACCTGGTGGCCACTCCAATAACCGGGTCCCTCTTGTCCTTTGTAGCAGGTATCCATTGCCTTCTATTGCCTTCTCTGAGTGTGTTCTGTGATCATACTCTCTAAAACAGGATCCAGCTGGTCAGTTGGTCATCATATGATTGTCTGGACTCTTTGTGGAAGTGGCGAGAACCTGCTTCAAACTGGCCTAAATAAAAAGGGGGTATCTCGGTTCCTGTAACTGGGAGGTCCAGGAGGTTGGTCTATCTGGCTTGAAGCATAGCTGGATCCCAGGACTCAGACAGTCCTCCAGACTAGTGCTGTCTAATATGGCAGCCACTGGTCATGTGTGGCAATTTAAATTAAATGCAATTAAAAATTCAGTTCCTCAGTTGTACTAGCCACATTTCAAGTGCTCAATAGCCATGTGTAGCTAGTGGCTACGGTACTGAACAATGTAGATTCAGAACATTATAGACCATTTCCATCATCATAGAAAGTTCTGTTGCACAGTGCTGCTTGAGATTGAAGGCCACACTCCCCCGGGGGACTTGCAAGGCCTGGACAAACCCAGAGGTTCTGCGCAGTCTGTGGCTTGTCACATGCGGCAGAAATGCTCCAGGACCCCCACTAGGTGGCGCCGAGGAGGCGGCCACAAGCAGGTATCTTGGACAGCTGGGAGCTCAGACTCCCTGGGCCTGCGCACAGGAGCAGACAGAACTGTCACCTCAAGAGACCCCTAGTCCCATGGTTGACATCCAGTTCAAATGTAATATGTGGTGGGCCCTGGCATCTCTTGCATTCACACACACACACACACACACACACACACACACAGGTACATGCATTCAGACATGACCACACAGGGTCACTCAGGGTCACACACACAGAGTTACATCCACTGTCAGAAACACAGTCCTCCAAAAAGGCACAAACGTGGTCAATGCCAAATTCCGTTGTAACAGCAACAAAAATAGCTGCCAGTTCCCCAGCAATCTCTGTGTTGCTTCATTCCGTCCTCACACCTGTCCTGTGAGGTGGCTCCTGTTCTTAAATGGAAGAAACCAAAGCTCAGGGAGGTTAAGTGGCCTGTCACACACTGGTATGAGGCAGAGCTGGCATTCAGCCAGGGTGAGCTGCCCCTGTAGGCATCATCATTCACAACAGTGAATTGCTCAGAGTGAACTCTGAGCACAGGCACCCAGGCCCAGGCCCACACTCAGCTCCATTAGTTCCAGGCATGGAAGGGTGGACTTGTGCCCTACACTTGCACGGACACACACACCCATGCTGCTGGTCCTGCTGAGGCCCGATGCTGGCACTGGGGGAGAGGTGAGTGTCCTAACAGAGGGGTCAGGTGTGGGGAAAGATGACTGCTGCTTCCCTGGGGTGCAAGGCTCAGAAGTGTGGAAAATCTCTGGGTAAAGTGTAAAATGGTATAAACAGGGGTGGTTCTGCTGGGTCCAATGTTATGGGGGTGGAGAATGGGTGAAGGGCTGGCTTCCTGATACCTGACCTCTGACACTTTCTCTGTTTACACTTGAACCCAGGATTTCCAGGTGCTCTTGTTGAAGCCCTGTCAGCCAGGGAGTAGGATGGGCCCCCTCTTTCCCCTGGGCCATGTTTGTTTCCGGTCAGGCAAGACTGGGAGGGCTGTGTTCAGAGGATATGTCTGATGTCTCATGTGGATTTGGTCTCCCACTCTGGGCTTTAGTTCCTCAGAGTAAACTGGGACCCAGCCTTTGTGTGGGGAGCCCCAGCAATGTCTGCACACCCTGCCCCCCCAAACAGTGTGGGTTCAGGAATTTGTAAGTGTTTGAGAAAGAAAAACCATTAGGATTCTGATTCAGTGGAAAAACCATTTTTCCTTTACCTTTTTCTTGGTGTCTCACAATCCGTTCTTAGTCCACCCCAAGTATTGAGCATATACTATTGTCTCTGCAGTGGAGGTGGCCCTGGGACCTACAGAAAAATGTGAGCTGTGTGGACCTTCTCAAGGAGCAGTGCCCTGCACACTCTTCTCTGGGCTAGCTGTCCAGGACTCACAGTGCATGTACCCATCCACTCGAGGTCAAAAGAGGCAGTTCCTGAGTGGCCCTGTAACCAATAAGGCAGCTGGAAAGAATGCAAAGTAATTATGGATCAATTACTGAGCAAACAGAGTGGGAAACCAGCAAAACTGAGTAAGAAATAGCATATTGGTCACACATGAATTCTGTTGTCTGAGCAGGAGTAAGGAGGCTTGGCCAGAGAGGAGGAGGAGGAGGCAGGTGGAGATGCCCGTGGTGGTTCTAAAGGGAACACCTGGAATCTTTGAGGATTGTCCCTGTACAGTGTCCAATTTCACCCCAAAACTTACCATGCCACCTTCCCTTTGAAACAGGCTTATCGATAGTATTTCTCTAACCTGTCACAGCAGGGTCATTTTTGGCTCACAGTTTGGACAGGAGGAGGGAGAAGATGGGAGAAGAAACTTTGCTGTTATAACTGGGTCAGAATTGGAGTAGAGAAAGCAAGAACATGAGTGTTCATGCCTCTGACTGAGCTGTTGACAACACTGAGGTCAGAGCAGGAGCCATTTGTTTATCTAATGAATATTCATTGGGCTCCTACTTTAAACCAGCCACTGTTTTAGGTGCCAGGGATCCCTTTGTTGAATCCTGGCTCTGCCACTCACTACTGAGGTTACCTCGGGCAGCTCCCTGAACCTCTCTGAGCCTCTCTTTCCCCATCTGGACAGTGAAGATGATGAGGGTCCCTACTTCATTGGGATATTTGAGGATTAAATGAGACAACACAGTGAAAGCACTTGGCACCGTCCCTGGCACAGAGTTAGTGCTCATGACTGCAGCTGTTACCAAAGACAGAGTGGTTAGGTGTGAATAGGGCCTGGTGCCTGCATCCAAGGAACTCGCAATCTCTGGAGGAGACAGACATTTAACAGTCATCTGCAAAGCACGAGGCAATGTGGTAGAGATTTGGGACGAGCAGTGAATTCTTCCTGGTGGCATCAGGGAAGGCTTCCTGAAGGAGGTGGCCCTTGAAGGTTGAAAAGGAATCTCCATAGGAAGAGAGGGTTGCCAGGGAATTTCAGACTGAGGGAACAGCGAGGGCAAAGGCTCGGGGTGGGTGGGGAAGTGTGTGGAGTCATGGGAGAAACAGTGATTCAGGGTCCAGAAATGGATGGAGGGACGTGGCAGGGAACAGCACAGAGGTGAGGCGAGTATGGGGTCTGCATGTGGTGCTGAGGAAGTGACGGGCACCCCAGAAGAGTGGGCTGGGGAGCCACCTGTTTCCTCAGTGCCTGGAGAGGGTAGCTTTGGGAGTCCTGGGGATGGATTAGGGAGGGGAGGAAATGGTTGCTGTGTTCCTGAGGAGGGGTGTGACCGAACCCCAAGGTGGGCTGGGGCTGGAGGGAGGCCTGGCTAGGGCCCTGGGAAGGCAGAATCCTCAGACAACAAGTCTGGTCTCATTTAAAGGGTCTTGTGGAAACTGGGGTTTCATGGCCAGGACATTTGCAATGTAGCCATGTGGGTCATGCAGTTTGCAGGGGAAGATGATGACTTTGGCCTTGAACATGGTGAGTTTAAAGAGCTTGTGAATCGTCCCTGTGGAGTTTGAAGTTGGGTTCTTGGAGAGCTCAGCTGAATGAATACGGAATCATTCATCCAACCAATACTTGGTGCCAAAGCCTGTTTTGAGTGTGAGCTGTACAAAGGTGGACAACTCAGACCCTGTCTGGCCTGGTGTACTTTCTAGTGGGGGGAGGCAGACAGGAACAGAATAAAGAACACAGAGGGTTGCAGATAATGCCCAGTCCTGTGAAGGAAATAGAACAGTGAGGTTATGAGCGTGTGGACTTGGGGGCGACTTGAGGTGTGTGGTCAGGAACAGTCTCTGCACACAAGTGACATTTGAGAGGAGACCCAAAGGAAGAGAAGGAGCTGGCCGTGAGGATATCTGGGGGAAGAGCATTCCAGGCAGTGGGAAAGGCTTGGTGCGTGTGAAGAAGGCCCCAAAGAGCAGGAGGGAAGGGCGGGGGATGGGAGAGGCGGTGGAGGGGTGGGGGCCCTCCCTGTGGTGTCAGGGTGGGAGCACAGACAGTTCTCCCCTGTGCCAGCAGGTGGCACTGCTAGCCCAGGAGACCCGATGGGACCTCGGGTGCCTTGACCTGAGTCAGGCTCCTGACTCCGAATGTGGGTTCCTGATAGGCTGTCCCCTACCCCCGGGGGCGGGGGGGTCAGCCCTGGCCAGGGGCAGAAGAGCCGTTGTAATGGTTTCCTGGCTGTTCTGCTCCCCGGCTGGGTCTTGTTTTCAGTGTTTCTTCGCTCACCTCCTCTCTGGAGGTGACTGTCCCCTCCCCATTTCTGGATGTCTGTGTGTTTCTTCTCTCCCTTTGCTTCTCTATTTTGCTCTCTCAATCTCTGCTCCTCCCTCTCCCGTCACTCCCTGGGGCGGCTGCTTCCTGTCTCAAAGATTAATGACTTGCTTTCCTGACGTGGCTCAGAGGGAGGGGGTGTCCAGTTGGGGTCAGGAAGGTACTGTGTCTTATCTCAGAGCCTGCCCCTCCTTCCTGTGGCTTTGGTTCTCCATGAAAGGCCAGGGCTGGGGTAGTGACCCCATCAGGAGAGAATGTTCCCAGGGACCCTTCGCTCCAGGACCCTTCAGACTCACATCCCAGGGCCATGCCTGGTTCCCCTCCGGCACCTCCAGCAAGCAGCCCTGGCTTCATGGCATCCTGACAGTTCCAACCAGGCCTTGAACTGAGAAGGGAGAACTGGACAGCAAAACAGATGGCATAAGACAGCAGAAGAGCTCACCGTAGGGATTTTTAAATTTATTTATTTATATAAAATATAAATCACCCCGGGTAGAGTATACTGGTGTCATCGTAGCTCACTGCAACCTCAGACTCCTGGGCTCCAGCAATCCTCCTGCCTCAGCCTCCTGAGTAGCTGGGACTACAGGTGCACGCCACCATGACTGGCTGATTTTTCTATTTTTGGTAGAGATGGGGTCTTGCTCTTGCTCAGACTGGTCTCAAACTCCTTACCTCAAGCAATCTTCCTGCCTCAGCCTCCCAAAGTGCTGGGATTACAGGTGTGAACCACCATGCCCGGCCTAGATTGTTATGAAAGGATTATTTTAGTCAGCAAAGATAAAGCTTCTGCCCTATACCCCATGCTGTGAGTTATTTCTCAGTGGAGACCAAACTGGCCAGAGCCTGGTATTGGCTTCCAGGCTGTTAGAGGTTAGGGTTAAGGCTGCAGTTTGAGGGGTCCTTGACTTTGGTCTGCGAGTAGCGCAGTGGTTAAGAGCTTGGTCTCTTTATTTTATTTTACTTTACTTTTTCCCGTAAAGTAAAAGTTTACAGTATTTTACTGTGATAAGAACACATAACATGAGATCTGTCCTCTTAACAGATGTTTCAAGTGTTGACTATAGGTAATAGTTTAGTCTCTTAAAGCCTCCTGCTGGGTGGGAAACCGAGCTCTGCACATTACCATAGGATCCTGAGCAAATTGTTTAACCTTTCTATCTCTCAGCTTCTTCATCTGTAAAATGGGGATAATAATAGTAACTACCATGTAGATTATTGTGAGGATTAGTTGATTCAATAAAGTGCTTCAACATACACATAGTAAATGCAATGAAATTTCTTGCTATTATATTATTAATAATATATTTATATTTACAAAATATTGATATTAATAACAGCAATAGAATAGTAGTGCATTATTTCAATAGCCTAATATATAGAGCTTTCTGGTCTGCCTAGGAAACAGGCTTGAGACATTTGCTTCCAGCAAATCTCACATTCCCATACTTGTGCTTTTATGTAAAAATCGTTATCGAGGGGGAGGGGTGGCATGGAAAAAAAATCATTATCTATGTATGTAGGGCTGTACCTTTACTGGAAAGATAATATAACGTTAAAGAAAACATAAGAAAAACGAACTGAAAAGTTCTTATAACTAATCTTCCCTCCCTAACAGAAACTGTGTACAGGTTTGCTTTGACATAGGCCAGTGGTTTTCGGAAAGGGACCACCTAGGGTTCTTGTTAAAATTCAGATTCCTGGGCTTTACCCCAGACCAGCTGAATTGGAATTTGAAGGGTGGAGTGGGACCGTGCAACTTTTGTCATGATTGGTGGCTACAAACCCTGAATATTGGTGGATTTCACCTGTGCCGCCAGCCATCCCATGTACCTGAGGGCTGGTCACCTGCCCCACGTTGTCATTGTCCCAAGACCCACATCTGACCCCTGCATGCAAGGATGTGGCATGCAGGAGCATCTCTGAGGGAGCAAGGCCATGGACTGCTCAGCAGCCTTGTCTCCAGACAACAAATAAATTAACTGATCCCCTATTAGTGGGCATTTAGGTTGCTTCAAATTCTCCACTACCAGAAATACCAATGGAATAACCACCTAGGTGCATGTAGTTTCTTGCATGAATTTATTTCCTTAGGATATATCCCAAGAATGAGATAACTGGCCCAAAGGTTATGGACTTCTGTTTTTATGACTATTGCTAAATGTTTCCATGATGTTATCTATCAAATATTGTCATTAGACTGGTGCTATTTATTTATAAATTTATTTTGAATAGTAGATGTATTTACATGGTTAAAAAACCAAAATGATATAAAAATATATTTGGTAGGAAGATTTGCTTTTACTCCAATCCATCCTGTCCCTACCTTCTGAAATCTACTTATGAGGTTCTTTCCAGTGCTGCTTTATTCATTATAAGATGAACATATATCCTTCTTACCCTCTTTTCTTACATAAAAGGTAATATCCTGCACAACACTGTTTTACATCTTGGTTTATTCATTGGAGAATATATCTTGCAGGTCTTTTCATATCTGTCTATTGAAAGCCTCCGCTGCTGCTGCTGCCGCTCCTCCCCCTCCTCTTCCTCCTCCTCCTTTTTAAAATAACTGTATAGTATCTATCCTTCAAAAGTGGAGAAATAAAAACAAATAACTGTATAGTATTTCACTGTGTGGATTTACTTTTAGAGACTGATGACCCTTTTAAGAAATGTAATTTTACATTACACAAATTTTACATTACATTTTTCTTAAAACAAAAACCAGAACATTAAAGATAGTCTCCTGTGGCCATCAATGCTAGTCCATGTCTCTCCTCCCCAGAATAGCCACTGTTTAGAGTTTGGTACATATTTTTCTAGATATTTAAAAAATATCTAGATGTAATCATAGATGTCCACCTATACAGACTTAGCTCATTCCTTCTAATCACTCTATAGTGTTCAGTTTATGAATATACCACACCTTACTTAATGGTTCCTCCTCTAAATGGCTGTTTCTGGTATTTTTTACTCTTACAAAAACATCTTTGTACTTGACTGTATACATGTGCAAGTGTTTCTCTAGACTAGAGTAAATTTTAGAGGTGAGATTGTTGGGTGATAGGGAGGCAACTTTTAATTTTAATAATACTGTGAAATTGCCCTCCAATTTCTACTCCCAGCACTAGCAGGAGTGTACATTTTGCTTGTCTGTTGGGAGAAACATCCTATCTCTTCGCCATGATCGTATTTCCCTGGGTGTTCTAGCCTTCTGAGCTTCTCCAGCTGTGCATTGCCTGCTCTGCCTTCCCCTGGACAAGCACAGTCCTCTGTAAATCAGATGGACTCTTGCCCTCTGAAGTTCCTGCACCCACCTGGGGTCTTTGCAGGATGGTCTTTTGCTGAGATATCCTCAACCTTCCCCTTTTCAGAGGCCCCAGGAATCCAGAGAGCTTTACTAACTAGAGAGGTGGCTAGAGAGTTGGCTGTGGGGCTGACCTCACTGACCTCCCAGCCAAATTCTGAGGGCGGGGCCTTGGCTCTTCATCCTATCACAGTTCTTAAGATGCAGGTTCTGCCCTGAGGGCCCCTGGACTTCCACAGCTTGGAGTCCAAATGCTTTTCCTTTCCTGATTGAACTGAGCCAGCCCATTCTCATTGGGCTAGTCCAGGGACAATCTAAACCCAGGGTCAAGGTCTAAGAACTGGGTCCCTTGAGAGTCCTAGAATCCAGCAGTTGGGTGGGAAAGGGCTTTGCCTTGGAGACAGTTTCTGTCACCTACGCCTATCTCCTGTGAAAGAACCTTAAGACAGAAAGGACCATCTATGTCATCTAGGCCTCTGCCTTCAGTTCCTAACCCCTTCACTATACCACCTAAATCCTTCATCTTCCACCTGAACCTGTATACAGCATCTGGTGGGTGTGTGTAGAAGCTTCAGGCCTCATTTTACAGCCGAGAAAACAGTCTAGGAAAGGGACGTACCGATAAGGAGAGGACAGATATGTGCTAGAGGCTGGTTCTGTTGTCTCCTGGCCCAGCACCCTTTGCACACTCATATGCTGTGTCCCACAGTGCATGTGTGCATGTGTGCATGTGTCTACATGCATGGTTGCTGCACGTGTACACACATATATGTGCAGATCTGTGAGCAGGTATAGGCAAGGGTGATGTGCATTTGTTTCCCACTTTTTGTTTTGAAAATTACCAACTTGCACAAAAATTAGAAGACTAGTACAGTGTAACACCTGTATTCACTTAGATTCACCACTTTTCACATTTTGTTCCAGTTCTCTCTTTCTCTATGTAAAGATGGTAAGATACAGAAAGTAAGTCGTGGACATCGTGGCACATCACACCTAAATATTTCAGCAGGTATCTCCCCCAAATAATGGCATTCTCTGACATAACTGCAATGCTGTTATCCCATAAAAGAAAATTTGCATTAATTTAATAATATAACCTATTATACAATCCATATCCAAATGTCTCCAGTTGTCCCTGGATTTGAGTATGGACTGTAATATTAGATTATATTATTAACTTATTGTTAGTGGACATTCATTGTACTTGGTTGTCACGTCTCTTTTGTCTCTTTAAATATAGAACAGCAGACCTGGCAAAGTTGTTTTGTAGAATGTCCCACATTTTGGATTTGTCTGAATGTTTCTTTTTTTCCAACGCTTTCCTTGAACAGTCCTTGACTTTACTGAAGAAAGATGAAATGAGTGGCCTGCTTGCTGACAGCAAAGAAGAAGGGAAAAATTCCCGTTTTATCCGCGAGGGCAGATTTGTGCCACCCCTGCCTTCCCCTTGGGCAGGGTCGAGAGGACTCTGCACAGACTGTCCCCAAGCCTGTCATGTGTGGGGTGTGTTGGCACATCTGGGTGTGTTTGGTGTCAGGAAGCAGCTCCAGGGGCTCCTCCCAGGAAGACTTCCCCGTGGTCCTTTTTAGGGGATGCTCCCCTTGGGCGAACGAGTGGTGTGGCCTTGTCATTTGCTGAAAGATTTTATTCCTCTCCTTCATGTGTTTCCCTGCCCATTGGGTAGAGGCCCACCATGTTAACTAACTAGGTCACCAATGGCAGAAACCTAACTCTAACTGGCTTAAGGAAAAAAAAAAAAAAGATACCAAAAGGAAAAACGAAGTCCAAGAAAACTCTTGTAATTGATAAATTTAAGAAAATTGGCTTTAGGAATGGCTGGATTCAGGTGGGTGAGACAGTATCATCACACAGTCTGTTTGTCCCTGTCTCTCGGCTCCACTGTCCTTTGCATCCATCTCATCCACACACACCTCTCCTCTCATGTTAAAGACACTACTGGCAGCTCCAGGCTGCTACTTTGGAAACCTCAGTGGTTATTATTAAGCTGCTTTTTTCTATGGTGCCAGTAAAAATTAGGTGTTCACTCTCTTTGGACCAGCTAGGTTTATGTGTCCATTCCTGAAGCAGTCGTGGTGGGCTGGTGAACAGAACACGTAGATGGGCCAGGCCTGCCCCATGTACCTACCCCAGAGCTCAGGGTGGACAGGCTGAGAGAGGGACAGCCCCACCTAAACCACAAAACCAACTGTGGTGTCAGGGTGCTCCCCAAGGGAAAAGCAAGATGCTGTCAACAAGAGGAAGGGGCCTGGGTACAGAGCAGGCAGAAGAGCAGATTCCATTTCATCTGGTGACAGGCGCGGTGAGCCTCTGATTGGCTGAGTCAGCTCCGAGTCTCCTGGGTCTCCAGTCCTGTTCATTTTGGATTTTGTGGGAGTCAGTGTCTACCAGGACCCTTTGTATCTGGGTCTTGGCTCTGCTTCTTGGTAGCTGCGTGATCCTAGACAGAAGAATGAACCTTTCTAGGTCTTGGTTTACTCATTGAGCAAATGAAGATGATATTCATTTTCCTTTCTTACGGGGCTGAGAGTATCCAGTGGAAGGCTAGGTGTGAAAGTTCTTCACACTGTGAAATGCTGAGCCAAGGGGGTTGTGTTTATTGCTCTGAAAGGTGATTCTTCTGCTTCAGGGTGAGCAGGGGCTGCCCTTGGAGTTGTTCCTTGGACAGTTGGGATGGTGGCCTGTACTGGGCCATAGACTCCTCGGGATTTCTCTGCAGATGACCATAGAATGGGGCAGAGCACTGTCCCACAAAGGGACCACCTGCACCCTTTGCTTGTTCTCTGAGCTCCAGATGAAGAAGGGAAGAAGGTAGGAGTAGATGGATGGGCTGGTGCAGCAATTCCCAAATTGAAACTGAGAGAGGTGACATTAGGTGGTATAAGGACTAGCATTGCCTGACACTGGTCACCAGAGAGAAAACTACATAGCTCAGACTCCAGGATGTATAATCCTCCCTCCTTGTTCTCTCTCCCTCCCTTCCTTCTTCCTTCCTTCCCACAGTATTTATTCCCCTCTTTCCTTCCCATAGTATTTACTGAGATGATGGTGGTGACTAAGACATGCACGGTATCTACCTCCGTGGAGTTTACATTCCACTGGGGCAGACAGACCAACAAACAAGCACACAGACAAATTAATTTAAAAACTCCCCCAAAACCTCAAGCTGGAATAATTGTCATGAAGGAAACAAGCCAGGTGCTAGGTGCAGCATAGCCAAGGGGGTGTACTTTAGGTGAGTGGTGAAGGAAGGCCTCTCTGGGGAGGTGACATTCTTTGGGGACAGATCTACGGCTGAGAAAACAGCTCAGGTAATTTCCCCGTTGGATGTTTGGTTACATTACATTGTCAATTAAGTGCCTGCCTGCACTTAACCCCTTTGCGTCCTGCTGCCTTGCAGGGCCTGGTGGGTTGGGACTGTTTCTGGTTCAGGTTCTCCAAAAAAGGCAAGAGCTTTGCTTTCCCAGCGTCACAAAGAGAGCAGTTCCCATCACTGACACAGGGCCATGTGAAGGTCACTGCTGGCCTTGCCTGGGGACAGTCTTAGACACCCTTCCCCATGCGTCCCCTGCCATCAAAGTGTGACGGATGGTATTTATGCCACAGCTCGCTCTGAACCTTGGAACTGAACTGATGTATTCAAAAGAAGGAAATTATTGGCACATTTTGGTCCTTTAGTTATCAGCTGTGACCCATCATTTGTGATCCAGGTGGCCCCGATCCTGCCTTGTGACACCCAGCAAGTGAGGGGGTGGCATAGGAGAGAAAATGGGCAAAAGCGAAGAGTTTGGAGCCTCAGGGTGAAAGGAAAATGGCCAGCGCAGTTTCTGAAGCTGCTTTGGGACTTAGGGGAGGGTTAGGATTGTGGGAACTGAATGGGAACCAAGTGGTTTTTTTCCCTAAGCGTGGGGAGGGTGTCGCTTACAAAAAGGAGCTTCGATTACACAGAAATGATGCAGGCTAGAGAGCAGGAAGAACTTTCCTAATGGATAGGGTGGCAAGGCCCCAGAAAGCAAGCCTGATAGAAAGCTTGCAAATTGTAGACAAACAGTTGCTCAGCGGGAGGCTCAGAGCTGGGGCTGGGCAAAGCTGTGTCAACAATGAAGATAAGCTTTGTGTTTGCTTTTTAGGCTAAAAGGACTTAATGTCAGGGTGGGAAAGATCATTAACACATCAATGAGTTAGAGTCCAGAGTCTGTAGTGAAGGAAGCTGTCGCAGGCTAAGCAGAAAGTCTTTGATTATAACCTACCAATAGGGGCATTTTCCTTCTGGAAAGGAATATCCAGCCCAGAGTTCTTTAGGGACTGGTGGAAGAAAGAGAGGAGTTCAGACAACAGGGAGATAAATTAGAATCTATCAGGAATCGGGTGGCTAGGGCTCCAACCTATGAATTTTCTGGTTGACGAGGCCTGTGAGCCAGCAACCCCTGGCAGTATCTTGCAGTCCACACAGTGGTCTGCACGTGGTCGAATGAGAGGTGGAGTTGGCACCCCTACCTCATCTGGTCCTGGCTTGCACAGTCTGCTCAGTACCCCCACCCCGGCACACAGATGGCACTGGCTGCCTAAATCCTAGGTCAGACACACATGGCAGTGCCTCAGTCTTGCTAAAAATTCCTGCCTACAGCAAATACCTACAAGTCGGGAGGAGAAAAGGGGATCCACAGAGGGGTCCTACGGTTGGGGTTGGAACACCATTCAGGCGCTCCTTTTATGTTTGTCATGCCCCATTATTTGGTTTCTCAGTGAGTGGCAGGGACTATGGCGGCAGTCACTGTGAGCATGAGGACCCAAAACAGCACAGTGAGCAAGGCCACTTACAGATTACTCTCAAGGTGCTTTCGCATGCATTCTCATTAAAATTTTTGATGATTTTTTTTGCCTATAAAATTAATACATTGTCCTTACATAAAATTTGTAAATAGAAGAAAAATACAGAGAACTGCAATAAAAATCAATTCCAGAGCACTATTAACCTTTTTTTCCACTATGAACATTTTCTTTAATTTTTTATTATGGAACTCGTCCAGCATACAAAGTAGAGCTTTCCCCCCCTTCAACTTCAGCAATTATCAACTTTTGGCCATTCTTATTTTGTCTATGCCCTACGCATTCCATTCTCACTCTTTATTATTACTATTATTAGTAGTTTCGGCTCTCTTTTTTTGAGGTAGAATTTACATACATTGAAATGCACAAATCTTAATTATACACTTTCGACAAATGGATCCCTCCCCCATCCCCATGTAGAACATTTCCATTCTATCCAGAAAAATCTCCCACATCCACAGGCAGCCACTGTTCTAATTTTTTGTTCCTTAGATTGTCTGTTTTAAAGCTTCTTATAAATGGAATCGTATAGTAAATATTTTTTGTATCTGGCTGCTTTCACTCACCATAATGTTTTTGAGATGCATCCAGGTTGTTGCATGTATCGGTATTTTGTTCCTTCCTATTGTTAAGTGGCATTCCACTGTGTGGATATACCACAATTTGCTGATGGACACCTGGGTTGTTTATAGACTTTGGCTATTTTGAATAAAACTGCTATGAACATTTTCCTACAAGTCTTTGTGTAGACCATGTATTCTCATTTAATCCTTGCAATAACTGTAGGAGTATGGCACTAGTGTTGTCCCCATTTTACAGATGAAGAAACTGAGGCACAAAGAGGTTAATTCCTAGTCCAAGGCTACACAGACAGTAAAAACTGGAGGTGGGATTCTAGGTTGGTCTGCTGCAGGGTCTGTGTTTTTGTTCCCTCGCTGTAGTGTCTTTGCACCACAGCTGTTTGGGGCCATTAAGTATAAGGATAAATGGGTGTCTCACTTCAATGGCCTATCAGTTCAGTACTGCATTTTAGCTCACTACAGTCGCTGATATTGATGATAATGGATCTGAGTCACCAAGAGAAGGTTACATCAAACCTGCCTTTTAAAAGGACAACAGTATGTAAAACATTTTAGAGAAATTTCTAGCCAGGGTCATTACAGTAACAGCAAGCTAGCTAGCAAGCAAGCAAGCAAGCAAAAAGTTTTGCTACTCAAAGCTCTAGTTGTCTGGAAATCTCACATAGTTGTAATTCATCATCTCCCAGAGAAGCCAGGCACAGAAGGTGTTACTGGATATATAAAATAGTATATAAATAATACATATATAAGAAACCACTCTGTTCTCTATAGAGCCAAACAGAATAGGTTTTTGGAAAGTCTGCTGGTTCTTGCTTTGAAAGATGTTGCTAAGCAATGTTGCTAATATTATGGAAAGGCAGCTTTCCTCCTGGCTTTTCCATTCAGCCTCAGAAACCCTAGAGTTGGAATTGGCTTCAGGGGTAGCAGCAGCTGGTGGGGTTTGGTCGTCAGTGAGGTGGGGGTCAGGGACTCTGGTTGAGAGAGGGACTGTGCTGCAGGCCATTGGGTGCTCAGCCTCGTTGGCTTCTGATTCTCTGGAGTGATCCCTGGGCAGCGTCCATGCAAAATGCACCTCTTCATGTTCACCCAAAATTTGACACACAGAAGAATCCTTTTTTTTTTTTTTTTTTAAACAGATACCAAACCAGATCCAGGAAGAAGAATCCTTTTGAATGTGGGAAAGAGTATAGTCATGCAGCTTAGCAAAAATTCAAAAATCCATAAATAAACCTCCAGAAAGGAAAGAAATATTTTAAATACCTTCAGTAACCCAAGCAACATATGAAGAACTCCTTTCTTCCTCCCTCTACCCCCTTTTTGTAATCCCTGATCAGGAAATCAGCAAAGTTTGGACTGACATCATGCACTGCAGGCTCCTCCTTGGTGGCTCTGGGTACCAAATGATGTGCGGCCCAAGGGCTGGGTGCCCGCCACTGACTGGCATCTGTGGGTTTCCGCGGCGTGGTTTCCTTTTCCTGGAGCTTGGAAATGCCACACAAGTCATTGAGATTCGTTTCCAAAATCTGAGCCAGTTTATTGTCAGAGCCTCTGTTTTATATAATGTGTGTGGCTGTGAGAAAGCAGGGCTGAGCTAAGGTTCTCAAGGCTCCCATCTTTGAGCCTCCCATCCCTGTCTGGGGATGTCCTGGCCTGTTATTGTCACTGAAGGACCCTGTTGTCGTGGGATGGACCCCTTTGGGGGATGGTCGTGGGCTCTGGGAGCAGATGTTAGGAGCTGGGAAGAAAGTCATTATGTTGGCAAAGGCTCTTCCCGCCTCTCTGTCTTTTAAAAGGAGAAACTGCCCTCCCCACCTCAAATGACCTTGTCAATCTCTCCCTTTCCTCCACCTTCATATGGGGGGATCCCAGAGACACAACTGCTGTGTCCCAGCAGGGGGCGCCAATGCACCTGCCAAGAGTGACTGTCAGCCGGTTTCCTTACAAGCACAGGTGTAATAAGCACAGTGCTCAGAAGTGTGAGGTGTGAGAGGGGCCTTCTGAGTGATTTCCCCAAGCTGGTGTGTGTATGTGTATACCCCCAAAGGAAGAAGGGGGGGGTGTTGGCCAGTCCTTGTCTGATGTTGTGTGTTTATAACTTCTGCATTGCTCCAAAGGTTGTGTGATCCAGGGGATGGGCAGGGACCCTGCCCCTGCAGAAAGGGAGGGGCAAGGCAGCTGGTTTTCATAAATGGCCCCACCCTCCTTGCTTCATAGCCTCTCTTGCCCCCATCCACCCCCAACCCTAGCCATTCTGCAGTCACTCTGCAGTCACTTTGCAGAGCAGCGGAGGCACTGGGAGTCGGAGGTCGGGTGGGGCGAGGAGGTAGTGTCTGCTGCAGGCTCTCTGTCAGACTGATTCTTGGTTTCACACGAATGTGTCTCCTGGAGCGGGTTCCCAGGCACAGAAGGCCCTTTTCTTCAGGACCAAGCATGCGTGTCTGTCTGTCTCAACCCACCGGCCCCTTAGGAATGGGCTGTGCAGCTGTCTGCCCTCTGTTCATGATTAACTTTCCTGTCCCCTCCCCCACTCCGGACTCCCATGCAGACCCCCTCAGCCTTTGGGTTTCCCCTGGATTGGGACAGAGACCCAGGCTGGCAGCTGCCTGGCACTTTGTTCTCAGAGACTGTGGGCTCTGGGGCCTGGAACAGGACTTTCAGGTCCTGCAAGCTGGGACAGTGCTTGCTGGGTGTTAAGTTGTTGGGTGGGATGGGATCTGGAAGAAGACCCCTCCTCTGACTGCTGCAGTCCTCACCGACTTTGCTCCCTGTGGTCTGAATGTGTCCAGCTTTCTTGGTCCATCCCAAAGTGCCTCGTGGATGTGGCCTTAGAACACCTTCGAGTCACGAATGTGAAAATTGTTCCCTTTCGGTTCTCTTTCAAACTGTGATTTCTTCAAGGATAGTGTTTGGTGCAAGTGTGTCACTAACACCTAACACTGCCTATTTTTTTTTTAAGGAAGGCGCTTCAGGCTCAGAGCCTTACTCAGGCTGATAAATTTGTATTTGTTTTCATGGTATGAATGGCAAGTGATAATGGATTTTCATTTAGAGTGGTAATGTTTTCTTTTAAAAATAAGTAAAACAGTGAGTTGATTTAATTAAAGCAAAATAATAAGTAAATAACAGAGTTACATGACATTAAGACAAAAAACTGTGAAGGTGGTATGAGAACGGCCAGACGTTGGGAACCTTTGGCTGGGCCAACTGCACATGCTAGCTGGAAATGGTCTGTTTTGTGGTTTGGTGTGTGTAAGCACTGTTTGCTCTGGGCAAGGATAGTCTTCCATTTCTCTCTCTCACCCTAGTCTCTTACACAAGGAGGGGTTCTTCCCTCTTCCCCACCACAGACACTCACTTCCCTATTCTTTTTCCAGACCAGTTCTCAAGTCACTTCTGGTATAGTCCTCGCAGCCTGCCTAACTGCCAATCCCAGGAGTGGGGCCTGGGTCACTCAAATCTCTGGCTATAAATAGATGCCCATGGCGATATCTGTGATCCCCTACCACAAAGCTGCACAAATGCTGGTGGAATGGGCAAGCCTAACATAGACGGTTGTTACATTCTCTGCCTTTGAGAGTTTCCTTGCATTTTGGTGTTCGCTCTGTGGGGAATGGGTGTGATGGGCTGTAGGGGCTGGAGTACAGTTAAGCAGGAGAATGCTGTCTGTGCTCTAGGGGTGGCCGGGCTTGTGGGACAGGGCCAGAAGGAAACTACTGCCTCTTAGGGACCCAGGAATCAGGGTCTGAGAGGTTATGGTCTTTTGGAGACAGGCTTGTGTTTTCAGCGACATTGGGGTTGGAAACATCATGGTTGCTGAGGAGCTGAGAGGGCTTGGAACCCCAGAACAAGCATGAATAATGGAATCTGCCAGGTGGAAAGATTTTGTGCTTTTATCCCAATGCCCTGTTACCCACTGTGACCTGAACTAGGTCCCAGGCAGTGGAGATGGGCGGGAACCACTCACATTCTCACCTGCTGGGCATGGGTCAGGCCTTCTACTGAAGTGCAGCCTTCCCCTGTGTGTGGACAAAATACATCGCATGCTGGGCTAGAACTATGGCCAGTGCCATTGTCACCCTCTCTGCCATCTAGTTGAAGTAGTCCATCAGCGAACTTGTGTGTACTCTGTGCTACCTGGGGCAAGAGAAGCTCTAGGCTGTGTGCTGAGTCCTCTTCCCCACCGAGGACACTCATTTCCTATTCTTTTTCCAGACCAATTCTCCAGTCACTTCTGGTATAGTCCTCGCAGCCTGCCTAACTGCCAATTCTGGGAGTGGGGCCTGGGTCACTCAAATCTCTGGCTATAAATAGATGCCCATGGCTATATCTGTGATCCCCTACCACCCAGACAGGCTGGGGGTGGGGGCAAGGCTATTGCTAATGGATGTGTCCTAAACAGACCAGGTGCATTTTTGAACCACCCTGGTGTGCCCTGGAGAGGCAGGGCTGAAGCCCCACCTCAGGCCCTTGATTTGTTTGCAGCCCCTTTCCTGTCTCCAGCACGGTCCCCTTCCCTGCCTGGATTTTCTGTTTGCTTGAACACCAGACTGTATAAAAAACAAGGCAAATTGCTTCAGGGACCTCTCCGGCCCCAACAGGGCTGTTTCCAAAGATGGACTAATTGGCTTGTTTTAATTCCCCCCAGTCCCCTGCCCGCTTCCTTTCCCCTAGGGGGCAAAGTGGTTAGCTATGCTTCAGGCGGAGGGGGCTGGGAGACTCGACAGCAAATGGAAGTGGATGGGGGGGGTTTATGAGCGCGGGCCCCGCGCCGATGGCAGGCACCAGGCCATGGCCCTTTCCCCAGGAGCTGGCGTGACCTTATGTCCTTCCGTTCCGAAGTGGAGATGAATCTGGCTCATGGTGTGCAGGAGGCAGGGAGGAACGGACGCGACGCGTGTGCCCAGGCCAGCGTTGGAGCCCCCGTCCCGGTAGAGTGGGGTGGGGGCTCCCAACCTGCGTCTCCCTGGCAACCTGGCCGGTGAGAAGGAGGTGTAGTCGGGGTGAAGTTGATCATTGACCCTGTGTTGAGTCAAACTCCCAGGGCTGGAAAAACAAACGTTTACTGGGAGCTGACCCCAGCCCACTCCTCCATCACCCGCACGACGATCCTTTCGCGGACTCGGGGGGGGGGGAGGTGGGAGGTAGCATTCCCCCTAATCAAAACTCCCCCCACCCCAGGGCCCGGGCCAGGGAGCTCGGATCCCAGAGGGCGGGGCGCCGGGCTCCAGGTGCGAGGTGCCCCTCTAATCGCCTGGCAGCCTGGCCCAGGGGCGGGGGAGGCCCACGGCGGTGGCCGCGCTCAAAGGCACTTTCGCTGGGACGGAGGACGCGTGTTTCCTCTCGGTGCATGTTTTTTCTCCCTCTGTTTTAAAGACAGTGACAGCATCGGAGAAGTATCCCGGCGGGCCGGGCTGGGAGAGCGCGTCAGCCGCCTCTGCCTGGGGCGGGAGCCCGGGGCCGGCTGGCGGGGGCGCGGGGCGGGGGACGCAGGAGCTCAGGGGAGGGGAGGGGACGGAGAGGGAGAGGGCGAGAGAAGGGCAGGGGCCGGGCAGCCGGGCCAGCGGGGAGAGCACCTAGGAGCGAGGCAGGGAGCGAACGCGGGCGCCGAGTCTCTGGGAGCGCCGGGCGCGAGCGGGCCGCCTCCCTCTCGCGGACAGCCGGGCCGCCAGAACCGCCGGAGCCACCCGCGCCGCCCGCGCCCTAGGCCAGCCGGGCGCCCGCGGCCGGGGCGGAGAGGCGGGGCCGGGGCGGGGTCCGGGCGCGGGCGGCGCGTCTGAGCGAGAGCCGGGAGCCGCCGGCCCGGGCCGCGCCCCGAGCGAGCCTCGGAAATGCCCGCGCCGGGGGAGCGGACGCCGGCCGCCCCGCGGGCCCCGAGGAGAAGCTGAAGGTCGTCGGGAAGTGAGCGCCCAGTCACCTGACCCCCAGGGCGCACCTAGGCGGGGCGGGGCTCATGAGAGGCGGGCGGCCGGGGGCCGGGGCGCGGGCGCAGGGGCCGGGTGCGGGCAGCGCCGAGCGCGCGGAGCCAGGGCAGCGGGGACGCGCGGCGGGCGGGTGAGGGCGCGGCCGGGCACCGCCGGCGGCCTCGCCATGTCCCAGCCCGCGGGGAGGATGCATTGCCGAAAGGCGGGGATCCGCGCCGCCGTGGTGCTCATCGGACTCCTGCACAAATCCCGAAAACAGAATAAAGAGAAAAGGTAAAGCCTGACAGCGCCACCTCCCCCTTCCTTCTGCTCTCGTGCTAAATTCCAGTTTTCTTTGGGGTGGACTTTTCAACGGGCATTTGGCTCCGTTTTGGATGGAAAAAAGACTCCTCTTCAGGCGCCGTCGTGGGGGAGCAAGTTCGGAGCTTAGCCCCAGACACCGGCTGGTCCAAGGAAACCCAGGCAGGACATTGGCTGAGTCGGAGGGCGGCTGGGAGGGACCATCGGGATTCATCCCCGACAGAGGGACACCAAGTCCTTCGCTCCTAGATCCTGCATTTGCAGATCGCGGCGCCCTTCCCAAAGCCTGCAGCTTGGGTAGCATTGACCTAGCCGGGGCGGCAATCCCTGGCTCAGCGCGAGCGTCTCAATGCGCTGTGTTGCCATTTGCTTCCCTGCAACTTGGCTGAGCCCGCCAGGTGCCCGCCTGGCCGACATTCACTTGCTCTGCGCTCGGTGGCTGCTAGCAAGGAGCAAGTTTGGAGGTTGCACATTCCCCCCGCCCTCCCCACACCTTCTCACCCGCACCCCATCACCGTGTCTCTGTTGTTGGGTTTTTCTGTCTTTTACTCTTCACCTTTCTTGGGTTTGCTCTTCTGTTTGCTCCTGGGTGTTGAAAATCGTTTTCTCGACACTTTGGATAACGTGTGTGGTGAGAGGTGTGGGATTTGGGGTGGGCAAAGGGAGTTCTAGGGCAGCTTCCTGGGTTCCAGACCCCAGCTGCAGGCCTGACATCCACCAGACCCCAGGGAGCTGCCCATGCAGGTTGTTGGCACAAAGCCTTCCTGTTCTGCTAGGGTACATGGCAGAGGGTTCCAGCAATTAGGGTGGGGGTGGGGAGTCACTGGAGCTGACCCCACAGAGATTATGCCAGGATTTGGTGGCCCTGCTGGATCTTAATTTCCAGAGGAATTTTGGAGTGGTTAGTGCTGCATTCTGTATAAGACAAAGGCTAAGACAAGGGAAGTGGAGCCAGAGATACTTAGGTGGTGACCAGCAGCTCCTGGGCTTGCCCAGAAGCCGGGTGTACCTGGGGGAGGTGGTAGGCAATGAACAGGAGGGACTTTGAGAAGATGGCATGGGTTGCCCTTGTGGTGGGGTTGTCTCCCATCCCTCTCATCCTTCCTTCCCATAATGTCTAATAAGATGTTTCCCACAACACAGGATGAATCTCCAGTGAAATGACTGAAAGTGGTTGAACATAAAATAACATTGAGTCACCTAGTGAGAAAGTTCTTCCCTTTTCACTTCTCTACTAATTCTTGTGATTTCTTCAAGGGTAAAGTTTCAGGTTGGTGCTAGTCTGGCTTTAACACCTTTTTAAAACACTTGCTAATCTTCCTTTTGTAACACAGAGAGAGCAGACCTCTGGCTCAGACCCTGTAAGTGGGGAGCAGTGCCTGCATAGAGCTTAACAGTTGTTTTGTTTTTATACTATTTATTTTTAGGATTCTCTCCTAGTTAGAGCCAGTGGTACTGATTTTTCCACTTGTGGTAGTGATATAAAGCATCACTATAAATTAAACATATGAAATCATAAGAATGAGTCTATTTAGTAGAAATAGTAGTAATAATAGTACAAGTGATATCGAATATGGCAGAAATCCTGCAGGTGGTCTGGGAATGGCTGAGGCTAGGGACACACATGTCCAGCAGAAGAAGCTGCCATCAGAACTCTGGAGCTCAGGTCTGGACCCCATTTTTGCTTGGGCTTTGATTCCCTTCCATTCCTTGCCTTTTAGCATTTTATCTGTAGAGTAGCTATGAACAAGCCAACTCTCTAAAGTTAGAGGATGCATGGGTTAGTGGGTCTGAGACAACTTGGGTCTGCTTTGAGGGATGAAAAGGAAAATGTGCATCATAGAAAGGCAGGTGCATCGGACTCGTTCCTGGCTTTGAGTACAGAATGAGTGGTGGGGTCGAAGAGCCCCTGCACAGGGAACTAGGAGTTTCAGTCCTGGCTCATCTGTTGACTGTGATGTGATGATATAGATTTAATCTCCCTGAGCCTCAGTTTCTGCCTCCACACAAAGGGCTTGTGAGGCTCAACTGAGATAACGTAGGTGAAGACGCAACTGAAGGGTATGCAGTGCCGCACGAGGATGAAGGGGTTTGATTAGAGCTGCTCCCATTCTTCTCTCCCTGGGCCTGTGCCCCTGGTGACCAAGGTAAGATGTCTGGTGGTGACAACCCCCCCAGTAGTAGTCAAGACTAGCCACTCATGGGCCAAGGAGGCAGCCAGCAGGCCCGGGCAGAGATAGTCAGGGGGGATGCAGTGAGGCACAGGGAAGGACCTGGACAGGGACAGGGGTTGGTTGGTGCCAGGGTGCCAGGGTGCCGTGGCATCTTGTCTTTCTTCCTGGATGCACTGTGCTCTTCCCTGCAATGCAGGCAGACATCAGTAGCCTTCCCAGCCCCTGGCTTCATTGCATTCTTCTGTTGCTCCAGCCATCCTAAGGGCTTTGGCCATGGACTTAACCTCCCCAAGGAGAGAAACGGATTGGTTTCATCTTGGTCCTAAATCTAAATGATCTTTGCTTCTCTTGCTGTATCTAGAGTTTCTTTGTCTTTAAGTATCTGAAATCAGTGCAGTGAACACTATTGACCCTTGCTCTGTGGGCAGTGGCAGCCACAGGGGTGGGGGGGTGGGGGGATCTGGAGCAGGCTGCAGCTGCCAGCCTCTCCTAAGTGTTCCCCGAACTCCATGCTGGGTGTTAAATTTGCTGAGTTCTTCCTTCCTCCCTCTCTCATCACAGGGTCAGGTCAGATTCAGGCCCCTCCTCATCCTTCCTTCTTAGAAGGCTTGATCATTCCATCGATCTTCCCAGCACCTCTAATTGACAGGCTTGTGCAGATAACACTTGGCTCTTAGCCTTAAGGGTTGAAATGGTTGTGTGTGGCTTGTAGTGATGGCCGGGTGGTCCTTGTCAACCTCCTGCTCTCTCTAGGCCACTTGGAAATATTGCATATTAGGGGAGAGGGAGGTGTGCCAGGGAGGATGGTAATGAGGCAGGTATGAGACAGGTACCCCATATAGGCCCAGAACCAGGAGACGCCCAGGTATTCTTGGTAGTTCCCGAGAATTATCAAAATGCTGCAATCTCAGTTTGCCTCTTGGAGAAATGAGGCTGGTGCTTATCAACCTTGACTTGACAGCTTTCTATGGGAGCTGTGGGGCAACCTGGAGGTCTGCCTCTTTCTGGCCATCTTCCAGGGTTTCTGTGAAATGGGACCCTGCAGAAGTAGTGGCGTGTTTGAGGGCAGATTGGATTTGAGCATGGTTCCAAGGAGGCACCTGAATGAAGCCTTCCTTGGGGACTGCAGTTTGGAAACCACTGCAATGGAGGGTTCCTTTAAAGTGCTTCAATTTTAAGACCCTGCTTTCTTATAGATATGGCAGGTGGGGTAAGGTCCTGAGTGCCCCCTCGGTGGTGACAGAAGTGGGTGGTAGGGAGTTTGGTTCTCTGAGGGGGAAAACAGGCACCTTTGGCTGGAAAGTTGGAGGCAGAGGAACACAATCAAAATTTGTATGTTCTTCCATGAAAATGGCTTTGTAAAAAAAAAAATATGTATGTTCTGAAAGATGTTAAAAGATGTGGATAAAGTCAGTGTGGCCTGGGTGTGACATTCTGAACTGGAAAGAGGTCAATTAGCATAAAATGAAAAGAAATCCACTTCTTATGGGGGGGAGGGTAGTTATTTTGGGACAACTCCCATCATGGAGTTTATGAGAAGGAAAATTTGGATTCATTTATCATTCAGCGAGTATTTGCTGGCAGGCTCTGGGGAGAACAGTGAATCTAACAGCGGTAATACTAACGTTGTGGCGTATCATGTCTGTATGGGTTATTAGAAAAAGCCCATCATGGCTAATCTTGTTTTATTTATTTACCAGCCCACTTGCCCACAAGATTATTTTGAAGGAAATCCCAGACATTAGATCATTTTATTCTTAAATATTTTAGTTTGCATCTTAAACATAAGAATTCTTTTACAAAACATAACAACACTACTGTTATCATACCCCCCAAAATTAACAATAATTTCTTAATATCATATCCAGTAAGCATTCAAATTTCCCAGTTATCTCATAAAAATTTTCAAAAGTTTTTTTGAGTCAGAATTTAAGTAATCCAGTGTGATTGGTGATAGGTTTCTTAATCTGTAAGTTTTCCTTCAACTCTTTTTTTTTTCTCCTTATAATTTATTTATTGAAGAAACTGGATTGATTGTCTTATGGAGTTTCCCGCAGTCAGGGCTTTGTGGATGGTATCTCCTGGTGCCATTAAACATGCTCTGCTGTCCCCCGTGTTACCTGGAAATTGGTATTTAGTTCTAGAGAGTGCATTCAGATTTGGGTTTGAATTTTTTTTTTTTTTTTTTTTTTTTTGGCAAGACCATGCCATTTGTAGTTATCTAGTTATCTGTTTTTGTGGGGTTGGCAGCCATGGATTGATTTATTCCTAGGGTTTGATCCTGGTGCCAGGGAGGATACTTGTGTTCTGCCACTGCAGACAGCCCTACGAGCTGGCTGGACATGAGGTCTGAGCCCGTGGGCTGTCCAGGAGTTCTGGCTTTGGAGTCCCGGCATCACAGAGCTGGAAGGGGCAGGAGGCAGGAGCCGATCCACTCACGGGCATCAGAACAGATGGCTGTTTGTTCTCTTCTTAGGAAGTGGCTGGGTCCTGCCCTTTCTGGAAGGGCCTGTCTCCTGTCCTTTCTTGTCCGATGTTTGAATGCCACCCGGTTGGCTATCATTGCTTTAAAGAACAAACATCTCTCTTTAACCAGCTTCCCATTATTAACCTCGCTGAGAGTCTGAGGAGTCAGACTCTTAGAGTTTAAGAGACAGAATTTGAGGCATAAATGAGTTTATTTGACTGCTCTTGAGCCACTTTTTAATCTTCTATTTGGTTTCCTGGCTTCTGGTTCCCCTTATCCATTCTCCTTACAGTGGCCAGAGTGGAGTTTAGAAAATTCAAATAAAATTAAGTCTCTCTCCCGCGGAAAGCTCTCCATAGACTTTCCATTATACTTTAAATGAAATCCAAACTCTGTGGTTGGGCCAACAGCCCCTGCATGGTTCTCTGACCTTACCTTCTACCTCTTCACCCCTCCCTCACCATGATCACTGTATTTCTGCTGCAGAGGGCTTCTTTCTGCACCTGGCACATGCCAAGCTTGTTTCTGCCTCAGGCCCTTTGCACCTGCTGTTTACAGTGACTTAATTGGCTGGTGCTTCCTCATTACTAGACTCTTAAACCAAATGTCACTTCTTCCAAAAGGACTCCCCTGACTATTCTATCTAAACAGCTCACTCCAGTCACTGTTGCTTTACCCTGATTTATTTCCTCCATGGCACTTATCACTAGCTAATAATATCTAGTTTATGCAATAAATAGTTTATTGGCTGTTCCATCCCCTAGAATGTGAACTGTATGAGAGCAAGGACTTGCCATTTTCACCTCTGGGTCCCCATTCTCCAGAATAGGAGATGCTCAGTAAAAACTCACGGAATGAATGGGTAGATGCTCAAGAGACTTACTGGCTCCCCCAAGTAGAACTCGCCCATTGCCTGTTTCCCCCTGAGGCCCTCTTAATACTGCAGTGCCTCATAATGCGGGTTTCAAAGTGCCCTTTTCTTGTCTGAGATTAGGGAGTCTGTCTATGGCCATACCACCCTGAACGTGCCCGATCTTGTCTGAGATTGGGGAATCTCTCCCTTCCCTTTCCATCCTTCCCTTCTGGAAGAGATTTTGGAGAGAAATGCAGATGACCTCTTGCACAGGTGTAGTTCTTTTGTGATCCCTCTGACCTGGGTCCCTGTCTCTGCATGGTTTTGGGATCCATAGAGACGAGGGGCCAGGCTCAGCCCTGACCATTTCTGAAGCCGAGGCCAGGCACCAGGAATTTTCTTAACTCTGTGTTCCTAGATCTTGGGTCCTGGAGCTGCTGCCTGTTAGGCAGAGACAGGCTCCCTTCATTTGTACCAAATAGGGGCCAGTGGGCATCTGAATTAGTGAACAATCGCCATTAGCCAATATATATTTTTTTCTAAATGCAGTTTTATTTCTTTGGAACCAGCGTGGTGCACAGATGGCGGCTTATCAGGATGTTGCCAAATAGAGGGCTTGTCAGGCCTGTTTGGTTAAATCAACGCAAAGCACTCCTGTTCAGATGGGGGCTGCTGGAGGCCTAGGAATTTTCTCAGTCATTTTAAGCAGATGAGCCCCCCTGCCTCCACTACCCCACAAACTCAGTTTCTTTGCCTACTGAATCCATAAAAAGTAAACAAGATAGGTAAGATGATTTCAGGTGGACAAGTGCTTTTTAATAACTACTTTAAAAAATGAATTCTGGCAAGTGATACTGGTTTTCCATGTATGATAGTTATATAACATTTTTTAGAAACAAATTTGTTTAAGCAAAAAATTGCGAATCAGTTTAAAGAAAAGTGTTAAGAGAAGTAACAGTCAGGTGGAACAGAGATTTGGGAACAATTGGGAAGATGCCATGAAAATGCCTGAGGTTTAGGGAGCACTGTTGGAAGAGGGGGCCCATTGCTCATATGTTAAAATGGGCCCAACAGCACCAATGTCCTGGGGTTGTTGAGGCTTAAATAGTTGTAACAAACTAACACCTTTTGAAGTTTGCTGTTTGCTAGGCCCTGTGCTAAGGGCTTACATGCGTATGTCTTTTTTTATTTTGTTTTTTAAAAATAGAGATGGGTCTCCACTCTGTCGCCCGGGCTGGAGTGCAGTGTTGTCATCACTGCTCACTGCAGCCTCGAACTCCTGGGCTCAAGCGATCCTGCCGCCTCAGCCTCCTAAGCAGCTGGGACTGTGGGTGTGGCCGCCTCACCCAGCTCCATATCCACTTTAACTCTGCCAGTTATTGTCTTTGTTTTTAAGCTGAAGAACTGAGGCTCAGAAGTTGAGGAATGTGCTGAGGGAAGAATCCGAGGTGAAGGAGCAGGGATTTTCACCCGGGTCGTTTGAGGTCTAGAGGCTGTGCTCTTAACTATTATATTATTCAGAACCCAAGATAAGCACTTGCACAGTGCCTGGCTGGTGATAAGTGCTTGATACATGCTGTTGCTTTTGTTATCATTGATGTATTGAAGTGTATAGATCTTAAGGGTACAGCTCCATGAATTTTCACATATGTATCTGCCTGTGTAGACACCGTCCAGATCAAGATATAGACTCCAGCAGGCTCCCTCGTGCTTGTCCACAGGCCAGTAATAATTAAAGTGAAGTTGGGCCCGTCACCTTAGGGGTCCCACTAGGAGTGTCTGTGTGGTACCTGGGGTAGCCTTTATGCCTGTGCTAGAGGGAGGAGCATGGCTGGTATTTGGTAAGCTGGGATTTCTGAGTGGGAAGTCCTGGTTCAGCCCTGAAGAGGATGGTGTCAAAGAATCTACCCTGATTTCTAGGGCCGAGTGAACTCAGTTTAACCTTCCCTTCTCCTTCCAGACACATTTAGTGGGAACCTGGAGCCGGTGCTGTGTTTATTCACTGCCCTTGGAGCAAGGGTGGATTGAAAAATTGTCAGTTGCTTTTAAACTTATCAGTTATGAACACTCTGTTTCATGAAGGCTGGAGCTCCAGCCAAGTCCTTCCCAGAGTCCCCAGGGTTGGGCGGCCTGGCTTGGAGCCGGGGATGTCTCTGCAGATGTGTCGGCCCCATGTGTGTCCTGAGACAGCAGAGCCTGCCAGGCCTCCTGGTTAGTCCACTTCTCCCAAGGCAGGAGGGAGCAGGCCTGTTGATTAGAGCTGCCCCTCCCTTGTTCTCTTTCCTTTCCCTGCCTTTTTCTATGTCTTTGCTGTAAAGACCTTTACCAGCCACACTGGATGCTGTGTGGTGGGATCAGGGCACTGTGATGATACCCGTTGTCATAAGAACAGCCCCACGGTGGAAGCACATCTCTCTTCCTTGGTTTATGGACTGGGCTGTGTCACAGAGTCTAGGAAGAGTGGAGGCAGGAGCCCCCTCATTTTTTGCCATCACGTCCCTACAGTACCATGCTGTCCTGTCTCCAGAGAGTGGGAACAGCAGCACCCTGCCAGCCAGGAGTTTGTAATCTGAGGCAGAGGTTGGAAACTGGCTCCTGCAGATTCCTCAGGCCTTTAGGCAACTAAGTCTCTGCTCTGGCCAGACTCTGTTCTAGGGGCTGGGGATACAGCAGTGGACAGCACAAAAACAAAGCCCTGCCCCACTGGAGCTTCCATTCTCGAGGTCCTTGGTTAGGCCCACATACTTTTTTTTTTCCTTGTAAGCTGATATTTTAAAATTGGAAGCTTCCGCCTTGTCAATCTGTTTTTTGATCTTCTCTTGAGAAGTCAGAAGCTCTGGCAACACTGGCCTGGCCAGCCTTCCCTCATCACACCTAAACTGCCAGCTACCTGCTCAGTCCAGGGTTGGTGCCCTCCTGCTCACTGCAGCCCCTCACACCTGGCCACACCTGTGCCACCTGCCCTACCCCTGAAGGATGGGATGTACAGAGTGGGAAGCAGAGGCCCAGGGTTGGAAGGTGTAACTGTCTGAACACAGAGGCTGCTGGTTGTGTCCCAGTCCTGTGCATCTTTTGGGCCCCTTGATTTGGGGCAGGTCCATTGTGATTGGAAAGGAGGTGTCCTGGCAGCCCTGCTGGGCTCCCCATGGGAGCTGGGCTGCAGAATGGCCACTGTTGATTTGACTTCAGATGGTCTTCCTCCATTAACACCCAGAGTTACCCCCGTGTAAAATACAGAAGTTGTGGGAGGCTGTGCGTTGCAGTGTAAAACCTCAGGAATAGCAAGAGCCGAGGCAGAGACGGGAACAGGCACGGGCCCTGGGCACGCACTGGGCTGCACTCAAGCTTCATTTATCTCACTTCATTCTCTGCACGACACCTGTTATTATCATCTTCATTTTTCTTAGAGGAGAAGTTCAGAAGGGGTGGTGGCATCTCCAGTGTCACCCAGCTTGTGTAGCAGAGCTGGGATTTAAACCCAAATCTGACTCATGCCAAATTCTAGCCTTTTCTGCCACCACCAGTTACACGGTAAGCCTGGCTGAGCTACTTAACTTCTCCGAGCTTGACTTTCACTGTCTGGGAAGTGGGTGGTAATGCAGCTCAGAGGAGACCAGGTGTATGAAAAAACTTCAAAACATTAAGAACTCTGGCACCTTAGCACATTCTGGTTATTTTTTAAGGAAGGGACCTGATGGGTCTCTGGGGCAGCTGGGCTTCTTTTGAATACTTGGTCTGGGCTGAGGGGATGATGGAGCCTAGAGTGGGGGAAGGGGTCTGTCCTGTCAGGCTTCAGGTAAGCTGAAAGGTCTCCTGGCTGCTCTCACTAATGGGAACAGAAATTCTCACTTCCCTGTGTTCATAGGAATGTCCAGGCTGCTGCCCAGGTTACCTGTGCCATCTGTATTTTAATAGAACATTTATTTTAATAAGATATTTAATCCGAGATGCAAAGGCAGAACCAGTGTAAATCAAGAGGTAACTGAAACAGGCCATCTGAGAACTAGATCTGCAAATGTGCCGGGAGGGGCTTTTGAGAGTGACGTCAACAAAGGCCAGTTACTGATGGCCGAGAAGGTCCCCCAAGGGCACAGCCACTGGAGGTAGGACGCGGGCTGTGGTGCAGGTGACGGGAACAGAGACACCCGGCTTCCACATCTCGGTTCCTCTGACCCCATGTCCCCTTCCTGGTAAGGGCTGCCAGCCTTCTGTGCAGCATTTGCCCTGTCTTTCCCCTCCGTAGGTGCATATGCAGGCAGCAGTCCTGCTGATAAATGGGTTGTGTTCCAAACGTTCATTGGTGCTCTGTTTCAGATCATTTCCATCAATATTTCTGGGATGCCAGGTGTGTGCCAGGCACTGGACAACAGGGTCCAGGAGGAGAATAAGATGTTGTCCTTTCCCCAAGCAGCCTGTGCTCCAGAAGCAGAGACCAGCCACGTGATGTGAACCCAAGACAGAAGAAGGAGAGTGCTGGGGAAGGGGTGCAGGGTGCCTTGGAGGTCAAAAGAAAGGGGGGGACCATCCAAGGAAGGCTGAATGGAATTGGTGGCATTTGAGATGGGCCATGGAGACTGGACAGGATTTCTGCAGGGAGAGATGGAGTGGGAAGCACAGCCTTGTTAAAGGAGACAATGGAAGCAAAGGAGAGGAGGTAGGAAAGGCAGGGGCCACGTTCTGATCCTTCTTTGACTGTGGCGTGGATTTCATGTTGGGGAATGGTGGGGAATGAGGCTGTCAGGGCAGCCTGAGGCCATCTGTGCTTGGTGTTCCATGCCGGGGAAAGAGGGCAGGTTAGACAACGGAGGCTCCCCTGCTCCCTGCCTCTCCTGGACACACATGGCAGTTTGGTATCCCAGTTAGCATACAAATGAGAATCGGTCAGTATTACACTCGAAACAGAGTTTTATAACATTTGTTTTATTGTATTACAATTCTATTAAACAGAGGTTTGGGGCCAGAGAGTCTTTGTGTTGGAGGGATGGTGGGTGGTACCCTCAAAATGAGTCTTCTGATTGGTAATTTAACTCAGTTAGTCAGGAGCCTTTTGGTTGCAAGTGACAGACCCCAGTTCAAATTAACATAAAGAAAAAAAGTTTTTTGGTTTAGGTAACCGGAAAGTTCGAGGGGGACAGGTTCAGGCATGGCTGGCTCCAGGGCTCAAATGGTGTTCTTGGACACTGGTTCTCTCTCCTTGTCTGTAGGCTATGCTTTCCTTTGGATTGGTTTTATCCTCAGGTAGGTTATCCACAAAGATGGACAGTGGCTATTCTAGGCATACATTCTATCAGTTTAGCAATACCAACAGGAAGGGCAAATGTTTCCCAATAATTTCAGCAGCAGTCCCAGGGATGGCTCATATTAGGTGTAGAGTGAGTTATTTACCCATCCCTGACCTTTGGGCAGAGAGATGGGATATACTGATTAACCAAGTTTAGGTTTTGTGCCTGCTCCTGACTCCAGGGATAGAGTTACTTGGCTGAGGGAATAGGAGGGGTAGATCACTTAATGAAATTTGATGTGTTGCTATCAGAAGGGTGGGGATGGAAGCTGGGAAGTAAAGAAACCAACGTCTGTCCACTGTGCTGGCCCCTGGTGGTTTAGTTGGTATTGCTCTTGGCATAGTCTTGTCAACTTGGCTGGTGGCTGCAGCTGTGGGTACTCTCCCAGATGCAAGGATGCCTTCTTCTGCTTCTGCTGGATGAGGTGTTCTTTCTTCTTTGCTGATGCAGCATGTTGGATCCCCAAGCCTTCAGTAGTAAACACACACCCTGGGCTCTCTTTTCCCTGAGTCCATCCTTAACATTGAAGCAGTCCAACATGTGACTGCACTGGACCTTGTCTGGCCTTGCTCAGGGTTGGCCCTCAGCTCTGGGGTTGGATAATGCTTCCCCATCCTCTTTTGCTGATGCTTAGTAGGGCCTAGTTGCCCTTCAACCCAGAAATTCTGGATTCCTTGAACAGAGATTGCTGCTCCTTCCAGCCATCTGGCCAGTGGATGCTCTTGGTCACAGTGCTCTGGCTGAGAGTGTGGCTGGCTCTCTGTGATTCATCCTTCTGCTGGAGGGCCAGGCCCAGCAGAAGTCTCAAGGATCTTAGAGGTAAGAATCCCTAGATAGCAAAAATATAACTGTAGAAGGGCAGAGGAGCAGCCTAAAGCCTCACAGAAAAACCCAGGGGAGGCAGCACCATATATGATCTTGAATGTATATGGTGTTGAAACTGTGGCCTCAGTTCCCCTATCTGTGAAATGGGACTAGGACTAATGAATGATTTGCATTTGTTCTTTAATGGAATTTTTCATGTAAACAAAAATCTTATTCAGCAATTCCACTCCTACATATATATCCAAAAGAATTGCAAGCAGGGACTCAAACAGATACTTGCACATTATTGGTCATAGCAGCATTGTTCACAATAGCCAAAAGTGGAGGCAACTTAAGTGTCCTTCAACAAAGAATGGATAAGCAAAATGTAGTATATCTACACAATGAAATATTATTCAGCCATAAAATGGAGTGAAATTCTGATGTAACATGGATGAATCTTGAAAACATCGTGCTAAGTGAAATAAGCCAGACACAAAAGGACAGACACTGTATGATTCTACTTTGTCTTAGTCTGTCCAGGCTGCTATAACAAAATACCACAGACACGGTGGTGGCTTAAAAAAGAAACATTTATTTCTCATAGTTCTAGAGGCTGGGAAGTCCAAGTTCAAGGTACCAGCAGACACGGTGTCCGGTGAGGGCTCATTTCCTGGATCATATACAACAATCTTCTTGCTGTGTCCTCACATGGTGGAAGGGGCAAGGGCACTCTCTGGGGCCTCTTTATAAGGCATTAATCCCATTCATGAGGGTTCCACTCTCATGACCTAATCACCTCCCCAGCCCCACCTCCTCACACTATCACCGTGGGGGTTAGGATTTCAGCACATGAATTTTGAGGGGACACAAACAGTCTATAGCACACTTATATGAGGTACCTAGAATAGGCAAATTCATAGAGGCAGAAAGTAGAATAGAGGTCACCTGGGGTTGGAGGGAGGGAGAATTATTGTTTAATGGGTACAGAGTTTCTGTTTGGGATGATGAAAAAGTTCTGGAAATGGATAGTGGTGATAGTTGCACAATGCCATGAAGCCCATTGAATTGCAAACTTAAAAATGGTTAAAGTGGTAAAAACAAATCCAAACAAACCTTATTCAGAACCTTAATATGTAAAATAGAAAAAGAAGGTGTTTCTCTGGCTGAAGATGGGGTGGGCCAGTGGAAGTGGCTGCAGCCTGTTTTCTGTGAACGCTGAGGAGCCAGAGTGCCTTGGGGAAGCCAGGGAAGCAGCAGCCCTCCCTCTCCCAATAGTCCATGTTCTGAAGTTGAAGGTCCCTAAGGGATCTGTCCTGCCCAAGCTCACACCCCCCACTGATGGTCATGTGCTGCTGGGGGAAGGTCAGGCCCAGGGAGCCGGTGCTGGAGGCACTGGACCGCCTCGTGTGAGCTCTCCTCTCATTCTGACGTTTCCTTTCCAGCAGCTGCAGGCTCGTAGACAGCCATTTGCCAGTGCCTTACGGGGCTGTCCTGAGAGGCTGACATGTGGAGTGGGGACCTCTGGGGGCTCAGCAAGGGGCCCAGGAGGAGTGTGAAGAGGAGTATTGGCTCTGAGCTACATGAGCAGAGGGTTTGGGTTTTGTGACCACAACGGGGGTACTCTCTGTGACCTGCCAGCCTGCCTTGAGGCAGGCAGCAGCTACCCCAGGGTATGCTGACCTTGCAGAGCAGGCCTCAGGGGTGGGAATCTGTGTGCCTTTGACCACCGCATGGGCTCAGAACCTTCCTGTGAGTGAGCTCTGGGCTGCTTCTTGCCAATCTCGTTTTTTAAAGAAATGTTTATTATATTTTTAAAATCCATGTTCCTTGCAGAAAATTTGGAAAACACAGAAAAGTACCAAGACTAAAATAAAAATCATCTGCAGTCCCAGATGGGGGATTACAGAGATAACCACTATTAACATTTAATATGTTTTCTTCTGGTCTTTTTTTTTTCTATCCAAACATACACCCTCCCACATAATATATTTACATCTGCATTTACATCTTTTTCTCTATATTATAACAAAATTGGGATCATACTATATGTACAGTATATTAGTCAAGACTCTTGGTGGCAAGTGACAGAAGTCCAACTTGAATTAGCCAAACGAAATAGGGGGATTTATTGACTGGCATAACCCATCTGTGAAAAGGGTGGGCTTCAGGAACAGCTGGGTCCAGGACCATCCACAATATCCTTTTCTGTCTCTTATCTCTGTGTGTCTCTTTATGTTGGCTGCATTCTCCTGGGCCATCCATCCCCATGATGTTGGACCCATGGCTGTAGACCACTGAATGGTTTACAAACATTATGACCCTGTTGTTTCCAGGGAGGAAAGAAAGCTCCTGGTCAACAGCTCCAGTTAGATAAACTGCAGGGAGAAGTTTTGATTGGCCTGGATCATGTGTCCATCTCTGAACCAATTCCTGTATCCAGGGGTGGCAGTGGGGAGCAAGGATTGGCCCAGTATGAGTCAGGGGCTCACTCTGGCCAGGGTGTGTTTATGAGAGTCCTTACCTGTGGTGGAGGAGCAGTTCCCTAAAGTAAAGCTGGGGAGCTTGAATACCAGAGGAAGAGGCAAAAGTGAGACAGGCAGGCAAAAACCACAGACAGAAGCTGCTTTGGTGTTGGTTCCAGCCATGGGGGACCTCATACCAATTTAATGGGAGTTCAGTTGGTACCATCCCATAAGCAGTACGATTTGGCAATAACTATCACCATTATACATGCATATCCTCTTTGACCCAGTGAAGCACCTTTGGGAATTTATCAGACGTGCATATTTCCACACACGTGGAATCATGTGGTACAAGGTTATTCACTGCAATATTGTTTGAAAATAGCAAAACACAGGAAACAACCAAATGCCTATCAATAGGGAACTACATTATTTCACATTCATGCCATGGATTATTACTGTGGGGGTGAGGGGGAACTTCCCCTTTGCCCCGGAAGGTTCGTGGAAAGATCAACTCACAGTAAGGCAGACTAATAAGAGAAAGAGAAATATTCTTTATACCAAGGAGTCATATTTTGGGGTGAAATTCCCTGAGCTCCTTTGCTACTTTACTTAAAAAAGAATGGTGATGCCGTCTCTGTACTGTGTCAACCTAAAATGAGTGACAGAGAGACAGACTCTCCAAAACAAAGAGTTTATCTGGGAATAGCCAGGGATTGCAATCACAATAGATATGAACGCTGTGGTGGACCATGGTGCATCTGAGCGGGATGGAGCAGGGGGAAGCTTTTAAAGGAAAAAGAAGTCCATGTTAGCTGTTTTTAAACAAAGACCATTGGTTACAGAGGCTTATTGCAGGAGGGCTTGTTCATTGGTGGTACTGGCTGCTGCTGGGAGAGGATCTTCACAGAAGTGGCTTAACTTCCTAAGTGGCTTTTCCCAGTACTAGCTGGGAAAGCTCTTCTTGGCAGTTTCTGTTACAGGCATCGCATGTGAGGGCCTTTCCTATGTGGCTCATTTTTATTAGAGTTTGACATAGTGAGTCCATCTTGGTACTGACAACTTTCACAACTGATAGAAAGCCCTCCCAGGATATTTTAAGTAATGAAAGCAAGGTACAGAATGGCATGTACAGATATACCACCTTTTGTGTAAAAAAAAAAAAAAGGAAAATAGGACTCCATCTTTGTGTTGGCTTGAATTTGCATAAAGGAGCTGCAGAAGGGTGTATAAAAGCCATTTCACAGGCTGGATGGGAAGCAGGCAGGTTTGGATAAGGATAAGACAAAGTAGACCTAATATTGATAACTTTTGGCTTTTGAACCACATTAATATATTCCCCATTCAAAAACCAACAGATCAATTTCCTTTTGGGGTGATGAAAAAGTTCTGGAATTAGTAGTGATGGTTGCAGAACACTGTGAAACATACTTATGTTTTGTTTGGTACTTGCCCCTGAGGTCAAATGAAGAACGAGGACAAGTGGTTTAAGGAAAAGGAAAGACAAGTTTATTAATTTGTGGGCAAATAAGGAGGATGGCAGACTCTCGTCTTAAAGAACCATCTTCCTGTGGTTTAAGATACTAGAAAACAAAGAACAAAGAACACTCCTCTGCCCCTCTGATTACTGGCCTCCGGCAGGAAGGCGGTTTTTTGGGTTTTTTTTTTTTTTTGGAGACAGAGTCTCGCTCTGTTGCCCGGCTAGAGTGCAGTGGCAGGATCATAGCTCACTGCAGCCTTGAAATCCTGGACTCAAGCGATCCTCCTGCCTCAGCCTCCCAAATGGCCGGGACTACAGGTGCATGCCACAACACCTGGCTACTTTCTTCTATTTTTAGTAGAGACGGGGTCTTGCTGTTGCTCAGGCTGGTCTGGAATTCCTGAGCTCAAGTGATCCTCCTGCCTCGGCCTCCCAGAGTGCTAGGATTATAGGTGTGAGCTGCTGTGCCAGCCAGGAATGCAGGTTTTAATTCCTCAAAAAGGGTGAGGGGTTTTAAATAGACAACTCATAAAACATTTTGCCCCTTTTCAGACCCTTACATCTGTTACACTTACTGCCACTGAATTGTATATTTTAAAATGGTTAAGATGGTAGATTTTCTGTTATGTATGTTTACCATAATTTGTATTATTTGTTATTTATTAAAACAATTTTTTTTAGAGATGGGAGTCTTGCTATGTTGCCCAGTCTGGACTCAAACTTGTGGGCTCAAGTGATCCTCCCATGCCAGCCTCCCATGTAGCTGGAACAACAGGTGTGTACCACCATGCCTGGTTACCATAATTTTTAAAAAGTGAAGAAAATCAACAGACCAAAAAAAAAAAAAAAAGAGAAGGAAGAAACTAAAAAAACAGTGTGTGAGCCCCCTGGAATCATACTGCCTGGGTGCAAATCTGGCTTTCTCATTTTCTAGCTCTCTGACCTTGGACAAGTTACCTGAATTCTTGGAGAATCAGTTTACTTATTTATTTGTAAAGTGTGGCTCATGAAAGAATCTATTCTGGGGTTTATATGAGAGGACAGGATTGCCTCAGCTGCCAGGCTTCCACCCCTCTGTCTAACTGGACATTTGCATTTAAATGGAGAATCTTGAGGACTAAAAGCATTCAAGACTCAAAGGGAGGAATGGTTGGAATTTCAGAAAAATTCATAGCTCCTATCTGGTCTTGGTGTTTACTGGGGAAAGTTAAGCTCTCCCCTAGGAAAGACAGGCTGGGATGTCCTATCTATAAAGGGCCCTTCCCACATAAGAATGACCTAGAGGGGGAAAGGGCAAAGAGGTGGGACAGGAGGAGGGAGCAAAGGATGGGAACTGAGGGAGACAGAGCCTGAATCAGCTGAGAGGCCCCAGGCTGAAGGCTGGAGGGTGGGGTGCTGCATCACCCATAGAAAACACAGGAGCAGCCACCCAGCCAGGAAGACCCCCAGACCTCCTGCAGCCCCGCCTCTGGCCACTGCTGTCTCTACCCTGCTTTACAGCAAACTTCTGGAAGGCTTGCCCTAGCTTTGCTTCTCACCACTGCAGGGTGGCTGCTCTTGTTACCAATCTGGTGGTCACCCTTCCCCCCCCCGCCCCCCACCGCCAGCATTCGACACAGCTTGGTGCTCCTTGAAAGGCTCTCTTCATTTTGCTGGTGACTGTCGATCTTAAGAAGGAAACTGAGGCAAAATTAATATAGTGAGTTTATTTGGGCCAAGGTTGAGGACTGCTGCCCGGGACACACTTCCAAGTTGCCTTGGGGAGCGCTCCCTTCAACTTTTGTTACAAGCAGGTTTTTAAAGGCAAAAGGGTCATGGAGTGGGCTGATACAAAGTTGTTTGGCAGGAATTCTCGCTGGTTGCAGAGATAACTTGGCTAATGATTGGCTGTACCTTGATGAACTATAGGGCATGAGTTACGGTGTCCGGTGTATGGTGCTTTATGGCTACTTGGCGTCAGTCCAGAGCCTACATAGCCAGTGGCTTTAAGAGGTAATTACTTAACTCAAAGGGGGTGTGAGAGTGACTGTTTTTGCATTTCATTGCCTCTCTGGGCCTGATAATTAAAGGGGGCTGGCATTCCTGGATAAAAAGTTTCTTTTCTTCCTCAGGACAGTGACAGCTGGCCCCTGGTTTCCCTCCGTCTCCTAGCCCGTTGGCCTCATCTTCTCTTCCTCCTCTGCTTCACTTCGCCGTGGTGTTGTGCCTGGGTCCCTTCCTCATCTTTGTCTCCCTTGGTGATCTCCACTCGGATGTCTAATAGGTGTCCCACACCGAACATGTCCAAAGTGGAGTCCTGGCCTCCATGCTGCCCAAAGTCAGCCTTCTTGTAGCCTCCCCCATTTCTGTTGCTTAGGCCAAAATTTTTGGAATGGTTCTTGACTTCTCTATATTGTTCTTACTCCCTGTGTCCAATTCGTCAGTACATTCTGTTGGTGCTACCCTCTTAATGCATCCAGAGTTGGACCACTTCCCGTTATCGGCTGTCACCTGGGTTGTTGAGAAACCTTTTAACCGGCCTCCCTACTGCCACGTTTTGCCCTCTTATAGTCTTTTCTTGACAGCACAGTCAGCGTGATCCTGTGAAACTGTGGGTCAGATCGCATCTCTGCTCTGCTTAAAAAACCTCCTTCCATGGCTTCCCATAGTAAGAGCCAAAGTTCTCACCATGGTCCCACCAATACGTGACCTGCCCCCTGTGAGTTCTCTGCCCTGGGCTCCTATTTAGTCGTTGCTCCTTCTACACTAGCCACACTGGCCTCTCTGCTCTTCCATGACCATCTTAGGTCCCTACCTCAGGACCTTTGCACTTGCTGTTCCTTCTACCTGGAATGATTTTCCCTTAGATAGCCTCATGGCTTCCTTCCTCACTTCCTTCAGGTTTTTGCTGAAATGTCGCCTCATTAGGGTCTTCTCTGACGTCTGTTCAAATCTGCAAGCTTTTCTCTGCTTTGTTTCTCTTCATGGCTTTTATCACCCCTTGGCATATGTCACAGTTAACGTTTTTACATTATTTGGAGTTTGTGATCTCTTTTCCCTACTAGAATATGAGCTCCGTGAGGGCAGGGGTTTTGTCTGTTTTCTGTCCAATGCCTGGAACAGTGCCTGGCGCATAGACGGGCTCAATGAGGATGTAGTGAGTGAATGTGCGCAATTTGGTCCTCTTGGTGAGGGTAACGGGGAGCCATTTCCAAGGCTTACATAGGGGACTCATGAGACCAATTGACATTTTGGGGGGTCCCTGGGGGCTCTCCTGGGGGAGATGGTTTTGGAGTGTGACGAGAGTGGGATCATGGGGATTGGCTGGGAAGATGTTAGTGCCTTGGACAGGCAGGTGGAGGGGGCAGGGGGGACACTGATGGACCTGAGAGAAATGTAGGAGGCGGAATGACAACAGGATTGTTGGTCATTACAGCTGCGCTTCTCAAACTCCCCTGTGCATGCAAGTCGCCTGGGTATCTTGTGGAAATGCAGATTTGCACGGGGGGACAGTGGGCCTGGGGTCTGCTTCCAGGTGAGACCTGTGCTGCTGGTCCTGGGACACCCTGAGTAGTAAGGGGTTGGATGCCAGGGGTATGGCAGGAAGAAGAGTCGGGAACACTTTGTGCCTTTAATTGAGAGAGAAACCCTGGGAGAAGGAACAGGTTGGGGGAAACGATGAGGTAATTTTTGGGCATGTTGGGTTTGAGGTGCCTGTGAGACCCAAGTGGGGATGTCCAGGTGGCTGCGGCATCTGAAGCTCAGCAGAGACGCCTGGGCTGGAGGTGGAGAAGGGGGAGTCGTCCTAGGGCGGCTGAGTGGGGAGAGGGTGCAGCGAGGGTGCTCGGGGCTGTGGGGACCCCTCTTGCTCTCTGGAAGCCAGTTACTGGCATGAAAGATACACCACCAAGGCAAGGGCATGGGTTAGGTCACCCAGTGGTGTTGGGGCAGGTGTTTTCATCACTGGCTCTTTGAGGACTGGACTGGCCCCTGCTGGTTCAACAGCCTAACTGAGAGAATGAGGCAGAGCCTTTCTCCTTGAAGGCTCTGCCTGGAGGCGTATGAGGGAAGTGGGGCAGGGAGGAGGTGGCGAATTCTCCGGTTTTGGTGCAGCTGTCCCGGGGGGCCTTTCCTAGAGCATTTGGGTGTCCCTGCTGCCCAGGAGCCCTATTGTGCACTCAGGCAGAGCTAGGCACAGATCCCACTTAGCTGCTTGGCAGCTGGCTGACCTTGGGCAAGGTGCTTCATCTCTATGGGCCTCGGTTTTCTCATCCGTGTGATGGGGTAATAATAGTTCCCTCTTCATGTGGTGGCTGTGAGGGTCACAAGATGGTGTAACATGCTGAGCCCAAAGGCTGGCGTTGGCAGGTGCTCAGAAGGTTGTAATAATTATCTCTGGAGGGTATGGCACAGTCAGGATGGGCTCTGGCCTTGCTCACTTCTTCCCTTCCCTGCCTGCTGCACACACCTGGCTTGGCCCCACCTCCAAGCCCTTCTTACATGGATGGTCCCTGCTTCCTCCTCGGTCTCTCTCCTTGTCTTGAACCGTCTCCCTCTGTGCAGATCAGTCCCCACTGATTTCTATTGCTCCGAATCACACTGGCCCCTGGCATTCAAGCTTGTCTCTTGTCCATTCACTCTTCCCTCGTGAGCCTGACCATAGTCCCTGGGGCAGGGGGCAGTGTAATCAGCTGTCCGTCAGTGTCCCCTGTGAGACTGCTGGGTGCTTGAGGCTGGGTAGGTGCTGAGGATATAGAGGGGATGAGGTGGGCCTGATCCCTGCCCTCCTGGAGCTCAAAGTCCAGCAGGGAGGACAGGCATCAGGCTGGTCATTTCAGCTGAGGACCTGGGAGCAGGGTGCAGCAGTGGCAGAGATCACAGGGCCCTGACCCGGGATGTGCACCAGAGCATGACGTCTCAAGGGAGGGACGTTTAGGGGATGAATAGGATACAGGTAGACAAAGCCTGGGGTGGGGTGGGAGTGTGGGCCAGGAGAAGGGTCCAGACAGAGGGGATGGCATGTGCCAAGGCCCTGGTGTGAGCGAGAGGGAGGCTCATGGGGGTCCACTGCCTCTGCGGGAGGTGAGGCTGGATAGGCCGTTGGGACAGGAGGGCCCTGAGGGTGTGTTAAAGGGTTGGGTTTGAGCCCTAGTTGTCGTGGGGAGCCCTTGGAAGGAAGATGGCACAATCCACTCCACATTGTTTTACCTTTTTTTTTTTAAATCATGGTAAAATACACATCACATACAACTTACCACTTTAATCATTTTAAAGTGCACAGTTCAGTGGCATTAACTACATTCGCAATGTTGTGCAACTATCACCACCATTCTTCTCCAGAACTTTTTCATCATCCACATGGAAAGTCTACACCCATGAGCAGTCAGTCACTCCCCGCAGCCCTAAGCAGCCACCAGTCTACCTTCTGTGTCTGGACTTGCCTGTTCTGGGCATTTCATAATATAGGTTGAGCATCCTTATCTGAAATGCTTGGGACCAGGTGTTTAGGATTTTGGAATTTTTGCATAATACTTACTGGTTGAGCATCCCTAATCTGACAATCCCAAATCCAAAATGCTCCAATGAGCATTTCCTGCTCAGAAAGTTTCTGATTCTGGAGCATGTCAGATTTCAGATTTTGGGATTTGGCACACTCAACCTATAAATGGTGGAATCATGCAATAAGTGGTCTTTTCTGTCCGGCTTTTTTCACTTAGCATAACATCTTTAAGGTTCATCCATATTATAGCATGTATCAGTACTTCATTCCTTTTTAAAGCTGAATAGTGTTCCATTGTATTGCTACACCACATTTTGTTTATCCACTCATCTGTTCATGGACTTTGAGGTTGTTTCCACCTTTGGTTATTGTGAATAGTGTTGCTGTGAACATTTGTGTACACATTTTTGTTTGAACACCTGCTTTCGGTTTTTTTGGAGTGGAATTGCTGGGTCATATGGTAATTCTATGTTTAACTTTTTGAGAAGCTGCCAAACTGTTTTCTGCAGTGGCTACACCATTTTACATTCCCACCAGCAATGTATGGGGGTTCCAATTTCTCTCCATCTTTGCCAACACTTGTTGTTATCTGATTTTTGTTTTTTGTTTTCGTTTATGGCCATCCTAGTGGTATGATCAGCTTTTCATTTTAGAATGGTCACTGTGTCTCCTTCCTGGAGAATGGATTGAGGGGTGTGATGGATGGAGGTGGGTTAGGATGTGGGTGCTATTGTCCGGGTGAGAGATGATGGGGTAACAGTGACAATGGATAGAGAGACTGGAACAGATTGGTGAGGTGGTGAGGACTCAGTGATGCACTGGAGGCCATGGGTAGGGAAGTAGGGGCTCAAGCTTGACGTATTCACGCCATGTCCCCGGTGGCTAGCATTGTGCCGGCACACGGCAGGTGCTTTGTAAATACTCTTTGAATGAATGCGTTGAATGGGGACGTTGAGGTTCCTTGTGCCCTTACTGAGGGCCCCTCCCCTGACGGCCCCTAATGGTCTTAGAGAGGTGGGGTAAGGAGAGGCTTTGGGCAGCCCCTCTTCTGAGGGAGGCTGCAGGGTTACATTGGCTGGGGGTATGTTAAGGGGAGGGTGGGCAGCAGAGCAGCCTCCAAGGACCGCTTCTATCCTCTCTGTTTCAAGGTCTCCAGCCCCGGGAGACCATGAGGGCAGTGCTGGGGAGCTGGGGAGAATGGCCTTTTGGGTGGGTGTCTGAAACCGGGTGGGGGTCACTTGAGGGCTGACTGGCAGCTTTGAGGGGCAGTGAAGCCATTTTTGAGCTCCCCAAGGCTGGCTTAAAAGCACTTCCTGTCTGCAGGTTGGCCTGGGACGCCAGGCGCAGCCCCCTCAAGGGGATGCCCGGGGAGCACTCGGAGACTTCCTCTGTTCTTGACGTTTCCGCCAGGGTTCCGGGAGGGCTCAGAAAGACCTGGCCAGCCCTTTGCAGTTCCCATTACCGTTCCTCCCACAGGCCACTGCTCTCCGCGTGCGTCCTGCCTGTTGGGCCTTCTCCAGTGGGGCAGCATTTTAAATGATGGATTTTGGCCTTGATGGGGAGGGAGGTGTCTTCGATCTAAAAGCTTCCAAAAGCTCCTCTCTCACTTCCTCCTCCCTCCACCCTGTCCATCTTTCCTCTCTCTCCTCTCTCCCTTTTTGTCCTCTGCTCCTGTTTCCTTTTTTTCTCCCCTCTGTTCTGTAAATCTGTAAAACAAACACATTTAAAAAATTTTCATTTATCTGCTCCGTCTGCAGCCCCGGAGCAGGATAAAGCTGTAACCTCCCTTCAGAGTTGGCTTTTGAGCTGTGGGCATTCGTCATCCCTGTTTCTGATGGCCGCAGGGCGATTAGCAGAGAATCCCAGGGCGGCCGCCTTGTGGCCTGGGGCCTTGCCAGCCGGGCCTCAGAGGTTCTGACCCAGATAGGCAGGTGGGTGGGCCTTTCTCGCCTTCTGGTCCACAGAGAGACCCAGAAAGGCCAGGCAGGGGCCTGGGAGACTTTATTTTTTTCATTTTTAATGTGTTATTATTATTTTTTTAGAGACAGGGTCTTGCTCTGTTGCCCAGGCTGGAGTGCAGTGGTGTGATCACAGCTCACTTCAGCCTCCAACTCCTGGGCTCAAGCGATCCTCCTGTCTCAGCCTCCCCTAGTTGTTGGGATGACAGGCGTGAGCCACAGTGGCAAGTGGGACTGGGGACTTTAGCCAGTCTTTGAGCAATAGCATAAACCAGACAGGTCACTGCAGTCGCCCACTGGTCTGAGTGGACTGTGGGCTCCTGTCAGATTCTCCCGCTGCCTACTCTCCTCTCTGCGGGGGGAACAGATGTGTCTTTGCTCAGCCAGTTACGAACTTATCGTTCAGCACTGTTGGAGGTGTGGGGGGACGTCAGGGGTATAGGATGTGGTCCCGGGAAGCTTCTGGTTTTCACTAAAAGTGAGAACCACCCTCACATGGCAGGACCCTGATGGAGCAGAGGAAACTAAGTGTATTGAATTCCGTGCTTTGCTGCGGGGCTAAGAGAAAGGCTTGCCGCAGGAATGCAGAGGGGCTGGCGCAGTCCTTCCCTCTATCTGTCCACCCATTCACTCCGTAGGTAAGAGGGGTAGGTTGGACCACAGATCTTGGAGCCAGAGTTCTTGAGTTTGAGTTCTATTTCCTCCACTGACTAGTTGTGTTCCCTTTAGCAAATCACTCAGCCTTTCCCAAGCCTCAGCTGACGCATCTATATATAAGATGAAAACATCACTCCTTGTCCTGATCATCCTCACAAAATTGTGCTTGGCAGGGAAGGCAGTCATAAACGTCATGGCAAATTGTTATACAAATGTAAAATCTTCATGGGAACAGACATTTTTTGAGGGCCTACAGGGCAGGAATGCTGCCCTGGACCCTGTGGGCAACGTGGAGATGGACAAGACAGTCCCTGGCCTCAGCACGGTTACAGCCTGGTGTGCAAATAGACACATTTCCTGGAGGATCTGCTGGAAGGTTCTCAACATGCATTTTCATGGGGCACTGACCCAGCAGAGGCCCCAAGCTCTTCAGCTCATTCAGCAGTCATTGGATGTCCACAGGAGCCAGGAGGGGTTCGGGGGGCTGGACCAGTGGGCTTAGAGCATGAGCAGAGGTGAGGCCCAGCTGCCCCACCAAGTCCTGAAGCCGTGCCCAGGCCCCTTGAGTAGAAAGAGGCTCTGCGCTCTCTCCTTTTGGCTGATCCTCAAGTCCCATCACCCGCACTAAGTTCCGCGTCCAGGAGCTTGAGCAGCACCTATTTACTTGGATGATTTTCTGGGAGTAGCCTCTTCCTGCCACCATTTTGTTTAGCAAACTGGGCCAGGGTGTGGATCTGAGAGGGAAAAACAGAGGCCCTGGGCAGAGACCCTTAATTCTCAGTGGCTCCGGCTGCCTGATGAGGCCGACTTCATGCCTCCTGGGGAGAACAATGCCATGTCCATGGATAGACCCTTCCAGTGCTGCTGACGTTGATGCATCATCTTGTCACTTAAGCAACCAGGGCAGCTGGAAATGATTCAGCAGGAAGGCTGAAATGCCAGCCTTTTTTCAGCCCTGATTCCCTGTGGCAGGTGCCGGGTCTGCTCCCTGGGGCCCATTGCTCTGGTTTGACATGTCGCATCAGAAGAGCAGGAGGAAGATGTGGCAGGGTCCTCCCTGTACCCAGTCTCCTTCGCTAGATGCCTCTGGAGTTTCCGAATTTTTTTTCCGATGAGTACTATGGGAAATATATGTATTAATATTTACGATAAAAATTAAAAAATCAGAAATAGGATGATAGTCTCTTACTCAGTGGTGTCCTTCGAAACAATTCCAGAATGGGTTATTTGTATTTAAAAGAATATTTTTGTGGGCATTTAGCAAATGAAAAAATAACTTTCTCTTAGAAGAAATGACACCCATCTCAGGTGCTTCCCAACTACCCTTTCCCCAACAGAGGGTTTAGGGAATGATCTCAGTGCCTCAGCACACCAGGGCTGCTGGGGTGGGGAGTGGGCCAGAGGCTAAGGTCTCTGAAGCAGGAGTGCAACCGAGGGTAGCTGTCCAGAGCTTGGCCTCCCTTAGAATTCCAGCTCTGCCACTTTCTTGCTGTGGGACCTTCCACAAATCACTTAACCTCTCTGAGACTCAGTTTGTTTTATTTTATTAATTTTTTTTTTTTTTTTTAGAGACAAGATCTCACTATGTTGCCCAGGCCGGAGTACAGTGGTGATCATATAGCACACCACAGCCTCTTAACTCCTGGGCTGAAATAATCTTCCTGCTTCATCCTCCTGAGTAGGTGGGACTACAGGCATGCCACTGTGCGTGGCTGAGCCTCAGTTTCTTCACCTGTAAAATGGGAGAATAATTCTTTATCTACCCTATAGGGTTGTTGAAAAGATCAAATGAAATAATGTATGTAAAGAGTTTAGCATAGCGCTAAGTAAATATTTGCTGATATAGTGATGATGAAGATGATGATGAATACTTTTGTTATCTCTACTATCTATGTCCAGAGGGAGAATCCAAGGTCAGGAGCAGAATTAGTTGCCAGGAAATAGCATGAGTTTAGTAACAGATCCAACTGGTGGGGAATGTGTTAACTCTGTTTCTGAATCTTCTTTTTTTGCTTTTATTATTTTTATTTTAATTAATTAATTAATTATTTATTTTTGAGACGAGGTCTCCCTGTGTTGCCTAGGCGGGTCTAGAACTCCTGGCCTCAAGCGATCCTCCTGCCTTGGCCTCTCAAAATGCTGGTATTACAGGTGTAAGCCCCTGTACCCAGCTTTATTATTATTTTATTTATTTATTTATTTTGAGATGGGGTCTCTGTTGCCCAGGCTAGAGTGCAGTGGCGTCATCATAACTCACTGCAACCTCCAACTCCTGGGCTCAAGTGATCCTCCTGCCTCAGCCTCCCAAGTAGTTGGGACTACAGGCACATACCACCATGTCTGGCTAATTTTTCTATTTTTTGTAGAGATGGGGGTCTCACTCTTGCTCAGGCTGGTCTCAAACTCCTGAGAGTTTGGTATTGCTGAGCTCAAGTGATCCTCCTGCCTTGGCCTCTCAGAGTGCTAGGATTACAGGTATGAGCCACTGTGCCCGGCCTTATTATTATGTTTAATTGACACATAATAATTGTACATATTTATGGGGTACAGTGTGATATTTCAATACATGTATACAATTTGTAATGATCAGGATGATTAGCATATCCATCACCCCAGACATTTATCATTTCTTTGTGTTGGATACATTCAAAATCTGCTCTTCTAGCTATTTGAAAATATACAAAAAATTATTGTTAATTATAGTAATCCAACAGTGCTGTAGAACACTAGAACTTCTTCCTCCTATCTAGCTGTAATTTTGTATCTGTTGACCAAATTATGGCTATCCACTTCCCCCTCCCAGCCCCTGGTAATGACTGTTCTACTCTCTACTTCTATGAGATCAACTTTTTTAGCTTCCACTTAGGAGTGAGAACATGCAGTATTTGTCTTTCTGTGCCTGGCTTATTCCATTTCACATAATTTCCTCCAAGTGCATCCATGTTGCCTTGAATGATAGGATTTTTTTTAATGGCTGAATAGTATCTCATTGTGTATATACAACATTTTCTTTATCCATTCATCCGTTGATGGACACTTAGGTTGATTCCACATCTTGGCTTTTGTGAATAGTGCTGCAGTACATATGGGAGTGCAGGTATCTCTTTGACATACTGATTTCAATTCCTTTGGATATATACCCAGCAGTGGGATTGCTGGATCATATGACAGTTCTGTTTTTACTGTTTTGAGGAACCTCCATACTGTTTTCCATAGTGGCTGTACTAATTTACATTCCCACCAAGGGTGTCTCAGACTTTTGAGCAGGGAGGTGAGGTCAGTCAAAGCAGCAATGGTGAATAGACCAAATAGCAGTGGAGATAATGACAGCCCAGTGCTGACTCAAGTTAGCCCTCTAGCTCTTAGGATGTGTGAGCTTTCTATTTGTTTACTTGATTTTCTGTTCATTCAGTGCCAGGCACTGTGCTGGGGGTAGGCCAGTGGTAAGGGTGCATGGTAGAGACAAGCCAAAGGATGAGGCAGGGGCCTCTGTTCTCACTGGGTTGGAAGGTAGGCCTGGCCAGGGGAGTGGGTTCCTGCTTGCTTGGAGATCATAGTTATCCATTGGAGCTCCAGGCTGCGGAGCCCTTTTTCTGAACCTTCCAGCCATGAAATACCGTAAGGGTCATGGCCAGATTCCCGTATACCCCTGGAAGCTTTCGTAGTTATCGTTCCTTTTCTAATGTCCCAGAGAAAGAGGCCAGCATTGGGAGGAGGCAGAGGTTTGATGTTACTGGATTTGATTAATTTGTGGTGGGTTTTGTAGGTTGGGATAGAGCATGTTGTTGTTGAGATGAGATCACAAGCCTGGTCCCTGTGGGCCAAATCAGCTACGCTTGGTTGCTTGAGCACAGGTGGAACCCCTTGTCCTGGGCATTCATCTTTCAGTGATGGACCATGGTCCCAAGCAAGAAGGGGCAGGAATGAGGATGGGCCAGGTGCCCTGTCTCAGTGCTGGAAAACAGCTCCAACCATTTGTCTTTCTCAAGAGTGAAACTTCCATAGATAGAGAAGAACATTATGACAGTAATTGAATAGACCAGACAGATTTACCCTGAAATGCTATGATCTGTCCCCACCAAGACTGTTATTTAGTTTGAATCAATGTTGAAAACCTCTAATCTGATATGTTACTGAGTAATACCTTATTCAGAAAAGTTAAGAGTTAAGAGACTGAGTCTTAGAGTGGGGTGGAGTGATGGCTTAGGTGGGAGCCGGTCAGCTTGTGCTAGGGTGACTGCCAATGCTTACAGACTGTTTGGTGGTTTCTTAGCATGGATGGGCCTATGCTGTGCTGGGCCTATGAGATGGGTCTTCTCTCCTTGTGCTTACTAGGAATTCAGCCAAGACATGGGACCCCTTAGTACACAGTGTATCCTTCCAGTGGCATCATTTTGTGTTTAATTCAATAATGTGTACTTTTTATGACTGTGTAAATATTGTTTATTGTTGAGTAAAGGAAGGTACTATTATTGTATTTCCTTTCTTAAATAAGTTTTCAATTTTCCTGGAGTTAATAATTAACTCCTGTTTCTACCATTACCATAGTTTTCTATGTACCTATCTTTATTTTTCTATTTTACTATTTTTTAATTTTTCCTACTGTAATTCCTTTAATAGTCCCCCCCCCAAGCTTGCACCCATTAATATCCTGTCAATTCCATTCTTTCTACCAGGAGATCTGACTTCCAGAGCCCCCTGTCCTTTAATGGACTGTTGCTTTTTAACAGTAGCCTCCCAAGAAAGGGTGAAAGGGAGTAAATTTTTTTGAGCTCTTGCATATCTCAGAACGTCTTTATTCTACTCTCACGCTTGGTTGATAGTTTGCCTGGGTATAAAATTTTAGGTTGAAAATAATTGTCTTTGAGAATTTTGAAGGTTATTACATCATTGCTTACTAGATTCTAGAGTTGCTCTTGGAAAGTCTAATGATATACAGATTCACATTCCTTTGTATATGGTCTGTATTTATATTTTCTTTCTGGAGTCATTGAGAATTTTTCATTTACCCAGGTGTTCTGAAATTTGCTGACAATGTTTGGGGTGGATCTTGTAAAATTCATTGTGCTGGGTGTTTGGTGGACCCAGAGACTCAGGACCTTCAGTTCTGGTAAATGTTCTTGTACTGTTTCTCTGATAATTTGTTCCTCTTATGGTGAAACAACCATTTTATTATGCTCCAATTCTACAGCTTAGGAATTCAGTTAGGCACGTGGAAGATGGATGGCTTGTCTGTGCTTTCACAATGTCTAGGATCTCATTTTGGGTGGCTCAGATGGCTGGAGATGGCTGGGATGCTCAACTGGGCCATATGTCTGGGGTCTTGGCTCTGTTCTCCTCGTAGCATCTGCCGGGGCTGAAATGTCCAAGATAGTTTCTTCATGCATGGACTGGGATGTCTGGAACGTCTGGGCATTTCTCTATGCAGCCTCTCCGTGTGGTTAGCCACAGCACGGCGATCTCAGACCTTTTACATGCTGGCTTGCTTTCCCTAGAGCAAATGTTCCTAGAGATTGGAAGCTGCAAGGGTTCCTATGACTCAGTCCTGGAAGTTGAGTAAGGTTACTTCTGTCCCATTCTATTGGTTGAATGTGAGTCATAGGGCCAGACCAGATTCAAGGAAGGGGACCACACAGTGGAATCAATACTAAGGGATACAGCCCATTAGAAGGCCAACTTTGGATATTAGCTGCCACAAATCCCCTCCCCTTTCTCTATTACCTCTTTCTGGAAACTTTATTGGCAAGATATTGGATCCTCTGATGTTTTTATCTTTTTTCTTTTGTTTTCCCTATCTTTGTGTTTCTGCTCTACTTTTTGGGAGACTTCCTCAACTTAGTCTTTCCATCATATTTCTAATTTCTAAGATTTCTTTCTTGTACCTTGATCATTCCTTTTTTTTTTTTTTAAACATTCTCTCCCTGTGTCATGGATACAAAATCTTGTCTTATCTCTCTGAGGATATTAATTTATAATATTTTTTGAAGTTTCCATTGGTCCCTCCCATTGTCTGTTTCCTTTAGGTTCCTATTGTTCATTTTGGCATCTCTCCCCCATGTTGGAGGCTTCCTCAAATGTCTGGCCATGCTTGGCTTTCTCTCAGTACCCAAGAGTGAGACACTAGGAAGAGAATTAGGAGCTCTGTGTGGGTGGGCTGGCTTGCTGCCTGGGGGCTTCCATGTAGGGCGATGGTTGGTTGGTAGCAAGCTGCTGTTTCCATTGGAGGAACCCAGATGTTATCTTTTCTCAAAAATTGTTCAATTTCACATGGTGGAGGGAGTTGGAGGGGTCATCTGGCTGGTGTGGAAGTAATGGGGGTGAGCAAAGGCTCAGCATCTCAAGTACCAACACCATCCCCGTCAGGTTTTGGTCCTTCATCTCAGGTGCAGAGACCAGGAGCCTTCTGGGGTTCTGTGAGTTGAAACATTTTTTCCTTCTGCATCCTACTGCGTGGGCACATAGGCTGTAGTTTCCACCACCCTGCAAGGGCAGGGATCATCCTCTATTTATTATCTACCTTCTAAGGACCTGTAATCTCTTGTAGGCTGAATTTTCCTCTTCCGTTACATTTGTCCTGTCAGTTCACACTTTTCCCCCTTACTGTTATTTTAAGGGGCTTCAGAAGAAGTAGAATAAGTGCATGTGGTCAGTCTGACATGTTCATCTTGAAAGTCTCAACAGGCTTAAGAATATCTGTATCCCTATCTCCTAAAGGAAGTGAGAGCACATGCTTATCACTACTAAAAAATGATTTTTATTATGATAAATCTCACACATTCAAACTGAATGAATCATAAAATGAACACTCATGTCCTTGCCATCCAAGTTAAGAAATGCTAACAGGCTGGGAAAACGCTAATATCCTGCACCTCTGTGACTCCATGGTTTTGCAAGTATGATTCTGAATGAGGCTGTGACCTTGTGCGCTGGCTGCCTTTGCTCTGACCATGATGTAGCTCCCCCAACTGAGGCCAGGTATTGCCGAGCAGAGCCGCTGACCGCGGGACAGGCGCTGCTCAGTCGGCAGTTTCTAAATGGTGCAGTGCGTTTTAAGGGCTGGATGGCACAGGCACTTTGGTTTGGTGATTTCTTCAGCGCCAGGGAAATGGAAACTCTGGTATAAGGGCTGACTTGCCGCCACTCCCTCCTTGGCACTCCCCCTTCCCTGGGCTTCCCCCTACCCCATCCTGGCAGGCCTCCCGCTTTTACCTCTCCTTTCCTGCCCCCTTGGAGGGCCCCTGTTTGTTTCTTGCTCTACAGAAAGCCCTACACGTTCTCCCTGGGGGGCCCCTCTCCTGCATGGCCTCATCCTCACCTCTGTTCTTGTTATACCCGTCTCTCTGCTTAGGTTTCAATTCTTTTCCGATCCCACTTGGGTGTCCCAGGGGCCCCCGACTCGCCCCATGTCCAGAACAAACGCTTTATCATCTGTCTCTTGCAAAACTGACTCTTCTTCTCAGTCTGTATCATGGCTGAAGCAGCAGTCATTCTGTTTTCTGAAACCCGAGTCTTTGGCAAGTTCAGCTCTCTTCTTAGTTTTTAAAACTTCGATGGACTTGTTTTAGAAGGCAACTTTATGTCACTACCATAAAAGGAAAATCAGGGTGGCCTGCCACAAACGGAGGTTCACTGTGAAAGATGAACAAATGACTATTACAATGAAGACCACCCCACGTCACCACGGGTGCCAGCAGGGATGCATGTGCCCCACCCTGGGTCCAAGCTTTGCTCTGCTACTTTCCAGTAACATGACCTTGGGCATCTTCCTTAACTTCTCTGAGCCTCAGTTTCCCCATCTGTAAATGGGGTGAATATTTCCTGCAAAGGCTTGTGGGGAGTATTAAATGAGATAGTATATGTGGATCACTTCAAACCATACCATACCTAGTACATGATAAGGCCTTGAGGACGGTTTGTTGGATTTGCCTTTCCTTTTTGGGGGCCTGCTATGTGCCCTCCAGTGATGCAGCGAGGTTCCTCTGCATTAGCAACCTGGTGGTCTATCCATGGTGCTGATCACTGCCCTCTGTGTCTCTGCCCACTGTTTCTCTCACAGATAACACGTCGGCCTTTGCCTCTAGGCCTAGATCAGCTGTCACCTACTGTGTGATCCCTTAGCTGATCTTCCAAGGAGAGCTGACCTTCTCTTCCCTGTGTCCCCAGGGCACTTTATTCTGTATCTCTGTTTTAACCCATAACCCACCATTAATGTCCGGCAGACGGGCCTTTCACGTGGGTGAGCTGTGACTTCAGGGTGGTTTTTGCACTTCCACTTCTCCTGCCTGGGTCGTCTTCTCAGGTGCTTGTAAATAACACAGACGTCACCACCCACACTGTGGCACAGCCCATCCTGTCTCCAAGAACTCACGCTCAAAGGACGTGAGGAGATGCTGGCCGGTGCCCTCTCGTTACAGCCTACCGTGGCTCTTAGGCTGGGTGAGCTGGCTGTCTCACCGCGAGGGTAAGGAGCAGTGGAACCAGAGTCAGAAATCTTGGGGTTGAGGTCCAACTCTTGCGTTTCCTGACTCTGGGACCTCAGGCCCACACCAGCCCCCTTGGAGTCTCCACTTGCTCCGGTGTGAACTGTAAAGCATTAGTCAGTTCCGAAAGTTTCTTGTTCAGTAAAGGCTTATTTTCCCAGGGTGTGATGATTTGCCTATGTGGGTAGGTGGGTCCGTAGCTCTGAGACGTAAGGCAGGAGGAGGCCCAGTCATCCCCCACCAGGGGCCTGCTGAGGGGCTGTGGCAGGTTCTCCATGGCTGGTTCTCCTGTGTTGTCCTGTTCCTCCTGGTTCCTGCCCTTTCTCCTACACCTGGCCCACTCCAGGGAAGAACAGTGCCATCCTCACCCAGCATACCCAGAGAGAAGCCAGAGTATCCTTTGAAGCTGCAGCCACAGAGCATGGCTCAGGCCTTCCCGTGGTCCCCATGTGCAGCCACATCTTGCTGCTCAGGGCAAGGCCTGTGGCAGAGACCACACCTGGCATGTCTCCTGCACAGCCCAGGACTCCGCCATCTGTCCACGCCTTACAGGGGACCTGTAGACCCCTTGGATCCCCTCCCTTGCCTCTCTCCTCACGCAAGGGCCCTGGCACTCAGTAGGTGCTTTATAAATGTTTGTCAACAAGCTAGTTGTGCTTCCTGACAAGTTCCTCCTGGAGATGCGGCCACTCACTTCCAGTATGCCTGGCCTGAGGTGGTTTGGGAACTGTGCTTTTTCCCTGGAGAAGAGGAGAGAGGCTTGCTGTGGGATGTGGGCAGCTCCCTCGGCTCTCCGGGCCTCAGTGTCCTTATCTGTATAATTAGGCTATTGGATGGTGTCTAGTGGTTTCTCCCAGGGCTGCTGGTCTCTGCGTCCATGAACCTGGGATTGAACTAGGGATGGGGGTCACCATTTTGCATTCTCTGGGGGGGTGGTTTGAATCATCAGAGATCTACAGTTGTGCTCCAAATCTCTGAGGTCCTCTTAGAGTGTGCACTAGGATGGCTGTGACACTAAGGTCAACCCTGCCAAGGGCTGACAGGTGAGCAACACCTGCTCCTTCCCAAGAGGCTCTTCAAGGGGCCATGGGGACCCACTCACTCCACCTATCAGAGCCTCCCATTCCTGAATCCTGTGCCCCTACCCCCTTACCCCACTCCCTGCCGGGTCTGTTGGGCTCATACCCTTTCTCCCCTTCCATGTTGTCCTGCACAGGCAGGACAGACATTAATGCCCTCACCTCCATGTCTGTCCTCTTGGGGCTTGGAATTAAGCCGTGTGCACACACCTGGGACCTTGTGGCCTGCATACAGAGGCTGGGCTCTCGTGACCCTGCTTCCCAGGCTTAGGGTCCAAAGCATGTGGGGCATCTAGTTACCCCAGATTTGAAGCTGTTCCTGCTTCCGTCCACCTCTGCCCTGTGATTAGCTTTTTGCCCTGGCCCCACCTCCACCATGCCTATTCTGCCAGGTGATTTGATTGCAGCCTTGGTGGCAAAAACAGCCCCCACCACAACAACAGCAACCAGGTATTGTGTTTTTGCTGTGTGCCAGGCACCGTGCTAAGTGCTTTACAGGCCTTATTCAAAACGCTCAATGAAGTAGGTAGTATAATACCATTTTACAATGAGTAGGCTGAGTCACAGAGAGGTGAGATAACCTGACCACATAGCTAATCAGGGTGATGTTGGAATTCAAATCCAGGCCTCTTGGACCCTAAAACCAGTGCTCTTGAACTGCTGTACATACTGCCTGCCTGCCTCCCTGCTTCCCTCGAGGCCAGAGCCTGGCCCTCTGCTCCAGCCTGTCCCACCAGCAAGGATGGATCTTTTTGAATGTTGCTTCCCACCCCCGGGGGTGGCTCAGCACTGTGGGCTGCTAAAAAGCCGGCCCCGTGATTATGCTGCTGGGCCGTGGGTCTCTGTAGATAGCCAGGGGGGCTTCTCTGGGCATGAGCCCTCAGCCTCCACCAGCCTGGCTCCCACTGTCCCTCCCCTGGCCCAGCTTGCCCAGTGGCCACATAATCCTCTGCCACTGTGAGAGCTGTCTGAGATGCTGGTTGTGCTGAGGACTTGAGTCCTGTGCAGGGAACAGGAGTTGGGAGTTAGCCTCCCCGTTCTGCAGAGGGGAAAGCACAGATGCTAAGATTTTGATGGTCCAGCTTGTCAGGGCTAGAGCTAGTTCTGACTTCTGATTCACTTTTTCTCCTGTTGTGTCTGTTTCTTATGAGGATTTCTCTTGAAGCTGTTTATTTTATTTTTTACCCTATCCTTCGTGGTCTAGTTGGTTGTATAGGATGTGGAAATGTGAAAACTTAGAACTTTTCACATCTCTCCAAATGAATGCCTGGGCTGCAAGCACATTGGAGTGCTGGGAGTGGGGAAGAAAGGTGTGGCTTCCAACAGGGGGGAATGGTAAGGAAGCCCCACTCAGCATGGTGGGTATTCACCACCGTTGCCACAAAGCAAGGACACCTACACAGCCCAGGCCCTGGGGGCGCCCATCGGCGGCCGAGAGGAAATTAAGCCGTGGGAAGGTTGGAGATGGAGCCTATTCAGCCTGTTTTTTGTTCCTCTTTCAAAAATTGAGATATAATATAAAATCCATCCTTTTAAAGTGTGTAATTCAGCATTTTTTAATATATTCACAAAGTTGTGCGACCATCGCCATGATCTAATTCCAGAACATTTTTATGATCTGAAAAAGAAACCCTGTATTCATTAGTAATTGCTCTCTGTTCCTTCCTCCCCCCAGCCCTTGGCAACTACTAATCTACTTCCTCCCTCTGGATTTGCCTGTTCTGGACATTTCATAGAAATGGAATCATACAATATGTAGCTTTTTGTGCCTGGCTTCTTTCACTTAGCATGTTTTTTGAGGTACGTTCATGTTGTGGCTTGTATCAGTGCCTCATTTTTTATGGCTGAATAATATTCCATTCATTGTTTGATGGACACTTGGGTTGGTTCCACCTTTTGGCCATTGTGAACCATGTTTCTTGTTCCTTTTGGCTTGGTTTTCCTGAGAAGCTCTTTGCAGTGTCTGGCTGTCTCTGTTCCTCCAGCTTGGCTATTTGGAAAGCAAGAGAAGGTGTGGATGAGCATGGTGGGGTTTTCTGGGGAGCTGATGTGGTGAGAGGTGTAGAAAAGGGCAATTTGGAGGTTTGGGAGAACCCTCTGCCAGAGGTAGGCCTCACCCTGGCCCCAGAGCCATCTGCTGCTTGCCAGGTGGGTATTTTTCCTATTGTTAATTATTAACTAGTGGTTATGATCCTGAGAGTAGATCCCCAGGCTAGAACTGGTGCTTATTTGAGATGCCAGAAATGTTTTCCAAGACATTTAAACAACCCTGGACTCTTGGTTCTCTGTATCCACGTGGAGATGAGATCACCATTTTATGAGTTATAATCATCATTGCCGTCCTTGTCATCATGGTCTACATTTGTGTAGGACTTCATGTTTTATTTCAAAGCCCTTACTTTTAATTCCTTAGGTCATTCTTAGCCCCCCATCTTTGCAAGTGAAGGAACTGAGACACAGAGAGGTGAGGTAACTTGACCAAGATCACACAGCAGGGTGGCAGGCACAGATACACTTGAACCCTAGGAGGAATCCTGTGGTTCCATTGTGGGGCGCTGTCCGTGGCAATGGGCCAGATATGGCAGCTGCAGTGACCTCCGATGGTGTGGGGCAGAGCCCTCTGAGGGTAGGGCGAGGACACTGGAGGCCTGGGTGCTGTACTAGGGGCCCTCCCTGGGGGTCAGTCCAGCCCCATTTGGGAGAGTCATCCCCTCTGGGTTGTCAGCTTCCACTCCAGGCCCCTTTGATTGCTTCCTCCTGACATTTGCATTTGGCTGAAGCCGGCTAGGATCTCTCCTGGCCTCCCTGAGTCCTCCCATCCACCCCAGGATCTCCCACACTTCTAGGGGAAGAATCCCAGAGTGGGGAGCCTCAACACCGGGGGCAGCAGAGATGCTGAGTGGGCGGCGCCTCCAGGACTCCCTGGGCGGAGGAGGCGCCCGACCAGCCCATTGGTCTGCTTTTGACTCCCTTCCCTTTCAGCTGAGCGTGTAATAATCCTCGTCCCCTCCTCTGCTTTCTCTCCATCCTCCTTTTCCCTTCTCTCTTTTCCAAGCTTCCCCCATCACCCACTCCTCTTGTGTGGGTCTGGGACCCCTTAGGGCTGCGTGTGAGTATTTGGCTGGGTTGGGGGGCAGTTTTCAATCTCAGTACTGTGACACCTCTGCTTTACCTTTTGGTTATAATAAATTAGAGCACATTCAAGGTTATCCCTTGATATAATCACATCACTTTCACCTACTCGTGTGTGATATGTTTGCCTGAGTGGGCGAGAAAGGGCTAGAATTGCATTGAGCACTGCCGCTCTTGCTCTATCTTATCTCGGCACCAGCTGGTGGCTGGGCTGGGCCTGGCTGTCCTTGAGAGGGTGGCTCACATGTACATGTCATGAGTTGTGAGAGCTGGGGCAGGATGGGGTTGAGCACAGCTGATTAGAGCAGGGTGAGGCGGAAGCAGGATTTCATCCTCCTTGTTTTTGGTCCTCCAATCAAAAGGCCAAGCCTAGAACCTGGGACTTGGACACTGCATTCATTTCCTAAGGCTGCCATTACCCAGTACCACAGATGGTGGCTTAAAGCAACAGACATTTATTGTCTTGGTTCTGGAGGCTAAAAGTCCAAAATCAAGGTGTCAGTAGGGCCATGCTCCTCTGAAGTTTCTAGGGAAGAATCCTTCCTTGCCTCTTCTAGCTTCTGGTGATGGCTGGCAATCCTTGGCTTGCAGCTGCATCACTTCAATCTCTGCCTCTGTCAGCACGTGGTATTCTCCCTGTGTGTCTATGTCTTCACATCACATCGTTCTGATAAGGACACTGGTCATATTGAATTAAGGGCCTACCCTAATGACCTGATAACTTGATTACATTACAAAACTATTTCCAAGTAGGTCATATTCACAGGGACTGGGGGTTAGGACTTCAACATATCTTTTTGGGGGGATGTGATTCAACCCACAACAGGCATTAGCTCTTAAAGAGGAGGGAGGTCTGGATCAAGAGTGGAGACGGTGCACTATGGCCGTGTCCCCCATAGGTGCCACTCCACGCCATCTGTATACCAAGGCAGAGTAGATTCTAACTTGTGACCAAGTGCCTGTGTGTTCTGAGTTCTGATTTTTTTTTTGAGGGCAGCAGTCATGTCTTCTTCCCACCCTGGTGTCCCCTCTGGAGTCTTAGACCCAGCCCTAGAGCTAGCATGAGGCTGGTCACCACTGGTGTTCATTCCTGCTCCAGCGCCTTCCAAGCCCCCAACCATCACTTGGGAAATCCTTCTGGCCATGGCTGCCCTGTGCACCCCTGGGAGACCTCAGGAGCTTATCCAGCATCCAGGGGAAACAGGGAAGAGGGGCTCAGGCCAGGGAGGGTTGGGTGCGGGGGTCCTTTGACCAGGACTCAGGGACCTCGGACAATAATCACATGTGCTCTGGTCCCGTGGGCATGGACATCTCACACCTTGTGGAAAGAAACAGGCAGCATGACTGTATGTAAGCATCCCTTGCCTGGTGGTGTTAGGAACCTGCCAGCATTGCCCTCCTCTACAGTGTATGTTCCTGGAGAGCCAGGGCTGTTGTTGGTCAAGGTGCCCAAAAGCCAGCTCCAGGGGAATAGGCCAGAGGTCCTCAGCTAAGCCCAGAGCAGCAGCCCTATAGACTTTGGGTGGGGGCCTTACCTTCCTTCCCTCCTTGCATGTTTTTCCCTACAAGGCTTCCAGCCCCCCAGGGGAGTCCTCACCTAGGAGACCCAAGGGTGGTGTCCTCCATCCTTCCTCCCTTCCTTTTCCCCCATCCTGGCTTTCAGGGGCCAGGACCATTGAGGAGGAGCAGTGGCTGCTTGTGAGGGCCCCAAGTGGTGGGGGGGGTGAGCCTGTGCTGGACCCAGCTCTGTTGGGTCCGCAGGCAGGTGTGGGGCAGAGCAGCTAGGCAGGACCCCACAGTGGTAATGTCTAAGACCATAAACAGAGCGGGGAGGCTGGTGGCTCTAGCTGAGAGGTAGAAGGACCCAGTTCATTCTTTCGTGTGAGTGTGTATGCGTGCACGAATGACACGTCCTTTTTTGGCCCTGATGATTCTTGTGCCACTTACAGTCTGGATCAGGAGGGAGGGGACCCCCTCTCCAGCTGTTGTAGGGTACATCAACAAGGTCCAGGAAGAGAGAAGGAGGAAGGCAGATGGAGGAGCAAGAAGAGGGGGATTGCCAGGTTGAGGTTAATAGGGTCATATGGATCCTCTGGCAAGCCAGATCGATGTTCACCAGAATCCTTATCTGGCTGCTTATAGGACAGTGAGGGGTGGCCAGCTGCAGGGGCAGGCAGGGGTTGTTGTGCCAGGGTAGACACAGCCCTGTGGGCCCAGTCTGGTTTCTCGGGAGGTGTTCTCAGACTGGGCCTGCCCCGTGGGCCAAGGGGAGCCAGGATGGGATGGTATCTGGGCCCAAGGGCCAGGGCTTCCCTCTGCAAAGCTGGAGGAGTGTAGGGAGGGTCGGTTTCTCTATGAAGAAAGCTTGGGGTTGGAGTTCTCACCCTGCTGGCAGGATGTGGGCTGAGAAGAGGTATAGAAGCGTTCTGTCAAGATGGCAGTAGGGGCTCTTTGGTTTTAAGTGGGACCCAGCTGTTGGGTGGACTCTTGGCTGCTTCAGGGTGGGGCTCTGGAGAAGGAAACGCTTGTAAAGTTGAGGGCATTGACAGCTCAGCACGGTCTTCTTAGGCTCTTAATGCTGTTATCTGAGCCTCCCTGTCCCCTCCGGGAAATAGCCAGGGCATGTCCAGGACACCAGAGTCCCTTGCCCGGGGACTCCCCAGGCTCTGCCCAGCTGGCCTTGTTGCATAACCGTGGCTCTGAAGGCTCATTCCACCCCAAACAGTCTGCCTGGTGATGGGACCGCAGACAAGCACTCTCCGGTCACCGGCAAGGGCCAGATGGAAAGTGGGGAGTGTGTGAGAGCAGCAAACTTGTCGCGATCATGTTGCCATGGTGACACAACTCTGTTTGGCTGCCTCTCCATGGTCCTAGCCCACATGGACTAAAATAAGTTTTACCTGCAGTTTGCACAGCAGGCAGCCCTGTCCTCCCAAGGTCAGCTCTCTGGCTAGGGCCTGTGTGTGTGTGTGTGGACAGAGGGGCCCAAGGTAGAATGAATCCCCAGCGTTTACCCCTCTCCCCTTCTCCCACCCCAGCCCCAGTGCTATATCTCTCTAGACCAGTGGTCCTCATCGTGCATCAGAATCACCTGGAGAGCTTGTTAAAACACACATTCTTGGGCTCTATCACTGGAGATTCTGATGTGCACCTGAGAATTTGCATTTCTAACAAGTCCCCAGGTGATGCTGGTGGTCCAGGGACCCCACTTGGAGTAGCACTGCTTTAGATTTTAGCACATCGCAGTACAGAAAATGCACACCACTCTTGTCTTCTGCTCTGTATGTTAAACTGCGTCCCACAGCCCAGCTGCTCTTAGAGGTAAGAGGGGAAGGTGCAGGCAGATCCTCACTCACCTCTTCTTTGTTCTTTGCTCTCTTCACAGGAAGCAGGAGCTGGCCAATAACTCGGAGGTGAGCCTCCCAGACCGGCCGCTGTCCCCTCCTCTCACTGCGCCTCCCACCATGAAGGTAAGAGGCTTAGATTCAGTAAGCAGGGAGGGGAAGTGTGTGGGGGGAAGTCTTGAAGCCTTGCTGTCGCTTTGGCTCCAGGCCCAGCTGCTCCTGTCCCACTGGGGCTGTGGAGTCACCCGACACTTCTGGAGGCAGCGTCCAATTAAGCTCACCAGTGTGGGAGGAAAGTGTGACTGAGAGACTTGGGTGTCTGTGTCAAGAGGCCACGAGGAAATAGACTGGGGCTGAAATGGGGTTGGCAGGACTCTTGGTAATTGGTGAGAGGCCTTGTGGAGTGGTGGGGTTTGAGAATGAGGGGCCCAGGCAGGAGGAGGTGAGGAAGACAGAATGCAGCTGAGTGGCTTAAGGGACTGCTGCCCAGAAGGAATGCATGGGTCTGGGATGGGACTCTCCTGGGACTTGAATGGCACTTGCATGCTGGTCTACCTGCCTCTGACTGGCCCTCCTGGGATGGCCCTATCACCCCAATCCTGGGAGACTTGCCCTGGAGATTCTAGGGGTCAGGGTCCAGTAGTTCTTTTCCTATTAGCTCTTCATTCATAAGCCTCTTTCCTGGGGAGACCACATCCGAGGACCCCAGGCTGGAACCCTACCATTCCTGGAAAGGAGCTGAGGGGGCAGTACCCTCCCACCACCATGCCCCTCCCCCTTCACTTTTCAGTCCCCTGGCAAAGGATAGCCACACAGGCCTGAACTGGTCCTCAGGGAGGACTTTCAGCTCAGCCAGCATTCCTGCCTAGGCCATCATGCTCCTTCCTCTCTCCCCCCTTCCTCCCTCCCTCCTCCCTTCACACTTTGTGGTGAGGACTAGCTCTGAAGAAGTCACCTGCCTCCTGAGTCAGCTGAGGGGACATCTAGGCCAACACCTATCTCTGTCCTTGGGCTCTGTCCTGAGGTGACTCACAGGGAAATAATTAGGCATCTCTTCCTGCTGCTCCATATTGCCTCTCCTCTTCCCTGTCCTAATCTGTTGCAAGGTGACACCCCCAAAAGAAGCACATAAAAACCATCCTTCTTCCTGTTATCATTCCATATTGGGGGCCCATCATGCACAGAGCCCTGTGGTAGACACTGAGGAGTGTGTATGTGGAGTGGCAGCCAGAGCCTGCCCTGGGTGGGTTAGGAGTTCAGCAGTGGGCAGGGGGCAGGACAGAGTGCAGGGCTGACCGAGGACGGCTCTATTCTCCTCCTTCTTGAGTACCCAGGGGGCATTGAAAGCCAGTGCTGGTATCTGAGCCAGGTGCTGGGATGCCTCATTGGTACAGGGTAACGCTAAGAGGCGTGTCACCATTCTGAGTGTTAGCCCCTTGGTCTGCAAAGTTGGGTGTGGGATGCTTGTCTCTGTCCTCATGGATGGTGGGAGTTTGCGGGGAGAACTCTGACTGTCTCCTAGGAGGAGTCGCTGAGTTCTCTTGGCTGACTTTACTCATGCACTCATTTAATTCATTCAAAACTGAATATTTATTTGAATGTTGTATTAGTCAGGACTCTTGGTTGCAAGTGACAGAATCATAACCCACTTTGGCTTAGGCATAACAGGACATTTTTTGCCTTTGTAATGGCTAGTATCGATGCCAGGTATGGCTGCATCCATGAAATCTGTCTCATTCCTTCTTCCTTCTGTGTTGGTTTCATTCTTTGTCAAGCTCTGTCTCTGTGGTGGCAGGATGGTGACAGCAGCTCCTATCCACTAAGTAAAGAAGTGCAAAGAAGTTTTCCTCAGTAGTTCTAACAAAGTTCCAGGGAGGAAGCTCATTGGCCTGGCTTAGGTCACATGGCTATCCCTGAACCAATCATTGTGACCAGAGATATGAAAAGCTCTGATTGGCTGGACCTGGGTCTCATGACCACCCCTAAACCCTAAGAACTGAGAGCGGGGGAGGGGTGGCTCCTCAAAGGAAAATTGAAGTCCTACTATGAGAAGAAGGGGAAATGGACGCAGGGCAGGTGAGACCAATGGCTTTCAACTGCATGTGCTAACAATATGCCAGGCCCAGTGCTGGCTTATAGGGACCTTGTAGTGAACAAGACATTATGGTCTCTGCCCTCTTGGAGCTTGTAGTCTAGCTGGGGAGTCAAAAGTTGAAAAAATAATGTCAAGAATGAGGGATGGACTTAGTTTTTCTCATTTCTATGAACATTCAAAAGTTAAGTCACTTTTGGGAGTCAAGATGGTGGACCAGAAACACTAGCTGCCAGATCGTCTCAGAAAGAAGGAAAAGTTTTAGATGAAAAAGAAAAAACAAACAACATAGATTGGGTATAATTCAGAGGGAAATGTGCCAGAACTTATGAGAGACTCCACAGGAAGAAGTTGCAGAGCAGAACGGGAAGGAACAAGGTATCGGCAGAGGTCAACCACCGAGAGGCTTGGAGTCTAGTGAGAGGGTACGTGGAGCGGTTTGTTTCTCTCCCCCCTTGCATCTCTGATGGACATTGGGTTCCTGAGCTGCCAGAGAGACCTTCTGCCCACATGAGCCCAGAGGCTGCTGCTGCCAGTGAGCTGGGAGCTTCTTGTGGACAGGGCACCAGGCTCCCAGCCCCCCTGGGGCGCTTGCCGCCCCATAGACCCAAGCCAGGATGGCAGGTGCCATACTGATTCTGTACCCACCATGCGCTTTGTCCTCCCCAGGGGGCTTCAACTCCTTAGGTTTCATCTTGGTCATTCCCACAGAGACATTTTCCAACTCTGGCCCAGACTGCAGGAGCCACAGGGGTCCAACGGGTCCTGGTGACCTGCATGACTCCAGTGCCTGGACATTCTGGGTGGGCTGCCTCCTGGAGGGAGGGATGGGCATGACCAGAGTGCTAGCTTTCCTCCATCCAGACTCTTTTTCTCCCCTTCTGCCCCCACCTGCAGCTGCCAAGAGAGACAATTGAGCCACCACACCAAGGCTTCTACAGAGAGTGGGGCTCAGACCTTTCCTCTTGGGGTCCGGCAGCAGACTAAGGGGTGCTTGGACAGTGAGCTTCCTGCCCGTCAGCTCTCCCTGGTGCTGCTTGCCCAGCAACTCCATGAGAGCAGGGCACACCCTGAGGTGGAGGGACATTGAACCTGTTTGGGTACCCCGTGGGCAACTTGGGACCAATATGCTTCTCCCTGGCATGGTCAGGGATTGATCTTCAGGGACCCAGGGATGGACCTGCAGGCCAGATCCTGTACCCCCAAGTCTCGATTGCATTGCTCAGGGGCAAGGAGGGGAGATTTGTGAATTAGTCTTGGGAGGCGAGGGAGCCCACATGGGCAGATCAGGGGGGAGAGTGCAGTGTAGGTCCTAGCTGCAGCATGCTATCAGGGCACCCCTCCCCCCACTGGAGGGCCATGCTCTCAGCTCAGGCTGGGATCCTGGGCAGGGAACTTCCCGGCCTGCATCACAGTCATGGGGGAGCCCGGCTGGCTTGAGATCCTGCCTACCTGCAGATGCGAGGAAAGAAAACCTTGGATCAGGGGCAGGTGGAGAAGAGTGAGGCCCACTCTAGACTGCCAGATTGTGAATTTCAGACGGCCCCGCTTCCACGAGCAGACTTTCTGGTTGGGTGGGGCCGCTTCAGCCCCTCCCAGATGGCTTTGCCCAGAAGCTGGGAGCAGACCTTTGACCCCCTCCTGAAACAGATACCTTGCCAGCTTTTGTGGAGCCTCAGGGCAAGCTCACCCAACCCGGCCCTGCCCAGTTGCACTCCCCTACCTGCCTCTGCTGTGGTGGAAAATAAGGACTCACCCGAAGTTCCAGGGCCCCACCCAAGACCGGGGCATTCGAGTGCTTCTCCTGAGGGACTAGAGCCGGTCACAGGACCCAAAAACAACATTGCAGCTTGTTCCTTCTGGCAAGTGCCACCTAGTGACAGGGAGGTCAATTTGCATGCCTTTTACAGCATTTTCTGACTCAGTCATACAGGGTGTGGTTGATTCTCACCCACAAGCACCACCTACTGTCTCAGAGATTAAACTGGGCATGATGTTATGTAAACAAAAGAAAATCCAAAAATAAGAAGCAACAGCTGCTCCAGATGAGAGCAGTGAAAAGAACTTCAGAAGTGTGAAGAATCAGAGCAAAAGGTCACCCCCAAAAGGAAACACTAGCTCTTTAGCAATGGATACCAACCAAAATCAGAGTATTGAAATGACAGATAAAGAATTCCAAATATGGATTGTAAGGAAGCTCAACGATATACAAGAAAAAATGGAAAACCAATACAAAGAAACCACAAAAAAACACCTTAAGAAATGAATGAAAAATTCACTAAAGAAATTGAATTATTAAAAAAAATTAAGTAGAACTTCTGGAAATGAAAAATTCTTTCAAGGAAATGCAAAACACAGTGGAAAGTATTAAAAATAGACTAGTCCAGGCAGAAGAAATAATCTCAGAGCTTGAAGACAACACCTTCGAATTAAACAAGTCAGTCAAAGATAAAGAACAGAGAATTAAGAGGAAGGAACATGCCTACAAGAAATATTGGATTATGTAAAGAGGCCAAACATAAGAATTATAGGCATCCCTGAGGGTGAAGAAGAAATCACACAAGGGTTGGAAAAACTGTTTGAGGGAATAATAGAGGAAAACTTCCCAGGTCTTGTTAGAAATTTAGATATCCAGGTACAAGAAGCTGAAAGGACACCTGGGAGATTCATTGCAAAGAGGCAATCACCATGACACATAGTCATCAGACTGGCCAAAGTTAAGACAAAGGAGGAACTCCTGCAAGACGTAAGGTGAAAACATCAGGTAACTTACAAAGGAAAACCCATCAGGTCAATTGCAGACTTCTCAACTGAGACCTTACAAGCCAGAAGGGATTGGGGCCCCATCTTCAGTCTTCTTAAACAGAATAATGGCCAGGCTAGAATTTTGTATCCTGCAAAACTAAGTTGCTTATAGGAGGGAGAAATAAAGACTTTTTCAGACAAGCAAACACTGAGGGAATTTGTCAAGACCAGACCGGCCCTTCAGGACATACTCAGATCTGCATTATATATCGATCAACACTGGTGGTAAAAACCCACCAGTGTAAAATTACGCAGTAGCTAAAGCTCAGAGCCCATATAAAATAATGGTTCAAGAGGTAAAAGAAAGCAACAAGGTTCTACTCAATAGGATGAACAGAAGTGCATCCCACTTATCAATCCTTTCAATAAATGTGAACAGCTTGAATTCCCCACTCAAGAGACATAAACTGGCTGATTGGATTAAAAAATACGTACAAGCCAAGTATCTGCTGTCTCCAGGAAACACATCTAACCCACAAGGACTCATACAGACTCAAGGTGAAGGGATGGAAAAAAATATTCCATGCAAATGGAAATCAAAAGAAAGCAGGTTTAGCCATTCCCATATCAGATAACATAGACTTCAAATCAACAATAGTAAAGAAAGACAAGGAGGGTCATTATATAATGGTAAAGGGAGCAATTTATCAAGAAGACATAGCAATCCTAAATATTTATGCACCTAACACAGCTGTACCCAGATTCATAAAGCAAACCCTATTAGATATAAACAAAGAGATAAATAGCAACATTGTAATTGCTGGGGACTTCAACACCCAACTGACAGAACTGGACAGATCCTCTAAGCAGAAAATAAATAAACACTGGGCTTAAATGGGACTCTAGAGAAAATGGGCCTAACAGACATCTAGAGAACATTCTACCCAAATACTACCCAATATACATTCTTCTCATCAGCACATGGAACATTCTCTAAGATAGATCACATCTTAGGCCACAAAACGTGTCTCAACAAATTAAAAAAAAATAGGAATTATACCATGTATCTTCTCAGACCACAGTGGAATAAAATTAGAAATCAACTCCAACAGAAACACTCAATTATACACAAAGTCATGGAAATTAAACAACCTACTGCTGAACGATTACTGGGTCAAGGAGGAAGTTAAGGTGGAAATCAAAAGATTCCTCGAACTAAATGACAAAGGGGACCCAAATTATCAAAATCTGTGGGATTCAGCAAAAGAAGTCCTAAGGGGAAAATTCATAGCCTTAAATGCCTACATCAAAATGACAGATCAGAAATCAACAATCTAATGAATCATCTCAAGGAACTAGAAAAGGAAGAGGAAACCAAACCCAAACCCAGCAAAAGAAAAGAAATAACTAAGGTCAGAGCAGAACTAAATGAAATTGAAAACAAAAAAATAATACAGAAGATTAATGAAACAAAAAGTTGGTTCCTTCAAAAGATAAAAAAAATTGATAGACCTCTTGCTGGATTAACCAGAAATAGAAAAGAAAGGACCCACATAAGCCCAATCAGAAATGAAAAAGGAGATATTACAACTGATACTGCAGAAATACAAAATATCATCTGTGAATACTATAAAAATATCTATGCACATAAACTGGAAAATGTTGAGGAAATGGACAAATTCCTTGAGACACACAACCTCCCAAGGCTCAGTCAGGAAGAAATAGAACTCCTGAACAAACCAATTACAAGCAATGAAATTGAAGCAGCAATAAAGAATCTACCAAAAAAAAAGTCCTGGACCAGATGGTTTCACAGGCGAATTTTATCAGACCTACAAAGAAGAGTTGGTACCCACACTGTAGAAATTATTTCATAACATCAAGAAGGAAGGAATCCTCCCCAACTCATTCTGTGAAGCCAGTATCACCCACCAAAGCCAGGAAAGGACACAACAAAAAAAGAAAACTATAGACCAATATCCCTCATGAATATAGATGCAAAGATCCTCAATAAAATTCTAGCAAACTGAATTCACCAGCACATCAAAAAAAATAATCCACCACGACCAATTGGGCTTCATCCCAGGGGTGCAAGGATGGGTCAACATATGTAAATTCATAAATGTGATTCACCACATAGACAGAAGCAAAACCAAAAATCATATGATCATCTCAATAGATGCAGAAAAAACATTTGACAAAATTCAGCACCCTTTTATGATAAAAACTCTTAACAAAACAGGTTTAGATGGAACATACCTCAAAATTATAAAAGCCATATATGACAAACCCACAGCCAACATCACACTGAATAGGGAAAAATTGAAAGCATTCCCACTTAGAACTGGAACAAGACAGGTGTGCCAACTGTCACCACTTCTATTTAACGTAGTGCTGAAAGTCCTAGCCAGAGCAATCAGACAAGAAGGATATAAAAAATATCCAAATGGGGAAAGAGGAGGTCAAACTATTGCTCTTTGCTGATATGATCTTATATCTAGAAAACCCCAAAGATTCCACCAAGAGACTACTGGAATTGATAAATAAATTCAGCAAAGTCTCAGGTTACAAAAACAATGTACACAAATCAGGAGCATTCCTATACAACAACAACAGTCAAACTGAGAATCAAATTGAAGACTCAATACCTTTCACAATAGCTACAAAGAAAATAAAATACCTAGGAATATATTTAACTAAAGAGGTAGAAGATCTCTACAAAGAGAACTACAAATCAGAGCAGATGATGTAAACAAATGGAAAACCATATCATGCTCATGGATCGGCAGAATCAACATTGTTAAAATGTCTATACTACCCAAACTGATCTATAGGTTCAGTGCAATCCCCATCAAAATACCAATGTCATTTTTTGCAGATCTAGGAAAAATAATTCTACACTTCATTTGGAACCAGAAAAGAGCCTGAATTGCCAATGCAACCTTAAGCAACAGGAACAAATCTGGAGGCATCACTTTTCCAGACTTTAAGCTATACTACAAGGCTATAGTAACCAAAATAGCATGGTATTGGCACAAAAATAGAAACATAGACCAATGGAATAGAACAGAGAACTCACATATAAAATCATTCATGTATTGCCATCTGATCTTTGACAAAGCAGACAGCAATATACACTGGGGAAAAGAATCCCTGTTCCATAAATTGTGCTGGGAAAATTGGATAGCCACATGTAGAAGGTTGAAACAGGATCCATATCTCTCACCACTCACAAAAATTAATTCAAGATGGATCACAGACTTAAATCTAAGACATGAAACCATAATAATTCTAGAAGAAAATGTTGGAAATACTCTTCTAGGTATTGACCTAGGCAAAGAATTTATGAAGAAGACCCCAAGGGCAATCACAGCAACAGCAAAAATAAATAAATGGGACTTGATTAAATTAAAAAGCTTCTGCACAGCCAAGGAAACAATCAACAGAGCTAATAGACAACCTACAGAATGGGAGAAAATATTCACATGCTATACACCTGATAAAGGGCTCATAAGCAGAATCTACGAAGAACTCAAGCAAATCAGCAAGAGAAAAAAATCAAACAACCCCATTAAAAAGTGGACTAAAGACATGAACAGGAGCTTTTCAAAGGAAGATAGACTACTGGCCTATAAACATATGAAAAAATGCTCAACATCACTAATCATCAGAGAAATGCAAATCAAAACCACAATGAGATATCACCTAATCCCAGTTAGAATGGCTTTTATCAAAAAGTCCCAAAACAATAGATACTGGCGTACAATAGATACTGGCGTGGATGTGGAGAGATAGGAACACTCATACACTGTTGGTGGGACTGCAAACTAGTGCAACCTCTATGGAAAATAGTATAGAGATTCCTCAAAGAACTAAAAGTAGACCTACCATTTGATCCAGCAATCCCACTACTGGGTATTTACCCAAAGGAAAAAAAGTCATTTTATCAAAAAGACACCTGCACTAGAATGTTTATTGTAGTACAATTAACAATCACAAAGATGTGGAATCAACCGAAGTGCCCATCAGTTCATGAGTGGATTAATAAAATGTGGTATATGTATACCATGAAGTACTACTTAGCTATAAAAAAATGAATTAATACCTTTTGTAACAATCTGAATGGAACTGGAGACCATTCTCCTAAGTGAAGTATCTAAAGAATGGAAAAACAAGCACCACATGTACTCACTTTTAAATTGGTCCTAAGTGATCAGTGCTTTTGTGCACAGATGGAAGTAAAACTCAATGGAAATTGTGCAGGTGGGAGAGAAGAGGAGGAGATGGGTGAAATCATATCTAATGGGTACAATGTACACTATCTGTGTGATGGGCACACTTATAACTTTGACTCAAGCAGTACGAAAGCAATCCATGTAACCAAAACATTTGTATCCCTGTAATATTCTGAAATAAATAAAAAAACAAGGGGAAATGAAGACAGATTAAAAAAAAAGTTGTCACGTCTGTATTAGATTTTTAATATAATTAAATAAATAACTCAGCTATTTAAAAAAAAAGAATGAGGGATGGACAGTTAGATGTGATGGATGTCCTAAAGGAGAAGCACAGCATAGCTCAGGGAGAATGTAGCGTTAGGGGGTGGGGGACCCTAACCTAGTCTTGGAGAGGGTCAGGTAGGAGATGATCTTTGAGGAGATGATATTTAAGGTGAGCCCTGAGAGTTAGATAGGAGTTAGTTAGGCAGTGGTGGAATCAGAGTGGAGTAGAGTGTTCTGGATCCTTGCTATTCAAAGTGAGGCCAAGGGACCAGCCTCACCTGCACCATTTTGGAGCTCCTTAGAAATGCAGAATGTCAGGCTGTATCCCAGACCACTGAGTCAGAATCTGCATTTTATCAACATTTCCAAGTTATTTGTATGCACATGACAGCTTGAGAAGCACTGCTGTAGGCTGTGTAAATGCCCTGAGGCCACCAAGGGAGAAGGTTGCACCAAGAGGAGCTGGAAGAAGACCAGATTGGCTGGTGCCTCCAAAGTTAGGGTTGAAGAGGCTGGGTTTGTAGGCAGGGACCAGATCAAACAGACACTTGGAAGTTTTGCTAAAGATTTTGGAGTTTATCCTAATTAGGGCACTTAAGTCGTTGAAGATATTAGCCAGAGGATTAAATGATAGCACTTTTGAAAAACCACCCCAGCTGTTGTGTGGAGAATGCATAGGAAGGGAAGTGGAAGGTGGCTGAGTGGGGGCTGCTGCAGGAGTCCAGGGGAGAGGACAGAGGCCTGACTCAAGGGATCAGCAGGGTTATTTGGAAGTGATCTGAGCTCAGATTCCCCAGGTGGTAAATTGATGGAGATATGAGGATTTGGGGTGCCAATGGAAAAGAAGCCAAAGTGTAAAATAATTTAAAGAGGTTTATTCTGAGCCAAGTTTGAGGACCGTGACCTGGAGCCACGCCCCAAGGAGCTGTGAGCACGTGGACTCCCTGTGGTTGGCTTACGGTTTGGTTTTATACATTTCAGGGAGACAGGAATTACACATAAAGTTGTAAACCAATACATGGAAGGCATACATTGGTTTGGCCCTAAAAGGTGGAACATCTCAAAGGAGGGGGTGGCTGCAGGTTACAGGTGGGTTTAAAGACTCTTTGATTTGTAATTTGTTAAAGAAATGAAGCTTTGTCTAAAGACTAGGAATGTTTTAAGATAAGGAGGTCTGTTAATCAAAGCCACCGGCCACATACCCTGACTCAAGTGATCTGTTAAGTAAATTGAGGACCTGCAGGTTTGGTTTAAGCTTTGTCTTGCATAGCCTTAGGCCTGTTGATGAGTTGCAAAGGATATCTCCAAGAAGGGAGGGGGGCACTGACCTTGCTTCTCCTGGCCAGCAGCTTTAGGGTATTTCTGGGGTCCCCTTGGCTGAGAGGGGGTCCAGTCAGTCAGCTGGGGGGCTTAAGATTTTTAGTTCACAGGGGTGAAGGAGAAGGCAAGAATGGCCCCCAGGTTTGGAGCAGGTGGATACATGGTACAGCCATTCTCTGAGATAAGAGGTGGCCCTGGGAGGTAGGATGAGGGTTAAGTTCTAAGCCCTGAGTTGGATGTGCCTGAGGCATGAATGGGGATGGCCTGGAGCAGCTGAGTATTTGGGACCAGGTGCAAAAGAAAGGTCTGGGCTGGAGGTAAAAGTCTGGGAGTCCTTCTCACAGAGAAGGAAATTGAAGCTTTGGGATGAGTGAGCTCTCCAGGGAGAGGGTGGAGTGAGAAGAGAAGTTCTTGGGTGGCACCATGAGGGGAAACCCAGGTAAAGGCTGGCTGGGCTGTGCGTGGAAGAGGTTAGGCTGAGACAGGGAGGGAGGTAGGAAGGAGTGTTTCACATCAGAGAGATGGGCAGCTGTGCCAACTGCTGCAGAGCGGCCAAGTGCCACGTGGGCAGCGGCTGCTGGGCTCAGGGCCTGGCGGGTGCTGCGGATGCAACTCAGACCAGTCCTGGGGAGGGATGGGGGTGGACAGCAGACGGCAGTGTGTTGCGGAAGGGGTGGAGATGGTGAGAGTCAGAGGGTGTAGATGTTACTCCTGAGACGGGGAGACTTGAGTGTGTGGAAATATTGGAAGGAGGGAGCCGGCAGGGTACAAAGAGGTGTGGGAGAGAGAGGGGGTGGTGAAATCTGGACCACGGTGAGGGATTACTGGTGAACATATTCATTTGAAAAGTGTTTTGTGGGTTGAGCGTGGTGGCTCACACCTGTAATCCTAGCACTTTGGGAGGCGGAGGTGGGAGGATCGCTTGAGACCAGGAGTTCAACACCAGCCTGAGCAAGAGCGAGACCCCGTCTCCACAAAAAATAGAAAATTAACCAGGCATGGTGGTGCGCGCCTGTCGTCCTGGCTACTCGGGAGGCTGAGGCAGGAGGATCTCTGGAGCCCAGGAGTTTGAGGCCCAGGCCACAGAGTGAGACCCTGTCTCAAATTAAAAAAAAAAACAAAAAACGCTTCGTGAACATCCACTGGGTTCTTGACTCTGCTCTGCTCTGGCTATCACAGGCTGTCAGGGAGGGGGCTTCAGGCAAGCCCTGAGCAGAGCAACAATCTTAAGGGAAACCTCAGTGACCCACAATCAGAACACATTCCCCCGTGCCCCCACCAATGCTCTGTCCTTCTCTTTGAGCTCAGCTTAGGAGTTTCCCAGCCTAGGTCTAGACCCCAAGGACAGGATCAGAGCTGGGAACCGAGGAAGATATGAGGGCTTGTCCTGGGGACTCAGACTGGGTTGGGACCTTACTGTGGTTGGTGTTGGGGGGCAGTGTGTGTGTTGTACCTGGACTGAGGAGTCCCTTTGTGACTGTCATTTGAGTTTATTCTGTGGCTCAGACAGCCTGTGGCCACAATTAGGAGTCTATCTGTGGCTAGGACATTTTTTTCCCTTTGTGCAACGCTAACTGCCCATAAGGGATTTAAAACCACAATCCTCACCTTACACCAACCTGCTCACCGCAGAGGGAGTGTCTCTTTTGTGACTGCACTTATCAAATAATATTGCAGCTCCTCATTGCTGGTTGTCCGACTCTTCCCCTACATTGAGTTCCTTGAGTGCAGAGACTATGTCCTGTTCTTTGGGTCCCTGGGCCCTGGCTTGGGATGGGTGCCCGGGAGATGTTTATGGTTGCTGACTGTGCGGGACATTCAGGTTGGAGGAGCTTGTTCTGGTCCTGATCCTCCACACCTCTGGCTTTGCCTGAATCTTACATCCCAGTAGACCTGGGCTCCTGCCTGCCAGGGCCATCTCCGAGTCTGGGACTGGTCTCTGCTTGGTGGACACCTCCCAGCCTCCCTTGGTTGTTATTGCACACTGAAACCTGAGATGCCCTGGGGTGGAAGCTGGACTCTCCCTGAGGATTCCTGGCCCTGGGGGTTCATGAATTGGTTCTCTACTCCCTGAACATGGGGCCAGGAAAGGGCCTCACCTGTTCCCTTGGCAAGGCAGGCTCGGTGAGGGGGCTGCAGGGACACCCCTTTGGTTGATTAGCTTGGGAGTCAGGGAAGGTCAGGGATGGACAATCCATTTCCTTTATAGGTAAATTAGAAGCCCAGAGGTGGGCAATGACTCGCCCAAGGCTCCCCTGAGAGTCTCCCCGCCACCCCCCACGCCTGCTGCAACTGGTCCTTTACGCACCCTCTCCCACCTCTTTGCTGTTTGTGTTTTTCAAGGGGATTTTTTTCTAATATGAAGCTGATAGAAAGCAACCAAAGAGATGCTGAGCAGATGGGCTGAATGAGAGCCCAGTTCCCAGCCAGAGCTCCAACTGGATGGTGCAGAGTGGGCTGGGAGAGGGGCTTGGGGCTGCCTCTGTGGGAATGGTGGGGATTGCTTCCAGGCCCACATTTTTCATGAATCTGGTTTTCATGCCCAAATGGATCAACAGGCATTTAGGGAGCGCTGACTGTGTGCCCAGAATTGTGCTAGGTCCCATGGGGTCATACTGAAGCTGCAGTCCTCCACCCTCAAAGAGCCTGCTGTCTACAGGGGGCCTTGGCTGAGCAGAAGAAACCATATGGCTCAGCATGTGACAAGGCTTAGATGTGCTGTGTGGCTTCTCAGTGGAGTGGAGAGGAGTGGGGAAGGCTGTGTGGGGAGGCAGGGTGGGGGAGTCACAAGGGGCCCTCATGGCAAGCATGGGGGTTGGGCTGACCCCTGGGACCACAGACAACAAGCTTTCCAGGCCTCTTGAATTCAGGAAAGGGTTGACCCTGCAGATTCTCTTGAAGCTCACGGTAAGTGCACAGGGCATTTCATTGAAGTTGACTCTGCTGGGACTTGATCTGACCTTGATCGGAACTGCCAGACCTGTCCCTGGAGTCCCACCAGGCCCTGCTCTGGCTCAGACAGCTGGGATGTGACCATTGCTCAGCCTTCTCCATCCCTCTTTTTGTGAGTCTGAAGGTAGCCCCGTCTCAGACCCTCTTTCCAGAAGAGGGTAACAGAGGCGTGGGTTCCCACTGTACGGATGAGCAGAAAGCCATGGTCCTGCATCTCTCCTTTAGCGTGTTGCTCTTCAAGACCAACAAATGCCCCTGAAACCCTCCGAGGTAGCTGAGGCAGGTGTGCAAGCTTCCTGTGCCAGGAAAGAGAGTGGACACCAGGGGAGCCTTCTCCTTTCTCCCTCTTCATCCCTTTGGGCAGAGCTGGCCTGGGTCTCCTCCTGGCCTCTGTTCCAGTTGTAGCACTACCCCAGGGCTGGTTCTAGCTCTTCTCTTTGCTCCTGGTTCCTGTCTCCTTTCTTCTGTCAGGGCTGGACAGGGAGCCCCTCTGTCGGGGTTGAGTGGGGGGTGTCAGGCCCCTTTGGATCTACCAATTTTATATGGAGGAGGGAGGAGGCTTCTGTGGGAAGGATGTTGGAGCCTTCTGGGGCCCGAGGACATCAGCAGGGAGGCTTGGTTTCCCCCTCTTCCACAAAACGCTGTAGGGGGACAGGACAGGACAGGTGTTTGTTCCCCCCACTACCACTGCTGGAGGGAGGTTCAGTGGTGCTCTTTTCGAGGCTCTGTGGGTCCTGGTGAGCCGTCTCTGGTCTCCACACAGACCCCATTCATGTTGCCTGCTCCAGATGTGGCTGGGAAACATAGCATCTCCTCAGGAGCCACTTCCCAGCAGCCCTTTGATTCCATCTAGGCCAGTGGATGGGGGAGCTCAAGGGCAGTGCACGTCTGATTTAAGGCAGACCTGAGGAAGGACTTATTTGGCTACTGAGGGTGGGGATGCTTCTGGGAGGCTGTAAGAACGTGGAGATGTCTGCATGTGCACCTACCTGCAGGAGCCCATCTCCTCATGTGTGCACGCCTGCACATATGCATATTATCCCTGATTTTGGTCATGTTTTAAGGCTAACTAGCTTACATTTCTTGCAAATAACTCTAGGTGTAACTGGATTTTAGAAAATTTCCAGTCATAGAAATGCACAAATCTTAACCGTATACTTCTACTAATGGATTCACCCGTGCCACTCATACCCTGATCAAGATAGAGGACATTTCTGCCACCCCAGAAAGTTCCCCTGTGTCCCTACCTAGTCAATCCCAACCACCTCCTCCAGAAGCAACCAGTGTTCTGATTTTTTTAAAACCATAAATTAGTTTTGCCTGTTCCAGAACTTAATTTAAATGGAATCATGTAGCATATACTCCAGTGTGTCCAGCTTAGTGAGATTTACCCATGCTGCTGAATGAATCAGTAGTTTGTTCCTTTTTATTGCTGAGTAATAATAGTCTATTATATGAGCATACCACAATTTGTTTATTTTCCTGTTGAGAGATATTTGGGTTGTTTCCAGTTTTTGGCTATAATGAATAGTCAAATGCTGTGAATATTCTGGTGTAAGTTTTGTGTTTTTTTTTTTGTTTGGACATTTGTTTTCATTTCTCTTAGGTAAATATCTGGGAGTAGAATTGCTGGGTCAAATTAGTATGCGACTGTTTAACTTTTATGAAACTGCCACACTATTTGCCAAATGGTTGCGCCATTTTACATTCCCACCAGCGATGTCATTAGCGTTCTGGCTGCTCTGCATCCTCGTCAATATTTGTCATTGTCAGTCTTTTTAATTTTACCCACTTGAGTGGTATCTCATTGTGGTTTTAGTCAGTGTGTTTCTGATGACTGATGATGTCGGACACTTTTTCATATGCTTATTGACTGTTCTTATTTGTTTTACCCTTCCTTGCCCTTCAAAGTTGGGCTGTCTTCTTGTAGGAATTCTTGACGTATTCTGGATATATAAGTTCATTGCTTAACAGCGCCTTTGATGAGCAGAAGTCTTAATTCTGACAAAGTCTAATTTATGGATTTTTTTCCCTTTATGTCTATAGCTTCATGTATCCTAAGATCTTTGCTTACCCCAGCTCAAAAAGATTCTCTTCCATGTTTTCTTTTAGAAGCTTTATAGTTTTAGCTGTAGGTCTTAAGATACATCTCAATTTAATTTAATAATGTATGGCATGATGTAGGGGTCTAGGTCCATTTATTCCCATATGGATATCCAGTTGTTGCAGTACTATTTGATGAAAAGACTTTGTTTTCACCATTGAATTGCTTTGGTTCCATAGTCAAAAATCCAGCGGCTATATGAGTGCACCCATGTATTTGTGTATTCGTGTGGTATCTGTACCAGCATGGTGTTTCTCTAGATTAGGGATAGAAAATATGTGACATCTGTGTCATCACACCACCCTTCTGCCCCTGTGGCAGATATTAGTAATTGATCGTGGCATTCTTTCCCAAGAGCTTAGATGTGGTCTCAGAATCCTGTCCAAGAAAGCACTGCAGGCAGCCACTGACAGTCATTTGGAGTTGTTGCTTGAGATAAATTACTTCTGGCATCTCTGATTGAAGTTGTCACAAGAGATTGAGTTATTTGTTAGAGGTCCCATAGTGGGTGAGTGGCAGAGCCAGGATTTGGACTCAGGTCTGTCTCTGTGGCTCCGAGGCCTGTGCTGTCTTAACCACGACTCCAAACTGCTTTGCATGAATCATTTGAGCAAGTCACTTGATCTCCCTGACCTCCAATCTCTTTACGCCTCTAACAGGGACAGTGGCCAGTGGGTGTGAGCAGTAACAAGGTAATCCACAAAGTAGCTAGTGGAGTGCCTGACACATAGTAGGTGCTCAGTGATTGCCTGTGATGATGGTGATGATGATTTAGATGCCATCTTGCCCTTGAGAAACACACAGTCGTGGTTTCTCTCTAGGGCAGCCATCTCCAACCTTTTTGGCACCAGGGACCATTTTCATGGAAGATAATTTTTCCATGGACTTGGGGGGGGGATGGTTTTGGGATGATTCAAGCGCATTACATTTATTGTGCACTTTATTATTATTACATTGTAATATATAATGAAATAATTATACAACTCACCATAAGTTGGGGACCCCTGCTCTAGGGAACCCAGAGCCACCAGCTCATGTGAGTCCCTTGCCTATTCCCATGTATCTTTGGGCCCCTGGCCTTCCGAGCTGGAGGCCCCAGAGGGGAGCCCTGCTTCCTAGAAATTGCTAATGGAGCCCAAGCCACCAGCCTTGGCCTAGGCATCTAGGCCAGCTGGGCCTTGTTCCTTTTCCGTGTGGGAGGAACAGGCTAGCTGGGCCCCCAGATGCTCTCTCTGGGAACCTTCCCCTCACCAGTGATTTTCCAATCCATCTCCCTTTCCTCGGACTGGCCACATGATCTCCTGTGCCATGGAGTCTAACCCAGTTCCCTTAACCTGGTGGTCCCAGATCGCTTTGAGGTTCTTTCTCAAAAAGTGCAAGCAATGTAGAGTAGTAGTTAAGAACACAATTTCTGGAGCCAGACTGCCTGGGTTTAAGGCTTCCCACTTCTTAGCTATATAACTTCTCTGTGCCTCAGTTTCCTCATTTGTAGAATAGGGGTAATAAGAGTACCTGCCTCATGTGGTTGTATGATTAATTGAGATAATATACATTTATCGCTTAGAACAGAGGTATGTAGCACGTGCTCCATAAATATTAGTCATTATTATTCCTCTAAAAATACTTTGTTTATGCAATATGCAGACAACAGCAATGCTTAGACAGAAAGTCTGGAAGGAAGTACCCCAGTTTTTCTGTTGTTAATATAGTTTATCCTCAGGACTCCTGATTTCTGCCCTGCCGGGTGCCCACAGCTGAGGGGCCTGTCTGTGTGGAATGAACAGGAATTGCAATTTCCCTTTGTGTGAGTAGCCCTATGAGAGCCTGTGTATCAGAACCCTGTCTGATAAATAGGGATGCCAGTGAGGGGATTGGTAAAGGGCCAAACACAAGGATCCAGCCCAGCAAACTAAGACAGACCTGGAGAAGGGGCATCTTCCTGGATTGTGCTTCCAACAACTTGTGTCCCGAGTCAGGCTGCCCTGACCTCAACAGGGGTCACAGCTGGTCCCCACGGTGACGGGAAGGACCTGCAAGGCCAGCATCCTCATAAAGGTTTTTGGGATTGGACTGAGTAGAGACTTGGATAATTCGGGGCTATGGAGAGTCCCCGAGGTTGGCCTTGGAATGCATTTTATGATTTGTTTGTCCTTTTCCTTCCTAATTCCTTTTGCCTGCAGCCCATATTAAAATAAGCCTGTATTTCTGGGGCAGATGCTGACCTTGTGGGGAATACTGGAAGACAGGGGCAGGGCCTAAAACCAAGAACGCAGGGTGCAGCTGCCCTTTCGGCCTGAGTGCCCCGTTGTCTGGGGGTCTGGGCTGACTGGCGAGGGTGCTCACTTGCCAGGCTCTCCCCGGGCCTCTCCCTTTTTCTTATGGTGCTTTCCCCTTCTTTCTGCCTGTCGGTCAAGGCTTGGCTCTGGCCCACCTCATTTGCGTTCAGGGCGTCTCCCCAGGATGCTCCCAGATGCCCTGGCCTTGGTTGTGCCCTTGTGTTTGGAGGCCTGACCAGCCATCCCAGCCTAGAACTTAGCACTTGGTTCCACGACATCCCTGCTTTTTCCGGTCCTGCCTCCCTGACAGATTGTGCTGGGCCTGGGGACAGAGCCCTGGTCCTAATCCTGAGATTTAGTAACCAACTGTGTGACATTGTTCAGTTCCTCTAATCTATGAACCTCAGATTCTTCATTTGTAGAACTGAGTTTACCCCATAGGTTTGCTGTGAGGATTAAAGGAGGAAGTGGTTGGTCAGGGGCTTCATAAAATGCCAGGCACCATACTGGTGGCATATGTAGGTACATAATGGACACTAGTGGTTGTTATCATGGTCAATAAGCTGAACGCTTATAGGGTGGTTTCACTGATAATCCTACTCTTCTCTTCTGGCTGCTGGCCTTCTCTTCTCCCTGGGTGTCTCTACTGTGTGTGCCTCTTTTTTGTTTTTTTCTTCTTCTTATTTTTTTTTTCTAAATAGAGACAGGGTCTCACTCTTGCTCAGGCTGGTCTCGAACTCCTGAGCTTAAGGGATCCTTGCGCCTCAGCCTCCCAGAGTGCTAGGATTACAGGCATGAGCCACCGTGCCCAGCCCTCTGTGTGCCTCTTATAAAGACACTTATCATCGGATTTAGAGACCACCTGGGTAATCCAGGATGATCTCATCTCAGGATCCTTATCTTAATTATAAAAATCTGTTATCTCAGTCTGTTTGTGCTACTGTATCAAAATCTAGGGACTGGGTAATTTATAAACAACAGAAATTTATTTCTCACAGTTCTGAAGGCTGGGAAATACAAGATCGAGGTGCTGGCAGCTTTGGTGTGTGGTGAGGGCTCAATCTCTGTCTCTAAGGCGGCACCTTCTTGCTGTGTCCTCACATGGTGGGAGGTGTAAGGGCAAAAGGGCCTCGCTAGTTCCCTCCAGCCCTTTTATGAGGACTTTAATCCCGTTCGCAAGCGTGGAGCTCATGGCCTAATCGCCTCCCAAAGGCTTCCTCCTTCTAATACCTTCACCTTGGGGTTTAAGTTCCAACATATGAATTTGAGGGGGTTACATACATTAAAACCATAGAATTTGTAAAGATACTTTTTTCCAAATAAGGTTGCCTGTCACAGGTTCCTGGACATGCACCTATCTTTTTGGGGTCCACCACTACAGGGTTTGGGCTCCCCTCTCCCAAGAGCTCCTTGTGGGAGCTTGGTGAAGCCCAAAGCTCTGCCAGCACCTGCTCCCCTTTGTGTAGGTAGATGTCATTCAGGTGTGACTTCCAGGGTGCAGGTGTGGGGGCAGGGTGTTGCAGGGCTGGGAGAGACTGGCCCATTGTAGCTCCAGCTCACAGAGGGGGCGTAGAGCACGACCCTCCCATCCTTGCTGCCGTGGGACCTGGTGCACAAGGGGTCCACAGTAGGTACTTCATACACACTTACTAGTTGGTGCTTAATAAATACTCACAATAGGTGATTGAGGAATCCTCATTGATTGATCCAGCATTAAGAATGTGGTGATGAATTTAAAAAGCCCAGTATTATAAGATTTTTTGGCAAGTAACCAGCAAAAAACACCCCGACTATTTTTATAAAATGATATATGCTTACTATTAAAAGTTTAAGCAATTCTAAAGTACAAAGAAGTTAAAAAAATGAATAATGCCCTAATAATAATTCTACCATTCAGAAATATCCATTCTTACCATTTGCTAAGTATCCAGACATCTTGGCATCATACACAAAGACAGGCATACATAAATGAGATCACACTGTTTGTTCTCCTTTGTAATAAAAAGAATTAAATTCAATTTTCCTTGCATTTAACCAATGAAGAAAAAAACCCAAGTCGCTCAGAAATTGCTGAAGTTTAGAGAAATGTTTTCTCTCTGTAAGAGATACTAATTTCTGTAAGAGTTCTCTAAAGATGAGGAAAAAGATTATTATCAAAAGAACCAAACTTCTAGGGTAGAGATATTAATTTTATAAAAAATAAATTATTTCAACTTTATATTATAGTGTTTGGCTCCCTGCTTTGAATATGAGAACCAGGTGATTTTGGAGGAGAGCTGGTACATCCTGTGAACTTGGAGAGCGTGCTTCTTTTGAGAAGAAGCGCTGCTCTCAGAACAAGAGGCTGGGTTAGCAGGGTATGTACCTCCTGCTACGTGCGTGGGGGGAGTGTTCCAGAGCCCGGGCTCAGTTACATGTGGGAATCGAGCTGAGCCCATCTTGGGAGTGAATTGGGTTTGTTAGCAGAGGACATGGGCTGAGCTGATTTGATTTGGCAGCAGGACTGAGAAGTTTCTGAAGTGTCAGATGTTAATATGATGGCTGATTGGCTCTAAATGGGAAGCTAGACGTGGGGGGTGGATGGCTGGGTGGCATCACCTACTGTAGAGGAGGAAAAGAAGAGGAATTTGGGAAAAAGGAAATAGCGGGGGAAAGAAGAAGAGGTGAGGAGAGGGAAGGAGGGAAAGAAGGTGGAAGAGAAGCCAGTGGTTGGAGAGAAAGAGAGGGGATGACAGAGGTGAGGCAGAGGAGCTCGGTTTGCTTCATCGAGGATCACACACTGGTAGGCCTGGGCCAAATTTGTCCCACGTATGCTTTGTTTGGCTAAACGATGTTCATAAATTCATTTCAATACTATCTGGGGAGATGTGCCCTCTCCAATCCTATTTTGTTTATATCCTCCCTGGCCCTTAAAGGCCTCTGGGTTTGAGACTTCTGCCAAGTGACGGTGGCTCTTTCTTCAGGTCTTTCTTCTAGGGGCTAGTCCTGGTGGGTGGCCCAGGCTCCGAAGAGACCAGAATTGCCTCTCATTCCAGAGAGGCCATGGGGATCAGGATAATTCTAGAATCAGCTTAGATCCCCTCGTGGCACCCTGACCTCATCCCACTGTGGAAGTCCAGATGGGGTTCGGGACCATATTTGAGTGCCCCTTTGGGTGGTCGTGCTTTGGTCAGGAGAGCTGGGCCATGGGAGACAGGAGGCAGGAGCTGTGGCTTATTTCTGCGTGGCCTCCTGCTTGGTGACTCTCGGTTGAACTGGGAAGATCAGGTCTCTATTCTTTGTGGGTATAATGGCTGTGAGGAGGCAAGAACCACAGAAACAACCCTCTACAACTGACACAGGATGGGCCACGACCTCAGCTGAGTGGTGCAGTGGTCCCTACCTGGGTGTTGAGGCAAGGGAGGCCAGGGCAAGCTTAAAAAGCCAAGAAGTCTTTGGGTGATGCTTTTCTTGTCATTTCTCCAAGAGGGGATTGGTTCTGGAGTCTGGGGGTCTCTCAAACACCAGAATAGTAAAGCAGAAAGCAGGTCGGATATCATGGTCAGATCTGGGGAGCAGGAAGGTGGGTCTGCAAAGACTGGGAAGGGTCTAGTAAGTGTTAGGGCTGGGCCAGGATTAGGAACCTTGCCAACAGGAGAGCAAGGCTGAGCCCAGCATTCAGAGCCCAGAGGTACCTGAGGTTAGTGCTGTCAGCTGAAGCGAGAGCCAGGAAGCCCAGGCCATCAGTCCAGCTTGACTCGGTGTAGACAGTCCTACCTGTATGGGCAGTGCCCCAAGCCCTGTTTGCATGGTGTGGTCCTCTACAAGCCATCTGGGCAGCCTTTCTCTTTGCTGCATGAGTGCTGGGCCCAGTGGACACTTGGTTTCCTGAGGAGCAGCTCAGAGCTTCAAGGCACTTATCAAAATAAAGCTCCCCCCAGACTGTGAATATATGCCACAGGGCATTTCAGTTTTGACAAGTGGGGCCAGGTTGCCAATTCACAGGCATGGAACCAGAGCACTGCAGTTCCTCCCTCCCCACAAAGCCAGATTGGATTTGTAGCTGTCAGGAGGTCTCTATTAGTTTCTTATGGCTGCTGTAACAAATGCCCACAAACTTAGAGACTTTAGACAACACAAATTTATCATCTCATAGTTCTGGAGGTCACAAGTCTGAAAAGCATCTCTCTGGGCTAAAATCAAGGCGCTGGCAGTGCTGCATTCCCTCTGGAGGCTCTAAGGGAGAATCCGTTCTCTTGACTTTTCCAGCTTCTAGAGGCCACCTGTATTCCTTGGCTTCTGGCCCCATTCCTGCATCTTCACAGCCAGCAACACTGGGACAAGTCCTTCTCATGCTGCTGTCTCTCTGCTTCTCTCTCTTCTATCTCCTTCTATTAATAATTATAGAGACACTTTTGATTTGGGCTGACCTAGGTAAAACAGGCTACTCTTCCCATCTTACGGTCAGCTGATTGGCAACCTTAATTCTATCTGCAACCTTAATTCCCCCTTGCTGTGTAACCTTACCTATTCACAGGATCTGGGAATTAGGACAAGGGTATCTTGTATGTGTGTGTGAGCATTACTCAGCCTATCACATGGAGGCACCTTCACGGTTCAATGGGAGAGGTTGGGTTTTATTCAGACCTGGGTTCCTCATCTGTAAAATGGGGATCTTTACCTGCTTTCTAGAGGAAGCGCTAGATGGCCACCACATAGTAGGTCTTCTTTCTATGGGATTCCATGGTTCTATGACTGATTCTCTACCTGCCTGATTTTGTTGCTTTGTGAGCCGGTGATTGATCATATAATGTTAGGTGTCCTCACCCTGACGACATCTCACAACTGTGGGATTTGAAGGGTAGGTATGTTGTATGTCCCTAAGCTTTTCCACAGAGAAAGGAAGGCCACACAACACTCACATTGTAAATCTAGAGCTGAGATATGACCTTGATTTTGTTATCTTCAGTCAGCAACTTGCTGATCCCTTATCCAGGCAGAAAGGTAACCATTCCTTGAGGGGGGGACATATGCAAGCTTTGCCCAGCTCTGATTTGGACTTGTCCAATCTTTTCTTGAAAGGTGTCATTGTCTGCTTCCAATCACACATTGTCGTCTTCCTCCCATCTAACCTGAATCTTTCTTGCTGCAAATTCAGCCTGCTGGCTCTCAGTTTGGTCAGCAAGGAAATAGCAAAGCTGCCCGTCAGGTTGATAAGGACACATAATTCCTAGATCTGCTTCTGTCCCGTTCTAATAATGCCATCACTTCTGTTCCGAGGACCAAGACCACCCTCTGTTTCTTCCCAGCAGAGTGGACCACAGGTCTGTGGCGGAGAGTGTGTGGGTCTGGGGCCATCCAGGGTGGAGGGGGGGAAGAGTGGGAAGGTGGGGGAGGGGAGGGAGGCACTTCATTATGCTCAGGCTAGTGTGCTCAGATAACCCTCCCCAGGTGATTTGCCTGGCGTGCAAAGTCCCCCTCCTGGTCCCCCAGGTCGGACAGCGTTGCCTGGCTACGGGGCAGTCAGTGAGGCTCCAGCAGGGAGAGTAAACAGGCACACATGTTTAAAATCCAATATCACTGGCGGGCAAACACTGTGGCAGGGCCTTCCAGCTCACCGATAATCTCTAGTTCTCTGTGCTCAATGTGTGCAGGGGGTGGGGGGGGGTGGGGGCTGCACCCAGGCCCAGATGGTCCCTTCTGGGAATTGGGCATCAGCTGTCATGAGTGATGGGGAGGGGCAGGCCAGTCACAGCCTCTGCCCCATGAGGACTGTCACCCTGATCACTCTGAGCAGACTCCCGAGGGATCCTGGGGATGGCCTGGACTCTGTGGCTGGATGGAGCTTCAAGGGCAGGGGGCTATGGAGGAGCTTGCCCAGGTTTCTGTCTGCCTTGGACTGCAAAGAGATGGTTGTGGGGGGGACAGGGCCCATGAAGGGTATGCATGGGGACCCCAGCACAGGCGATGAGTGAGGGCTGGAATCCGGCAACTCACTCTTCAAGTGAGGAGCAGCATCTGTCCAGAGGAAGACAGATTCCACCTGGAGGGGTGCCTTTTTCTAATTCACACAAAGGCACTTCATAGGCTAGCCTTGGTCCTGCTAAAGGGAAACTCTTTAAGTCAGCTGAATCCCAAAGATGGAATGTGGGATGCTGCTTGTTCCCAGGCAGCTTCATTTCCTCCTGAGGTAGAGCAGGGGTCCTAGCAGCTGGTAGGCAAATGGGGGAGGCTGGCAGACCCACTCCATCTATAGGGAGGGAAGTAGGCCAGCCTCCTCTTAGCTGGAGGTACACACATGGCTGCTTGAGGCATCTCCCAGGGTACTTGGTGGGATGGTGTCCTAGTAAAGTCACCCCTGGCAGGGATCATTTGACAGCAGCATGGGTGGTCTAGAGCAGGTGAGGTCAATGATTGTTTTCCCCGTGTGTGCTTCACGCTTGCACCTCTTCCACTGCTCAGGCCTCTTCCTTTCCTGTACTCCATAGCTTCCTTCCTCCTTTCCAAATCTCCAAATCCCCTCACTTAAAGACACAGCGTGGGTGCCACCTCCCCTATGAAGCCTTCTCTGAACTTCTCTAGCAGGAGTTTGTGTTGCTTGCTGTCCTGCACAGGAGCACCTTACACACGGGAGTGCTATAGTGAAACCCTTCATTCACTTTGCAAGTATTTATTGAATGCCTACTGTGGATTAGGATCTGCTTTAAGGCCTTATGATTTGGCAGTGAACATGGCAGACACAATTCCTGCCTTCCAGTGAAGGAGATGGACTGTAAGTCAGAAAATAGTCAAACAGCTGCAGCTTCTGATAGGTGCTTTGACAGAGAGACAAACATGGTGTTTGGTGGTCATGATTTCAAGGGTGCTATTAGAGAATATTGGTGTTTAGGGGAGGGAGAAATGGCTTTCCATGGGTGCCAGGGAAGAGCCCTGAAGGAGGTGACATTAAGCTGAGCCCTGAAGGCTGAGAAGGAATGGCGTTGTGAAGGCCAGGGGTGCATCTGCACACAGGAAATGACAAGTGCAAAGGCCCTGAGGCAGGAAGGAGCATGCACCTTTGAGGAGCAGACAGGAGGCCCATGTGCTGCAGTAGCATGAACGAGGGGAGGCTGCAGAGGGATAGAACATGCCAGGCTTGTGGACCTCGGGAGGGAGTTTGGATTTTAATCAGCAAAGTGATGTGATTTACATCTGGCTGCCACATAGAGAATGGATTGTAGATCAGCAAAAGTAGAAGGAGGGAGATCAGTTAGGAGGCTATTGCTGGAGTCTGGGCAAAAAGTGGAGGGGCTTGGACCTGGGGGCATGGATGGTGAAGATGGCGAGAAATGGATGGATTCAGGTGATGCTGAGGCCGGGCAGTGGGAAGGGCTGTGGACTGGCTGTGGGAAGTGAGAGAGGGGGAAATCTAGATGTTTAGTTTTCCTAAATGGGATTTGAACAATGAGCAGGTTTTGGTCCCATTTTTCTGAGATGCAGATGTCTGGGGAGGGGAAGGACCAGGGAGAACACACAAGCTTGAGCTACTCATGAGACAGCTGAGGGGAAAAATCAAATATGCATTTGGAGATGCTAATTTGGAGCTCCAAGAGAGGTCACTGTTGGAGAAGTTCATGTGGGGGTGTCAGTGTAGAGATGGCATTAAATCCTTGGGAGTGGATGGGCAGCTTGGGAGGATAGTGCAGGCAGGGTGAGAGGAGGGCCAGGCTGAGCCTTGGGGATCCCTGCCATTTAGAGGTCACACAGAGGAGGAGGTGCCTGCAAGGAGGGCTGAAGTGGAACTAGGAGAGCTGGGCTGTCACGAAAGCCCAGAGGCGAGAACGCTGCAAGAAGGAGGGAGTGGCGCCGAGAGGTGAAGATGAGGGCGAAAGTTCTTGTTGGATTTGGCAGCGTGGAGGCCATTTGGTGACCTTGACAAGCACAGTGTCAGGGGAGCTGTGGGGCCAGATTGATCAGCTGATGGAGGCAGGAAGACCCTGTTGCTTAAGGTGTGTAGAAGTCCACAGAGCTGACCAAGCCCTCAGAAGACTGAGACTCCATCTGCTCTAGCTGGAGCGCAGAGACGGTCTCCCATGTTCAAGGCCAGGTTATCGCCCTCGTATCTTAGACCCCATGACTGCCTGCTCCATGAAGGCAGTGGGCTCTTTCACAATATGGGTATGATATTTCCTGGAGGCAGCCCAGGTCCACACTGCCTGACAGTTCCCGGCAAGGGTAGTCGTGAGGGTGGGTGCCCAGCCTGTGCCTCGCCTCGCAGGTTCAGCCCAAATCACCCATGCTCCTCCCTTCTCCAGTGGACATGTCCCATCTTCCGGGCCTGGGAGAGCAGGGTCATGACAGCAGACTGATCACTCCCAGGGCTCCAGCTCACCCTTCCCTCTGAATAGCTGTGTGGCCAAAGGACCTCCCAATTTAGTGAAAACGGGGTAGTGCCTTAGGGACAAGGCATACCACCTGCCCTTTAGGGAGCGAAGAGGATCCAGGAAGCGTGTCTGGGACTGTAAGAGGCCAACGCTGTCTGTAGAGGGACCTGCTTTGCAATCAACTGCCTCAGCCTTATCCATCCACGTCCCTGGGAGGTGACTTGGAGCTCCAGTTGCCCCAGCTGTGGGTCTGGACCTTCCATATGCCTCACCAGGCCCCCTTGTGGCCAATACCCTCAATGCCAGATGGTAGCCCATGGCTGGGGCTGGGGCTGGGGCTGAGAGGTCTGGGGAGGGGTGACAAGCCCACCAGCTGCCCACTATGCCAGCTGGGGAGACCCAGGGGGTCAGGCTGCTAGGAACGGGGGCCCCACCACTGTGTCGGCTGCCAGCCTTGCCCCTCAGGGGCCTCAGGAGACCTCCTTAGGCCAGGCCTAAGTGGGGTCCACGCAGCATCCTCACTCAGAGTGAGGGCTTCTGCTGCTTGGTCCTATGTTCCCTGCTTCGCAGGCTCAGCTGCTGTGTCAGTCTCGTCCAGCCTACAGCTTCAGGCCGGGGCCTGGGAGGCGGCACCAGCCCTTGGAGCCAGGCGCCGGCCCCACTTCAAACTCATGCAGTGGAAGCACCGATCTCTTTTGGTAGGAAAGGAATTGGCTTGTGAGAAGAAGGCTGAGGTCTCTAACTTTGTCCTCCTTCACTCTGCTTGCCTCCTCTGTGGTCTGTGTGCTTTCGAGTGGGGGACCACTGGGCAGGGAAATTAGACGCAGCGAGAGATGATGACTGTTTGTGGCAGAAGGGCGTGTGCAGCTGGTTATCGGTCTTTGCCTTTTGGGCCCATAAACTTCACCGAGGGCTAGGTGTGTGTGTTTGCGATGAGTATTTATTATGTGTGTGTGTGTGGGTGAACGTGAATGTTTTGGGTAGCTCTGTTGTATCATCTGTGTGTTTCGGGTGTCTGTTTGGAGTGGGTATCGCGGGACTCCGCGTTGGTGGGAATGTATTTGTAGCCGAATGAGTCCCCCAGCCAGGACAGCTGGACCTGGGAAGGGCACAGCCCAGGGTCCCTGCCCCAAACCTTGTTAGGGTCTCCATTTGCCCCAGCACCCCATTCATCAGCCCCAGCTGGCAAGAGGGGGCGGGGCAGTCGTGTTATTTGACATATGGCTTATGGGGAAGAGAGCTGTTTAGCATCAAAGTTCCCATGCGGTTGTACATGTATAATTAGGCTGTTGGAGCTTAGGGACTGACTGTTAGAATCACTCAGGACCGAAGCACTTATTTAGGTAATCATTAACTAGTAGATGGGGAAGGGACAGAACATGCAATTTGCAGACCTCCCCTTTCCTGCAGGTTAGCCTGAAATGAAGCTCCTGGCAAGTGAGGAGGTTGGAGCCCCTCAGCCTTCCTCCTGCCATCTCCCTCTGCTGAGGGGAAAGTTGGGGTCTTTTAGGGGCTGCCAGGGCTGAGTTGGGATGACTCATCTCTCAGGCACATCAGAAGCACGAGCCCCCAAAGTTACCCATTTCCCGTGACTTCTTTTCTGACATTTGTCCTTTGCTCAACCAAACCCAGTGGCACAAAAATATATATTGACTTATTCAGTTCTCTCTCTGGCACGTTTGATAAACACCTGCTATGTGCTAGGCAAGGGACTAGCTCCAGCGAAGTCCCAGTAATCTGTTGTTCCGGGTGGAGGAGGGTGTTAACAGGAAGAGCCCAGGTAATTGAGATTCTGGTGTAGCTAATCTCTAAACCTGCTTTTGCCACTTGCTAACAGTGCTGATGTGGGCATGGGGGGTGGGACACTTTGCTTTTCTTCTTTGCCCTGAAGCAGAGGGTGTGCACAGCTGGAGCATCTCCAAGGCAGGAGGGTGCTGGGACAGCAAAGCTCTGGGAAAGTTAACGGTGGCTGCTGGTGATAGGGCAACTAATGGTCTCTCTGGGGGACAACTGCAGCCCCTGTGAAGGAGAAAGGAGAGCAGCCAACTGCATATCCTATAATGAATGTGGAAACTGAAGCAGAGAGAAAGGAGAGGGAGGAAGGTTTGCTGGTATATGGTATATGTCTTGCTATATGGTACCTCTTGCTTTAGAAATGGTGTGAGTTTATATTTGACTCAGTCTTCCCCGAACAGTCCTGGGAGTGAGTTGGGCAGTGAGAATAGGATGCATCTTTATTTTGGAGATAAGTGAAGTGAGCTGTGGGTCCCAGCAGGCCCAGAACACCCTTCTCAGGGGTAGCTGAGTTCATGGTTCCCTAAGATGATGCTGGACTCTGTCCAGAGGGGTGGGGGAGATTGAAGGGGAGCTCGGGCAGGGGACAGCTTCTGAGATAAAGAAAGGGGAGCAGGGACTTCGGGGGAGGTCCACATCTGGTCTGTGATGAGTTCCCTCTGAATGGGCAAACCCACATGCTTCTTCAGCCTTTTTCCTCCCCCAGGCACAAGTCAAAACCAGGATTAGAGGAGGAGGAAATTGGCACCAGGGTCTGTAGTGCCTGGTTCTCAGCATTTGCTTGGTGGAGAGGGAGGTGGAGAGGCTTCTGTTGCCCTGGGTTCCAAGCTCAGAGTCCAGGCATGCAGGGCAGCATGGCTGCACTTTCCATTCTCAAAGAGCCAGCAGGAAAGTGGGCAGGAGGGAGGGGAAGACAGGAGGGAGAGGGGAAGGAAGTGTAGTAATGTGAGAGGGTGAGTAAGTTGGAAAGCGCCCTGGTTTGTGGAGGAACCTTGCCTGGGGAACAGAGACCACCTTGGAGGGAGGGAGGGAGCCATGCTTCTGACACAACCAGACACCCACCCACCAGGGCCCGTTAGGAGAGTACAAGCTGTGGAGCACATGGCGCTTTGTATTTTCCAGGGATGAGGAAGCTTGGAGGGTAGCAGAGATTTTCTGGGAGGCAGCACCACCCTTTGCTCCTACCCTGTCATCCTCAGGGGCTCTTTATTAACCATTCCTCAGGGAGAGACACAAGCAGAGACAACCAGGCCACAGGTACGGCCACTGGCGAGACCGACACCAAACTCGCCTCCTGCCCATTTTCCTGCCTCTGCACCTTTGCTTAGGCTGTTGCCTCTCCTAGAACGCGTAACCCTGCCATTCGCCCTGTTACAGACACCCAGTTTGTCTCAGATAACCTGATGAGATCTCCAGGGTTGTTTCTCTAATTCCCCCACTGTGTGGCTTAGACCTGAAGCTGAGCCCCACTTTGGGAGGAAGACTGGAAGTTTCAGGTCACAGACTGGATCAGAACCAGGAGCTCTGCCAACTGACACTGCCAAGCCTGGCCTGGAGAGTCTCCCTGGTGTAGATGCCCTGCACCTTAACCAGCACTGGGTGGCTAGGAAGCAGAAACCCCAGATGTTTCCTGGAAAATGGGACCAATTGCCCCAAGGCAGCCACGCTCTTACAGTGCCCCTTGCAAACACCCACAGGGTCACCTAGCTTCACTCATAATCACGGATAGCGTCCATCATCTGTTCTTCATCTTCATCCTGTTTGTAATTTAGGTTGGTATAGGGCTTTACAGTTTACAGAGTACTTCCTTGAACTCTTCTGGTTCTTGCATCCACCCAGGAAGAGAAGAATTATTTTTCCACTTCACAGATGAGAAACTTGAGGCTTAACGAGATAAATGGGCTGGGCACGTTGGCTGTAATCCCAGCACTTTGGGAGGCCAAAGTGGGAGGATCACTTGAGGCCAGGAGTTTGAGACCAGCCTGGGCAACATAGCGAGACCCGGTCTCTACAAAAAATACAAAAATTAGCTGGGCGTGGTGATGTGCACCTATAGTCCCAGCTACTAGGGAGGCTGAGGCAGGAGGAGGATCATTTGAGCTCAGGAGTTTGAGGTTGCAGTGAGCTATGATGACGCCGCTAGACTCCAGCCTGGGTGACAGTGTGAGACCCTGTCTCCAAAAGGAAAAAAAAAACCCCAAAAAAGATAAAGGAAGCACTCCCTTTAGCCAGCTGGTGAGACACAAACCTGAGTCTTGTGATTTCAAGTTCAGTGTTCTTTTCACTACTCCAAGAAATAATTACTGAGTATAAGTAATTACTGAGTATCTACTACTGTATTTCATTGTTTCTAAGACACTTTCCCCTCCCATCTTTTAACAACTCTGGAATCAGGATGCACCTGACAAGCAATAGCATGCCATAGTGTTTTTGCTTTCTTAGTGGTATATAAAGTAATGTGCACCTTACAATGGATGTCATTTTAGATTTGATGAAATCTGGCATGTGAACAACTCTGGTGTGTGTAGACCTGGTTTCTGCCTGCCGGAAGTTTACAGTTTAGAGAAAGATCAGGTAGTCTTAGCCATTAATGTAAAACAGAATATGATATCTACTGAAACCAAATCAAGTGCCATGGGAATTCTGGCTGAGGGGCTTCAGAAAGGCTTTAGGGAGGATGGATGGGATTCAGATTCTGAGCATCCTACCCTCCTGTACCAACTAGCTGATCTAAACGACACCCCAGAGCCCCACCCCGTTAGCGTGGAGGTTCACAACTTGGACCTGGGAGGCTGGCTGTGGGTTTGCATTGGTGATGCTGCCTGTTGATCTAGTTATTTAACTCTGAGCCTAGGTTTACTCAACTAAAAAGTGGGCATAAAATTGTGCCTGCCTCACAGGTGGTCATGAGGACTAGACAAGAGAACATACGTGAAATATTTAGTCAAGGGTCTGGCACATATAGTGAGAGCTCAAAAAATGTCAGCCCTTCCCTGCCCCCCAATCATGTAATTAATTCTATAAATTCAACAGATTTTGAGCTGACACACATCTGTTGGTCAGTTGCTGTTGCTATGTGTCAGGCATGTAAAAACGTTCACATTTGTCATTTCATTTCATCTTTGGGAATATTGGGGGGTAGGGATCATTATTCCAATTTCACAAATGAGGCTCGAGGTTGCACAGCTGGACAGCGGCTGGGCTGTGATTTGGATGCTGGTCTGACTCTCGGCCCAGCGTTCTTTTTACTGGATTGCAGCTGCTGGCGAAAAATCATAGGCGAGGAAGGAAACACTGTTGATCTGGTGGACTCGCTTCGGCCAGGGTATTTTATAATTGAATTATCACCGTTGGGCTGGTTTAAAAGGAAGAGAGGTCTCATTCAGAGGCTCAGGAGGCTAATTTGACAGAGGGGAAACGTGTGCAGACCTTAATCTCCTCTCCCCGTCTCCACCTCCAGGGGCCAACAGCCAGTTTTGCCTCACAAGAATGGCTGTTTGTCTCCCCAGCCCTCATTCCTTCTTCTGGGCTTGGCTGTCCTCCGGGCTCCCTCTCCTGGCCTGTGGGCCCTCCCCCCAGCCTGGAGAGACATCAGAATGTACCCGTGCTGCCACCTCTGCTCATGACCCTGCCCGGGGCTGTGGGCCTCCCCGTCCAGCCGGGAGTCCCCTTCCTGTCCTCTAAGTGTGACACAGACAAACATACTTACCTCCTCCCTCTACCTCTTCATCCTCCCCATCTCAAACCTCTTTCACCCAGAACACTTGGCTCTGCTATTGACAGGCAGTATGACCTTCAGCAGGCCGATTAACCTCTCTGAGGTTTAGTTACCACCCTCCGCCCCCAAGTGGATTATCACAAGGGTCAAGGGTCAAGTGGGAGGTGTTGTGAAGGAATCAGGGTCTGAATATTGATTCGTGCTCTATTATTGTGTATCTGTAGGTACAGACCTTGATTTCCTTTTAGCTCTGTGATCTTATCTACAAAATGAGAATAACTTCCTTTGGAAAGTCCTCCCTGACCCCCTTCCTTGCAGCACAGCCATGGCCCATTCCTCTGTGTGTCTGTGCAGGCGTTGGCTTACCTCTATTCCTGCTCCTCTTTTATTGGGTTGTAATTATTTGCTTCTATGATTGTCTTAGTCACTAGACTGAAGTCAGTTCCTTTATTCAATTATTCATTGAGGAAGTATTTGTTGAGTACCTATGTGCCAGGTGCTGAGGTTACAAATAAAATGGGGAAACAGACAGTTAAACAAGAAATTACAATGCAGTGAGAGATGTGATTTGATAGGGCATGTGTAGGGTGGGAGTACTGCCTGGGGGAGGGTGGAGACCAGGAAGGCTTCCTGGAGGAGGTGATCTCCAAGCTAAGGCCTAAAGAACAAGTAGGACTGAACCAAATAAAGTGGAGTGGGTAGGAGGAGAGGGAGTGAGGCTGATCTTTCCTGGGCCCTCAGCTCCCAGCCAGTGCCTGTGCCAGAGGAGATCAGTAAGTTCTCTATTTCTTTTCCTCCTGGCTACCTGTGAATGCATTCCTACACAGAGGCAGGAGCTTGGATCACAGGTTTCCTGGACCCTGGGATGCTGTGGCCAAGGGGGTTGCAGAAGTGTTCTGGATGTGGCATGTCTTTCCAGCCCAGGCCATGTTCCTGAGCAGGAATGGGCATGGCAGGGTGGGGTGGGGTGGGGGCTCTACCAAATGACTCATTGGCTCTGAGTAGGAATGGAGATGAGCCTGAAACAGGTGCCCCAGAGGGAGCAGGAAGGATGTTGAGGAGGCAGGAGGCTTATCCCGGGTCCATTTTCCAGGGGAAGCAGAGAAGGGCTCAGTAGGGACAGGGAGGCTCATGAGCTTGGCTGTATCACTTCTCCTAAGATGGCCTTTTACTTCAGAATTGTAACAGTTGGAAGGGACATTGCCAGCCTTCTCTGCAGCTAGGGTTCCCTCTAGCGCATGGTTCCTCCAAGTGAGGGAGGTGGCCCCGTTCACATCCTAGAATGCTGGCCCTTCCCCCCCTTCTGACCTCCAGGGTTGTTTCAAACCCCCGGGGATGGACCTATGCCAAGGCCTTTTCTGCTTGGCCTCAATTGAGCTGTGTCCTCCCTCAGCCCCTGGGGACATTTCCTGGCCTCTCTGTTCTCCCTTGGGAGGCTGGTGGGGTTTCTGGAGCTGGAGCAAGCGCAGAATGCGGCCAGGCTGGAGAGAGGAGATGGGCTGTGTGTCTGGCGGCAGGCTGGGCAGGAGCAGGGAGGAAGGATTGATGATCATCACAGTTGCCATTCACAGAGGGTATCTTGTGCCTTGCCTTGCACTGGACATGATATACATACTGCATCCTATTCTATAACCACCTTGCAAAGTGGGTTACATTTCTTCCATTGTACAGATATAGAAACTGAGCCTCAGAGGCTGAGTAACCAGCCCACACAACTGGTCAGCAGCAAAGCCCCGAGTTGGTAGCGTGCCTGCCGCACACTAGGTCTGGGGCTATTTCTGCCATACCACACTGCCTTGTTTTGAGGGATTTAAAAAGTCATTCCTTTCCTTCTGAGCTGGGGACATTGCTTTCCTCCCAAAGCTGGAACGGGACTGAGGCCTTGGATGGGCATGGAGTGTGACGTGTTTATTAGTGTTGGAAAGAGACTGGTGAGGCCCAGGGGAGCCCTGCGCTGAGCTCTGGGGCTGGCTCCTTCCTCCCCACACTTGTACTCCTAACAGCTCCGCGCCTCTGGGGCCCGAGCTATAGATGCAATTATGAGTCTCCCCAAGCCGTTTGCTTTATTTATTTTTAATTTTTCTTGTGGGATAGCCACAGGGCATGAGGACTGCTCTTTTTATTTAAAGCACATTGAAAATAAATTTTTAAAAAAGCCAAGAGTAATACAATTCAATGTATTAAAAAAAATCCAGGCTGTTGCTGAAAGAAAACAGTTTCCTGTGCTCCTGTACCCCTTCCCACAACCCCTACCCCCTAAGCAACCATTTACTCTTTTAGCTGTTTCTTCAAAACTTCTAGGCTCTGTGAGGTCTGCTAGAATGCCTCGGAAGATGCAGGCACTTACCTTTCTTTTACTTTGTTTTTACTTTTCTTGCGTACAATTCTTCCCAATTCACAGATGGGAAAATCGAGGCCCCAGCCAAATAGGGCCTAGCTTTGAGTCCCACAGCACACCAGGCACTGGGTCTCCCTCGGGCTTGGCACTGTCGCTGGCATCCTGTGCTGCAGTCCTGCCTTCTGTCCAGCCTCATGGGCCGGAGTGTTGAGAGCTCACTCAAGGCAGGGACAGAAGGGGAAGAATGCTTCTCACCCCTTTGTTTCCTAGTCCCAGCGGGTTTCCTCTCATAACCTGCTGGCATGGTGTCTCTTCCTTGGGAGGGACCCCTGGCCCTTATGACATATGATGTATGGCAGCTCCATCAGCCCTGTGCTCCCTAGAAAAACAGCAGCAGCAGAGAAAGGGTCAAAGGTCAGGGCTAGTAAATGTGGACTAACAGCTTCGGGCGGACACCCAAATCCTGCAGTTCCTTGTTTGATCTTAAGGAAGTTGTCCAACGTCAGCAGCAGCAGCAGCAGCTGCCACCGTTGTGGTAGCAGCAGCAGCTGCAGCGGTGCCAAGGCAGACAGGGCCCCCTGACTCACAGGGCACAGGCACTGGCGGAAGATGATGGATTTCTTAAAGAACCTTTTGGTGAGTGTCCTGGGGCTGTGGAGGAATTCCTGTCCAGGTCCTGCTGTCTGGAGGGGGTGGGAGGCAGAGCCCCTTCTCCTGTCACCTGGCAGGGAGCCCCTTGTGGCTGTCTGCCTGCCATGGATCATGGAAGCCACCTGTCACTCTCAGGGACAGAGGGGACTCTGTGTGGGGGACATGGGAGGGGAGGGGACAGAGTCAGGGGCCAGGCCTTTCCTCCCTGGCCTGGAGATTTGAGGTGGGTCCCAGCATGGGGCTGGAGAGAGCTAACCTGTGTGCTCCTCTGAGAAGGTTTCTTGGCTCCCTGCTAGGGCCTGAGGGGACCCATTGCCAGGTGAAGGCCATGCCACAGGTGGGAGTTTCCAGGGTGAGAGAGGGAGGGACTCTTCAGCTGGGCTTCCGCTTGGCTCAGACACTTGGAGCTGGCCAGGCCAGCCCTGTGGGTCCCTCTTCTTTGTGCTGTGGTCCCCTGTGGCCCTGGCAGGGGACTCTGTATCCTGTCAGTGTATGGCCAGTGTGAGACTCGGTGTGGTGGGTCCTGTCCTTTGCTGCCAAGCCAGATTGTCCCTAGAGGCTCTGTACACCCCCTCTTTCAGCTTTGCCAGGCCCTTTGTGCCCCTCCTGGTGAACATGGGCAGGGGGTGCCCAGATTTGGCCAGGTCAGGGCTGCTGGGCTCTTCCTCATTCTCGCCCTGCCTGCTGCTAGCAGGGGCTGTCTGTGTTCTTGCGCCTCCCCCCCTTGGCTGTGCCATCTTCTTTTTCTCTAGGGCAGATGTGGTGGCAGTTCAGGGATGAGTGTGGGGAGTGACAGGGCACTTGTTTGGGGGGGGGTTGGACCAAGGAGTCCCCCAATGTTGGGCTGTGTCACCACTGGCTCCAGGACTGGGCTGGGGGACTGGCGACCTTGTGACCAGACAGAAATGGCCTGGCCTGTCTGGACTGTGGCCGGGGGTGGGCAGAGGTGTATCAGGGTTTTCAGCTGGGGACTGACGTCATCTGATTTATCTTTCAAAAAGAGCAAGTGGCCGTGTATGGGAACTGATTAGAGAGGGGCAGGAGGGAGGCAGGGAGCCCGAGGAGGGGGCTGCTGCATGGCCCGGTTGAGGGAGACTGAGATGATGGGGGCAGTGGAGAGGGTGAGAAGTGGTCAGACTTGCAGGAGGACTGGATGTGGGGGCTGAGGGGTAGAGAAATCAGTGATGACTCTTGGGGTCCTGAGCATCAGGATGGGTGGAGGTACTGCTCAATGAGATGGTGAGACTGGCTGGGGTAGAGGAAGGTTTCTGAGGGAAAGAATAAGAGTTCTGTTTTGGCCTTGTTAAGTTTGAGATGCCTATCCAACATGCGCGTGAGATGTTGAGTTGGCAAACCCCGATGGATCTGGATTTGAATCCTGGTTCTGCCTTTACTAAGTGTGTTCATTTTGGGCAAGTTATGTAACTACTCTAAGCCTCCAACCCTCTTTCCTCCCCTCCCTGGGCGCTTGCGAAGCTTATGGGGTGGCATTTGTAAAGGGCCTGATTTAGTGCCCAGCACCTGGCACATCACAGGTGCCCAAAAGAGGATACTTTGGGATTTCCTAGAGCTTTGCTTATATCATCTCATATTCCAGCTCAGGAATATTCAGTGGCTCCCTATCGTCCGGAGCAGAGCTTGAAACTTGTGCCTTGGGGGCTAATTTGACTCACAGAATTATTGTGTTTGGTCCACATAGAGATTTAAAAAAAAATTAAGTTGATTATCAATGTATAAAAATTGGGAAGACTCACATAAAAATTTGGATTTCTGGCTTATCTTGAAAACTTGAAAATTCCAGCACCATTGAGCTTGCATTTCTGCCTGGCAGCTTGGTTAGAGGTAAGTAGTGGCTGCCCCTTTTGGAATGGGTGTGTGCTGTTCAGTTCACCATTGTCTCACTCCTGCACTTGCTTTTTAAAATTGAGGTGAAATTTATATAACATAAAATTAATCAGTTTAAAGTGAACAAGTCTGTGGCATTTAGTACATTCACAGTGTTACGCAGATACTACCTTTATCTAGTTCCAAAATATTTTCATCATCCCCAAATAAAACCTCATTAAGTAGTTTCTCCCTACTCTCTCCTCCTCCCAGCCCCTGGTAACCACCAATCTGTTTTCTGTCTTTATGGATTTACCCATTCTAGATATTTTATATAAATTGAATCATTATACTTCTGCACAGCAAAGGAAACAACCAACAGAGTGAAAAAGGCAGCCTACGGAGTGGGAGAAAATATTTGCAAACCATATATCTGATAAGGGGTTAATTTCCAAAATATGTAAGGAACTCTTACAACTCAATAGCAAAAAAACGAACCTGATTAAAAAAGTGGACTAAAGAGTTGAACAGACATTTCTCTAAAGAAAACATACAAATGGCCAACAGGTACATGAAAAGATGCTCAACATCATTAATTATCAGGGAAATGCAAATAAAAACCACAGTGAGAAATTACCTCATACCTAGTATCAAAAACACAAAAGATAACAAGTGTTGGTGGGGATGTGGAGACATTGGAACCCTTGTAATGCCGTTGGTGGGAATGTAAAATGGTGCAGCTGCTATGGAAAACAGTATTGATATTCCTCAAAAAATTAAAAAATTTGAAAACAGAACTACCAACTTCATTCAGCTTGTTCCTGCACCATTTGTTGAAAAGACTATTCTTTCTCTAGGATTGGTATTGGCACCCTTGTCAAAAAATAGTTGGCCATAGATGTGTGGGGTTTATCTCTGGGCTCTTACTTCTCTTCCATTGGTTTATATGTCTCTCCTTATGCCAGCACCACACTGTTTTGATCACTTAGCTGTGTAGTAAGATTTGAAATTGGGAAGTATGAGTTCTCCAACTTTGTTCTTCCTTTTCAAAAATGTTTTGGGTATTCTGGGTGGAGTTTCCATATTAAGTTTAGGATCAGCTTTTCAATTTCTACAAAAAAAAAAGACATATAGGATTTTGATGGGGATTGCATTAAATCTGTAGATCACTTTGCATGGTATTGCCATCTAAATAATATTAAATCTCCCAGGCTGCGCACGGTGGCTCATGCCTGTAATCCTAGCACTCTGGGAGGCTGAGGCGGGAGAATTGCTCAGGAGTTTGAGACCAGCCTGAGCAAGAGCGAGACCCCCTCTCTACTAAAAACAGAAAAAAAAAATTAGCCAGGCGTGGTGGTACATGGCTGTAGTCCCAGCTACTCTGGAGGCTGAGGCAGGAGCATCACTTGAGCCCAGGAGTTTGAGGTTGCAGTGAGCTATGATGACGCCACTGCACTCTACCTGGGGCTACAGAGCAAGACTCTTTCTCAAAAAAAAAAAAAAAAAAAAAAAAATTAAATCTTCCAATCCATGAACATGGGGTGTCATTCCATTTATTTAGGTCTTCTTTATTTCAGCAATGTTATGTAGTGTTCAGTGTATAAGTCTTTTGGTTAAATTTGTTCCTAGGTATTTATTCTTTTTGATGCTATTGTAAATGGAATTGTTTTCTTAATTTTCCTTTTCTGATTGTTTATTGCTGGTATATAGAAACACAACTGATTTTTGTACTCTACAATTTTGCTGACTTCCTTTATCAGCTCTAGTAGGGTTTTCTTTTTTTGTGTGTGTGAATACTTTGAGGTTTTCTATATAGGATCATGTCATCTGAAAATAGAGATAGTTTTACTTCTTCCATTCCGTTGTGATGCCTGTTATTTCTTTGCTCTGGCTAGAACTTTCAGTACATGGACTAGTAGTGGTGAAATTGGGCTTCTTTGTTTTGTTCCTAATCTTAGGGGCATAGCTTTTAGTTTTTCACCACTGAGTGTGATGTTAGCTATGTTTTTTTTTTTTTTTAAATGCCTTCTATGTTGAGGAAGTTCCCTTTTATTCCTAGTTTTCTGAGTGTCTGTATCATAAAAAGATATTGGATTCTGCCAGGTACTTTTTCTGCATCATTTGAGATGGTCGTATGAATTTTTTTCCCTTCATTCCATTAATGTGCTATATTACATTGATTTCCTTATGTTGAACCAAGCTTGCATTCCTGGGATAAATCCCACTTGGTCATGGTATATAATAATATGCTGTTGGATTTGGTTTGCTGGTATGTTTTTGAGGATTTTGTGCCTCTATATTCATAAGGGATGTTGGTCTATAGTTTTCTTGCGGTTGCTTTGTATGGCTTTTGTAATGCTGGCCTCACAGGGTGAGTTAGAAAGTGTTCCCTCCTCTTCTATTTTTGGAAGACTTTGAGAAGGATTGGTGTTAATTCGTCTTTAAATGTTTGGTGGACTTCACTCAGAAGCCGTCTGGTCCTGGACTTTTCTTTGTTGGGAAGTTTTTAATTACTACTGATTCAATCTCTTTACTTCTTATCCCTTCACTCTTTTAGGTTGCTTGCCTCGTGTCTGTGGTCATTTGCATCTTCAAGTCGGGTCTTAGACAGTCTGCCTAATTTAAGATGTTCTATAAAAACCCAGCCATCTTCCCACCCTTCCCCACCTTGCCCGGTCTCTGCTCTGGCATCTCTGCTCAGAGATGATCCCTCTCACATACCACCCCCCTCAAACATGATTAATTCCACAGGCCAGTGGTTTTCAAAGTGTGATCACCTGGGAACTTGTTAGAAATGCAAATTCTCTGGCCAAGAATCAGAAGCTCCAGGGATGGGGGCTAGGAAGCTTGTTTTAATAAGCCTCCAGGTGGTTCTATTGTATTACCACTGCCATAGGCAGTAGAGAGCCATTGCAGGCTCCTGGCCCCAGGTGACGTCATGAAGCGGTGCCTCTGAAGGCCTGTAGCAGCAGAGGAGCTGTGAGCAGCGGGAGTTGGCAGGAGAGACCAAAGAAGGGGAAGAGGAGCAAGGTTGTTTGGGGGGCACTGGGGGGAGACTTGGTTGGAACAGGACCTGATTCTGGAGGGCATCTTACCACTGGGACCCTCACTTGGGATAGGGCTGGCTGTCCAGGGTGAGGTGTGCAGTCTGCAGCCAGGGAATAGACAGCTTGTGCTAACAGCAATGCTGGCCTATCCAGCCCTGACTCTAGCCAGCCCCGGCCACTCCCAGGCCTAAGACTCAGCCTTCACTGCCTGCTTCATTCTCATCTTCCTCAGCATAATATTCAGTCATTCCTTCAGCGAATGTTTCTTGAGCATCTACTATGGGCCAGGCAGTTGCAGGCCCAGGGATATGGCAGTGAACACAATAAACAGAGAGCCCTGCCGTCAAGGACCTTCTATTCTGGTAAACTACCCTTTTGCAGCCAGACTGGCAGCCAGCTGTTCCCCATCCTGCCTGCTCCATGGATGGGGACCTCTGAGCCTGCAGCAGAGCTGGGCAGTATGGTGTGCTCGGTGGTCAGGCAGCTGTGGGACAAATATGATCAAGCTCCTGAGGGGGTGTGTGCTCTTCGTTCCTGGTTCCCCCAGCTTTCCAAAAACCTCTTTATAAAACTCTCCAGAAGGCATTTTCTTTTGTGATGTCTTCCCTCTTCATGGGGACGAGAAACTTGCTCTGATTCTGGTTTTCTTCCTCCCCCCAGCACTGCCTGGCCTGCATTGCCACCCCATTTTCCTGGGACTTACGTAGGTGGAAAATACCTTCTTCTCCATGCTTGTCTTGTAATATTTCTCGTTGCTGTTGACATGCCTTTGTCCCCCCAGTGTGTGTCCTGGGTTGAGGTGGGCAGGGATAATGAGACAATCACTACGGTACTGTCGGGTGATCTGTGTGTGGGTGCCGTGGCAAGCTCTGCACACTCTGCTCCTGTGGTCCTACCACAGCCCTGTGAGTCGGTGCTGCTATCAGCCTTGCTCCAAGGCTCAGGGTGCTCAGATAGTATTGTCCTGTGCTGTGAGTAGTGGGTGTGTGGTACCTCCTTGGGGGGGGTGTGTATCAAGGCTACTTACACACAGACACACCCCTGCCTCCAGAAGCAGAGGAGAAGACCTCAGAGCTAGGGACTCGGCAGGCTGCAGTTGGGTAGCAGTGGGCGTCACTTCTCCAACTAGGGTCAGAGGTGAGGAGGAGGAGGAGAGAGAGGCGAGTGTGTTCGTGGGGGTCTCACAAGCTGGGGCGTAACAAGGAGGCAAGACCAAGTGGCCACCTGTCTGCAGGGAGAAGCCACGTCCACGTGTAGATCTGCTGTGGACCAGAGGGAGGCAGGCGGGGTACTCCTGCTGCGGGAAGGGCACAATGTGGTGAGATTGGTGGTGGTGGCCCTCCTGTGCTCACACAAATGTCATATTCTTCTGTTGCTTCTACTTCTTCACTGCCTGGGCAATGGGCTGGCACCAGAGTAGTAAGTAGGGGAAGATTTCTCAAGGTTTCCCAAATCTCAGTTACTCCTTGCGGTTCCTGTTCACGTCTGTTCCTGCTACCTGGGACCTCCTCCAGCCTTCTCTCTCCAAGGAACACCAGTGGTTTCCATATTAGGAGGTGGGGAGGATGGGGACTGAACCCGGAGCAAACCCCAGGGCCTTGACTGAGCACTGGCTCTGCGTGGTTATCTCACAGCCCACTTGACTAGCTGTTAGAGCAGAGCCCCGGGGAAATGCTGGCTGCCACGCTGATATGGGTGGCAACAGCTGTTGCTAATAATAAATTAGACAGCTGAGCTGACTCTGCTATTGAGTGGAGGCCGAATTACATTCCTCCCTGAAAATCCAGTGGCTTCCTGATGAGGGAGCTCCCCTTCCTAAGGGTGCCTCAGGCAGGATGTTAGTCTGCCCTAAAGGGCCTGTGTGACAATGCCAGTGAGTCAGTGAGCATTTATTGAGTGCCTGCTGTGTGCTCTTGGCTGTTTGTGGCAATCTCAGGGTGTGTGGGCAAGGGTGGGTCTGAATGGCTGGAGCTGCTGCTCCAGGCTGGCCTGAGTCACCCTGCCTCTGGGTGGAAAAGGAGACTCAGTCTCTGCCAGGGCTGGAACTGTCCTGCTGGAAAGTTCAATGAGTGACTAAGAAGTGAGGCCAACCCGGCTGAGGCCAAGTTGCCACTGGATGATTTCTGCTCCCAGGCACCGTCCACACAGGAATCGCCCACCCAGTGCATTACGCACGGCTGAGGCTGAATCATAGCCCTTTTTCTCACCACCTGTGCCAGGCCTGAGGCCGTGGAGCATCTTCATTCAGGAAACATGGACCCATCTTTACTAGTAATCTAAACACACTGTCCCTGGAAGACCAACGAAGGCAAGCAGAGCTAAGTATCCAAAAGCTAGGCTGTCTCCCAGCAGGTCAATGTGCGTTTCCAGGGTGAGCTTTCTAATAGTTCCTTCTAGTAGCTACTATTTACTGAGCATTTGCTGTGGACCAGGTCCTTGCTGTTTTTTTCTTTTTAACATAATTAACCCATTTATTATAGGCTAGTGATGTCTGAAAAGGTAGAGCATCTACTGGTCCTTTAATTCCTTCAGTCTTCTAATGGTGGACTTTACTGTGACAGTGGAAGTGGTGGTGTAGGTCCAGGTACCAGCAGTGACTGTTTTCACGCGGGAACCACAGTGCCAGAACCCCACAGCTCGTCTCTTCATCTTGGTTTTGCCACAGAAGGAGCAAATGTACTTGGAATGCTGTCTGATTTCACTTTTTGTCACCATTTTTCAGAGGGAGGCACCATAGTGGGTCCTGTATTTACTGACCATTCTGACCTTCTTGGTTTGTTTGGCCATGTTGCCGCAAACTAGGTCCGAGCCCAGCGAGGACAGGCACTTCTTATATGTGTCTCACTTCATCCATGTAAGAGCCCTGAGAGTCAGGGATGGATTCGGTTTTCAGGTGAGGAAATGAAGAGAGATTTGAGAGGTTTCCATGCCTCATGCCACACAGCTGGGCAGTAGTGGGTTGACCACTCCCCAGACCTGGGCTTTGACCACTGGGCCCTGCTGTCTCCTGTGTCTTTCTGCTGCACCCAAATCTAGGCTGCTCTGCATTACCTTGCTGGTTAAGCCAGAATTCCTGGCGTTCAGCGTCTCTCAGGCCTGGACCACAGCTCTCCTTTCTGATCTTCAGGGTGTCTGAGCCAGAGGCCGCAGTCCAGCGGGCTGATCCACTCAGCATCAGTCGAATACATGTTGTGCGTCTTCCCTTTCCCACCTTCGCCCACATGTTTCCCACTGCCTAGGTACCACGCCCTCTTCATCCTTCTCTATCAAGTGATTTCTCTTTATCCTTTAAGGTCTACCTGGGATCCTGTGTTTTACAAGAAGCCTTCCTTGATGTGTTGGTTTTAAGATATGTCCCCAAATTCTTTGATACTTCTCTTTTCAAGAGGTGGAACCTAATTCCCCATCTCCAGTCTGGGCGACTTGGACACTCAGTTCTAATGAATAGGATAAAGTGGAAGTGACAGGGTAGGATTTCAGACTAGGTCATAAAAGGTATATGGCTTCCTCTGTGTGTGCTTTCTCTCTCTCTCTCTCTCTCTCTCTCTCTCTCTCTTTCTCTCTCTTTCTCTCTTTCTCATTACTCATGCTGGGGGAAGTTAGCTGCCATGTTTTGAGGACACTCAAGCAGCCTTGGAGAGGCCCATGTGATGAGGAACCGAGGCCACTGCCAATATCCACATGATGTGCCACGTGGGTGCTGCAGCCCCAGTTAAGCCTTCAGATGACCGCAGCCCCTGCTAACATCCTGATTGCAACCACACGAGAAACCCTGAGCCAGAACTGCACTGCTAAGCCACTCCTGAATTCCTGATCACAGAAATTGTTTTCAGCCACTGGAGTAATTCACACAGCAATAGAGAACTACACTTGGCCTCCCAGCAAGAAGTGCTTCATGTGCTCTCAGAACCACTGTGACACTGGTCGTTATAACATAACCCTGGACAGCTTTGTCTCATGATTAAGTACTCTGGAAGTTGGTCGCTTGCCTTGTACTTACTTCCAGCATCCAGTTCTTGCCTTAAAGGTGCTTAAAAGGGTGGGGTTATCTGATTGACCAATAGAAGGACATTGTCTAGGAATACACCTAAAGAATTTTTTGATTGCCAGCTTGCATGGATAACAGAGAGTGAGCTGGATTTGGGGGTGATTCAGGGGAGCTTAGTTTTAGTACACAGAGCCGAGGATGTACTCAGGAATGAATTGGCCTGCAGCCAAGGGCTTTCTGCAGGCCCCGAAGGCTGTGTAGCTGTGTCTCTGGACCCACTCTGTTATAAAGCTGGGGGAAGGGCCTGTAGCTGGGGCTGGGAGAAGCAAGGAAAGGACTGCTAGAGCCTGCACTTATGTGTCAAGGTCTTAAAAACATAGACTAATGGCAAAAATAATTTATAATTATTGTAGGAAATTTAAAAAATACTGAAAGGCAAAAAGGGGGGAAAAATCATCCTTACCCTCTACCTCATTTTGCCATGTATCATTCAAGATATTTTTCTCTGGAGGGGTGATACATATACTCATATGTGGTCTTGTATGTATATACACAAACATGTTTTTTATTTTTAATTGAAAGTGGAATCATCTTGTTCGAAACCCTATTTTTCTCACTTAGCAATGCATCATGAATCTTTGCGCTTGCATAATCAACACAGATCTCTTCTTGTTGTATTTTATTGTATGGGCATACTCCTGGGCATTATTTAATTTTTCTATCACTGGTGGGTACTTTTTTTTCTACTTTTTTGCCTATAAACAATACTGTGACAAACATCCTTGTATGTGTGTCCTTGTGCTATTGCCCAAATATTGTTTTAGGGTAAGTTCCCTAGAGCAGGTTTATTGGACCAAAGGATGTGAACATTTCAAAGGCTTTGGACACATAGTTCCAAATTGCCCTTTAGAAAGGTTGTACCAGGTATGCACTTACCTACAGTTCCTGTGTCCCTGCCAACATTGGCCAATCTGGTAGATGAAAGACATTACCTTATTATTATCTTAGTTTCTTAAATAACTAGGGAGGTTGGACATGTTTCCATGAGTTTATTGGTCATTTTATGTTTCTTCTTTAGCAGTTCGTTCATGTCCTTTGCACATTTTTCTTTCTTTTTTTTTTAGAGACAGGGTCTCACTCTGTTGCCCGGGCTGGAGTGCAGTGGCATCATTGTAGCTCACTGCAGCCTCAACTCCTGGGCTCAAGCGATCCTCCTGCCTCAGCCTCCTGAGTAGCTGGGACTACAGGCACCTGCCACCATGCCTGCCTAACTTTTGTGTTTTTTTGTAGAGATGGGGTCTCACTATGTTGCCCAGGCTGATATCAAACTCCTGGCCTCAAGCGATCCTCCTGCCTCGGCCTCCCAGAGTGCTGGGATTGTAAGATGTGAGCCACTGCACCTGGCTCACATCTTTCTGATTTCCTTAGAAAACTTATTTATTTATTTAAAGTTTAATTGTGCAAGTAATGTGGTTCTACATATTTATGAAGTAGGCCTAATATAAAGTAAAACCCCCTTCACCACTCTTGTCTCCTTCTTGATATAATCACTTTTGATAGTTTGAGGTATATTATTCCAGATGATTTTCTATGCATTTGTAGACATGCATATAGGTAGCTGTAGGTGTTGTTTTTATAAAAGTGGGATCATATTCAATTTATCGTTCTCTGATTTGATCCCCCTCCTCCCAACTTGATATATCTTGGACAGTGTCTTATGTAAGCAATATAAATCTATTGCTTCCTTTTTGAATGGTTGCATAGTTTTGTTTTTTTTTTTTTTTGAGACAGGGTCTCGCTCTGTCACCTAGGCTAGAGTGCAGTGGCATCATCATAGCTCTGCAACCTCAAATTCCTGGGCTTAAGTGATCCTCCTGCCTCAGCCTCCCAAGTAGCACCACCACATCTGGCTAATTTTTCTATTTTTTGTAGAGATGGGGTTTGCCCAGGCTGGTCTTGAAGTCTTGGCCTCAAGTGATTCTCCTACCTCGGCCTCCCAGAGTGCTAGGATTACAGGCGTGAGCCACCGTGCCCAGCTGCCTAGGTTTTTTTTTGAACAGCTTTATTGAAATATAATTCACATACCATAAAGTCACCCATTTGAAGTGTACAATTCAGTGTTTCTTGTTATATTCACAGAGTTGTGTAACTATCACCAAAATCAATTTTAGAACATTTTCAATACCTCAAAAAGAAACCCAATACCTTTTAGCTATCAGTCTCCAATTCCACATACCCCTCATCCTAAGCAACTACTAATCTACTTTCCATCTCTATGGAATTGCCTATTCTGGACATTTTATATAAATGAAATCATATAATATATGGTCTTTTATGTCTGCTTTCTTTCACTTAGCATAATGTTTTCCAGGTTCATCAGTGTTCTTGTACATATCAGTACTTTATACTATTCCATTGTATGGATATATACCACATTTTGTTTATCCATTTATCAGTTTATGGACATTTGGGTTGTGTCCAACTTTTGGCAAGTGTGAGTAATGTGGCTGTGATTATTCTAGTGTAAGTATTTGTTGAGTACCTGTTTTCAGTTCTTTAGGGTGTATACCTAGGAGTGGAATTGCTCAGTCACGTGGCAACTCTATGTTTAACTTTTTGAGGAACTGCCAAGTTAGTTCCACAGCAGCTGCACTAGTTTACATTCCTACAAGCGATGTATGAGGGTTCTAATTTCTCCGCATCCTTGCCAACACTTGTTATTTTCTGTTTTTTGATTATAGCCATCTTAGTGGTATGAGTGGTATCTCATGGTGGTTTTGATTTGCATTTGCTAATGATACTGAGTGTCTTTCATGTGCCTGTTGTCAATTTGTGTATCTTCTTTGGGGAAATGTGTATTAGATCCTTTGCCCATTTTTAAATTGAGTTGTCTTTTTATTATTGAGTTGTAAGAATTCTTTATATAGTCTAGATACAAGTCCCTTATCAGATATATGATTTGCAAATATGTTCTCCTAGTCTGTGCATTGTCTTTTCACCCTCTTGATAGTCAGTGTGAGGAATTAGTGTTAATTCTTCTTTAAGTGTTTGGTAGAATTTACAAAAGAAGCCATCTGGGCCTGGACTTTCCTTTGTGGGTAGTTTTTTGATCATTAATTCAGTCTTTTTATTTGTTGTATGTCTTTTTAGATTTTCTGTTTCTTACTGCGTCAGTTTCGGTAGTTTGTGTTTTTCTAGGAATTTGTCCATTTCATCTAAATTATCTAATTTATTGACAGAGTTGTTTATAGTATTTGTATGAATGTAACTTATTTTAACCAATTTCCTATAGATTGATATTTAAGTCATTTCTACTTTTTACTATTATAAACAATGCTGCAGTGAACATTTTAGTGTATCTGTCTTTGTGTCCATGTGCAAGTGTGTTAGAGTATAGATTATTAGGAGTGGAATTGCTGGGTCAGAGGTCTGTGTATTTAAAATGTTGATTGTTTCTGCTCCATTGTCCCCTTTCTGTTCATCTTTCTGTCCTTATTGATCGGGATAAGCTGTTTATGTCTGGTAGTCTTGGTTTCCTAGAGACTCTAGTTGGTTAGAATGCACAGCGTGGGTGCTGCATTTGTACCCAGAGCAAGTGGGAAGAGCAGGCTTGGGATCCGGGTGTTTGGTGGCTGCCTCTGGTCAAGGGTGTTGCATATGGGATGCCCCAAGCCCACCCCTGTGCAGTCACACGTGGGGTTTCCAGACCCTACATCCTGAAATGCTGGTAGGTCAGAGGCTTTTTGCAGGGCTGTGTCTCTCCAGGTGACTCCGCAGAGGTCCTTCCTGTGGGGTTCTGAGGATTCTGAGAGCAGTGGGAGCTCCACGCAGTTCTGGCACGTTGGTCCCTGCAGAAGAAAGGAGAGTGTTTGGAGGCTCTATCTCTGCATGAAGAAGTGACAAGGACCGACACCTTCTCCCTCATCACTGCTTTCTTTTCTCTCCTACTCATCTGGGGACTGTCTGTTCTGGGCACTCATTAACTCCTGGCTTGCCAGCGCCCGGATGTGAGCAGCGCCATTAGTGTCAGAGAGTGCAGATGTTTTGATGGACCGGGAAGTGGGGGACTTCTGAGGAACCTCTGCGTGTGTTTTGTTAGAGCAGAGCTTTCAGCCCCTTGTCCCTCATTCCACTTCCTTTTTCTCCTTTTTGTCTTTACTGGAGTTTACAAAAGTGGCACCAAAGTAGGTTAAAGGTTTGGACAAATGCAGTTTGAGATTTTAAAAATAATCCATCCAGGCCCCTGGAGGCTGCAGTTCAGTAGTTTTTAGGCTTTGCTTCACAAGCGTTAGGGTCCCCAAGTGGTGCCCCGGGGGCAGACAGAGGTGGCACATCAGGGGCTCAAGCCCCAAGTGGCTGCTCTGGCTGCAGTGGTTGTGCTGTCGCTGGTTTTCTACAGCTGGGTTCTGAGTGAGATTTTCGATGAGGAGACAGAAAGGCTCTGTTGCCATAGAAGTTGGAAAACTACTTGTGTTGGACGTCTTGGCCCCACAGTTGGGTTGAAAACATCCCAAACACGATTTCTGCTAGAGGCTGAATCCTGGGACTGACAGGCATTTGGGGAACTTAGTTTTTCCCAGGGGCCCCAGAGACACCCCCCCCTTCCTTGACAGAGACTGAGTGGCTGCTCTCCCCAGGGCCATTTGCCAGCCGTGTTTTATTTTCTCTTTTGTTGTATGGGGTGTTCTGGCCCTCCAGCCCTGCAAAGGCAAAATCTAATTATCTTCTCTCTTGATCCAAATGGATTTTGTCCCCGGGGAAGCCCCAGGCTCAGCTTCCAGACAGTTGGTGAGGAAGAGGCTTTCTCAGACAACCTCCTGGCTAATACCCCATCTTTCTCTCCCCACCCTCTTTGTGTCTTTTAGTCGGCAGAGTTCTTCGAGATGCTGGAGAAAATGCAGGTGAGTGCGCATCCCCAAAGCAGGGAAGAAGCCGAGCCCTGGATGTGGGTGCTGTGGGGCCTCAACAGGAGGCAGAACTTGTGGGCAGAACTCAGGTGCCTTGGAGGGAGGGGCAGGGGAGAGACAAGCACAGCGGGGTCCCCTTAGCCCGGACAACCTGAGGTAATTTTGGGAAGACTCCTGCCTGCAGGACAGGGAGGATAAAAAACAGAACTTCCCCAGCAAAGCAGCCAGGGACTCCATGAACCCCGTGGATGTGGCAAGGATTTGACAGGGTACATTGTTCCTGGAATGAGTTGGAAAGAAAGCCTGAAAAAAACTAGTCCCTTCTTAAAGGAGTCATCTCATGTCAGGGAGGCAGACCTGAGTTCAAATCCTGCACCAAACACTCTAGCACAAGTTCCTTACTTCTTCTAAGCATCTGTAAATAAATAAGAATAAAAATACCCACTTATGTGGTGGTTGGGATGAAACGAGATACTATACGTAAAAATACTTGGTAGGCACTACACAAAAGTCACTTTGCAATGTGGGGCTTCTCTACAATTACTCCTTACCAGGTTCAGGGCTCACGGGTAAGAGCTGCTGCCCTGGGGAATATGTGCAGAAGTCGTAATTGAGATGTGTGGGAAGAGTGGCAAGAACATGCTGATAATGGCATGTGTATCTCAAGCACTTCTCTGGGCTCGGAGATCCACAGGCATTATTTCTTCCTGATAAGGCCCTCAGAAGTAGTATGTTATTATTATCATCCCCATATCACAGATGAGAAAACTGAGGCACGTAACTATTAAATAAAGCACTTAAAGGTGCATGGCTCATAAGGAGCTTCAGAGCCGGAAGGGTTGGCCATTGTATTATGATACTTTTTACCCTAAGTAGATGCCCCAGGCTCAAGGGAGGAAGATGCTGTAATAATGGTCTGGAAGTTCTAGGAAGAGGGACAAATATGGTGCCCATGGTGGTTCTGAGATACAGGTGAAGCGGCCAGTCTCCTGATGGTGGGGAGGGGAGGGGCTGTTTGAAGGAAAAATATTATTAGTGGTAGTGTCATTACCACAAGCAAGTTATTAAGATCCTCCTCCATACCCAGCAGTATGTGGACTACAAACTCATATACTTTTAGGGAATTTGTAATCAAGTTGCAGAAACAAGGATGGTGTATGTGGTGACAGCAAGTAGTGGGGGACAGCATATAATTAAGTGCTCAGTTGCTTGAAGCAAAGCTTGGATTTTCACCTCAAGCCAATGGGATCCTGGCATTCTGGGAAGCTGGGTAGGGGGGTGGGTTTGCTGCTCACTCTGCTTTCTCTCTGGTTGTTCCCCCCAGTCCACCCCTCCTCACCCCCAGCTGGAGTCCTCCGCTTCCCCCACAGAGGGCTTCTCTGTTTGAGCACATAATTCTGCCCCACTTAACTGGCTCCATATTGTTCTATTGTTCAGAGGCTGCTGGGCATGTCTTCTCAACTAGCTTGGGAGCCCCTCGAGGGCAGGCGTCCCGTTTTAGTCTCCCTGTGTGTCTCCACCATGGCTGGTACCTGTGGGTGGTTTGCCATTCCATCTCAGTTGAGACTGTTGAATCCAGACTTCCCAGTGTTGTGTCTTTACCATGTGCCCCTCCTCCTAGAACTTCTTACTTTTCATGGGCTCACAGTTTCCAGCGATTCTGTTCGTGGCAAGCTCTCATGTGGGGAACCGATGGTGACGAAGCGTGCTGTGTGGTCCTGAGTGTGGGCTCCGTCTCTCCTCATCTTGCAGTTGTGGAAACTGAGCCTCAGAGCAGCTGAGTGTTCAGGTCACTCTGCTAGTTGTACACAACTGAAAGTAGGATCCAGGATTCCTGGTTCCCCACCCAAGAGTCTAGGAATTTAAGGCGGGCATAATCCCTGGGAAGCAAGAGGGGCTAAGTGCTCAAGCTTTGGATCCCTTCAGTGCTGTGGTCAGTTCTGACCCTGACGCTTTCTAGCTGAGTATCTTTGGTCAAATCACTTTCCCTCTCTGAGTCTCAATTCCTTTACTGGGGGGAGAAGTTGAAATAAAGATAATACCTATTGCAAGGGTAACACACAGAGGAGAAGAGTGCCCGGCGGCGCTGGCAGTGGCTTTGTTGTGGGGGAGGGAGTGGAGTGGCAGAGGGGATGGGAAGAGGTTTGCTCTCCTGCCCTAGGGGCTGTTCCCAGACAGGGGTGACTAATGCAGGACAAACAAAACAAACTCCTGACATCACTCCCCCACCCCCATCTGTCCAGTGTGCCAACCTGGACAGGGTCTGCAGGGCCACCCAGGTGGTTTTTACTCTGTGTGTGAGAGGAGCACCTGTCCGTGGGAGGAGCCCTCCCACGCCCTCCTGAACAATGCTGCAGGGTGACTCAGTCCAGAGAAGTCCGGAGAGGCCCGGTCTAAATCCACCCAGGTAGCAAGAGCCCTGGAGTCTGAGGTGTGCAGGGTATGGTGGGCAGGTGACCCGGCTTCAGAGCCAGGCCTTGCCACTCCCTAGCTATGTGACTGTAGGCAAGCAGTCTCCTCCCTGGGCCTCAGTTTCCTCACTGGTGAAAAGGTGCTGTCAGTTTCAAAGAAGACCATAGAGGGAGCTCACTTTGGAAGGTTAAAATCCTGATGCATTAACGACTAGGCAGGGGCTCCTTCGGGACTGTCTCTGCTCGGGAGGGGAACTGTTTCTTCTAGTTTGTCCACCATCTCATACCCTTACCGGATTTGTTCAGATGGTCTTGGGAACACCACGTGTTCCCATCTTGCACAACCCAGTTAAGTCAGGGCTGGACTATGGGACTACCAGACAAGACACTGCTCCCCAGGAGTGAGTTTTCCGGTTACCTGTAGGCAAACTCCTTTAATCCAGTCCTAGGCATTGTGTCTGATCCTTGTGGTGGTCCTCACATCTATGAGATGGAGGGTGGGTGTCATAATCCTCATTTTATAGATGATGCTATAGAGGCTCCAAGAGGCTAAACTTTGTCAAAGGTCACAAATAGTAAGTTCATGGTGGAATGAGGCCCAGGCCCAGGCCTCCTGCCTGTCACCGCAGGCCCTCCCACCAGGGAGAGGGTGGAGCTGGTTGGCATGAGGCCCAGAGGGCTGGCTGTGGCACCAACAGACGGGGTTTCCATCTTTCCCCTTTGCCTGCTGGCTCTGTGGATGGTGTTACTGCTGACCTTATTATAATATTAAATAATAACCCATTGCATTTACTGTATACCAATCAGTGTTCCAAGTGCTTAACCCATTATTAACACTCAACCTTTGCTACAATAGTAGGTACCATCATCATTCACATTTTACAGACAAGAACAATGAGTCACAGGAAGGTTTCTGTGACTTGCCCAAGGTTATAAGGCCAGTAACAAAGTGGCAGTGTTGGGATTTGAACCCTGGTGGTCTGGCTCTTAACCCAGCTGCCCTGCTGTCTCTTCCAAGCCTGCTGTGAGGACTGCCAGTGACCAGGTGTGTGCTGTGCAAGGGTCCAGCACATGCCAGCTGCTGCTGCTGCTGTTGTTACTAACCCCCAGCGACGCCAGGTGCTCAAGAGACTCCCCTCCTCTGTTCGGCCCCTTTTTTGCGACCTTTGCTTTTCCATGGATCCTCTCTTCCTTGTTTCTACAGGGGATCAAGCTTGAAGAGCAGAAGCCAGGACCCCAGAAGAACAAGGTGGGCTGGGTGGGTGAGTGGCAGCCAGGTGGGCCCGGCGAGGGGCCAGGGTGAGAGCAAGGCAGGAGGAGCAGCCAGGGTGCTGGGGTCATCTGTCTCTCACCTGTCTAACTCTGACTTCCACCAAGGGCCACTTAGGTGACCGCACCCTTGGCAGGCTGGCGCATGATGGGCAGCAAAGGGGGCTCTGGCTTGATGCTGTTAGGGCAGCTTCAGAGCAGGCTGGGACCTCATGCTTGGCGGCTTGGCTTGGCTCCACCTCACTCCGTCCTGCGCATGTCTTGCACAGCGTTCAGGGGTGTCAGGCCCTGGGCTCCAGTAGGCAGTTAGCTTCGGGTTCCATTTCCAAGGCCCAGGGGTGCAGCCCGTCACTTGGAGGTCAGCCCCCTTACCTGGCGAGGGGTGCTGGGTAAGGCTAGGAGTCATCTTCCCGTTAGCATTCTAGGGTGAGAAGCTGGTATTACTAGGGGTGAGAAGTTCAGCACCTTTGTATACCGCATCTTTGGTTAGCTAGCAGCGTTCGCGTTCAGGTTCTGTCAATTTAGAGAAGAGCTCAAGGGATGTTGGATCCCAGAGCTGCTTCTAGGCTGTTCTTCCATCTGATGTTCTTCACCTCAAAGCCCTGGTGCAGCCTGCCAGGCCCCCCAAAACACCCCCACCACAGACCTGGAAGAGGGAAATGGAGACTTTATGGGCACTGGTGGGACTAATGGTGGTGTCATCTGGTTTGTCTTGCAGGATGACTATATCCCGTACCCCAGCATTGACGAGGTAGGAGCCCCTCTGGCCACTCTGCAGTCTGCTTGGGGCCCCATTCCTGGGGAGATGATGGTGACAATGGTGATGGACCCTGCCTGCTGCACACGGGAGAGAACCTTGGGCCTGGGGCCTCTTCCTGTCTTTGCCTTTGTGACCTTAGCTTTTTCATGTTTAAATTAGGGGTGCCCACCCAGGCCTTGCAACCCTGGGGCTATAGGGTCAGTGGATTCGGCTGGAGATGTTGTGGCGCTTAGGGGAGGGGTCTGTGTTACCACTTTTGGCCTCAAATACTAGGCTCCCCTCCTGGAGGCAGTTCGGAGGTGGGTGGGTGGGGACACCACCACTGGCATCCCTTCCTCCCCTGCAGTCCCAGGGTCAGCTGCAGTGCAAGATCCCCCCTCTGCCTCCAGGTTGTGGAGAAGGGAGGCCCGTACCCTCTGATCATCCTGCCCCAGTTTGGGGGCTATTGGATCGAGGATCCGGAGAACGTGGGTACACCGACATCACTGGGCAGCAGCATCTGTGAGGAGGAGGAAGAGGACAACCTCAGCCCCAACACGTTTGGCTACAAGCTCGAGTGCAAGGGTGAAGCCAGGGCGTACCGCAGGCACTTCCTAGGGAAGGTGAGGCCGGGGGCCCTGGGAGGGAAGGGCTGCTGGAGGGGGCTCGCAGTCCTCTCTCCAGTACCCTCCAGCCCCCACCTCTTCTCATTCCCAGTTCTGCTCCTCCGTTGCTCCTGGTCTTAGTGGGAGAGGTCTGCCTGGCTCTGTCCTGGGGGCAGGAGCAGGGGAGCAGTGCAGAAGGCAGGGAGGCCCAGTGTGATGGGTCCTTGTGGGGACTGTCCCCAGCAAACGTTTTAGGAGGTGATGGAATGGGTAGTGTTTGGGGGGAAGGAGGGTGGGGTAGAGTTCGAGAAAAAATATGTTCTCACACCGTGAAAGTCTCTATTTCCTTCTAAATAGTATACATTTCTCATGTCCTCATTTGGGCAGGTCCCCTGAGTACTTATACCGAATAATGTGCTGTGAGCCTCTGATTGCTTAAAAGTGACAGAGTTATAGTTCTTTAAATATATTCTGCCCTTCAGACTTTCCAGATTCCTGATGTCCTGAGGCAGATTCCGGAAGTCTCTAGCCTAAGGTGGCTTTGTGGTCTCCTGTGGGAGGAGGCTGCATCTGAACCCCCAGGGATCTTGTTAACATGTAGATTCCAGGGGCCCTACTCTGGCTCCAGGAAGCTGTGTTTTCAGCCAGTGTTCCCTGATCTAGGGAGAGGCCCGTTGGTCCAGAGCACCTCTCAGCTGCTCTTGGGTGGAGGTGCAGGGGTTCCTCCTAGCTTTCTTCCCCTAAATAGTCTGAATTAGTGAAGGCTGCCCCCTGGAAGTGAGAACATGAACTCAGTATCTTGTGGTGAAGAACTTGAGCTTCAGAGTCCAGACAGACATGGGTTTGAACCTTGGATCTGTCACTTACCAGTCGCATGAGCCTGGGCAGTTACTTAACCTTCCTTTACCTTGGTTTCTCCATCTGTGGAATGGGGATGATGGCATTATCTCCTGCATGAAGTTGTGGTTAGGATCAAAGGAGGTAATGGGTACTGAGCCCTTAGCACAGTGCCTGGCACATCCCGAGGCCTCAGCAGTTGGTGCCTGTTACTGTGACCATCGTCATCATCAGTAGCAGCTGCAGCCACGGCATCCTTCCCTTCCTCATTGCTGTGGGGCTTCTCACGCCTAGTGGAGGAGGTGGTTTTGGGGGACACGTCTGGAAGTTTTCCTCCTTCCTGCTCACACTCTATTTCTATTTCTAGGATCATCTAAACTTTTACTGTACTGGCAGCAGCCTGGGGAACTTGATCCTGTCCATCAAGTGTGAGGAAGCTGAAGGGATTGAGTACCTTCGGATCATTCTCAGGTGGGGCTGTTGCACTGTTCAAGGCCACGCCTCTTCCAGGCAGGGCTGCCATAAGTGGCGGGGGACCCAGAAATACCAGTCTGACCAGTCTGGGGGACAGGCTTGCTGGAATCCTGGAGCTGTCTGAAGTTGCCAGGCAGGGAGACCCAGCAGCCAGCTGGCTGACTGGGGTAGTCAGATTGGTATCCTGGTCTCAAGGTCACCTGGACCACAGCCCTTCGTGCCCCTCTTTCTTGCAAGGCTGTGCCTCTGAGGAAGATGGGGAGGTAAAGCAGGATAGCTCAGTGTGGCTCATCCTGCTGAGACACAACTCCAAGTCCTGCGGGAGAGAGGGGGTTAGCCAGCGCGCTGCCTGTGGTGTTCGTCTAGTTGGGGAAGATAGATCCCCAAGCGTCTGTGGTGTGTGCTGGGTTCCCTGAGATGGAGCGATGTTTACAGGAGGAGCACTGATTGATAGCTGAAGCCAGGGCACCTTTCTCTGGATTGTGACCTCTTCAAGGGCAGGAACTGGTTTGTGTTTGGTTCAACTAATATGTTTTGTAAAACCTCCTCTGTACCAGAAACTGCGATAGGCGCTGGGGATACAGTGATGACTGAGACTTGGTCCCTATTTTCTAAAGGCTTATGGTTTAGTCTTTAGACCGTAAAAGGCAGGTATTATTTTAGCAATATGCCCAGGATGCTGTGGGAGCACAGAGGAGTCTGTGTCTTATTTATCTCTGTCCCTGGTGGGGTGGTGGAGAAGCCAGGAAGGCCAAGAGCTGGTGCCTAGCAGAGTACTATGAACCTGTCAAGCTCTCAATCCATATTTGTTGAATCTAACTGGAAGTTCTCAAAGCTATGTGGAAAAGAACAATAACATTTTTTTTTCCTGCCGAAATTTTGAGATAAATATGGGAGGGAGCAAGGACATATGACCCTGCCTTGGGAGAGGTAGGAGGGGAGGCGGTTTGAGGAAGTTGTCAGCATCCATCCAATCTTCTTATTAAGGAAGGAAGCAATTTTCTTTGCAGAGGTTCACTTGACTAGAAATCATATTTGCAAGGCATAGAAGAGTCAATTAAATAGCTAGAGCCAATTTTCTGAAGGGTAATACCTGGATCCCCATCTCCAAGTAGGATTTCTAGCTATTAAAATTGCTTCCTGTCTTAATAAAAATCAGACCAAAATTGGGTAGGATTTCTGAGTAAGGTGACAACTGAACACTAGGCTCTAACCCCCCTTTTTCTAATATTATATCCTATCTGAAATGCTGCATCGAGACTGGCAGCTAGAGAAAGATGCCAGGCACACAATACATGCTATGGTGGTTTTTTGTTTTTGTTTTGTGATCTATATAGCAGTTACAACTAAGTAGGTGATATTGAGAATTGAACCCCAGTTCCCCTTCTTTAGAAAGCAATGTAGTATGGGAATATATGAAATTGGAGATTCTAGAAGAATCTGTACTCTATTAGGGTAAGAGTAAGCCCTGGAATGGTCAGGGATCTTTCCCCATAGAGCCATTTTTGTTATTGTGGGTCAGCAGCATCAGCTGAAATCAATGCCCCGGGGAGCCCAAGGGCAAGCTCAAATGTGGCTCTCCCAAATAGAAAGCCAGCGGGTAGGGTGGCGGAGAGAAGCCATATACCAGCTAGGAAGTTGGACAATCACATCATGTACTGGGAGTGACTGCCAGGCCAAATTGGAAACCAGACGTAAAAAATTGGCTCCATGGGTTAGCAGCTTTACCAGACACAAAGAAGAAATTATCCAGAGATGAAATTCCCCTGTTGGCAGTGACTCCTGTCCCAGCTTCTTCCTCATTCCCCACAACCTTCTGGATTATTTAGTTGATGTCCCAAATTTGTAACAACGAGCTCTCCATCCTAAAATCTGAGTATTCTAACAGCCTCTGTGTATACCATGAGAGTAGCCAAGAAGAATCTATCCACAGTTTAGAGACAACAAGCTTGTGTAGATTTCTCCTTTTTCAAGTATGGATATAAAGAAGAAGGAGAAGAAGAAGAAAATCTCATACATTGTGAAAGAAAAGATTCTGCATCTAAAAAAGCATAAAGTAGCTAGAGAAATAACAGAGTATAGAAAAGTATTTACTTTTACAGAAAGCCACGTAAAATTGAGATATTTATTAACTTTGTATTTTTCAAAAACTTCTAGTAAAAATAAACACTATGGAAGAAAAGACAAAAGATAGAATCAGCCAACAGAATGAGATGAAAAAGTTGCTTGTTAAGTTAGGGAGATAATATAAGAAAACTAAAAGTGGCTAAAAAGAATTTTAAATGGCATGTGAAGCAGTAAAAAGCAGAATCTTCTTTGTAGAAATTCCGGTTAGTAATGTGGAAAACAAGCTTAAGAAACTTTCGTATAATTCAAAGGAAAACACAACAACTTTAAAATGATAAGTGAGATTATGATGAATATGGAGGTAGTGAGCAGGAATTGGGCATGTGGATAATGGATGTTCTTGAGCTGATTGAAAACTTTAATCTGCAAATCAAGTGACTCACCCAGTAACAGACAAAATCAATGAAAAGAAACTATAGCTGGACATATTTTGGTGAAAATTTATATTTCATAGATGTAAAATCACTGGTAAAATAAAACTATTCCAAATAATAAAGGAAGACAAAGAATACACACATATAGAAAAAGAAAATGAAGGCATCATAAATAAATATGATAAAAGTGTGAGTACATAAGTGATAAATATAAGTGAGTTGAATTCCATCATTAAACAACAAAGATTGTTAGTTTGGGTCATCCCTCCAAAAAATCCCCACAAATCTATCTATCTGTGTTTTATTAAAGAAAGTATTTCAGAATATTTAAAAAGAAAAGAGTTAAGAAAAAGTTACAACAGTCAAATACAAAAAGAAAGCAGGGTTAGCAATATTAACATAGAAAAGTATAATTCAAAGCAAAAAAGCAATCAGTGTGATAAAGAATGCTATTGTCCATTCATAAAAGGTAAAAATCCACAATGAAGATATCTTATTAATATAAACCTTTATATGGTAAATAGTATATATTATAACATAGTATATGTATATGCACACATATGTGTAATGATTAAAATATGGAGAAATTCACAATACAATTGTAGTGGTAGATTTTTAACACTTCACTTGACGTATCAATACTAGGGTAAGAAATGAAAGGATATGGATAATCTCATTAATGTTATTTATGTCAATTATATGTGTTTATATGTATCTGTTTCCATATCTAATTTTCAAACTTTCATCCTCTAACAGATTTTTGCTTCTTTTCAAGTGCCTATGGAATATTTACACAAATTGATTGCATAGTAGATCAGTGGTTTTTTGTGGACTTGCTACATCAGAATCATCTTGGACCTTTAAAACAAAGCAAAGCAAAGCAAAACGAAGAAAAAAAATCCAAACAAAACCAAAAATCTAGACTTCCAAGTTCCAATCCAACTATTTAAAACACGCACACATAAATATATAAGATATGTAAAGATGTATAAGTAATAATATATTCTATATATTCTTGTTTTCTCCCTTATTTCCTCCTCATTTCTGTAGCATTCTATAGAACATACTATTCTGTAACTTGCTTCTGTCAGTGTATTAGAGATCTTTCCATGTTAGTATATAGAGAGTTTCTGAATTTCTTTTACTACTGCATAGTATTTCATTGCATGGATGCAAAATAATTTATTTAATAGATCCCCTATTAAGGACCACTGACAATCTTTTGGTATCACAAATAATGCTTCAATGAATAACATTGTACAGGTATCAATTTGTGTGGATTAAGATAGTTTCTCAGAAGTGAGATAGCTGGGTCAAAACGTAAATGCATTTGTATTTTGATAATGTCTAATTGCCCTTTGGAGGGGCTGTATACATTTGAACTTTCACTAGCAATATAGGAGACTGCCTATTTTTGCAAACTTCTTCAGTAGAATGTATTGTCAAACACTTGGATTTTTGTCAATCTGATAGGCGAAAATGATATTTTAGTGTAGTTTAAATTTACAATAATCTTAATATGAATCATGCTGGGAATCTCTTTATGTATTTAAGAACCACTTGTATTTATTTGCTGTGAACTGTCTGTTCCTAAGCTTTGCTCCTTTTTTTAATTAGATTGTTATTTGAAATTTTGATTTTTAAAAATCTTGTAAGTCATTATTGAGTCCAGGCATATTTAGGAACTTTTGAACCACAAAGTAAACCTAAATAAATTTCAAAAAGCAAACACTCTGCTGGATATATTCACCTACAATTTGAAAATAAAACTAGAAATTAATAACAAAATGTTTTTAAAAAGCCACTTAACCATTTAGAAATAAGCAATCTCTTAAATAACTTTTGGGCCAAAGATCAAATCAAAGCTGCAGTTATAGAATATTTATAAAGTAATGACATTTACAGTATTACACATAAAAACTTATGTGTTATATTCAAAGCTATATTTACAAGGAAATTCATTGCCGTAAGTGGTTTCTTATTAAATATAAGAAAGAATGATATTTGCAAGTTGTTGCTGTTCGTAGTAACCTCTGTATGCCTCAGTTTCCTCATCTGTGAAATGGTGATGGTAGTATCTACCTTAAAATTATTGAGTGCTTATATGCCCTGGTGAGTCAGGGCCGCATATTGTAGCTACTCAATAAATGGTAGCTGCTATTATTATTATCGTCAATATTATTGCCTAAAGAAAGTAAGATAGAGGACAGAATTAATAAAGATTAAAGCAGAAATAAATAAATTAGAAATAAGAAGAACATGAGACTTGATAAATAAATCTAGGCTTCTTTTGGGGGAAACAAAACAAGAAGAAGATAGGTAACTACCCAGTCAAATATAGATAAAAGAGAAAATTAAAATACACAAAATTAGGCATAAAAAGACACATAACCACAGATGTGAAGAAGATTAAATGATTACTAATGGATGCTATGTTCAACTCATGCTATTAAATTGGAAATTTTATTTGAAACAGATGCCTTTCTAGGAAAGTAAACCTTACCAAATGTAACTTAAGATGAGGTCAAAAACCTGAACAGACCAATAACCATGGAATAAATTGAAAAGTTGTCAAAGAATTCTCTCTCCAAATGGTTTTAGATCTAGATGGTTTTGCAGGTAGATATTTTAAACTTGAAAAGAACAGATTTCAGGTTATTTAAATTGTTCAAGAGAAAAGAAAAATATGGAAAGCTTCCCAATAAATTTAATAATGCTTAAACAATCCTCATGAAAAAAATCAGGCAAATTAAATGCAAGAAAAAAAGAAAAAAAAAGAAAAAGAAAGAACAAGTAGGGGCTAATATTCTTTATGAATATAGAAGTACATGTTCTAAATAAAACATCAGTCCAGGAAACTCAAATCTAAGCAGACTATTAAGAATAATTCACTATATGGCTGGGCGAGGTGGCTCATGCCTATAACCCCAGCACTTTGGGAGGAGGGAGGATCACTTGAGGCCAGGAGTTTGAGACCAGCCTAGGCAACATAGGCTGTCTCTACAAAGAATAAAAATAAAAAAATTAGCCAGGCATAGTGGCGCATGCCTCTAGTCCCAACTACTTGGAGGATCGCTTGAGCCCGGGTGTTCAAGGTTGCAGTGAGCTATGATTATACTACTGCACTGCAGCCTGGGCGACAGAGTGAGACTCTATCTCATAAAAATAATAATGATAATAATTCACTACAGTCAAGAAAGAGTTATTTTAGTAATGCAAGGATGGTTAATGTTAGGAAATTCATTTATTCTTTCAATGTTTGTTTAACCAAGACTTAATAAGTGCCAGACTTTGTCTAGCTGTAGGGGTACTGTGAGGGATAAGCTCTTATCTTGTTACTTGGCCAAAGAAAGCATTCAATACATTTCAGATATTCTTATTCCTGTTCTTAGTCTTACTCATCATCTTCTCCTTATAGACCTGAATCATTATAGCCTAGTGAGGGTGATGCAAAAGATAGTAGGGGAGAACTGAAAGGAGTGGGGATTGTGTGTCTGAGTGGGTGTAGGTTTGAGAGATTATTCTATAGAGGTAAGAAAAAGCTAGATAATGTATAGACAATGTTTAGGAGCTTGAATTTTATCCTAAGAGCAACAGGAGCGCTACTAAAACGAGAATGTCGTGGTCAGATTTGCGCTGTAGAACGATCACTGGGGCTAGAATAAGGAGAATGGCTTGGAGGAAAAGCGTGGCTAGAAGGAGGGAAGTGAGTCAGGAGGCTGCTGTGACGAGCCAGGTGATTAGTGCAGGGGATGATCCAGGCCACCAGATTGCATAATGTGAATAGTATCCCTGGAGCTGTGCTAACCAACAGCCGTGATGGGAACTGAACCAGGGTGTTTTGCACTGAGAATAGAGAAAAGTGGGTGGAAAATTACAAAACACCTGGGGAAAACGGACATTAAGAAAGACATCCAAAAATGTCAACAATTGGGAGATGGATTTACTGCTGATGAAATGCAAATAATGGTACACTTTCAAAATGACTTAAGATAAATATATTTAAGATCTTAAAAAGATAAAGAATGAATAGCATCTATAAAATGGATAAATTGTGATACAGAGAAATGAACCAAGAACACATGGGTATAAAAGGAAAACAATTAGGATTATTATAAACAGAAAAATAGTTGTTGGGGATAAAATCTAGTCTGTTCAAAGAGTGAATTTGTGAATTGGAAAACAGTTCCAAGGAATTCACCCAGAACACAGAACAGATAAAGAGAAGTAGTATATAAAAAAGAAGATAAGATATGTGGATAATAGACTGGGAGGCCCCAGCATTTGTCTCAAGAGTTCCAGAAGGAAAGAAAAGAGAGGCTAATGAACAAATACCCAAAGAGGTAATAGCTTTGGGAATGTTTCAGAATTTAAGAAACTACATACCATGTTGCTGAGCACAATTTTAAAACAAAACTATACTTCTAGACATGTTGAAGTGAAACATCAGAAATCAAAGATTTAAAAAATTTAAAAGCTACCTGAGGATAAAGACAGATTATCTATGAAATAATGACAGCTAGGCTGGGAACAGATTTCTTCTTTGCCATGATAGTTGTTGGAAGACAATGGGACAATATCTTTAAAGTGTTTAGAAACAGAAAGAAACCAACTTTCTTAATCTGTAATTCTATATGCAGAAAAATTATCAGCAAACACAAAATAAAACTGTTTTCAGACATAAAAAAAAACGAAGGGAGTATTGTACCACTCACAGATTCTCCCTGGAAGAATTAATAAAGGATGTACTTAAGCTAGAAGAAGAGAACCCAAAAGAAAAGGTTTAATTAAGAAGTGAGAAGAAATAGGTAAACTCTGTTGATACATTTAATTACTGACTGGAAAAAATAATTTTTTGTATGTTTAAAAAGAGGCTTGAAATCCTAGCACTCTGGGAGGCCGAGGCGGGAGGGTTGCTTGAGGTCAGGAGTTTGAGACCAGCCTGAGCAAGAGCCAGACCCCGTCTCTACCAAAAATAGAAAAAATTAGGCAGGCATGGTGGTGCACACCTGTAGTCTCAGCTTCTGGGGAGGCTGAGGCAGGAGGATTGCTTGAATCCAGGAGTTTGAGGTTGCAGTGAGCTATGATGACACCACTGCACTCTAGCTCAGGCAATAGAGTGAGACTGTCTCTCAAAAAAAAAAAAAAAAAAAAAGCTTGAACTAAACCAAAGTAGCAAGGACAGTGGGAAGGGAAGAGTTCAATGGATAAAGCATACTTCATTTTTTTTTCTCATTTACCTCTCTCAGGAGAAAGATTATAATTTTAGAGTTTTTTGGAAAGAAAAATTTAAATATGTGTATTGGAAGACATAAAAATACAATCTATAGCTCCAAAATTAGCAGAGGGATAAATATAGAATAAAAAAAAATAAAGAGAAAACAAAAAACCCTTCACTTCATTCAAGTGAAAGCAGGAAAGGAGAAAAAAAAAAGGAAAGAAAACAGAGGATATAGAAAATATAACATGATAGATTAGAAATAATTCCAAATGTGTTAATAATTGCAGCACATATAAATAGATTAAATTAGCCTATTAAAGTATCAGACTATCAGACTGAATTAAAAATACAGCTATACTCTGTTTACAAGAGATATAACTAAGGAAAAATATGTGGATGGATTCAAAATAAAGGAATGGAAAAGATACGTTGGGAAAATACTAACCGAGAAAGCTGGCATAGCAATATTAATATCAGACAATACAGAATGTCAGGACAGAACGTACTTCTGCACTTCCGAGGTTTCCTGCACTTTTGTGTAACACCCTGGCTCTCTCTGCCCTCTCCTGTTGGTGCGTTTGGGAGCAAGAACTTGTTCTCTCCCCCTCAGGAGGATCTCTCGTCCTAGTCTCACCTAAGCAGCCCTCACCGGAGGGGTCTTGTCCCTGCCCAGCACTACCTGTGAGTGGGGGGGTAAGTTTGGCTAATTCTGAGGTTTAATCAGACCCATTTCATCTTCATACTAAGCTGTGTGTGCCCACTTGATCTTTACCAGTAACAAAGGAGTTATTTTGACTCCCAGCATCTTACTCTGTCATTTTTTTGTTTGTTTGTGAATTTGTTCAGAACCTTGGCAGGGAAAGATGCCTTTTGCTAGGCCCCCTCAAAGGCCTCAGCGTACGTGATGATCAAGAGAACAGGCCACCCAGAGGATGTAACAGTCACGAACTTATACTTAGTAATATGGTCTTGAATTTAAAAAAAGCAAAACTGACAGAAATATAAGAAGTAGATAAGTCCTCAGTTATAATAGGAGGTTTTGATAACATCTCTCAGAAACCAATGGGTTAAGCAGGAAAAAATTATGAGGATATAGAAAATTTGAATAATCTAATTAACAAGTTTGATCTTGTAACATATATTCCTGCTCTCAACAAAAGAAAAAAATACATTTTTTCAAGCCCACTTGGAATGTGAAAAAATTAAAAGGTCCATGTATTGAGTCAATAAATTTCAAATAATATCATATAGATTATCTTCCTTGAACATAAAACAAATGAATTATAGATCAATTAAAATACCAAAGGAAAAACAATCTCATATTTGGAAAGTTTAAAAAAACCCTCTTAAAGAACTCACGGGCTAAAGAGGAAATCACAAAAGAACTGACAAAATATTTAGAACTAAATGACAGTGAAAATACTACCTATCAAAATGTGTGGGATGCAGTTAAAGTGGTACTTAGAGAGTTGTATAGTTCTATATGCACTTGTGAAAAAGAAGAAAGATTAAATGAGTAAGTATGTAGGTCAGGAAGTCAGAAAAAGAATAGTAGGAAAAACCCTGATTGAAAATAGAAGGAAGGAAAAGACTACTGAAGTAGGAAGCAAAAATAAAAGAGTGGAGATGATCAACAAAACCAAAAGCTATCTCTTTGAAAAGACTAATAAAATAAACCTCCAGCTAAGACTGATTAAGGAAAACAGATCAAAGATACAAGCAAATGGTATTACAGCAATGAAGGTGGGGACACAACTACAACTAGAGATGAAGTCCTAAGACAATACCCAAAACAATTTTGTATCAGTGAGTTTGATGGATACTTTTGTAGAAAACATAAATTACCAAAATCGACCCAATAAGGAGTAGAAAACCTAAACATTCACCACTAAAGAACTTGAATTGGTAGCAAAAATATCCTCCTATAAAAAGTAGCAGGCCCAGAGATGTCACAAACGGGTTTTATCGAACCTTTACCGAATGGAAAATCCTTATGTTATACAAACTATTTCAAAGGATGAGAAGCTACCCAGCAAGTTTACAAAGCTGGAATAACACCTGGATATCAAAACCTGGCAAGGGAAGTACAAGAAAATTAAAAAAAAAAAAAAAGGCCAGTGTTGCCTTTGAACATAGACATGAAAATTTAAATAAAATACGTTAGTCCCCCCTTATTTGTGGGGGATACGTTCCAAGACCCCCAGTGGATGCCTGAAACCTGAGATAGTCCCAAAGCTGATTGCCGTTAATTGGGATACTTTTCTGTTCATGTCTTTCACCCATAAATTAAGTGCCTTTTCCATAACTAAGCACTTATCATGCACTGTGGCTGTAACTTTTGTAGTTTGACATATGACAGCAAAACTAGCATGAATTTCTTTTTCCTTCTTCACAATTTCACGCATAGAAGATTTGTTCTTACCGTAGATCTCAGCAACCTCAGCATATGACTTTTTTTCTTTTCTTATTAAGTTGAGAACTTTCACCTTTTCACTTAAAGGAAGCACTTTACTGCTTCTCTTTGGCATATCTGAATGGCCAGCATCACTACTCTTGCACTTTGGGGCTATTATTAAGTAAAATAAGGGTTCCTGAACACAAGCACTGTGATACTGCGACAGTTGATCTGATCACTGAGTGGTTGCTAAGTGACTAACGGGCAGGGATTGTGTGTGGCGTGGATACTCTGGACAAAGGAATGGTTCGTGTCCCAGGTGGGATGGAGCAGGACAGAGTGGGGCAATGTGAGATTTCATTATATTATTCAGAATAGCTTGCAATTTAAAACTTATGAATTGCTTATTTTTGGAATTTTCCATTTAATACTATATTTTCGGACCATGGTTGACCATGAGTAACTGAAACTCACATGGAAAGTGAAACCATGGATAACGGGGACTACTATATTAATAAATTAAATTCAGCAGGATATTAAAAATAATACATCAAAAGCAAGTGGAGTTTTATCCATGGAATAAAAAGATGGTTCAACAGAAATGTAATTCACCAGGTTAACAGATTAAAAACCATATGATTATCTCAGCAGATGCAGAAAAGCATTCAGTAAAATTCAACACTTTCATAATGTGCTAAATGAATCAGGAGAACAGGCTAAATTTAGAGTCTTATGGTGAATCCCTTTAAAAAGCAAACTTCATTCCTTTTGTATTTTGAGTAAATCCATATTTTCAAATATTAGAGTTTCTTTTCATAAAGGTTCAATTGTGTGTCAAAACACAAATATATCCAGGAGCTGTGCCCAGTTCTTTGGGAGAATACAAAATCTCACAAACCAAAAAATAATGGTGACCTTGAAGGGAGCTGTTTGTATTTTTCAGTGTTGGACAGATTTACCAGGTATGTTCTTTAAGTATCCACCTCCCCTGGGTATCTAAGTAGGATTCCATTTTCCTACCATTTGAGTATTGCTCAACACATGGGTTGGGTGAAACGAGGCAGATCTGACCCCAGGCAGACCTGAAGCAAGGGCCCCTGTCTGGCGTGGTCTCAGCTACCTTCCTCTTTGGCTCTGTTTCTTGTGAATACCCTTTTCTCACCCTTATCCACATGTGCAGGTCCAAACTGAAGACGGTGCATGAGCGGATCCCCTTGGCTGGACTGAGCAAGTTGCCCAGTGTCCCTCAGATTGCAAAGGTAAAAACCAACCCCTGAGAGCAGATGCCTTCCTCTTTCAGCCCAGGGCTGGGGTGAGGGTGGGGGTGTAGGCTTGTCCTGGGTAGGTGCTGCCTTGGGGAGGGGAGCCACTTTACTCTTTGACCCTTGACTGCATAGATGGGGGTGGGGGAGCTGTTGGCAGATGCCTCCATCTCTCCTGCACCCTCTCAGCTCATCCTTGTTGCCGCAGCTGCTAGGGGAACAGTACAGTTCATGGTCTCTGCTCCCAAGTAGTTCAGAGCTAGTTCGAGAGACAAGAGAAGTGGGAAGACAGGGCTGGATAAGGTGAGTGCTGTAGCACTTCAGAGGAGGGCTGGGGAAGGGGCGGCCAGGGGAGTCTTCACAGCAGAGGAGAGGCCTGAACTGGGCAAAGGATGATCCAGATTGAGCACCTCCTTGAGTAAGGAGCTGTCAGCCATTGGAGGGGCCCATGTCACTGCTTTGGGAACTGAGTCAGCAAAATGGGGTGAGAAAGATGTTTGGCTGGGTTGGGTTGGACCCTCACTCTGGGAGCAGGAATGCCAGGCAGAGTTGTGCCGAATACCCTTGGTGAGAATAGGGGGTGGCTGGCTTTTTGGCATTGTCTTCAGGTCAGAACAGAGACAGGTCTTGGGCTTCATTTTGTCCCTCCCCTCATTTTATCAGGGAACTCCCGAAAGGTTAGTTGACTTACCTGGGCATATGTTAGTGAGCAGCAGAGCCAGAATTTGAAGGCAAGACCAGTGTTCCTTGCCCTCCTGTGCTGCACTCTCTTGGTGGGCAGAGGAGCCCAGGTGTACTCTATGGATGTGGTCCTTGAACTGTGTGTTTCTCTCCCTGCTTAGGCTTTCTGTGACGACGCAGTGGGGCTGAAATTCAACCCTGTCCTGTACCCGAAGGTGAGGACCTTCATGGGCTCTGTAGCTTGGCATGGATTTGCACACCTGTGGCTCTGTGAGGAGTTCTCTGCATCATGGTGGGGTTTTGCAGGGTATCCACAATAAACCTCCATGTCTCCCTCACTTCCTGTCTACACCTTTACAGACCGGTCCACTGGGAACCCATCCTTAGCCATGCTAGGTCTCTGGCCCGGTTGAATTGGTCCTCAGCCTGTTGTGAAGGTGGCAGAGGGCAGCAATGTTGTACCTTCTCCACCTCACCCCAGTCGTACCTCCCCGAGGCCAGTGCTCGGGTGGGGCGTGATTCTGTAGCTGGGAGCTGGTGCAGATCCAGTTTGCTGTCATGGAAGGGTGCAGGTGCAGAAGGCAGAACTCACTGAGAAGTAAAAGGCCAGACCGCAGTTCCCCATTGCCCATGTTACCGCAGCTCTGAGCCCCTACAAGCCTCTGCCCAGCCTTAGTTATAATAAACTGGCTGGTTCTCTGATACCAGTTTCCTTCGGATTGGCCTGATTTTGACCCCAGTTCTGATATGGTGGTGTGGGTATGGAGAAGAGCAATAATAACAAAACAAACCAACACACCCACTTGAGGACAATTATGGTATGACAAGACTTGAATCACCCATGGACAGTGAATTGCTTGAAATTGGCCACAGGAAAAGACCAAGTGCACCAACTGTTTCTTTGTGAGCCAGCAGGGTCTGGAGAGAAAATGCAAGCAGAGCTGTGCTTCTGAGATTCCGCTGTGGGCCAGTGCCGTGGCAGTGGTGGTGTGCCGGGGCTGGTCCTGTCCATCCCCTGAGTCCCAGCTCTGACAACCAGGAACCATGAGATGAGATGTCGTGTTGGGGAGAGGCCCCGTCCTGGCTGAGACATCCAGAATCCCCTGGAACAAATGCCTTCAATGTTCATGATTGGATATGACTCTCTTGGGAGCACCTATTTACCCATCTGCAGTGGCTTAGCTAATGGTGGAGTCCTCTCCTGCTTGCCCTTCTCTCAGATGCTCCCTTTTCACCATTTTGGCATCTGTAGATACTTTTCCAGGAATATGCTGCACTCCATTGAACATTTTCCATCATTCAGACTGACCTCCCTTTATAATTAAAACTGAATTAGTGAGGTTTGGCCAAACTTTAAAAACTCATCATACAGGCCTAACTTCATTACAGGTTTGGCAATTTTTGTTGTCAAATCTTATCTACCGAGAGAACCAATGGTGTTTATTTGTATAGTTCTCTCTATAACTTGGAAAGCCTCTGGCTTTGGTAATAGTGGAAGAGCAGCTGTATTTTCATGTTTTCTACATTTGAAGGACTGCTGAGTCCAGCTGGGATGTTAATCTGGCTGAGATGTGTGCATGTGTGTGTTTTTAAAATTCGCAGAGTTTAGAACGTTCCTTGGACGGTCTTCATTGGCCTGGTGCCTCTCACTGGCAGGGCAGCTGTTTCTACCCTTTGACTCATCCCAGGCAGGAGTGGAGGGCTCCCTCCAGGCTGGGCAGCAGCGCCCTCACTGTAGGAGCTGAGAACCTCAGAGATCTACAGTGGGTGGCAACCTAACATGGGCCACATATCCCAGCCAACAAGTCATGCCTGGTTGGTTCTTGCCCTAGCATAACGCGTTGTTGAATCCCTCCTTTTTATTGCAGAGGGTATCCCAGTGGTATCCCCAAATTTTCTTCTCTTTCTCGATAAGCTGGTTCAGCTCTGATCTTTCTGGAGGGTTACATAGATGATGATGATGATGATGTTGACAGTAGCTGCTCTGTGCTCAGCACTGTGTGTGCCTGATCTCATTGAATCTTCATAACCACACATCTCTGTTTAACAGATGAGGAAACTGAGGCCCAGAGAAGTTAAGTGGCTCAGTCAAAGCCAAGTAGGTAGAAGCTGCAGAGCAGCAGATTCAAAACCAGAGTTTAGTGTTTCTTTTGACTGTTTCTTTCTTTCTTTATTTTATTTAATTAATTTATTTTTGAGACAGGGTCTTGCTGTGTTGCCTGGGCTGGAGTGCAGTGGCATCATCATAGCTCACTGCAACCTCAAACTCCTGGACTCAAGCGATCCTCCTGCCTCAGCCTCCCCAGTAGCTGGAACCACAGGCGCGTGCCAGCACGCCTGGCTGATTTTTCTATTTTTTTGTAGAGATGGGTCTTGCTCTTGCTCAGGTTGGTCTCGAACTTCTGGCCTCAAGCAATCCTCTCACCTCAGCCTCCCAAAGTGCTTAGGATTATAGGCATGAACCACTGTGCCCAGCCCCAGAGTTTAGTGTTTCTGACCCCAGACATGAACTCTGTGAAGCATAATGGAAAATTACATAGAACCAATGGTTGGGTTTTTCTTTCCTTATTTGCATATCCTATTAGGGTGTGTTCCTTCTTAGAGTGGTCTTTTTAGAGACCTCTTGTTTTATGGATAAGGGATTGAAGTCTGGGCAGGAGCATTGACTTGCTCAAAGTCATACTGCTGATTAGAGGTGGAATTAGAACTGGAGTCATCCTTGCTGAACAGTTTTGGGATTCTGACTTCACCTTTTACACCACACATAAAACACTGGGTTAAGGTCATTCCCTGGGTCTTGCTGGATTCATGTGCCCAAGCCTTGGTTGGCACATCTGGATAGGAATGGAATGGATGATACAGAGGTTTGGTTACTACTGGGGAAGCCCAGGTGTTGGAAGCTGGCTAAGACCTTTGGAGTTGCATCCTGTCTACTTGTTATTTCTCCCTTTCTCTTCCTCCATACGTGTGGATATTTCATACCACGAGGCACATTCTCTGCCTGAATGGGTGCATCCGCTTCTATTTGCTGCTTCTTTTGCCTCCAAATTAACAGACAATCTTGATTTTTTTTCTTCCCATGTTTTCCAGGCCTCCCAGATGATTGTGTCCTATGATGAGCATGATGTCAACAACACATTCAAATTTGGGGTCATTTATCAAAAAGCCAGGCAGGTAAGTGGCATGAGTCCATACTGGTCACGATGTCCTATGGTTTCTCACTGAGGACTCTTTTTTTTGCCTACCACTAGTGCAGGAGCCCTGAACTAGGTCCTCAAATATTCTTAATACAACTGTCACATTTAAAGTATGAATTAGACTGGAGGTGGCAGAACCTTCAAGGAAGGTTACTTCTTACAGAAAGGTCTGCAAATCCTTTAAACGGTGATGTAGTTTTTCATACAGTAAATTCTGATTCTTCCTGGCTACCTCAGCTTCTAATCTATTCTATCTATGGGCTGTCGGTTACAAGAAAAATCAGACTAGGTGGGCAGTGGGGGGGATGGATTAGAACAAGCTGCTTCTCTCCTTGCCCACCATTCTCCCCACTGGGAATTAGCTTTTTCTCCCCAAACTTCAGTGGTGCAATGGAGCCAACTGTGTGCATCTCTTCCCAACTTTGTGTTGAGTGACATCATGTTGGTAGCTTAAAATCAGCCGTAGTTGGAAGTATTTACACCATGGAAGTTGTCAAACACCAGGGTTTCTATTTTCCTCCTTGGGAAAGCCAGTTGCTAAAACATTTACCAGCATGCCACTGTTCACCCTCCTCTGTCTCTTGTAGCACTCACGTGCTGCTTTGAAGTTAGTTGTCCAGAATAATGTTCCTCAAAGTATGTTCCATGAGGCACTAGTCTGGTAATGTACTCTGTGAGCAAATGACTTGGAGAGGGGTTGTCACTTGTGTGGGAACATTTTCAAGGCTCTAAGAACCCCTAAGGTAAACTCTTTATAACTTTGTTGAACTTAGTGTTTCCCATATTTATTTGGCTGCAAACTTCCCATCTTCTCCAGCTCTTTCCTATCGTGAACATTTAACATCCCAAGCAGAGTGATTGGCTGAACACACTGAGGTTTTCTCACTTAGGTTCTTTGAAGGAAGGTTCTACACCCATTTCATCTGTTTATCATCCAAGAGCCTAGCATGTCAACTTTATATAAATACACTCAATTGTTATGTGAATTAGTGAATGAATAAAAATTTTGGCCCTGCTAATGGCAGGTCAATAGTATCTTCTGATATTACCTGTGTTTTTTTTTTTTTTTTTCTTGGCTTTCTTGGCTAGATGACACCTGATGTCCTTTTCTGAAGATATTAGACCATAAGAGACATGTGTTTGCTTAAAAATACTCTAATTAGGTGAAGAGTTTAGGATCTGCAAGACCAACAGTGATGAATCTTATAATTTAAGGGAGATTATTCAGGTAGCTGCCCTAATTATTTTCACATATTACATTTTTATTTTGTACAGCTCTGATAATATAACCCCTCTAATTAAAGTTCTTTGCTTATGGAACTTACCAAAGCAGATCTTATAAGGTGATTACAATCCAATGTTCCAGCAAAGTTGTAATTACTGAACATTAACTATCTACCTCTGAGAAGGAGTCTGTGTATTGTTTATGTACCTGATGCTGCTTTAGGGGAAAAAGCCAGGAAGATAAAATTCTTTCTTTTTTAAACCTAGGCAGATTGTTGTTTTGCAAACCTACAGCTGGGGGACATTTAATATGAACATTTGTTGCAGAAAAGCCCTATGCTGGTGTTTGGGTATAAGTAAGCCTCACCTAACTCTCCTGTTTGTCTTGCACTGTGCTGAGCACTCTGGGGGAGGCAGCGATGACTAAGACCTCCTCTTAATGCACGGTCAAGCTCAAGGCAAGTGTAAAAATAATGACAATGCTAATACCAGGCGGGGTGTGAATTCTGGAAGAGAGGTGCACGCCCCAGAACACACACACGCAATTGTTTTCCTAGTAGGAGAAGGCCTAGTAGTAGAAGGTTGTCTGGTAGCAGCTGCTCTCCCACCCTCTGGCCTCGTGATCTGGGGCAAACAGGACTCTTGGCTGTAGTTGCGATGCCTTCATGGCATGCTGTAGATCAGGAATTGGCAAACTCTTTTGTAAAGGGCCAGATAGTAAATATTTTAGAGTTTGTGGGCCTTGGGGTCTCTGTCACAGGCCACTCAATTCTGCCCTTGTAGTGCGAAAGCAGCCATAGAAAATACATAAATGTGTTGGCCTGGCTATGTTTCAGTAAAACTTTATTTTTTAAAAACAGGTAGCAGACCAGATGGCCCATGGGCCATAGTTTGCTGACCCCTGCTAGAGAACAGGGTTTCCCAAACTTCAGACATTCACAAACCATATTGAGGATCTGTACATATTGTTTGTTCCACTATGTGCCACTGTTAACATTTTTATCATACCTGTACTATCAATTACTTGATAGTTTCTTTAAAAAGTTTTTTTAAAAACTTAAATGCATTTATTTTAAAAGGAAATTTTATATCACTACTCTTAACTAGAAAACCAGTATCACTTACCATGAAATTAAGGTAATTTGAAAAAGAAATACTGTGAACAATAAAGTTGTTGAAATCTACTAGATTCTGGAGTCTGAGTTCTGCCCTTTTTTGTAATAAAGCAGATGTTAGGGAGGTGTTAAAAAATAAGCTATTGGAGACGTTCTCCTTGAAGTGATTGGGCAGGGTAGAGTGTCTTTATGTCATCTGTAGCTATTCATTGCAGTCTATGAGTGTCTGCAGAGCCTTCAGCTGTTTGCAGAGCCTGCCACTGTGGGTAGAGCCTGTCGATCAGTCAGGGCAGTCAGTATTTTAAACTTATTGTTTTTTACAGAGCTTGCTACTGTTTTCAGTTTCGCTTTTTAAAAATTATTAAACTTTTTATTTTTAGATATTTGCAGATTCACCTACAGTTGTAAAAAAACTAATACAGAGAGATCTTGTGTACCCTTTACTCAGTTTCCCCCAAAGGTAGTGTCTTATAAAACTATAACACAATATCACAACTAGGATACTGACATTGATACAATCCACAGATCTTATTCAGATTTCCCCCAGTTTTCTACATACTCATTTGTGTGTATTGTGTACGTGTGTGTGTGTGTGTGTATTTTGCTGTATATAATTTTATCACGTGTATAGGTTCCACAGCCAAGATACAGAAGAATTCCATCACTGCAGGGGTCCCTTGCATTGTCCTTTTATAACCATCCTCCCTCTTGTCTCCCTTCTCCCTTCCTGCCTCTGGTCCTTAACCTCTGGCAACCACTAATCTGTTCTCCAATTTGTAAAACTTTGTTATTTCAAAAATGTTATACATTTTTGTATACAAAATATCATACAAGGATATACTGTATGATACAAGGAATCATACAGTATATAACCTTTTGAGATTGGCTTTTTTCCACTCAGCAAGATTCATCTAAGTTCTTGAGTATATCAATAGTTTGTTCCTTTTTATTGCTGAGTAGTATTCCATGGTATAATTGTACCACAGTTTGTTTAAACATTCACCCATTGAAGGTTATGTAGGTTGTTTCCAGTTTTTGGCTGTCATGAATAAAGTTGTTATGAATAACTTATACAGATTTTTATGTGAACATAAGTTTTCATTTCTCTGGGATGCATGCTTAGGAGTACAGTTGCTGAGTTGTATGGTAATTATTTGTTTAGTTTTTTAAAAATTTTGTATATGTTTTGTTTTATAAGAAACTACCAAACTCTTTTCTAGCGTGGTCTTTCCAGCAGCCATTCTGAGTGATCCAGTTTCTCCACATCCTTGCCAGCATTTGGTGGTCACTACTTTTGATTTCAGCCATTCTGATAGATGTGTAGCAATATCGCCTTAGAGTTTTAATTTGCATTTCCCTAATGGCTAGTGATGTTGGACGTCTTCTCATGTGCTTGTTTGCCATCTGTATATCCTCTTAGGCGAAATGTCTGTTCATGTCTTTTGACCATTTTCTAATTGGATTTTTTTTACTGTTGAGTTAAAAATTTTTTAATAACAGCTTTATCAGAGCATAATTCTCATACCATATAATTAATAATAACATGTGATTTATATCTCAATTCAGTGGTTTGTGATATAACCACAGAGTTGTGCAACTATCACCACTATCTAACTCCAGAACATGCTCATCATCCCCAAAAGAAACCCTGTACTCACTCACGGCCACTCCCTATTTCCCTTTAGTCCCTGTCAACCACTAATCTACTTTCTGTCTCTGTGGATTTGCCTATTCTGGACCTTTTATAAGTGGAATCAAATACTATGTGGCCTTCTTTCACTTAGCATAATGTTTTCAAGATTCATCCATGTTATAGCATGTATCAATACTTTATTCCTTATTTACGGCCAAATAATATTCCATTGTATGGATAGACCACATTTTGTTTATCCAATTGTCAGTTGATGGATATTTGGGTTGTTTCTACTTTTGGGCTATTATGAATAGTGCTGCTATTAATATTCATGTACAAGTTTTTGTGTGGACATATGTTTTTATTTCTCTTGGGTGTATACCTAGGAGTGGAATTTCTGGGTCATATGGTAACTGTATGTTTAGCCTTTTGAGGAACCACCAGACTGTTTTCCAAAGTGGCTGTATCATTTTACATTCCCACCAGCAGTGTGAGAAGGTTCTGATTTCCCCACATCCTCACTAACACTTGTTATTGTCTGTCTTTTTCATGATAGCCATCCTAGTGGGTGTGAGGTGGTATCTCATTGTGGTTTTGATCACTGTAGAGTTTTGAGAGTTCTTTGTGTGTTCTTGAGACTTACCCTCTGTTGGAAGTCCAGTGATCAATGTTTTATTTATGGATCATGTTTTTGGTATCAAGTCTAAGAACTCTTTGCCTCAGCTCTGCCTTTTGTACTGACCAGCAGCCTTTGCTCAAATAGAAAGGCCTTGTTAACCAGCCCAGAAGATCCAGCTCTGTCAAGCAAGCTCTATTAGTTTCTTCATCCAGTTGAGAGGACAGCTGTGGCGAATGTGTTGAGAGCTAGGGAGAAAGGAAGAAAGGGACCAGGTGTCTGGACAACCACATTCCTTCTCTTGGCATCAAGAAGGATTTTTCTAACTCCTGTCCCTGTTCTTGTTTCTCTTTCAGACCCTGGAGGAGGAGCTGTTTGGGAACAATGAGGAGAGTCCAGCTTTCAAGGAGTTCTTAGACCTGCTGGGAGACACGATCTCGCTGCAGGACTTCAAAGGGTGGGTTTTAGCTGAGCGACGGCTCCAGCTCCATTGATGAGGCCCGAGAGGAAGGCGGAGGGGCAGACAGCTCAGTCCTCAGGGAGAGCATGTGGAAGTTAAAAACACCAGAAACATGGGGTTGTTTTCAGCATGTGATCAACATTCAGTTGCCTGCATTCCTGAGGAATCAGTAGTCCGAGGAATAATCCAGCATGGCAGATTATCTGGCCTTTGGCCTTAGGATGCACGATGAGATTGCTGTGCTTGAGATTTGCCTTCCTAATTACATTCAGCTCAGACTGAGAGTGAAATGAGTCCACCTTCCCTATCACGCACCTGCCAGGCATTCGGGAAAGACAGCCCTGTGCAGTTTGGGGGTGGAAATGACCCACTTTGGATAATACACAGGAATGGATAATTAAGAGTTTGATGCAAATATAATAATTTCCAGGCAGGAATCCATACAACAGCCTGTGGTTTTTTAAGTGGACAGTAAGATAGAATATTGAGGCTATTGCTTGGAAAACTCTGGTTCTTGATTTTTCCTTGGCAAAGGAAAACTCATCTTTTGGGATGAGTTCAGACCCAGCCAGCCTGTTCTGTGCTTGGTGCTGGCACGTGGCTGAGGGCCCCAGAATCCCCCACCCCAGCAGCCAAATTAACAGGCGCTCCTAGCGTCACGTGTGGAAGCGCTGGTGCCTGGCATGCAGTAGGTGTTCAGTGATTGCTTTCTTCCTCTGCTTCCCTCTCTCCCCTTCTTCCTTCTCCTTTTTTCTTTCCCCCTCCTCCATCTTCTCCCCACTTCAAGGTCGTCACTGCTGTCTGGAGTCAGTCACACCTGTGTTAAAATCCTAGGCCACCCCCCCCCCCCCCCCCCCCGCTATTAGCTCTGTGACTTTGGACAAGGGATTTTACCTTTGCAAGCCTCATTTTCCTCCCCTGTAAAAAGGGAGGTGAAGATAATACTGACCCCATAAGGTTGTTGGGGGATTAAAATAGATAATGCGCGTGAAGCTTTTAAGCTAGTGCCATGCACTGGTCGTCATCGTTACTGTTCTTATTTTACTATCTTTCATTGACTTTGAGATGCCATCATTATAAGACGCATCCTGAATTTAGTGATGTAACAGTGTGAAAAAATGTGGGTCTTGGAATAGATGAAATACGGTATACCAAATCCAGAAGGACCTCAGAGATCATGTAATCCTATCCCTTTATTTCATGGAGAAAGGATACTAAGGCCTAGAGAGATTAAGTGATATGCCCAAGGTCACATGTTCACTTAGCAGCAGAAGCAGGTCTAGAACCTGGAGCACCTGACTCCCTGTCTGGCGTCCTTTCTGCCATGCCAGGCTGAGCACATTTTCTGGCTCGTATTATAGTGCTGGGGGGCTGACATCCAGGGTCCGTTTTATTTCATTTTCTTAAAGGAACCTGCATCTGCCTTCTCTTCCCGCTGCTGAAGAATATGATCCAAGCTGGCGGCTGTGTTCTATAAAGGCAGAAGGGAGGGACAGCCCCTGGAAGGCCACCCAGTTCCTTAGTACTTTTCTTTCCTGCCTGTGAGGAGGTAGCCAGAGAAGGACCTTCCTGGATAACCCCCAGCTGAGTGCTGTGGTTGGGCCCCCATATCAGGGTCTAGCTGGGTAGAGGTCAAGCTCCCGTCACTTCTCCTGCCTGACTCCGCGTGCTCCTGTGGGGCTTATCACCATCCAGCAGGGTGGCTGGTGGCCCTGGCTCTGGGCTTGGGACTCAGACGTGGCTTTGTAGAGAGCAAAGGGCTGTGCCCAGCTTTGGGGGCCACTGGCACCTGGGATGGGCATTTGTCTGGGATTGTGGGTGGACGGCCTCCCTTCCCACATGACCATCCAGTATGGAGGGGACACAGCCAAGGCTTGGAATGGAGGTTCTGCCTTTGTCTTTTAAACAATGGATCTGTGGGTAGAATGCCAGGGCTAGTCTGCTCGAAGAGCAAATCTCCCTGCTTTCCTGCATCATAGTCTGCTCTGCCCTCGGCTCCCCCGTGTCTTCTCATGCATCCCGCTGCATGTGCTTAGGAAGGCGGCACCAAGTTGCTCACTTTCCCTCACTCTCTCTCTCTCCCCTGCTCCTGCCCTGTTTTGCTGACAGTTTCCGAGGAGGCCTGGATGTGACCCACGGACAGACAGGGGTGGAATCAGTGTACACGACATTCCGGGACAGAGAGATCATGTTTCATGTCTCCACAAAGCTGCCATTTACCGAGGGAGACACCCAGCAGGTAACCTGGTTTGGGAGGGCTTTGGGAGCCCGGGGCGTGCGAGGTGAAGGCCGGCTTCTGCTCTGACCTGCCTGAGGGACTGCAGGCCCCCTCCCCATTTTCATAATCAGGAGGCCAGTTGTTCAGCCAGGAGGATTGTCAAAGCCTGCTCTGTTGTGTTATCTCACCAGGCCACACCTCCGCAGCACTGTGCTAGAGGCAGGGCAGGGCTCCTGGTTATTCCCACTTGGACCAATGGGGAAACTGCAGCCCAGGGTGGTTAAAAGACTTTCTTGAGGTTTCCCAGTTGATTAGGGGCAGTGCAGGGAGCAGAGCCTGGGCGCCTTGATCAGGTAGGGTGGTAGTAGAGCGCATGGCGGGGTCTGCAGACGGGACCTGAAGTCATCTTTGCCCATTAGGGGCGTGTGGCTCTGGGCAAGCTGGTTAACCTTGGAGCCTCATTTTTCTCACCTGTAAAGTGGGGATAATACTACCTACATCAGAGGGTGGTTGTGGGGGTTACATAGGTTTCTGAATGTAGGGCTTATATGATGCCTGACTTGTGGCTAGCTTCCCATATAAGAGCTGTTCACTGTCCAGTCCACTGGTCATTTTGTCCCCTTCCTGCCCCAGGAAGATCGTGTGAGAATCCCTACCAGCCCCCACGCCCAGCTTTCCGTCTCACCGCCTCACCTCTCACCACACCTGCAAGAATTCAGCCTTTACCTCAGCCAGGGAAGCCGGGGTGAGACCTCTGATTCCAGTGCTGCTCTGACAGCCACGCATCCCCAGGGAGGCCTGGCTCTTCTGGAACCAGCCGCTGATCCCTCGTGGTTGCAACGCCATTTGCCCCATCCCACGTTGTGTCCCTTTTCAGTCTCTGGGAAAATAAGATAGGCAGGTGGGCCTTTGCCCGAACCCTGACCTATTTGTTTCTGAGCAGGGAACTGGGGAGGGAGGACAGATGTAAAATTGTAAACATAGTCCCTGGCTTCTTAGGAAAAAAGGAAGTTGGCAAATGAGATTATGATTTGGCTCTAAAATAACTACTGAACGTTCCAGAAACAAATGGGAGCAAGATTCCTTTTGTATTCAAAGTGGCTTTTGTCTGCGAATTTCACCTGCAGCCCCTCAGCTCCCTCCTGGCCCCTCTTACCTGCTGCCCCGGCTGGGGCTGAGGCTTGTTTTCTCAGGGCCTTTTCTGTCTCACACCTGTTGGTTGGGACGTGTACCCTGGCACAGAGTGGCTCTCGTCAGGGACTGAATAAATATTAGTTTTCTCCTCCTGAGAAACGGGATGGCGTGCGTGGAGGGAGTGAGGTGATGTGTGTAAAGGTGCCTGGCACGGTGCTGGGGGTATAGCAGGTGCTCAGTAAATGAGAAACTCAAGGTGAAAGGGCTGAGCACAGGGCCTGCGTGCAGTAGGTGCTTAATAAAAGAACAAATGCATAGGCAGGCACGTAGCCAGGATGCAGTGCACAGGAGGGGTTTAACATTTGAAGTCATTGAAGTCATGCATGTGAGCAGCCCAGCATGGTTCCTGACACACAGCAGGTGCTTGGTGACTGGGATCACGTGAAAAGCACCTGGCACTGCTTGGGATACGGATTGGAGGTTGGGTTCCCCCTCCACCAAGCCAGGTGACCAGTGCCTCCCTCAGCATGGCTCTTCTCCCCGCTGGTAGAGTGACCCACCCCCTCATCCCTCTCATCCACATTTCCGTCAAGACCCCTCTCCCCCCCTCCTCTTCCAGGAAGCCCTCTTGGGTTGCTATCCGGCCCTCTGATTTCACCCTCCTCTCTATCCCCAGAGCTGTCAGGCGCTTCATGTGCAGCACCTGATGTAGCGCTTGCTGGCTGGTGGCTTTATTAGTGTTCTCAGGTGGCTTTGCTTGTGTTTATGTTTTTCCTGGATCAGTTATAGGCTCTACCAGGGCACGACCTGGCCTCACCTTTTAGATATTCTCCCCGAGTTCTGAGTCAGGGCTCTGCACCCCGTAGAGCTCGGTAAGATGCTTGCTAGCCCCTACCTAACAGCTTGCCATCTCCCCTGTGTGTTTCTTTTTGGCGGCTTCTAAAGACTGAGAGAAGCAGCTCCCCGGAGAGCTTGGTCTCAGAGTTCCAGGGTTTGTGCATACAGGTGAAATAGCGAGGTGTTTCCTGTACAGACCTATGCTGTTTTCAGGACATTCCTAACTGGCTTGTAACAGTTTAACACTTTTTGTTTAGCTCCAGAGAAAGAGACACATTGGGAATGACATTGTGGCCATCATCTTCCAAGAAGAAAATACACCATTTGTCCCAGATATGATTGCCTCCAATTTCTTACATGCCTACATTGTTGTGCAGGCTGAGACCCCAGGCACAGAGACCCCATCCTACAAGGTAAGGAGAAAGCCTTGTTGGAGGAAGTGGTGAGCCCAGACACCTCACCGTACTTTGTGGATTCAGTGATATCAAAGGACATGAGTTCTCAGCAGTAGCAGATTTTCCACGAGTTCCCAGGTTGCTGGGATTTGGAGCAAGACTCTTGGTGGAGAGCACCTTCTGAGGTCATCTGATCCATCTTGCTGTCCCCAGGCTCGGCAGCATCTAACTCAAGGGTTGAGAAGCCCTGAGTGTTGTATCTGGAATCTGGTAATGACTTGTGCTGGAGCAAGGCAGAGCGAGAAGAGAGAATAGTGGAGAGGACTGTCAGGAAAGGGGAGAGGAAGAAGACAGAACAAAAGGAAGAAAGAAAAAGGAGAAATGTTTATGGTGAGAGGGTTGAAGAAGGGGGCCTGGTAGGCCCTGGCCACTGGGTGAGCCCCCTGATCTGGCCATTCTGGACAAATGACAGATCTTAATGTGAAGACTTTCCAGGGAGGCAGGGATGCAGTCATCTGGGTCTAAGCCTCCTGACCAGTAAGTGGTTTGGCTCAAAATCCTCACTACTGCAGATGAGACCAAGAGAGTGCAGCCCATTTTTCTTGCAGTACCCCCCCTGCCCAATCCTGGTGACTATGTTGCTGATCCCTCCCCCTTCTCTACCAGAAACAGTCTCGATCTCTTGGGCAACAGTTTCTCTGTGTCACAGTGGTTTGGGGGCCATGGGACCCGGGGAGATAGACCAAGGTTAGGGTTAGGCAGTCTCTGAACCCCCTGAAGATATGTGCACAATGATGAGTTTTTGTGTTTCCTGGGAAGAGAGGCCATAACTCAAGTTCTCAAAGGGTTCCCTGCTCCACAAAATATCAGGAACCATTGTTCTAAGGGAGAAGAAAAATGAGCTGTCTCTGTTAATGGGAAACAATGAGGGCTAGAAATGTTTCCTAGGTAATAACTTAGGCCAGTGCTGATTCCTGGAGTTCACTATGCCATAGCATGTCAACCCAGATGTATTAAATGCAAAATTCACATCAACTTTTAAAACCAAATGTGAATTATCAAAAAACAAAACAAAACAAAAAAACCCAACAACCCTCCCAAAACAACTCTCCCACTGAGGTGAGCTGATTCCTTTACACACCCATGTTCATGTTCGTGGTCCTCTGGCATTGGGCAATTCTAGCTGAAAATGTGGAGAAGCATGGTGTGGGCATTTCCTTGAAGGCTACAGGATCACCTGCTTTGACTGAAATGGGCATTCACTTCAAATAGCTGCTTGATTAATTTGTTGGTGGAAGCAAGTTGATTCATTCAGTGCCTACTGTGTGCCAGGCACCGTGCTGGGGTGGGGCAGATGGAGGTCACCTACAGAATCAGCCTTCAAGGCCTTCCTGACCCCAGAAAAGGGACAGAAGAGCCACTGAGTGCACTTCAGGCAAATAACCAACTGGTTCTTTTAATAACCAGTAGAAGCAGCAGCGCTCCTGAGAAGGATCCCAGAAATAAAGCTGTGTGATAAGGAGGGCTCCCAGATCCTGCCAGGCAGTCATCTGCATGTGGCTTGTCTGCTAGCAGAATGAGGCCTCTTGTGGATGTTTAGTGTTTGCTTTTCATTCCTAATAGGAAATGGATCTCAGCTAACTGTCTTCTCCATGTTCCCAAGACCTTAGTGGAATGGTGCACCTATGCAGAGAAAAATCAGAGATCCCAAAAAGCACCACCCCACCTCTAGCTTTGATGCTAGAAGTCTTCCAAGTCACAGTCTGAGGTTCAGGACAAAGCACTGTCTTCAGAGAGGTGGTGAGAAGCAGGGCACCATGGCCCATGGTGAAGAGCAGGCCAAGTCCCCAGGCTGTGGGACCTTGACCTGGCACCCCACCTGCCAGGCAGACACTGAAGCTAGCAGGCAGGACATGTGAATGTGGGCAGGGAGGGAGAGCAGTCTTCCAAGGTCCTCCAAAGTGCTGTCCATCCATGCTCCCAGCAGCACCCAGGTGACAAGTAGACTGTGAGGAGGACCTGGTCAGATCCCTCAGGGGGTCTGGGTGAAACAGGACTGTCGCTGACCCTGCAGGCTTAGGGGCTATGGCAAAGGAGGGCGAGACTTCCTCAGGGGCTGAGCAGTGCCCCAAGCAACAGGAGAGAAGAAAGTAGGGCAGGATGGGGTTGGCTGTCTGCAGGAAGGGGTCCTTTCCTTTCTATGGAGGGACTTGGCAGCCTCGGGCTCTGGTCCTGGCCCTGCCTCTGCTTTGTGACCTTGGGCCAGTTCTTTCCCTCTCTGGACCTCTGTTTCCATCTATGTGAAGTGAGGAAGAGAACCTGTGAGCTTCTTCTGGCCCTGACATCCTGAGGGAGGGGAGGGAGGAGTAGCTGAGAAGGAGTGTTGGTGTGTGTGGGGGTTAAAAGTGGTTTGGGGGAACTCTATACATTTCACGTGCCCTGTTAGGTGCAGGTTAGCAGGGAAAGTAATAAAGCCCCCACTGATGATGGTTACCCCTTACTGGGTGCTTGCTGCTGCCAGGCACTGTGTTAGGCCCTTAGAAGCACAGTCTTCTTGAATCCTAACAAGCCCCTGGTAAGGCAGGGCCTCTCGTTAGCCGTACTTTATAGGGAGGAAATTGGGGCTGAGAGCTTGACTCACTGAAGGCCCAAGGCCACAGGGCCAGGGAGCCGTGAAGCTGAGATTCCTGTCTGGGTCTGCCTCGTCACCGAGCCATCAGAGCAAGTGGGAAACCGACTCCACACACCTGGGTGTGCAAGGAACGTCACACTGGATTATTTCTCAGAAACGAGTTTGGTCCTCATCCTGCCAGACTGGAAGGAAGATCCAGCTCAGCTGTCACTGGGACCCCCATTTTCCCTCTCTGGGGTCACCTTGCCCCCACTCCTGAAGTCCCACGCAGGTTCCCATGCTGGGGGGGGCCCTGTCTTTGCAGCCCCCTCCCCTTTCTCGTCACTACTCATCTGTTGCTCGAACACCCCTCTGTGGTCCTCCAAGGCTACAGGCCACACTTGGGTGTGGGGACTATGTCAAATTTCGAGCCCTCTGAGGTTCCTGGTGCATCCTATGACTTACACCCCCAAGCTCCTTCTGCTTTCCAGTCTAGAAGATGCCCTTCCCCAGGGTCACCTGCCTCTGCCTCCCACCCTCTGAGCCCTTGCTCGGAGGCCCTCGCTTTATTTAGAAAACAGGAAGGTGGGGTTGCGTTCAGGCAACTTCTGCTTTCAGCCTAGCAACCCAGATGTCCCCAAGGGGAGGGAACAAAGGCCTAGCCGCCTTGTTGGAATGGGGTCAGGAGAGGGAGCTCCGTGAGGATGGGAGATGAACGGATGGATAGCACAGGGAAGGACCCTGGCCCTGTGTTACCAACACGGCTGCAGTCTGGCTGGGAGACTTGGATGGATTGAAGAGCATATCTGAAGCCACTTATCCAGTCAGCACAGACACTCTAATGCAAGCCTGAGAAGGAAGGGGGAGTCAGGCTGGGAAGGAGAGATTGGGCCTGCCTTGTGTCTTTTGTCCCAGGTGCCTGCAGTTGCTTTCCCACCGACCCCCACCCCAAATTCTGGCTCTGCGGGTGGAATTCTTGACTTGGGCCACTGATGCGTGGTGGGTGGTGGTAGGGAACTGTGTTCAGGAGCTGGAGCCCAGCCAGGAATCACGTCAGCAGAAAATACACCATTTCCTGACACTGGGTACTGCAGTTTGGGCCATGCAGATGGCCTGGAGCTTTAGGAGAGAAAGCCCGTGTTGACCGTCTCTCCCACTGTTTCCCCTCTGGACCCTGGCAGGGCCTTTCCTTGGCTTGGCTCCAAGCTGCCTGCTCACCCAGTCCCAGACTCTGCATCTGCCCTACTTCACAGGCCGGGGAGGCTGGCAGCACGCCAGGGCCAGGCTCACATCAGCAGCTGCTGGGGGAAGGGGGGGCAGTCTCCTGAGAGCCCTGCAGCCTCATGGGCTGAGAACAGGTGAAACCAGGGCACCTGCATGCAGAGGAGAGGTGGAGGTATGGGGCCTGTTCCAAGGCTGGGAGATCCTCATGCAGAGCACCTGGGTGTTCTCAAAGTTCAGGCCTCACTCAGGTTGGCCAGAGGTGTGCACTCCACCCAGGGCTTGGATGGCCCCCCACCCTCAATTCCCAGCCTGGGCCCTGGAGCTCTGTTAGTGTAAGCCTTACCCAGACTGGCTGACCCTGTGTGTGGGGCCAGGGCTCTCAAACACTAGTCTACCAACTGCACAAAAGCTCTCAGGAGCCTAGAACTTCTGATGCATTAGGTTTGGGGTGGAGCCCATGCAATCAGTATTTATTTGTTACACACTTGAAGCAATTCTGACGTATGGCCAGGCTTGAGAGTCAGAGTGGTAGAAAAAGAACCCCAGAGCTGGGCCGGGAGAGGTCTGGATTCTCTGTTCCTCTTAGTTGCTAATCACCTATGTGACTTTGGAGGTCTCTCTCTGTGTCTCTGGGCATCTGTTTCCTCATCAGGGATAATAATTCTCATTGTGCTTTCTCTGTAGGATTAGCATCACAATCAAGTGAGGTAATGAGATGACATCTCCCAGGCACTGGTATTGCATTACAATTAGGGTCCCAGGCAAACTTGCTTCTGGCCTCCAGGGAAACAGTTGAGAGGATGCGGATGGCTCTGCACTGCCCAGCCCCACTTCTAGGAACAGTGACTCAGGGCCTGTGCTGGCGATGCTCACAGGAGTATTTTATTTGTATTCTGGGAAGGGGAGGAGGGAGAAGGTGAGCAGGTTTGCTGTGAGAAGTGTGGCTCCCCTAGGGTCAGTGCTCATCTCTTCCCCCCAGCCCACACCCTAACTGTTTCATTCAGGTCTCTGTCACTGCGCGGGAAGATGTGCCTGCCTTTGGCCCACCTCTGCCCAGCCCCCCTGTTTTCCAGAAGGTAAGACATTCTTCTTTCTACTCCTCTCACATCCAAGACCCCAGGTTTCAATTCTTGAGTGTCAGTGGTTGGGTGGGGCTGGGAACGTTAGGGAGACCCTTGTGCAGGTTTTAGGGGAATCTCCTTAGTTGGAGTCTCTCCCCACCTCTCCTCATGCTGCCAGCCTGGCCCAGCACGGCAGGGCCACGTGTTGAGGTGTTTGATGCTGGGGTTGCCTTTCTGCTAAAAGAAGGGTTTTTATCCCATGCTATAGTCCAGCAGTCCCCAACCTTTTTGGCACCAGGGACCGGTTTCATGGAAGACAATTTTTCTATGGATGGGGGGTGGGGGATGGTTTTGGGGTGATTCAAGCACATTACATTTATTGTGCAGTCAAACCTCTCTGCTAATGATTATCTGTATTTGCAGTGCTCCCCAGTGCTAGCATCACTGCCTCAGCTCCACCTCAGATCAGCAGGCATTAGATTCTCATAAGGAGCACACAGTCTAGATCCCTCACATGCGCAGCTTAGAGTAGGGTTTGCGCTCCTATGAGAATCTAATGCTGCCGCTGTTCTGATAGGAGGTGGAGCTTATGCAGTGATATGAGTGATGGGGAGTAACTGTGAATACTTGCTCACCACTCACCTCCTGCTGTGTGGCTGGGGGTGGGGGAGAGGGGAGGAGGTGGGGTTTAGGGGTGGCCCTAGTCCCAGGAGCCTTGGGCAAGAATTGCCTCCAGTCATGGAAGTGCCACTGTGGACGGTTGATTTCCCAAGACCAGGGAAGCTGGTTTCCATGTTTGCATATTAGCTGGTGGGCTTGGCCTGGGCTAGAAATGATTAAATCTCAGAAGGGACCTTTCAGGGGCTCTCCCCAGACCCCTTGTTCTATCTACCTATTAGTGTGGCTGAAGCCCTTCTGGCAGCGGCTGAGGGTGGAGACTTCTGGGCCATCTTGTCTGTTCCAGGGCCCAGAGTTCAGGGAGTTTCTACTCACCAAGCTCACCAATGCAGAGAACGCTTGCTGCAAGTCGGACAAGTTTGCAAAGCTAGAGGTGAGCATGTGGTTTCTGAAGGTTTTCCTCCTTCCCTCCTGGCCACCTGTTAGCCATCTTCTCTCAGGGCTCTGTACTTGAGGGCTGTTCGGGATGGAAGCGCTATGTTTGCCCCTCTGAGCCCTCAGCCCTATGTTGATACAGGGACTCTTTCTTTTTGTGGAAACTCCATCCAACTTCAGATCTAGTCAACCATTCACCAATCATTTATTGAGCACCTACTGTGGGCCAGGCCCTGTTCTATTCCCTGGGGTGCAGGGATAAGTGAAACACAGTCTCTGCCCTTAGCTCACAGGCTGGTAGCAGGGGGCCATTACTAAAAGGACAGTTGTAGCATGGTGTGCCAGCACTGCTTGGAGGATAGTGACTGCTTCTCTGCCGGTGGGGGACTGAGGGTGTGTTCAGGGAAGGCTTCTAGGAGGAGGTGGTTCTTAGGCTGCTGAATGTTGATATCTGATGAGCCTTTTGCCAGGAGGAAAGAGTGGGGAGGGTCATTCTGGCATGGGAAACGGCATGAGGAAAGGCCAGGCAGAGTCAGAGCCTGACTTCATGAGGGAGCTCCTGAGGGTTTGGTGTGGCCTGAGACAGGGATTCATGGGGGCTGGAATGGTGGGAGACTCGCTGGAGATGTAGGTTGGGTCAGATCAAGAAGGGCTTTGAGCTACAGGTGATGGGGCGCTAATAAAGTACTTGGGCAGGAGAGTGACAGTGTGTTTGATTTGCGTATTAAAGAGATTATTCTGGCAGTGGTGGGAGGCTAGATGGAAGGGGAGGAGGTATGGGCAGAGTGGCCAGTTAGAAGCTGTTGATAGGAGTCCAGGAGAGATGACGAAGGCTTATACTGTGCAGGAGGAAATGGTTTGGGGTCAGAGTCGGGAAGACTTGATGGACTCCTGGATGTAAGGGTGGGGGCATGTGGGGTTGTAGGGTGACTCTGAGGCCTTTGGCTTGGTCTCTTTGATGACAGGGGGATGACTGGGAGATGGTTCTGTTAGGACCTGCTGATCTAGGGGTGCCTGCAAAGGCCATGTTGCTGAAAGGGCTGGTCCTGGTCTGCGTGAGTGGCAGCCCCTAGAGCTGGCCCTGGATGAACATCTGGATGGAGAGGAGCAGTGGGCACTTGGGTGCTTGGATGTGGCACAAGGGCAGAGATCTGGGCTGGGATCTTCCAGGGTAGAGCCGTGGGAGTGATGGGGTGGCCCGGGGAGAAAGGGCAGAGGGCTGAGGGCAGGAGGCTGGGCCTGGAGCCTTAGTGTTAGCTGTAAGCATTTGTGAGTGTGAAGCTTAGCCTGCCTATGAGTCCGCACTGTTGCCAGGATGGGTTGGGCAGAATAGCAGCCCTCAGGCCAGGTGTCGGGAGTCCATGAGGAGAGGCGCGTCTCTGCCCTTAGCGCCAGATTCTCCACTCTCTTCCCCAATCTTCTTCCTGTCTAGGATCGGACAAGAGCTGCCCTCCTGGACAACCTTCACGATGAGCTGCACGCCCACACACAGGCCATGCTAGGACTGGGCCCAGAAGAGGACAAGTTTGAGAATGGGGGCCACGGGGGATTCCTGGAGTCTTTTAAGGTAGGGGCACAAGTGTGGCTGGGGGTTGCTGCAGTGGGGAGGGGTGAGGCAAAGAAAGGAAGTGGTTTGAGGTCCATGGGATCCCGATCCCAGAGCCCATGTGCCAGCCAGAGGTGACAGGACTAGTAGGGACATTGCAGGTGTTTGCAAAGGGCAGGGGTGGCAGGAAGTGTGCAAGGTCAGAGCAACCAGCAGTGTCTCCAGCTTCCTCCACATTCTTCCTTGATCGACTAATCTCTCCCTGGTCCGGGGGTCTCATAAGCAGGGACAGGCAAAGGGTTAGCTCCAGGAGGGGAGCCAGAGCAAACCAAGAACATTATGACTTTCATCTGCCTCCTTCTGTGGTCGGGGAGCCCTGGGTAGAATGGCAGAGCAAGGACACAAGCCTTAGGGGTCTTCAGTAGCTGGTGTGGGTGCTTGCAATGACTCCTCCCAGCTGGCAGTGCATTAGAGGACCTGGCTGGAATGGGGAGATGGAGTTATAGGCATGTCCCTTTGGGTTTTGCAAAGGGAAGAACTCTCTAACCAGAATGAGCTGCTAAATGAGGCAGTGAGCTCCCTGTCCCTGGAAGTATTCAAGTGGAGCTTGAATCCTGAACTGGCATGGGGTACAGAAGGTTTATCCATCTCATGTTTGTTGAGTTCTTGTTGGTCCTCACAACACTTACATCTGGCATCTGATTTGAGCCTGGCTGTAATCCTGGGTAGTTGGCTGAGCGGGTCTTGTTATTTCCATTAACACATGGGGGACAGGCTGAGAGAGGCCACAGGACTGTTCAAGACCTTATACCTACTTAGAGGTAGAGCCTTGTTTCAAACCTAGGTCTTCTGATTCTTAGGTCAGTGTTCTGCGGGATTGCCTGTTAGAGAGTGATTTATAAAGCTCCCATTGGGGGCAGTGTGTGTAGGGTTAGGGTTGGATCTGTATTCAAATCCTGGCTCTGTTTGATCCTGGGCGTGGTATTTAAAGTCTCTAAGCTATAGTTGTTTTGTCAACAACAGAGGGGTTATAAATAGGACCTCTGTCACATAGAGTTGTTGTGAGCAGTCATCAAAGTAATGTCTGGAAAGTGCATATTGCCAGTAAATGCTCGAAAGTATTAGCTGTTATTATTGTTGCGTGAAGTGAAAGCCTCACACACGTTATTCCGTCTTATGCCTCACGACTGTCCTCAGTGCCCTGTGGGAAAGCTATTATTATGGATATAATAATTTTGGTATAATAATTGATACCCAATTTTAATAATTATGGGTATAGTTTCACATGTAAAGAAACTAAGACTCAAAGAGTCTTAATAAAATAAATAAATAAATAAATAAAATTATTAAATACATAAAATAAATACAATTAATAAAAAATAATTTGTCCCAAGTCACCCAGCAGGTGGAGTTGAATCCAGGTCTACCAGATTCCCAAGCCTGTACTCTTAGCAGCTACGTGACACTACCTCCCAGTTTCCAACTCAATTAAGATTCCACCCACACTAGCCTGGGCCCAGGCAGGCCTGGGGTCAGTCCCTCACTGCCCGGCTGGACCGCAGAGAGCAGGGCACGGCTCTGCTGGCGCTAGTTGGGGCCAGCTGCCGAGATGCCTTCCAGGGGTGGGAGGAGGAGCCGAGCTGCTTGTCCAGGCTGGTGGGAGATTCCTGGGGCATCTGTTTTAGTCCTGAGGGACAGTGGCAGCCAGGGTGAGATACAAACCGAGAGATCAAGATGGAAGAAGGACGAAAGAAAAGGGGAACAGCAGAGGAAAGATGGAGCCAGGTCGGATAGCCCAGCCGAGAGCGGGTGACTGTGAGACGTGGCAAATAGGAAAACGGGGTTGGGTCTGAGGAAGGCAGGTGAGGGGGCCATGTAAAGACCTTCATGGGCTCTAGACTCTAACATCTGCAGGCTCCGCCCCTGCTCCTACCAAGCATGGGAAAATGTTCACCATCCCACAGTAGATGTAATTTACATAGAACTATGGGAGTTGAACTCCAGTTGGCTAGCTAACATAATGTTATATTTTGTAGATGTTTAACGAAGCATTTGTTGCTTTGAGTTTTGCAGGTTTCTTTCAGTATTTTGGAATTAATAATTGTTTTTTCAGGTTTCAAGTATTTTTATCTCCTAGTGAGGCTTGTAGGCCGTGGACACTGCCCATGGTGCCCAATGGAGAAGGGAGTTGCAGGTCCAAAGGAGGGTGGCCTGAGGCCATCTTTGCCAGTCCCCTACCTCTGGCAGGAGTAGCAGTTGATCTGTGTTGGACTCCAGGGGGTCTGACATGTTCCTAGAGGGGTTTCCAAGAGAGGAGATTCTTCAAGACTTTGTCATGACTTGCCTTTGATCCAATAATCCAGGGAATTCTTCTCAACCCTAAATCCTCAAAACTGTAGGTTGAGGACAGATCTGCTTCTGCGTTCTGCTTTCACCCGTCTCCAAGGCAGCACGGTGGGGTGAGGGAGGGCACTGTCACAGTTGCACAGAGTGAGCCTTCAGAGCTCTGACAGTTGTGATCAGCTTTTCCTCCTCCCAGCCGGGGAACTCGAGCTCATTTTCCCTGTCCCTTTCATCACTGCCCTCCCCTCTCCCGAGCATGGGGGCATGAGCTGGGGGCAGGCCAGGCTCAGCCTCTGAGCCCAGTGGCCTGGGGGGATTCCGATGCTTAGGCTATGTGTGTGGCCCGGCCTGTGGGTCTGGCCTAAGTCAGGAAACCATCTCTAGTTTTGGTATTTCTTCATGGGCATCTTGGGTGGTGCTGTGGTGTCAGAATTATTGGCATTCCTTGTGGGGTTCACCCAGACCTCCATTGGATCCCTCTTGAAAGAACTGGTACCTGGAATGATTCCAGGGAGAAAAGTGGTGTGTTTTATCTCCTTTCTGTCAAAGTTCTCATCTCACAGGCAGATGGGAACCTAATGGAGAGTCCTCAGAGCCGAAAGTGATCCCAGCCATCCATCCTTTCCCTCACCTCTTCCCAAAGCACGTGACCCTCTATCTGGCTCCCAAGAAGCAGACCCACCGTTGCCCTAGGCTGTGCTGCCTGGCGCCCCACACCACTCAGAGCAGTTCTCATATCTTGCTGCAGTTCTGGCTGCAACGGAAGCTTTTCCTCCACAAGACACAGAGCAGTTGGTTTATGGACATCTAGACCTACTTTCAAACTGAGCTGCTTGGACATATTCTCCGGAATCTGCTAGTTCTACAAATGCTTTTAAAGTTTGCATTTTCACTTAGATGATCTAAAAAAATATTTCCAATTATAAAGACTAGACTTTTGCAGTGGTGACTCCCATTTAAAAGACATTTCTATGGAATAAATAGGTAGGCTATGAAGTTGGCACTGCAAATGTGGTCCATGGGGCCACTGGTGTTGGGGGTCTGTGGACATATTCTAGGGAGTCTTGCAAGAGCATTTTTCTTTATGAAGGAGCTGTGCATTACTCACCTTTGAAGGATATTGATCCGGAGGCTTATTATTCTCAAATGTTGTTCTCCATCACTGCCCGCTGTTGCGAGGTTTTTAATTGGTCCGTAATGCAGTGAAAGGAAAAAGTGACGATACTTGATGTAGCCACATGATATGGACACAAGCACGTGTGTGCCACATTTTGAGAAACACCAAGTTAGCTCAACCCTCTATTGACCTCCTCATACAGAAGCAGATAGAGGACCAGGGAGAAGAAGGCCACCCAGCCGGCTGTGACGGCAAGCAGGGGGTGTTCAGGTTAATTTCTCCCAGCCTTGGAGGGACTGTGATAGTTAATACATTGGTCTGACCTGACCCCTAGTGGCAGGAGAGGCTGCAGAGATCCTGGCAAAGTCTTCGTGGCCCCGAGGTACAGGCAGGCAGCGGCAGTCCAGGCGGTGTCAGGTGGATAGATCCCAGCAGGGGCCCAGGCAGAATCCTCGCCTTTGGCATCTCTGCCCTTCCTCTTCCCTGAGACAGGAAGTTGTGATGTCAGGATGGCCCCACTGCCTTGCAGGGCCACTGAGAGAGAGCTGGCCTCGCGCTTGGCCATGCTCAGCTTGTGGGTTGGAAGCGTGGTCTGTCGGAGTGGAGATGTCAGCTTCTGTCCTGTATTTGCCCTGCTAGAGGGACAGAAGACCCCATGCTTGACCTCAGAGTGCTCCTTGATTAGGAGCCATCTCAGCTGGCAAGAAATTAGTATCATTGTCTCCAAGCGTCCCGCCTCTGTCTCTTGCCTGGCTTCATGTCCCTTGTGGCGCTCATCTCCTCGTTTCATGTCCCTTAAGTTGAGTTTGTTAAATTGAAACAACTCAGAAAACCCACTTGTAAGGAAGTGAGGGGTATGGTTGGCAGGAAAGGGAATTGCTCCCTCTGTGACACTAACTGGCGCTCAAGCCCCTGGCTGAGATGAGGTGACATAAGCAGGTAATGAGGAAGCGACACGGCCTCTCTTTTCTCACTCCCCCCAAGGATAACCTGTTCAAAGGAAAGCAGTGAGTTGTGCCATGGGTGGGTGATGGAACCAGAGATGATTAGCTGGGAGGAGCGCAAACTCTGAGGACAGCCAGGGGTGGTCGTGGGAAATGATGGGGATAGACAGCTCTAAGACTCCCAGGTCTAGAAATGGTAAGATTTCAGCTCAGTGTGCAGGAGAACTTTCCAAAGGTCAGGCAGTCCATCATCAGAACAGGCAGCCTTGAAAGCAGGAGCTGCCTGTCCCTGGGGACTCAGCAGAGGGGAGGCGAGCTGGGCCAGGCTGAGTGGGGGACGGTCCAGGTAGTCCCTGGAGATCTCCTCATGCTGGTGCAAAGCCTTCCTGTGCCCGTCCTCTCTCCTACCCTCCTCTCCCCACCACTGCCCTCCTTTCTGCTCTGGGTCTTGGCTGACTCTTCTGCCTGGTTTGAGAAGGCTAGTGCTTCTGTCTACCTCTACATCACATCGAAACAGGAGATACTTCACTCCATAGCCCTGGGCAGTTTTGTCCAAATCGAGCCTTATTTTAGGGCTTAGAAGTAGCTGTCACCTCTTTCTCCTTCCTTCCCTAAGAACGAGGGAGGAGAGCTGTTCCTGAGAAGTCAGGTCTCATGCCAGTGTTGGACACACCCTGTCTTGCGTCATCCTCACAACAGGGACCATCACCACACTGTGCAGACAAAGAGCCTGCATCTCAGAGGTTCATGCCCTGAGCAATGGGAAGAGCCGGGTTTCAACCCCTTCCCGTTTGCTTTGAGCAGCAGCTGCTGCCCTGCGCTTCCCTGGAATTCCCGAGAGCCCATTGTCCCCTCAAACTTATCTCGCTGACCTGGCAGAGCACCAGTGCTATTTGAGGAGCTGGCATCCTCCCTGACATCAGCCTCTGAAATGGTTTATTTTTTTTTTGGGAGGGCCCTGAAAATCCCTGGTTTCTAGACATCCTTAGTTCATCAGCCAATTGAATTATATTTTCAATCTGAACCATTTTTTGGTTTACAGGGACCATTTCATCTGCAGCCCAGGGTCCTGGGTTTGGGCACTGGCTCCATCTCTTACGTGTGGTGTGGCCTTGGGCAATCATTTACCTTTTGAGACTTTTTCTATCCAAATGCCTGTCCTCTCTGCATCTCAGAGTTGTAAGGATTCAACAAGATCATGCATGTGAAGGTCATTAGACCAGATACCGTGACACAGGGCTTATTACCCACATCAAATCCTTTCTGGGAAAGAGACAGTGAGGAATATAGTCATGTGGCACTTAATGACTGGGATACAGGCTGAGAAATGCATTGTTAGGGGATTTTGTTGCTGTGTAAACATCATAGAGTGAACTTACACAGACCTAGATGGTACAGCCTACTACACACCTAGGCTATATGGTATAGCCTATTGCTCCTAGGATACAAACCTGTAGAGCATGTTACTGTACTGAATCCTCTAGGCAATTATAACATTATGGTGAGTATTTGTGTATCTAAACATAGGAAAGGTACAGTAAAAATATGGTATTATAATCTTATGGGACCATTGTCATATATGCAGCCCATTGTTGACCAAAATGTTGTTATGCAGTACATAACTATATATCAGAATGTAAATGATTAGTTTGAAATGTCATTGTTGATGACACTTGTGGCAAGACATGAGGGCACTGAAGGAACGTAAAGATGCTGAGATTTATGGAGCACTGAACTCATTCAAGGAACCTCAGGTACCCATGTGCTGCCACACCTGTCCTGCCCTCTGCTGTCCAAAGGGTACGTGACTATATGATGCTCGGGTGATGGAGTGAATAGAATGTGCTGGCTGTTCTAACCACGTTGCAGGAAAACCGTTGCTAGGCGACTCTGCTCTGTGGTCTAGAGAGGGAGCGAGAGATGATGTCCCTCAAGGGGCATCTTCGACTCAGACAAGAGAGCCAAGATGATATCGGGGTATGGGGCTCCACATCTGGTTTTCAGTATCTTGTCTTAGGGGCTGTCATGTCTACAAACGGCCTTCCTCAAACACATGTCCCTCGTCAGGATGGAAAGGCAGGCAGGATGGGGTCCTTTGCCATTCCCAAGCTTGGAGAATTCCTGGCCTCGAGAGATCCCAGGGAGACCTGTTCAGGTTGGGAGTGGTATTCACAATGTTTTCCTGGGACCATCTTGCTGTAGACTGATCTCTTCCTTGGATGCCTCAAGGGAGGGAGGGGCTTGTTCTTCCACGTGAGGCATCCATAGGTTGGCCCACGGGATGCATAAGCCGGCACATGTTCGTACATGCATGGTATGAATCCAGAGAGGAAGGGAGCAGGGCCCACACCTTAGTCCTTCTGCATCAGTTTTCTGAAGCTGGAATTCCGAGAACACCCTACCTCTGCTGGCTCGCACCACAATAAGGAAAATCCATTAGCTCACGTGACAAGAAGACCTAGGTGACTTGTGGCTAAGTTGGTTGTTGGTGTCCAGGTTCTTTCCCTCTTTCTCCTCTGCCATCCCTGGCTTGTCAGCTGTGCCCCTTGGGCTTGGCCCCACATGGCCCCAAGATGGCTGCTGTGGTTTGGGTGCAGACATGTCACGTCTCTTTGGGGAGTCATTGAGGAAACCTTTCTCCAAATCCCCTAGCAGACATCCCTTCATGTTCCACTGGCAAGGGGAGGGGTTAAGTGACCACCTTTGACAAATCATGACTTACTCCTGCATCTCATGGAGGAGGAGGAAACATTGGGCCAGACTGTGGCTCTTCCAGTGAGGAGGTTAGGGCCATGCATCTCTTCTTTCAGTAGCTGTCAGAGATGGGCTTGTGATGCAAGTGTGTCTTGAGCCCCCTGCAAGCGTGAGGGATGGTGCACTGCATGACTTGATGCACGGATGAGTAAGAGCTCCTCACATGGTTTCACCAAAGGTGAGTAAATTCCAAGGTGCACAAAGCACACTTTAGGATAGCAGCAGAAGGGGTATTCCAGGGTGTAAATATAGAAGAAAGCTTAGTTTTCTGGAAAAAAGAGTCAACTGGCAGTCAGGCAAGTTCAATCCCCACCACAATCCTGTGCAAATCATATAATTCTCATTTTATAGATGAGGAAGCTGTAGCTTACAGAGGTTGGTAACTAGACCAGGTCACATAGATTTGGTAAGCTCCAAGCCTCACTTCCCTTACCTGTAAGATGAGGATAACAACCTTTGTCCATCCTGCAGGGGAGCTGGGGCATTGACCCCTCAGACTCCCCTGGCTGGCTCCCTGCCTTGCCTCATGCCCAGAGCGTGGGACAGAATGTGGGAGAATTCCCTGAAAACTGTGGCAACAGTAGCGTGGACCTCTGTGACCTTGTGTGTGTGCACGTGTGTGTGTGTGTACACATGCTGAGAACTGCGTCTGCAGACCCCACGGGGAGGGCAGGGTCACCTGGAGGGGCCGGGTGCTGACTCTCAGGCCCTTGCCCTCTCCCCAACCCCAACCTCCTTGCAGAGGGCCATCCGTGTGCGCAGCCACTCCATGGAGACAATGGTGGGCAGCCAGAAGAAGCCACACGGTGGGGCCATCCCTGGCAGCCTCAGTGGGGGCATCTCTCACAACAGCGTGGAGGTCACCAAAACCACCTTCTCGGTGAGTGCCTGCAGGCCCTGGGGCAGCATGTGGGGCCCAGGAGGGTCCCCTCAGACCTATGGGGGGGTGGGGTGGAGGGAAACTGAGGCTGCTTGGGGGGTGACCCCAGTCCCTGACCTCTGAAAGTGGTCCTTTGGAGCCTCCATCCCAGACAGCACCCGGATTGGCCCATACAAGAAGCCCTCTTGTTTTGTTTGCTGAGTTTCTTCAACAACAGGGCCTCCTCCTTGGGCCAACACTACAAAATCGTCCTGGGGCGTGTTTCTCTGCCCAGGGGCTTGGTACCCATGATTGTGAGAGGGGTGTCCTTGCTTTTTTGTTAATAATAGCAGTAGCCACCCCCAACTTACTGTGCCCCAGGCACTGGGCTAAGTGATCCATCGACATGATCTCCCCTGATCCCTGTAACAGCTGCCTGAGGTGGGTACTGATGTCTTCTCCAGTCCACGTTTGAGGAAAAGGAGGCCCAGAGTGGTTAAGTAACTTGCTAAAGGCCACCCAGCTGAGCTTAAGAGTGGGGATTTGAATGCAGGTCTGCCTGATCCAAAGTCTATGTTGTTCATACGGTTCCCAAGGAAGGAGGGCCCTGCGGATCTGCGAATTCAGGCCTGGTTGACTTGCACCAGGGGCGGGGGAGGTGAGGGAACCACATAGCCTGTCCTTGTATAAAGCAAAGTGGCTTTGGGTTTGTGTAGACTAGGATTTTCTTTTCTTCTTTTTTTTTTTAAATTGTAGCTCAGACCCACCATGATACTAATGATTGGTATTATAAATGGCCTTGCATAATTAATTTACTAAATATTTTCATAGCTATTATCTTGTTCCTCCCAGGAGGTCCATGAAGTGAGCAGAGCAGGGTCATTATCTCCACCCTGTGGATGAGAAGACAGAGGCAGAGTTTCACCATCTGCCCGTGGTTGCACAGCTCGTGCATGGCAGAAGTTGGGGCCTGGGTTAGAAGCCTGGTGGGCTCTAAAGATTAGCTCCAGGCTCCCATCTGCCCTTTCCCCCGTGAGGCTGGGTAACTGTCCGAAGCAGAAACCTTCTCAGCTGCCTTCCGCCACGTTTTGGCTCATGTGGCCCTGGCTCTGCGGCTGTCATTCTGTGTTATTATTGTGACACCTGCCTGGGTCCATTTATTCGTGAGCAACAGATGGAGAGTCAGGAGCCCTGGGTTCTTGTCCTTGTCCTGCCAGTGATTTGTTAGATGACCCTGAGGAATGTCCTTGCCTCTCTGGTTTGTACTGTCCTCATCAGTAAAATGAGGGGTTGAACTAGGTCACTCCAGGGACTCTCTAGCTTTGTGGTTCTGTCTGTGACTCCTGAATCATCCTGACCATCTCCCTGACCAAGGGGCACCCCTTACAGTGGCCTTGACTTCCAGGAATTCTGGTCTTTGGTGGATCATTACCTGAGGCCACAAGGCCTGGCTTAAGAACACAGGAAAAGAGGCTGTGAGTGGCTTGAGCCTCGAGGTCTCAGCTCCTGTGACATAGATCCCAACCTTCCTAGCTGTCGTGCTGTTTTCTGGGGTCTCCTCCTGGAGCCATCTGTAGACCCATGAGGGGGATGAAGGGAAGAGGATCTAGGTTTAGGGTGGGAATACTCACTCTGGCGGTTTCATCGGCAGCCTCCAGTGGCGGTGGCAACGGCGAAGAACCAGTCGAGGAGCCCCATCAAGCGGCGGTCGGGGCTCTTCCCCCGCCTGCACACGGGCTCTGAAGGCCAGGGGGACAGCCGGACGCGATGGTAACTCTTGGGGCCCCCGCTGCAGCCCGACTGTGGGGTCTGTCAGATGCCCAACCTTGGGGAGAGCTGTGCTCAGCTTTGGAGATGGCTTCCCTCGGTTCCTGGGCTCCACCCCTGCGTGTCCCCTGTCACTCACTCAGCTCTCCATTCGTGGAGGCCCATCTGGCCCTTCTCTGCGTGGGACTTTCTGACTCTGCTCTTGCAGCATTTTGACCCGGGCTGGAAACACTGCTTGGGGTCTTGTCTTTCTTTTCCTCCTTTTTCAATGCCCAAGCAAGTGGCCTCTCTTGTGGAAGCCTTCCCTGATTCTGCCAGGCAGAGTCAATTGAGCCTTCATTTGGACTTTGAGAATGTTCTGTGCCCCCTTCTTTTTTTTTTTTAGCACCTCTCATATATTACGTCATACTAGCCTGTTCTTGCTAACTGTCTTTTTGATTCTTTTTCTAAATGGTAGTTTTATGCATTTTGGGGGTACATGTGATATTCTGATACACGCCTCCAACGTGTAATGATCAAATCAGGGTAATTGGGATATCTGTCATCTCAAACATTTTTCTTTACATTGGGAACATTCTAATTCTTCTCTTTTAGCTACTTTGAATTAAACAATACATTATTTTTAATTATATAATTACCCTACTGTGCTATCAAATGCTAAATCTTATTCTATCTGACTGTATTTTGTACCCATTAACCAACCTGTCTTCACTCTCCGCCTTCCCTGCTCCTGGTAACCACCAGTCTCCGTTAGCCCCGTTAGCTCCACTCTTTAGCTGCCACATGTGCAAGAGAACATGCAAGATTTGTCTTTCTGTGTCTGGCTTATTTCACTTAGCATAATGACCTCCCATTTTATCTATGTTGCTGCAAATGACAGGACATTCTCTTTTGTGGCTGAATAATGTTCCATTGCGTATATATACACATTTTCTTTATCCATTCATCTGCTGATAGATACTTAGGTTGATTCCTTGTCTTACCTATTGTGAATAGTGCTGCAATGAGCATGGGAGTGCAGGTATCTCTTTGACATACTGATTTTAATTCCTTTGGGTATATGCCCAGCAGTGGGATTGCTGGATCATATGGTAGGTTCTATTTTTAGTTTTTTAAGGAACCACCATACTGTCTTTCATAGTGGTTGTACTAATTTACAGTCCCACCAACAGTGTACGAATATTCCCCTTTCTCTGCATCCTTGCCAACACCTGTTATTTTTTGTCTTTTTGATAAAAGACATTTTAACTGGAGTGAGATGATTATCTCTCTCTCTCTCTCTCTCTCTCTCTCTTTTTTTTTTTCAGAGATGAGGTCTCACTCTGTTGCCCAGGCTGGAGCGCAGTGGCGCAATCATAGCTCACTGCAGCCTCAGATTCCTGGGCTCAAGCGATTCTCTCGCCTTAGCCTCCTGAGTAGCTGGAACTACAGGCGCACGCCACCACGCCTGGCTGATTTTTCTTATTTTTGTAGAGATGGGGTCTCAATATATTGCCCAGGCTGGTCTCAAACTCCTGGCCTCAAGTGATCCTCCTGCCTTGGCCTCCCAAAGTGCTGTGATTACAGGTGTGAGCCACTGTGCCTGGCTGAGATGTTATCTCACTGTGGTTTTGATTTGCATTTCCCTGATGAATTAGTGATGTTGACCATTTTTTCATATACCCATTGGCCATTTGTACATCTTCTGAGAAATGTTTATTCAGATCTTTTGCCCATTTTAAAATCGGATTATTATTATTATTTTTGCTATTGAGTTGTTTGAGTTCCTTATATATTCTCATTATTAATCCCTAGTTGGATGGATAGTTTGCAAATATTTTCTCCTATTCTGCAGGTTGGCTCTTTGTTGATTGTTTCCTTTCCCGTACAGAAGCTTTTTAGCTTGATGTAATCCTGTTTGTCTATTTTTGCTTTTGTTGTTTGTGTTTTTAGGTCTTACCAAAAAAGTCTTTGTCTGGGCCAATGTCCTGAAGCATTTCCCCAATGTTTTCTCCTAGTAATTTCATAGTTTCAGGTATTAGATTTAAGTCTCTAATACATTTTGATTTGATTTTTGTATTTGGTGAGAGGTAAGGGTCTAGTTTCATTCTTCTGCATATGGTTATTCAGTTTTCCCAGCACATTTATTGAAGAGACTGTTCTTTCCCTGATGTATGTTCTCGGCACCTTTGTCAGTTGGCTGTAAATGCATGGGTTTAATTCTGGGTTCTCTATTCTGTCCATTGGTCTCTGTGTCTGTTTTCATACCAACACTATGCTGCTTTGGTTACTGTAGCCTTGTAATATATTTTGAAATCCGGCAACATGATACCTCCAGCTTTATTCTTTTATTCAGGATTGCTTTGGCAATTTGGGGTCTTTTGTGGTTCCATATGAATTTTAGGATTGTTTTTCTATTTCTGTCAAGAATGTCACTGATATTCTGATGGGGATTGCATTGCATCTGTAGGTCACTTTGGGTATTATGGACATTTTAACAACATTAATTCTTCCAACTCATGAGCATGGGATATCTTTCTTTTTTGTGTGTGTTGTCTTCAATCTTTTTCATCAGTGTTTTATAGTTTTGCTTGTAGAGATCTTTCACTTCTTTGGTTAAATTTATTCCTAGGTATTTTGAATTTTTTTTGTAGCTATTGTAAATGGGATTGCTTTCTTGATTTCTTTTTCAGTTTGTTCACTGTTGGTGTACATAAATGCTACTGATTTTTGTATGTTGATTTTGTATCCTGCAACTTTACTGAATTTGTTTATTACTTCTAACAGTTTGTTGGTGGAGTCTTTATGTTTTTCTAAGCATAATATCATGTCGTCTGTGAATAAGGATAATTTGACTTCTTTCTTTCCAATTTGAATGCCCTTTATTTCTTTCTTTTGCCTAATTGCTCTGGCTAGGACTTCAGTACTATGTTGCATAAAAGTGAGTGAAAGTGGGCATCCTTGTCTTGTTCCAGATCTTAGAAGAAAGGCTTTCAATTTTTCCCTGTTCAGTATGATGTTAGCTGTGGGTTTGTCATATGTGGCTTATCGTGTTGAGGTATGTTCCTTTTATACCCAGTTTGTTGACAGTTTTTATCATGAAGGATGTTGAATTTTGTCAGATGCTTTTTCAGCATCTATTAAAATAATCGTATGGTTTTTGTTCTTAATTCTGTCAATGTGTTGTATCATATTTATTGATTTGAACCATCCTTGCTTCCCTGGGATAAATCCTACTTGATCATGGTGAATGATATTTTTCTTTTTTTTAATCACAAGTTTTATTTTTAATATCTTTTCAAAATTAATACAATTAAACCAAGTGTTGAAAGGGGAAAATAGCAATCTATAATTCCACTAATGCTTATCTTTTTTTTTTGGAGACAGATTTTCGCTCTGTTACCCTGGGTAGAGTGCGGTGGTGTCATCATAGCTCACTGCAACCTCAAACTCCTGGGCTCAAGCGATCCTCCTGCCTCAGCCTCCTGAGTAGCTGGGACTATAGGCACGTGCCCCCACGCCCGGCTAAATTTTCTATTTTTAGTAGAGACAGGGTCTTGCTTTTCCTTAGGCTGGTCTTGAACTCCTGACCTCAAGCGATCCTTCTGCCTCAGCCTCCCAGAGTGCTAGGATTACAGGAATGAGCCACCATGCCCGGCCTCTTTTTAGGGTATTTCTTTCCAATCTTTTAAGGAAATTTTGCATTTAAAAAAATAATAATCCATATACTTTTAAAAAAATATTAAGGGGGTACAAATATTTTTGTTACATGGGTAGATTTTTTTTTTTGTATAGACATAGATTTTTATTTCTTTTGAATAAATACCTAGGATTGGGATAGCTAGATTTCACCACTAGTGAATATTTTACATAAAAATAAATTACTAAACTGCTTTCCAAACTGGCCATACCATTGTACATTCCCACCAGCAATGTATGAGAGATCCACTTGGTACAAATCCTCATCAGACTTAGTATTGTCCGTGTATTAAATTTTATCTATTTTAGTAGGTATGTAAAATTATTTTATTGTGCTTTAATTTATATTTCCCTTAATGAGTAATAATGTTAAATAGCACTTTATGTGCTCACTTACAATCTATATCTCTTCTTTGCTTCAGTGTCTATTAAATTTTTTGCCCATTTTTTATTGGGTTGTGAAAGTTATTTCTATATTTTGGACACAAGACCTGTATGAGAAATGTTTTGCAAATATATTCTTTCAGCCTTTAGCTTGTCTTTTTATTTTCTTAACATTATCTTTTGAAGAGCATACGTGTTTTTAATTTTAATTAAGTCAAATTTGTCAACTTTTTTCTTGATCCTTTCAAAATTCATCCTTTATTTAAAGAAATCTTATCTAAATACACCATTTTCAGGTCAATTCTACAGTTTAGTATTTATTTATTCACTCAACCAATAGTTCTTGAGTGCTTATTACATACCAAGCACTCTTCTAGGTGCTAGAAATATAGCAGTGAAAAAAAAAACAAGCATGATTCATTCATCATGATGTTATTTATGTGGTAAACCACTGTAATAATATACAAAATGATGAGATGATCAAAATCCTTGCAGCTAAAAGCTAGATTACGAGATAAATGGAGAGAAGATATAGTTCTTGTTAAGACTGTGAAAGATGACTACAAACCTTACCAAGTAAAAGCAAATTGCTTAAGACAGGCAGAAAAGCAGAGTCAGTAAGAGATGATCTAGAGATGATAGATAGACATAGGTCAATAGATAGATAGATAGATAGATAGACATAAAGAGGGTTATTACAAGAAATTGACTTACATGGTCATAGGGGTTGGCTAAGCAAGTCCAAGATCCACAGGGCAGGCTGTCATGGAGGGAAAAGCATGAGGAGGATGGAACTCCACAGGCACAGGCCAAAGCTGTACTTCTGGGGCAAAATTTCTTCTTTCTCCCGTACGTCTTAAACCCTGCTTTTAGGCCTGCTAATTGATTAAGTTAGGCCCAATTCATATTGTTCAGGATAATCTCTACATGGGTAGATTTTATAATGCTTTAGTCAGGGATGTAAGTATGCCCATCACTTGAAGAGTGTTCATTGTACCTGTTAGGTAGGTTTTTGAATGATCTTTTAAATGTATTGTTGAATTCTGTTTGCTAATATTTTGTTGAGGATTTTTGCATCTATGTTCATCAGGGATATTGGCTTCTATATTTTCTTTTTTTTGTTGTATCCTTGTCTGGTTTTGGTGCCTTTCTGATTCTTTAATTGGTGAGCCCATTTGTTCTTTATTCAGCAAGCGGCATTTACAGAGCACCTGCCACGCGCTGGGTACCATGCTGAGCGCTCAGACAAGCACTACAAAAGACACAAACTTGTCTTCTAGAAGCTTACAGTTCGTGAGGAAAAAGGAGGCATTTGGTTAACTTGGAGGTTTCCAACTTGTCTGCCTGTAGCCCTGGGTGGTGGTACCATTGTCTGAGCTAGGCCATGCAGGACAAGGGACAGGTTTATGGAGGAGGATGACAAGCTGCTGGGAACGTGTGCGTGGGAGTCGTTGAGGGCCATCCAGCAGAGATGTCCAGGGCAGTGGTCAGAACTGCAGGTCTTGGGTTTAGGAGAGAGGCCTTGACTAGAGAAGGTGAGTTGGAAGTCACTGGGGTAGAGGCGCTGGTTAAAGACGGGTTAATGATCTGACCACCCAGAGAAGGTGTATAGAGCACCACATTTAAGGGCCAGGGGAGAAGGGAGGGCTAGTGAAGCCGGCTGGAAAGGAAAGGCGAGAGAGGGGGAGAAGAGCCTGGAGAGAGGGTGGGGTCTCTGAAGCCTGGGAGAAGAAATTCCTGGTGGGAGGGACATCAATGTCAGACATGCAGAGAAGTCCCGAGACCCCTGCGTGGTTGACAGGAGGCTGTTAGGAACCTCATCCAAAGTGCATTGAGACACTTCACACTCTAGAATGGCTATGATCAAAAAGACAAATAATAACAAATGTCAGAGAGGATATGGAGAAACCGGAACCCTCGTTTCTTGCTGGTAGGATTGCTAAGTAGGTGACTGCTCTGGAAGACAGTCTGGCAGTTCCCCAGAAGGTTAAACATAGACTTACCATATGACACAGTAATTCCACTGCTAGGTATATAGCAAGGAATTGGAAACAATTGTCCATGAAAACGAGTACACTAGTATAGCTACTACACAGATGTTCATAGCGGCATTATTCAAAGAATCCAAATGTCTGTCGTTTAATGAATGGATAAATAAAATGTGGTTTATCCACAAAATGGAATTATTTTGGTAATAAAGAGGAATGAAGTACTGATACATGCTACCACATAGATGAAACTTGAAAACATTATGCTCAGTGAAAGAAGCCAGACACAAAGACTATAACATATTGTATGATTCCATTTATATGAAATGTCTAGAATAAGCAAATCCACAGTGGTTGCTTAGGGATGGGTGGGGGAAGGAGGAGTGGGGAGTGATTGCAGATGGGTCCAGGGCTTCTTTTAGGGGAGCCAAAAAATGTTTTAAAATTAGATTGTAGTGATGGCTGCAGAATTCTGTGAATATATTAAAAACCGTTGAATTGTACACTTTAAATAGGTGAGTTATGTGGTATGTGGATTATATCTCAATAATGCTATTATTCAAAAGGTGCCTTGAGGACAGGGCCATCACGTCCCCAACAGGGCACCAGTACATGGTCTTTGTTAAACTACAGGAGAAGGAAACTCTTGGATCTCTGGGCTGAGAGTAGCCCTTTGTTTCCCAGCACCCAGGGCCGCCTCAGCACACAGGTCCCGGGAGCTCATAATTATAGTCCACGTGAAGGGTGTACCCTGGGGCTGTATAGAGGGTGGCCCTCCTGGCACTTCCCAGCAGTGCATGCATATCGGGTTGTTTCTTGCTGTGGGGGTGGATGTCACAGACACACTCCATTCCCCGGTGGCCCTGGCCCTCAGCTCTGCCAGGTGGGACGGCAGGCTTGGGTGAGGGGTAGACCTGGGCTGGAGGCCATCAAGCCAGGACTCCTGCTTGCTCGCTCTGGGCTTCATGTGTGAACCTAGAGTAGCCCCTGTTCCAGGGAGTGGAAAGCCCTGTTGTCTGCTGCAGTTCTGGGGCACTCGGGTGGGAAGGAAGTCCTGGCGGCCGTGCTTTGGTGGGGCGCTCTGAGCCCACAGTGCTGAGAGCTGGCTGGCAGATGCTCCGCCCGGGCCGGGGGCTGGGGTTGGGGTTTGGGGACCGGCTCCACAGCCTCACTGCCCTTCATTCCCTTCCCTTAGCGACAGCACATCCAGCACCCCCAAGACCCCAGATGGCGGGCACTCTTCTCAGGAGATAAAGTCTGAGACTTCCTCCAACCCCAGCTCTCCTGAAATCTACCCCAACAAAGAGAAGTAAGTAAGGGTGAGGGGAAGGCTGGCTTAAGCCCTCTGGAGCCCTGGAACATGCTCTCTGCCTCTAGGCAAGCTGAGAGTGACCATCTCTTGCGTCTGGAACTTTCTGGAACACGGAGGCCAGCAGGCCTGAGCACGGAGAGCTGCCAGTGGGCAAGCTCAGATCTCCACTGGGCCTGCCTTCTCTTGGGCCTGCCCTCTCTTGGTCCCGGGGAGGGCCTGGGGGTGGAGGGCTCCCAGCACGTGACGAGAACTTGCCTCCCTTCCTGTTCCCTGCAGGCCCTTCATAAAGTCGAAGGAGAACGGGCGAGCCAACATCTCCCGCTCCTCCTCCAGCACCAGCAGCTTCAGCAGCACCGCAGGGGAGGGCGAGGCCACGGAGGAGGGTGACAGTGGGGTAGGTGTGCCTGCCCAGCCTTGGGCCAGCCCCCTGTGCGTTAGAACAGCTACCATGGGTGGAGCCCCGCTTCAGTCTGCGGATAAAGGGAAGAGTGGGGACAAGAGGTGCCCTGTCAGCCATCAGCACCCCTGGAAGCGGTGGCCGAGGGGGTCTCTCTCCGAGTGCTGTAGCAGCAGCGACAGAGGGACAGGGCCAGACGGAGTGTGGTTCCTGCCGTGGGGTTCCTGGCTGCACGGTGAGGAGGGGCCAGTGCTCCATGGGGCTGGTCAGAGGCACTTCTCGGAGCAGGAGAGGTTGGAGCCAGGGTTGAAGGCAGCAGGAAGGAAAGAGCAGTTCCACGTGGGGGATGGGAGACAGTGGCCGTCCTGGGCGTGTGGGGGCCACACTCTGGGGTTGCTGAGGGTGGGCTGGCCTCGCTCACCCGGCCTCTCTCTCCAGAGCAGCCAGCCGTCCACAACCTCGCCCTTCAAGCAGGAGGTGTTTGTCTACAGCCCGTCCCCGAGCAGCGAGAGCCCCAGCCTGGGGGCAGTGGCTACCCCTGTCATCATGAGCCGGAGTCCCACAGGTCAGTGGCATCTGGTGGGGTGCACGATGTAGCCAGGAGGGCAGGGCTGTGCCCTGACCGCTGTCCACAGGGCTTGCACCCCAGGCGTGCTGACCTGGCAAGTTTCCACTCCCTCTCCAAGGTGATAGGCCCTTAGCTGTGCTAGCTCGCTTCGTCTGCTCATCAACCTTAAGACGCCTGCGTTCTTACCCTCTCCTTGTGTGTGGGGAGACTGAGACTCTGGCAGTTGAATGGTTTGCCAGAGATCCCATCGGGGAGGATTAAGGATTGTGTGATTAGAAAGCTGAGCGCTTTCCACTGACCCCTCTGCCCACCCCTGTCATGGTGGTGATCCCGATGATACAAGGCTGAGGGGGAGAGCGTTGCTGGGGGAGGGAGGAGCATGCGGAAAGGCCTGGAGGAGGAGGAGGGGAGCTGCACGTGGTTCAGTGCGGCTGGAGTTCCCAGGGGCGGGGGGGAGGCATGAGAGAGGAGTGAGAGGTTAGAGCAACCACAGGCCGGGGCCCCATGGAGACCCTGGTGAGGATTTTGGTGTTCCCTTGCCGGCAGCCGAAGCTGCTGGGGGCTCTGAAGTCTTTGAAGCATCTTAAGCGGAAAAGTACCTAAGAGAGACCATTCTGGCGGCTGCAGCTGCTGAGTGTGGGAAGGACCAGTGGGGAGCAGCAGCAGGTGGGGAGAGCAGTGAGGGGTCTGCGGGGTGGTGAGGAGGGACGGGGCCATGGGAGAAGGATGTGTGTCCAAGAGATGTCAGGGAGGTAAAATCTAGCGGGCTCAGGAGTAGGGGTTTAGAGTGAGCAGAGTCTGGGCTTCTTGGGGTTCTGTGAACCCTGCAGTCGGGCAGAGGAGGAGCCAGCTCTGGGGAGAGGGGATGGGCCCGTGCCTGAGGGATGTCTCTGCATGGTAGGCACTGCTAGGCAGGCACTGCGGGTGCCCACGCATCAAAGACGTCGTCCCTGCCCTCCAGGAGGGCAGCATGGTATGGGCAAGTGTGGGACTCTGGAGCCTGGGTCCAGGTCCTGCATCTGTCATCACTACTGATGTGACTTTGGGCAAGTCCCTGGGTCTTTCTGTGCCTCAGTTTCTCCAAGCAAAAATGAAGGGAAGGGAATAGTAGTTTGTACCTCAGAGGGTGGGTCATGTGAAGATTAAACGAGCTTATGCTTATAAGAGAGGTAGAACTGTTAACCCAAGTGTTTGTTAAATAACTGGAATAAAACAATACTGTAGTTAGTGGCTTCTAACTGGGGGTTCCCCAGGGGACATTTGGCAATGTCTGAAGATATTTTTGATTTTCATGATTATGTGTGTGTGGGGTGCTACTGGCATCTAGTGGGTAGAGGTCAGAGATGTTGCTAAACAGTATATGGGACAGATCCCCTCCCCACCTCAACAAAGTTATCGGGCCCAAAATGTCAATAGGTTGAGAAACTCTAATCTAAATGATAGAAACACAGAAAGGGCCAATAGGCCATCAGGATGGCTTAAGCCTAAATGTTTCTGCAGTTCTTACAGTGAAGGGGTGTTAGCAAAAGGAGATTTGCAGTGTCAGGGGAAAAAGGGAAGATCATGGTTCTAAAGCCAGTGGTCCTTCATGTTAGTGCTTCCCGGTTAATGGGTCAGTTCACACGCTTCCTCTTATATAACCCCCTGTGGCCAGGTGGCTGTGGAGACGGGCTGTAATCCTGAATGCAGCATTGACAGGCATACCTCTCTGAGCCTCAGTTTTCTCATCTGTAAAATGGGGTAGTGATACAAATTCCCTGATTTTTTTTTAATAACTTAATTAAATATTGAAGGAATGAATGAAAGAATCTGTAACCAAGCCTGGCTCCTACTTGTGTTAAATAAATATCGAAATAAATAAGATTTTGAGTGAGGGAGGTTTAGAGAGTGTCTGCAACTTGCTGAAAGTCACCCGGGGCAGAAGGTGACCTTGAGCAGGTCTGCTAATGCTTGCCCAGTGCTTATTGCATCACACAGTGGCGCTTCTTCCCCCACGGCTTCCCTCCATGCAGTGTGTAACCCTGACGGGCTACTTTTTGCCCCCAGCCCATGCAAGTGTGCTGGGTACCTGCAGGATCAGGGTAGGCTTGGGAAGATCTGGAAACCTGTTTGGCTGAGTCTGGGGAGAGGCAGGTCTGACAGGAGGGAAGTGGCCTGAGAAAGCCTGACCCATAGCCTTCCATAATCTCAGATGCCTGATCATCGGTCATTTCACACCTGGGCTTCCTGGGGCCCAGAAGAGGATTGGCAGGGTCACACAGAGAAGTGCGCATAGCCTGGGTAGAGCCCCTTGATTTGAAACACCAAGAATTAGCTGCCTTCAGGAGGATTTGTACTGAGCTGTGGATTCCCTTGGTCAGAGGAGAAACAGAAGTTCAAGTGGGCCTCCTGCCAGTGGTGTAGTGGTAAATGCTTAACAACTGGCTCTCCCACTACACACACACAAACACATGCATGCATACACACATACACATGCTCACACACATGTTTATTGTAAATTTTACTGACATAATGGATCTGAAGCACACAGTTTACAAATAATGATAAAATATACAGTGTTTCTTCCTGTAAATCCCAGGTGTCCAATTGATTTTCACAAAATACTTTTGTTGATATTTGCCTAACCTTTGTATTTGTAGCTAACTTAAGGTTGCAGATGACAAACAAGTGTAATTCTGACATGAATGTGGATTGATATTATCGTGTATCTTAATAAGCACTTTATATTAAGAGAACTTCATTTGTTTGTCAGTGACATGAGCAGCCTCTTTGCTGAATGGGATAATAGTTTTCAAATATTGGAAGAATATTTACTCAGGTTTGTTTTTGTGTGTGCTATTCACAGTGTAATGGCTGTAGATACAACACATTTTCAAGTTAAATTTGCATTGTTATTTTCTCCACTAGTTTCTTAAGTCTAGACAACAAAACAATAAATCAAGTCCTGATTGGTAGCATTGGCCAATTTCTGTGATATAAATACTCCTATCATGGCTGATCTCAAGCTACCACTGCGATGTCCCTAAACATGGAGTTGGGAAGAGATGCACATCACTGGGTGTGTCCACTATTTGGATACAATAGACAGAAGAGCCTAGATCATAGTAAAATAACTAGCAAGTGATGAACTTTGAGTATTTATTACCTTCATTGAATATAATTTATATATTTATGGCTTTATATAGCCTAATTTTTAAAATGGCCTGTGTTTAATAGCCAACTCACAACATTTCTAAAAATTTATGAGTTGGCTCTGGATCTGTACGAGTCAGCTGGGGTGCCTAGTGGAGAGGAGGAGGCCCCTTCTCCTGGCCTCCCTGGCCAGTCCCCGCATGCAGGCCTAGTGACCTCCACAGCTCCACACTCTTTTCATGGGCATTCTTCTTTTTCTTAGATACCAAAAGCAGAAACTCCCCGAGATCAAATCTGAAATTCCGCTTTGATAAGCTCAGTCATGCCAGCTCTGGTGCGGTAAGGATCTGGGGACGGTCTCCCATATTCCACCTTCCAGTTTTGGCCTCCAAAAGCCAGCCTCAGACATCCCATGGGGGGGCCTCCTGAACGAGGCAGGGGAAGGAAAGCTCTTTTTAGATCTGTCCCTACCTGGTGCAGGCCTCAGCCAGGGGGTGGCCAGCCGCCTTTGCCACACCTCCTGAGTTAGAGCCACACCCAGATGTGAGCTATGAACTCTTGGCTCCTGGGGCCCCACTGGCTCCCTTCCTAAGCTCACCAGATTGTCGAGAGCCGAGTGCGCAGAAGATGCAGTGGGAGGGGTTGTGTTGTCTTATTATTTAAAACTCTTCTGTGGATTTTTCTTGAAACAGGGTCACTAATGTGAGAGAGGAGTCCTTCGCCTGTCCAAGGTGGGTCGAGTGAGCGTGTGTCCTGCTGTGGCCATGAGGGGAGAAGTGTGTTCCTTTAAGATAAGGTTACTAGTGGCCTTATAACCTAAGAGTAGCCAGAGAGATCCTGCCAGCTGCGGGGAGGTCCAAACAGTTGCCTCATCCCTGAAGCCTCATGATAGGGAAGAGAGGCAGATGGCCTTGGGTGCAGGTGGGAAGGGCTGCCTGATAGGATTGGAACAGACTCGCTCAGCAGGCCTCCCTTCTCCCTTCCACAGGAGGGTGTCTGGTTCCAGCAGGCAGAAGAAGGGGCAGTAGCCCGGAGCCCACTTCTTCCCTGGAAGGAGGAGTCCCTCAGCTTGCCCCTTGCTTCCCTGCTCTCGGGCAGCCTTTCCCTCCTGTGTCTTTGGCCTCATGTGTCCTCCCCATAGGCCGAGAGATGCCCCTGTCCAGTCTGCATTGTAAGGGGCAACCCCAGGAGGCCTCTGTTCCTGGCCTCAGCCATGGTGGGGTATGGTTTCAACAGAACAGGCATGGGCCCAGCTCACCAACATCAAAGCCTGAACCCCTGCTTGTGAAGTCACAAGAGACCCATCCACATCCCCGATGCCCTCCCGTGTGGGGCTCCCAGGGATGTGAGTCACAGTTGGAACTAAGGGGAGGGGTACAGCTGAGCCCACTTTATGTTAAACCTGATTTATGAGAAGACAGAAGACAAAATGGGAATGTTGACATCCACCTCCACCTCCACCTCCCATCAAGTGCTAAAGATGCCTCTGTTTACTGAAGTAATGTTTATGCCCAACCTCTCGGGCACCCTTGTAACTGGCACCGCCCTTATCCTGAGGGTATTCAGTGGGCGCCTAGGCCTGTGCATTCCCCACTGTTCTGTCCTGCAGTCTATACTGCCATGTTTGTGCTTTCCCCTCCTTCCTTTACTGAATGTGTGGTCATCTCCCTCCTCCTTGTCTCCTCCAGGGAAGCCCCGATTCTGTCCTGGAGAAGGCTCCTATTCCGGCAGTTGGGGGTGCCATCCACTACTCTGACCATCGCAGGCCTGTTGCCCCACCGGCCACCTGCCCATCATGCCTGCTATCTGTCCCGGTATCCCAACCCGGCCACAGCCCTGCCCACCCCTCACCAGCACACCCTGCAGCACCTCCCCATCTCTAGACAAGGCCTCACTCCTTGAGGTGCCCCTGCTCCTGACCTCCTGATGTGACGTCTGTCTGGGTCATTTGTCATCTTGTTTAGTCTGCAGAGGAAAAGAGAGTTGGGCCAGGGGGGATCTGGGTCCCGGGGGCTCAGCCGGGGACTGGGGAGCTGGTCTGCCTCAGACACAGAGAGTGGGGAGGTGGGGCGCAGAGGCCAACAGCAGGACACGGTGACCTGGTAAGAGGCCAGCAGAAGCGGGCCATGTCTGTCCTTGGTCACGGTGCAGTGCCTTCCTGGACACGGCAGGCAGGAGGCTTTACCAGTGACAGTGCATTCAGTGGTGGTGGAGGGGGCACTTTCCAGGAGCCAAGATTCATATCATTAAGCTTGTCCTGATAAAAATCGGCTCTATTGCTCTTGTATCTCTGGAGCTCTAAAACATCTATCTGCTTCTGTGCTAAGAACTTCTTACCCATTGCTGATGTAGGCCCAGGGCTACCTTGTCCCTGTGGCTAGTGTACCGTGAGTGGGGCTCAGGCCGGTTGAAGCTTGGAGACAGTGCTGGTGTGTCTGGGACTGGGTGCCGTGCACTTCCTTAACTGTGGTTGGAACCTTTTGTCCCACCTAATTTCACGCAGGCTCCTGCCTGCCCTTGCTGTGGGAGAAGCTCCATGGCGATCTCTCACCTTTAAGCCAATGTTTTTCCCATGAAGGGGTGGGAAGCCAGGAGCGAGAAGGAATTCAGGGGGAGCAAATGAGCCAGCGCTGGAGTGTTGCGTTGGTTGAGGAAACCTCAGGGCCTGAGGGCTGGGCTGGGGTCCAGGTCTTCTCTGGCTGTGGAGGTTTCCAAGGAAGGTGTAAATAGTTAATTTAACTCACTGCTTAGGAGAGAGGGGGAGAGGGGAGGTGGGGGATGACTTGGCGGGTTCTGATCAGGCTGATGTATGAGGAAGGAGCACAGTGTCCCTCAGCAACTTATGTCCCTGGCATCTGTGGGGGCCCAGTGTTGCCTTGGGGGCTGTTTCTAGCTACTGTGCCCTTTGGCTGTGTCCAGGGCATAGTCCCCAATCCTCTTCTTCCCCTCTTCAACTGTGGGTCTGCAGGCAGTTGTCACCTCTGTGGGATTCCTGCAACCCGGGCCCTATCTGGGTGTGGTTCAGACACCAAGTGCCACCTGCACCCTCAGCTAGAGTGCCCACTGCAGGATGAGCTGGCTCACTCTCCAAGGAGCGGCCCCTTTGGCTTCTCGCTCGTCCCAGCCTGCAGTGCAGAGAGTGAGTTTCTGCTGATCTGCCCTGGTTGGGTGTAAGGTGGGGTGACCTCCAAGTAAAACAGAGTCTGAAGGTGCTGCATCTTCTGGTGCATATGGGGCCAGTGGCACAGGGTTGTGGGGTGATGCTTTAATGAGCAGATGACAAGGATTTGCAGAGGGATCTGGACTTATTCCCGAGTAAAAGCATATGAATGCTACACTTTTTTTTTTATTGATACCATGACAATTTCCCCACTGCTTTTCCCATTAGAACAAAAGTTTGATCCTTCATCCCCCCACTCACGTGGAGATTGTTGGATCCTATTTGCAGGCTAGGGGGACTGTCCCCTCACACTATGTGGGAAATATGCTTATGTAAAGTACTAGTTCAGTAAAATTTATTCTAGTTAGAAGGTCAACAAAATATCTATTTAGCTTTTATTAAAAGTCATTGTAGCAGCACCCACTACTGGAACAAGGCCTGTAGATTCTGGCAACGTTTTGTTGGCTGGGTTCTGAAAGAACTTGAAAGGTCAAACTGCATTTCTTTAAAAACTGTTGCAGAGTTCTGGCTTGTCTCTCTGGGTAGCTAGATTTACAGTTGCTTGGTGGTTGTGCCGTGTTGCATCGTGATCTGGAGCCCTCTGGGGTTTCCGGGTTGTCCCTACGCCATGCATTTGTCAATCTCATGCCTACCTGTTCTCACTGCTCTGGCTGCTCCCCTGCATCCCCCTACATTCTGGGAGGGCTTTGCCCCTGCCTCTGAGCTGGTGGGCAGGATGGCTAGGTATGTCCGGAGGACCTGAGAGGCACAGGTGTGCCCCCTGAGAAGCACAGCCCTGACATGTGGTTTTCACCCTTGGTTTACTATTGGGGTGCTCTGGGCAGGATCTGAAACACCCCTTCCCTCTGGGTCATGCTTCACCATCTCCACAAAGTCCGTCCTGTGGCTTCCAGAGTGTGCACTTCTAGCCCACCCGAGGTCCCATTGCTGAGAGGGAGGAGGAGAACAAGGACGGCCCAGTCTCCCCTCTCTCCTCTGGACCATGGCACAGGCAGCTCGGTTCCTGGAGAGCTGTTTCCCCCATGCTCTCCTTATATCTGCTCTGGTCCAAAATGTCTTGACTTTTATTGCTGCGCCCAGTCTTGGGGCTCAAAGATTTGCTCAAGCCTCATCCAACCTCATGATAGACTCATCTAGATGGTGCTCACACTGGTATTTGAGGCATTTCCACTGTGATCTCCATGAAGGGGGTGTTTCCTCGACAGGTCTCTGGCTCAGAACTGCCCCACTCACTGAAGAAACTACTTTTCAGCCACTGTTGGGTACCCATATACCCCTAGCTCAGTTGATGCTTAAAAACAGATGCAGAAAAGCTTGAGATAGAAGGTCTTAGCTCGAGTTTCTGTTGTGCTAATGAATGTAAAATGGCATTTGAAATATATTCTGTGGTCCAACTTTGTCAGCATCATCTAAACGCCCAAGTCTTCTGGCCCCTTTTAGGATCTCATCCAACCATGTCATTGTCCAGATGAGAAACCTTAGCCCTAATGAGGGGAAATAACTTGCTTGAGGTCACACAGCCAGCTAGTGGCAAAGCTGGGATTAGAACCCACAACCCAGGGTCCTTTCCTCTGCACCACCTCCATGGTCAGTTGAATAAGTGACCACATTTCCTGGGGCCCTGGGTTTTGGGGAAGCCATTAGCTGGTGGCTCTGCACTGGCAGGGAGGTGTCAGCTGTCAGGGATGCTGCAGTCTCTGCTTTTTTTCCATCAGGAGGGATATCCTCTTGGATTTTTCAGTGAGGGCCTTGGGGTTTTGGATGCAGCTTGAGCAAAGAAAACAAGGAGAGAACGAGATTCCAGTGAACTCTTCCTCGGTGACATCAGTTCTTCAACTCTAGTCTGTAATGGGGGCAGAGGCCACGGCAAAGATGCAGTTAACCACCCCTTGGTGTCCCTTTTTCTAAATTAAGAAGACAAGTGGTAAAAGGAAACTCTTCATTTCTCCCTGATTCTTAAATGAAGGGGATTAATAAAATCCTAGACTCAAGTGATGAAGAAGGACAAGAGCCGGTTTCACTTTCTTACCCTGACCCTTTAAGGTGCCAACTCAAACACTACCTTTTTTATTCATTTCTAAGTCATAAAGACAGGTCTGTTTTCAGTACTCGGGGTTCAAGTAGATCTTATGGCTATGCGCGGCCGGCAGGGACCAGGCGAGTCCGCCGTGCTCAGGACCCCACAGCTCCTCCCCCAGCCTCTAGCTGCCCCTTGTCAATGAGAGGGTGGGTCAGTAAGGTTTGCTGAGGCGGTCCCTGCAGCCTGGTGGGGGGCCGGTTGCGACATTCTCCTACTAAGCTCTGGTACCTGTGGCCCCTTGCCCACTCCAATCCCACGTCTGCCCGTCTCCCTCCTTCCACCTGGGCCTTGTGCCCCTTTGGGAGGAAGAAGCAAACCCCTGCTAGGGCCAAAGGCAGCAGAGCCCTGCCCGGTGAGAGGCTGTTGGGGCAGTGGCTCTGTCCTGTGCCTTACCAGCCCTGGGAAGAGGGTGTTTGGCTGGAAGACTGGGATTTAATTTGCCATCGTCTTTGCTTTTGTGACATTTCCGCTTGGAAGGATGAACTCCTTCCCTCTCCTTAGCATGTGTGCCAACTCTCCCTTGCCATGGGTGCCACCCTTCGACACTCCAGCTTGGGGAGTGCTGACGTCCAAGTGTGAAGAGATTTCTCTGTGTGATAGAACCTAAGAACTGTAGCTTGGAAATGATGATCCACGTGATGATGACTTTTCTTTCTTTCCTCTTAGCGAGGAGGTGATTTGTAGACTCCGACTGCCTATGTAATGTAAATAGTGTACATTTAATTTATTGCTATGGTAGCACATTGTATTTGTTAATGTATAAAACAGATTCTAAAAGGTTGACAAATGTATATTTTGTTGCTTAAATGTGTCTTTGCAGAAATTGACAATAAATAACATATTTTGTGTCCATCAGCATTCAGACGTCTTTGCATGGGCCTGGGGCATCACCTTTCAGTTCACTGGAGGTTACATATTATCTGACCTGTAGATGTGTTGCTTTGGCCTGAAAGGTGTTTTAAAAATTTTGATGTTAAAAAAATGACCACAATTAACAACAACAACAAAAATCCCCTAGAAATTTCACATAAAACCTGAATTCTCTGCTTCTCTTTTAAAAAAATCAGATGCTGAATCTATTCCTCAGGCATGAATTGGTCAGAGCTCACTAGAGTCCATCCTTTTGGGTGGGACCTGAGTACTCCACAGCCCCTGCATGCCCTACTGTTTACACTTGGAACATTCACTTGTTCCTGTTATTAGCTTGGCCTCTTTAGGCATCTGAGTTTGAGACCCCTGCTATTCACTGGTTTGTCTCTATACCGTAATTTTCTTCCTTCTGCCTACTTTCTCAAATTCCTAATTTACTTCCTCAAGGACTCTTTCATGATTACCTGCCCTCTCTTCCTCTCCTCTGACTCCCAAATGCTTTTTAAACTTTGATTTACACTGTTTGGGTATAGATTGAGAAATAATATCTATATATTTTTTTCCTCTTAAGAAATTTTAAGGCAAGTAACAGGTCTTTAAGTATCTGCCAGGGCTTGATTTTTTGTGATCTTGGGCAAATTACTTAACTTCCCATGATTTGCATTTTTCTCTTTATGTATAATTGGGAAAATCCACATATAAAGCATGAGGATAAAAATTAGTTCATAATTGGGAAAGAGCTTTGAAAAAAATGGCATGTGATTCAAGCACCAGAGGTTCAATAATAATAACAATATTAGTAGCTGACGTTTATTAAAAGCTTACCAAGTGCTAAGTGTTTAACATATATAGTCAGTTTTGTTATAACACAATGTACTAGTTCCTAAAAATGCAACACCATGTGAAATTGTGCAACCACAGGGCTTATGGAGAAAAATGGGGTTAGGGACATAACACTCAAAAACTTTGTAAGTGACATATAAAAATATAAATATAGGAACTTAATAAAAATGGTAACACAAGTTTATGCATGTTAAATGATTAAGAAATACATAAATGCTACTATAAACAAGGCATTTTAGCTTGAAAAAGACCTGAAGTTTGCTGGTGGAAGTGGTTGTTGGAAGGTTGTGAAGAGGTGGAAGGAAAGGTTCTCTGAAACCGGACGGACAGTGTTAGTCCCAGGTGAGGATGGCTGTGGCCTGTACTGAGATGGCTGGCAGACATTTAAAGTGTGTGTGTGTTTTGTGTGCGTTCCTTTGCAGCTTGGTTTGGCTGGGCGCAGTGTTCTGCATTCACCTAGTATTTCTCATGGATGAGTTGCATAATCAAAAGCACAGTGTGCATTAGACTCAAGTTGTTCCTCATTATATCAAATGTATTGGACCAAATTCCCATTTTCAAAACAAGGGGTATTGCAGAACTGACTGCATTATCTCATTTAGTCATCCAAACAACTCCTTAAGGCATGTGTTGTTATTCCTGTTTCACTTAGGGGATCAGGATCAAATTTCTGTTTGGGATCCAAACCTGATAGGCTGACCTTGATATGAAGGTAAGTTCCAGACTTGAGGGGTTCTAGATGCACAGAAACATACCAGCTAAAGAGCAGCCCAGCCCTCTTTGGTTTCCTTGCCCAGCTTGGAGCCCCTGTCCTAGAATCCATGGCTGTAGCGTCCTAGCCTTCTGCCACCACACCGTGGTATGTGGTGCCTTGTCTGAGCCCATGGTTTCAGGCTTGTGATTTCCCAGAGTTTTAGATTCCATCTGTTGAGTCCCCTTGGCTGCAAGTGAAGCCACATCTTTCATATAAACACTCCAGGCTGGTCTGCATGCCATGACTTGGCTGCTTCCTGGGTTCAACCCTTCTTCCTGAAAACTGGGAGGTCAGTTATGCCTGGAGCCTTTGTGGAGGTTGAACATTTCCTGTCTGTCTGGGAAAGTGCTATACGAGGCATGGATGTCCTTCAGCTGGGCCAGTTACTGTCCCTCCAGATCTTCAGACCCTCCTAGGGCCTGAAAGCTCACCTATTAGTCTAGGTGTCTGTGTTCAGGTGTTCTCTTCCACTAGGTGGACATTCCTCCAGGTTAGGGGCTCAGTCTTCGGACTCCTGAAATCTGTTTCCCCCACCTCAGCATCCACCAGCTTGTAGCAGTCCTTGGACACTTTGTGTGTGGGGCACATTACTCTGCCTACTCTGTGGGGAGCTTTCCTGAGGAGTCTGGTCCAGCTGAGCTCAGGTTTCCCCTCAACCTCATTTTTTGAGTGCCTACTGTGTCCAATGATGCCACCTACCGCCTGTGCCCTGACCAACCCTTCTTTGCCCTCTGGCTCTAATAACGATATTGCAGTCCATTTCTATAACTTTACGGTAACCATCAGTTATTAAAACAGTTTCATTTCAGTTCAGACTCAGCCTTGTTTGTTTTAAACTTCACATTCTATTCAAAGCCCTCCCCACCAACCCTCTGGGGCAGCGTCTTGGCTTGAGGTGTGGTAAAGACTCCCTCCTTGACCAAATTTTAGTCAGACTCCTCTGAGCCCTCTTTTTGACTAGGCCTCATCCTTGACCTGCCCTTGGTTTGTGAGCCCAGTTTTAGCAAAGAACCCTGCTAAACCAGCTTGCAAATCCCCCTGCCCTCGGCGCCAATCAAGTTGCTCTTCCTCCATCCTTGATGCCTAAGTTCCTCTTAGTAATTTTCTGTCTAAGAAAATTACTCACCCTGACTGTTGGCTATAAATCCCCACCTGTCCCTGTAGTGTTCAGAGTTGAGTTTACTCACTCTCTTGTTGTAATAGTCTTGAATAAAGTCTTGCCTGTTTAACTCTGCCTGGTGCAATTTTTCTTTGACAGGTGGCTGGGCTGCCCCCATACCACTGCACCTCTGCACTGCCACACCAGTGTTGGGGTGGGGAGGAGAGAGGAAAAGAGACCTCTCATTTTGAGACTGTCCCTGGAGAAGATGACTGGTTAGTCTGAGTACTCAGAGAAGCAGACGCCAGGGCAGGAATAACAAACTTATTGTGGGAAAGGCCTGTGAGAGAAAGTGGAGGGGGGGGAAACTGGAGGAGGCTGGAAGGGCTGTCAGACGGTGAGGCAGGTCTGACCCTGCGTGAAGGAGAGATGTGGAAAGAAGGTCGGTGGAGGCATCTTAGAGGGACTGCAGTTCTAAGAGAAGTTCTGCAAGGCCATTGGGTTGTCCTTTAGCCAAAGTTGCCCACCAGAGGAGTCCCACATGTCACGAGAATGAGCCTAAAATGACTACTGCTGTCACACTCATTGAGTGGGAACAGCCTGTGGGAAGCCTGGCTTGGGTGTAGTTCTGGTCCAAACCCAAGGCCTGAGTACTGGTGGGCTCATGGTAGTCCCAGTCTGAGTCTGAAGGCCTGAGAACCAGGAGCGCTGATGTCTGAGGGCAGGAGAAGATGGACATCCACTCAACTCAAGCAGAGAGAGCAAATTTGTCCTTCCTCTGCCTTTTTGTTCCATTCAGACCCTGAACAGATTGGATAATGCCCACACAAATTGGCAAGGGGAATTTTCTTTCTTTTTTTTTTTTTAATTTATTTTTTTAATTTCAGAAAAGGGGAATTTTCTTTACTCAGTCTGCCAATTCAAATGTCAGTGTCTTCTGGAAACGCCCTCACGGACACACACACAAATAATGTTTTATCAGCTATCTGGGCATCCTTTAGCCCAGTCAAGTTGACACAGAAAATTAACCATCACACGAGTCAAATATTCTTCCTCTTTCATTGAGCTGGTCCCCCTCTTATATTGCCTGGGGAATGAGGTGGGAGTGTTAGTTTTATTGCTGGTTTTGATGAAATAGTGACTCTCTGCAAGTCTGGTGGGGCTGTGTGGCTGGTTCCAATGACTCTAATGGTTCTCTGAATTTAAATTGTGAATTTGGTGGATCACTGCTATGGTCTATCCAAACATCTCCCCTCAACCATGTAATGGTGTATCTTGTGCTCCCATGGCAGGCATTGTTTATGGGAACCAGAGTTAAGTTCCGGAGAGAGAAGTCTGAGAAGTAGTTATAACACCTAAGGGTCAGGGATCCTAGGAAGGGAACTTTAGGTCTCTATTTTATTTCTTCAGGCAGAGGTGATACCTGCTGGAAGCATCAGGGACTGGAGAAGGCTTGTAGAAGATCATCCTCAACTTTAGACCAGTCCCACACACTCTTGGAACAGACATTGCTCCCACCTGGGGAGGCCTTCTTCTCTAGCACTTCAGCTTTAGGGTTTATAAAAATTACCTTGAGATATTGTTAAAATGCAGATTTCAGGCACTACTCCAGAGGTGAGAATTCAGTTGGTCTGGGTGAGGTCCAGGAATCTGCATTTTTAACAAGCACACAGGGGCTTCTACTGCAGTCTTTCACTTTGGGAACCACTGGTCCAGTTTGCAGTCTATGTAATTCTATCTCCTATTATGGTAGCCTCAGGCTTAGTGAGAGAGGGGGCCCAGTGAGGGTACTAGGGCTTTAAGAAATGCCTGCCCTCCACCTCGAGGGATGTTATCATCATTATCACAAATGTGGAAGGATGTCTGTCCCAGAAAGACACAGGATCTTGCCAGGAAAATGAAAGGAAATTGCTAGAGAGAACAATATAGAGAAATATACATAAAACATGACACTTGAAAAGAGTAGTTTAAGGTGAAAATGGATTATGGCTACACGAATGACAAGGGCAGCGTATAATAAGAAACACTAGAAGAAAAGGTGAGCATCCTTCAGGAAACATAGAAAGAATTTAGTGAAAAGAAAAACCAGATACTGAAAGAACTGAAAATTAAATTAAAATGAAAAATTAAAATGCAGCTACAGGCTGGGCGTGGTGGCTCACGCCTATAATCCTAGTGCTCTGGGAAGCCAAAGCGGGAGGATCGCTTGAGCTCAGGCGTTCCAGACCAGCCTGAGCAAGAGCAAGAGCAAGACCTGGTCTTTACTAAAAATAGAAAAATTAGCTGGGTGTGGTGGCACACACCTGTAGTCCCAGCTACTCAGGAGGCTGAGGCAGGAGGATCACTTGAGCCCAGGAATTTGAAGTTGCAGTGACCTACGATGACACCACTGCACTCTACTCAGGGCTATAGAGCAAGACTCTGTCTCAAAAAAAAAAAAAAAAAAAATTTACAGCTAGAGCCTCTTTCTCCAAAGCAAAACAAATGATCAGATTTAAGGTGTGATATGAGACTGCAGAAACCTACCAGCACTCTAGGAACAAAACATAGCTGCTGAAGAGAGCCAATGCTGACACTCACGGGTGAAGTGTTTCCTATCACTAATGATGTTAAAGGCAAAATAATCTAGTAACAACTGTAGATAAAGAATGAGTCGATGAATTGACTCCATCAAGTGGAATAATAACACAACACAGCCCATAACAAAGAACTAATAAAAACAAACTGCAACATAAACAGCACCACATGAAAACATACAAATGAATGATTAGACAGACTCAAGTGAGACTATTAGGAAAGGCACAGACACTTTATAAGAAAGGTGGTAGAAAGCTTGCTCAAATTATTGGATCAAATGAATTTCACAGACTGCAAGACATTACATGTAAAAAAATTAAATATAAGACTAATAAGAAAGTCTTTATGGCCTTGTTCTAAAACACCAATTGCTAGGTTTTATAAGAAATAATATAATAATAAGAAATATGAGGAAAATTCCAGGGAAAATGGATGATGAGGTTCAGATAAAATCCAGCTATACCACTCAAAGTGCAATAGTGAATATAATGGAAAATAATTTTAACTTTTTTAATTATAGAATTTTCCACTAAGGAAAAGAGTTTCCAAAAACTAGAAAGGATAAAGCTCTAGCAGATACAAACAACTGTAACCTATTACAAGGTCTCAGTAATGATAAAGTTATTATCTGAGATTTTAATTCAGTGACATATTATTGCCAGCCAGTACTGATTAGGATGACTTTTTTGTAGGGCTCAGAATCAGCTTATACTAGTTTAAGCCAAAAAATGGGGGCATTTATTACTGATACAGAGATGTCTCCTAGAATCAGAGGACAGCCCTCTTGTCCATCTCTTTCTTCTGCTTTCTGTTTTTCTCTGTTTCTCTGTATTTCTTTTCTCACTATTGGGTTGTTAACATTTTCTTATGTACTTGTGATGGAGTTTTGTTTAGCTTTATTCTCTCCTTGAAGATCAGCTGAGCTAGTCTCAGCACCAAATTTTCCCTTCACTGCCTGGACTGTGAAAATGGATCTGGGCCCTTTAAATATGTTTCCTTTGGCAGCTGGCACAATGTTAAGCTTTGTCAGCAGAGGATGCAAGAGAGACACTGCAGGAGGGATAGAGTTTTGCTTCCTGGTTCTCCTGTGCTTGCTTGGTAAGTTCTTAAGGCTCCCTTGGCTTTTGCAGTACATGCTGCATCTCAAAGTCTGGCTCCTGCAGCATGGGCACCTCTTCCAGCGCCAGGTTCTTATAGGTCACACAGCTTCTCCAGCACCCACCTCCTGCAGTGCATGGCAGCCAGTAGCACCCAGTGGCTAGTGGCTTTTTCTGCCATGAACATGGAAAAACTAGTAGTGATGCTGAAGTAAAACTGACATTGCAAAGGCTTCTACTGACTTTCTTTCCTGCTGACTTTTTAAATTTAAATTTTAAAAATATTTTATTTATTTATTTTCCCTAATGCATTTTATTTCAGCAAACCTGTTGACTTTTAATACTACTACTTTGCCCCATTATTTTAAATAGTTGTATAGTATTCCATTTTATGGATATATGAGTGGTTATATAACCAGTTTTATCCAGTCTTTTGCAACTGCAATCAGTGTGACAAAGAATATTCCTCTACATATGTCTTTGGGTACACAGGCAAACATATATATATAGGATAAATGCCTAGAAGTGGTATTATTGTGAATAAGGGTATGTGCATGTTGATTTTTTTCAGGTTTTTTCCAAACTGTCTTTCATACTGGCTATATTAATTTATCCCTTCAAAACAACATATGAAAATACCTTATTTCCCTGCCCTCAATAAACTTTTAAATTCTTGCCTATTTGATAGGTGAAATATGGTATTCCATTGTGGTTTTAATTTACATTTTTCAAAACTCATGAGTGTGGTTGAACATCTTCCCTATGTTTAAAAGGTATCTGCGTTTCTTTTTCTGTGAGTTGTTAATGCCCTTGGCCATTTTCTAATAGGTTGTTAGTCTTTTCTTACTAGTTTGATTTTTAAATATTGAAAAAATTATTCCTTTATGTTGGAAATGCTCCTTCAGTTTATTGTTGTCTTTTTGCCCTTTTTATGTGGTGCAAAGTTTAAAAAAATTTTTCATGTGGTCAAATTTATCAGTTGTATCAGCACAGAATATGTTCAGCTACAGGAAATAAAAGAAAAAAACAACTAACAATGTCTTGAACAGATGGGAGAATATTTGTTTCATGCAAGATGGAGGAAAAAAATTGTTCTTCTTTGGAAAACCTAGAGCACATTTATCTGGGTTATTGGATTCCAATTCTATGGGAGTTATTTTACAATTCTGTGAGTTTTAGATAACTGATAGCAAAGTGAAATAATTCTAGTCTGTACACATGCAAATGAATTGTGTCTAGTAGAGGGAAAGCTCTCCCCCACCATCCCACTCCCCATAGAAAAACAGTTTGCCTCTGTTTGTGTATTCATTTCAATATTCCTGATTAATAAATGTATCTATTCTTTGGATTGTAACACCTTGGCAATTTCCTCATTGATGCATTAAATAAAATCTTTAAAACATGTTCATTTTTATATTGTATGAGAGCCATGGTTTTACCTTGTTTTGAAAACTATCTTTTAACAAATATGAAGTCTGGAGGTAGGCAGTCTGGGGGATCAGTGATGCCATCAGGGACCCAGGCTTTCTCCATTCTTCTGCTCTACTATCCTTAGCATACACCTTCGTCACCCTGTTGGCCACTACCTGGGTGCTAGATGGCTGCTGCGTCTCCAGTCCTCACATCTGCGTTCCAGATAGGGAAGAGCAAAGAATACAGAGGTTGGGCCTTATCAGGGAAGAAAAGTTTTCCCAGAAGTCACTGTTTCTGCATGTATCTTACTGGTCAGAATTGTGTCACATGGCTACCCCTGAGTGCAAGGGAATCTAGGAAGAAGAATATGATTTTCTGGGCACGTGATTCACTTTCTTCCACCATCAAAATCAGGGCTTATTAGTAAGGAAGAAGAGAAACAATATTAGGGCAGCAACTAGCAGTGCCTGCCAAATTGATCTTTTTTGAATGGTTTTATAATTTAGTGGCTAACCTATAAAGGTTTTCCTTAATTTAGGATAATTAAATCTTTTTTTATCATGTGCTCTTCTTAAACTTTCGTACCTTCATTTTTTAAAAAAACAAATTAAATCTTTGTTTTATTTGGAATTTGGTATGAAGGGTGGAGTGAGGTAGAGATTCACTTGTTTTTCTCTAGGTGGCTAGGCAGTTTTCCAAATACTATTTATTGAATATCCCAATGTTTCCTCATTGATTGGAAATATCATCTTGGTCACTTATTAAATTTGCATACATAGGACCATATCTGCACTCTCTTGTTTTATTCTATGCCAGCGTCAATTATTAAACTTACTGTAATTTAATATTTTCAAATATCTGCCTTTCCTCCCCATGTCTCTGATTGTCCAGATTGTTTCCTGGTTATTCTTTATATTGTTATTTGAATTAAAATAAATTAATCATAGTTAAAGAATTTAGATACCAGTAGGTTTAAAATGAAAATTAGTCATCTGATTTCACTCATCTCCACTGTCAGTTTTGCTACCAAGAGGCAATCACTTTTAACTTCTTAAGCATTTTTTCCCTGGTGTTCCTGCCATATTGTTTGACAATATGCTCACACTGCTATTTATTGATTGATCAATTTTAGTCAGATTTATTGTCTTCCTCTTGGGACAGACAGGGAATTAGTTCTCTTAACCCTACTTCCCCTTCCCCTTCTTTATCTTCCCCAAATTTACCAGTATTTTTAGTTATGTGGGCAATCGAGGTATACCAGTTGTAATGATATATGTATTGCTCACCATAAAGTCAAACAGAATTTCACTTTCTTTCATGTACAGCTTTATGTTTTCCTCAGAGTGAATAATAACCTCAATTTAAACTTGCCTATTTTCTCATATACATAGTTTCATTTTTTCCCTACCTTCTACTAAGGCTACCTTTTCCTGGCGCTGAAGCCACTGGAGCTCTTTGTCTTTGTCTTTTTTTTTTGAGACGGGGACTTGCTCTGTTGCCTGGGCTAGAGTGCAGTGCATCATCATAGCTCACTGCAGCCTCCAGCTCCTGGGCTCCTCCTTGCCTCAGCCTCCCAAGGTGCTAGGATTACAGGCATGAGCCACCACACCCGGCTCCCTTTGTTTTTTTGCTCTAATTTGTCCTCCAGTTTGCTTTCTAGGCCTACCTAGCACAGCTGTAATCCTGAGACTTCTCTTTTGCTGCTCTCCTTGGTAAAATCTGTGATTTTCTGGATCCCATGAACTCCTTGTTCTTGACTTACTCCCTAGTTTTACTGGAGCTTGTCTCCCAGTAGCTTCTTATGAAAGGATAGGAGACAAACCTGTTGAGTCCTTTCACATCTGAAAATGTCTCTGTTCTGCCCTTACAATAGATTACTAATTTGGCTGGAAATTCTGGGTTGACAATATTTATTTCTACAGAATTTTGAAGGCGTTACTCCACTGTCTCTCAGCATCCAGAATTACCATTCTGACTCTTAAACGTTTGTAGTTGATCATGTTTCTTTTCTGGAAGCATTTATGATCTGCATATACAGTTGATCTGAAATTTCTTGATGATCTGTCTTGGTGTGAGTTTTTAAAAAATTGTTTTCATTATTTTGGACACTCAGTGACCTTTTAAACCTTGATATCTGTGACCTTCAGGTTAGGGAAATTTTATGTTATTTCTTTGATTTTATTACAAGTTTATAAATCCATAAAAACTTTTCTAGTTCCCAAAAACCTTTTTGGAATTTTTGTTAGGGCTACATTAAAGTTTTAATTTAGGGAGATATGACATTTTTATTATATTGAATCTTCCTATTCACAAATGGGGTATATCTTTTTATTATTTCAAGTTTTCTTTTTATATACCCCAGAAGCCTATTGAAGAAAATGAAATTTCTTATTAAATTGATTCCTAGTTATATTTTCTACCTGGTTCTTTGTGTATGGAAATGCTATTAATTTTTGTATATTGATTTTGCACCCAGCCAACTTATTTTATTCCCTTGTTGTTACTAAAACTTTTCAATGGATTCTCTTTGTGTTTCAAATTATACAATCATATCATCTGTGTATAATAAAAAATTTGCCTTCCCTCTTCCAGTGAATGGGATCTTCTTTCCTCCACAACATCGTTTAAGTCTTTGATGCTAGCATACAGGAAATTTATAGTTTTCTTTCTTTTCTTTTTTCTTTCTGTGTACCCCCACACAACACATTCCACACACAAGTATTTCTTTCTTCCAGATACCTTACTGAATATTCTAGTTTTTAATGTATCTTCATTTTCAAGTATAAATCATTTCACCCGAAATAATATTTTGTTTTCCCCCTGACCCCCCACCTCCCCATTTTAACTGCCTTGCCCCCCTTTAAGGTCTTAAATCTTGCTCAAGCTCTCCAAAACATTAACTAAAATCAATGAAAGCAGGGGTATTTGTACCATCTTGACTCTAATAGAAATGCTTCTGGTGTTTCACACAGTGTGAGAGTCACTGTGGTTTCCTGAGTCTTTATTAAATTAAGGTTTCGTTTAATTCCATTTCATTTTTGACAGATTTGTTTTAAAAATCAGAAATCGATGTTAAATTTTATCAAATGTCTTTGGTCTTCTAACGATCTGACAGGCCATTGTCATTGTGTATTGTTCTTTTAACGTCCTCCTGGAACTAATCTGCCAGTGTTTCACTTAGAATCCTCGCATCAACTGCTGTCTCGGATAAGCGAGTCCGGGCGGTGGGAGCGGGAGCCTGGTGGTCTTTCGTGGGAAAGGATGACTTAATTTTAAGGAAGGGTGGAGGGCTCAGCACTGTTCCGCTCCCCGGCGGGCGAGGAGGGTCGGCAGGGTCCTCCTTCCTTCTGAAATTGGGGAACGCCACGAAGGTTTGGAACAGGTAGGTTTTAAGTTCCGAAGACGACGCTCGCGAGCCCTGCCCGGCGGCCACTGGAGGGCGCGCGCAACTGCGGAACCAGGGGACAGCAAGCGGCGCTCGGGGCGGGGTAATTTCAGCGCCGACCTCTCGGGGCTGTTCACTAGCTGGTTCTGCAGGAGTCCCGCCTCTCCGATCTCCTCGTTGGCGGTCGGCGCAGGGTGGGTGTGCGTCTTTGGCCAGCCCCTCCCGGGAGTGTGAAATGGTCTCGGACAGACCAAGAGGTCTGGCTTTTCGAGGGCCTCCCATTGGTCAGTCAAACGTGCGGCCCACCTTTCAGGGCTTCCCATTGGCTGCTTCCACGAGCCGCTGCCCTCATTTTGGGGGTGCGGGAGTTCTCGGTAACCCCCGAAAAGACTTCTGTGGCGGGCGCCAGTGCACTCCTGCAGGCTCGTATTTCTTTCCACCGCTGTTTGCCTCGAACTGTAGGCAAACGGGGCTGGACGAGGTTCAGAATCTTCCAGGTGTAGGCTTGGAGGGCTCAGCAGCGTCGTCGCCAGTAGACAACGGCGGGAGGCGGGAAGCGTGTCTTTCCTTGGGCTAGAGATCCGGATGGAGCCTGGGGTGGCGGAGTCCTGCAGGGGGAGGGAGAAGACCACTGTGGGCAGCCCCCTTCCCTGCCCCAACCCCCGTAGAGCTGGGCAGGCGGGAGTCAGCTCCAGGCAGGATCTCCCAGCGGGAGCACCAGACCTGTAAGGGCCTCTTAGACTCTCAGTATTGGAGGGCTAAACCCCACATAAAATCAAACACATTAAAATGCACATACATTCCACAGTAGACATAGTTGGTAGGTGACTCTAGAAGACTTGAGTTGCTTTTGACAAGTTGATGTGTTAGTTTTCGTATACATTGAGATAAATACTTAGTATTTCAATATTTCACTTTTAGTATTTTGGAGCCAATAACACATATTTCTTTTTCAGGACTCAAGCAGTTTATTACTGGTTGGAAAGCTTGTAGGCCCAAGGCACAGGTACCTGTAGTGGCTAGTGGATAAAACTTCCTACCCGCCAACCATCCCAACACACACACACACACACACACACACACACACACAAACTCCAGGTTTTCATGAAGTTGCTGGGTCCCGACTGATGCAAAATAGGCCAGTGGCTACTTAAATACCAGGAGAGGTATTTGCAGAGGCCCAGGGCTGGGTCCTGTTGAATACACATATGCAGATAAAAGGCTGAAAGGACACACATCAGAATGGGAACAGTGAAGGTCCTTGCTAAACAATAAATTGGATATAGAAGATGTTTTATAAACTAGTCCAGGACTAGTAGTGGGTACTGAGGCAGTTGCGTGGGCTTGAGTGGGGAGGCAAGGTGCTAGAAGCAGTGGGCAGCGCCACATTGGCAACCTGACAAAAGCAGCTCCAGCAGCATCTCTTGCTACATATTTGGGTCACTGTTCTGTTTCTTTGAACTGTGAACAATAGAAATAACACAGAGCCTTATTGCTATGTCTGGGTAATTTTATGTAGTTTGTTCTGTGATCTCATATGCAAACACAAATAGGCATAGGCTGCTGGGCCAGAAAATCTGTGCAGGAAAGGATGAGTATCTAAAAAATACACATCCAACCTTAACAGTGGTTACTCTTGGGATACCAATGTGGACATGGGAAATGGAAGGATGTAGACTTATTTATTTTACTTTTGACACTTTTTTTTCCCCCAAAAGTAATACATATACCTGGGAAAAATATAAGCCATGTAAGTGAGTAGTGAAAAGTCAGTCTCTCTTCTACTCTGGTGTTCCTGTTCCCATCTCCAGAGGGAAGTTTCTTGAGTACCCTTCACAACATAGTCTATGCAAATAGGGATTTATGTACACAAACTTATTTTTAACTCTCCACACACTTGCATTGTTTGTTTTTACAAGTAAACCAACTAAAAAACAATTAAAAATGTGTCAATGGGTACTTCATAGTAATATTGCGGGTTAATTGGGATGGGGTTTTTATTTTTATTTTTCCCAATCAAATGACATCTTAGGTACCACTACGGGGGATACTCAAAATGTGCACTTCTAGTCATCCTCTAAGAGCTGAGATCTGGAGCATGTGTGTGTGTGTGTGTGTGTGTGTGTGCATGTATATGTGTGTATGTACGTTGAGTCTTAGGCCGAGAAAATGCTTTTGGCCCAGAGGTAAATGGGTTGCTTGCTTGATGGTGGAAGAATTGCAACCCTGGAAGTGTGTCCTATGCCTTGGAATGAGAGAGAAAGGCCTGTACTTCATTTAAAATTACAAGTTGTTTCATTTTGTTGGATCTGCTGTGGGAGAGGGTGCATGTGCGTTCATTCTTCAGCTTCTGTTAAACCAAAGCTAGGTTGTGCTGCTGTGTCAGCCCTCTCATTGTTTTGAATTTCACCTTGGATGTTTGTGTGAGTATGTAGACTCCAGTTTGATAAGTCTTCTGAGGGCTTATGTGGTCAGGAAGTAGCAGCCACATCTTGTGTCAGTTCACTGGGGGCTTGGTCTTCTTACTCATCCATCTGTTCATTCAATAAGTGTTTATCAAGTGTTTACTATGTGTGAAGCATTGTCCTAGATACCAGGGAAATTGGTGAACAAAAGCAGAAGGATGCCTTTAGTCAGGTGAGCACTGGCTCATAAGGGGTGAGGGTAGATGCTGAGTGGTTCTGCTTTTGAATATTTGATGTCCTTACTTGCCTCCCTGCAAGTTGAACTTCCTAAATTCCTCTCTGATCCTTTATACTTCTTTTCGTGCCCTGTGCAGGTCCTTCCCCTCACCTAAGCCAGTTTGGTAGTCCCCTAACTGGTCTCCTTGACTTCACCCTTCATCCCTTGTTTCACATCCATTATTCACACTGCCACTTAACACAGAGCTGGGCATGTCACTCTCATGCTTGAAACTTTTCATGGGCTCTTCATTGCCCATTGCATAAAATCCAAGCTCCGGAACTAGACATAGAAGACCCTCCATGACATTCCTCCCACATGTCTGTGAAAGCATGGAGATGAACTTCAAGGACAGACCGTCCTTCAAGGACAGACTTGCTGTCCAGCTGTGGGGCATGTGGTTGGCAGACAGCCTCCAGCTGTCAGCTCCTTCAGGGTTTGCCTTAGCTGCAGAGAGTCTCCTTCCTCAAGGCCATGCCTTTTCCAGTGACTGAGCAAGGTGGGGGTGACTGAATGAAGTGGGGATATAACGACTGTCCATTTGGCTTGATATGGGACAACTCTGATGGTCAATGTTCATTCCAAATCTCCCTGCTGTGTTGGTGCTATGGTTTGAATGTGTCCCTCCAAAATTCATGTGTAGAAATTTAATGGCCAACATGATAGTATTAAGAGGTGGAGCCTTTAAGAGGTGATTAGGCCATGAGGGCTCCTTCCTTATAAAAGAGGCTTCATGTAGCATTTGGCTTTCTTGCCTTTCTGCCTTTAGTCATGAGGACACAGCATTCCTCCCCTCCAGAGGATGCAGCAACAAGGTGCCATTTTGGAAGCAGAGAGACTGGGCCCTCACTAGCCAGCATCTTGATCTTGGACTTCCAGAACTGTGAGAAATAAATTTCTATTCTTCATAAATTGCCCAGTCTTAGGTATTTTGTTATGGCAGCACAAAATGGACTAATACAGTTGGCCAAGGCTTTCTTGAGCTTCCCTGTAATTGGACTTCCTCCTCTGCCCAATCAAGCTTTTCCCCTGTTCTTTCATGGGTGTTGAGCCCTAGTAAACACCTTGTACTCCAAACCCTATCTGAGCGCTTGCTTCTGGAGACCCCAACCTGTGACACTGACTCAATAACTTCATTGCCAACCACTCTATTTATACCAAATTACCTATAACTCCTTGCACATACCGTGTTTAAAATTCCTGTGCTTTTATTTGTGCTATTCCCTTTGCCTCAATTTTTCTTGTTATTTTTTTTACTGGTCAACAACACTCCCTTTTTCCCCCTGTCCCTTCAGAACCAGCTCAGGGGATATCTCCTCCCTGGCTCCTTGTTTCTTGGCTTGGCTTGCTTCTCTGTGCTCTCCTACCTCCCTGTGCTTACAGAGCACTGTTGTAGTTGGTGGGTGCAGTATGAAGTGTATTTTGCATTCAGAAGGGTTGGACACCAGAGCAGGAAGGGATCCGGGACTACCTGGCAGGGTGATTAATTGTGGTTCTGCAGGGGAAGCAGCAAAAGCATGACTACCTTGGGCTAGGTAGCAGTAATGGGGTTGTTTGCCTGCAGATAGGAATGAGCGAGTACAGAATGTTAGGTTGCAGACAAAGCAGTGCCCTGAGTAGTGAAATCTAGGAAGAACAGGGAACACTCATGCCCAGATCAGCCTGCCTTACCTTATTCTGGCCAAAATCCTTGTCTAGACGCAACTCTTACTAAAAGCAGTATAGAATGCAAGGCTCCATATTAACTTCTACCACCCGCCCATGCAGGTGATACACAAAGAGACAAAGGACAGTTAAATAGGGAATCTTAGCTACAAACATGAATACACACATCAAGAATCTCCAGTCATTTTAAAGCATAAAGTCCATGAAAGTGTGATGACAAACAATAGACAAACAAAAAGAAGAACTCACACCCAAGGTTATAGACCTAATAGAGCATAGGAACAGGATTTTAAAGCAAGTATAATAGTATCTTCAGAGAAATACGGCAGGGTAGCACATCTATAAAACAGGAACAAGTGGTTATGTATAATAAAGGAACTGATTAGTGATCTTGCAAATAAAAAATGTAATTGTTGAGATAAAAATAAACAAATAAATGGTCGAGGTAGTAGAATGAACCCAGCTGGAGCATCAGGTAGTGAGGTGAAAGATCAAGTTGATGATTTTTCCTAAGACACGGCACATAGGGATACAGAGATGTGAAGTGTGGAAGGTTCTGGAGCAGGTGGTTCACTTCTAGCTGCAATCCTGGATCAGAAGGTGAAAATTTTCCAGGGTCTGTTCATGAGTGGGGCAGAGCTTTCTCAGCTCTTTTAATGTTTTTTGTTTTTGTTTTTCAAATATCCAGGAAGTCCGATTCTAAAGTCTGCTGAGAAGAGCCCTGTGACTCCAATTTCTGGTTTATGGGAGTTAAAAATCCCATTGTTTAAGGTTTCCAGTAGTCCCAAAGGCCACCACTTGAACCCCTTACTGCTAAGGGTTCACTTTCTCCTTCTGGCATCTGGTGATTTTTCCTTCTAGGCTTTCAAGATAGACTATCATTTATTTATTTTTATTTTATTAAACAATTTATTAATATTATTTTTGACAAATCATAATTGTATACATTTATGGGGTACAATGTGATATTTTGATACATGTATACAATGTGGCATAATTAAATCAAGCTAAGTAACATATCCATTACCTTGTTTACCTATCTTTTTTTATGGTAAGGCATTTGAAGTTTACTGTCTATTTTGAAATACATAACACATTATTAATGACTATAGTCACCCTGCTGTGTGACAGATGTCAAAACCTACTCCTCCTGTGTGTCTGAAACCCTGCACCCTTTGATCAACAACTTCCTGTTCCCTCCCTTCCTATTCCCCCTCCCCTCCCACTGCCGGCCTCCAGTAACCATTGTTCTACTCTCTACTTCTGTGAGTTCAAGTTCTTTAGATTTTACATATGAGTGAGGTAATGTAGTATTTGTCTTTCTGTGCCTCGCTTATTTCACTTAGCATGTCCTCCAGTTTCGTCCATGTTGTCACAAGTGACATGATTTCCCCTGTTTTTAAGGCTGAATGGCATTCCATTGTGTAGATATAACCTATTTTCTCTATTTATTTCTTGATGGACTCTTATGCTGTTTTCGTATCTTGGCTATTATGAATAAAGCTACAATGAACATAGAAGTTCATCGACATATTGATTTCAGTTCCTTTGGATCTCTACGCAGAAGTGGGATACTGGGTTGTATGGTAGTTCTATGTTTAGTTTTTTGAGAAAGCTCCATGCTATTTTCCATAAAGTCCTCCAGGTTCATCCATGTTGCTGCAAATGACAAGATTTCATTTTCTTTTTTTTTGTGACAGGATCTAGCTCTGTCACCCAGGCTGGAGTACAGTGGTGTGATCACAGCTCACTATAACCTCAAACTCGGGGGCTGAAGTGATCCTCCTGTCTTGGCCTCCCAAAGTGCTGGGATTATAGGCATGAGCCATTGCACCCAGCTGATTTCATTATTTTTTATGGCCGAATAGTATTCCATTGTGTGTGTGTATATATATATATATAAAATATGTATATATATATATATATATGTAGTTCTTCTGGTATGGCACCTCTGTCAGTCAGAATATAGAGCAACTGCCACAATCTGCACCCTGGTCATTGTGAACCCCACCCTATTCTTTATTTCTAACTGACCCCAGGTGGTCTAGCCATGCTGGTACTCCCAGTGCTTCCCATGAGATGAGACAGGAGTGAGCCTCCTGTGTAGAGTACCAGAATGTTGGGGTAGAGTTTTTGGGAGGTCATTAGGTTTAGATGAGCTCATGAGGGTGAACCCCCAAAATGAGATTAGTGTTCTTATAAGAAGAAGAGGCTAGTGCCCTTCCTTTTTTCTCCTTGCACACACAAAGAAGAGGTCATGTGAGCTCACAGCAAGATAGTGGCTGCCTATAAGCCAGGAAGAAGCTGTACTGGAACCCAACCATGCTGGCACCCTGATAGTGGACTTCCAGGTTCCACAACTGTGAGAAAATGAACCTCTATTGTTTAAGCCTGTGGTCCCCAAGCCCCGGGCCATGGACTGGTACCAGTCCATGGCTGTTAGGAACTGGGCTACACAGCAGGAGGTGAGCAGCAGGTGAGCGAACGAAGCTTTGTCTGTATTTACAGCTGCTCCCCATCACTCGCCTCACTGCCTGAGCTCTGCCTCCTGTAAGATCAGCAGCAGCATCAGATTCTCATAGGAGTCCAAACCCTACTGTAAACTGCACAATTTGGGGGATCTAGGTTGCAAGCTCCTTGTGAGAATCTAATGTCTGATGATCTGAGGTGGAGCTGAGGCGGTGATGTTAGCACTGAGGAGTGGCTGCAAATACACATTATCCCTAGCAGAGAGGTTTGACTGCACAGAGATCATAATAAAACAATTGCTTGTAGACTCATATCAAAACCCTATCAGTGAGTGGCAAGTGACAATTAAGCTGCATCTGGTGGCAGGCTTTATAGTGGCAAGTGAGCATCTTACTTCAATTGTAAAGCTGCATCTGGTGGCAGGCTTTAAGTTAGAATCTGACACTTATTTTAGTCCGCACGTGGCCTGCCCATTATTTTATTTACCACTTCCATCTGTGCCTCTTTCCCCGCACTGCACAGTTGTCTCAGTCACAGTTTTGGTAAGCCCACAAGCTAACCCTAGCAAAAATGAATAAAAAACAAGCATCGTTGGAGACCTTCTTTGAAAAGGGGGAAAGACCCAATGATGAGACAGCAGAAGACCCTAAGACTGCCAACAAAATGAAAGCCACATTTAAAAGAAAATACCAAGTCCTGCTTAAATTATGGGTTCGTTGCCACAGGTGATTCACGTTCTCCAAGCCTGCTTTGTATAATATGTGGTGACTGGCTATGCAACAAAGCCATGAAACCTTTAAAACTGCTTCACCACATGGGGACCAAGCACCATGCGTTAAAAGACAAGCCTTTGGAGTTTTTCAAGAGAAAAAACCGTGAACACGAAGAACAGAAGCAACTATTGAAGGCCACCACTTCATCAAATGTGTCTGCACTGAGAGCATCATTCTTAGTGGCTAACCGCATTGCTAAAGCTAAGAAGCCCTTTGCTATTGGTGAAGAGTCGATCCTGCCTGCTGCTAAGGTCATTTGCTGTGAACTTTTAGGAGCGGCTGCAGTTCAGAAGGTTTCACATGTTCCTATTTTGGCTAGCACCACAATTAGATGAATTGATGAAATAGCAGAGGATATTGAGGCACAATTATTAGAGAGGATTAATGAGTCACTGTGGTGTGCAGTCCAGGTTGACAAGTGTACCGATATTGACAACAAGGCAACAATGCTTCTTTTTGTGTGATATATTTTTCAGGAGGATGAAAATATGCAGGAGGATGCATGAGGATATGTTATGTGTACTTTTGTTGCCACCCAACATCACAGCTGAAGAACTATTCAAGTCTTTCAATGATTACATATCAGGAAAACTGAATTGGTCATTTTCTGTCAGCATATGCGTGGACGGAGCAGCTGCCATGACTGGACGGCTTTCTGGTTTCACTACTTGGGTTAAAGAGGTCGCTTCTGAATGTGAGTCTATGCACTGTGTCATCCATAGAAAAGTGCTGGCTAGCCAAAAAATGTCACCTGAACTAAACAACATTTTGCAGGATGTGATTAAAATTATTAACCACATTAAAGTACATGCCCTTAACTCACATCTGTTCATGCAGCTCTGTGAGGAGATGGATGCAGAACACACATGTCTTCTCTTATGGGCAGAAGTGAGATGGCTTTCTAAAGGTAGATCACTGGCCAGAGTTTTTGAGTTACCGGAGCCACTCCAGAGATTTCTTTTAGAAAAACAGTCACCACTGGCAGCACATTTCAGTGACACAGAATGGGTCACAAAACTTGCTTACTTGTGTGACATATTCAACCTGCTCAAAGAACTCAATCTTTCACTTCAGGGGAGAACAACAACTGTGTTCAAGTCGGCAGATAAAGTGGCTGCATTCAAAGCCAAACTGGAATTATGGGGGTGACAAAGGAACATTGGGGTTTTTGACATGTTTCAAACATTAGCAGAGATTTTGAGAGAGACTGAGCCGGGGCCTTCTTTCTCCCAGCTGGTGCATGATCACCCATCTCAGCTTTCAAGAGTTTGAGCATTACTTCCCAACCACAAGACTCCCGAACTGGGAAGGAATGGATCCACGACCCATTTGTGAATAAGCCAGGTGAATCCACTTTGTCCGTGCTAGAAGAGAATCAACTGCTTGAGATGGCAAATGACCTTAAAAGTATGTTTGAGACAACTTAACATCTCCATACGTTCTGGATTAAGGTCAAGGCGGAATATCCTGAGATTGCCACAAAAGCACTGAAAAGCCTGCTTCCATTTCCAACATCTTATCTTTGTGAAGCAGGGTTTTCTGCAGTGACAGCAACCAACACGAGATTACGGAGTAGACTGGGCATAATAAACACACTTCCGGTGTCGTTGTCTCCCATCATCCCCAGATGGAACCGTCTAGTTGCAGGAAAAGAAGCTCAGGGCTTCCACTGATTCTGCATTATGGTGAGTCGTATAATTGTTTCATTATATATTACAATGTAATAATAATAGAAATAAAGTGCACAATAAATGTAATGCACTTGAATCATCCTGAAACCATCTACCCTCCCATCTCTGTGGAAAAATTGTCTTCCATGAAACTGATCCCTACTGCCAAAAAGGTTGGGGACTGCTGGTTTAAGCCACTTAGTCTGTGGTATTTTGTTACAGCAGCCCAAACTGATTAAGACAAGTGTGTTTCCCACATGTAATCATTCCTCCAATTTATATGTCAAATCCAATGGCAAATCAAACCTTCAGATCATTTAAAAATTAAAAAAATTTAGTTATGAATAATTGAAAGCATACAATAAAATAAGGAAATAATTTTAGACACATATGTACCCTCTAAAAAATTAAACAATATTATTTCTTTAACCTTATTGTGTCACTTCTTCTTAAAAAAGATTTAAAATATTATAGATACCACTAAAGGGTTATCCCCATTCCTTACTCCCATTTTGTTCTCTTTCTCAAAGGAACTGTTTTCCTGAATTTGATGTGAATAATTTTCAAGTATGTTTGTATTTCAGGAGAACAGTTCTCAAACTTTTGATCTCAGAATGCATTTATCCTCTTAAAATTTTCAAGGATCCAAAGAGCTTTGTTTATGTGGGTTATATGTATCAATATTCCCATATTAGAAAGACATTTACAAATATTTATTAATTCATTAAAAAACAATACTATATCCATTACATGTTATAATAAATAAAAACAAATAAATTAAAATAACTATATATTTCAAAACAAACAAAAATTTAGTGAGAAGAATGGGATTGTGTTACTTTTTTTTCAAATCTTTTAATTGTGTGGCTTAATAGAAAAGAGCTGAGTTCTCATGCGTGCTTCCGCATTTATTTTGTGGAGTGATATGTTATTTTTGTTGAAGTGTATGAAGAAAATCCAGCCTTATGCAGATATGTAACTGCAAAAGGGAGAGATATTTTAACAGCCTTTTCAGTTAATATTCTTTGATACTACATCAGAACTTGATAAGTGGTAGTTTCTTCAAGGTTAGTATCAAGGCAGAATCTGATAACATATCAATAAACTTTTATCCCCTATGACATTAAAATCCATTGGCTTATCTTGCATTTGAAATTAATCTTTGACACATGTGACTTTTTCACATAATGTATTGGTCATTTGGAAAATATCAGCTCGCTGAGTTACGCAGATCTTCCAAATATTGATACATTTCACATATATCAACTACAGCTTTGAATATAGCTGCTGATCTCATCAGAAAAGTCTTAGAGTATTTAAAGCTGTCAAGCTCACCATGGTGGATACATTTTCCAAAGGTGTAATATTTGCTTGAAAGATCAAATATTTATTACTGGCAGCAAATACTGTTTTCCTTACAGCAACAGGCTTACTTCATTTATTTTTGAGGCAATATCTGACAAATACCAATTCTGAATAACCGTGGTCAACTCAAATAATCACTCAGATACTTCCTCACAAGACAACCATTGTATTAATACTTTGGGATGCAAGAGTACCTTATGTGCACTTGCCATTTTATTAATGAATACCATTTTATTACAAAATACTGAAAAGACCTACACTGAAGAGTTGAAATTTAATAAAATAATTTTACTGCTTTGTCAAGGACAGTCTTTTGTTTAGAATTTCATCTAATGCATTCTCTGCAGCTATTGAGATGACCGTATTTTTCTTCTTTTAATTTGTCAATATAATGAATAAAATTTATGGATGAAAAAGTATCAAATTACCTTTATATACTTTTGATATATCCAAATTGGCCATTATGTGGTATTATTTTCAAATACTCTGTTGGATTCAATTTCTTTCTTGCACTCTTTTTCTGCTTTGGTATCAGGTGATACTGACCACATGAAACAACTTGGGAAGTTTTATTTCTTTTTCTATTCTCTGGAAGAATTTATTTTTAAAAAAAATGTATGACCCATAACTTGCTAAAAGTTGCCTGTGAAAGCATTTGTATCATATGTATTGTATATACCATACATACATATATATATTCCAGTATATATTGAAATATTTTTAACCATTGCTTCAATTATTCTAATAGCCATAGGATTATTCAATTTTTCCATTTCTTCTTGAGTCAAGTCTGGTAAGTCACATTTTTCCAGGGATTCATTCATTTTGTCCAAATGTTCAAAATTTGTGGCATGTAGATATTGATAATATTCTCTCTCAATCATTCTAATATTGATGTTATCTTTGGTTTCACCCCTGTTTTTCCCACTCTTGTGTTTACTTGTGTCTTCTATCTTCTTTGCTTGATCAATATCAAACGTGTTTTTCTACTTTATTTTTTTTTAAGAAGAACCAATCTTTGGCTTTTTTGATTCTCTCCATTATATTTTTGCTTTATATTTCATTGAATTCTACTCCCAATTTCTTTATCTCCTTTCTTCTGTGTTCCCTGGGATCACTAAATTGTTCACTTGTTCCAGAACCCTCCCCTTCTACTGCCTATGCTACCACTCCTATTTATAAACATGTGTTGATATGCTTGAGAGTTTTGTTTTGAGGGGTGGAAGGAGTAGTTGCAAAAAGAGATGGGAGGCGACGAACTACAGAAATAAAGGATAAGATGGTTTTCCCACAGACAAGTCTGATTTCCTACAGAGAAAAGGAATGCAGGAAAAAGGCAAGAGACTATTGCTTTGAGGCCCAAATCAACCAAGAGCAAAAGGGAGGAACCTTCTTGCCATTTCTACATGAATCACAGGGGCTGCATCCAGAGGGATCACGGATCAGCATTGAAGCAGTGTGTTGTGCCTGGCAGAGAATAGGGAAAGGGACAGTCTCACCCAGGGCACCTGTGTTAGGGATAGTGCAAATTGTCTTCTTCAAATAGCTTGAAGGTAGCAGGCTCCTTAGAAAAGCTAGAGCTCGGAACGTAAGTGAATGTGTGCTAGAGAGTATGAGAGACCCCCTTAGGCTATCACTGGGTATATGTGGATAAGGCTAAGAATGTGGTCCTATGATCAAGCAAGTTTAAATATTCGACCTTGCAAAATTCTGGTAGTGGTATTAGTATGACCTTAGTTATTGCCAAGGCTGGTGAGATCTGGGGGACACTGGCTTACACATTATGTCTTTTCTTTACCGTAAATACATGTGCTCATTCTGAGCTGGAGCTATGTCCTCATTACTGTTGTATTCCCCACAGGTTAATGCCTTACATGTGGTGAAGGATATTCCCAGTCTCCACTTTGATTATTTTTTCAAAATTATCCTAATTTCAACCTCTGAAATGGTCTCCCTATTAGTCTTCCCAGAGCCCCATGCATGTCCTTGTTCCTCAGGCTGTAGATGAAAGGGTTCATCATGGGGGTCACCACCGCATACATCACTGTGGCTACTGAATCCTTCATGGAGTAGGTTTGGAGTGGCTGCAGGTATACCATGCAAAGTGTGCCATAGAAGAGGGAGACCACCGCCAAATGGGAGGCATGGGTAGAGAAAGCTTTGTATTTCTTAGAGGCTGAGGGTACTCGGAGGATGGCTCTGACAACGCGGACATAAGACATGATTATCAACCCTAAGGGGGTGAGGAACATGAAGCAGCCCGTGGCAACTAGCACTGTGTGAATGATGTGGGTGTTGGAACATGCCAGCCTCAGCAGGATGTACATCTCACAGAAGATGTAGTGGATCTTTTGGGGCCCACAGAAGATCACCCTGGTCATGAGAAGGGTGAGGAGGAGGCCATAAAGGGCAGAGAGAACCCAACACAAACTGATGAGCAAGATACAAAGCCCAGGGCTTATGGCTGTGACATAGTGGAGGGGGCAGCAGATGGCCACATAGCGGTCATATGCCATTATGACCAGGATAAGGTTGTCCAAGGTCACCAAGGAGACCAGGAAGTAGAGCTGTGTCAAACACCCCACGTAGGAGATGGCTTTGTTCTAGGACTGAAGGTTCACCAGCATCTTGGGGATTGTGTTGGTGATGAAGAAGAGGTCAGTGAAGGAGAGGTTGGCCAGGAAGAAGTACGTGGGAGTGTGCAGGCAGGAGTCAGAACAGATGGCCAGGATGATGAGCACATTTCCCACTGCTGTGACCAGGTACATGGACAGGAACATCCAAAACAGGATCCGCTGCTGCTCAGGTCTCTCCGAGATCCCCAGGAGTAGGAACTGTGAATCCTCACTGTGGTTATGTCCATCCATTTTTCCAACTTTCTGCAACATTATCACCAACAAATGTTTAGGAAGTGCTCTCAATTGAAGAAAGACATGAAGATAAGCAAAATCAACCATTTTCTTAGCAATAAAAATATCTTAGACTGTATTTTAGAATAAAAACCAGCAACAAAGTAGTAATAGGCAAAAAACAGAACATAGAAAGTCTTTATGTAACTTATTCATTCCAGCAACTTCAAATCTAGCATATTTAATATTATAGAAATAATGCCTAAGTCTTATTGTAAATCTTGTCATCTTCCAATGCTCTTGAAGTACTTATACATTAGTATGTCATGTTACGATATTGTATAGAGTTTTAAATGATATTTAATACAAGTGTATGCATTATAAGAAATGGACATTGTCAAGTTAGACAAAGAGGGGAAATAAAAATATTGGAATGGAGAAAGAAAAATTATCATTATTGGTTGATATGATGATCTTTTTGGGAAATCTAGGAAAATCAACTGAAATGCCATTAAAGAAAAAAAGACGTCAGTAAAGTGGCCAGTCACAAAATGAATAGACCCAGAACTAAGCATGTCCCAGTAAGCCATATAATGCAAGTGTAAAGACTGTGCTGTCAGAACTCTTGAATCCAAGTCTGAGCACTGCCCCTTACTAGCTATAAAACCATAGGCAGATTCCTTGAGTTCTTTTTAAAAATTTTCTGTGTATTATGATTTTTTGATATTTTTTCTTATTTGCATAAATTTAAGGGGTACAATTGCAGTTTGTTACATGGATATATCATGCAGTGGTGAAGTCTGGGCTTTTAGTGTAACCATCACCCCAAAAATGTACATTGTAGCCATTAAGTAATTTCTCATCCCTCACCCGCTCCCACCTTCCCACCCTTGCAAGTCTCCAGTGACTATTATTCCACACCGTGTCCATGCATACACATGATTTAACTCCCACTTACAAGTGAGAACATGTGATATTTGACTTTCGTTTCAGAGTTATTTCATTTAAGATAATGGCCTCTAGTTCCATCCATGTTGCTGCAAAAGATATGATTTTCTTTTCTTTTCATTATTATTTTTTTTTATGGTGGAATAGTATTCCAGTGTGTGTGTGTTTTCCCTATCCAATTGACTCAGTTCCTTCATGTGAAAAATGGGTTGGGGTAAGGAGAAAAATTAAGTAATAAGTTGCTTAACATAGGGGGCTGGCATGCAGTGAGCACTCAATAAATATTGCTTATTATTATATATAAACTAATCAGGAACACTAAGCTTAAAATATAATGTGAAACAATTCCATCCACATGATCAGCAAACAAATCTATGCATTAAGATATTAATAAGAGTCAAGCATGGTCTTCAAATTCTCCAGTGAGGCATAATGTAAAAATTTAATAAATGGGTAATATTAATAGCAGACTTCTTAGCCGAAACAATGGATTTCAAAAGACAGTGGAATAACATATTCAAAGTGCTTAAAGAAAAAACCAGCAGCCCAGAATCCTATATCCAGCAAATCTATCTTTCAAAATGAAGTCATAACTAAAAAACTTTCACAGATAAGCAAAAACAGATATTGTTGCTAGCAGACCTGTCTTACAAGAAATACTAAAGGAATTTCTTCAGGCTGAAAATATATGGGCTCAGACAGTAATCTGAATCTGTGTAAAAAGAGCAGTGGTAAAAGTAGTTATGTCAATGTGAAAGATAGTAACATGCATATTTTCTTTCTTCTCTTAACTGACTTAAAACCAGTTGTATAAAATAATGTGTATATGATGTAGTGGTGACCCTATAACAATACAAATATAATACATGTGTAATATATATGTCAATAACAGCACAAAGGAGAAGGGTAAAGGCAAGTTGTATTGGATTAAGAAAATGGAAACAGAAAATAAAGGAATAATTATAACAGCATATTGTTGGGTTTGTACCATTAATAGGTGTAATATCTATAAAAATACTACCACAAAAGGGGGAAAATGGAATGGACTTATATAGGGATCATGTTTCTATATATCACTGGAATTAAGCTAATATAAATCTAAAGCTGATTTTGATAAGTTAAGATATATATGGCAAACTGTAGAGCGACCACTAGAAAAGAGCCTCAAAAATCTGGTGAAAAAAATGAAAAAAGAAAAAAATAGTGAAGAACTCATTAAAGAAATTAAAATGCTATATTAGAAAATATTCACTTAATGGAATGGAAAGCAGTAAAGGAGGCATAGAGAAATAAAATACATGAGACATAGAAAACAAAAAGTAAAAGAGCAGGCATAAGTTCAATTATCTCAATAATAACATTAAATGTGAATGGATAAAACAATCTAATCAAAAGGTATAGATTGTTAGAGTGGATAAAAAAAACACAAGCTAACTACAGGTATACCTTGGAGATACTGTAGGTTTGGTCCCAGACCAAAGCAATAAAGTAAATATCACAATAAAGTGAGTTACACAAATTTTTTGGTTTCTCACTGCATATAAAATTTATCTTTATACTATATTGTAGTCCATTGAGTGTGCAATAGCATTGTCTAAAAATGTACATACCTTAATTAAAAAATACTTGATTGCTAAAAAATACTAACAATCATTTGAGCCTTCAGTAAGTCATAATCTTTTTGCTGGTGGATGGTCTTGCCTTGATTTTTTTTTGAGACAATGTCTCACTTTGTTGCCCAGTCTAGCGTGCAGTGGTGTCATCATAGCTCACTGCAACCTCAAACTCCTGGGCTCAAGCAATCCTCCTGAATCAGCACCCTGAGTAGCTGAGATTGTAGGTGCACCCCACCATGCCTGGCTAATTTTTTAAATTATATTTTGCAGAGACAGGGTCTTGCTATGTTGCTCAGGCTGGTCTTGAACTCCTGGCCTCAAGTGATCCTCCCACCTTGGTCTTCCAAACTGCTAGGATTACAGGCATGAGCCACCACACTTGGCCTTGCCTTGATGTTGATGGCTGCTGACTAACAGATCAGAGTGGTGGGTGCTGAAGGTTGGGTGGGGTGGCTGTGGCAATTTCTTAAAATAAGACAACAATAAAGTTGCTAAATACAACATGCAATGCTGTTTGACAGCATTTTACCCACAGTAGAACTTTCAAAATTGAAGTCAATCCTCTGACACCCTGCCACTGCTGTATCAACTAAGTTTATGTAATATTCTAAATTCTTTGTTGTCATCTTAACAATGTTCACACTATCTTCAACAGGAGTAGATTCCATCTCAAGAAACCACTTTCTTTGCTCATCCATAAGCAGCACCTCCTCTATTCAAATTTTATCATGAAATTGCAACAATTGAGTCACATCTTCAGGCTCCACTTCTAATTCTAGTTCTCTTGCTATTTGCACCACATCTGCAGTGATTTCCCCCACTCAAGTCTTGAACTCCTCAAATCATCCATGAGGGTTGGAAACAACTTCTTCCAAGCTCCTGTTAATGTTGATGGATCTACGCAAAGTAAACTGAAAACCTTCTGGAAAGGATTCACCGTTATAGGTCAAAATATTTCTTTGGCGGCTTCCTCATCTCTCTTAGCCCTCATAGAATTGAAGAGAATTAGGGCCTTGCTCTGGATTAGACTTAGTTTAGGGAAATGTTATGGCTGATTTAATCTTCTATTCAGACCACTAAAACTTTCTCCAAATCAGCAATAAAGCTGTTTTGCTTTCTTATCATTTTTGTGTCAACTGGAGTAGCACTTTTAATTTCCTTCAAGAACTTTCCTTTGCATTCACAGCTTAGCTGACTGGTGTAAGAAGCCTAGCTTTTGGCCTGTCTCAGCTTTTGACATGCCTTCCTCACTAAGCTTGAACATTTCTAGCTTTTGGTTTAAAGTGAGAGATGTGTGACTCTTCCTTTCACTTGAACACTTAGAGGCCATTGTAGGGTTATTAACTGGCCCAATTTCAATATTATGTGTCTCAGGGAATAGGGAGGCCTGGGGAGAGGGAACAACTGGCCAGTGAAGCAGTCAAAACACATACAAAGTTTATTGATTCAGTTTGCCATTTTATGTGGGCACAGTTCGTGGTGCCCCCAAACAATTAAAATAGTAACATCAAAGATCACTGATCACAGATCACCATTAACAGATACAGTAATAATGAAAAAGTTTGAAATATTGTGAGAATGACCAAAATGTGATACTATGAAATGAAGTGAGCACATACTATTGGAAAAATGGCGCCAATAGACTTACTTGTTACAGGGTTGCCACAAACCTTCAATTTGTAAAAAGCACAATATCTGTGAGGTGCAATAAAGTGAAGCACAATAAAATAAAGTGTGCCTGTATATGCTGTGTACAGGAGACACACTTTAGAGTAAAAGGTACAAATAGGTTGGAAGTAAAAGAGGGGAAAAGATATATCATGCAAACAGCAACTACTAGAAAGTTGGAGTAGTTATGTATTATCTTTTAAATATAAAAATAGATCTTAAAGACTAAAAATAGACTTTAAATAAAGAAGTTACTAGAGATAAAAAGGGACTTTTATTGTGCTAAAAGGGTTAATCCATCAGGAAGATTTAACATTTATAAACACATATGTACCAAAATACTTGAAGCAAAAACTGACAGAAATGAGGGGAGAAATAGATAGTTCAGCAATATTAGATGGATAACAAAATATCCCGCCTTCAATAATGGATAGAAGGAGTAGGCAGAAGATCAACATGAAAAACAGAAGACTTGAACAACACTATAACTGAAGTACAGCTAACAGATGTCTACAGACCACTCTGCCCCCAACAGAGCAAGATTCTTTTCAACTGCCCTTGGAACATTCTCAAGGGTAAACCATATGCTAGGCCATAAAACAAATCTCAATAAATTTAAAAGGACAGAAATAATATGAAATATGTTCTCTGAATACAATGGAATGAAATTTGCAATGAAAAGCAGGAAATAATTAAGAAAATTCACATATTTGTGGAAATTAACACATTCCAAAATAGCCAATGAACCATGGAAGAAATAAAAACAAAAATAAAAAAATACTTTGAAATGAATGAAAGTGAAGACATAAACATACCAAAACTTACGGGCTTCAGTGGTGCTTACCGTGAAATTTTTTGTTGTAAATGCCTATATTAAGAAAGAAGGGAGGGAGGAGGCAGAGCAAGGTGGCTGAATAGAACCCTTCAGTGATCTTCTCCCTGCAGGAACAACAAATTGAATAACTACTCATGCAAGAAAGCACTTTCATAAGAATGAAAAGTCAGGTGAGTGATCACAGTACATGGTTTTAACATTATAAAAAAGAAAGAGGCACTAAAGAGGGTAGGAAACACAGTCTTGTATTGCCTACACCACCATTTCCCCATCCCTCCAACAGCACTGCACCAGCACTGGGTGGAGAGAGAACTTGTGTGCTCAGGGGAGGGAGAGAGAAGTGATTGTGGGACTTTGCATTGGAACTCGGGGCTGCCCTGTCACAGAGAAACACAACACAGGGCAGAATTCTGCCAGTACCCATGGAGGGAACATTTAGACCAGTCCCAGTCACAGGGGAATCCTCCACCTCAGTAGTAGGAAACTGAGTCCCAGCTAGCTCCATCACTGGCTGAAAAAAGTGGCCTGGGGACCAGAATAAATTTGTAAGGCAGTTAGGTCACAAAGACTGCAGTCCTTGGGAAATTCCTGTGGCTGTGCTTGGCTTTGAGCTAGTGGACTTGGGGTGTGCATGACTCAGTGAGACACCAGTGGTGGTAGCCAAGTAAGTGCCTGCATCCCCTTCCCCTAACTCTAGGCAGTACAGCTTGGGGAACATCTTCTTCAGCTTGGGGAAAGGAAAGGGAAGAGTACAGATGACTTTGTCTTGCAACTTGGGTACCAGCTCAGGCACCATAAAATAAAGTACAAATAAGATGCCTGAAGCCCCTGATTCCAGGCCTTAGCTCCTGGATGGTATTTCTGGACCCACCCTAGGCCAGATAGGAACCCACTGTTCTGAAGGGAAGGACCCAGTCCTGGCCGAATTCACCATCTGCTAACTAAAGAGCCCTTGGGCTTTGAATAAACACAGTGGTAGCCAGGCAGTAGTCACTGCAGGCCTTTGGGAGGTGAGACTGGGCTGGCTTCAGGTGTGACCTGGCACAGTCCCAGCTTTGGTGGCCATGAGGCAGCCCTTACCCCACATCACTTACCACATGAGGCATCACTTACCCCACAACTCCAGGCAGCCCAGCATGGAGAGTGAGATTCCTTCTGTTTGGGGAAAATGATTTCTCCTGTATCTCACCCAAGTCCACCAAGGTGGTACCACCAGGAGTCTACAAGAGTTGCAGTGTCACTGGGCTTGGGGTGCCCCCTAGTGCTGATATGGCTGCAGTGACCAAAGACTTAGGTTGCAACACTCAGTTCCCTTTGAATACTTGGAAAGCCTTCTCAAGAAGGATGGGTACAAAAAAGCCCAGCCCATGAAGATTAGACTAAATACCTAACTCTTCAATGCCCACACATCAACGAATATTCACAACCATCAAGAACATCCAGAAAAACATGACCTTACCAAATGAACTAAATAAGGCACCAGTGACCAATCCCAGAGTGATAGAGATATGTGACCTTTCAAACAGAGAATTCAAAATAGCTGCTCTGAAGAAGCTCAATGAACTTAAATACAACACAAAGAAGGAATTCAGAGGCCTGTCAGAGAAATTTAACAAAGAGATTGAAATTAAAAAAAAATCAAGCATAAATTCTGGAGCTGAAAAATTCAATTGACAAACTGAAAAATGCATCAGAGTCTCCCAACAGCAGAATTGATAAAGCAGAAGAAAGAATTAGTGAGCTTGAAGATAGGATATATGAAAATACACAGAAGAGAAAAAAGAAAAAAAAAAAAGAATGAAACACAGCTAAAGATCTAGGAAATAGCCTCAAAAGGGCAATACTAAGAGTTATTGGCCTTAAAGAGGAGGTAGAGAGAGAGAGATATTGGGGTACAAAATTTATTCAAAGAAATAATAACAGAGAATTTTCCAAACCTAGAGAAAAATATCAATATTCAGGTACAAGGGGGTCACAGAACACCAGGCAGATTTAACCCAAATAAGACTACCTCAAGGCATTTAATAATCAAGCTCCCAAAGATCATGGATAATGAAAGGGTCTTAAGGGAAGCAAGAAAACAGAAAAAAAAACCATATAAAGGAGAGCCGATGTGTCTGGAAGCACACTTCTCAGTGGAAACCTTACAGGCCAGGAGAGAGGGGCATCACATATTCAAAGTGCTGATGGAAAAAATATTCTTAATCCTAGAATAGTATATCCTACAAAAATATCCTTCAAACCTGAAGGAGAAATAAAGACTTTCCCAGACAACAAAAGCTGAAAGATTTTGTCAACACCAGACCTGCCCTACAAGAAATGCTAAAGGGAGTTCTTCAATCTGAAAGAAAAGGACATTAATGAACAATAAGAAACGAGTTGAAGGTATGAAACTCACCAGTAACAGTAGGTACACGAATACAGAATACTCTATCACTGTAATTGCAGTGTGTAAACTATTTAGTCTTCTTCCGTAGGAAGACTAAAATAATATCAAAAATAATAACTACAACAACTTTTTAAGAGATAAATAGTATAAAAAGATATAAATGAAAGCAACAAAAAGTCAAAAAGTGGCTGGGGAACGGAGTTAAATGTACAGTTTCTTTTAGTTTTCTTTTTGCTTGCTTGTTTTTTTTTTCTAAGCAGAGTTAATTTGTCATCTGTTTCAAATAATTGGTTATAAGATTTTTGCAAGCCTCTTGGAAACCTCATATCAAAAAACCTACAGATACACAAAAAATGAAAATCAAGAAATTAAAACCCACTACCAGAGACAATCACTTTTACACAAAGGAAGACAGGAAAGAAGGAAGAAAGAGAGGATCACAAAACAACCAGAAATCAAATCACAACATGACAGTAGTAAGTCCTTTCCTATTATTAATAACATTGAATGTGAATGGAATAAACTCTCCAATCAAAAGACACAGGGTGGCTGAATGGATAAAAAAAAAACAAGACCCGAAAGATGGCTGGCCAGAGACACCAGCTGCCAGATCGCCTCCACAAGAAGGAACAGTTGAAGATGAAAAAGAACAAACAAACAAACAATCATAGATCAGGTGTAATTCTGAGGGAAAAGTGCTGGAACCTACAAGAGATTCCATGGGAAGAAGTTGCTGAGCAGAACAAGAGGAAGCAAGACATCGGCAGAGGACAATCCCCGAGAGGCTTGGAGACCAGCGAACAGGGTAGGTGGAGCAGTTTGTTTCTCCCTCCCTCACATCTCTGGCAGTCAGCAGGCTCCCAAGCTGCTGGAGGGCCTTTCTACCCTCATGAGCCCAAAAGCTGCTGCTGCCAGTTGAACTGGGAGCTTCTTGAGGACAAAGCACCAGCCTGCCAGCCCCCTGATGGCATAACATGCTTCTCCACCCACCATGTGCCTTTGTGCTCCCCAGGGGGCTTCAGCCCCTCAGGTTTCATCTTGCTTGTTCCCACACAAACAGTTCTCAACTCCAGCTCAGACTGCAGGAGCCACGGGGGGCTGGTGGGTCCCAGGGAATCTGCATGACCCCAGAGCCTGGACATTCTGGGCATGCTCCTTTCTGGAGAGAGGGATGGAGATTACCAGAGTGCTAGCTTTCCTCCATCCAGACTCTTTTCCTTCCCTTCCCCTCCCCCACCCGTGGCTGCCGAGAGAGACGATGAGCCAGGGTTCTCAGGAGCTGCTGCTTCCCCCCATTTGTGCATACACCATACCTGGGCTTCCATAGAGAGTAAGTCTCAAACCTTTTCTCTTAAAGACCTGCAGAGGACTAAAGGGTGCTCAGAATGTGAGCTCCCTGCTCACTGGACCTCCCCAGTGCTGCCTGCGGTGCTGCCTGCTCAGCTGCTCCATTGGAGCAGGGCACACCCCAAAGCAGAGGGACATCAAACCTGCTTGAGCACCTGTAGGCAACTCAGGACCAGCACGCTTCTCCCAACATGGTCAGGGATTGCTCTTCAGGGACCCAGGGACAGGCCTACAGGCCAGATCTTGTACCCCCAGGACTCAATCATTTTGCTTGGTGGCATGGAGGGGAGATTTGTGAACTAATCTTGGGAGGTAAGGGAGCCTGGCCTGCATGGGCAGAACTGAAAAGAGAGTGCACTGTGGGTCCCAGACACAGTGCACTTGTGGAACACCCCTCCCCCCACAGGAAGGCCCTGCTCTCAGCCCAGGGTGGGATCCTGGACTGGGAAGCCCCCAGCCCTCAGTGCCATCATGGGGGAGCTCAGCTAGTTTGAGCTTCCTGCTGGCAGACACCAGAGGAAGACTACAAAGCAGTGGAGGTGGGGGGAAGAGCAAAACCTGCTTCTGACAGATTGTGAATCTCAGATGGCCCCACCTCCACAAGCTGACTTTCTGGCTGGGGGGGGGGGGCACTTCAGCCCTTTCCTGGCAGCTTTCCCCAGAAGCTGGGGGCAGACCTTTGACCTCTGCTGAAACAGCTACCTTACCAGCTTTTGTGGAGCCTGAGGGTGAGCTCACCCAACCCAGCCCTGCCCAGCCTCACTCCCCCACCTGCCTCTGCATCCCTACTCACATGGGAGCAGCTGCAGCCCACCCTGGGTCTGCAGGGAATGGCCCAGGATGTCAAGGCAGTGACTCATTTGTGTCTGGCCACTTGGTGCAACTACACGGGAGAGAGAAGATGAGGAAATATATTATTATGAGCTTCCCATACAAAGGGATATGGATTGTCCAGGTCAGGAACTAGGGAATAAAAGAGACACAGAAATATGAGCCAGGCTGTCACCCAGAAGGCTTAAGTGCTGTGCCAGTGAAGGGGCCTGGGGAGGAAGTGAATTCCTCATTACAGAAGGGATTCAAACAGACTCCATGATGTCTTGGTCTGAGTGTTGGTTTCAGAGCCAATTCAAGCATTTAGTTGAAGTAGGTGTTGGTTTAGGTCTTTTTTAACAATAAGGTTTGAAATTATAGAGGAAGGTGCTGGTCCTTTGGCATTTACATGAAGATGTAAATGGGCGTACCCTTAGGATATGCTCTGGAGACAGTGTGCACAGCCTCCCACTTCTGTTATTCGTTACCCATTTAGGTCTCCTATGGCTCCACACCATGTATGAGCTCATTTATTTATCACAATATAGTACTTAGGTGCAGCTTTGATCTGAAGAGATCTGCCAAGGTCAGACTGATTTGATCTGATGGCAGAGACAAGCCCATGACCAGGACTCTGCTTGCCTCTGTTAAAATGAGAAAGGAGAACTGATGGGCTCATCCCTGAGACCACTCCAAGACCCCCAAGTGACCAGAGCATGAAAAAAGAGCAGCATGGTGACTCCCTGCAGTGACCCCAACCCTAAGCACACTCTGCCACCACCTCTGTTTCTGTCATGGAGAGAAAGGTCTTCCACCTCCCTAGACCCCATCAGAGACTACTTCCTTCCACAGTCTGGTCCCGGGAGTCCCGAGCCCTTTGGGAGGGACATCTGCCTGATAGGAGGGAAGGTAGGAGGGAGGTGACAGGGCTTTGGAAAACCAAGGATGCCCAGAGAAATTGATAGTTCTGCTTTCTAGCCCTAAAAGTAATCGTCTCCCATACTTTCGTGTGCATTAGAATCAAAATAAAAAGCTGATTTTCTTGCCCCTTCTCTTGAAGTACTGGTTCTTTTCTGAGAACCAAGTGCTTTTGAGCAATCACTCGGTGATTCTGATCCTGCACTTTGGGAAACACTGCTCTGAGTCTGTAAGAGTCAGTGCGTTCAGAACGCTCGTGCGGTCAGAAGGCCTTAGAGACACAAACCCTATGTGGCGTGGCGTGGTGGAGAGGACAGTGAATGTGGGGTGTGCAATAGAAAAATGCTGCGAACTTGGCGTTGGACCACTGGGCTTTGGTAGCTCCTCTGTTGCTCCCTAGCTGTATGGCCTTGAGCAGGGCACACAACCTCCCTGAGCCTCGTCATTTCACCCATGTGGGCTTTCTTGCAGGTTGTGAGCATCACATGTGGCAGGGGGTGTGACAGGACACCCAGGAAAACTGCAGAGTGCTAAAGAGGTGGGAGGAATTGTTATATTACCTTAAAACACTTAGGGGTTAGATTATGAAGACTTCCCAAGGTATGTGAGCATGTTTGTGTGAGAGACAAAATGGAGAAGACAGAAGATAAGAGAGAAAAGGGGGAGAGAGAGAGAGAGAGAGAGAGAGAGCGCGAGAGAGCGCGCGCACGTGCACACCCATGAGCCTGAGACGTCCAAACCTTACCCACTGCTCTGTGCTGCTCTCAGAGTTCACTGGTTCTGCTAACTCCACTTTCCTCCATATAGGAATGAAAATTCAGTCAGGACATAAAAGACTCTAACACGTTGTTTTCTGAATAGGACTTGGCGCCTTGTCCTGTTGGCTGAGGGTGGGGAGCAGGGAACTTGCTGCCTGGGTCTTCACTTCCTGCAAAAGAGGAGACAGAATTTAAGGCTGTTTGTGCCCTGATGAGGCTGGGGGATCTGAGAACTGATGTGGGGATCCACGATTCTCGAAGGCAGGGCCTGAAGAGGGGCCACCTCAGGCCTATTTATCAGTTTTGGAGATGCCTTGGGGAGGCAATCTCATGACAGCTTCTTGAGATGAACATGGGTAATTGCTCCAATGTTTATATCTAGAGGCAAGGGTCTTGGGAAATGAGTCTTGTTTACAAGGAGTAAAACAACTCCTTATTGTGCATCAATCCTAAAATGTATCCTAGGAGTAAGAGTAAGCCAGAGAAATAAAGCAGACTTTTTTTTTATTTTTAATTTTTTTCAGAATATTATGGGGGTACAAAATAAAGTAGACTTTACACATAATGCAGCCTGGCTTTGAATCATCAAGGTCTGCAAAATCTGAAGTACTAAGCTTTGATTAGGATGATTCCAGATTTCTAGCAACCCCAAGTACCAAGCAGAAGCAATTAAAAAAATCATATTTGCAAGAACATAATGTCACCTTAGACCTCAAATTATTTCTCAATAAATTTTCAAGCACGATATCCAGCACAAACCCCAAAATAAGCAGAAACACAAGGAAAGAAGATTCCAAAAGCAAGAACAACACATGAAAGGCAAACGGGAACTCCCAGTAATATAATTATCAGATAAACAGTGAAAAAGAGCCGGGCGCAGTGGCTCATGCCTGTAATCCTAGCACTTGGGAGGCTGAGGCAGGAGGATCGCTTGAGCCCAGGAGTTGGAGGTTGCTGTGAACTGTGATGATGCCACTGCACTCCAGCCTGGGCGATAGAGCAAGACCCTGTCTCAAAAAAAAAAAAAAAAAAAGAATGAAGAAGAACGATGCTTATGCTGCTTTAGGAAATAAAATGAAGCCTGAAAGTTTTTTCAGGAATTTTTACAAATGGAACAGTCATGAGTAACCAGCACTCAGATGAAAACACATTACTGGCCCTCTGGAAGTCATTTTATATTCCCTTCTAGTCACTGTTCCTGAAAGGGTAATAATTATCCTCATTCTTAATAGCATAAGTTACTTTATTTTTGTACTTCATTTAAATGGAAGCACATAGTTTGCACTCTTTTGTGTCATATGTGAGATATAGCCATACAGGTGTATGTGGTTTTATGTGGTTCATACTCATTGCTGTATAATGTTCTATTGTGTGAATGTACAACTTAATGAATACATTGTGTCACTGACAGGCATTAGCAGTTACCAGCTTTTGCCTGTTGTGAATAGTGCAGCTACACATTTCTCTTGACAATATATACCTGGGTTGGAATTTCTGGATCTTAGGGTAGACCTGTGTGTAGTAGACACTGTTAAATAGTTTTCCAAAGTACTTGTAACAAATTTCTCTTCCTCCAGCAGTGTATAAGGGTTCTGGTTGCTCCAAATTTTAACTATATAATTTGGTATCTTTCCATCCTTTTCATTTAAATTATTTTGGTGGGTGTGTAGTGGTATCTCTTATGGTTTTAATTTTCATTTCCATGATGAATAATGCAGTGAAGCACCTTTTCATATGGCTATAATCTACCTATCTATCTATATCTCTATCTGTCTATCTGTCTATCTATCATCTATCATCTATCCTCTTGTGTAAAATATCTAATCAAGTCTTTTTCTTGTTTTTCTATGGGACTGTCTGTCTTTTTCATGTTGATTTGTAGTTCTGGACATGTTCAGACTATAAATCTTTCATTAAATGTTTGTAGTAATAGTATCTTTTGCAAGTTTGTAGGTTAGCTTTTATATAATTAATTGTTTTTGAAAAACATAAGATTTTAATTTTCATGTAGTTTATCAATTTTCATTTTAGAAATTATTGCTTTTTGTATCCTTTTAAAGAAATTTTTGCTAATTCTTTGCCAATGTTCTTCTATATATTCTTCTTCCAAAAGTATATTGTTTTGCCATTCACAATTAGATCTGCTATCAATATAAAATTGATTTTTGTATCAGTTGAGGTATAGGTAAGGATACATTTTTCTCTCACAAATATGGATCTCTGACTGATTCAGTGCCATTTATTGAAAAGACCTTCCTTTCCCTGATGCATTGCTGTGTAGATAGTTTTTTAAAAAGTTTCAATAGATTTCGGAGATACAAGTGCAGTTTTGTTGCATGGATGTATTGTACAGCAGTGAGGTCTGGGCTTTTAGTGTACCCATCACCCGAATAGTGTACATTGTACTCGATAGGTAATTTTTCATCCTACCTGTCCACCTTTAGAGTCTTCAATGTGTATTATCTCACTCTGTATGTCCATGTGTACTCACAGTTTAGCTCCCATTTATAAGTGAGAATGTGCACTATTTGATTTTCCATTCCTGAGATACTTCACTCAGGCTAATAGCCTCCAGTTCCATCCAAGTTGCTGCAAAAGACATTATTTCATTCATTGTTATGGCTGAGTAGTTCTCCATGGTGTGTGTGTGTGTGTGTGTGTGTGTGTGTATCTCGCATTTTCTTTATCCACTCATTGGTTGGTGGACACTTAGGTTGATTCCATATCTTTGCTATTGTGAATTGTGCTGTGATAAACATGAGTACAGGTATCTTTTTGATAAAATAACTTCCTTTCCTTTGGGTAGATACCCAGTAGTGGGATTGCTGGGTTGAATGGTAGAAATACTCTTAATTCTTTGAGAAATCTCTATACTGTTTTCCAAGGAGATTGTACTAAATTATATTCCCACCAACAGTGCATGAGTGTTCCCTATTCACTGCATCCATGTCAATATTTATTGTTTTTTGAGGGCTTTTTAATAATAGCCATTCTGTCTGTGGTAAGGTGGTATCTTATTGTGGTTTTAATTTACATTTCTCTGATGACTAGTGATGTTGAGCATTTTTTTCATATATTTTTTGGCCATTTGTCTATCTTCTTTTGAAAAACTTCTGTTCATGTCTTTACCTACTTTTTAATGGGATTGTTTTTTTTCTTGCTAATTTGTTTGAGTTCTTTGTAGATTCTGGATATTAATCCTTTGTCAGATGTATAGTTGGTGAATATTTTCTCCCATTCTGTAGGTTCTCTATTTACTCTGCTGATTATTTCCTTTGCTGTCCAGAAGCTTTTAAATTTAATTAAGTCCCATTTATTTATTTATTTTTATTTACCTTTGGGGGTCTTAGTCATAAATTCTTTGCCTAGGATGATGTCTAGAAGAGTTTTTCCTATGTTTTCTTCTAGAAGTTTTATGGTTTAATGCCTTATATTTAAGTCTTTTATCCATCTTGCATTAATTTTTATATATGGCAAGAGATAGGGGTCCTGCTTTATTCTTGTGGCTTGTGGTTATATTCTTGTGCATGTGGCTATCCAATTTTCCCAGCACCATGTATTGAATAGGACTTCCTATCCCCAGTGTATGTTGTTTCTGCTTTGTTGAAGATCAGTTGGTTGTAGGTAGATGGTTTTATTTCTGGGTTCTCTATTCTGTTCCATTGGTCTATGTCTCTACTTTTATACTAGAACCGTGCTGTTTTGGTTATTGCAGCCTTATAGTGTAATTTGAAGTAAGGTAATGTGAGGCCTCCAGATTTGTTCTTTCTGCTTAAGATTACTTTGGCTATTTGACTCTTTTTTGGTTCCAAATGAAGCATAGAATAGTTTTTTCTAGATCTGTGAAATATGATGTTGGTATTTTGATAGGAGTTGCACTGAATCTGTAGATTGCTTTGGGTAGTGCAGAAATTTTCACAATATTGATTCTTCTGATCCATGAGCATGGGATGTTTTTCTATTTGTTCATGTCATCAATGATTTTTTTCATCAATGTTTTGTAGTTCTCCTTGTAGAGATTGTTCACCTCCTTGGTTAAGTATATTCCTAGGTATTTTATTTTCTTTGTAGGCATTGTAAATTGTGTTGAGTCCTTGGTTTGACTCTCAGCTTAACTGTTATTAGTATATAGAAATGCTACTGATTTGGGTACATTGATTTTGTAACCTGAGTCTTTGCTGAATTTATTTATCAATTCTGGCAGTCTTTTGGTGGTTTCCCAGATACAACATCATATCGGCAGTGAACAAGGATAGTTTGACCACCTCTTTCCCAATTTGGATACCTTTTATTTCTTTCTCTTGCCTGATTGCTCTGGGTAGGACTTCCAGTACAATGTTGAATAGAAGTGATGACAGTGGCACCCTTGTCTTGTCCCAATTCTTAGAGGGAGTGCTTTCAACTTTTCCCCGTTCAGTATGATGTTGGCTGTGGGTTTGTCATATATGGCTTTTTATAATTTTGAGATATGTTCCTTATATTCCTAGTTTGTTGAGGGTTTTTATCAAGAAAGGGTGCTGAATTTTATTGAATGCTTTTTCTGCATCTATTTAGATGATCATATGGTCTTTGTTTTTGCTTCTGTTTAGGTGGTGAATCATGCTTATTGATTTGCATATGTTAAATCACACTTGCATCTTTGAGATGAAACCCACTTGATCATGGGGAATTATCTTTTTGATGTGCTGTTGAATTTGGTTTGCTAGTATTTTGTTGAGGATTTTTATTATACATCTATGTTCATAATGGACATTGGTCTGTAGTTTTCTTTTTTTGTTGTGTCCTCTCCTGGCTCTGATATCAGGGTGATATTGGCTTTACAGAATGAGTTAGGGAGAATTGCCTCCTCAATGTTATGAAATTAATTTTTGTAGTTAGAAGTTCTTCTCTGTAGGTCTGGCAAAATTTGGCTTTGAATATGTCTGATACAGGGCTTTTTTTGTTGGAAGATTTTTTATTACTGCTTTAGTGTTGCTGCTCATTATTGGTCTGTTCAGGATTTCTATTTCTTCCTGATTCAGGCTTGGGAGGTTGTGTGTTTCAAGGAATTTATCCATTTCCTCTATGTTTTCTAGTTTTTGTGCATAGAGATTTTTGTAGTATTCATGGTTGATATTTTGTATTTCTGTGGTATCAGTTGCAATGTCCCCTTTTTCATTTCTGATTGAGTTTATTTGGGTCCTTTCTCTTCTATTTCTGGTTAATCTAATTAGAGGTCTATTGATTATTTACCTTTTCAAAGAACCAACATTTTGTTTTGTTGATCCTTTGAATTGTTTTTTTGGTTTCCATTTTGTTTAGTTCTACTCTGAACTTTCATATTTCTTTTCTTCTGCTAGCTTTGGGTTCGGTTTGTTCTTTTTCTAGCTCCTTGAGGTATGACATTAGGTTGTTAATTTGTGATCATTCTGTCTTTTTGATGAAAGCATGTAAGGCTTTGAATTTCCCTCTTAACACTGCTTTTGCTATATCCCATAGATTTTCCATGCTTGTGTCATGATTGTCATTCAATTTGAAAAATCTTTTGATTTCCTCTTAATTTCATCATTGACCCAAGGATCATTCAGCAGCTGGTTCTTTAACTTCCATGACTTTGTGTAGATTTGAGAGTTACTCTTGGAGTTGATTTCTAGTTTTATTCCACTGTGATCTGAGAAGCATCTTTCCTGAGAGGTCTGTTGTTAGTGTGATGGATTTTCCTTTGTAAGTAACTTGTTGCTTTCATCTCACAGCTTGTAGGATTTTTTTCTTCATTTTGACTTGGTCAGGTTGATGACTATATGTCTTGGTGATGTCCTATTTGCTATGAATCTTCCAGGTGTTCTATGACCATTTTGTATCTGGATGTCTAAATCTCTAGTGATATCAGGGAACTTTCCCTCTATTATTCTCCCAAATAAGTTTTCCATGCTTATTGCTTTTTCTTCTTCTCCCTCAGGGATACCTATAATTCTTATATTAATTTGCTTTGCATAATCCCATATTTCTCTCAGTGATTGTCCATTCTTATTTGTTCTTTTTTCTACATTTTTTTTCTTTTACTGATTGGGTTACTTTTAAATCCTTCTCTTCAATCTCTGAAATTCTTTCTTCTGCTTGGTCTAGTCTGTTGTTAAAACTTTCTGATGTATCTTGAAATTCCCTAAATGATTTTTTCATTTCTTTAAGTTCTGTTATCTCTCTTCAGATGTTATCTGTCTCTTTAGTGAATTTTTCGCTCATGTCCTGAATTTTTTCTTTTTTGTTCCTTTGAGATGGTTTTCTACCATCTCCTCAATTCTATCCATAATCTGAATTCCACATCTGTCATTTCAAAAATTTCTTTTTGGTTGAAGTTCATTAATGGAGAGCCATTGTGATCCTTTGGGGGTGTTGAGATAGCCTGTTTTTTCATGTTACTGGAGTTTTTATGCTGGTGCCTTCTCATCTGGGGCCATTTCTCTCATCTCAAAACAGATAGCAGATATGGTACACCTGTTCTCTATTTAGACCTCTATTGCTCAGTGAAGATAGGTATGGGTCCCTGGATGGTGTGCTTGGGTCCTATTCCAGAAGCTTGACCAGGCAGCAGAGGGGTGGATGCACTGTGAGCCTTTAATGCTCTTCTCTCCTGTGTCTCCCTGTTCTCCTGTGGTAGTCACTGGGCCACTCTGGCAGGGCCAGCCCCTGGTGCCAGTTGCACACATGAGATGGAGCTGGCTAGCAGAACGGGATGTGTGTGTGGGATGGAGGAGGTCTGCTGGGCATGGCACACATGCATGCAGGCCTGGGAAGCTCAGGTGCCAGGTGTGTGGGCTGGTGAGGTATGTACAGGGTGCAGTTTGGGGCATAGCAGGTGCTCAGGGCATAGCAGCCCTGCAGGCCCATGGGATATGGGGCAGATTGGCCCCTTGTGTGGAGTGGGCCAGCAAGTCACAGCTCACATGTGGGGTAGAGTGGGACCCCAGACAGAGCAGACCCACAGGGAAGGGTGCCTACTCAGGATGGGACAGGTCCGTGGAGCATGGCACTCATGTGCATGGACCAGAGCAGCTGAAGGATGGTGTGGATGGGTGGGGCAGGGTGTGCACAGGCAACAGCACCCAGGGTGCATGTGCAAGACAGTGTGGGTCCATGGCATGCAGACCGTCCAGATCCAAAGGCTGCATCTGAACTGGTTTTTGTCCCGCTTGGCACTTGTCAGGCAGAGGCAGCAGCAGCAGCAGTCCAGCTGCCCCAGCAGTGGGCAGTGGGTGCCAAGAGCTATAGGTGCATGCTCCACCTGGGTTCCGCAGGAAGTATGGTTGAGCAGGATCACTCAGGCCATAGCAGCAGATGCTGGGCCTTTGCTCTCCTGCTCTTCCCAGGGCCCCCAGCAGCAGCAGCGGTGGGGGTGCACATCACCTGCCCACAGGGTGCACATAAACACTGGGATTCCTCACTCCCTCTCCACCTGGCAGGGGCAAGGGGGAGACTGCAGTCACAGATCTGACTCCTGAGCCAAAGTAGCGTTCCAGGGTTGGGATGTTATAGTGGCACCAGTCGCAGTACCCAGGGCTCACAAGCCAGCTGTCCCTTCTTTCCAGAGCAATGCAGCTGCACAGCCTCCAGTCAGGTCTCTGCATCAGTCCAGAGGCCTGCTGCAGTGAGGGGCCCCCCTGCCACTCTGGTTGCAGTATCCTCAGGGGAAGCATGGAGCTGGGATTTTCTCCTCTTTCCCTTCCCCATGAGTGGGCACCTTCCCCAATTACCTCCATTCCTGCTGAGCAGCTCACTCCATTTCTATCTTCTTCATTCACTCCTGCTTCCTCTCCGTGGACTCCCAGTGCTCTCACTCAGACGTTCGATCCAAAGGTGGGTATCTATTCACCATTTTAGATCTTGTCTGTGAGAACAGCGTTGTGCAGGCTGCTTCTAGTCCACCATGTGACCTCAAACCCTGATTATTTCTGTTGCTCTGCAGAAGTTTTTTAGTTTAATTAAGGCCAATTTGTTTATTTTTGTTTTTGTTGCATTTGCTTTTGAGGTCTTAGTCATAAATATGTTGCTTAGGCCAATGTCCAGAAGAGTTTTTATAGCTTTTCTTCTAGAATTTTTATGGTTTCAGGTCTTACATTTAAGTCTTTAATCCATCTTGAGTTAATTTTTGTATCTGGTGAGAGATAGGGATCCAGCTTCATTCATCCGCCTATGACTATCCAATTGTCCCAGCACCATTTATTGAATAGGGTGTCCTTTCCCCAGTGTATGTTTTTGTCTGCTTTGTCGAAGATCAGTTGGTTTTAAGTATATGGATTCATTTCTGGGTTCTCTATTCTGTTCCATTGGTCGATGTGTCTACTTTTATAACAGCACCATGCTATTTTGGTTCCTATGGCCTTGTAGCATAATTTGAAGTTGGGTAATGTGTTGCCTCCAGATTTGTTCTTTTTGCTTAGGATTGCTTTGACTATTTGGGCTCTTTTTTTGTTCCATATGAATATTAGGATTGTTTTCTCTAATTCTGTGAAAAAAGACAGTGGTATTTTGATAGGAATTGCATTGAATCTGCAGATTGCTTTGGACAATATGGTCATTTTAACAATATTGATTCTTCCAATGTATGAGCATGGGATGTTTTTCCATTTGTTTGTGTCATTTAGTATTTCTTTCATCAGTGTTTTGTAGTTTTTCTTGTAGAGATCTTTCACCTCTTTGATTAAGTATATTCCTAGGTTTTTTGTTTTAGCTATTGTAAATAAGATTGAGTTCTTGATTTGGTCTTGAGGTTGGTCATTATTGGTGTATAGAAATGCTACTGATTTGTGCACATTGATTTTGTAAACTGAGACTTTACTGAATTTATTTATCAAATCTAGGAGCTTTTTGCAGGAGTCTTTAGGGTTTCCTAGGTATAAGTTTATATCATCAGCAAATGGATAATTTGACTTCCTCTTTTCCAATTTGGATGCCCTTTATTTCTTTCTTTTGCCTGACTGCTGTGGCTAGGACTTCTAGTACTATGTTGAATAGAAATGGTTAAAGTGGGCATCCTTGTCTTGTTCCAGTTCTTAGGGGAAATGCTTTCAACTTTCCCCCATTCAGTATGATGTTGGCTGTGGGGTTGTCATATATAGCTTTTATTAATTTAAGTTATGTTCCTTCTATGCCTGGTTTGTTGAAGATTTTTATCATGAAGGATGCTGGATTTTATTGAATGCTTTTTCTGTATGTATTGAGATAATCATATGCTTTTTGTTTTTAATTCTATTTATGTGGTGAATCACACTTATGGACTTGCTTATGTTAAAACCATCCTTCCATTCCTGGGATGAAACCTACTTGATTGTGTTGAGTTATCTTTTTGATGTGCTGTTAGAGTTGTTTTGCTAGTATTTTATTGAGGATTTTTGCATCTACGTTCATTAGGGTTGTTGTTCTGTAGTTTTGTTGTTGTTGTTGTGTCCTTTTCTGGCTTTGGTATTAAAGTGATACTGACTTTATAGAATGAGTTATGGAGGATTCTCTTCTTCTGGATCTTTTAGCATAGTTTCAGTAGAATTGCTACCAGTTCTTCTTTGTATATTTGATAGAATTCAGCTGGGAATCCCTCTAGTGCTGTTTTTTTGGGGGGGGAGATTTTTTTATTATTGATTCAATCTCAGTGCTCACTATTGGTCTATTCAGGATTTCTATTTCTTCCTGATTCAAGCTTGGGAGGTTGTATGTTTCCAGGAATTTATCCATTTCCTCTGGCTTTTCTAGTTTGTGGATGTAGATATGTTCATAGTAGTCTTAGATGATCTTTTGTATTTCTGTGGTATCAGTTGTAGTGTCTCTGTTTTCACTTATGATTGAGCTTATTTGAATCCTTTCTTCTTTTTTTGGTTAATGTAGCTATTGGTCTATCCATTTTGTTTGTCTTCTCAAAGAACAAACTTGTCATTTCATTGATCCTTTGTATTGTTTTCTTGGCTTCAATTTTCATTTAGTTCTTCTCTAATCTTTGTTATTTCTTTTATTCTGCTAACTTTGGGTTGGTTTCTTCTTATTTTTATATTCCCTTGAAGTGTGATATTAGGTTTTCAATTTGTGATTTTTCTGTCTTTTTGATGTAGGTGTTTAGTGCTATAAACTTCCATCTTAGCACTGCTTTTGCTGTATCCTGGAGGTTTTGATAAGTTGTGTTGCTATTATCATTCATTTCAAAAAATTTTTAAATTTCCATCTTCATTTCATCATTGACCCAAAGATTATTCAGGAGTATTTTGTGCTCTTCATCTATAGGATTTCTATTTCTTTAAAAATTTTTTTTCCATTTCTTTGTCAACCTCATATTTTGTGTATTGTCACCTAAATTTTATTTAATTTTCTATCTGTATATTCTTGCAGTTCACTGAACTTCTTTAAGAGGACTATCATGAATTTCTTGGCAGCCATTTCAGAGATCTCCATTTTTTAGGGTCCACTGTTGGATATATATTATTTTTCTGGAGGTGTCATGATTCCCTAATTCTTCATAATCCTTATGTCCTTATGTTGGTGTCTGCACATTTGAGGAGGCAGCCAGCCATTTCTTTCAGCCTCTACTGGTATTCTTTAGCAATATAAATCTGGCAATTAAGCAGAGCTTCTGGCTGGGCTTTGCTAGTGCCTCTGATTGGCCTGGGACACATGGTGTATTTCCTGGCCAGGCAAGACCACTCTTTGAGTTCTGCAATTGTGTCATGCTGCAGGTTGTTTTCCAAGGGGAGGTGGAATTGCTGCTTGAGATGATCAGGACTAGCTGCTATGCTCAGAAGAGACGCATGGTTGAGGCTTCCTTCCCTGCCAGTGAAGAGCTTTGGGTGGGCTTTGAGGTTTAGGTTGTCTGTGTGGTGCAACTTTAACCCCTGTGGTTTGTCAGGAAGCACTGTGATTGGCAATGCCCTCTCTGCGTGGTGTCTTTGGGTGAATTTTGAGGCTTAGTTGAGCCACTGTTTGAACTCTTGAGTGGTGCAAGTCTAGCCCTGTGCTTTTCCAAAAGTCACTGTGGTTGGTGTCTCCCTCTTTGGTCAGGGTCTTGTAGTAGGCTTTAGGGATGAGCCTACTCCAATTGTTTGTTTGAATTCCTGGGTGGCACAAGTCTAGCCCCTGTACTTTGCCAAAAGGTACTGTAGTGGACATTTACCTCCCTGTATAGGGCTATATGGTGGGCTTTGAAGTTGAGCTGAGCTGCTAGATAAGATGAGAGACATTGCTGGGTTATAATTGGGTATATAGGGATAAGGCTGAGAATGTGGTCCTGTGGTCAGGCACATTGAAGAATTTGATCCTGTAAAATTGTTGGCTTAGTGTTAGTGTGACCTTATTTATTGCCAAGAGTGCTGAGATCTTGCGGGCACTCTATTATACATATATGTCTTTTTATCACCACAGAAATATACACTCATTCTGAACTTGAACAATGTCCTAGTCAATGCTGTGTAACCCGTAGGATATTACCTTGCATTTGGTGAAGGATATTCCCAGTCTCCACTTCAAAGCCTCCTTTCCAAATTACCCTCGTGTCAACCTCTGAAAGGGTTTCCCTAGGAGTCTTTGCAGAGCCTCATGCATGTCCTTGTTCCTTAGGCTGTAGATGAAAGGGTTCATCATGGGGGTCACCACCGCATACATCACTGTGGCTACTGAATCCTTCATGGAGTAGGTATGGAGGGGCTGCAGGTATACCATGCAAAGTGTGCCATAGAAGAGGGAGACCACAGCTAAATGGGAAGCACATGTGGAGAAGGCTTTGTACTTGTTAGAGGCTGAGGGCATTTGGAGGATGGCTCTGACAATCCAGACATAGGACATGATCATGAATCCAAGGGGGGTGAGAAAGATAATGCAGCCTGTGGCAATCAGTACTGTGTGATTAATCTGCGTGTTGGAACATGCGAGCCGTAGCAGTACATACATCTCACAGAACATGTAGTGGATTTTCCGTGACCCACAGAAGGTCACTCTGGTCATGAGGAGGGTGTGGATGAGGCCATAGAGGATAGATAGGACCCAACACAAGGTGAGGAGCAAGACACAGAGCTTAGGGCTCATGGCTGTGACATAGTGGAGGGGGTGGCAGATAGCCACATAGCGGTCATATGCCATCGTGGCCAGGATGAGGTTGTCCAGGGCCACCAAGGAGACCAGGAAGTAGAGCTGCGTCAGACACCCTGCATAGGAGATGGCTTTGTTCTGGGACTGAAGGTTCACCAGCATCTTGGGGATTGTGTTGGTGACGAAGAAGAGGTCAGTGAAGGAGAGGTTGGCCAGGAAGAAGTACATGGGAGTGTGCAGGCAGGAGTCAGAGGTGATGGCCAGGATGATGAGCACATTTCCCACCACTGTGACCAGGTACATGGACAGGAACATCCAAAACAGGATTCGCTGCTGCTCAAGTCTCTCTGAGATCCCCAGGAGTAGGAACTCTGAATCCCCACTCCGGTTGCCTCCATCCATTTCCCCAACTTTCTGAAACCAAAAAAATACTTACCAGATGCCCTTACTTAAATAAGGACATGAAGATAAGCAATATCACAGTTTTCTTAGGATTAAAAATATTTTACACCTAATTTATTTTTTTTTGCATAAGCAACAAAGTAAAAAACAGAACATGGATAGTCTTTATGCCACTTAATCATTTCAGCAACTTATAATTTGGCATACTCAGTGTTATAGGAATAATGTCTAAGTGTTATTTTAAATCCTTTCATCTTACAATACTCTCAAAGTGTTTAATGATTATTTTATGATATTATATAGGTTTTCAAATGATATTTAATACAGATATATATGCATGATAAGAAATGGATATAGTATAATTCAAAAACAAAAGGGGGAAAATAAAAATATTTGAAAGGAGTAGGAAAAATTATTATTATTTATTGATATGATGATCTATTGGGGAAAAATAAGACTATCAATTTGAAGACGCGTCCACCCAAAAACCTACACATGAGTGTTTGTAGCAGTGTCGTTCATAACGGCCCCAAAGTGGAAACAATGCAAATATCCTTTAACTAGTGAATGTATAAACAAAATGTGGAATATTCACATAACAGGATGTTATTCAGCAATAAAAAAGGAATGAAGGACCGGGACATACCACAACATGGATGCACTTTGAAAATATTAAGTGAAAGAAGCCAGTTACAAAAAGCTACGTATTGTATGATTCCATTTATATGAAACATTCAGAACAGGCAAATCTACAGGGACAGAAAGTAGACCAGTGGTTTCCAGGGACTAAGGAGAGAGAAATGGGGAGTGACTGGTAATGGGTACGAGATTTCTTTTCAGGGTGATGAAAATGTTCTGAAATCAGTAGTGCTGGTTGCACAACTCTGTGAATACACTAAAAACCACTGATTGTGAACTTTATGGTATGTGAATTATAGCTCAATAAAGCTATTTTTAAAAAATAAAAAAAATAGGACTATCAATTAAAGACTATTAGAAATAAAGACAGATTTCAGAATACTTGAAATCAAGACTGAGCTCTGCCACTTACTCGCTGTGGAACCTCAGTCAGAGTACCAGAATTCTTTAAGACTCAGTTTCTTCATGTGAAAAATGGGTCTTGGGGTGGCAGGCAAAATTAAGTAATAAAGTGCTTAACACAAGGAATTGGCAGGCAGTGAACAGTCAACAAATATTGCCTATTATTATCACATGTAACAATAATCAGGAAAAATAAGGTTAAAATATATAATGCCAAACAATCCCATCCACATTATTAACAAATAAATCATTGCATTAAGATGTTAGCAAGAATCAGGCAAGACCTTCAAATTCTCTAGTGAGGCATAAAGTAAAAATTAAGTAAATGGATAGACATTCAAAGATAGAAAAATGAAATGTCACAAAGGTACATATTCTCCTGAATTATCCTAAAACTTAAGTTCTGTGGTCCCCAACTCCCGGTCAGAGGCCTGTTAGGGACTGGACTGCAGAGTTGCTCCACCTCGCCCACTGCCACCCCTTCACCACCTCCACCTCTGCCCCAGTCCATGGAAAAATTATCTTCCATGAAACTTGGGTGGGGGTGTGAAGCACAGCAGGAGGTGAGCGGTGGGCAAGCCAGCAAAGCTTCATCTGTATTTACAGCCACTCCCTATAGCTGGCGTCAGTGCCTGAGCTCCAACACTGCCCCCTGCCTGTGGAAAAATTGTTGTCCGTGAAACCGGTCCCTGGTGCCAAAAAGGTTGGGGACTGCTGCTTAACCTATTTGATGTCAAAATTATAACAGCGTTTCTAAGAAACAAAACCAATCTACATTTCATCTAAAAATAAGCATGAAAATAAGCTAGGAAAATGTTGAAAAAGAGAGTAACAAGGTGATACTTGCTCTATCAAATCTCAAGGACTCTAAAACAGCCTGGTGCTGACGCTGGACTGAGCAGATCGGTAGAACCTGACAGAAGCTTCACAGACAGACACAAAAACATGTGGGATTCAGTAGATTATTATGGTAGCACTATCCATTGGCAGGTAAAGTTTGCATTATTCAAGAAATGGCATTGGGACAACTGTGTAATTATTTAAAGGAATAGTTAGATCAATATTTTGTATCTTACCAAACACATTTCAAACATACTAAAGATTGAAATAACATATTGTGCCTTTTTTCCTTTGAAAACTTAATGTGTATGGAATAAAATTTTTAAAAGTTCATGAAAAGAAAAAGGAGGAAATATATATAAATTATATTAAATTTCGCTATGTGGAGACAGAGCACAACTACTCACATTTTAATGTTTTTTAAATTTGAGATGTGAAAAAAGCCAGTCCTGTGAAGCGCTGATTAAAGAGCATCACAGAAAGAGAGCTGCATGTGCAGTGCCCTGAGGTGGGAGAGGTCTTGTTGTATTTAAGGAACTAAATATGGGCAAGTAACTAAAAATGGTTGGAATAAAGGGGAGAGTGGTGAGACATGGGACTGTGAGGTAATAGGGGACCAGGTCATGCAGAGCCTTGTTAAGGTTTAAAATTTTCAACTTAAGGCATGAAACCATAAGAATTCCAGAAGAAAATGTTGGAAAAACTCTCATAGACATTGGCCTAGGCAAAGAATTTATGAAGAAGACCCCAAAAGCAATCACAGCAACAACAAAAATAAATAAATGGGACCTGATCAAATTCAAAAGCTTCTGCACAACCAAGGAAACAATCATTACAGCAAATAGACAATCTACAGAATAGGAGAAAATATTTGCATACTATACATCCAATAAAGGGCTGATAACTAGAATCTATAAAGAACTCAAGCAAATCAGGAAGAAAAAATCAAACAACTCCATTAAAAAGTGGACAAAAGATGTGAACAGAAACTTTTCAAAAGAAGATAGACTAATGGCCAACAAACACATGAAAAAACGCTCAACATCTCTAATCATCAGGGAAATGCAAATCAAAACCACAATGAGATGTCACTTAACTCCAGTGAGAATGGCTTATGTCAAAAAGTCCCAAAACAACAAATGTTGGTGTGCATGTGGAGAGATAGGAACACTCATACACTGCTGGTGGGACTGCAAACTAGTACAACCTCTATGGAAAGTAGTATGGAGATACCTCAAAGAACTAAAAGTAGAACTACCATTTGATCCAGCAATCCCACTATTGGGTCTCTACCCAAAGGAAAAAAAGACATTCTATAAGAAAGACACCTGCACTCGAATGTTTATAAGAGCACAATTCACAATTGCAAAGATGTGGAAACAACCCAATTGCCCATCAATACATGAATGGATTAATAAAATGTGGTATATGTATACCATGGAGTACTACTCAGCCATAAAAAATGATGAACTAATACCTCTTGCATTAACCTGGATGGAGCTGGAGACCATTCTTCTAAGTGAAGTATCACAAGAATGGAAAAACAAACACCACATGTACTCACCATTAAATTGGAACTAATCAATCAACACCCATATGCATATGTGGAAATAACATTCATCAGAAATCAAGCACGTGGGAAGGGGGAGAAGGGATGGATAAATCACACCTAACGGGTACAATGCACACTATCTGGGGGATGGGCACAGTACAAAAGAAATTTATGTAACCAAATCGTTTGTACCTCCATAATATTCTGAAATAAATTTAAAAAATTTTATTCTAAGTGCAGTAAAGAGCCTTAAAGGACATTTATTAATAGCAGAAGGGGGTGTATATATTTAGCATTTATCCCTCTATTTGTATTGTCCAATAGTATTTTAATAATTAGCTATGGCTGTTTCATTTTTAATTAAATGCTTTCTCAGTGTCTATCACTGTTAATAGCTTGCCTAATATTGAATTGCACTTACATTCCCAGAATAAACCACTGAAATTGATTTGCTATTGTTTTATTTAGGCTTTGTAGTCATATTTATAAATGAGGTTGGTCTACAGGTTCCTTTTTGTGTGTCATCCCTATTACCTTTTGGAATGACTTGCATTAGATTCCATATTAAACTTGTATTCAGTTATTATCAATTCTAACATTGCAATTTGTTGAAATCTCTTCAATAGCTTAAGATACGAATTTTGAAAGAAATACCATAGAATTTGTTTTCCAAAAAATAGGTTTTTTTTTTTTTTTTTTTTTTTACTGTGGTGCAATCTACTGATTATAAAAAAATTCCAGTGGGAATAATTCAAGTAATACAAAAAATGTAAATTGAGAGTAAAAATCGTCCCAAATTTTCCCTGACCAACCTCTGTTAACATTTCAGTGATCACACTTATGGTTTTTTAAATTCAGTCGTCTTTATTCACTCAATGATGTGATGGGCAACTTTCTCCAAGTCAATATTGTCATTTATTACCAATTTCTTATTGTTAAGTAACCTTATTTTTCTGCCTGCATGATTTTTTCCTTTATTCTTAAAATTGAACAGTTTACCAGGTCTATTCAGCAGTATTTCTTCTTCATTGGTTCATCTAGTTTAGAGTGTTTTTTCCAATCTAAGAATTAAGTCTCTACTCATTTTAGGAGAATTTTTCTCATTCTTTTCTTATTTTGTCTACATTTCTTGGAACTATATTATATTTCTTGGAATACTATAACTATAGTGGATATATAATTAGCATTTCATTTTGGTGACTCTACTCCATTTACCCTACAGAAACCATAGGGAATCCCAACCTGCCTCTTTGTAAGTGAATGGACATATTAAAATAGTCATTTGAACAGACTCAATAGTCTAAAAGAAGGATGTCATTCCAATAATCAGGTGAATCGTCCCTTTATGCAAAAGACTTTTTTTATGAAAAATGAGAAAACTTAAAAAATTAATGCATGTTATCAATGGCATGGGGGATATTCCATCTATCAAAAGATACTGCTCCTCTATCAAGAAATCTTGCTTTTGGGTACACAATAAGATCATTCAATTTTGAAATATAATGGAGTAGGCACTCGACTTCTGGCACGACAGTGTGAAGAGCTCCATTGACCCACTCTTCAGTAACACTGGTGAAAATTATAAACAAACAAACAAAAAAAGATTTAAAGCCTCTGGAAATGATCCTATGGGCAAACAGCAAATAAACACCTGTTTAAGTAAATATATGAAAGATTGGTAAGAAAGTGAGAGTCTGTGGTATTAGAATTAGGCCTGCTCTTCCCCTGACTCCAGCTCAGTGAGGTGGAAATTCCACTCTAGACTGCTGCAGCCCAGACCACAGAGCTTCCTCCTCCCCCAAGTTGTAGAAGGAAGAATTTCTTCCCAGGAGGAGAAAGACTTTCCTATTTTTCATCCTGCCCTCAGCTACCTGTTGCTGAGGCCAAGGCTCAGTCACGTGTGGTTGAGAAGTGGGAGCCTTCTGCTCAGCCCCCACTGCGGAATGAAGGCCCTACACTGGTGTGGAGTACCAAGAATACAGGGGTCCTGTCACCCTTGACCAGGTTCTTGAGCTTGTGGTTCCACGGCAGGAGAGGTAAACCGAGAGGACTTCAGGGTGCTTCCCCTTTCACCAAGTGTTCGGTCCTGGGGAGGTGGTGGTGGTCACTTGAGAGAATATTGCTCATTTCACCATACCCAGCTGTACGGCCCTATCTCAGAAATTTTGGCTTGGGGGTAGAATCAGCCCTAAAATAGGTAGTTATTAATCTCTTCCCAAAGGAACTGACTTCATTTGCAACAAGAGCATTGAAGAATTCAAGCCTGAAGGTGCCCTCAAGAACAGTGGAAGTTGTGGCGAAAGACAGTTGGGAGGAGATTTATGGTTTAATGACAATGAAGTTTACACTGCAGACAAGCTAGCATGCAGAACAGAATCAGGAGCTTTACTGGGGTTAGAAAAATATGGATCACAGACCTCAAAAAGATTCCTTCAAAGGGGTCAGATTTTATTAAATTAGTATGTTTTGTAATTTACGCCCCAAAAGAATTGCTGACACAATAGTTATCAGCTGGAAATTCGTAGAGTTTAACAGCTGAGTGTGGTCAGGGGAGGAGAGCAAGGGAGCCTTTCCAATACCGCTGTCAGTTCTGGGTGACTATGGGCACTAAACAAATAAATAAGTAAATAACAATAACAAGCTCCATAAGGGGAGACTAGCACCATGGATTACTATAAATAAATTATCTAAAATGTTCAGATTCCAACAAAAATTATGAGGCATGAAAAGAAACAGGAAAGTATGATCCGTATGCCAGGAAAAAAAATCAGGCAACAGAAACTGCCTGTGAGAACAATGTGATGTCACATTGTTCTGAAAATGACCTGAAAGTAGCCATTAGGCTGAGTGCGGTGGCTCACACCTGTAATCCCAGCACTTTGGAGACTGAGGCAGGAGGATTGCTTGAGGCCAGGAGTTGGAGACCAGCCCGGGCAACATAGTGAGACTCCATCTCTACAAAAAATTTAAAAATGTTAGCTGGGTGTGGTGGTACTAGTTACTTGGGAGGCTGAGGCAAAAGGATCGCTTGAGCCCAGGAGTTCAAGGCTGCCGTGAGCTGTGATCGTACCACTGCCCTCCAACCTGGGCAATCGAGTTAGACTCTGTCTCAAAAACAAACAAACAAAACCCCCCCAAAACTTCACAAAACTAAAGGAAAGCATGATTAAGGAAGTAAAGGAAGGTATAATGACAAAGTCATGTCAAATAGGGAATATCAATAAAAAGAAAGTATAGAAAAAGACCACAGTGGAAATTCTGGAATTGAAATGTACAAATAACTGAAATTACAATTTCACTAGAGGGGCTCAACTGTAGTTTTGAACTAACAGAAGAACAAACAATTGTGAAGACAGGTGGATATAGATTATGCAAGCTGAAAAACAGAGGAAAGAATGAGGATAAATGAACAGAGACTCAGAAAAGTGGGGGGCGCCATTAATCGCCGCAGCACACAGAGAAGGGCAGCATGAAGGAAAATGAGAGAGAGGAGCAGAAAAAATATTCATAGACGGAATGGCTGGCACTTCCCAAATATTTTGAAAAGCACTAACCTACACATACAAGGAGCCCAACAAACCCCAAGTGAGATAAACACACAGAGATTCACAGACGCATCATTGTAAAAATGCCGAAAGGCAAAGACAAGCAGGAAACCTTGAAATCAGCAAGAAAAGACTGTCACTTACGAGGGGACCCTAATAACATGAACCATGGGGTGAAAACGGAAGCCAACTCCTTCTTGTTTTGTGCCCTGGGGCAGTTTCTGGTAGAGTTCAAGTGGTTCTTCCTCCGTCTAGTCCCACTGACTGTTCCTGTCCCCAATCCCTGCTGCCCCTCACTTGCTGGTTTTGCAGGACCCTGTTGAGAAGAATCACTCGCTCTCTCCACTGCAGTGCCATCCCTCGTCTGTGCTGGATTGACTGGCTCTTTGGCACCTTATAGCTTGTCCCTCAATCCAATCCCACTGCTCCATGTCATACGGAATTTCCTCAAAGTTCTTGACCTATGAGGTCGCCTCTTCCTCTTTTCCAGAATTGTTTTTAGATTTTAAATTACTTTTTACATTTGTTTGATCATTTAGAAATGAAATATTTGCAAGGAAGGGAAATAAGTATCATCTATATTTTTGATTATATTGTTTCATTTAAAAAGTCTTGATGTGGGGCAGTCTTCACAAGAGTGTCATCAAAAGTCAGAAGACAAAATGAAAAATTATGCATATTTTACTTCTTAAAAATAAAATACTTCCCTCATCAAAACACCATAATATAACAACAAAATACAAACAAACAAAAGAGGCAAAAAGGAAAATACTTGCCATTTATGTGGTAGACAAAGGCTTAAGATGCTTAATATAGAAAGAGCTGTTGTGAACCAATAATAAACTTAACAACCTCCATAGGAAAACAGCAATAGGCATGAACATGAAATTTATAAAAGTGTCTGGGAAGGGTGGAGGGAGGAATGAAGAGAGGTTGGTTAATAGGTACAAACATACAGTTATATCAAGGAATAAGTTGTAGTATTTGATAGCATAGTAGGGTGGCTGATTAACAACAATGCATTGTATATTTCAAAATAGCTAGAAGAGAATATTTGAAATGTTCCCAACATAAAGAAATGGTAAATATTTGAGATGACCCTGATTTGATCATTATACTTGCATGCCGGTATCAAAATATCACGTGTCCCATAATTATGTACAATTATTATGCATCAATAACAATTTTTTAAAAACGCAGTTGTTTGGAAAACAAGCCAGTGTGCCAGGGAAGTGTAGAGCCTATTATGCAAATTCAATCTGGAACATCATTAATTTGAAGTAGCAGCACAATAAACAATCAGATGTGGGAACTATGAGTAACCTAGAATATTAAAGTAATTTGGAGCTTTGGGGTAGGGGCATGGGGCAGTCTTAACATTTATCAAATGAATGAATTTATTACCCCAATTTACCAAGTTAGATTCCCAGATATCCACGGTAGGTGGTATAGTGCAAGGAGATTTTGAAACAGAAGTTTGGGTTCAAAACCCAGTTTTACAAGTTCATGCATGTTTTGAATAAACTGCTACCATTTATTTGGTCAGACAATGGGTTAACCGATACATATATATATGCTAATGTATGTATATGTATATTTTATATATGTATGCACATATACATATGAAGTGCTATATATACATATACAGTGTGTGCTCTCTTGCTCTATATAGCATTTGGTCCACAACAGAACTATTTGTTTCCGTTGTCCCATTTTATAGAGGAGGCAACTGAGACTTAGAAGGTGAATGTGTTTCTCAAATTCACTCAACTAGTGACTGACGGCATTGGGATTTGACCCCCTTATTCTGCCTCCAAATTTTACAGTCTAAGTACTCAGGCACACATTAAATAAGAATGATAATGTCTACTTCACCTGGAGTTAGGAGAAAGAACTGAAATGCTGTATGTGGAAGCAGTTCTCCAAACTTAAAGCCTAATTGTAAATGGGAGAAGCTGCTGTGGGGATGGAAAGGGAGTCCTATCCTTAACTAATTCCTCAAATTTCTATTTCCCCTTCCAGCAAGAAATCTTGCTCTCGGTACAAAGAGGAACAGCACCCCCGGTCTTGCCTCTCTCCTAGGCCTGGCTCTGCCTCTCACTCAGACAGGAGCAGCCTCAGCCCACCCTGTGTCCACAGGGAATGGCCCAGGATGTCAAGGCAGTGACTCATTTGTGTCTGGCCACTTGGTGCAACTACACAGGAGAGAGAATATGAGCGGATATATTATTATGAGCTTCCCACACAAAGGGATATGGGTTGCCCAGGTCAGGAACTAGAGAATAAAGAGAGACAGAAATGTGAGCCAGGCTGTCACCCAGAAGGCTTAAGTGCTGTGCCAGTGAAGGGAACTGGGGAGGAAGTGAATTCCCCATCACAGAAGGGATTCAAGCGTCTGCATGATGTTGTGGACTGAGTGATCGTTTCAGAGCCAATTCAAGGTTTTAGTGGAAGCAAGTGATGGTGAAGCTCTCTTTATAAATAAAGTTCCAAATTATAGAGTAATGATGTGGTGGTCCTCTGGCACTTGAATGAAAACTAGAGTAACCCTTAGGATATGCTCTAGAGACTGTTTGCATGCACAGCTTCTCATATCTGTTATTCGTTACCCATATAGTTCTCCTATGGTTCAATACCGTGAATGAGCTCCTTAATTTTCACAGCGCTTGGGTGCAGCTTTGGGCACAAGGATCTGCTCAAAGTCGCAGGGTGATCTGATGGCAGAGAAGAGCCTGTGGCCAGGAGCGCCAGGCTGCGTGTCTGCTGTGTGTTAGTCTACCCCTGGGAGGAAGGAGAAAACCTGGAAACTGAGACCAGTGAAAGGGATGCTGCTTGCCACTTAGAAAAACAAAGAATTAAGAAAGGAAGAGGAACTGATGGCTTTTTCCCTGAGAGCACTCCAAGGCGCCCAAAGTGACCTGAGCATGCAAAAGAGCACCATAGTGACTCCCTGCAGTGACCCCAACCCTGAGCATGCTCAGCCACCTCTCTGCCAGGGGGAGAAAGGCCTTCCCCCTTCTTAGACCCCACCAGAAAGTGCTTCCCTCCACCGTCTGGGCCCTGGATTTCAGGGCTCTCTGACACATCTGCCTGACAGGAGGGAGGGTAGGGGGCAGGCGACAAGACTGGGGAAGGCCAGAGGACCCCCAGAGGAATTGACACCTCTATTTTCTGACTCCCAAGGCAAGCATCCCCTATGCTGTAGTGTGCATCAGGATCACCTGGGATGCTTCAAAACAAAAAGCAGACTTTCTGACCACTTTGCTTGTAGTACTGGTTCTGTTCTGAGAACCAAGTCCTTTTCAGCAAGCACCCAGTGATTCTGATCCTACACTTTGGGAAACACTGCTCTGAGTCTGTAAGAGTGAGTGGCTTCTGAACACTTTTGTGGTCGGATGGTCTTAGAGACACAAACCCCTCTATTATGTTGCTCGACTGTGAGGGGAGAGATTGTGGGGGACAGTATGACAAAGGGCTCCAAACTCACAGTAGGAAAAGTGGTCTTTGGTACCACCTCTGTTGTTCCCTAGCTGTATGGTTTTGAGCAGGACACACAACCTCCCCGAGTCTCCTCGTCTCCCCTGTGTAGCCATTCTTGCAGGTCGTGAGAATTACATGTGTTGGTGCATGTGGAAGTACTTTGGAAACTGTACAGTGCTTGCAAGATTTGAGGGATTATTATATTACCTTCAAATACAAAAAAGTTAGATTATGAGTTCCCAAAGTATGTAAGTATGTTTGCATGAGAGAGAAAATGCAGAAGAAAGGAAATTGAGAGAGAGAGAGAGAGAGAGAGAGAGAGAGAGAGAGAGCATGAACCGGAGAGACGTCCAAAACTTACCCACTGCTCTGTGCTGCTCTTAGAGTTCACTGGTTCTGCTGCCTCCACTTTCATCCATACAGGAATGAAAAGTCAGTCAGGACATAAAAGACTCTAATGACTTGTTTTCTGAATAGGACTCGGCATCCTATTGGCTAAAGGTGGGGAGTAGGGGACTTGTTGCCTGGGTCTTTAGTCCCTGCAAAAGAGGAGACAGAATTAAGGCTGTTTATGCCCTGATAAGGCTGGGGGGATTTGGGCCTGATGTTGGATCCCAGATTCATTAAGGAAGGGGCTGAAAAGGGACCATATCAGGCCTATTTATCAGCTTTGGAGAGGCCTTGGGGATGCAACCCCAAGACAGCCCTTGAAATGAACGTGGATAATTGCTCCAATGTTAATGTCTAGAGGGTTTTGGGAAATGAGTCTTGTTTACAAGGAGTAATCCAACTATTGCACAGCAATCCTGAAACGTGCCCTAGGAGTAAGAGTAAGCCAGAAATAAAGCAGATTTCATGCATATTGCAGTCTGTCTTTGGCTCATCAGAGGTCTGGAAAATTTTAAGCACTAATCTGGCATCAAATTATTTCTGTTAATAATTTTTCAAGCACAACATCCAGCACAAACCCAAAGATGTGTAGACACATAAGGAAATAAGATTTCAAAAGCAAGAACCAACACGTGGAAAGCATATAGGGACTCCAGATAATATAATTACTAGAGACAGACTGAAAAAGAATGATGCTTATGCTGTTTTAGGAAATAAAATGAAGCCTAAAAATTTTGTCGTGGATATTTACAAACTGGACAGTCGTGAGTAACCACCACTCAGATGAAAAGCACCTTACTGGCCCTCCAGAAGTCACCTTAAATTCTCTTCTAGTCACAGTTCCTGCAAGGGTAATTACTACCTTGACTCTCGATAGTATAAATTAGTTTTATCTATTTTTGTACTTTATTGAAATGGAAACACACAGTTTGTACTCTTTTGTGTCTGCTTCTTTCACTCAACACAATATATGTGAGATTTATCCATATTGCTGCATGTGATCATATATTGCTAATGCTCATTGCTGTATAGTGTCCATTGTATGAATGTACCATTTAAATCTATTATACTATTGCCATCAGTAGTAGTTTCCAGTTTTCTGAATAGGACCCGGCACCTCGTCCTATTGGCTAAAGGTGGGGAGTAGGGGACTTGTTGCCTGGGTCTTTAGTCCCAGTAAAAGAGGAGACAGAATTAAGGCTGTTTATGCTCTGATAAGACTGGGGGGATTTGGGTCTGATGCTTGGATCCCAGATTATACTATTATAATTATACTATTGCCATCAATAGTATAATAGTTTTTGGGTGTTATAAATAGTGTAGTTACATATGTCTCTTGGGCATATATATCTAGAAGTAGAATTTATGGACTCCATAGGTAGACCTATCTGTAGTTTTTGTAGATAGTGCTATATACTTGCCCAAAGTACTGTACTTGTGTCAATGTTTCCTCTCTCCAGCAGTGTATGAGAGTTTCACTTGCTCAATACCTTAACATGATTTGGTATTTTTCCATTTTTTTCATTTTAGCTATTTTGTTGGGTATAGTAGAGTCTCATTGTGGTTTTAATTTACATTTCTCCAGTGACTAATGAAGTTGATCACCTTTCATCTGTTTTTTTTCCATGTGTATATCCTCTTGTGTAAATTACCTATTCAAGTCTTTCGCCCATTTTTCCATTGGGTTATCTGCCTTTTTTATGTCAATTTATAGTTCTTTATATTTTTGGCTATGAGTCCTTTGTCAGAAGTTTGTAGTAAGAATATCTCTCCACCCTTGTGGGTTGACTTTTAATGGTGGTTTTTGAGAAAGAGAAGAATTTTAGTTTTAATGCTATAATTTATCATTTTTTCTTATAATCAGTGTTTTTGTATCTTACTTAAGAAATTTTTGCCTACATTCTCTATGTTTTCCTCAAAAGATTTATTGTTTTACCTTTCACATTTAGTTCTACTACAAATCCAGAATTGATATTTATATTCAGTGAGATAGAGATCAACAGATATCTTTCTCCCTAAAGTATAAAAACTGATCCAGTGTTATTTATTGAATAACATCCTGTCTCTGCTCCATTGCAGTGGATATAGTTATCATCAGTCTCGTGACTGTATATATGTGAATCAGTTTCTGGAGTCTTAATCTGTTCCATTTGTCAGTTTGTCCATCCACGCATCAATACTCTCCATATTAATTTCTGTATATTTTAATAAGATAGATTTATAGTTAAGTTTTTTTTGTTGTTCGGTATTTCTTTGGCTATTTTTGGTTCTGAATTTCTTTTTTTTAATAGGGCTTCTAAATCTCTTTATAAATTTTTGATAGATTTAGGGGTACAAGTGGTTTTAGTTACATAGATTAACTGTATAATGGTGGAGTCTGGGTTCTAGTGTACCCATCACCTGAATAGTGTTTATGGCATTTGGTGGGTGGTTTTTCATCCCTCACTCCCCACCCACCCTTTCCTTTCTGAGTCTCCGATGTTGATTATGACACTCTGCATGACCATGCATACCCACAGCTTACCTCCCACTTACAGGTGACAACATGTGGTATTTGGTTTTCCATTCCTGAGTTACTTCACTTAGGATAATGGCTTCTAGTTCCATCTAAGTTGCTGCAAAAGACATGATTTCATTCCTTTTTATGGCTGAGTAGTATTCCGTGGTGTGTGTGTGTTTTTCGCATATTCTTTATCTACTCATCAATTGGTGGACACATAGGTTGATTCCATATCTTTGCTATTGTGAATTGTGCTGTGGTAATATGTACATATTATGTGGTAATATGTACATATGAGTACAGGTATCTTTTTGATATAATGACTTCTTTTCCTGTGGGTAGATTCTCAGTAGTGGGATTGCTGGTTGAATGGTAGGTCTATTTTAGTTCTTTGAGAACCACCATGCTGTTTTCCATAGAAGTTTTACTAATTTACATTCTCACCAACAGTGTATGAGTGTTCCCTTTTCACAGGATCTGTGCAAACGTTTATTTTTGTTTTTTGACTTTTTAATAATGGCCATTCTGACTGGGGTAAGGTCATATCTTATTGTGGTTTTAATTTGCATTTCTGTGATGATTGGTGATGTTGAGAGCATTTTTTTGGTCATTTCTATATCTACTTTTGAAAAATGCCTGTTCATGTCTTTTGCCCATTTTTTAATGTTTTTTTTAAGTTCCTTGTAGATTCTAGATATTAGTCCTTTGTCAGATGTATAGTTTGCAAATATTTTCACCTATTCTGTAGGTTGTCTTTTTTCTCTGCTGATTATTTATTTTGTTGTGCAGAGGCTCTTTAGTTTAATTAATTCCCATTTATTTATTTTTATTTTTGTTGCATTTGTTTTTGGGGTGTTAGTCATAAATTCGTTGCCAAGACCAATATTCAGAAGAGTTCTTCGTAGCTTTTCTTCTAGAATTTTTATGGTTTCAGGTCTTACATTTAAGTCTTAATTCATTTTGAGTTAATTTCTGTGTATGGTGAGAGATAGGGATCCAGCTTCATTCTTCTGTGTATGACTATCCAATTGTCCCAGCACCATTTATTGAAGAGGGTGTCCATTCCCCAGTGCATGTTTTTGTCTACTTTGTCAAAGATCAGTTGGTTGTAGGTATTTGGCTTTATTTCTGGGTTCTCCATTCTGTTCCATAGGTCTATGTGTCTACCTTTATACCAGTACCATGCTGTTTTGGTTACTATCACCTTGTAGTATAATTTGAAGTTGGGTAATGTAATACCTTCAGATTTATTCTTGCTTCAGATTGTTTTGGATATTTGGGCTCTTTTTTGGTTCCATATGAATTTTAGGATTGTTTTTACTAATTCCATGAAGAATGACATTGGTATTTTGATAGGAACTGCACTGAATCTATAGACTGCTTTCGGTAGTATAGAAATTTTCACAATATTGATTCTTCTGATCCATGAGCATGGGATGCTTTTCCATTTGGTTGTGTCATCAATGATTTATTTCATCAGTGTTTTGTAGTTCTCCTTGTAGAGATCTTTCACCTCCTTGGTTAAGTACATTCCTAGCTATTTTATTTTTGTATCTATTATAAATGGGATTGAATTCTTGATTTGATTCTTAACTTGGTCACTATTCATATATAGCAGTGCTACTGATTTTTGTACATTGATATTATAGCCTGAGACCTTACTGAATCCATTTGTCAATTCTAGGAGTCTTTTTGAGGAGTCTGTAGGGTTTTCTAGGTATAAGATCATATCATGGGCAAATAGAGATAGTTTGACTTCCTCTTTTCATTTTTCAAGAAAACAACTCAGTTTTGTTGATCTTTTGTGTTGTTTTTCTAGTTTCTGTTTCATTTATTTCTACTCTGATCATTATTTATTTCCTTCCTTCATTTTGTTTTGTATTTCCATGTTTCTGTCTGGGGTCATTTTCATCTCCCTGCAGAACCCCACTTAATATTTGTGTGTGTGTGTGTGTGTGTTTGTGTGCCTACTATTACCAATTCTTTCAGTTTGCCTGAAAATTCCATTCATTTTTGAAGAATGTTCTGTTGATGTATTATACTATATTATTTTACCAATTTAAAGGTGGAATTACATTTTCTTTTGGCTTCCACCAATTCTGTTATGAAGTTATCTGTCATTCTTATTGCTGGTCTGCCATAGGTTGAATGTTTGTGTCCCTCCAAAATCCATATGTTGAAACCTAATCTCCAATATAGTGGCATTTGAAGGTGTGGTCTTTGAGATGTGATTAGGTCATGAGGGCAGAGCCCTCAGGAATGGAACCAGTGCCCTTTTAAAAGGGACCCTAGACCTTTTCTTCTTCTGCCATGTGAGGACACAGCAAAACGATGGCCATATATGAACCAGGAAATGGTTCACCAAACCATTGCACTGAATCAGACACTTGATCTTCTGGTAAATAGATCTTGGACTTCTCAGCCTCCAAAAAGAACAATGAGAAATAAATTTCTGTTATGTATAAATCACCCAGTCTATGGTATTTTTTTTATAGCAGCTTGAACAGACTAAGACATGCTCAATGGAGGATAAAGTTGTCATTTTTGGCTGGGAGAAATCAGGAAGTAATTGTGCAGGAGGTAGCAATTGTGCTATGTTTAAAGACTGGGATTACATTTCAAAATTCAGTGATGAGGGGTGTGTGGAAAAACTCAAAGTGACTTTTCCTAAATGTAGCAGGAATAAATAATAGGATTAAATGATTGAATGAGTTGATTCATAAAGGACATTTCTTTCTTTATTTTTAGGACAAATTTTTGAAGTAATAATTGGACAACACAGAATAATTCATTATCACTATTATGATTTTCAGAAAGCAAACATTTTATGAATTAAAATAATGAAATATTCAGAAAGGGAAGCAATCTTGTGAGCTGTGGTAATCAGAGCAGCATCCCTGGTGGGACTTGGGCATGATCTTGCTTCCTCTTCTGTCTGTTCCCCTACCCCAGGAAAGGTAGTTATTAAGACGTGCCTGATCTAGACCTCCTAGGGGATTTGTCCCAGGGAGGCCCTGGGAAATTACTTTGTTTGTGGTTAATGAGTTTCTCTAGGATCAGCAAGACCAATCCCTCCCTTTCCTCCTCCTCCTCAGCCTACTCAACTTGAAGATGACAAGGATAAAGACCTTTGTGATGATCCACTTCCACTTAATGAATAGTAAATACATTTTCTCTTCACTATGATTTTCCTAATAACATCTTTTTTTCTCCAGCTTATTTTATTGTAAGAATACAGTATATAATAATATAACATACAAAATATGTGTTAATTGACTGTTTATGTCATTGGTAAGGCTTTTGGACAACAGTAGACTATTAGTGGTTAAGTTTTTTGGGAATCAAAATTTATATGTGGATTTTTGACTGCACAGGGCTTTGGTACCCCTAACCCCCAGAGCTGTCCAAGGGTCAATTGTATTGCATAATGGAGTCACTTATACTTTGCAAGGACTTCTCACAAGACAGTTCAACTTTACAACAGCTTTGTGGGGTTGGCAGGGATAAATAAGTATTGCTATTTTAAAGCTGAAGAAATTAATATACAAAGACATGAAAAAAGTAGATAAAGCTCATATGCTTCATCTCATCAATGGCAGCATTTGTAAGTAGTATCTGACTGATTTGGCTCCATAATCACATGTTTTAACAAGGGATGGTACCAACTTAGTTCCCAGGATGGGAAATTCCTGAAGAATTTCAGAGATAGATAATTCTTCCCACTAAAACATAGTGCTACATCTTTCTTTTTTCTGTCCAAGTGTGAAAACACACTAATCTCTGGATTAAACTCCACAATCTTGGTGAATATCCTGCAGTGAGGGGCCCCTTCTGTCTCTTCAGGGTTTGTAGGAATTTTAAAAACTCCTCCAATGTCACACTGTGGGAGGGGTATCTATAGGAGCCCAGGAACTAGGTCTAAGAGATTGGAAATTATTTTTGCTTTTCCCCATGATCTTAAAACTTCCACGTTAGTCTCATTTCCTGCCACATCAGTATCTTGATATTGTGTGGGCTGAATCTCAAGGAACAAAATCATAGCATTGTTCTCTGAGTAGATTGACATTAAGCCATGTAACGGGGTAGCTTGAGATAGAGTAATATTCTGGAATGCAGTTCTGACAAGCCTACCGTCCAGTTATACATAAATGAAAACAAAGGATTTATATGAGGGAGCTCTTGACTTGGAAAGGTTCAGTGGCAGTGAATATTCTAACCTCCAATGTTTTTGGTTTCTGTTGAAAGAATTCAATAGTCCCTTAGGTAGTACGCTATTTTTTTGTGGCACACATTGTTTTGATGTTGGGGTTCAGCAGTGAACAAGATAGATATTTTCTCTTTTATTAAAGTCTAGCAAGGAGCAAATAATCTCATATTTAATGACCTAAGGCACAAGTTGCCAGGAGAAGGGTAGGGGTGGGGTTGAGACATTGGTACTATGATGTGCCATGGTGGGTGAAAGCATATGCCTTTGAGATGGTGGGAGAAACCCAATACGCCTATAAGAGAGAGAGAGAAGGGTAGGCAGGAGCTAATTCATCTGGTGAAATAGAGTCTTCTGGGTCATGTTAACCATTATGGAGATTATCTTAATAGAAAGGAGAAACTCTTTAATTAGAATAGTGACAGGTTTGAGTTATGAAAAGATAATTCTAGACAGAGTCAACAGATGGTAAGGGAGCAAAAATAGATGTGGGGAGACAAAATCTGTTGCAATTGTTCCGTTGAAAAAAGTAGGTGGCCTGAAAGTTGTCTGTGGGGTGCAAGGAATGGGCATAAGGAGAGATGTTTAGAAAGAGGAATCAATAAGGTGTATTAATTGAATGAAGGGAGTGAAGGATAGGTAGGAGTCAAGGATGACTCTCAGGTTTCTGACCTGAATAACTTGTAGATGGCATAGGTAGCCAGAGAATACTGGGGCAGCTCACACATGGAACAGGGAAGACAACAAAATTAGTATCAGAAAGATGAGGTTTGAGGTGTCAATGAAACATGCAAATAGGATGTTCATCAGGGAGCTGAACATCTAGGTCTGTAGCTCAGAGGAGTGGTGTGGGTTTAAGAAATACGCTTGGGATTCACTGGCATATTTGGGGAAATGTAGAAGGACAATATGCTGAGAAGCAGTAGTATTCAAAGAATGATGGAGCAGAAGAAGTTCTCTAAGGAAAGTGTGAAGTATTCCTGGGTAGGGAGGAAAAAAATCACAAAGGTAAAATGGCACCTGGCCAAGAGAGGGGAGAATTTCACGAAGTAGGAAGTGATCATTGGTGTTAGATGTGATGTTATTGAATTTAGAGACATGGATTTGGAGTCATTGTTGGCTTTGATGGGGCAGTTTCAATAGAAGGAGTGTAGGAGGAGCCAGTCTGCCACCTATTCCTAAATTCTCACTCATCTACCCTTTGACAATAGGCCACACGTCATACAGATATATTGTTTTGCTATCTGTAGATTTTAAGGAGCATTATATTCTTCATAAAGACAATAGAGTCACAGAATGACGAAGAAGAACCAAACTGTCATCTCAGAGTTCCTTCTTCTGGGCCTGCCTATCCAGCCAGAACAGCAAAACCTGTTCTATGTCCTGTTCCTGGCCATGTATCTTACCACTGTCCTGGGGAACCTCCTCATCATTGTCCTCATTCATCTGGACTCCCCATCTCCACATACCCATGTATTTGTTTCTTAGTAACTTGTCCTTCTCTGACCTCTGCTTTTCCTGTCACAATGCCCAAATTGCTCCAGAACATGCAGAACCAAGTCCCATCCATCCCCTATGCAGACTGCCTGGTCCAGATGTATTTTTATTTGTTTTTTGGAGTTCTGGAGAGTTTCCTCCTTGTGGTCATGGCCCATGACCGCTATGTGGCCATCTGTTTCCCCCTGCACTACACCACCATCATGTGCCCCAAGGTTTGTCTTTCTCTGCTGGCGCTGTCCTGGGTGCTGACCACTGCCCATGCCATATTGCACACCCTGCTCATGGCCAGGCTGTCCTGTGCTGACAATGTGATTCCTCACTTTTTCTGTGATACATCTACTTTGTTGAAGCTGGCCTGCTCTGACACTCGGGTCAATAGGTTGGTGATATTTTTCATGGGAGGGCTCATTCTCGTCATCCCATTCCTACTCATCATGTCCTATGCAAGAATTGTCTCCACCATCTTCAAGGTCCCTTCTGCTGGGGGCATCCAGCAGGCTTTCTCCACCTTTCTCCTGCCTTTCCATGGTGTCTCTCTTCTATGGAACAATTATGGGTCTCTACTTATGCCCATCCACGAATCATAATACTGTGAAGGAGATTGTCATGGCTATGATGTACACTGTGGTGACCCCCATGCTGAACCCTTTCATCTACAGCCTGAGAAACAGAGACATAAAGAGAGCCCTGGGAAGAGTCTTTAGCAAAAAGTGCATTTCTTTCTCTCTAAAACGGTAATTGGGATTTTACCATTATTTAATTCATAGATATAATAATGTTTATAATGGAATGTTACTCTAAATCAGTGGCTTAAAATTTTTTTAAAGACCACTAAACCTTCTGCTTAAACAAAACCATATGCTAAAGGCTCATATGAAAATGTGATGACAACAGAGCTGTGTTTGAAGTAGATTTGGGGGCGGGAAACCAGGGTGGTCAGCATGCTTCCTTCTCCATCCCCAGGTGGACTTGAAGTTTGAAAATAAGATTTAAATATCTTTGTGCCTACACCTATTATCCATATAAGTTTGGAATTATCTTCTTAAACAGCACTGTAATCATTGTTTTCATCCCACTCCAGAATCTTCAATGACACTCTCAAGTGAAGAAAGAAAAAAACCCAACATTTTCTGTCTTATTGAGCACATTTATTCCTGGAGTTCTCTACTTCCAATACTTTACTCTTTGCTGTTGAATAAAGGCATCTCTTATTTCCTTCTCTGCATACATATCCTCACATCATTCTATTCTTTATTTTTATGTAATTTTACAGACCTTGAACAGAACCACCTATCTTTCAAAGAGATAGTAAATAGCAAACACTTGTTGGGTAATTTTCTATATGGAAGGCACTTTTACAATCTATTCACACATCAACTCTATGAAGTTGGTCTTATTATTATCCTGATTTTATGGACAAAGAGGTAGAGAGGTTAATTTGTCATCTGTGAAGTAAGTGGTATAGCTAAGATATGAACCCAGGTAGTTTGACTTTAGAGCCCAGGAGCCTCAGGACTACACTGTACTTCATCTTGAGACTATAGAGTCCTGTGCAGTTTGGTTCCAATCGCTTGTCAGCTAATCATGTTAATTTCCTTCATATCTTCTTCACATTTCTCATTGTGATCTTGAATTATGATTTTCATCAGATACAACCAAAAAGTGGAGAAAAGTTTGTAAACCCACATTTTCTTGGGGCCAAGCAGACAATGTAGATGATTCTAAAGTGGTCCAGATTTTAGAAAATCAATTGCAGAAATATGATCATAAGTATTTTATTTTATTAATATAGGGACTATACCTCTATCATAACACAAACATATAGTCTATTGGAGATGATATTTGAAATTTGATATTGAACAAATTCTAATTGGAAAACAGAAACATTTACTCATTGAGTATATTTTTGTAGTTTGTCATTCCTTTGATTTGGGAACAAAAATGTTTCCTCTTTTCTTCTTTACCTGGATGCCAGTATGAAGTCTTTTGTTCATGGATTGTTTAATAGAGAATTCAGTCCATTAACTGAGATTGATATTTAGATTTTTTGTTTAATAATAGAAAAGAGTTGTTCACAAACACACACACTTTGAACATGGATCAAATCTTTGCATAAACATTCATTTATTTATTCCGAGACAGGGTCTCACTCTGTTGTCCAGGCTGGAGTGCAGTGGCATGAGCATAACTCACTGTGCCCTTGAACTCCTGCCTTTGCCCATTTTAAAAATTGGGTTATTTGTTTCTTTGCTATTAAGTTGTTTGAGTTTCTTATATATTTTGGATATTTACCCCTTATCAGATGCATGGTTTGCAAATATTTTCTCCCAATCTGTGGGTTATCTCTTCACTTTGTTAATTTTTTATTTTCTGTGCAGAAGCTTTTTAGTTTGATGCCATCACATTTGTCTATTTTTGCTTTTGTTTTCTGTGTTTTCAGGGTCATATTCAAAAACTGATCTCCCAGACCAATATTGTGGAGCTTTCCTCCTATATTTTATTCTAGTAGTTTTCCAATTTTACATCTTATATTTTAGTCTTTAGTCCCCTTTGAGTTGATTTTTGTGTTTGGTTAAGATAAGAGGTTAATTTCATTCTCCTACATGTGGATATTCAGTATTCCCAGCACCATTTATTGAATAGACTGTCCTTTCCTTATTGTGTGTTCTTGGCACCACTGTAAAAAATCAATTGACCACAAATGCATGGGTTTATTTCTGGGCTTTTTATCCTGTTCCATTGGTTGATGTGTCCATTTTTATGTCCATACTATGCTGTTTTGGTTACAATTGTTTTATAATATCTTTTAAAATAAAAGAATGCAATGCCTCCAGTTTTGTTCTTTCTACTCAATATTGTTTTGGCTATTTGGTGTCTTTCGTGGTTCCACATGAATTTTAGAATTGCTTTTTCTATTTTTGTGAAAAATGACATTGGAATTTTGAAAGGGACTGCATTGAATCTGGAGATAGCTTTGGGTAGTATGGAAATTTTAACAATATTAATTATTCCAATCCATGAACACAGGATATCTTTCCATGTATTTGTATCTTTTCTGATTTGAACATGGATTTCAAATTTTTTTTTGCACCAAAATAAACTCATTCTAACTTATTGTAACATGTCTGAACAGGATCTAGTTTGAGGCACTAAGAAGACATCAGTTTGAAAAGAGCTCCTATCAGAGGAACATGAATTCTGCTAAAATTGAAGTAAGAACAAACATCAAATTTATGGTGAAGCTCAAGTGGAAGAATAGTGAAATTACTGATGCCTTACAAAATGTTTATGGGGACCATGCCCCAAAGAAATCAGCAGTCTATAAATGGATAGCTCATTTTAAGAAGGGATGAAATAATGTTGAAGATAAAGCAGGCTATTCACATCAATTTTAAGGAAAAAATTAATCTTGTTTGTGGCCTAATTGAAGAGGACTGATGATTAATAGCAGAAACAGTATCCAACACATAGACATCTCAATTGGTATACCTTACACAGTTACGACAGAAAAATTAAAGTTGAGCAAACTTTTACTCAATGGGTGCCAAAACTGTTGTGCCCAGATCAGCTGCAGACAAGAACAGAGCTTTCAATGGAAATTTTAAACAAGTGGGATCAAGATCCTGAAGCATTTCTTTGAAGAATTGTAACAGGAGATGAAACATGGCTTTACCAGTATCATTCTGAAGACAAAGAACACATAATCAAAGCAATACCTGCTAAGAGGTCAAAGTATTCCAGTTAAAGCAAAAGTGGACTGGTCAAGAGCAAAGGTCATGGCCACAGTTTTTTTGGATGCTCAAGGAATTTTGCTTGGTTTCCTGGATGGCTAATTATGAGAGTGTTTTGAGAAAGTTAGCCAAAGCTTTGACAGAAAAACACCTGGGAAAGCTTCACCAGAGAGTCCTCCACCAAGACAATGCTCCTGCTCATTCCTCTCATTAAACAAGGGCAATTTTGCAAAGGGCACCCATTTTTCTTCAGTTAATAATGTAAAAAGATTGCATTGACATGGTTAAATTCCCAGAACCCTCATTTCTTTAGGAATGGATGAAATGGCTGGTATCAGTACTTACAAAAGTGTCTTGAACTTCATGAAGCTTGTTGAGATGAGAAATAAAATTTATATTTTTATCTTTTAATTCCATTTTTTTCCATGAACTTTTTGAAGTTTTCTCGTATGACCTTTTCTGGAGAATGGTTTGTGAAGAATGTGTATTGTGTTGCTGTTGGATTAAATGTTCTGTATATGTTTCTTAGGTCTATTTGATCTAAAGTATAATTCAAGTCCAGTGTTTCCTTATCAATTTTCTGTCCAGATGATTTTTTCATTGTTGAAAGTGGGGTATTGAGGTATCCTACTATTATATTACTGTTGTATAGCTCTCCTTTTAGATTATTTAATAATTGCTTCATGTGTTTAGGTGCTCTGATGCTGAGTGCATATATATCTTTACAATTGTTATGTTCTCTTTAGGAATTGACCCCTTTATCATTATATAACGACTTTCTTTGTCTTTTTTTATAGTTATTGACCACTCTATGTCTTTTTATTAGAGAATTTAATCCATTTACATTCAAGGTAATTATCAATATGTTGGGCCTTGCTACTTCAGTTGTAATTTTTTTCCCAATTGTTTTGTAGATCCTTTATTTCTTTCTTCCTATCTTGCTATCTTCCTTTGTAGTTTGATGGTTTCCTGTGACAGTATGCTTTGAATTTTGTTCACCCACTATAGGTTTTTGCTTTGTGGTTACCATTAGGCTGACATAAAACATCTTATACTTAAAACAGGCTACTTTTAGCCGTTAACAACTTAACTTACATTGCAAACAAAAACTCTACACTTTCATTCCCCCAAACCTTTTATAATTTTGATGTCAAAATTTATCTTTTTTGTAATTTATATTCCTTAACAATTAATTGTAGCTACAGTTGTTTTTACTACTTTCATTTTTTAACCCTTATAATAGTGATAAAATTACTTTACATATCATATGCTAATATGGTACTAGAGTATTCTGAATATGACCGTGTGTTATTTACACCATTGAGTCTTTTACTTTCATGTGCATTATATTATTAATTAGCAACCCCTTGTTGCAGCTAAAAGAACTCCATTTAGCAATTCCTGTAAATCAGGCCTGGTGGTGATGAACTCACTAACTTTTGTTTGTCTGGTAAGGTTTTTATTTCTTCATTTCTGAAAGACAGATTTGCTGGGTATTATAAAGAATTTATTAGAGTGGGTGAATTTTGTTCACCCACTATAGGTTTATTATAAATTGAAATATTATAAAATATTCTTGGTTGGGAGGCATTTTTTGTCTTTTAGCACTTTGAATATATCATCCCACTCTCTCGTAGCCTGCAGGATTTCTGCTGAGAAATCTGCTAGTATCCGTATTGGGGCTCCCTTGAATGTCATATGTTTCTTATCTCTTGCTGCTTTCAGTATTCTTTCTTTGTTTTTGATTTTTCATGATTTGATCATTATGTGTCTTAGTGAATTCCTCTCTGGGGTTATATTTGATTGTAGATCTTTGAATTTCCTGTGCCAGGTTGTTATTGCCTTATGCCAGATTTGGGGAATTTTCAGCCATTATTTCTTTGAATATGCTTTCTGGGCCTTTCTCTCTCTCTTCTCCTTCCATACTCCGATTATGCAAAGGTTTTGTCTCTTGATGGGGGGGGGTCCCATAATTCCCACAGGTTTTCTTCATTCCATTTTGTTCTTTTTTCTTTTCACTATTCTGACTGGAAAATTTCAAAAATCCTCTCTTTGGCTTCACTGATTCTTTTTTCTGTTATATCAAGTCTGCTGTTGAAGCCTTCTATTTAATTTTTTAGCTCAGTTATTGTATTCTTTATCTCTCAAATTTTTATTTTTTTATTGTTTCTATTTCTTTGTCAGACTTTCCATTTTGTTCTTGAATTATTTTCCAAATTTTATGTAATTTTCTATGTGTATTTTCTTGGGATTTTCTGAACATCCTTAAGAGGTTTATTCTGAATTCTTTGTCATTTCATAGATCTCTCTTTTTTCAGGATCTGTTATTGGACTATGATTATTTTCTTTTTGTTGTGTTATATTTCCTTGATTTTTCATAATCCTTGTGTGCATGCATTGGTGCCTGCACATTTGAGAAAACAGCTACCACTTCCAGCCTTTGTAGGTGTTTCTTTGGCTGTGATAGGCCTTTATTATTTATCCTAGCCTGGGATTCTGGATGGGCCAGCTGGGTAGTGACCCCAACAGATAGTCTTTGTTGTTGGTTTGTCTAGTAGGGCTGGGCTACTACTTATGCTCTGGGGTCACGTGGAACTGCTGGCTGTTCTTTGCAGTCTGGTGAGACCATTGGCTGCACTATTCAGTCAGGTGGAGCTTCTGGTTGAACTGTGATCACTTGTGATATTTCAGGTTGTCTTCCCTGGCTGGGAAATATTGCAGTTTGGAATCTGTCATTGGACAGGGCCATTTAATGGGCTCCAAGGGTGGGTGAGGTGTCTAGGATTGCCATTCAATCACTCAGGTGGACAAGGCCAGATGTTATGCTCCACAGATGTCTTAGTTCATTTTCTGTTGCTCATAACATAATATATGAAACTGGGTAATTTGCAACAAGAAGGAATTTATTTCTTACAGTTATAGAGGCTGAGAAGTCCAAGGTTGAGAGGCCACATCTGGTGAGGGCTTTCTTGCTGGTGGGACTCTCTGCAGAGTCCTGAGGTGGTTCAGGGCATCACATGATGAGGGGGCTGAGCATGCTAGCTCTGATTTCCCTTCCTCTTTTTATAAAGCTACCAATTGCATTCCCATGATAACCCACTAATCCATTAACTTATTGACCCATTAAGCCATGAATAGATCACTCCTTAAAGGCCTCACCTCTAAATACTCCCACATTGGGAATTAAGTTTCAACATGAATTTCAGAGGGGGCAATCATGCAAACCATAGCAACAGATATATGTAGACACAGTCTTGCCTCCTGGCCTAGTGAAGGCTTAAGCAGCACTGACTGAGGCTTGATGGGGTTGCCACTTGGCTGCTGGGGTTGGGCAAAGCCAGATACACCCTCCGATTATCACCGACCTTCTGTTGCCGCCTAGCTTGGGGAAGACTTAAGCAGAGCACTGGGGCTTGGCTGGGTTACTGCTCAGCAGCTGCATCCTGGCAGGGCCAGATACTTCTTCCATGGATAATCATTGATCTGCCCCTGTATTCTATCTTGGGGAAGGTTTAAGGAGAACACTGGGGCTTGGCTGGGTCACTGTGTGGCTGCTGGGCCTGGGTGGGACCAGATGCTCTCTCTCTGGATAATCACCAACCTGCTCCTGCCTGCCAGCCCAGAGAAGGCTCAAGGAGAGCTCTGGAGCAGGATAGGGAAGCTCACGACAGACTTGAGTCTGGAAGACCTGCTGATCATGCTTCCTGAAGAGTAATGCTGTTGGTTAGCTTCTCTGATGAAGCGTTTCCACTGGCTGGAAAGCAGAGCCACTACTAACACCTGTGTGCTGATCACTGTTAGCTCCACCCCTGTTCTTTGTTTCTAACTGACCCCATGTGGTCTTGCCCTGCCAATACCCTCAGTGTTTCCCGTGGGGCAAGACAAGGAAGTGCCTCCTGTGAAGGGTGATGGAATGGTGGGGAAGCTGAATGTCTGACTCCAACTGTCTCTTCCCACTTTAGAAATCATGGGCCCTGGGAAATCCTCTGTGTGTGGTGCTGTGCTGGCCTGGATGGGCGGGTGATATGATCAAGATGAAACCATTCGTCATACCTTTTGAATGTGACTTTTCTCATTCTGTGGCCCAAGAGAGTGTCTCAGTCTCACTGCCGAGTTCTGGGATACTCATGAAGATATTGTTGTCTGTGGACAGTTGCTACTGGATATCTATGAGGGGGAGTGGAGCCAGAGAACTCCTATTTTGCCATCTTGCTGATGTCCTTTCTCCAGCTACTTTTAAGACTTCATCATTCATTTTCAGTAATTAGAATATTGTGCGCTTTGGTATGATTATTTTGTTGGGGTGTTTATACTGCTTAGAGTTTTTAAAACTTCTATTGTCTGTGAATTTATAATTTTCATAAAAATTTGGAAAAAATTTGGCCATTATGTCTTTAAAATTTTTATGACCCTTTCTCTCTCCACCTTCTGAGACTCCAGTTACATATTTGTCAGACCCACTTGATATTATCCCACAAGTCACTGAAGATTTGTTCATTTTTTCTGACTTTTTCCTTTCAGTACTTCACTTTGTACTTTATTGTGTTTCAATAATTGACTTTATTGTTATGGTTTCAAGTTGATTGATCTTTTTCTTCAGTATCAAGTATTCTTTTAGTCTCATTCTGTGAAATGTTCATTTTCTATTTTGTATTTTAAAAATTTTCTATAACTTCCATATTGTCCTTTTTCCTATCTTTCGATGTTTTGGACTCATTATATTCTTATTTTCCTTTATATTCTTCAACTTATGAAGCATATTTATAAAAGCTGAGTTAGCATCCTTGTCTGATAGTTTCTTCATCTGTAATATTTCTGGGTCTGTTCCTGTTACCTTGTTTTGTCTCCTAATAATGGGCCAAATATTTTTGCTTTTTCATGTGTCCTATTTTATTGTGTGCCAGACATTGTGTATTTTACATTGTTGAGTCCTGGATTTTGTTATGTTTTTCTAAGAAATGCTAGACTTTTGTTGCTGAAATTTCAGTCACATGTGAATTAATTTAATCTCTTCCGAGTTGTTTTAAAAACTCTTTTAGGTATGGTATAGAATAGCCTTTATTTTAGGGCTAATTTAACTGTGCTTATAAAACCTGGCCATTTTGAGGTCTCTAATGAATACCCTGTGTACGAAAAAGTCTCTCTACTTTGGCTGGAGGGAGCTCAAACAATTCCTGATTCAGTGTGAATGCAGAGAGTTATTTGTTGTACAGGTCTCTAGCATTTTTGTTTTCTTTCAAAAGTTGCGCTTTCCTCATAGGGTTTTTGTTCTTTGAATGAACAGATTGTTATTCAGCAAAGCTTCAAGGAGATAATTTATTCTGATAAATGTAATTATTTTTCTGTGTAGCTCTCTCCTCTCTGTAACTCTGCCCAGCCAAGTCCAGCAATCCCAACCTTCCTCAACATCTATCTCTGTCTTTTCATCTCAACAAGATTGCTTGGTTCTCTTTGGGTTTCTCCTCCCTGTGCTACAGTCTGGAAATTTCTCCCAGATAGGAAATATGTGCAATGGTAGGGCTCACTTAATTTGTTTCTCTTCTTCCAGATACTATAATATAATTCTTGCAGACTATTGTCTAATATTTGAAAGTAGTGGCTTCTCATATTGTGTCCAGTTTGCTAGTTGTTTACATTGATAGGTTGAGTCCAGACCCTGGTACTCCATTGTGGGTGGAAATTTTGTATACATTTAGTGTTTATACATTTAATTTCTTTATCTCATCTAATTGTCTGGTTTAATATGTTCAGTACAATGTTAAGTAAGTGATTATAATAGGCATTTTTATCTTGCAGGAAAGAAGTGAAAAGTTAGCTCACTTAATTTCATTGTTTAAGAATGCTTCTTCAAATTTGTGATGATTTACTCTATTTGCAAGTTTCTCTATTTTTAAATGTTCAGGTGGGGTGTAGTAATCATAGTGAAAATCTGCTGAAATCTTTTATGATAGGAATAGTTTTCAGCTTTCAGAACTTATTGAAATTATCATCCTTACCAATAATTAATTTATATTATTATATAAGCCTATAAAAGGAATAAAAATAGTGAAACTCAGTATTGGTGAGGCTATCAGGAAACAGTTAAATTTTGGTATCAATTTGGCACTCTAGAATATGAGCTTTAAAACTATCCATAATTATTGGTGGATATATTACTTTTTAAGAATGCAGGCTAGGAGAATAAATCACATGAAAAGATAATGCTTATGGAAATGATATTTTTAATATTCAAAAAGTTGAATTAATCCATAAGCAGGATGGTAATCTTTGACCAAATTATGGTGTTGGGGAATATTAGCACACCTCATATGCTGTAATTATATGCAATATGTAAACTGTGTTGTTACATGGACGTTCCTGTACAAAATATACATATGAAACAGTAACAAATAATTTAAGTTAAAAAATAGAACTAATATTGGTTCATATTAACTTAAACAGTGAAAGATGCATGTCTGTCAATGAATTAGAAGAGAATATGGGGTAATGTAAACCTTTGTATCTTAAACTAAGTAGGTAAATTTTTACTATTTTCATTTCTGTTGTCTGTCTACCTTTAGGTATCTGGTTATGTGTTGCCATGCCATAGGTTGTAATTGCTGTAGATAATATCTTCTCCAGTATTGGTCAATTGTTGATAGCTAGCTCACCTGCTCCCTATTTACGTTACAGGAAGCCCACACACTATCATCTGACAATAGAAGCAAAGTGGTAGACAGGATAGACTCTAGAGTTAAACTGAAGCAAGTTCAAGTCTTGGTTTTGCCATTTTTAAGCTGTGTAAATTAACCTTTGAAAGCAAGTAAAACCTACCTGTTTTTGTTGTCAGTAAGCTTAAATATGATAATATATGTAAAGCATTCTTTGTGATAATTAAATGAGATGTGCATGGACAGGGTTAATTCTTAGTATATAGTATATTTTCAATAAATGTTAGCCATTGTGATGGTCGTTGTGAAGCAGGTTCACTGTGTACTGGCTACCAACTTGTCTGAGTCCAGTGTAACAGAATACCCACACAGACAACAAATTACATGAAGTGGGTTTATCACTTACAGATAGGCAGCAAGGAACAACAGAAGCCTAGGATTCATTTTGAGCTGTCCCCCAAAGCTCAGAAAAGCTGCCCAGGGAGTCTCATCCACATGTGCTCTACTTGCACCACAGCTGAGGGACCCTGGAAAGCAGCCCACCCTGGGTTTTATACCCTTGGCGTCACATGAACAACTGAGCTAAATCACTGAAGGACATTCTGTTTCTAGGGTGGACTGGAAAATGACCTGGGTTATTCCATCCAGTGCTTCCTTATCTCAGGATGTTTCATTCCCAGCATGTTCTATAGTTATTCCAGAAAACTACAAGGAAGAAAAGGGAGGAAAACTGGTTGGTCCTAGGCCACCCAAAGAGCTGTCCTGCAGTAGTCTTTGTTAAACTGAAGGCTCAGACAGTGTGAATTCACTCTCAGGAACCACTGATAAGGAAGGAATCAATTATTGCCTGCACTGTGAACCTGGAAGGGACACTACTTAAATTACATTGTGGAGTTTAATGTGGGATTGCCTACTTACTGGGATACATATGCAAGGAAGATTTCAATCTACCTTTCAAATAGTGCTTACTAGGTACTTAACAGTAGAAATGTGAACCATGTAGATTATGAACTGGTGACAATGGGTCTACATGCTAGGACAAATAGTTTGAACTTTATTCTGCAGGCAGTGTAAAGACACTGGACATTTCTAATGGTGATACAATAATATCCTATAAAGATTAACCTGATTGTGGTGTACAGAGTGGATGGAATGTGGATAGACTGGGAGTGAACACCAACCAGGAGGGGATTTTAATCATTCAGGTAATAGATTATGAAGTGTCCATAAAAGCCATTCTTTCCTGGCTCCTAACTTCATGATTGTAACCATTACAGTGGGGTTCAGCACATATTAATGGTGTTCAGCAAATATAATGGCATTATGCTAAGTGGCAAGCACTGGGGCTGCAAAGATGAAATGGATTTGGGAAAAGTTGTCCCAGATAAAAATGAAGTTTTCATGTGAAATTTAAGATGGTAGGAGGATTGTGGGTCTTAGATGCCTGGCAAAACACTGTAGCAAGTCTAGCTAAAAATTCCATCCCCATCAAGCTCTTCCTAGACCCACTTCCTAGTCATTGAGCATGGGGGCTTCACAGACACGGGCAGTCCCAGTGGAAGAAACACTATTGGTAGGGATCCAAGTCATCAAGATCATAATGATGTTGGGAGGAAGGTTGCCTTTTATTTTATTCTTGACCATATACCACAGCCCAACCAGATATTCCCTTATTTTGGTCATGAGTTGTCCCATGTTGTTTTAAAAGTATTAATATTAATATTTAATAATAACATTATTAAATATAATAAAGGATGAAACACATCCTTTATAAATTTGGATGGCTATGATTTTAGAACATAATAATTGTAAGAACTTAACCTAATGACACTGACCTGATGATAGCTTTGTTCTGATGCAGTCCTGTAGCTTAGGCATGAATATTTCAGGTTCAGATCTTAGGTACTGGAAGTGAAGGCTCCAATTTCTCTCCCTTTTCTATTCTATACTGCTTAGTGTGGTGAACACAGATGGATGGAGACCCCTATACTGGATGTCAAGCCACTACCACTAAGGGGAAGGAATTTTCCTAACCCAAATTAGCTTTCTCAGGGAAGACTTCATGTCTCCGTTCCTCAAACTATAGATAAAAGGATTCAACATTGGGGTTACCACTGTGTACATCACTGATGCAACTGGGCCCTTCTGTGCTGAGCGGGTTGAGGGGGGGCTGAAATAAACACAAAAGGAAGTCCCAAAAAAGAGAGAGACCACAGAAAGATGAGAGCTGCAGGTGGAAAAGGCTTTTTGCTTCCCCTGAGCTGAGGGGATCTTCAGGATGGTTGCGAAAATGTACGTGTAAGAGATAATCAGGCAAAGCACACAAGCCAGGCCTGCAAGACCCCCCATGAGGAAGATCACCAGCTCATTGATGAATGGATCCGTGCAGGAGAGACTCAGGAGGGGATTGATGTCACAGAAGAAGTGTGGGATCTCGTGGTCTGCACAGAAGGACAGGCTGTTCATCAGCAGTGTGTGTAGAAGGGAGTGGAGGGCGTTCACGATCCAGGATGCAGACACCAGGAAGACACAGAGTCCAGGGCTCATGACCATGATGTAATGGAGAGGGTGGCATATGGCCATGTAGCGGTCATAGGCCATGACAGCCAAGAGGAACGCCTCCAGCATCACAAACAACATGAAAAAATACAGCTGTAGGAGGCACCCTGAGTAAGAGATGACCTGATTCTGGATCCATATGTTTGCCAGCATCTTAGGGACTGTAGTGGACACAAAGCAGGCATCTGCAAGAGAGAGATTGGCCAGGAAGAAGTACATGGGGGTGTGGAGTTGAGCATCCGTGATGACGGCTAGAATAATGAGGAGGTTGCCCACCACAGTGACCAAGTACAGGGACAGGAAGAGCCCAAAGAGGACCTTCTGCTGCTCCAGATGCTCAGAGAACCCCAGAAGGAAAAATTCTGAGATGCTGGTCAGATTTTTCCATCCCATTTTTCTGTAAGAAGAAAGTTGGGTTAATTGAAAGAAATTGGTAAGCCCTGGACGGTGAGCTTTGAAAATCATGTAATAGTCCAATGTTGATCTTCTAGTGTGAGGTTGAATCATATGAAATCTACAAGATTTGACTATCTAGGACTTGTAAAAGTGGCAATTTCATATGGTCCAACTGAACATTTGCAAATGCCTGTGCTTGGTGCTGTGGGAAACCACGGATTTGTTTGCAATTGAGAAGTGGTTTTTTACTTTATCGCGTTAATCCAATACATATATTCTGGGGCTAGGCTGGAGGTGTTTGTTGGCCTTGCTCTTGTGGTGTTCTAGAGACTATGACATTCACATAACCCAGGATTTCACAGGTCAAATAAGTCTATTTCCCTAATACCTCAAAAAGCATGGCAACTGGAAAGGGGTTTTGGAATGGTAAATCATGTTTATTGTGGAAATCATTCTCACTGCTATTTACACAGCTGGTCTGGCCAGAAACCTGGGCATCATTATTGACTCATCTTTCTTCCTCCCCACCTACATCCAAATCTTGGCAATTTCACTTTCTCAATATAGTTAAAATTTACTCACTTCTCTCTGTTTACCCATTACCCTAAATCCCATTGGCCACTACCATCATTCAGGGCACTGTGGTTTCTCACTTATATTTGGAAAAATTGTTCTCCCTGCCTCCAGGCATGCCCACCTGCCACTTGGTCTCCTCACTACAGAGAGAATGAGCTTTCTAAATATCAAATTTGATTTTGTCATTCCACCTGCAAAACCCTTCAGGGGTTCCTCATCACCCTCAGTGTAAACCCTAAACTTCTTAACATGGCCTGAAGGCCCTTGATCTTACTGGCCTCTATTACAGACACCCCCAGTTCCTCACAGAACTCCCTCTTTCCCTCCACACCCTATGTACCAATTATACTTGCAATTATTTAAAAGACCCAGACACTCTCTCACCCTTGGGTTTTTGCCCGTGTTGTTTTCTCAGGCTGGAATGGTCTTTCCACCCCCACTCATGAGACTAGCCAAACTTTAGGTCTCACCTCAGATGTTACTTCTAGGAAGGCTTTCCAACCCATCCTCTCACAAGATACTCACGTTTCTGACCTTCTGGAGGCTGTTCCTCCCCCATCACAGCACACACCACCTGGACAGTGTGTATTTACTCACAAGTGCCCTCTGTTTTACTGTGAGCACCACTAGGAGTAGGCAGAGAAGGTGCCTAATTTTTTCAGCTTTGAAATCTAGCATTAGCCCTAATCCTGGTACAAAATAGGTGCTTATTAGGAATTTATTACATGAAACCATAAGAATTCTCGAAGAAAACGTTGGAAAAACTCTTATGGACATTGGCCTAGGCAAAGAATTTATGAAGAAGACTGCCAAAGCAATTACAGCAGCAACAAAAATAAATAAATGGGACCTGATCAAATTGAAAAGCTTCTGCACAGCCAAGGAAACTATCACTAGAGCGAACAGACAACCTACAGAATGGGAGAAAATATTTGCATGCTACACCTCTGATAAAGGGCTTATAACCAGAATCTATACAGAACTTAGGAAAATCAACAAGAAAAAATCAAACAACCCCATTAAAAAATGGGCAAAGGACACGAACAGAAACTTTTCAAAAGAAGACAGAATAATGGCCAGCAAACATATAAAAAATTGCTCAACTTTTCTAATCATCAGGGAAATGCAAATCAAAACCACAATGAGATATCACTTAACTCCGGTGAGATTGGCTCATATCAAAAAAATTCCCAAACAACAAATGTTGGTGGGGATGTGGACAGATAGGAACACTCATACACTGCTGGTGGGACTGCAAATTAGTACAACCTCTATGGAAAGTAATATGGAGATACCTCAAAGAATTAAAAGTAGAATTACCGTTTGATCCAGCAATCCCACTACTGGGTATTTACCCAAAGGAAAAAAAGACATTTTATAATAAAGACATCTGTTTGCGAATGTTTATAGCAGCACAATTCACAATTGCAAAGATGTGGAAACAACCCAGGTGCCCATCAATACATGAGTGGATTAATAATAAGATGTGGTATATGTATACCATGGAGTATTACTCAGCAATAAAAAACAATGGTGAATTAAGACATCTGGTATTATCCTGGTTGGAGCTAGAGCCCATTCTTTGAAGTGAAGTGTCACAAGAATGGAAAAACAAGCACCACTGGTCCTCACCATCAAATTGGTACTAACTGATCAACACGTATTTCACACATGGCAGTAATATTCATCAGGGGGAGGGCAGGCAGGAGGTGGGTGGAGGGGATGGGAAAACTCTCACTGAATGGATGCGGGGAGCACAGTTTGGGGGGTGTCCACGATTGTAGCTCTGACACGGGCAGTGCATGGGCAATATGTATAGCCAAAGTGGTGTACCCCCATAATATTCTGAAATTAAAAAAAACCCAAAAAAACCCCCCAAAAATCATGTGAATAAATAAACCTCAAAGAATGGAGAGAATGAAAGGGAGTTTGGTTAGAGGTAATAGCAGGCAGAGGGAATAGCCTGAACCTTTTTATTAGTAGTTTCAGACATAGACTTGAGTTATTGGAGTCCTGGCCATAGGAATATGTAGGATATATTAGAGTTACAGAGGCACAGATATTCCAAACAAAACAAATGCACTATGTGAAATTCTTGGAATGGAGTAGTGTTTCAGCTGAGGAATTAACCCGTAGAATCAGTTTTCCCCTGTGCTACTTTTTTCCTCCTAAGTTAAGCATAGCCTACGAATTCATCGGCCTTAGTTACACTCGCTAAAATTACTACTGACCAGGCAATAGTGGCATCTTATGTTTTATTCTTTCACTGACCATGAACATTTTTCACCAAACTATCTTCCTCTTGTATGTGGATACCCCAGGGGCTGTTGTATGCTGCTACTTTCCTCATCCATCAAAAGAAAAAAATAGAAAACCCAGAAGCAGAGCACAGTATTCGTCAGACTTTGGTTTGCTAAAGGTGGCATTGACAACCAGCCTGAATGGGAAGAGAGAGTGAACAAATAATGCTGGGACAAACTGATTAAGTCTTTGTAAAATTAACTTAGATACACATCTTACATCCCTGAATAAATTTCAGGTAGTTAAAGCATTTTTTAAATTAGACAAGGGGTCTCACTCTGTCACCTAGGAGGCAGCAGTGCAATGGCACGATCATATCTCACTGCATCCTTGAACGCCTGGGCTCAAGGCATCCTCCCGCCTCAGCCTCCCCAGTACACATAGTATGCCTGGGACTACAGGCACATGCCACCACGCCTGGCTAATTTTTAAATTCTTTGTAGAGACGGGGTCTCGCTATATTTGCCAGGCTGGTCTCGAACTCCTGGGCTCAAGGGATCCTCATGCCTCAGCCTCCCAAGTAGCTGAGACTACAGGTGTGCCCCACCATGCCCAGGAGTTAAAGCATTATATCTACAGATGTAACTATAAAGCTACTGGAAGAAAATACAGCACAATAGTTATTTAATGTGAGGACAAGAGTGGCCCTTCTAAATAAAAAGCAATGGGAGAAACCATAAAAGAAAAGAATAATTGGCTTGATTAAATTAAATCAAAAACTTCTTTTAAAGGAAAAGATCACACACAAAGTAAAAACACAAGCAAAAGAGTGGGAAGCTATTTTCAGTATTTATCAAGGAAAGAATCAATATTCTTAAAAGAATTCTTCTTAATTAATAAGAAAAGGATATCTCTCCCTGTCCCCGTAGAAAAATAAATAAATAATCCCCAACACTGAAGTCACATGCAGCCAGTGGCAGCGCCAGCCTGGATCCAGCCTCAATTGCTTACTTCCAAGGACCCTGCTATTTCCACCCTCCCAGGGGGTCTCCTTTAATCACCACATTTGTCTGCTAGCAGCTGAAATCTCCAAGGTCTCCTGCTTGTCCCTGCATTCCTCATACCACTTGGACAGAGCTCTAGGTGAAGTGGGGGGGTCAGTGGGGCTCAGTGCATATTTGTAGCTGCATCTATGGGGCTCAGCTGATGCCTTGGTGAACACAGTTACCCCTGCCGCTCCCTGAGCTTAGCAGCTGCTGCGTTCTCTAGTTCCTGGTGCTGACCCTCTCCTCCCTCACTTTGACTTAGGCGGATCAGAAAAGCCTTAGAATCTTCCCCCTCCCTGATCTTGCCTCTTGACCATTTCTGGCTCAGCAGAGACAGAAACCTCAGCGCCAATTTCCTCTTAATCCCCAAGTCACTGACCAGGGCCCTTATTTCTTCTTTTTCTTTTTGCTACAGTTTAGTCTCAATATTTAGGCCACCTTTTGTCCAACAAGTATTTATCACTTCATCCAAATATGAAACCCATTCAATGCATTGTCCTTCTTCCTTTTCACATGGGGCCAGTAGGCATTTTCCCAGGCTTGTTATGAACTATAACTCCTACAACTTAAAACAAAATCATTCTTATATTTTATATTAGCTGTGTGCTATTTTAGAAGACAAGTTTTCTGTGGTTAATTGATCACTATTTTTGGTGAACTTAACTTGGATGACTTTGAACCCAGGTTCAAGTTTGAAAATGGAAATAAAATTTAGAGAACTTGTGTTCTCCATGAGTGTTCTCTGATGAGAATTATCCAGGGAGGAAAGAAGTAAAAGTTACATGGTACAAAAACAGAGGGAGTAAGCATGTGATGGGGGGACTGGAGTGATCAGGACATAATCATATTCCCATATTGGTCCCAAATATAAACATTTAAATCCCATGCTCCAAAATAATATGTATTATATTGGCTAGTGTGTTCATTAAAAAATTTCTGGAAGAATAAGCAGGAAACCAATAACAGTGATTATTTATTAGAGGTATGGGATTGGGTGGATGAGAGAGAGCAGAGGGAAAGATTTTTATGTGTGCCTTTTAGCACATTTTGAACTTTAAACTATATGAATGTACTACTTATTGAAAAATAAATTAATCAAGGAATGCTTACCCCAAAACCAAACCATAGGCTCACAAAATGTATAAAATGGAAGAAAATGCAGTATTATGTAGTTTCTCTTTGATGAAGATTTCATAAACAGTAGAGAAACTTGTAAGTTGGAGCTACCTCCTTTTAATGCCTTAATGCTGTGTGGGCATGAGTGTGTATGTTCCTGTGTTTGTACATGTGCATGTGTGTCTCCTGCAGGAGGCTGCAGGCTGGGTGAAAGAGTTCATCATGGAATTATTTGGAGAGAAGTCCCTGTCCATTCCTGTGCTCCATTCTCCTTATATCACAATGACTGTCATTATCTATAAGATCCTAAGGACCTGTGTCTTTGCCCTTTTTGGCCACTAAAGCACTGTAATATCACCATGTGGTTACAGAGCTGTTTTTGAGAGATGGGTTCCCAACTCACCAAAGGCTGGAATGGGCAGAGGAGAAGGGGAGGAAAAAGAAACAAAACAGAGCCATGTATCTTGCTCTCCTAGTCCTTACCTGGCTGTTCTTGCCAATTGCTGGGGCTGTTACTGTCAAGCTTCTCTCTGTTTCACATGCATCTCTCCCACTGTGGATGGTGAGAGGAATGTGACAAAAGCTCCTTTTAAAGGCACCAAAAGGAAAATTGCTTCATACCCTGGATGTGTTGAATGATGATTCTTGACATCACTACATCTGCTTGAATTTCTCCTTTTGTCTCATAGTATTGGAGAACCTCTTATTTTTGTCTGTTCTAAGAGTAAGGGCCAAAAGCTCCGGGTCAAGGTTAGGATCGTGCCAGTATATGAAGCTGCATTCACAGAATACTACATAGAGCCTAAAACCACATCCTACCCCTTTTCTACTTATTTCAAAATTTGCTATAATGTCTGCCTGTTTTCCTTGTTCATAGAGACCATGAGAAATGAGTTCTTGTAATTTCACCAGCACCCTTGGAAGCAGGGTTCTGCTATTCTTAGTTGCAGGTTGGACCAATCTCAAGAGCTGTTAAATTGAAGATAATTAATTCTATGAGATACCCCAAACCCAGGAGGATTGAGAATCCAGTGCTGTGTCCCTGTGGTGAGCTGGTCCAAGAGAGGCTAAGGCATTGGGGACCGTCCATGATAATTCTGTGGTCCCAGAAGGACTCCAGCATTCCAAATTCACCAGCAAAGGAGCTGAGTAAGCTTTGGTTGCTTTAGTTAGCCTTGTGATTTTGGGGTGGAGTTTTCAGGGTGGCGCAGATAGAGGCCTTCAGGACCATAAAAAAGGCCAGATGGTGCAAACTACTGTTGGCTCAGAGAGGACCTTACCATCTGTTCCTTTCTAGACAAGATAATCCTAGATAGCCAGGTCGAGATTATGTTGGTGCAGCCCCCCTTGTACTATTTTTACCTCCTTTGGACTGGAGAGAGGAGAGATAAGAAGCTGGCATCCCTAAACATGGCAGGTGCCAGCAAACTGAACCCCATTCCTGCAGATGTTGCATGAACAGATCCATGGTGCAGGTGGAAGCTGAGATGACAACCAGAAAATGGAGCCTCTGCTTTCTCCTGTAGATATGGCCACATAACAGATCATCCTCCTTCAGTTCACCTAATCAGGGGACACAGAGAATAAAGAAGCACAGAACATGAGGGACCTGGGCATATGGGTTATTCTTTTTATTTTTCCTTGACTTTTTTAGTCTCCCTATTTTGGAAAATTTCTTTTTTTTCCTTATTTTTTAAATTTCAGAATATTTTGGGGGTACAACACTTTGGCTATATATATTTCCCATGCACTACCCATGTCAGAGCTACAATCATGGATACCCCCCAAACTGTGCTCCCCACATCCATTTAGTGAGAGTTTTCCCAACCCCTCCACCCCCCTCCTGCCTGCCCGCCCCCTGATGAATATTATTGCCACGTGTGAAGTAAGTGTTGATCAGTTAGTACCAATTTGATGGTGAGGACCAGTGGTGCTTGTTTTTCCATTCTTGTGATACTTCGCTTCGAAGAATGGGCTCTAGCTCCAACCAGGATAATACCAGATGTCTTAATTCACCATTGTTTTTTATTGCTAAGTAATACTCCATGGTATACATATACCACATCTTATTATTAATCCACTCATGTATTGATGGGCACCTGGGTTGTTTCCACATCTTTGCAATTGTGAATTGTGCTGCTATAAACATTCGTGAACAGATGTCTTTATTATAGAATGTCTTTTTTTCCTTTGGGTAAATACCCAGTAGTGGGATTGCTGGATCAAATGGTAATTCTACTTTTAATTCTTTGAGGTATCTCCATATTACTTTCTATACAGGTTGTACTAATTTGCAGTCCCACCAGCAGTGTATGAGTGTTCCTATCTGTCTGCATCCCCACCAACATTTGTTGTCTGGGAATTTTTTGATATGAGCCAATCTCACCAGAGTTAAGTGATATCTCATTGTGGTTTTGATTTGCATTTCCCTGATGATTAGAGAAGTTCAGCAATTGTTTATATGCTTGTTGGCCATTATTCTGTCTTCTTTTGAAAAGTTTCTGTTCGTGTCCTTTGCCCATTTTTTAATGGGGTTGTTTGATTTTTTCTTGTTGATTTTCCTAAGTTCTGTATAGATTCTGGTTATCAGCCCTTTATCAGAGGTGTAGCATGCGAATATTTTCTCCCATTCTGTAGGTTTTTTGTTCACTCTAGTGATAGTTTCTTTGGCTGTGCAGAAGCTTTTTAATTTGATCAGATCCCATTTATTTATTTTTGTTGCTGCTGTGATTGCTTTGGGGGTCTTCTTCATAAATTCTTTGCCTAGGCCAATGTCCATAAGAGTTTTTCCAACCTTTTCTTCGAGAATTCTTATAGTTTCACTTCTTAGGTTTAAATCTGTTGTCCATCGTGAGTTGATTTTTGGGAGAAGTGAGAGGTGTGGGTCTAGTTTCAGACTTCTACATATAGCCATCCAGTTTTCCCAGCACCATTTATTGAATAGGGAATCTTTTCCCCAGTGTATTTTTTGTCTCCTTTGTCAAAGATCAGATGACCGTATGAGGTTGGTTTTATATTTGGGTTCTCAGTCCTGTTCCATTGGTCTGTGTTTCTATTCTTGTGCCAATACCATGCAGTGTTGGTTACTATAGCCTTGTAGTATAGTTTGAAGTCTGGTAGATAGATGCCTCCCAATTTGTTCTTTTGGCTTAAGATTGCTTTGGCTAGACAGGGTCTTCTCTGGTTCCACACGAAGTGTAGAATTATTTTTTCTAGATCAGCAAAAAATGATGTTGGTATTTTGATAGGGACTGCATTGATTCTGTAAATAGCTTTAGGTAGCAAAGACATTTTTACAATGTTGATTCTACCTATCCAAGAGCATGGTAGGGTTTTCCATCTGTTTACATCCTCTGCTATTTCTTTTCTCAGTGTTTTGTAATTCTCTCTATATAGGTCTTTGACCTCCTTAGTTAGATATGTTCCTAAATATTTAATTTTCTTTGGTGCTATTGTGAAAGGTATTGCATCTTTAATTTGTTTCTCGGCTTGATTGTTATTAGCATATATGAAGGCTATGGATTTGTGTGCATTGATTTTGTAACCTGAGACTTTGCTGAATTCATTTATCAATTCCACTAATCTCTTGGTTGAATCTTTGGGGTTTTCTAGATATAGTATCATATTGTCCGCAAAGAGTGAAAGTTTGACCTCTTCTGTTCCCATTTGGACACCCCTGATTCCTCTGTCTTGTCTGATTGCGCTGGCCAGGACTTCTAGCACTATGTTGAATAGAAGTGGAGATAGTGGGCAACGTTGTCTGGTTCCACTTTTTAGGGGGAATGCTTTCAATTTCTCCCCATTCAGTATGATATTGGCTGTGGGTTTATCGTATATGGCTTTAATAATTTTGAGGTATGAGCCACCTATGCCTATATTGTTAAGAGTTCTTATCATAAAAGGATGCTGGATTTTGTCAAAAGCCTTTTATGCATCTATTGAAAGGATCATATAGTCTTTGTTCTTGCTTTTATTTATGTTGTGAATTACATTTATAGATTTGTGTATGTTGAACCATCCCTGCTTCTTGGGGATGAAGCCCACCTGATCGTGATGAATTATGTTTTTATTGCACATTCGAATTTGGTTTGCTAGGATTTTATTGAGAATTTTTGTATCTGTATTTATAAGGGATATTGGTCTGTAGTTTTCTTTTCTTGTTGCGTCCTTTCCTGGCTTTGGTATCAAGGTGATATCGGCTTCACAGAATGAGTTTGGGATGATTCTATCCTTCTCGATGTTTTCAAATAATTTCTGCAATATAGGCGCCAGTTCTTCTTTGTAGGCTTGGTAGAATTCAGGTGTGAACCCATCTGGTCCAGGACTTTTTTTTGTTGGAAGATTTTTTATTACTGCTTCAATTTCGGTGCTTTATATTGGTCTGTTTAGAAATTCTATTTCTTCCTGGTTGAGCCTAGGGAGGTGGTATGGTTCTAAGAATTTGTCCATTTCCTCCACATTTTCGTGTTTTGGGGCATAGAGATTTTTGTAGTATTCGAAGATGATACCTGTATTTTCATATCAGTTGTGACCTCTCCTTTTTCATTTCTAATTGAGCTTATTAGAGTCCTTTCCTTTCTGCTTCTGGTCAACCTGGCAAGTGGCCTGTGTATTTTGTTTATCTTCTCAAAGAACCAACTTTTCATTTTATTAATCTTCTGTATTGTTCTTTTGTTCTCAATTTCATTTAATTCTGCTCTGATCTTGGTTATTTCTTTTCTTCTGCTGGCTTTAGGATTCGTTTGCTTTTTCTTTTCCATTTCCTTAATATGATTCATTAGTTTACTGATTTGTGACCTTTCTATCTTTTGGATGTGAACATTTAAAGTGATAAGTTTTCCTCTCAGGACTGCTTTTGCTGTATCCCACAGATTTTGATAACTTGTGTCCCCATTATTGTTTAGTTCAAAGAATCTTTTGATTTCCATTTGAATCTCCTCCTTGACCCAATAGTCATTCAGCAACAGATTGTTCAACTTCCATGTTTTTGGATGAAGATATGAGTTTCTGTTGGAATTGATTTCTGATTTTATTCCACTGTGGTGTGAAAGGATACATGGTATGATTTCTATTTTTTAAAATTTGTTTAGATCTGTTTTGTGGGCTAGGATGTGATCAATTTTAGAGAAAGTTCCATGAGCTGATGAGAGGAATGTATATTCAGTGTTACTTCGGTGGAGTGTTCTATAGATGTCTGTTAGGCCCAGATGTTCTAGAGTCCTGTTTAGGTCCATTGTTTCTTTGCTTATTTTCTGTTTGGAGGATCTGTCCTGTTCCGTCAGTCAGGTGTTGAAGTCCCCTGCTGTTATGGCATTGCTATTTATTATGTTGTCTAGATCAAGCAGTATTTGCTTTATGTATCTGGGGGCTCCTGTGTTGTGTGCATAAAAGTTTAGGATTGTTAAATCCTCTTGTAAGATTTTTTTCCCTTCACCACTATATAGTGTCCATTTTTGTCCTTCTTTACTTTTGTTGCTTTAAAGTTTATATCATCTGAAATAAGGATGGCTACTCCAAATTTCTTTTGGTTTCCTTTTGCCTGGAAAATTGTATTCCATCCTTTCACCTTGAGTCTGATTGAGTCCTTGTGTGTAAAGTGTGTTTCCTGGAGACAGCAGATACTTGGCTTGTATTTTTTAATCCATTCAGCCAGCCTATGTCTCTTCAGTGGGCAATTCAAGCCATTCACATTTATTGAGAGAATTGATATTTGGGGTAGATTTCTATTTGTTCTGTTGGGTAGTTTCTTGTTCTGTTTTACTTCTTGAGTCATTGTGAAATCTGGGTTCTGGAGTTTTAGCTTTGGGTATTTTTACACTGGTGGGTGTCTGTTGTGCTGGTTAGTGTACAATGCAGGTCTAAGCACTTCTTGCAAGGCTGGTCTGGACTTCAAAAATTCTATCAGTGATTGCTTGTCTGGAAAAGTCTTTATCTCTTCCTCATATGAGAAGCTTAGTTTGGCAGGATACAGAATTTTGGGTTGGCCTTTGTTTTGCTTTAGGAGGCTGATGATGGCTCCCCATTCCCTTCTGGCTTGTAAGATTTCAAATCTGCAGTTAATCTGATATGTTTCCCTTGTAGGTTACCTGCTCTTTTCACCTTACAGCTCTGAGGAGTGCCTCTTTTGTGTTTACTTTGGTCAGTGTAATAATTATGTGGTGTGGTGAACGCCTTTTCAAGTTGAGTCTCCCAGGAGTCCTGTGTGCTTCTTGTACTTGCATATCGAGATTTCTGGCTAAGCCATGGAAATTTTCCTCTATTATTCCTTCAAATAGATTTTCCAGCCCATGCGAATTTTCTTCCTCTCCCTCAGGGATGCCTATGATCCTTATGTTTAGCCTTTTTATATAATCCCACGTTTCTTGTATGCTTTGTTCATGCCTCTTGTTTTTGTGTTCTTTCTCTTCGACTGATTTATTTAGCACATAGGAGTTGTCTTCTAGCTCTGAAATTCTTTCCTCTGCATGATCCAGGCTATTCTTAAGGCTTTCCACTGTGTTTTGTAGATCCTTGAATGCCTCTTTCATTTCTAGAATTTCTATTTGATTTTTCCATAATACTTCTATTTATTTAGAAAAATTTTCGTTCATTTCCTGCATTTTTCTTGTGGTTTCTTTGTTCTGGGATTCAATTTTCTCTTCAATTTCATTGAGCTTCCTTACAATCCATAAACAAAATTCCTCTTCTGTCATTATACCCATTTCATTTGAGTTGCTTTCCGTTGCTGAGGAACTGATGATTTCTTTTGGGGGTGACTTTTTACTCTGATTTTTCATGTTTCCTGAGTTCTTTCACTGTTTTTTTCTCATCTGGCCTCTTGGTTGAGAGCTGGTGGTGTTAGGGTTAGTTTATGGCCCTGTCTCCAAGCCCTCGAGTTTTGTTCCTTGGCAGAGCCAGGGAGAGGAGTAGTGGTCTGTATTGGCTTAGGTGTATTTTAGCAAGTTTGGTAGATCTTGGGTTACCTCTGACCTGTTGTCTTCTCCTCTTCCTGGTGGAGTGTAGTGAAATTGTCCTCCCAGCTTGAGCTCCAAGCGGGTGGATTGTGCTTCAGAGTATGAATACACAGCTCCCTAATAGCTGGGTATTCTGTTGTTCCCGTGACAGAATCTGGTTCCCAAGGTGGGTTATAGGAAAGCCCCAACCTTTGGGAGGGGGCTTGTAGCTCCCATGGGTTACTTTGACCCTGCTCCTCCTGAGGTGCAGGTAGAAACACAACTGCTTTTGGCTGCAGTACAAGAGCTGAATTGGGAAAATTCTACACAGCTCAGAGATTGCTTATCCAGCCGCGTGTGTCTGGCCCTCTGATGTGCGTCTCCACGTGTCACTGGCTGATAGGGAGATCTCCAATTGTGCGCCCTTCCTCCACCACTAGACCACAAGGTGAGGCAGGTGGTCATCTCTATCCCCAGTAGTCTCCACCAGTGGGATGTTCCCACCAGAGTATTCCAGTGGTATTCCACCAGGGTATTCCAGTGGCCACTGGAAGCACTCTTGGATCGAGTGAAATTCTCTAATAAAGTGGGCAGAGTTAGGGGAGCTGCTCTGGTTCAGCCTGTGACTCTTGAGGCATTCAGTTGCCATGAGAACCACAAAATGAGTCACCATAACCAGCAACCTTGAAAATGACCTATCTTTGGGTACAGGAGGGCTGGGACCTGAAGAGTGGGAACTAGAACCAGCACATAGTGGGCATGTAGGAGGCCAGAGCCAGGGAAGCAGGATCGGATGGACGGGTGGCAAACTATTCTCAATACACAAAGGTTCTGCCACTACAGTTCCAGGATCTCATCCTGCCTGGAACCCACGGATGCAGCTGTCCCTGGCCACCAAGGGCAAAGCCTGTTGCACCCAGGGTGAAGAGCCCCCAGGCCAAGGGTGGGGTGAAGCTGGAGACCTAGCTAACAGCTCCAGGTGGGAGACTTTAAAGATGGCTGCCGACCACCAGCCTGGTGTGTAGCAGGGCTCTGACCACACCTGTGAATGCAGCTCTTCTCAGCCAGCCTGGGTCCCAAAGAGGCAGTTGCCAGCAGCCCCTAAGGGCATGTCCCGCTCTTCATTCAACTCCTGTGCCCAGGTCCTGCTGACTTCCAGTGGCAAGGTGCCCATCTGAAGATTCCTGCTTACTGTCCCAGTGTGCTATATCTTAGCCCAGTCCCTACTGGGCCCTGAGCAGTCCCTGTATAGTGCAGCTGACAGTTCCATATGGCTCTCACAATTGCTTCCTCTCCACACAGCCTGCTGTCTCAAGTAACACCTTTGCCCCAACTCTGGACTTGTCCCTGACTGAGTGGATGGGAAGTCTCTGGGGAAGGTACGTGACCGCTTGTAGGTCAGGTCGCACTGTGCTAACCTGGTGAGCGCATCCTTTATGTGCTATGGGCACTATTGTATTCCCTGTGCTCTCCGATCTTTGTGAATGAATCTCCCAGTCACCTGTTTTCTTGGGCTGAGTGTCCCATGATGTTTTTCTGTGAATTCACAATGCTGTTTTTGGAGTGAGTGATCCGCGTGCAGGCAGCAGATAGTGTCTTCCACCTCCTTCCCTGGGAGCAGTGAGGAGGGAGGACTCTACCAGACCACCATTTTTCTCATCTGGACAATGATTTTTGGATATGAACCTAAAGACACAGACAACAAAAGTAAAAGTAGACAAATAGCATTGCATCAAACTAAAAAGCTTCTGCACAACCAAGAAAACAATCAACAGAGTGAAGAGACAAACTACAGAATGGGAGAAAATATTTACAAACTATACAACTGATAAGCAGTTAATATCCAAAATATATAAGGAGCACAAACAACTCAATAGTAAGAAAACAAATAACCTCATTAAAAATAGGTAAAGGATCTAAATAGACATCTCTCAAAAGAAGACATACAAATGGCCAGTAGATATATTAAAAATGTTCAAAATCACAAATCATCAGACAAACACAATTTAAAATGAAAATGAGCTATCGCCTCACACCTGTTAGAATGGCTACTATTAAATGATGAAAGATAACAAGGTTGGTAGGGATGTGAATAAAAGGAAACCTTTGCACACTGTTGGTGAAAATGTAAATTAGTACAGCTATTAGGGAAAATAATATGGTGGTTCTTCAAAAGATTAAAAAGAGAACTGCCATATGATCCAGCAAACCCATTTCTGAGTTTATATCCAAAGGAACTGAAATCAGTGTGTGAAAGAGATATCTACACTCCCATGTTCATGGCAGCATTATTCACAAATAGGTAAGATATGGAATCAACCTCAGTGTCCGTCAACAGATCGATGAATAAAGAAAATGTAGTATATAGACACAATGCAATATTATTCAGCCTTAAAAGACAAAGAAATCCTGTCATTTGCAACAACTTGGATGAACTTGGAGGACATTATGGTAAGTGAAATAAGCCAGACACAGAAAAACAGATACTGCATGATCTCACTTATATGTGGAATCTAAAAAAGTTGAACTCATAGAAGTAGAGGTACATTGTGCTTATGGGGGGTGCATATAGGGAGAGGCAGGGAGATGTTGACGAAAGGATACAAAATTTCAATTGGACAGGAGGAACAAGTTCAAGAGATCTATTGTACAACATGGTGACTATACTTAATAACAATGTATTGTATTCTTGAAAATTGCTAAGAGAATAGATAAATGCTCTCACCACAAAAAAGTATGTAAATAGGGAATATGTTAATTAGCTTGATTTAGCCATTCCCCAATGTATACACATTTCAAACATGTCGTGCACAATAAATATATACAATTATTATTTGTTAGTTAAAATAAATAAAATCATCAATTGATGCAAGAATAAAAAGGATATAAAATCATGTTAAAGCTATCTGATAAACAGCCTGATGGTGATCTGGATATTAATATGATGCCAAATCAACACCACACAAATTACTTCCTGGTCACAAGAAGGAAAATGTGACTTTACAACGGAGAGATCAGTTATCATCTTACAAATCCAATGTGAACTTTCCATCAATCAGTATTTGCTGCAATACAAGCTGATGCAAAACTATTTAGGTAAGTTGGTTCAAAACTACATGAAACAAGCTAAGAATTTATATCATATACAAGAAAAAAGGGCCAAGAAAAGACCATACATTTAATGGGAGAAAGACTACAAAGTATAAGATAATTATGGAGGGTGCATTAATTAACTTGTTTTCATGAGAGGAAGAGGAGACTAAGGAGACTGGGGCCACTCAGAGAAGGGGGAGGAAGCAGAGATGAAAAACCCAGGCTGTGATTTCTGGAGGAAGGGAAGTCACCTAAAGAGACCTGCACAATCAAAGAAATAGCAAAAAGTGCTAGATGTTCCCTCTCACCTCACCAACCCCTCCCCACACACAAAAAATTCACACTTCTTAATCTGTAGGACACTTCCCCATTTAAACACTTTACTTGGAACATGACACTTTAAAACTGGAAATACTGGAGAATTTTTATTCCCAGCCCCAGACTTCTTCTCAGTGTAAATAATATATTTAGTAATGTGTTTTCTTCATACAATTAATAAGTTAAGACAAGTCTTAGAAGTTTCATAATGTGGAATATGTGCTTCACATTTTATAAAACCCATAATACCTGATACTTAGGCCAAAAAAACTAAACAACAATATAATGTGATGTAGTTTAGCCAAAAATGTTTAACCTAAACATAACTAAACTGCTTCCAATAAGCTTCCAGTTATAGGAACACAGAGTCTCAAGGAACAAGCTAGCTGCACTCTGATGGGACACTCTCAGCAGTACCTCCTAAACTTTAATGTGTATATATCCCCATAGGCACAGGGGTCAATGCAAATTTGCATTCAGTAGGTCTTGGGTGGGATCTGAGAATTGATGCTTCTAACCAGCTCCAGGAGATGCTGATGCTGCCATCAGTGAACTCAACTTGGAGAAAGAGGAGGTTGGGGAAAACTCCTCAGCCAGTCACTGCTATGAAAAAAACGAATTATTATAGACTAAAAGTCTGTAACAGAAACCATAACAACCAGATGCAATGCAAGGTCCTGGATTGGATTGCTGTTTTGACAAACTAACTGAAAAGGACAGTTTTGGAAATAATTGGAAAAATTTGAATATGAGCCATTAGTAGATAAACATAAGAAATTATTAATATTTTTAATTGGGTTAGTGTTAAATGGTATTTGAGGCATGTGTTAAGAGGTTTCTTTTAGAGATGTAGGCTTAATATTTAGTGGCTTAATGCTATGATAATTACAATTTATTAGAAAATATTGTGGCATAAGAATATAAATCTAAAAAACCTACATACAGTGCAGATAATATTAACATTGATACTTCAGAAATTATTATATATTTTGCAAGTTACAAACCTAAGATTCTTCCAAAAAATTAAGATGGAAGAGACACAGGGATTTTTAAAATAAGAAAATAAATGATAGTTACAGGAAATAGAGAACCAAGACCCAATCCAAAAATTTGAGAAACCCTAAAGAAAGGAACAAAGCAAAATATTACAGCCCGACACAAATTTTAAATATTAAATTTCTATTTAAAACTCTAAGTTATTCTCTGAAATCTGCATGTAATTATTGAATGATAAGAGACCCATACATTTACATATCCTGGAATTTTTAAATGGTAAGGATAAACATTCATCAACTCTATTAAATACTAATCGACATGTATTGAGAGCTTACTTTCCAGGGTGCTTTTCAAAGTTCTTTACCTATATTACCTTATTTAGACTTCATGATACATTCTGGGGAAGAAACTACTTTTTATCTCCATTTACAGGTGAGGAAATTGATGCTCAGAGAAATTTTTTAAACTTAACTTTTCTAGATTTTAAGTGATAGAACCAAGACTCAAGCCCAATTGCATCAAGTTGATTCCTCCCTCTCAATTCCTTGGTAAACTCAAAGCTTCATTTGTACCCTCCAAAGAGGCAAGAAGAGATGCCATTTCCAGTACTAACCATTCATAAACAAATCTTTAATTTAAACTACATATCAGAAATTCTATAAGCATCTGGGCATAGAGATTAAATGCACAAACAAGCCTAGACACAAGAGGTATATGTAAAAATAGATTTTGTCCATTCAAGCAACAACAAGCTAGAACTAGAAATACAAAAAAAATTCACAGCATGAACAACAAAAAATTCTGTGAAATACTTAGGAATAAGTGCAACAGGTTTTGCTTAAGACCCATATAAGAAAACTGTAAAGTTTAATAAAGAAAACCAAGTAAGATATGAAAAATATAAAGACACACCAAGTTCTTGACGGGAAAGAATTTAATACCATAAAAATTCTAACCCTTCCTCAATCAAAATATAAATATAATACAATTCCAATTAAATTACTAAAGAGGAATGAGATGGTGGAATAGGAAGTGTTAAGGATAAGAAAACCAAACTGCTTTTCTCCTACAACACTAATAACACTGAACACTTCTGTGACTAGATGTTGGGAGTTTTCCAATCAATTCTACAGCAGTGAGTTTCCTATAATTCAATTCAATTCAATTCTGTCATTATCTACCTGGAGTTATTGTCATATCCCACAGACTGAGGGCTCATTCCCACAAGACTGCACTCCAATTCAGATGCTAGTCACGAGTGGTAGGCTGTTTACTTCTGACTAACCACCTATAAATCAAGAGATTCCCACAACCCCTTCCTAGGGTATGATTAATTTACTAGAGTGGCTTACAGAACTCAGGGAAACACTTTATTGATGTTTACCCATTACATAAAGGATATTACAAAGGATACAGATGAACAGCCAGATGGAAGAGATGCATAGCATCAGGCATATGGGAAGGGGCACAGAGCTTCCATGTCCTCCTGGCATCCCATCCTCCAGGAACCTCTGCATGTTCAGCTATCCAGAAACTCTCTGAACCCAGTCTTTTTGGAATTTTATGGATGCTTAACTATGTAGGCATGATTAAATCATTGGCCATTGTTGATCAACTCAACCTTCAGGAGGGGGAAGATGGCAGACTAGAAGCAGCCTATGAGCACGCTGCTCTCAAGGAAAGGATCATAAGTTGCAGGCAGATGCCTACCTATGGATAGCTATTCTCAGAAGGAACATTGTGAAAACCCAGAGAAGCAACATGGGACACTGAGAGCAGAGGGGAAGGTGATGGGGCAATTCATTCAACAAGATTGAAGGGATCAACGGAGAGGCATCTACAGGTGAGGAAAATTAGGAGGATAGACCACTAGGGCACCATGGTCACCCTGCAGACACTGTGGCACGAGTTGTGAGGGGCTCCCTCCACTACCACAGACCACTATCTGGACTGACCAGGGAACTGCCTAGATTCTGTGCAGAGTCATTGCATCAGAGAACAGGCATAGTAAGGCTCTGATGGCTGCCAATCCCAGGTTTCTGCAGTTGACACCATCCTGAGCTCACAGGTGCATGGCATCAGGTCTTCACAGGACTCAGTTTTACAGCAGTAGCATTCACACCACCCCCACCTGGCTAGGGAGGGAGCAGACAGAGTGGACGTTCTCCTATGCTATTCCCTGTTGCTAGGAACCAACCGCCCCTCCCCACCAGCATGATGGGATGTAAGCAGAGGAGTTGCTGTGGCCACTACAGGCTTGACCTGGGAACTTTGGGGGACTGCCTCAGACAGGCCTGTGGGGGGAGAACGCCACAATCCCTGGGCCACTGGAACTGACCCCTGCTCATGCAAGTTGGCATCTGTGTCCCCAAGCCAGTGGAACAGTCTGCTGCCTGCATGGCCCTGCCTCCATGGGCACCAGCTCAGAACAGCCCACCACCTGTACAGCCCTACCTCCGTGAACCCCAGTTCCAGCTTTGACGTTCTTGTGCCCAAGCCCAAATTTCCATCCCTGTGGCTCTGGAGCTCCTTCCAGGCCATGGACACCCCCCCAAGGTTCCAGCACTGCACATATACCCCAAGACCCCACCCCTGAGTCTCCACCAGTGCCATTGGGCCAGCAGAACTGCCCCAAGGTCCACACTTTGCCAGGGACTCCGCAGCATCAGGCCACCATTATACCTGGACCTGGTTCAAGCAAATGCCTACAGCATGGGCACACATGATCACTACCTAGATAGTCTCACCCAGCTGCCACAGTCATCTCTGAGGGGAGTCCTCAGCCTGAGCAATCCCCACAATGCCAGCCTTCATGGAGAGGGTCACAAAGCCTCTAATTCAAACTTCCTACAATGATCTGGGGAACAACCCCACACAAAGATCATCCAGCACCAGCATGAACTGTGCCAATCACAGGTGAATTAGACAAAACAGAACCACTGCATTACAGGCTATGAGGGCACATGCCCCCTCCCCCGACAGTTCACCATTTCACAGTAGGAAAAAAGCAACACCTGTGGACCTCCCCTTCTTCTAATTAAGAAGGGGAATTCCTAGCAAAGGACCATAGGTGCCCCGCAATCTATTAGCCCTCAGCTGAGAGAAGAGGATTCAGATGAGAAGAAACCACCAAAAGAACCCCAGCAATATGAAAAAACAAAAAAGTTTGACATCCCCAAGGGATCACAATGGAGCTACTGTAGTGGACTCCAACCACAAGAAAATTGCCAAAATGACAGAAATTCAGAATATAGATGGCAAATAAGATGAATGGACTTGAAGGGAAAGTTGAAAACCAGCAAAAAGAAGCCAATAACATATTTCAGGTTATCAATGAAAAATGAAAAAGTCACTAAAGAGATAGACAGCGTAAGGAAGGATACAATAGAACCTAAAAAAATGAAAATCATTTAGGGAGTTTCAAAACACAGCAGAAAATTTTTTTAAAAAAGGCTAAACCAAGGACAAGAAAGAATCTCAGTGCTTGAAGACAAGGCTCTCAAGCTAACCCAGTCATTCAAAGAGGCTGAAAAGAGAATTTAAAAGGCTGAGCAATCACTTAGAGAGATATGGGACTATGTGAACAAAACTAATATATGAATTATAAGTATCCCTGAGAGAGAAGAATAAAGAGCTAAAAGCATAGAAAACCTATACATGGGAATTATTGAGGAAAACTTCCCTGGTACTGCCAGAGATTCAGACATCCAAATCCAAGATGGCCATGGAACACAAGGAAGATTCATAGAAAATAGGGCATCTCAAGGACACAAAGTAATCAACCTAGACAAAGTCAAAATGAAGGAGAAAATTCCATGAACAGCAAGATGAAAGCAACAACTCACCTACAAAGGAAAACCCATTAAGCTAACTGCAGACTTTTTGGTGGAGAGCTTACAAGCCAGAAGGGATTAGGGCCCCATCTTCAACCTTCTTAAGCAGAACAACTGCCAGCCTAGAATTGTGTATCCTGCAAAACCAAGTTTCAAAATTGATGGAGGAATAAAGTCTTTTCCAGGCAAGCAAACACTAAGGACACCGAGACATTTGTCATGAACAGATCTGCCCTGCAGGAAATACTCAGAATTGCATTATTCATGAATCAGCACAATAGATACTCACCAGTGTAAAATCCCCAAAACAGCTAAAGCTCATAGTTCTTACAAAACAATAGCACAAAAGGGAAGATGAAGCAAGAAAGTACTACCCAACATGATGAACAGAAGAGCATCCCATGCGGGGAGCACAGTTTGGGGGATGACCACGATTGTAGCTCTGACACGGGCAGTGCATGGGCAATATATATAGCCAAAGTGTCGTACTCCCATAATATTCTGAAATTTTAAAAAAAATTTTTAAAAAATTATGACATGAGTCTCTAAAAAAAAAAAAAAAGAACAGCATCCCATATATCAATTCTATCATTCAATATTAATGATCTGAATGCTCCACTCAAAAGACATAGGCTGGCTGAATGGATGAAAAAACACAAACCAAGTATCTGCTGTCTCCAGGAAGCACATCTAAACTACAAGGATGCACACAGATTCAACGTGAAAGGATGGAAAATATATCCCACACAAATGGATATCAAAAGAGAGCAGGTATAGCCATTCTCATATAAGCTAAAATTGACTTTAAATCAACAATAGTAAAGAAAGACAAAGATAGTCATTATATAATGGTAAAGAGGGCAATTCAACAAGAAGACATAACAATCCTAAATATATATGCACCTAGCAGAGGACCTCCCAGGTACATAAAGCAAATGCTACTAGAGCTAAGCAAAGAAATAAATAGCAGCATTGTAGTTGGTGGGGACTACAACACCCACTGTCAGAGGTTGACAAGTCATCAAAGCAGAAGATAAATTAAGAAGCATGGGACTTAAATGAGACTCGAAAACAAATGGACCTAACAGACGTGTACAGAACAGTCTACCCAAAAACTGCTGAATATACATTCTTCTCATCAGCATATGGGACATTCTCCATGATTGGTCATATCTTAGGCCACAAAACATGTCTCAACAAATTCAAAAAAATTGAAATCATATCATATATCTTCTCAGACCAGGGTGGAATAATATTAGAAATCAGTTGCAAGAAAAAGACTCAAATCTACACTAAGTCATGGATATTAAACAACCTGCAGCTGAAAAATTATTGTCTCAATAATAAAATTAAAATGGAAATCAAAAGATTCCTTGAACTGAATGACATAGGGGACACAAGCTATAAAAATCTATGGAATTCATAAAAAGCATTCCTAAGGGGGAAACTCATTGCCTTAAATGCCTACATCAAAGGGACAGAAAGATCACAAATTAAAACCTAATATCACATCTCAAGGAATGAGAAAAGGAAGAACAAACCAAACCCGAAGCCAACTGAAGAAAAGAAATAACAAAGGTCAGAGCAGAATTAAATGAAATGGAAAACAAAAAAAACAATACAAAGGATCAAGGAAACAAAAAGTTGGTTCTTTAAAAAGATAAACAAAATTGATAGACCTCTTGCTAGATTAACAAGAAAAGAAAGGACCCAAAAAGCTCAGTCAGAAATGAAAAAGGAGATACTTCAACTCATACCACAGAAATACAAAAGACCATTCGTGAATACTATGAAATTCTGTGTACACATGAACTGGAAAATGTAGAGGAAATAAACAAATTCCTGGAAATACACAGTCTCCCAAGACTCAAGCAGGAAGAAATAGAACTCCTGAACAGACCAATAGTGAGCAGTGAGATTGAAGCATTAATAAAAAATTCTTCCATTAAAAAAGGCCCAAGATCAGATGGATTCACAGCCACACTCTACAAAACCTATAAAGTAGAGCTGGTACCCATACTACAGAAATTATTAGATAACATCAGGAAGAAGGGAATCCTCCCCAACTCATTCTATGAAGCCAGTATCACCTTGACACCAAAGCCAGAAAAGGACAAACAAAAAAGGAAAATTACAGACCAGTATCCCTGAGGAACATAACAAAAATCCTCCATAAAATACTAGCAAAACAAATTCAATAGCACATCAAAAAAATAATCCATCATGACCAAGTGAGCTTCATCCCAAGGATACAAGGATGGTTCAATATATATAAATCAATAAATGTGATTCAACACATAAACAAAAGCAAAAACAAAGATCATATGATCATCTCAAAAGATGCTGGAAAAGCATTTGACAAAATGCAGCACCCTTTCATGATAAAAACCCTGACAAACTAGGTATAGAAGGAACATATCTTAAAATTATAAAAGCCATATATGACAAACCAACAGCCAACATCATACTGAATAGGGAAAAGTTGAAAGCATTCCCCTATGAACTGGGACTAGACAAGGCTGCCTACTGTCACTACTTCTATTCAACAAAGTGCTAGAAGTCCTAGACAAAGCAATCAGGGAAGAGAAAGAAATTCAGGGGATCCAAATTGGGAAAGAGGAGGTCAAACATTTGCTTCTTGCTGATGATATGATATTGTATCTGGAAAATCCCAAAGACTCCACTGAGAGACTCCTGGGATTGATAAATAAATTCAGCAAAGTCTCAGGTTACATAAACAACGTACACAAATCAGTAGCATTTCTATATACCAATAACAGTCAAGCTAAGAGTCAAATCAAAGACTCAATAACATTCACAATAGCTACAAAGAACATAAAATACTTAGGAATATACTTAACCTAGGAGATAAAAGCTCTCTACAAGGAGAACTATGAAACACTGAGGAAAGAAATCACAGATGACACAATCTAATGGCGAAACATATCATGCTCAAGGATTGGTAGAATCAACATATTAAAATGTTCATACTGCCCAAAGTGATTTACAGATTCAACACAATCCCCATCAAAATACCAATGTCATATTTCACAGGTCTTGAAAAAATAATTCTATGCTTTGTGTGGAACCAGAAAAGAGCCTTAATGGCCAAAGCAATCTTAAGCAAACAGAACAAATCTGGAGGCATCACATTACCAGACTTCAAACTATACTAAAAGGTTATAGTAACCAAAACAGCATGGTATTGGAACAAAGATAGAGACATAGACCAATGGAAGAGAACAGAGAACCCAATATAAAACCATCCCCATATAGCCAATTGATCTTTGTAAAGCAGACAACAATACACTGGAGAGAAGAGGCCCTATTCAATCAATGGTGCCGAGAGAACTGGATAGCCACATGCAGAAGAATGAAATAGCATCCATATCTCTCACCATTCACAAAAATTAATTCAAAGATTGATAAAAGACTTAAATGTAAGGCATGAAACCATAAGATTGCTAGAAGAAAATGTTGAAGAACTCTTCTAGATATCAGCCTAGGCAAAGAATTTATAAAGAAGACCCCAATGGAAATCACAGCAACAACAAAAATAAATAAATGGGACATGATTAAATAAAAAGGCTTCTGCACAGCAAAGGAAATAATCAACAGAGCAAACAGACAACCTACAAAATAGGAGAAAATATTTGCAAGCTATACATTCAATAAGATCTAATATCCAGACTCTACAAAGAACTCAAACAAATCACCAAGAAAAAAATAAACAACCCCATTAAAAAGTGGAAAGAAGACATGAACAGAAGCTTTTCAAAAGAAGATAGAAAAATTGCCAACAAACAAATAAAATCATGCTCAACCTCACTAATCATCAGGGAAATGCAAATTAAAACCACAATGAGATATCACCCTACCCCCGTCAGAATGGCTTTTATTAAAAAGTCCAAAAAAAATAGATGCTGGCGTAGATGCAGAGAGAAAGGAACATTTATACACTGTTGGTGGGACTGCAAATTAGTACAATCTCTATGGAAATAAGTATGGAGATTATTCAAAGAACTAAAAGTAGACCTACCATTGATCCAGCAATCCCACTACTGAATGTCTACCCAAAGGAAAAGAAGTCATTTTATCAAAAAGACACAACACTCGAATGTTTATTTCAGCACAATTCACAATTGCAAAGATGTGGAATCAACCCAAGTGCCCATCAATTCATGACTGGATTAACAAAATGTGGTGTATATATACCATGGAGTACTCTTCAGCCATAAAAAGGAGTGAATTAATGTCTTTTGCTGCAATTTGGATGGAACTGGAGACCATTATCCTAAGTCAAGTATCTCAGAAATGTAAAAACAAACACAACATATACTCTCTAATAATTTGGGACTAACTGATAGGCACACTTGGGCACAGAAAGAGGTAAAACTCATTGGAAGTCAAGAAGGGCGAAGGGGGTGCAGGGGAGCGGTAAAAACCTACCCAAGAGGCACAGTGAACACTATCCAGGTGATGGGCACACTTATAGCCCTTACTAAGCATTATTAAAGCTATCTATGTAACAAAAACATTTGTAGCCCCTTAATATTTTGAAAGAAAAAAAACCTATAGGCCAATATCTCTGATGAATATAGATGCAAAAATCCTCAGTGAAATACAAGCAAACTTAATCCAACAACACATCAAAAATATCATACACTATGAGCAAGTGGGATTCATCCCTGGGATGATAGGATAGTTCAACATACAAAAATCAATTCATGTGATATGCACCTTTAACAAATGAAGAATAAAAATCATAAGATTATCTCAATAGAAGCAGAAAAACAATTGAGAAAATTCAACATCCTTTCATGATAAAACTCTCAACAAGAGAGTAATGTAAGAAAATTACCTCAATATAACAAGGCCATATATGAAAAGCCCATAGATAGTATTATCGTCAGCAGTGAATAACTGAAAGTTTTTTCTCTATGATCAGGGACAAGACAAGGATGTCCACGCTTGCCACTTCAATTTAACATGTTACAGGAAGTCTTAACCAGACTAATTAGGAAGAAAAAGAAACAAAAGGCATCCAAATCAGAAAAAAAAAATAAACTTATTCCTGTTGGCAGATGACATTATATTATATACATAAAGCAGTAAAGACTCCACACACACGGAAAAAAACTCTTAGAACCAACTAACAAATTCAGTAATGTTACATAGTATAAAATCAATGCACAAAAAAATCACTTGGATTTCTATACACTAACAACAAACTATCTGGAAAGGAAATTAGAAAAGCAATCCCATTTACAATAACACCAAAAAGAATAAAATACTTAGGAATAAACTTAACTAAGGAGACAAAATATGTATAGACTGTAAACAACAAAACATTAATGAAAGAATTTAGAGAAGACAAAAACAAGTGGAAAGACATCCTGTGTGCATGGAATGGAAGACTTAATTTTTTGAAGACTTGATATTGTTACAATGTCAATACCCAAAATGACTTATAGAGTCAATGCAATCCCTATCAAACTGCCAATGGTCTTTTTTGCAGAAATAAATAAAAAGCAGTACTAACATTTATATGGGACTACAAAAGATCATGAATAGCCAAAATAATCTTGAGAAAGAAGAAAAAAGCTGGAGCTATCCCATTTCCTGATTTAAAAATATATTACAAAGCTAAAGTAATCAAAAGAGTATGGTACTGGCATAATGACAGACATATAGACCAATGGAACAGTATGGGGAACCCAGAAATTAATCTACACATACACAGTCAACTGATGTTCGTCAAGGAAGCCAGGAATATAAAATGCGAAAGAACAGTCTCTTCAACAAATGGTATTGTTTAAACTGGAATCCACACGCAAGTGAATGAAAATTGTACCCTTACCTTACACCAATAATTCAACTAGATTTAATTAATTCAAACTAGATTAAGACTTAAACATAAGACCTGAAACTGTAAAATTCCCAGAATAAAACATAGGGGAAAACCTTCATAACACTGGACTTGGCAATGATTTCATGGATATGGCACCAAAATTACAGGCAGCAAAAGCAAAAATAGGCAAGTGGGACTATATCAAACTAAAAAGTTCTGCATGACAAAGGAAATAATCAACAGAGTTGGGAGAAATCTACAGAATGAGAGAAAATATTTGCAAACCAACCATATATTAGATGAGAGGTTAATTTCAAAATATATAAGGATCTCCTACAACTCAATAGCAAAAAGACTTCTAACTTGATTTAAAATGAGCAAATGAATTGAACAGACATATCTTCAAAGAAGACATGCAAATGGCCAACAGGTACATAAAAAGATGCTCAACATTGCTAATCATTAGGAAAATGCAAATCGAAATCACAATGAGAAATCATCTCACATCTGTTAGCATGCAGAGAATAGTAGTATTGGTGAGGGTGTGGAGTTATTGAACCCTTATGTCCTGGTTCTTAGGAAGGTAAATTGGTATATCTGTTAAGGAAAACAGTATGGAAGTTCCTCAAAAGGTAAAAATAGCATTATTCACAATAGCCAAGAGATAGAAACAACCTAATTGTCCATCGATGGATGGATGGATAAAGAAAATGCTATGTACAATCACTCTCATTTTTTATTCTAATAGTGGATATTTAGTTAACTAGTAGAATTAAGATACTGAAACATTTATTTCTCTATTTATAAAGTCAAGAACAAAATAATAACTTAGAACACAAGAACTAGAATGTGTTTTGCTCCCTGCATTCCTTTATAATATAGTCTTCAAAATCACGTGTCTGTTAAATTATTCAGAAATATAAATATAGATAATTCACAATACTTTATGAAAATAAAATGTTATCTTTAAAGAAATATTTTTGGTACTTGCATTAATTTTGTAAACATATTTACAACAGAAATAACTCACCTCAGTATAGAATTTTGAGTTGTGAAATTTTCCTGTTAAAACTCTGATACTTCAGTGTTTTCTGGCATTGATATTTTGTTGGGAGATGTCTGAAGCCAATTCAAACTTCTATTTCTTTTGAGGCCATCTGTTATTGCTGGCAGTAATATTTTTATTCTTAAAAAAATGTTATTCCTATCAATAAAGTACCAAAATATCACTAAGATACATCAGGGTTATTTTCAGTAATATTATCTAGGATACGGTAAGGCTTTCAATTTTGTGCTCAGGTTCTTGATTCTCTATAACATTGCCTTTCAAATTTATGTAACCAAAACATTTCTAGCCCCATAATATTCTGAAATTTAAAGAAAGGAAAAGAAAAAAATTAAATAAATAAAATTGCCTTTTATTGTAACTTTAATTGTTCCTTTTGTTTTATTAGTTCTGATTTCTTTCGTGATAAAACTATAATTCTTAAGTTAGAGCACCACATCTCTCCAACATCCAACATCTCTCTTCTCCTTTGATGTCTTAAACTATCTTTTTAATCTTCTTTCTGAAAGACTTCTAAATTCTGTCCTACATATTTCTACTTTATTTTCCAAAATATCAATTCTGCCCAAAATAACCATTTAAATAATTTTATCCTCCTTATTCGTTTCTGTTGTTTCCAGGTCAGTTTCATTCTCGTCTAAATTTTTTCTTTTTCTACTGTCTCTTATTTTTAGTGTCTTAAGAACATGAAGAAGATAATTTCTAAAAATTTTTTCTCCTTCATTTCTTACATTGCTTTCAAGTTAAGTTTTTCTTCTAAGTGCTTAATCTATTGCTTCCTTTCTCTTTCTGTGAATTTATTTCATAAATCATTTCTTTTTTAGAAATGTCTTTAAAAATGAATAGATTTAACCACGAAGACTGGAATTGGGATATAGACAATTAAATTTACCCTCTCACACCATTCAGAGATGTTTTCCTTTCTTGGGTTGGGTCGTGGAGGGTCTGAGATTCCTTTGATAAGATAATAAAAGTTGTATTAGTTACTGTCTACAGAAAATATTTGCACCATTTGAATGTTAAAGCATCATTTTCTTCATAGTTCTTTTCCACGCCATTGCACAATTCTTGGCCCCTTAATGGGTACCCAGTATATAACACACAGTAAGAGATTCTGAGAAGGACACCAAGAGAAAAATATGATTATGAGGAAGAAAATATTTATCTGGAATGGTGTCTTATCTGTGCCTGAGAGCCCATGTCCAGGCAACTGGGAACATGATCTGAACACAGGGAAGGTAACAACAGAGCAAATAGGATGATGCAACCAGAAACACGTCTGGAGGAAAATGCAACTCAACAAATGTTTCCACATCTACCATGTGCATAATCTGCTAGAAGATTTCATAGAGTTGTGCAACAAGTACATGGCTACTAGTAAAATGGGTAGTATTATAAGTAGTAAGGTAGTAATATAGAAGTAGCAAAACATAGAGGAAGAAAAATAACAGTTAACATTTTCTACATGCTAACTATGTGCCAGACTTTATTGTAAGAACTTTCAGATATTAATTCATTTGATCCTCATTAACAACATCATGGGGATGTTGTTGTTGCTGTTGTCAGTGGTGTTGTTATTCCATTTTAGATATGAATAAATACATTAAATACATACTGTCTGAGGTCAGTTACAGCCAATACGATGGAGAGCCAGAATTCAAACCCAGCCACAGCAAATAATCTTTACATGGTCCTCTACAGAAATGTACTGAACTCTCTGCCACAGGAGGTGCTAAATCATAGCATAATGACCATTCACCAGGGCTACTATAAAGGTGACATACACATGAATTGAACTAGGCCCTTTCCAGCTCTACAAACCAAAAAAATTAGGAGGTCTACCATCTATATGCTAGATTAACGAAAGTATAACTTCCACCCTAACCTTCCTGAAGATAAATCCTAGAGAAAATGAAACATAATTCTTTTCTTTGCACACTAAACACTAAAAGGGCTTCAGTGTAGACTGCAAGAAAGACTAAGAGTTTAATTGCACCATAACCCCTGTAGCCCCCATGGGGTGGTTCCAAGTTTGTGCTGACCAGCGAAGGAGAGGGGATCACATTCCAACAAAGAAGCTGGAATAGTTCACCCCAGAGTATGGACCCTGGAGACACATGCTCCAGAAAGCCTCTTGTCCATCCTTCCTTCTGGAAATGATTACACTTGAGAGCTGCTGTGCCCCCTTAGGACACAGTTGAAGGAGTATGTAAATAAGTTTCAACAATTACTCTGACTTTGGCTTGAATGAAGTCCTGGAGGAGTTGTTTCCAGAGACTTTATAACCTGGTGACTAATTCCCAATTTTCTCTGTGCTATGACCTGCCCTGCCTCCTTGAGGAGGAAACTAGACTCCTCATCCTCAGACCCCATCCAGGGCAGCTCCTTCTGCCTCTTCTGCTCCCCAGTTGGGAAATTGGGGGCTTCTCCTTCCAAACCATCCCAATTCTGTATCTTCCACCTCTGGAACAGAGGAACAGTGACAGGCTCCCCAGGCCTACTACTGCTTCTCCAGCATGCCTGCCCCCAAAAGGGATGTTAGCAGGTGCTAGACCAGCTATCTGTAAACTTCCTTTCTGGAAGAGGAGTGACGGCCAAGGAACAGGACCCTTTCTAACAGCTCTGAGCTAATTCCACAGGTAGGGGAGACATTAGACATTAGAAGAGTCTATGACAGCGACATCGAGGGATAGATAGCCAGCAACTTCACTACATGCATTATCTCCTCTGACCTTCACAAAACCCCCACAAGGTAAGTGCAATTATCATGTCACTTTATCAAATGAAAAAAAGATGGTGAATTGAATTGCCAAAAGTCACACAGAGAGGTAATGGCAAAACCAGGACTCACTCTTGGCCTGACTCCAGGACCCAAGTTCTCAAGATCAGATGGACGAGAGAGAGAGAGAGAGAGAGAGAGAGAGAGAGAAAGGACCCTCCCTTTCTGGTAATGATTCTGCTTGGGCTCCTGCCTATTAAAAACAAGATCAGGAAGGAATAATTCTGATGTGGTTTTCTCATCTACCTCTTCCTACCCTCTGTAGTAATATGGTGTATATTGGCAGAGGGGGAGTATGAGCGCCTGCACAAGTGTATTGTCTTAGAAGACCCACAAAACCACATTCCATTTTTGTATTCAATGGTGCAAGCTAATGGGTCCCTTCAGAAACTTATGGTAATTTCACTGCCAAGCACTAATGAGCCAAACTGTCAGGGAAGTCTCAAAGCACTCAGAAGAAGTGTCTTGGCCTTCTATGCTGCTGCCAGATGACAAGGGGAAGCACTTGGCCTCTTTTGTCCCAGCAAAACTGTCCTCAGCACCATCACACTCACGTGACTGATATCTCAGAGGACAACACTTCCTAAGAAAGTGGATATTAGTGGTACAGTAATGTTTGAGACTCTGATTTCATTCCAGGGAACTCAAGGTTCTAACTATGTCTCTAGCATTCATGTTGATGCACCTCCTGGCTCCTTTCCCTGGTGGTATAAGGGTCTTTTTACCTCTTTCTCAGGGTTTCTGAAGAAATTATCTCTCCCTGTGACAACACTCTAATATCCAGCACTGTGGATCTCCATCCTCAATCTCTGTGCTCAGAAACCTCTCTCCTCTTGTTCCCTGTTTCTTTAGTTCCTGCATTGATTAGACCAACCATTTCTCCTTTTCTGATGCAACCTTGTCTTACATTCTTGAACTCTTTATTTTCACCTTGCGGCTGTCCTTGTACCAGATTGTCATTCAAAATGTCGTCACTTTACCAGAGACTGGGAAGGGAAGGGGGCAGTGAAGGATGGGGAAAGGTTGCTCAAGGGATACAAAGTTACAGTTAGATATGAGGAATAAATTCTGGTGTTCTAGTGCATAGCAGAGTGACTATGATTAAAAATAAAATATTGTATATTACAAAATAGCTGGAAGAGAGGCTTCTGATGGTTCTTACCACACAGAAATGATAAATGCATGAGGTGATGGATACACTAACTACTCTGATTGGATCATAATACAACATAGATATGTATCAAAATATCAAATTGTACTCCACAAATATACACAATTACAATATGTCAATTTTTTAAATGAATAAATTTTTAATTTTTTAAAAAATAAAGTTATTTTCTCTAAGCACATTAAAGATATATTTCACTATCAACAAAAAACAAACCAAAATGTTGCCACAGTCATTAGTCATTTAATGTACATGCTCAAATATCTGTGCTTACATGAAACAAAATGATGAATATCTCTATTACCAGAAAGGGTTAGTGGAACCTACATTCACTCTACTAATTCTTACTACCTAAAAAATAAAGTATAAAGTCATTGAATTAGATCAAAATACTCCATAATATAAAACCCAAACTTCTTTTCCAGGCTGATGTCTTCCTACTCTCTTCCCTGTACTGTACCTTGTGCTCCTGATAAAGATGTATAACACATTTTTCCTGAAGTTACCATCCACTGGCCTTTTTGTCCTTGAGGTTTTCTCCATCATGAGGAACTTGAACTTTACCTATTAATTGATGGGTAGAGAGTGAGTGATTTTTAAAGAAATAGACCCAATGACATCTGTACATTATAAATATATTTTTCAGTCCAGTAAACAGATGTCACTATAAACAAACAGAAAAACAATAGAAACAAAGAACAAAGATAAAAAGAGTGGTTGTTAGAAAGGGTTATAAGATTGAAGAAGATTCATTGAATGACTAAGAGGCTACGGTATGTTTGCCAGTTGGTGGGAAAGATGTGGTGTTGAAGTAGATCACGGAGAGAGAAAATACCGCAGCTGGAGAAAGTGAAGGAGCAAATAGCTGAGGAAACAGAGAGAATAAGGGTGAGAGCATACTGGATGCAAGTACACTTTTGTTCTGAGTCTTGGGGAAAGAAGAACAGAATGGAGGTAGGTATGTGGAGATGATACACAATGGAACGTATTGAAGAAATACTCCCCTCTTGGTTTAAATTTCTCAGTGAGGAGGGAGGTAATGCCCAGGTCTCTGGGAAAGTAGTCACGTAGGGTGTCATGGTGAGTTTGAAGACAGCGGCAAAGGTTTTGATGCACTGCCGTGGATAACGGGGAGAAGGAGCCTTGCTGAAGAGTCTGAGGGTCCAAATGAAACTGAGCATCATCAATTCTAGTCCCAAATCTGTGTGATTTCTCCACTATCTCTTGGCTACCCTGGAAGAAGGAAGTACGAGTATGGACAGATTGTCTGAGGATTGAAGTTTTTTACAAGTGAGCATGATCATCCCAATTTTTGGAAGGGGGAGATGAAAGTGCCATGACCGTGCCGGCTACCTGAGAGGCAATACAGAGGTTAAGAGGCTGGAGACCACCACCTGGACAAAGAGCAGGTGCACAAGAAATGAATGAGCTGGGGAGAGAGCAGCAGTGGGCCATTAAGAACATTACCAAAAGATTGTTAAACTCTGTCCCTACTTGATCACCTTCTATTTTGTTTCCTGTGACCTGAATCTTTTCTACATTGAATCCCTCTATCCAAGTGCGATCCATGACCCCTGGTTCCCTCTTCCCAGAATAAACAAGCCTCCATTTATTCTCAACCCCTTCACAAGGAACACTCTCTCTCCCACCTTCAGTGAAACATGGATTTGAGCACCCCAGCTCCATGGCCACACTCTCGACCAAATCATCACCAAACAAATGTTTTATTTTTAAATAAGTGCTACAGATACACTTGAAACTCTCTTTGTTCCCATCCAAAATCTTATTTCCCTGCCTTTCGCTCTAGAGATAAACACTGTTCTATTGTTTGTAGTATTCTTCCATTCAGATTTATACTTTTACTACATATGAGTGTATTATTTTATGTGTTAAAATTTACATATATTTTGTGATATGTCATATATCTTCCAGCAACTTGCTTTTTATCATCACATTATTTCTTCTAATTTATACATGTGAATTTATTCATTTTAACAGTTGTACAGAATTCATTAATAAGAAAATAGCACAATTCACTTATCCAGTCCACTGAGTAGACTGTTTCTAAGTTTCCTATATAGTAATAGACATCCTTGTGCATGTCTTCTCTTTTTTTTTTTTTTTTTCTGAGATAGGGTCTCACTATGTTGCCAGGGCTGGTCTCCAAGTCATGGGATCAAGGGATCCTCTCACCTCAGTCCCCAGAGTAGCTGGGATTATGTCGTCCGTGTCTTCTTGAGCCCGTGTGTTCAAGTTTCTCTAGGGGCTAATCAGAAAGCACACTCGCTGGGTCAGGGTGTATGAGTTTTAGCTTTCATAGATATGTGCTAATTGTTTTCCAAATGTAATACAGTACTATTTTCTCCATGTATTTCCAACACTTGAAATTCTCAGAATTTTATACTTTATACACTCCAAAGTGAAAGATGTAAAATTTAATTTTATGTTTAATTTACTTAAAGATCTTTTCTTTTACTCATTGGCCATGCCGATTTCCTCTCTATGACTTTCCAATTCAAGCTTATTGTCCATTATTTCCTGCTGTATTTTTGGTCCTTTTCTCATGAGTGTGTAGGATTCCTCTGTATTCTGACTACTAATCCTTAATTGAGTGAGTGTGTAGTGGATATCTCTTTCTAGCCCATGACTTGACTTTCTCCTTTCTTTATGACGTCTTTTTCATACGTAGGCTTTAAAGTAGTGAAAGTTTACAATATTTTTCTTGTGTTTTGTGTATTTTGTGCCTGGTTTAAGAAATCGATTCCTACTCTGATATCATACACATATTTTCCTTTATTTTCCTCTAAGTTTTTTGAAGTTTTGCTTTTCACAATTAATCCTTTAAGAATTATTTGTCTATATTATTTCTCACATATAGGTAACTAATTGCCCCAGATCTCTGCTAAATAATCAATCTATCATTTCTCTGCCTATTTCAAAACAAACTCATGTGATGCACCACCCAAGAAACACACAATCTGTGTCTAGGCTCTGTAGCCATCTGTCTCCAAGCCAGTACTTCTTCAATGTTTGCATTATCACAGTAAATCATTTTCATACCTGATGGGACAATTCCTTCTTCCTTATTTTTTCCCCTCAAATTGTCTTAGCTCTTCTTAGCTCTTTATTCTCCTACGTGAATTTTTGGATCAGTTTGCTAAATTCCATGTTTAAAAGAAACCTGTGCTATTTGGGCTGAGATTGAATTGAATATAGAGATTAACTGAAAGAGAACTGACATGTTTACAACACTGAGGTTTTCTATTAACATAATTTATCTCCCCATTTTTTAGAGTTTCTGTCCTTCACTAAAGTTTATTAATTTTTGAAACCAGTTTTGAGCCTCTTTTGTTAGAATTATTTCTAGATTCCTTAAAATTTTCTATTGCTATTTGGAATGAGAAGTCTTTATTAAAATTCTTTTTTTTTTTCTTTGAGACAGAGTCTCATTCGATCACCTGGGCTAGAGTGCTGTGGCGCCATCAGAGCTCACTGCCACCTCAAATTACTGGGCTCAAGTGATCCTCCTGCCTCAGCCTCCCAAGTAGCTGGGACTACAGGCACATGTCACCATGCCAGGCAATTTTTCTATTTTTGTAGAGATGGGGTCTCACTCTTGCTCAGGCTGGTCTCAAACTCCTGGCCTCAAGCAATCCTCCTGCCTCGGCTTCCCAAAGTGCTAGGATTACAGGCCTGAGCCACTGTACCCAGCCTAAAATTATATTTTCTAATTTAGTGTTACTTAAGTATATGAGCAGTATAGGTTTTTTAAATATTAATTTACAACAGACAAACTTGCTGAAATCTCTTAATTCATCCAGAGATTCTCTTGAGTTTTCCTTGTGAACAATTATATTTTTTGTGAATTCTATCCTTTTGTTCTTTTCTTTCCAACTCTTATATGGTAAAATTCCTTCTTCTGTTCTTTTCACTAATAGAGTAACACTTCAAGTGTTTTATACAGAGACTCAAATTAATCTCCCTGCTTCATGGGGATCTCTGGCCATATCTCCCGTATCAAAGGGGCATAAATACCTTACATCCAGTGCTTACAGCCTCACGAATTTCTAATTTGAAATCAGCTGTGGCTTATAATTCTTGCTCAGTTTTCTTTTTGTTTCTCATACTAAGATATTTCTATTTCTTTCTTTTATGTATGGTTAGGCATTTTGTTGGGTTTTTCTTTTTTACTTTTTTATTTATCTATAATTTCTATGTGTTTTAATAGGAATGTGACCTGTCAACATCAGCTTAGTCTACCATGATGCCAATAACTCCACCTTTGAAATCTTACACTTCCAACTATATGAGTTAACCATAGTCTCTGAGCCCTTGAGATTTACTGAACCCTTTGAACCTGAGGTACAATTCTGTGTGAAGAAGGGGAAGGGCATCTCAGGAGAGCAAATCAAACTTTTTTGGGTGCAGAGATGAGAAATCACATCACAGTTAGATATGACAAAGATAATTAGACTCCCGTGCCTAGCAAATGAATCACACATGTACTATAAGAGACACTGAGAACTAATGATTGAATTAATTATAGATTTAATTAATTTTTGAGTAGATATCTCTTTAGAAAAATTAGCATATCACTTATGATATCCTGGACAGTTACAAATTAATCACAAAATGTAAAATGACTTAAACAGAATAAAGATTTATTTTCCTCCTACATAACAATCCTAGTGGGTATTTTTGGTGGAGGGTGGCTTGCCTGGGTGTGGAGTCCTAGGGACACAGACTCGTCCATCATGTGTCTCCATCACCCCATTCAGCTTCCTCTGCATGTGCTAATTTGCATCTAGTTAGCACAAGGGAAAAAGTATGAGGGAGCCCACAACTGAGACACATAAGTGAATTGGCTAGAACTCAGTCACATGACCACACCTCACTGCAAGGGAGTCTGGGAAATGTAGTCTAATTGAGCATCCAGAAAGAAAAGAACAACATGGATTTGGCTAAGCAGCTAGTAGTCACTGCCATAATTAGTATGCCTTAGAGTGCAAGAGGAATCAAAGAGCAGAGAACCTGTAGTCAAGCAGTTAAGTTAGCGTTACAGTATTTCAGGTAGAACATGAAGATGGCCTAAGCTAAAGTATTGGGACATTAAGTAGAATGGCTGAGTTATGCAATTGTTTTAGATAAAAAATCAACAAGATTAGATGTGGAGGTGAGAGCTAAACTGGGTGATTGTGCTTGTGGGCATCCTACATGTGGGAATGCAAGAAATAAACCTGGATCTGATTCAAGAAATATTGAGTAAAAACTCATTGGTGCATACAATGAACAGTACTCCATAATAATCTATCAAGAGGGCATGAAAATAAACAAAATATGGTTTTCTTCCTTCCAAAATTTTGCAATCATCCTACATTGGATATGCAACATATGCTGTTAGTTCAGATGTGTTGGCAGGATAACTGAACGTGGAAATATGGGGGAAAGAGTTCAAGCTTACAGACATAAACCTGAGAGTTTACTAAGCCGTGGTTGTAGCCACTATGGAGTTACATGAGTCACCAAAAGAAATAATTAAGAACAGGAAGAGAAGACTGAGAAGAAAAGCATTGTGATTACATATATTTGAGGGTTTGCCACAGAGATAAAACCTACTAAAGGAAGTGGTGAAAGTTTACCTTGAAAATGGGTCACCTGGAAAGAAAATCCACTGGACTTGTTTTAGTAGAATCTAAATCCAATGTCCATTGTAATTCACAATCTTCCCAAGTCAGTGCAGACACCTGTTACCTCCTGGGCTCTGGGAACACTCCAACTTTGTTCAATGAAACAATTTCTAATATCTGGGTTGGTGCATTCACTAACAGACCCTTTGCACTGGAGTATTTTGTCAAAAACTTAAAAATGCTCTCCATTCTTTATTATATGTAATAAAATTAGTGTATGTTTCTGACTTCTCCATTAAATTGCAAGGTCCTCGAGAACAGAGACTATGTCTTATATGTTGAATGAATGGATGAATAAACTTTATTTGTCACATATTTAGGATTTTTCCATGAGGCCTAACAAAAAGTCTAGACAATGGAAAATGAAATGTGATTATTTGTTAAATGATTAAATCATAGGTGTTTGTACCTCTGATTTATAGATTGCTCACTTCTTAGACATGACTGTCCAGGGTGAATGACAATTAGTCCCCTTGAGCAACAGGAATTTTTCCTTAAAGTATTGGGTATCTCTGCATTTAATAAGCCCAGGTATAGAGAGAGCTGATCAGCTGAGTCAGAAGTGATGGATAAGGAGGATCACTACACACAATAACTGCACTAATAACTCTAGATTCCTCTCCCTTTCATGCTCAAGGAACCATGAGGGAAGAAAACCAGTCCTCTACCCTGGATTTCATCCTTCTGGGTCTTACAAGTCAGCAGGAACAGGAAGATTTCTTCTTCATCCTCTTCCTGTTCATTTACCCCATCACATTGATTGGAAACATGCTCATCATCTTGGCCATTCACTTTGACATTCGCCTTCACAACCCCATGTACTTTTTCCTTGCCAACCTCTCCTTGGTGGACATCTTCTTCTCATCTGTAACCATCCCTAAGATGCTGGCCAACCATCTCTTGGGCAGCAAATCCATCTCCTTTGGGAGATGCATAACACAGATGTATTTCATGCTTGTCATGGCTAACGTGGACAGCTATATCTTGGCTGTGATGGCATATGATCGAGCTGTGGCCATCAGTCGCCCACTACACTACACAACAATTGTGACTCCAAAGTCTTGTATCCTGCTACTTGTTGGGTCTTGGATGGTTGGAAATGCCAATTCCCTCCCCCACACCCTGCTCACAGCTAGTCTATCCTTCTGTGGCAACCAGGAAGTGGCCAACTTCTACTGTGACATTGCCTCTTTGCTAAAGCTATCCTGTTCTGACATCTACCTTAATGTGAAGATGATGTACCTAGGGGTTGGTGTTTTCTGTATGCCATTATTGTGCATCATTATCTCTTATGTTTGGGTTTTTTCCACAGTCTTGCGGGTTCCATCCACCAAGGGTGTGCTGAAAGCTTTCTCCACCTGTGGTTCTCACCTCACAGTTGTTTCTTTGTATTATGGGACAGTCATGGGCATGTATTTCCGCCCTCTGACCAGTTACAGCCTAAAAGATGCAGTGCTAACTGTGATGTACATGGCAGTGACCCCAATGTTAAATCCGTTCATCTATAGTCTGAGAAATCGGGACATGAAGGCTGCCCTGCGGAAACTCTTCTGCAAGAGAATCTCATAATAAATGTGAGATCATACGCTGGATACTATAGTCACCAATTAGGATGCACTTGGAAACCCAGCTGCAATGTCATTCCCCTACACAAATCTGCCTTTGATTTTTCCAGCCTGAAATTCTTTTCTCAGAAATCTTATGGAAGTTGTCGCTTTCAACACATTTCTGCCCCTTGGCAGAGTGGCAGCACTGTGCTCATGTCCCACCTATGCTACTGACTAGCAGAGTAGAGTCTGGAAGGTCTGAGCCTCAACTTCCACATCTACATATTAGGGATAATAGTAACTGCCCTAACCAGTGCCACAGGGTCTGTGGATCACCCTAGCTCATGCTTCAAAGGCTATAAACCACTATTTACATGTCAGTTTTGTTTGGACTGTATGTTTAATCACCTCTACTAGGCTTACAAGCCTCTGAGGGCAGGAGCTATTTTAGCACATAACTGCACCTTCACAATCTCTATCATATGAACTGCAAATATTGGTGGAGGTGGAATGAATGAATGAAACTATTAGTCTCTGAAATGTAATCTGATAATAACTAGAGATAATCAGACTGGACATTATTTACCCATCCTAAAAACCTTTAAAGAAACTGACCTGGGGAGATATTTCTGTGCTTAGTTCACAGTTGATTACATTAGACTGTATCTAAAGATAGTACAATTCTCCCTAAAATCTTACTAAAATGATGTTATCAATAGATTTATTGAATTTTAAAGGAATAAATATTCTGATTTAATTAATGTAATAAAGTGTTGGTTTAATTCATTATAACATGAAATAAAGCTCCAGTTATTAAAAAAAGAATTGAGTGCCATACAATAAACAAAGAAAAAATAGCAGTATTGAAAACAATGTGACCATGCTTCTCCAGCAGGGCCCAGGGAAGATGAGGCCTTGATTCAGGTGACCAGTCCTGATTGTGTAGGTGATATTCCCCAAAACAGATAATCAAGCAGGTCACTAAATAACCACTGAGAAACTCTGATTTGATTCTATTTATGAGAACATTCTAAAACCTTTTCAAAATATTAATAGCATAAATCATTGTTCATAAATCTCATATTCCAAACAGGATATATTTTAAAGAGGTGGACTGAGTGTACCTTAGAACAGTGTATAAGTTGTTTTATTATCTACTTATTTTAAGTGCCATTAAAAATATAAAATTATTTTCTGAAGATAATTCACATTGCTGAGAATTTTTCCATGGATGTTGGTAGATGATAGTAGTCACTTTGTAATGCTTTCTGGCACCTTAAAACAACAAGGATAAGAACTATCACAAGTATCTTCTTTTTAACCAAAAAAGATTTTATTACAAATGAATATAAATTTGTGTGAGCAAATGACCAAATGGAGGGAATAAAGGTATTTCATTTAGGGGACTTCCAAGGTTGGGCCATGAAAATGCTACATAAATTGATTTATTGTCTGTCTCTCCCCACCAGAATGTAAAGGTTTGGGATCTGTCTTGTTCACTGCTGTGCCTTGAGCAGTTAGAACAGTGCTGGCTAATAGTAACCACCTAATAAAAGTGTGTTAAATGAATAAATGAATCCTGAAAGATTAGGTTTAAATAATGAATACAAGGTTAATTTTGCTGTTATGGGCAAACTCAATAAGGTCAAATGGAATGAGATATTTCAGATAGTTCCCATAGTGAAATAACAAGCACCAAAGAGGATGCTATAGAAGAAGAGCTGAGGAAATGTGGGACAAGAAAACTCCCTACCACCTAACTGCTGGATCAAACTCACATTATTCCTCTGCTTTAAGTTAGACTAGGAGAGTTGACCTCCCCAACTGTTAATATATTGCCTACCATGATCATAAATATATATGTGTATGTCTATAGCTTTAACTGCAAACAAAATAAAAATCATTGCACCTGTATGTCAAGTCATTGTCTCAACCATCTTCCTTCAATTCTGTCAAACAAGATGTCCTCCAATAATATTAACACTTTAATTTAAATTATCTCATTTACCAATGCCCTGGGATTGACTCAAGTCTGGAAAAGACTATATACCTACTATGTCAATTAGGTTCACTTAGTATTCATTCAGGAAACAAAATCACACCTGGTATATTAAACCAAGAAGATATACCAAGAAGATTTAATACAAGGAAATAGATACATAGGTGTATCCTGAAAGAAACTAAAGGGGGAAAAAGTTGGATGCTAAGGTCACTCAGAGGTTGTCAACTGCAGGAATAAGTTACTTCCATTAGGACTAGGGGAACAAAGGGGGAAAGGTGGTGTTACCAGAACCTAGGAAGTTCTGAGGAGGGATGACCACATACCTGATCCTCAAATCTCTGAGCGGAGCTGCCAAACAGCTGGCACTTGGTGCACATTTGGAGAGATGACCCAAACTTTCATTTTTCAGGGGTCTGAATCCTCAATAGCTCTGGTTTTTTTGTTGTTGATGATATATCTTCTATTAAATTATTTCTAATGGGCATGGAAATACTAAGAAGCACCCTAGATAGTTCTAGACAGGCCTCCTTGCTCCCCACTGTGTATCAACAACACAACATCATTGGTCATTGGAATCAGTTACTCAAGCCAACAGAGAAAGTTATTTTATTCTTAAAGCCCACAAAGACATACTAAAATTTGGTTGAATCTTGGCAATATATTACTGTTTAAAAATGTAAATGCCAAAAGATGATTATTGATACCCTTTTTATAAGGTTATAAACAATGAAAGCAACCAAAAAATACACTTTTGAAGAATATATACAAATGCCATAAAAGTACACTAAAAACAAAAGCAAAAGAAAGATGTCCACAGGATTCAGGATGACAGAAAATTCAAGAGGAAATAGGAGAATGGAATTAGGGGTGTCATGTAATTAGATGTAGGTTATTACTACAGTGCTAATTTTCAGATTGGGTGGTGAGTCCAGGGGTCTTTATGAAATTATGTTGATAGACAGAAAGACAGACAAAAACTCTGCATGAAACAATGAGAGCTTGTCTTGAATCAAGAATTGGATGGACATAGAGCAGTAAGGGAGAAGGGGGGAGGGATGTGATGAGAAGTTTAATTAGACATCTCTTAAAGCAATCTACAGAAGACAGAATGAAGACATAAACAAAAGGTCTAGATGAAAAAGTAGTGTGGAAATAGAAGCAACAGAAAGTAGTAATTTTTATGAAAGGAGTAAGTAAGGAGATGTCTTCAATGTTCTGAGGTGGAGCCACTAAAAGGAAAAAGATACCTTTAATGAAAATAGTGAACAGGAGAGTAATTTCAGAAAAATTATCTCCATTTTGGGCATGTTTTTAAGGGCTCCTATGACTCTCATGGAGGTGTTGAATTAAACAGTAGAGTGAAGATATGAAGCTTTGGATCAATATTAACAGAGCATGGATCACAAGGGAGCTGATAAGTAAAGTTATGGAAATAGATGAAATCATCAAAGAGACTTGTAGAATGACTAGATTTCCAGAAAGGGGGCGGTGATGGAGAATGAGCATTCTAGTGGGGGAGGAAAGACACTTGTACAATCTAGACTTAATGTTCCTCCAAGTTTAACTATGTGTCTGTCTCCTATTTATATCAGTGTATCAGTCAAGACACATAGCACAGTGTACTGTCACAGTACTATTGAGTGAGCACTCAAATATTTGCTTTTGAAAAAAGGAAACAAGGAAGAAAGTGGCAAGTGGTACAAAGGAAGTTCAAAACATGCCATGTAGGTTCAGAAAAAGTAGCCATTTCGTTAAGTACGTATGAGTGCATTTAGTTTATCACATACGTTATTGTCTCTTAATTTTCAAAATAGTCCCGTGTCATAGATGGTAATAACCCTCCTTCACAGATAAGGAAGTCATAGCTCTGGAAAGTGAAGTGACTTAGTCCACGTCTTTTCATTAGAAAGATGCAGATCTAGGCTTTGAGCCCAGTTTTCCTCATGCCCAATGCTCTTCCCCTGACTCCACAGCTGGCCCACAGAGGGGATATAAAATAATAAGGAGAGATATCCAAGTAAGTCGGGATGTGTGTACTAGCAGGAAACACAGCTAGAACTTTAACAAGCAGAGAGGACACTCCAGCCGTGGTATAACAGCAGTTGGGCTATGGCAGAGGTGGGAAGCAGGGGCTCATATATAAGTTATCAAACTTTGAATCAGGAGAGGTCAGTGATCCTTCTCTGTTTCCATCCTCACCGTCTTTACCCAGTCAATCCAAATTTACCCAGTGACACTGAAGAGGGTGCCAAAGGATTCCTCAAGAAGCACGTGACACTAACATAGGTCACAGCTGTCACACTCCATTCGTGCCTCTGCTTTCCCAGGAAGTCATGGGTAAATTCTAAATGATGTGTCATAGGTGACGGGGTTAGGCAAAATTTAAAGCAGAGAAAAGTATTCCTTCTCCAAAATCACGCCTTCTCTACTCCTGAAGAATCATGTGTCCTCTAAGGACAGTTGCTCATTGTCTAGAGTTAAGAAGGCGCAGTGGGGCGGTACTCTCAAATGACTCAACAAACCATGAAGGATCTCCACATGTTGCCTCAGCCCTGGCATTTCTATGACTCCTGGTTCTTCCTTTAACCAACGGCAATGTATGACCATTATTTGGATCTGATTTAATGTATTATTTTTAAGGGTATAAAGCAATTGAAAGAATGTGAGCCATAACTGGATATTTGATTATATGAAGAAATTAATGTTAATTTTTCGATGGTTATTTTTTGTCTATTTTTACAGATACACATAGAAATATTTACTGATGAAATGATGTGATGTCTAGGATTTGCTTCAAAGTAATCTAAAGGAGTAAGGGGATAGGGTGGAGATTGTAGATAAAACAAGAAAATTTGGCCATGAGTCAGTGATTGTCGGAAGGGGTGATGGGTATTTAAATTGACTTCCTACTGGCTCATACTTTTTGTGTTTGGCTAAACAAGAGTACTCATGAAATCATGGGTTTAATGTGCTAGTTTTAGTTTTTTGTTCTAGCTATATGATAATATATGTTAATATATGTTCTAGCTCTACGTTCTATATGTTAATATATATTAATAACTATTAAAATAAAATGTAATAAATACATATACAATTTAAACATAAAAAAGGATTTTCATTGTATTTTTATCTCTACTTTTACGTGTTTGAAATATTGTATAATAAGAAGTTCAAATAAATATAATAAAAATATTCAGCAAAAAATGGTGGCCTTCCAAAGCAACCAATAAAATTCTTCCTAGACTTTAGGCATCATCATAGACACTCCTTGCTCCCTCTCACCTGTCCCCACCCATTAAGGTACCAATTTCTGTGGATTGTACCACTTTTATCATTTCTGTATCTTTCCCTCTTTTCCGTCCCCAGAGCCACAGCTTTCATTTGGGCCCTCAGCACATACACCAACTACCAGCCTCGTCGTCCCAGTGCAACCTTTCCAAAATGTCAACCTGATCCTGTCTCTCCACTGCTTAAAATCTGTCCAGGTCTCCTCCATGGCCTTCAGAATTATATTCTGCCATTCCTGCTTCAGCCCTAGTGAATGGATTGTGGTTCCCTGAGCAGGCAATGCTTTAATTGACCCAGGGCCTTTGTCCATCTGGCCCCCACTATTCAGCAATCCCTTTTTGACCCTTTCCTCTGACTTGAATTTTGAAAACCTGTATCTGCTACTGGAGGCTTGACAGTTTACCAATGAAAGACTTTTTGTGATGAGAACAGTGGAGATTTTTTTAATTAACAGACAAAATTGTATGTACTTACCCTGTGCATCATGTTGTTTTGAAGTATGTATACATTGTGGAGTGACTAAACATAACTAATTAACACATGCATTACCTCACCTAGTTAGGATTTTTGTGATGAGAACATTTTACACTCACCCTCCTAGCATTTTTCAAGAATACAATATATTACTAACTGTAGCCACCATGTTGTACAATAGATCTCTTGAACTTATTCCTCCTGTCCAACTGAAATTTTGTATCCTTTGGCCATATCTCCCCATCCCCTCCCCAGCAACCTCAGCCCCAGGTAACCACTATTCTACTCTCTACTTCTATGAAATCAACTTTTTTAGATTCCACATACGAGTGAGATCATGAAGTATTTGTATTTCTGTGCCTGGCTTATTTCACTTAACATAATATCCTCCGGATTCATCCATGGTATCGCAAATGACAGGATTTCATTCTTTCTTTTTATGACTGAATAGTATTCCATCGTGTTACCACATTTTTTTTTTAAGAGACAGGGTTTCGCTCTGTCACCCAGGCTTGAGTGCCATGGCATGATCATAGTTCACTCTCACCTCAAAATCCTGAGCTCAACCGATCCTCCGACCTCAGCCTCCTAAATAGCTAGGACTACAGGTGTGCACCACCACACCTGGCTAATTTTTTTATTCTGAATTTTTGTACAGACAGGGTCTCACTGTGTTTCCCAGGCTGGTCTCAAACTCGTGGCCTCAAGTGATCCTCCTGTCTCAGCCTCCAAAAGTGCTGGGATTACAGGCATGAGCCACAACACCTGGCCCAATAATCACATTTTCTTTGTCCATTTATCCACTGATACACACTTGGTTGATTCCATATCTTGGCTATTGTGAATAGTGCTGCAATGAACAAGGAGTGCACACACCTCTTCGGCATACAGATGTCCTTTCTTTTGGATTTGTAACCAGAAGTAGGATTGTTAGATCATCTGGTGTGATGGGTAATTTTAGGTGTCACCTTGACTAGGTTGAGCGATGCCTAGATGGCTGGTGAAACATTATTTCTGGTGTGTTTGTGTTTCCAGAGGAGATTCCCTGAGAGAGGAAGACCGGCCCTCCATGTGGGTGGGCGCAATCCAATCAGCTGGGGGCCTGGCTGGGACAGACAAGCAGGAGTGGGAGATTCTTTCTCTCTGTTTTCTCTCCCTTCCAGAGCGGGAGGCCTTTTCTCCTCCTGCCATTGGACACCAGACTCCAGGTTCCTTGGTTTTTATACTCTGGGACTTGCACCAGCAGCCTTCTGGGGGCTCTTGGGCTTTTGGCCTCAGATCCAAGACTGCACCATCAGCTTCCCGGTTCTGAGGCTTCCTGACCAAGCCACATGGATGGCCCCTCTGGTTCTCCAGCTTGCAGATGGCCTATCTTGGGACGTCCCTGACTCTGATATATGAGCCAATTTCCCCTAATAAATCCCCTCTCATATATCCTATTGTTTCTGTTTCTCTAAAGAACTCTGACCAATACATATGGTAGTTTTATTTTTAATTTTTTGAGGAACCTTCATACTATCTTCCATAATGGCTGTACTAATTTACATTCTTACCAAAAGTGTACAAAGGTTCCCTTTTCTCCACATCCTCTCCAACACTTGTTATTTTTTGTCTTTTGATAGTAGCCATTCTAACACTTGTGAGGTGATACTGCATTGTTGTTCTAATTTGCATTTCCCTAATGATTAGTGATGTTGAGCAGTTTTTCATATACCTGTTGGCCATTTGTATGTCTTCTGTTGAGAAATGTCAATTTAGATCCTTTGCTCATTTTATAATTGGGTTTTGTTTTCTTGCTATTGAGTTGTTTGTGTTCCTTATATATTTTGGATATTAATTCCTTGTCTGATGCATAGTTTGCAAATATTTTCTCCTGTTCTGTAGTTTGTGTCTTCACTTTGTTGGTTGTTCCCTTTGCTATGCAGAAGCTTTCAAATTTGATGCCATCCATTTGTCTATTTGTGCTTTTGTTGCCTGTGTTTGGGGGTCATATCCAAAAAGTCATTGCCCAGACCAATTTCATGAAGCTTTCCCCCTACGTTTTCTAATAGTAGTTGTACAGTTTTGAGTCTTACATTTAAATGATTAATCCATTTTCAGGTTTTTTTATATGGTGAGATAAGGGTCTAACTTCATTCTTCTGCATGTGGAAATCCAGTTTTCCAACGCCATTTATTGAAAAGACTGTTCTTTCTCCACTAAGTGTTCTTGGCACCTTTGTCAAAAATCAGTTGGCTATAAATGCATGGATTTATTGCTGGGTTCTCTATTATGTTCCATTGGTCTATGTGTCTGTTTTTGCACCAGTACCATACTGTTTTAGTTCCTATACCTTTGCAGTATAGTTTGAAGTCAGGTAGTGTGATGCTTCCAGCTATGTTCTTTTTGCTCAAGATTACTTTGACTATTTGGGGTCTTTTGTGGTTCCATACAAATTTTAGGACTGTTTTTGCTATTTCTGTGAGGAATGTCATTTGTATTTTGATAGGGATTGCATTGAATCTGTAGATAGCTTTGGGAAGTATGGAAATTTTAGCAAGATTGATTCTTCCAATCCATGAACACAGGATATCTTTCCATTTATTATATCTTCTTCAATTTCTTTCATCAATGTTTTACAGCTTTCAGTGTATTAAATTTATTCCTTGATTAAATTTATTGCTAAGTATTTTTTATAGTCACTGTAAATGGGCAGCATATAAAAACTCCTCAGATTGTTGAATGTTGATTTTTCATCCTGCAACTTTACCAAATTTATTTATTTGTTTTAATAGTGTTTTTTTTGGTGGAGTCTTTAGGGTCTTCCATATATAAGATCATGTCATCTACAAACAGGGACAATTTAAATTCTTCATTTCCAATGTGGATGCCCTCTATTCCTCTCTCTTGCCTGATTGCTCTGGCTAGGACCTCCAGTACTACATTGAAGAGAAACGGTAAGAGTGAACATCCTTGCCTTGTTCCAGATCTTACAGGAATAGTTTTAAACTTTTCCCCATTGAGTATGATGTTAGCTGTGGGATTGTCATATATGGCCTTTATTGTCCTGAGGTACATTTCTTCTATACCTAATTTGTTGAGAGGTTTTATCATGAAAAGATATTGAATTTTGTCAAATTATTTTCCTACATCTATTGAAATAATCATATGGGTTTTGTCCTGCATTCTGTTGATATTATGCATCCCATTTATTGATTTGCATATGTCGACTCATCCTTGTATCCCTAGATGAATCCCACTTGATTATGGTAAATGATGTCTTCAATGTGCTGTTGGAATTGTTAGTATTTTGTTGAAGATGTTTACATCTATGTTTATCAGGGAAATTGGCCTATAGTTTTCTTTTCTTTTTTCTTTTTTTTTTTTTTGTAGGGTCTTTTTCTAGCTTTTGTATCAAGGTGATGGTGACCATGTAAAATGAGTTTGGAAGTATTCCCTCTTGTTCAATTTTTTAGTAGAGTTTGAGTAGGGTTGGTATTAGCTCTTTTTGAAAAGTTTCCGTGTTTTTTATTTCTTCTCCAGTCTTTATTATTTCCTTCTTTTTTCTTTCTTTTGGGTAATCTCTTCTTTTCCTAAATTTTTGAGCTGAAACCCTAGACCACTAATTTTAGACATTCATTCTTTGTTAATACAAGCATTAAAAACTTTATATTTCTAAGAACTGCTTTAGATGCATCTCACAAATTTTTATACGCTTTATTTTCATTATCATTCACTTCTAAGTATTCTCTCATTTCCTTATAATTTCTTCTGTGGTCCATGCAGCATTTAGAAGTGTGTTTTTCTTTTCTAACTCTTGGATAGTCTTATCCTTTTTTTTTTTCTTGCTATCTTATTCTTGTTTCTTAATTTACTTCATTGTTGTCAGAAAATATATCTAAATCATGTTATTTCTTTTAAATTTATTAATGCAAATTTTATAGCTCACAATATGCTTTATCTCAGTTAACACACCATTTGCATTTTAAAAGAATATACATTGTGCAGCTGTTTGCTGTAGTTTTATATAAATATTGATTAGATGAATATTATAGTAAATCATATCTATCTCTTTGCTGTTTTTTGTTGTTGTTGTTTTTAGTTGTCCGATCAATTTCTAAAAGAGGTGAGTAGATATAAGAATGTCCACTGTGGATTTTTCCATTTCTTCCTTTAATCTAGTCCATTTTTGCTTAATGTATTTTGAAGTTTTAATTAGGCCTGTCCACATTTCTGATTGTTATGATATCCTCATAAATTGGTTTTTAGAATATAAAATGTCCCTATTTATAATCTGCTAATATTTTTGCCTTGAAGTCCAACATAATGTCAGACATAACCATTTCCAGCCTTCTTGTGTGTATTGTTTGCATGGTACATTCTTTGTTATTCATTTCTTTTCAGCCTATCTACTTCTTTTCATTAATGTGTGTCTCTTGTAGGCAGCATATAATTGGATCTTGCTTTTTATTCATTATTTAATTAGACTGTTTACTTCAACATTATTTATACTAATTATTTCTTTTCTCTTTGGCCCCTTTGATTTAGTTCCTCTGTTCCCTCTTTCCTAACTTTTTTGATTATTTAAATCTTTTTAATAATTCCTATTTATTTATTGCCTTTTAGTTATTCCTCTTTATCTTATGTTCTCATTTATTGCTGTAGGATTTCAATATACATCCTTAACTTTTCACAGTCCATTTATGGTTAATATCATGCCATTTTATGTAAAATATAGAACTCTTGCATTTGCATGGTTTTATTTAACACTCCAACTGCCTTCTGCTATATTCATTATATATGAAACATCTACATACATTATAAACTGGCCCATATCAGTGTTATAATTTTTCTTTAAATTGTCACATGTGCTTTAAGGAAATTAAAGAAAATATAGTATTTTATATTTACCTAGATATTTATCATTTCTGACAGTCTTCAGTCCTTCTTCAAAATCCAGGTTTTCATATGGTATTACTTCCCTTAAGCCTGAAGGATTTTCTTAGTATCTCTTACAATTCAGGTCTGCTGGCAAGTAATTCTCTTAGCTTTCTTTTGTCTAAAATATATCCATTTCTCCTTCATTTTTGGAGGCTATTTTCACTGGATATAGAATTCTGGGTTGATAGCTGGTTTGTTTGGAAGTTTTGTTCATTCATTTGTTTATTAAGCACTATAAAGATATCTTTCACTGTCATCTAGCCTGCTTTATTTCTGATGAGAAGTCAATAGTAATTTAAATCATTGTTCTTCAGATAAACTGTCATTTTCTCTAGCTGCTTACAGGATAGTTTATTGATCTTTATTTATCAGCAGTTTGACTATGATGTGCCTATATATACCTTTCTTTGTATTTATCCTGCCCTTCTTGAATCTGTAAATTCTATGTTTCCACATATTTGGGTAAATGTTGGTCATTACTTCTTCAAATATTTTTTCTGCTTAATTATCTTCATGTTTTCCTTCCTAAACTCTAATTACACATATATCAGACCTTTAGATACTGTTGCACTTGTTCTTAAAGCTCTGTTAATTTTTTGTTCAATAACTTTCCCTTGTGTTTTCAGATTATATAATTTATATCTATGTATCTTCAAGTTCTCTGACTTCTTGTGTCATCTTGATTGTACCGTTAAAGCCACTTAGTGTTTTCTTTTAATTTCAGAACATTGTAATTTTCCATTCTAGAATTTCTATTTGCTCCTTTTTACATACTTTCAATATTTCTGCTGAGGTTTTCTGTAATTTTGTTCATTAGTTGCATATTTTCCTTTGCCTCATTGAGCAGAGTTGTAATAGCTGCTTTAAAATCCTAACATGGTAATTCCGACATTTGAGTCATCCCATGGATGGTCTCCATTAAATGTCTTTTTTCTTGGGAATGGTTCTTATTTCCTGGTTTCTTCATATTTTCTAGTAATTTTTATGAATTCCTGGAAATTGTGAATATTATAGAGACTTTATGTTATATTTTTCCAAAAATGTTGAAGTTTTTTGGCTTATTTCTTTAGCTCAGCAGGCACACAACTTGGCTGAAATCAAACTAGAAACTCCTTCTCTTGGGCAGCAGGTCAAATCTCATCCCAGTTCTTTTGTCCTTACCTGGAGCCTGCCCCATGCATGAGTAGCTCAGGATTAACTCAGTGAGGAAACTGGGGCTTAGAGAACTTGCGAAAAGTGCCCAGGTTCACCCAGCTGGATTTCAATCCTGGGCTATCTGACTCCCGAACTTGCAATCTTTCATGGCTATGCTACATCTCTCTAGACCGAGAAAGAAAGATGAAGGCAGTCCTTGGAAATGTTCATCTGGTCGAATTGGGAAAACATGAGTTGGATTTGGGCTCCCTTTACATTCTACCTCTCCAGATTCTAAGGAAAAAGAAGTGATAGAGAGAGAAGGACTTGACACAGATAATTTTCCTAGCTCTAACGCCTGCATTGCTCTCTTCCTAACTTTTGTCCATTTAGCTGTACCAGTTGCAATTACACTTTGGTCAGTGGATTCTGAGCATCAAATACCACACATGTCAAGCCATTTCACATGTCTGGCAGACAAAATATGGATGTCATATGCTTCTACTTCCTTCTTAAAGGAGGAGCTCACTTTTTCCCTTTTGCTCATGGTAGAAAAAAATAAACTAGATTTATTTTAGCATAGTTAGGTGGTTCTTTTGTTTAATCAAACAGAATAATGTATTTAAACCATTAAACCATTATTACTAATTTTACGGTATATCATAACAGCACTTCTAGAACACACAAGAAATTGGTCACTGTCCCAAAGAGATGTCAAGAATAACCCTGAGAAAAGAAAAAATGGAGGTCTGATAGAGTCCTCCCACCTTACCGCTCCCCGGGAAGGAGGTGAAAAACGCCATCGGCTGCCTGCGTGCGCGGACCGCTCACTCCGAAAACAGGATTGTGGATTACAGAGAGACATCATGGGATGCTCAGCCCAAGAAAACAAGTGACAGAATCATTCACAAAGATCTGAGAGCGCAGGGAGTGCAATAGAGCACAGAGTGCGGGGAGGACACGCTAGCCAGGTCAGCACAGCGCGACCTTACCCCCAAGAGGTTACGCACCTTCCCCACAGACTTCCCATCCACTCAGTCAGGGACAGCCCAGAGTTGGGGCAAAGCTTTTGCTCGAGACAGCAGGCTCTGTGGAGAGGAAGCAATTGCAAGAGCGAAACGGAACTCTCAGCTGCAATATACAGAGACCACTCAGGGCCGGGTAGGGACTGTGTGGAGATACAGCTTCCCAGGTCAGTGCGCGGGAGTCCACAGGCTGGCACCACGCCACTGGAAGTCAGTGGGACCGGGTCCAGGAGACTAACGGAGAGTAGGACACACCCTTAGGGGCTGCTGGCAATTTCCTCCATGGGATCCAGGCCAGTTGAAAAGAGCTGAGTTCCTGGGCACGATCTGAGCCCTGCTGTGCACCAGGCTGGCGGGGGCCGCCACCTTTAAAGGCTCCCACCAGGAGCTGTGAGCCAGGTCTCTAGCTCTGCCCCGCCCCACCCTGGCCTGGGACTCTTCCGCCGGGGCACCACAGGCTTTGCCTTGGTGGCCAGGGACAACTGCATCTGTGGGTTCAAGGTGGGGTGAGATCCCGGAACTATAGTGGCAGGAACTTTGTGTATTGTTTAGTGTTTAGTCACTGCACGATGTATACATACTTCAAAACAACATGATGCGCAGGGTAAGTACATACAATTTTGTCTGTTAATTAAAAAATTCTCCACAGTTCTCATCACAAAAAAGTCTTTCATTGGGAAACTGTCAAGCTTACATAAGCAGATACAGGTTTTCAAGATTTTAGTATTTGCTTGAAAGCTTGAATTTTATCATTGGCTGAAAAATTCTGTCAGTTGTTTCTGTTGAAATGACAGATTCATTTGGTTTATTTTTGATAAATGTCTGCCTAAAATCCAACTGTGAATAACCATGGTTTGCCCGTTGTTCTTTTATGTAAAATGGTATTCTACAAAAAAAGTGGCTAGTTTAGCTCTCAACTCAATTACACAAGTACTGTTCCTTGAGACAACCATTGTATTATACTTTGGTTGTAGCAGAAATGCTTTATGTGAACTTCACATTAAGTACACATATTAAAAAAGATATGTACTTAAGGGTCAAGATGTAATAACAATAATAATTCCTACTGCTTCATCAAGGACCTTTCTAAGTGGAACCGGCCTTAAACAAAAAAAAAATTTACTACAAGTAAGTGATAGTGAAACAGTGACTTAGTAGTTATTACTTAGTCAATAACTTAGTAGTGTTCCACACCACTGCCTTGATTCATGGTAAGGTACAAGCAGTTTTGCCTATTATTGCTTTTGCATCATTAATGTAATTATAACAGAATGAAAAATAACAAATAGTGCCCTAGTGTTATTAGGAAAATAGTCTTCAGTGACCTCTGGAAAGGGCCCCTGAGTGACCTGTGGACCACACTTTGAAAACTGCTGTTACAGAGTGTGATGAAAGTTATGAAAATGAAGCCCTCAACACTGGTAGCACCTAAGAGAGGAACAGGGCAAGGGCAGTCAGGGAAGACTTCCTGGAGAAGATGATATCTGAACTGAATTACAAAGGACAAATTATTTGGTTGGAGATGAGTGAGAGGAAAGGGTCAAAAAGGGATTGCTGAATAGTGGGGGCCAGATGGACAAAGGCCCTGGGTCAATTAAAGCATTGCCTGCTCAGGGAACCACAATCCATTCATTAGGGCTGAAGCAGGAATGGCAGAATGTAATTCTGAAGGCCATGGAGGAGACCTGGACAGATTTTAAGCAGTGGAGAGACAGGATCAGGTGGGCATTTTGGAAAGGTTGCACTGGGACGGCGAGGCTGGTAGTTGGTGTATGTGCTGAGGGCCCCAGTGAAAGCTGTGGCTCTGGGGACGGAGAAGAAGGAAAGATACAGAAATGATAAAAGTGGTACAATCCACAGAAATTGGTACCTTAATGGGTGGGGACAGGTGAGAGGGAGCAAGGAGTGTCTATGATGATGCCTAAAGTCTAGGAAGAATTTTATTGGTTGCTTTGGAAGACCACCATTTTTTGCTGAATATTTTTATTATATTTATTTGAACTTCTTATTATACAATATTTCAAACAGTAAAAGTAGAGATAAAAATACAATGAAAATCCTTTTTTATGTTTAAATTGTATATGTATTTATTACATTTTATTTTAATAGTTATTAATATATATTAACATATAAAACATAGAGCTAGAACATATATTAACATATATTATCATATAGCTAGAACAAAAAATTAAACTAGCACATTAAACCATGATTTCCTAAGTACTGTTGTTTATCTAAACACAAAAAGTGTGAGCCAATAGGAAGTCAATTTAAATACCCATCACCCCTTCCGACAATCACTGACTCATGGCCAAATTTTCTTGTTTTATCTACAATCTCCACCCTATCCCCTTACCCCTTTAGATTACTTTGAAGCAAATCCTAGACATCACATCATTTCATCAGTAAATATTTCTATGTGTATCTGTAAAAATACAGACAAAAAATAACCATCTAAAAATTAACATTAATTTCTTCATATAATCAAATATCCAGTTATGGCTCACATTCTTCAAATTGCTTTGTACCCTTAAAAATAATACATTAAATCAGATCCAAATAATGGTCATACATTGCCGTTGGTTAAAGGAAGAACCAGGAGCCATAGAAATGCCAGGGCTGAGGCAACATGTGGAGATCCTTCATGGTTTGTTGAGTCATCTGAGAGTACCGCCCCACTGCGCCTTCTTAACTCTAGACAATGAGCAACTGTCCTTAGAGGACACATGATTCTTCAGGAATAGAAAAGGTGTAATTTTGGAGAAGGAATACTTTTCTCTGCTTTAAATTTTGCCTAACCCCGTCACCTATGACACATCATTTAGAATTTACCCATGACTTCCTGGGAAAGCAGAGGCACGAATGGAGTGTGACAGCTGTGACCTATGTTAGTGTCACGTGCTTCTTGAGGAATCCTTTGGCACCCTCTTCCGTGTCACTGGGTAAATTTGGATTGACTGGGTAAAGACGGTGAGGATGGAAACAGAGAAGGATCACTGACCTCTCCTGATTCAAAGTTTGATAACTTATATATGAGCCCCTGCTTCCCACCTCTGCCATAGCCCAACTGCTATTATACCACGGCTGGAGTGTCCTCTCTGCTTGTTAAAGTTCTAGCCGTGTTTCTGCTAGTACACACATCCCGACTTACTTGGATATCTCTCCTTATTATTTTATATCCCCTCTGTGGGCCAGCTGTGGAGTCAGGGGAAGAGCATTGGGCATGAGGAAAACTGGGCTCAAAGCCTAGATCTGCATCTTTCTAATGAAAAGACGTGGACTAATTAACTTCACTTTCCAGAGCTATGACTTCCTGATCTGTGACGGAGGGTTATTATCATCTATGACACGGGACTATTTTGAAAATTAAGAGACAATAACGTATGTGATAAACTAAATGCACACATACGTACTTAATGAAATGGCTACTTTTTCTGAACCTACATGGCATGTTTTGAACTTCCTTTGTACCACTTACCACTTTCTTCCCCGTTTCCTTTTTTCAAAAGCCAATATTTGAGTGCTCACTCAATAGTACTGTGACAGTACACTGTGCTATGTGCCTTGACCGATACACTGATATAAATAGGAGACAGACACATAGTTAGACTTGGAGGAATGTTAAGTCTAGATTGTACAAGTGTCTTCCCTCCCCCACTAGAATGCTCATTCTCCATCACTGCCCCCTTTCTGGAAATCTAGTCATTCTACAAGTCTCTTTGATGATTTCATCTATTTCCATAACTTTACTGATCAGCTCCCTTGTGATCCATGCTCTGTTAATATTGCTCCAAAGCTTCATATCTTCACTCTACTGTTTAATTCAACACCTCCATGAGAGTCATAGGAACCCTTAAAAACATGCCCAAAATGGAGATAATTTTTCTGAAATTACTCTCCTGTTCACTATTTTCATTAAAGGTATCTTTTTCCTTTTAGTGGCTCAACATCAGAACATTGAAGACATCTCCTTACTTACTCCTTTCATAAAAATTACTACTTTTTGTTGCTTCTATTTCCACATTACCTTTTCATCTACCCTTTTTTTATGTCTTTATTCTGTCTTCTCTAGATTGCTTTAAGAGATGTCTAATTAAACTCATCGCGTCACTTCCCCCTCCTCCCTGACTGCTCTCTGTCTATCCAATTCTTGATTCAAGACAAGCTCTCATTGTTTCATGCAGTTTTTGTCTGTCTGTCTGTCTATCTATCAACATAATTTCATAAAGACCCCTGGACTCACCACCCAATCTGAAAATTAGCACTGTAGTAATAACCTACATCTAATTACATGATACCCCTAATTCCATTCCCCTTCCCCTATTTCCTCTTGAATTTTCTCTCATCCTGCATCCTGTGGACATCTTTCTTTTGCTTTTGTCTTTAGTGTACTTTTATGGCATCTATATATATTCTCCAAAAGTCTATTTTTTGATTGTTTTAATTGTTTATAACCTTATAAAAAGGGTATCAATAATCATCTTTGGGCATTTACATTTT